>OY740785.1:36903746-38169750 GCA_963514005.1 Raja brachyura | reverse complement strand
AAAACCTTTAGCATGCAAAAACATTACCAGGGAAACAAAATAAAAAATTCAAAGATCTGCACAAATGCTCCTGGAAGAAGTGCACCATCTCCTCTACTCTTGGGAATCTCTGGCTCATACGTTCATAAGACATTGGAGCAGAATTAGGTCATTCGGCCCATCGAGTCTGCTCTGTCGGGGGTTACACAAAAAGCTGGAGAAACTCAGCGGGTGCAGCAGCATCTAAGGAGTGAAGGAGATAGGCGACGTTTCGGGTCGAGACCCTTCTTCAGACCGAGTCTGCTCTGTCGTTCAATGATGGCTCATGACCATCGTGGAAGATTCTTCATTTCCATAGTAACTTCATATGTCACCTCAGTACCCACAGAGTGGGGAATTGAATAAGTCACCCTTCATCCAAGGCACTGCTTAAGAAGAAGAATACAGCAATTTCAGAAAGGCTTTTGGCAAAATCCCCTGAGGCAGCTGAGTGAAAAACATTGCAAATTGGTTCCAAAACTGGCTGTGCAGCAGTAAGACAAAGATAATGGTTGACAGATGTTTTGGTCACTAGTAGGTTATTACCAATGGGATTCCATAGGGTTCAGTTTACCATTTAATTTTGTAATACATATTGATGGTGTAGACCTATTTTGTTTCATTCCATTACAGTTGGGCGTTACAGTGGCACAGCGGAAGAGCTACTTCCTTACAGCCGCCAAAGAACCAGGTTCGTTCCTGACTTTGGGTGCTTGTCTGTATGGAGTTTTTATGTTCTTCCATGACCTGCGTGGGTTTTCTCCAAGATCTTCGGTTTCCTCCCGTACTCCAAAGGTTTGTAGGTTAATTGGCTTGGTATAAAATGTAAACAGTGACGCTTGTGTGTAGGGTAGTGTAAACATGCGGGGATTGCTGGTCAGTGCGGACTCGGTGGGCCGAAGGGCCTGTTTCCATGCTGTATCACTAAACTAAACTAAACTAAACTAAACTAAGTTCAACTAAGCTAAACTAAACTAATCCTAAATATAGGAGGTACAATAAAGAAATCTACAAACAAACTTTTACCGATCTGAGTCTTTTACCCAGAGCAGGGGAATCAAAAACCAGCGGACATAGGTTTAAAGTGAGATGGGCAAGATTTAATAGGAATCTGAGTGCACCTTTCTCGCATGGAGGGAGGTGGATATATGGAACAGGCTGCCAGAGGAGGTAGTTGATGCAGGTACTATAAGCTGTAGGTTTCTATGGCTAGTGGAGTCAAGGGATATGGGGAGAAGGCAGGCACGGGTGATTGATAGGGGACGATCAGCCATGATCACAATGAATGGCGGTGCTCGCTCGAAGGGCCAAATGGCCTCCTCCTGCACCTATTTTCTATGTTTCTATGTTTCTAACAACATTTAAAAGACATTGGACAGGGTACATGGATAAGAAACGTTTTGAGGGATAGGGACCCAGCATTGGCAGGTGTGGATGGGGTGGCTTTTGTCAGCACAAGTAAGTTGGATCAAAGAACCTGCTTCCAGCCTGTATGACTATGATTCTAACAAAACAAAAAATTGATTGTGCAGTTGAAAGAAAGGAGTACAGCTATAAACTGCAGAAAGATATATGGATGATCCAGCTATTCAAAGAGCAAAACTCTAACGCAGCCTCAATTTGATCAAATAGATTACTGGTCATTAATTCTGTCGTTGCTGAAACCTGATTTCTAATTGTCCAGTTGAACTCTTTGGATTCTGGTGAGCAAGAATGATGTGCACTCTACATTAATTGAGCAGCCAGTCTGCAGATATGTGGTTTCCAGATAGCTGAAAGTGAATCACACTAAATGGGTGCACGAAAGGACCCATCATGTTTGGAAATCCATCCGATTTAGCAAAAGCAATTGGCAGTTCCATTCACATTCACCTGCTCATTCCAAGTAAATGTCAACTACTTTTGCTGAAGATTGCCCAGTACACAATGGGCTAATTGTTGTCTGTAACATTGAGTAACAAAAGATGTATATATGTTGATACACCAGGTCAGCACTGGAGTCAAGTGGCAAGAGTGCTTTATTATCCTATGTCCCGAAAGAGAACAATCACATTTTTATTTGCAACAACACAACAGGAATGTAAACACAGCACTCCGTAGGAAGGTTCTATCTTATGCCTTGGTTGTTCTGATGCTCTTTGAATCAATTTTTTTCAATCAACATAAATGTCATCAACAAAGTGAATGGACAAAAGTGTCACTTACTTTTATAAACTTGCTCGCCACTAATTGGTTTCATGTTTGCCAACCTCAACTTCAGACCCCATTTTAGCCATGATACAAACTCTGAACTTATAAAGGTGTGTAAAATCAAGAGAGGAATAGATCAGGTAGATGCACAGACATTCTTGCCCAGAGTAGGTGAATCAAGGACCAGAGGACATAGGTTTAAGGTGATGGGGAAAAGTTTTTAAAGGAATTGAAAGGTATCTTTTTCACACAAAGGCGGTATGTATGGAATGAGCTCCCACAGAAGGTGGTTGAGGCATGGACTATCCCAACGTTTACAAAGCAGTTAGACAGGTACATGGATAGGACAGGTGTCGAGGGATATGGGCCAAAGGCGGGCAGGTGTGACTAGAGTAGCTGGTACATGTTTGCCCGTGTGGGCAAGTTAAACCAAAGGGCCTGTTTCCACACTATGACTATGATTAAATAAATAGCTGAATAGTGAGGACGACACAAAGTGCTGGAGTAAGTCTGTGGGTCAGGCAGCATTTCTGGAAAACATGGATGGGTGATGTTTTGGATTGGGACCTTTCTTCCGACTGAAGGTGGTGGAAGGGGGTGGGGGGTGGGGGTGGAAGAAAGCTGTTAGAGAAGGGGGCAGGACATAACCTGGGAGATACTAGGTGGATTCGGGCAAGAGTTTATTTTTTTAATAGGCAGATGGTTTTTATCCTTTTTCCAACTGTTGGAAGGGGGATTGAGAGCAGAACCACATCCACAGAGGAGATACAGGTGAGGGATCCATGTATGACAGCAGATGCAAAACCATATTTACTAAAGAAAGAAAAATTCTTGGCTATCCTGGAATGGAAAGCCTTATCTTGGGAATAGATGCGGTGGAAATTGAGAAATTGAGAGTAGGAGATAGTGCCATTGTAGGAGAATGGGTGGGAGGAAGTGTAGTCCTCTTAGCTGTGGGACTCGGTAGGTCTGCAGTAGACATGAGTCTGTCACCTGTGATGGAGACAGAGAGTTCAAAAACAGAGGACGAGCTGTCAAAGATAGTCTAAAATTAATTTGTGAGCAGGTTGGAAGTTAGCGATAAAGTTAATAAAATCAATATGTTTTTCCCTGGTGCAGGATTCTCCTCCGATGTAGTCATCAATGTAGGGGAAAATGAGCTGTGGACTGGGGCCAGTGTACATTTGGAACAAGAACTGTTCAATGTAACCAACAGAAAAGCAGGCATAGTTGGGGCCCATGTGAGTCCCTATAGCTACACCTGTAACTTGGAGAAAGTGAGAGTATTCAAAAGGGAAGTTTTCGAGGGTGAGGAAAAGTTCAGTCAGGCAGAGAAGTTTGTTTGGAGAAGGAAATTGATTGGGTCCCTGTTCAAAGAAGAACCGGAAGGCCTTGAGACCAACCTGGTGGTGGAGTGTAAAAGGGCTGAACGTCTCTCGTAACGTTGAGGCAGTGGGGGTCTAGAAATTGAAAGTTATTGACGAGTTGAAGGGTGTGTAAGGGGTCTCGGATGTAGGTGGGATGGGACTGGACATAGATGGATAGGATGGAATCAAGCTATTTGGAGATTAATTCTGAGGGGCAGGAGCAGGCACAAACAATGTGTATGTCAGGGCAATCCTGTTTGCGGATATTGGGAAAGAGATAGCTGCAGGCAATGAGGGGCGCGGTGAACAATAAGGTTGCAGGCGGTGGAGTAGAGATTGCCAGAGGTGATGAGATCAGAAACAACCTCGGAGATAATCGTCAGTGGAGTTAGGTAAGAGGAGATGTCTGAAAGCTGGCAGCTGGCCTCAGCACACTAGCGGTCAGGCAGGTAGACAGCACCAGCACCTCCCTTATTGGCAGGTTTAATAATGCTGTGGGAATGTTGCTGAGTGAGGGGAAGGCTGTGTGTTCGGAGTGGGTGAGATTGGACTGGGTAATGTGAGTGGAGAAGTCAAGATGGTTGATGTTGCACCCGTGTCATGGAGTTATAGATTCATACTGAGTGGAAATAGGCCCTTCAGCCCAACTTGCCCACAATGACCAACATGTTTCAGATACACTAGTCCCACCTGCCTGCATTTGGCTCATAGCCCTCTAAACATACCCTATCCATGTATCTGTCTGGTTGTTTCTTAAATGTTGCGATAGTCCCTGCCTCAGCTACCTCCTCTGGCAAATCTTTCTATACACCCACCACCCTTTGTGTGTTACCCCTCAGATTCCTATTAAATATTTTCCCTTTCAGCTTAAACCTATGTCTTCTGGTCCTCGATTCCCTTATTCTGGGCAAGAGACTCCGTCCATCTACACGATCTATTCCTCTTGTGATTTTATACACCTCGATAAGATCACTCCTCATCCCCTGCACTCCAAGGAATAGAGCCCCATTGAATAGTGAAAGGCTTGAATTGAATAGTGAAAGGTTTGGATAGAGTGGATGTGGAGAGGATGCCTCCAATTGAGGGAGAGTCTAGGACCAGAAGTCATGGGCAGAATTAAAGGATGTTCTATAGGAAGGAGATGAGGAGGAATGTATTTAGTGAGAGGGCGATGAATCTGTTAAATGCATTGCCACAGAAGGCTGTGGGGGTCATCAGTTGATATTTTTAAGGCAGAGATCGATAGATTCTCGATTAGTACAGGTGTCAAGGGTTATGGGGAGAAGGCAGGAGAATGGTTTTAAGAGAGAAAGATAGATCAGCCACGATTGACTGGCAGAGTAGACTTGATGGGCTGAATGGCCTAATTCTGCTCCTATCACTTATGAATTTATGAATTTATGGACTCAACCTCTCCCTATAGTTCAGACCCTCAAGTCCAATGATTCGAAGGAAAATAGTCCAAAGATAGTAGGCAGTCAGCAACATTGGTGAAGCTCAACTCCATCCAGGACAACAACCCACTCGACTGGCATGCTGTCCACCATCTTAAACATTCATCTCCTCCACCACTGATGCACAGTAGCTTCCAGTATATTTCCACTTACTCACGCCCACTAGTCTGACAGCACCACCAGAACCCACGACCTTCACTGTCACACAGAACAAGAGCCTCAGACACATGGGAACACCACCACTAATATGTTCTCCCCCAATTAGTTTGTTATCTGACTTGGAAATATTCTACCATTTATGCTGTTGAGCTTTGACTCCCACTCAGTACTACAGTGCGAAGGACTGCAGCAATGAACTATCATCTTCTCAAAGCTCTTAGGTTGGACAATAAATGTTAGGCCCGTCAGAGATATCCACCTCTGCAAATTTAACAAAACGATGGATCGTTTAAATCACATTTTCCGCCGCTATAAATTGGTAGCAACATAATGTTCAATTCATTTCTTGATGACTCCCTTTGTGCATATTTGGCTTCTTCAATGAAAAAAAAGAATCTCGGCCCTGTTCGCAATTTTCATCAACAAACGTTGAATTTGCAGATGCGAATTCTCCATGTATCCTAAGTTCCTGCTTCTAGATTGAAGGCTCTTGGTAATCTTGATGAAGAAACTTTTCTGCGTTCTCTCTGTTCTCTCCCGGGTTTTGCCCAATTGACTACAACAGTTTAATGTAAAGCTATAAATACACACTCGTAAACCACGGAGTTTTTTCTGTGCAGCTTCCATTGTGGGGCTGCACGCCTTCTCCTCTGGAAGGTAGCAGTGAACTTTCTCCGAGGACATTAACGTTCATTGATCTGCCAATACGGATTTTAAATCCTGATTTAGCAACCCGTGTCATTCAGGGAGGGGCCATTTCCTTCTGCCACACTCATTTGCAGTGAATCAAGTCAAATGTCTAGGATTTAAAGGAATACAAAATCCTAGAGAACTCATGTGTTACTCCAGCACGTTGTGTCTTTGGGTCTGAAGAAGGGTCTCGACCCGAAACGTCGCCTATCTCCTTCACTCCTTAGATGCTGCTGCACCCGCTGAGTTTCTCCAGCTTTTTGTGTAACCCACGTTGTGTCTTTTATTTGGTAACCAGCCTCAGCAGTTTCTTGTTTCTAGCATTTAGAGTCACTTTATAAAACCGCAGAGAACAACGAGTGATGTTGTTGTAATCAAAATACATGACAGTGAATCATTTATGGGTTTATGGGGAGAAGGAAGGAGAATGTGGTTAGGAAGGAGAGATAGACCAACCATGATTGAATGGCGGAGACCTGATGGGCCGAATGGCCTAATTCTTGTCCTATCACTTATGATTTTATGATCTTATGATCATTTAACCAGATAACCGAGTTTATGAACTAAACAGAGGACGAGGAGCTAAGAAGTTTGATATCGAACGCTTTCGGCCCAACTGCTAAATCACATTTATTGGTGCCCCCGTTTCAAACTCATATTCAGTTTTTCAGATCTGGGCGGGTTTGGCAGGGGCAAGTTTTGGTCTCATGTTCAGACTGGTCTCACACTCGGTGTCAGATTTAGGATGCTTTTGTATTACTTCCTTTATACTCAAATCATTATCTAAATGGTGCGGTGCACAGCTGCAGCCCCGAGTTATAGTGGCGGCCCCACCACACACTGAGTTGAGGAACAAAGAGGCGCTGCAAATATATGCTCGGACACACGCACAGAGCTCCTCGCTGCAGGCAGCTAATTCTTTATGTTAAAAGAAAGCAAATAGAGGCACCATCTCACTACTTAGCATTAAAAAGGTTCCAAACAAGGTTTGCTAAATTCCCAGCTAGTCAAACAGGCTGCTTGAATGTTTTTACAAAAACCCATTGCGAAGGCCTGAGATTACAGGTTCTATTTCTCACACAGGTTCCACCGTCCTAACTCCCAAGGTACAGTCTCGGATTTATGATCCTGCAGGTCCGTATCAGCCTGGTAAAGTCGAACTCGAAGTCCAGCACCGTATATATTATCACAGTGCAAGCTCATGTAGAAAGGAAATTAGAAATATATTGGGGGGGTTTAATGGAAAAGCACATGATAAACATATATTTCAGTCTAGTCCAATCGTCAAATGTTAAACGAGTATTTATCATTTCGGTTGTGTATATACCGCTGAATATCTCCCATTATTGTTTAATCTCGTGTCCAGTTTGAACTATGGTAGCTGGCTTCTTCCAGACAGGCGCCAGCATGAAGCAGCCCTGTGACACCGGCGAGCTGTAAGTGTAAAAGTCTCCTGCCCAGGTGAGAGCGTCACCTGCATGCCATTCCACTCCCAGCCTTGAGATGAGTGCAGTGTCTTGAGGAAAGAAGCTGCCCCCCCCCCACCCATGATATTTCAATCGATTTCTGGTAGGCTGAAGAGTCGTTTGGAAGAATCCCCCTGTCTGAGCGTTTGGTTAATTCCACGCGGGGTGAAGAGGTGGTGGTGGGAGGGGGAGAGGGGGAGAGGGAGGGAGGGAGGGGGCGACACGTAGCTTGAGACCGTTCCCTCGAAGCCGCCAACATGATAGGTAAGGACGTCCCGATCGGCTGCACTTTAACATCATTGGAAAGCACCATAGCTACGCTGACGCCGTTGTATCAATTCATCCCCGCCCCTTTAGTTTTGGGTTCAGGTTTATTATTGTCACGTGTACCGAGATACAGTGAAACGCTTTTGCCTCCCTTACTTGCAAATCTGCGTTTAGTGTCTAAGATTAATAAATGCACTGAGCCTAAGTCAGGGAGCAAAACAAATTAAAACAATGCATGTCCACGTCTATGAGACACTTTAAGGTACAGAGTCATATTACCTCAAATGTGTTATATTTCTCCACTCACTGTAGTAGAGCGTTTATTTAGATGGGATTTGGTCTTTGCTCCAGGTTTACACTGGATATATATGGGGGGCGGGGTGGACAAAGCAGAAAGACTAGTCCAAATCCCCCAGCAGAACGGCGTCCTGTGTTATCCCATTGAGTCTCGCTCAGGTTCAGCATCACTGCCTCTGATTACAATACAAAAAGTGTGACAGCTCGGGAGTGTCATTGGTAAACCTAATTACACCGGAAATGGGAAGTGTTCAACGGTGTAATTGAAAGTGCAAGTGTTAGTGTATGGCGCGGCATTGGTGTCTTCCTCGGGAGCGCTCCAAAGTAGCGCCTGTTCTGTCACTGGCGAAGTGTGATCGAAGCACTCGCCGATTCCGGCGCAACCCTTTGCAGAACGGCCTGAGAACCATCCGCGGAGTCGCCCGGCTTTATGCCCGACACGGTGCCCGGGGGGGGGGGGGGGGGGGAGGGAGGTGCTCTGGATGTGGTCGACTAAATCGGCTGAATTTAGCACAGGATTGGGCTGCATTTCGGTTCAAACCATAATGGACTCCACTGTCCACAAGCGGACGGCGAGGCAGGAGGATGCTGCTCCCCGGACTGTCCGCTACCCTCACCCTAAAGCGGGCGCACCGGATTGCTGATGTTAATGTGGATCTAGTAACAATTTCAAGCCCCGTTCTCAGACCCGATCCTTGTGAGTCTAGCTGCGGGCGGAGGAGGGGGGGGGGGGGGGGGGACTAGGGAACGCACACATTCCCTTAAGAACACCTAAGAAGGGTCTTGACCCGAAACGTCGCCTATCTCCTTCGCTCCTTAGATGCTGCTGCACCCGCTGAGTTTCTCCAGCCTTTTGTGTACCCTTGAGCACCTAATGCTGGCGGAATGCGAATCGCCACCTTCTCCGAGACGGGAAAACTTCGGAAACAGTGGAGGCGGACGCTCCCGCCGCAGGAAGGGGAAAGGTAGTAAATCGAAGTTAACACACAGCAAGCGAAGGCCGCCTCCGCTCTCACGTTAATGTGCGCGAACAAGTGTGTATGGGACGGAGAATACTTTGCACTAGATTGTTATATGTTTTAGTTTAACGACCCGGAATTAGCAGGTTTGGATTTCTCCGGCGGAACCCTGACAGCGGCGAATTGTTTTACAGTCGGATCGTCTGTCCAAATATAACGAGCTGGTCACTATGGCGTGAAAACTTAAGACAAGTAACCTGGGGTAAAATAAAGGAGATAAGCACTAAATTCTGCAGTAACCCAGCCGGTCAGCAGCAACTTTGGAGAAAACGGATGGGTCTGATTGCTGGAAAAAGGTGCTTAAATAGTTGATATGTGTGGGGAAGCCTGTGGATGTGCATACTGGAGGCGCTTGTCTTACTTTGCAGGGCGAGCGAAACGCGATGCAAGAAAGTAGGAAAGGAGAAAGAAGCAAAGATCACTTGTGAAGATATTTTTCCTTTAACCCAACAAGCAAACCACTCTGGAAACAAAAACGGCAGGGGCCTCTCGAGATATTTGGCACCTTTCTCCAAGTTATTTTCTACCGCGATCCTATTGTTTCGAAGTATTTCATACACTTGTATCCCCCTTTTTGACCCAGATATGCTACATTTCCCATTTGCACTGAGTTATAACACTTGCAAAGCTGTGTTATAACTGCACCCGGCGCCGGAGCTCCCGGGCTGTTCACTTTGCTGCTTTTGTTTTGATTCCTCTTTGGGAGAGCAGCAGCTATTTTGTTTCCTTGCTTGCCTCCTTCTCTCTGTGTGTTTCTCTCTCCTCCCCTCTGCTTCCCCCTTTCCCTCCTTCTGCGTGGTTGCCCCGGGTCCAGAGAGCAATGAAAGAAATCCCCCACCGGGCCCGCCCGCCCGCCAATCGCATGCCGGGGATGCTGCTCCCCGGCCGGGGTTGCCATGGCAGCTCACATCAATCATGAGGCGAGCAGCCAATGGGAGGCCCGGGGCCGGCGCGTACACAGCGTCGGCTTTTCCTAGCTCGGCGCTGCTGCCAATGATCCGAGCTCGGTGCAAGTTGTCAAAGGCTCGGCTCGTTTAACAAGTCAGATCACTCCGGCTCAGCAAGTCATGGCGACCACAGCATCAAATCATTACATTACGAGCGGCAATATCCTCACCTCCAACTCCATCGTGCACGCCGCCGAGCCGGGGAGCATGCAACAAGGGACAGCCTACAGGGATGCACAGAAACTGGTCCAGAATGATTACATGCAAAGCAATGGGCACCCTCTCAGCCACGCTCACCAATGGTTAACCGCTCTCTCACACGCCGAGGGATCTCCGTGGTCGGCCGGCGTGGCGGCCAGTCCCCTCGGCCAGCAAGACATCAAGCCCACGGTGCAAACGGGGAGGGACGAACTCCACAGTGGGGGCACCTTGCACCACCGGCCGCCTCACATGGTGCACCAGCACGGCAACCACCACGGTGCATGGGGCAACACCGCCTCACCCCACATCCCCAGCATGGCATCCAACGGCCAAAGTCTCATCTACTCGCAGCCGGGCTTCACGGTCAATGGCATGATCAACCCGGCATCGACCCAAGGCATGCACCATGGGCTGAGGGAAGCCCACGAGGAGCATCACCACGGGGACCACGGTCAACATCACCAACAGCAACATCAGCAGCAGCAGCAGCACCACCAGCAGCAGCAGCAGCACCACCAGCATCAGGGTCACGAGCACTCGGACGAGGACACCCCTACCTCGGACGACTTGGAACAGTTCGCCAAGCAGTTCAAACAGAGGAGGATCAAGCTAGGATTTACCCAAGCCGACGTGGGACTAGCTCTTGGGACGCTCTACGGCAATGTCTTCTCGCAGACTACCATCTGCAGGTTCGAAGCGCTTCAGCTGAGCTTTAAAAACATGTGCAAACTCAAACCCTTGTTGAACAAGTGGCTGGAGGAGGCCGACTCGTCGTCCGGAAGCCCCACCAGCATAGACAAAATTGCTGCCCAAGGCAGAAAGAGGAAAAAGAGGACCTCGATCGAGGTGAGCGTCAAGGGAGCTTTGGAGAGCCATTTTTTGAAGTGTCCGAAGCCCTCGGCCCCGGAGATCACTTCTCTGGCGGACAGTCTGCAGCTGGAGAAAGAGGTGGTCAGGGTTTGGTTTTGTAACAGAAGACAAAAAGAGAAACGAATGACTCCTCCCGGAGGAGCACACCCCGGAGCCGAGGATGTATATGGGGCGAGGGACACCCCGCCGTCACATCATGGGGTTCAGACTTCTGTACAGTGAATGCTCTCCCCTTCACATCTTTTGTTCATTTTATTTGTTCTTTTCTTAACGAACAGCTTAAAACACCGGACTATCGTTGCGATAGCACATGTTAATGATGTGTTTTGACCTGTACAGATGGAGCTGGCGGGCAAATGGAGTGAGTATATAAATAATAACAGAGGCACTGATATACATACCTTTACAAAACTGTGGCGAAGAGACACAAAACTGCCTAGGATAGAATGGGACCAGAAAGGCTGCTATAATTCTTAATGTATAGATCCACTGTGACAGGCAGGAGCAAAGGGTTGTGTGTGTGTGCACGTATGCGCGTATGTGTGGTGTGTATATGGTGTGTATGTGTACGTATGTGTGTGTGAGTGTGTGTGTGCGCGTATGTGTGTGTGTGTGTGTGTGTGTGTGTGTGTGTGTGTGTGGCACGCGTATGGGAAAGCAGAAGAGGATTTGGCCACGAGCTGCAGTTTTGATTGCTGCAAGAAAAAGGTATAGGGAGAAAGGGAAATTCCAATACACTGCTCTCCGGACTAGCCACCGTTCTAGACACTTGCGGGTTTGCTTCAAAGAAAATCCCACCAGAGTGGGAGACATTTCTCCCGGGCGCTGAATTGTACAAGTCGAGAGGCAGTGTATGTGAGCAGAAAATAGGCTGTGTCAATCAGACAGAGAGGGGCTCAGCTCCAACCATACAGTTCTCTCCGGGAACTGAAGTTGGGAGCTGCGAAATAGCAAACAGGATCAATTAACACAGACACAAAGAAGGAAATAAATGAACGATAAATCGATACATTTCAGGCGCTATAAAGTATTACAGATCACCGACTAAAAGTTTTATCCCCATGTTTAATAAAAAAAAACTAATTCCGGTGGCAAGAAATGCAATACCTTTTATACGAGAGGACTATTACAAATATGCTAGCTAGCGTCTTTACGCCTCCGAATTAGCACTGTACAATAATGAATAAATAAAATTTCAGAGTCAAAATGTTGTAGTTCCTGCCACATTTTTTCGAAAGAATATATTGCAGTATAAAACATTGTACTTATTAAACGTGCGTCTACAATCTAACATAAAACAATCCACAGTCGGGTAAAATGAAACAGAAAAGACCTTTAAAACGTATCAGTATATTGCGCTTTCTTACAAAGAACATATCCAAACATTCAAAATTCTAGAAAAGGTGTGTACATATTTGAGATATTTTGATGTGGTGATATGATTGTAATTTAACCGCAGTTATAGCGATTCCTAAAGACAATAAAATTTAGTAAGTGTTAGAGAAACATTTAAAAATGTAAAAAAAAACACCAGGTCAGATAGGTTGGTACAGGCAGAAATAATCCTGAGACACAAACTGAATTTTGTGTCTGTTCGTTTAGTAAAATGAAGTTGAACGTGGAGTACTTTGTTAGAACCTTTTCTCATAGGTTTATGGAGAGCGGTTACCCATGCACATCTTATACCACTATGTATATATGTTGCATAAATTTGTCTTTTGAACTGAAGAAGATGAACAATATCTGAATGATTTTTTTTCCTTGTATACATTTTTCCATAATGCTGCCCAGGGAATTTTAATATCATTTTCACGTGGCCTGCCTCAATGTATTTATTTCTTTAAAAGAAGTTTTGGAAACTGTTTCTTCTGTAGCTTTAATTGATTAGATGTTATATGTGGGATGTAATTTTTTTCCGTTATGCTTTCCCCCCTCCCCACCCTTCTCTTGAAAAGATTGTTTTTGGTACATTTCAATGTGTCTTGTGAAGATAAACGAAGCAACGCAGAGTCCCTTATATATTTATGTTAAAGTAATATTTTATTACTTACATAAAACAAGCGATCGCACAACCTTGAAGTCTTATGTGGTGGTTTTGTGGGGAAATTATATTTTCTGAGCGGATGGTGGGAACGGATAGTTTATCCACTAAACCGGTATCAGGACTACAGTATTATTCAAATAAGGCCATAAGTATAATATTCACATCTATTTACACAATAATCGTTTCAAGATAATCCCAATAGATGTGAAGAAACACTCCTAGAACCAGAAATACATTGTTTTGAAACAATCTTTATTCCGTACTGCAATTTTATATTTTTTTGAGCGCGTGGAGAGACACAATACCTTTCAAAATTATACCATTACACCTTACATTAGTCTATGTGACCGCGCAAACATCTATGTTCTTATTACTAAATCGTTCTTTTGAATTATAAATGTTACCCTATTTTAGGATATCTTACATATCATTTTAATTATAATTAATAATAATGATGCAGATGAGTAAATATATAATGGTTAAAACTGATCTGCATACATTATGTATATATATGTATATGTATATATATTATATGTATATATATATATATATATATATATATATATATATATATATATATATATATATATATATAACCAATCTAGATATTCTTTAAGACATTTCAACTAATATGTCACAGTGGCCAGTTTCAAATAGAATCAATTATTCTGCACGTGTTTCGTCTCTCGCAATGCAAAACCGATGGGTTTCTCTGATGATCTTTTAAATATAATTCCACTACAATTTTGGCTAGCACCGTCTTATTTTTTGAATTGGGTACAATATTTGACAAATCAGCTTTCTTTTTAGAGTTAAAAGCTGGCTGTAGACCAGTTCACCTCCGCGTTAAGTCAATGTTACATGCGTACAGAAGATATTCAGCTAAATTATCTTATCAATACAAAGAGAAATTTGACAGAAAGAAGAAGTGTTTTCTGACCACAAACGTGCTGATCGGGTGAAATGTTTTATTTGACTATGGATCCGGGAGCATTGTTCAATAGTTGCCCCTGCTTGATCAGGAAGGAGCGTGACTGCCCTCTGTTGGCCAGTGTCACAGATAGGATGATGATCAACGAGCCATTTCCTTTCAGAGCAGTTCGATTTTACCTGCCGGCGTTTACCCCGTTTGCTGGTTTCGAAGTCAGATCATTTACATCTAAAGCCAACTTATCCCTTCTCATAAATTACCACTGACACGAAATGTTAACAATCCAATATGCTGATTATTTAGGAAAAACTAATTGGCAATGGAGAGGTGTCTTTTCCCTTTTGAATATAATTTTGCTGTATACCGAATTCCAACTTCAGGAAAGTGGTAACTACATCCGCGAAGTGCTAACATCCAAATGATAAGCATTAGAATGCGTTAATTCAGATGGAGCAGGCTAAAAATTATTTTGTGGTTCTGAGTTTGAAGATTTTATATACTAGGAATATGATATGTTATTGCACTCTACAGTATATGTAATCGAGTAAACCATAACAAATGTCAAATAATAACAACATTTAGTAAATGCCGTATATCCATACATACAAAATTAAAAATCGTATACTTATTTATGATTTTCTAGATTATCTTCAGTTCTTAGGGTAAATGCAATCGTAATTTGAAAGTTGTGTAATCTATAGAAAACGTTGAACGCGATCTCTTTCGCCGAATTTCGTCCCATTTTCCTTATGCTCAAGCCCACTTTAAAATTAGTTTCATACCAACAAGTGAAATGAAGCCGTAAATGCAGAAAGCCGGAGTAATCGGATTAGCTCATAGATCTAACGCTGAGGGAAGTTTCGGACGTATTTCACTATTAAAATGAATTATTGAATTAGGCTCCGGTAATCGATCCAGTAATTTGATTTTACAGACTGTTTGAAAACACCGTGCTCCAACCAATCCACCCCAAACCCCATAACCTCGGCAACGGCAGTCGCAGGCACTCTAAAGCCAACTACAACATAATATTAAATGTTACTTCCATCCACGTTTTGGCATGCTTCAGATTTTCTCGGATAGAATGGAAGAAATCATTTTAGCCTTCAAGGGCAGATTGTGCAGGGGATATGTATTACTAAGCCGGTAGTATATTCAGCTGGATTTCAATACAACTATTCCACCACGATATTTGCCCTGTCTTGTTCGCTTTCATCATGAGTATGATGAACCTGGATTATTTTCAGTACCAAATGAATGGTTGAATGTCAATATGCGATTCCCGAAAAACGTAATATATTTTGTCCTTGAAATAGAAAAGTGATGCAAAATGAAATGTTCGCCCGTGGGTGTGTCTGTGTGAGAGTGTGTAGCGTGCGAAGTGGTGAACGGGGAGGAGGGGGGGGGGGGGGCGGTGGATTTCGAAATCGAGTCCCACTCTGTCTAAAAGTTGACGATGTTTCCGGGCTCTTCCTCAGCGGTTGTGTGGGTGGGTGTGGGGGTGGATGGAGGGCGCATGGGAAGGGGGTAGGGATGTGGGGAGGGGGTGGGTGTGGGTAAGGTGGGGGAGGGGGGGAGGAGTAACGTCCAGAAATGTAGCTGCCAGTGCATCAAATATTGGACATTTATTATTGGAAACATGTTGGCAAGATGAACACGGCCAGGCACAGTCAAATCTAAAGCAAAATTGTAGTTTGAGGATGTTTGCAGGAATATTTTACTTCTATGCAGTAACAGTACATAATTCATTGTTATGGTTTATTAAAGCAGGGTAACACGTTTGAACGGGAATAACCCCTTTTAACCGTTACAAACCTCTAGCGGAGATATATTTTAGATAATATAACATGCGATATTGTGGAGCCGGTGCCGATCGATGTGTTGTGTTTTGGAACTCACGTCATGTTGAGAACAACGAGTTACTTGGTTACTTGTTCGACGTTCTTCTGTCTATAAATAAGTATCGCGGTCTATTGAAACTGCCCTCCCGACAACTTCGACCCCTTCCATGAAATACCCAAACAGCTGGTCTTTAGCACCAGACCCAGAATAATCCAGATATTCAGAGGAGGAAATCAGAATAGGTTAAATCAGTGAAACTAAAACGAACCTGTTGTCTGACTAAAGAGATCGTTCCATTTGAGGAGTAAAAGTATGAACGGGTTATTTGCTCCCAGTTGATCAGAGATACAAATCAAGAGCGCGGCAACACGCTTTGCTCCAAAACTATATCGAACCTCCGAACAAAGGCGACGACGCTAACATCCTTACTAAACTTCTATGTTAAACACAAGAGCTTGTAGCTACAATTTCAAACAAACTGGAGTAAAGGCACGGAATTATAAAGAGATGTTGATGCGAATCCCACATAAGGCTGTGAATACACAGACGTGTGATTACACCGACACATTCTGTGCAATAGAATGAACCTATTACGGAGTTACTCGCGGGGGTCCTAAATAAAAACCCGAGAACGCTTTTTCACTAAAAATCAAATTGTGCATGAATAAACGTACCGTCGAGTCAAACGTTCACATTTACCCAATTAATCGAAGTTCGAATTAGAATAATACGGTTGAAAGCAGAACCTGTTCATATCATTAAGGCGCATACAACCACCTGCCAGAGACGTAGTTATTTAAATACACATTGATACTTTAAAACTTGAAATCCACTCTTGGGATAAAATGGGCATGGTATAAGCGCACGCGCACACACATATATGCAAAATAAAACATACACTAGGAATACGTTTATGTCTATGTGCACGACAGCTGGGATGTGCCGACATGCATACAGACGATGCAAACAAGCGACAGAAGTGAAACTTATAGAAAACCCATCCACTCACATGGCAGAGGACACACATGCACATTTAACCACTTTAACACACACGGTTGCACGCACACTCGGACACATACATAGACAATAAGAAGGTGAAGGGTGCTCTCACCGTTACAACAGAGATGTCTCATGTCAAACTTTGACTACAATGGGAAGAAAGTAACGAGCGCAGAGGTTTTAAAGGAAATCCCGTATCACATTGCACTGCCATTGACTTTGGGAAACAGAACGTATATTAACAAAGTTACCTGAGATTGAACTTCACTATAATAAGAAACATTATTCGTACATATGTTTACATTGTTCTTATCTTAATCTATACTTCATGTACCGTTGTCCATGGAGACTTTGTGGCTATATTTTCAGCAATGTAAACAAATTTTTTTTTTCGAAACTAACGATAAAGTTATCGTAAGATTTTTTTCTAAATGGCACTTATTACCTTTCAATGAAATGTCTCCTGTATATTCAATTATGTGGCCCGGTATATTACACAGATCCAATGTACCTCAATGACCACAACGCAAAGTGTAAATTAAGGGGTATGCAACGAAAAAAGACACCCTTGTAAAATGTTTTGCAGATCAAACAGATCTTATCCGTACAGGGAGCGTGATGTTGCAACTAAATTATCTGGTAATACCTTGCAGAATAATTTTTACTCTATACAAATTTCTACAATAACGTAATTAGCTCATGCACAGCAAGTAGCTCACGCACAGCATTGTAAAACAACCAACAAGGACAAGGAGATGTTCTCGTTGGCTCTTTTTACAAGGTAGAGAGCTTTTATCGATGAGTGTTATTATTTTAGAAAGCACTGGGTTGTTTCTAAAATGCGGGAAATAAGTACCGAGTGGGTTAACTAAATATCAGTTCAAGTTGGTGGCTTTCTTGCTTACAAGCATCTTCGCGTAAATGAAAACTACTGATGTTTTACTGGAAAGGGACATGCCGATGTATTCAAGTTAAAACCGGGCAATGCTTATAACAGTGGTAAATAATTGAGGCCAATGTATTTTGACTTCCGCGTAGTAAAAGTTATCCAAAGTCCTTCAAATTATAATCCAATATCATTAGATTCAAAAGAATAGCATGTTACGCAGGGCTTTAAGCGGGAGAGTGATACTTAGAAATTAGATTCTGGAGGCAAAGTTGTAACAGTTGCTGTCCATAATAGAGACAATGGAGAGAGTTACTCGACGTTCATCTTAAAAAAATCCTCAGCAATAACAAACTTGTGTTATCATTGCGACTAAAATCATAAAACAACAAAAATAAACCCCTTTCTATTTTATAACTTGTAAACGAATGTTCCCTAGATTTGCAACAGCAACGGTTCCCTTTCATATTCAAATGCAATTCTGTTCGTTTAATCTTATGTCATGAAAGTTCTTTGCAATTATTTCAGTTCAGGGATACAATCTTTAACCTACTGTGGATTTTGGTTCAGCCCTTCTGGGACTTTGATTTTCACAGTGCTTTTACTGTGGATGTGTACATATAATTTATAATTTCTGTTTTAAAATTTCAGTACTATCAATTGACATGCGAGTTCCTGTGGGGTTTGCTTTAGACATTGCTGCTCGGGGGAATGGGCATATCGTTTAAATAGGAGTTCGGTAGTTGAAGTTGGAAATTAAGTTTAATGTTGATGGGAATTAGTAGCTTGCGTGGTACATTGGTGCGCGTATACATGCGGAGAAAAAGATTAGGAGTTTAAAAAAAAAATGTTGTCATAGGAAAGACCAACTCGTCAAAAGATGCTGCTGATATTTTAAAGTGTTCCCTGCATTTGGGAAATGAATAGAAATGTACCGTCAAGATTTTTCTTTGTAATTTTGTCAAAATAATTAAGGGAATGACGCCATATATTTCCAGTTACGCTAGATTCATGGCTTCCTCAAGTGAGAGATCTGTTTCATATTTAAAAACAACCAGGCACATAACAAGTAAATGAAAAACAAATCAGTTTTCTTCACAATGTGTAAAAAAAATCATCCGTATGCAGTTAGAAAGTTTATGACTTTATTTACTTTTTATCCTTAGTCCCAAAGCAATAGAAAAAAAGAACAGAACGGAAAGGCAATCAATTATTAATCCATTTGCGATTGTTGACTTTCGAGGGATTGGGAAAAGAATCTGCGTTTGTGCATCGTTAATAAAGGTGCGAGTTAATACAAGGTCAGGTTATTTGCTCGGTCTGCCGACCAATCCTTAATTCACCGAGAGAATTTTGTATGAAATACTGGAATGAATGCACACAGGCACAACAAAGTGTGGCTCGAAATACTGAGAAATGTCGCCAGAAAATAAAGGGGTTATTTTCGAAAGATTGCTAACGACGCTGTTAATTAATTTGCTATGGAAACTAATTCGAGGAAAGTCTAATTTACAAGGGATATTGTCAATTGCTGTCATTTGTTCCACTGAATATGTTGCAAACAAATTTGAAACTGAAGAACATTTCTAACATGTCGGAAAGGTTTTCTCTTTGATCCTCTGATTTAGTTTTCCAATTCACAAGCGCCAGATTAATTCGCAACATTTCAGTCAGCTCGAAAAATCTAACAGCATTTATTTTCACGAAAAAAATATTGCGAATTACTCTGGCTCTTGTGAATTGGAAAACTGAATCGGAGGATCAAAGGGAAAACCTTTCAGACATGTTAGGATTTTTTTTCCCCGAGAAAATAAGAGTTACTTCCACATTCCAGCAGAGCTGCGCTCCTTCGGAGGGGGGACACGACGAAGGAAGCCTCGGCGAGTTGCACTGCTGTCGGCTATATTGCTGAATGTTTACTAACAATTCTGGCAACTTTCTAAAAACATTTAGGCAAGTGAATGCTATGCTGGTTCAGATAGGATATATCTTGTCAGTTGTTAAGTACGGTTAATCGCTGGCCTCGATGGAGACATATTTCCTTAATGGAAATGTGATTTGAATATTTTTCAGCACCGACACATTCAATAGCACATCCAAACTTCCCAACATGCACACGAAATGTGAAGTGTTTTGAAAGTTGGTGTGTCTGAGTATGTTAGACAGAGGATCGCGGTTCCGACTCTTCGAGCGTGGTACAACGGCGTCCCCTATCGGTTAAAATAAGAAACTACAACTCTCCATGGTTTTCAAAACCTGCAACAAATACAAACAAAAACCTGTCCGAAATGAATGCTTAAAAAAAATGAAATTCTATACTGCGACATCATTGCTTTTAATCTTTTTTTTTTTTGCGGGGGGAGGGGGGATTAAACTGAACAGAATTGTTTGTGAATTCGATGGAAAGTAAGATTTATTTGCAGATCCAGCGTGGCCAAATCATTTGCTGATTGTTCTTATCAGAGTGACTGTTCTCTCTGATCAATCAATCACACATTGATCAGTCCATCTGAAACCTGGGTCCACAGTTTTATTGCGATGTACTGCATAGACAAGTAATAGAACACGGATTCCATTACAATCTCAAATTGTCGTGTTCATTTAAGATGTCATGGTATAACTGCCACCGTGCAATGTTTATCATTAATTAAACAAAATGTTGTTATATTATGGTCAATACCAGTTAGTTCCGGTGAGTGGCAATGTACATGTTAATGAGATTATTTAGTTTCAATTGAAGGTGAATGATATTAGTTCTACTCGGTAACACACTAATATGATGCTCTCGATAAAATGCAAAACATTGCATAGTCCCGCCCTGCGACAATCACTCAGGCTGAATTCAGAACATCACAAGTAATTATTATTCCTTAGATAAAAGTCTTATTCGGGATTCCTTTAAAACGTCAGCTGCAAGCACTTGTATTCACGTGGCCGCACACGGCAAAATATAGCCGATTTCATTCAATAGAAATATTAGCTTCCCGGGTCACCGAGTTCAACTTCTTTTCCATTTCTTCCAAACCCGAGTGAGTATCTGAGGTTGCTGCGAGTTTCAGAACTACTGTCGTGGCATTACCAGCAGACACGCCATTAAGATATTAAGGTTTGCAAGTTGTGACAGCCGAAAAAAACATTAAAGTAGTTTTATCATGTTATGATTATATGAGATATGTATCGTTGGCAGAATGGAGGAAAATAACCACGTTTATGATTTGAATGTGAAGTTACTTTATGGGTTACCATTACAATCGGATTATTTCACTTCACATAACACATCGTTTTTAAAGTACAAACTGTAACAGTTGACAAAACCAACATTAGCTTTTGAGCTAAATGAGCGACATTCAACATCAAAGACGTATAAACAATATTTGGTATTATTTCCAAATTTATTTTAATAGGTAAAGTTTAACCCACGTGTAGGGGATTTGCTCAGCTTTGCTCGCTCGCTAGCTAAATGCGGAACCTATCTAGATTTCTGCTTAAGCATACGCTATCAACAAGAACTTTGACGTTCTCTAAGTTGTTGAGGTAACCGAGATGAAGTCCACAAACAGCAACGAATTGACTTTCCATTCGTACTCCAAAACACAATACAACTTTGAAAACAAGCTCGCCCCTGGGATGCTGTAATCTACACTGTATGGTTTTAATATCTTGGAATTGCAATGTTTATCATGGCTTATATTTGTGTGTTATTGTATTTCGATTAAGAGGACGATTTTTTTCATGCCATTCACGGAGTTGCATATGTTTCCCGCACCGCCCTTCGGCGAAAATATCAAAATGTAGTTACGGAATACGAGTGTGGCGAATACGAGGGTGGTTAATTGGTGGAACATCTGTCCGGGGGTCGAGTTTTTGTTTTATATAAAGGGGAGACTAAGGTAGTGGATGATTTAAATTGCACACAATTAAACAAGGAGGAATCTGAGGAGACTTTGTTTCTTTATTTTGGAATGAACAAGAGTTAGGTTTCAAAAGAATGTGTGACCTATTTTTGGAATTGCTATCACATTAAAAAGAGAATGTGTCGATGTAACAGACGTTTACAACAACACAGCATTCCAAATATTGTAATGCAGGCAATGCCTGATTAGGGGAATATTCCTACTGAAGAAGGTCAATGAAACAAGCCCTTGGTTCACTTTGTCATTTAAAAACTATCGCGCAGTCAATCCGTCCTTACCATATACAAACAGCTTTAGGATTTCATTGACTGCCTTGATGTCAGGTGCAAAGGATCCGATAAAATTCATCCTTCTCTCGTCCCGTCTGATATGAACAGTTTAAGGAACATCCTTGTGAATATTCCACATCACATTGTCTACTATTCAAGTTTCTTCATTGGCTGCAAAGCGCTTTTGTGGTCACGAAGGTTCTTAGAGGCTTAGAGCAAGGAAATATGCCTTTTGACCCACCCCGTCCACACCGACCATAAGGGATCTTTCTACGTTAATCCTCTATTACTACCCTCGCATCCCTTTTCATTCCGCTCGCCCTATTAGCGCCACTTATTCCCTATTGTCCATTGTCATACCCTCCTACACTGTCTTCATTCCTTATGCGAACTTACAGCGTGAACCCAGTGGCCTGCCCACACCCAAGGCCCGGATCCAGTTTAATTCCTCGTCGTTTGCATTGATCGTCAAAAGACCGTGTCTGAAATGTCAGTGCGTTTACACAAGAGATGGGCGGAAATTAAGCGTTGTAACATTTTGCAACGCCCCACTCTGTACTGTTTAGTTTTATGTTTGTTTAATAATAACTTTAAAAGCAGGAGCCTACATCCCCGTTCAGCCAAAAAGGCTGAACTTACTCATTAAGCTCAACTATTCCGACCTCATTAAAGCTCTCCTTAGGTTGCTTGAAAGGCTAAATAAAAGTACGAAATCAATGTTTCGAAACCGGTTCACACTCACAATCAAAGCTTGCAAATGGATTTAAATTGAAAATGAATGTCAAGAAGCCAACCTTGCACAGGTGCTTCTGCCAGCGGGAAGCACCTCCACCGACCCACTTCATGAATTAAACAAGCCTTCTATGTTATGCGTGTTACCGGAGTCTTTAAGATTTCCTATCTCCATACTGCTGTGAAGAAATATATTTGGGATGGGGGTAAAAATTGATTTTTTTTTGTGATTGGCAAGTCTAGATTTTGCAGGCAATAACTTGACAGGACATGTACCGCTTTGAAGGCAAGGGATTGAACAGAAAAGGCGCACCGTCGGCAAAATTTGTTCGAGTTTGTTGTCTCAGGACTCCAATATGGATTCATGCAAGTAAGCCTATCTCAGAATTGCTCTTCACCGTCGTGAATCTGACAATTAATGATCATAGACTCCCTCCTTGATTTAAATATGATATATAAATATATGTATGGCGATTTGTTTAACACTCGACACGAACGCAAGTCTGCTCAATACCAAACACACGACATCAAGATTTCAAGTTTGACAAGATCGCACCGAACACTACCTCGAATTGAGAATTGCTTCCACTTTCTTGCAAATATTAAATCATCGCAATTTGAATTATTGCTCCAACTTCCCTGTAACCAATCTCAACTTTGAACAGACCATTTAACATCTTGGAATAGTTTGATTTTTTTTTTTAATCTACAGTAGGCCTAGATTTGTTATTTTCATTATATGCAAAATAATCTATCTAAAATGTTTATTAAAAAAACTATAAGACTAATTCTTGTTCATAGAGAAGCACATTAAATCATACTATGTAGCATTTAATTAAAATAAATCTCAATTCAATTACCAGCACATGTTATGGTAAATTTTGCAAAGAAAATAAATAATATCTGGCGGGGAAAAAAAAAGTAGGAGGAACTTAACCGGTCAGGCAGCATATATGCAGGAAAACAGGTAGACGGCATTTTCGGTCCAGACACTTCTTCGGACGTCAGATACCTGACCCGCTGACTCCTCTATCAATTTGTTTTTTTTTACTCAAGATTCCAGCATCTGCGGTCTTTTATGTCTCGCTTGTTTGCGAAGACTAATAAAGTAACTAGAAGGACTGTGGCGATGCTTCAGTCTGGTTTCAACGTTTTACACAGAGATCCGTCATTTAATCTTCAGCCTAATAATATTTAACACACTCTAAAATTATTATTTTAAGTGAATAATCTAATTTCAATTAAAGTAAGGTGCCCGATGACATTCGACTCGACGAGCGAAGTAGAGGATTGGCTTTATAAATGTCATAAAAACACAGTAAAATGTTAATTTTCAGATTCTCCCGAAAATGAAAAAACTGGTTCTTTGTGAAGAAATCGCAATATAGAGTTAACACATGTGTTAACGTTCAGACTGCCACTGCGTTGTACAGTGCGCATATATTTCTTAATGATGAATCTCGATAAAATAAAGAGTTATACAGCTAATTGTAATTACGGAACTTCAGTTGGCTAGTTGTTATTTTTACCTACCGTTTAAACATCGTCAAAATCCATTGAAAGCAATTGATTAGTCAGTTTCCAGTTATCATCGGGGTGAAGGAGAGACTCAGAGTATGTTGGCAAGGTACTAAATGAATACTTTGCATTTGTATTCACCAAGTAAAAGGACATGGATGAGTTAGATCTGTGTGGGTTTACTGAGTTTGAATTCATAAAATCATAAGTTACAGGAGCAGAATTAGGCCGTTCGGCCCATCGTCTACTTCACCATTCAATCATGGTCAATCATCTTTCCATCTCAACCCTATACACCTACCTACCTTCTCCCCATAACTCCTGACACCTGTACAATTCAAGAATCTGTCAATCTCCGCCTTAAAAATACCCAATGACTTGGTTTCCACAGCGTCTATGGCAATGAATTTCACCATTCTCTGACTAAATAAATCCTTCCTTGTCACCTTTCTAAATCTCCAGGGTTACACAAAAAGCTGGAGAAACTCAGCGGGTGCAGCAGCATCTAAGGAGCGAAGGAGATAGGCGACGTTTCGGGTCGAGACCCTTCTTCAGACTAATCTGAAGACCCTTCTAAAGACCCTTCTTTAGAGACCCTTCTAAATCTCCATCCTATTATCTGGAGACTTTGGCCTGTGGTCCGAGACTCCTCCATTAGTGGAAACATCTTCTCCACATCCACTCTTTCCAGTCCTTTTATTATTCAGTGCGATAAAGAAGGAGATGATGTTGGAACCCTTGAAAAGCATTATGATAAATCCCTAAGGCCTGATCAGATCTATCCCAGGCTATTGAGTGAGGCAAGAAAGGAGATTGGAGGGGCCTTGATGAAGATCTTTCATTACCTGTAAATACAGGTGGGGTCCCATATGACTGGAAAGTAGCGAATGTTTTTACTTTGTTTAAGAAGAGAAATAGATATCATCCAGGAAGTTATCTGGCAAAGCTATTTGACGAGGATTCTTCAGGATTGGGTTTAACTCACATTTGGAGGATAATGTGTTAATTAGGGATTGTCAGTGTGGCTTTGTCTACAAAAGGTCATGACTTACTAACTTGATTGGGTTTCTTGAGCTGGCAATAAAGGTAATTAATGAGGGTAAGGCAGTGAATGTTCTCTACGTGGATTTCTTTTTAAATAATGCATTTGATAAAGTCCCCCATGGTGTATATATAGATGACTAGGACATGAATGGAGATGGGTATATTAGTAAGTTTGTAGACAATACCAAATTTGGTGGAGCTGCAGACAGTGGAAAAGGCTGACGAAGGCTACAGCAGGATGTAGCACCTTGAAAGTGACAACACAGGTAGATAAAGTGGTGATGAAGGTATATGAGATATACTGCATCAGCCGGGGCATTGAGTATGAGTCAGAAAGTCATGTTGCAGCTGTATAAAACTTTGGTTTGGCCACATTTGGAATATTGTGTGCTGTTTTTATTACCCAATTGCAGGAAGTATGTGGTTTGGGGGAGGGTGCAGGAAAGGCTTTGCAGTATTCTGCTTGAATTGGAGGATTTTGGTTATAAGGAGAAGTTGAACAAACATGGTGTGTTGTTTCAGGAATGTCAGAGGTTGAGGAGGAGACGTGTTAGAAGTACACTAAATTCAGAGAGACATAGATAGGGTAGACAATCACAACCCCTTTTCCAGAGAGGAAATGTCAAAGACTAGAGGCTGTAGCTTTCATGTCAGAGGAAGAAAATTTAAAGAAGATGTGTAGAGCAAGTTTGTTACATAGAGTGTGGTGGGTGCCTGGAATGTGTTGCAAGTGGCGGTGATGGTGGAAGCAGATACGTTAGTGGTGTTTAAAAGGTTTTTAGATCATTATGTTGGTATGCAGGGAATGGAGGGATATGGATCACATCCAGCCTGAGTAGATTAGTTTAACTTGGCGTTATGTTCGGCACAGACATTGTGGCTGAAGAGCAAACCCCTGTGCTCTACTGTTCTAAGTTCCATGTTCTTTATATATGTGTATTGAAATAAGAGGACCTTCCAAAATGTAGATCAGAACATAAAATGTTCCCCTCTCTCTTATAGCTGTTCAAAGTTTAGTGATACTTCATGGGCCCCAAATCCATTTGGTTTCATAGTTAAATCTTGGTTCTGGCTATCAAATTGGAATTTATTAAATCCTAACCATTCAGTAGTACTTCCAGTTACTACAGTGGGACATTAATTTACAAATAGACTCGAGGCTACAATCTCCTTCTAAATGATCTATATATCTTCCTCCTAATATTCAAACAGCAGGGAATGTTAGCCGACATCACTTTGCAGATCCAAATCAATAAAACATGTTCCTTTATTCTCTGCATATGCCACATTGATATTATAACGACACAGGCAGAAAATTGACATTTTAGAACATAATGTGGGCTTGTGGCGGGAATTTAATTTTGTAAATGATTTTTTTCCAAGTCTTCATTTACCAGAGGCTGATGCTACAAAATTTGGTTCGTCCCACTTAACCTTGACAGGAAAATCAAAGCACAAATAAACCAAGGTAATATTCTTTATTTCATGAAACTCAGCCTCATTTATTATATGATAAAATACTGCTCTTGTAATCATTCTTGATTCCACAAAGTTCCTCCACCACCTACGATGCAAAAGAAAGGACTGTGATGGAATATTCTCCATTAACCTAAACGGATGCAGCTGCAGGAAACTCAAGGAGCCTCAAACATTCAGGAACATTTTCATTTAATCAGCATGCATTAACCTAATCATCGACGACCAGAATGCCAATCCCACAGAATGCAATGTAGCAACTTGCGTTGACATCTTTGGTAGATTCCCCAACAAAAGCACAATCCTTCTATTGCAGCCATATCTGAGATACATTATGAACACCATCGACTCCCGGTTCCTTCTGCAAACACACCATAATGTCTTAAACTTTTATAGTTAGTCGCTAAAGTTCCTGCAACAGTATTGCACTAGCTCCTTTAACATATGGAGTATTAAAGCCTAAAAATTGTCCTTAAACTATCTCTAGGTAACAAGGGATTAACATTAAATGCTATGTTGATCCTCAATCTGCACAATTTCAGAATTTTTAAAAAAGTGTTTAACTGTAGTTGGCACTAATCAAACAACGGAGTTAATATTAAAGATTTCAGCAGTAAATTGATGGGTGATACAATATTAGATGGTGAAAATATGTCAGAAGAGTTGAGAATACATGTGGCATTCAGTCTTGATACAGATAGGTTGTCATAGAATCCCTCCAATAAAGCAGCGAAAGTATATTTGAAAAGATCTTAGATCTAATCTTCAGAATCACAGAGCTCACAGAGGGATCAAGCATTTGAAAAAGTAAATAGATACTGTGGAAGAATGAAAATCAGAAACCCATAAGTAAATTGTAATACTTAGCTGCGAGGTAAGTGGGAAAGAAAGAAAAACAAGCAAAGCCTTGTTACAAGCAAATTACCTTAATTTGGTAATTTTCCCATCCACGTGGTCAAATGTGAAAGGGAGATAAAATGCTAAGTTTTCCAAAGTAGAAAATGCAGGAAATGCTGAGCAAGTCAGCAAGAGGCTGTGGTGAAAATCAACACCTTCATTCCAAGTCCAACATGCACCAAAAGACAAACCGTGACCAGTGGGGCTCAAGAGAGCTCATACCATCCTGATCTACTATAAATCCAATGGAAAACTACCAGAGAAAAACATTTACAAAAAGGAGCATTATGCAGACTAAATCTGAAAGTAAGTACAAAGAGTGCTGCAGCTGCTCAGCAGGCATGGCAACATGTGTAGAAATAAGATTGCTGCCTAATTTGTAGCAGTTTGTGCATTTTCTATTTTTACAAATAAATTTAGCCGAAACTTTATGACAATATTTCACTTCTCTCTAATTAAGCCATCTCCTATAATAATTAATTTCACATCAAGCAAGGCAAAATAATCAGCAGCCCTCAGAGATCTAGAATGCACAGCAAACAGATCAATTTAAAACATCCCATCATGTTCACCACTGGGACCGTGCAAAAGAAAAACCAACTGCAGTCGGTTGAGTGTGATCGAGGCAACACATGAACTCCATCTTCCTGTGGGATCCTGCCCAATGTGACTGGATTCAGACCAAGTCAAGAGGTGTTCAGGTGGGAGTCAATTCTGTTGAACCGGCGGAAACACTGAACTGCTCGAATGAAATCATGTATGATCGTTCTGCTGACTGGTTAATATGCAACAAAAAGCTTTTCACTCTACCTCAGCACATGTGACAATAAAATAAAATAAGCTTTACTGTCTCAGGTCAGGAATATGCATAATCAGGTACAAATCAGGTGGACCTTTTTCAAGTATTTCTATCACAGAAATACATTTTCTAATGGTATTGCACTTGCAGCCCATATAGCTTCTTTTTCATTACATGTGCATCTGCCCTCATAGCTTCACCTTCCTCTCAAGAATAATCTGAGGAATGATTAACTTTCTTCTCATTACCATTGAGTGGTAAACTGCCTCTAGGGCTTCCCTCTTAGATTACTATCACACACGTGTGATTCCCCATCACACATTTTTGTTCCTTCCCTCGTCTTGCTCCCAACCGCACACACTTTACCAGCCGGACCCCCTTTTTCATCTGGCTGCATCTGCCCTTAAATAGTTGCCATTATTATCTTTCTTACTTCTCAGATTCCAGAACTTGTAGCCTTTGCATCCCTGCTTCTCACCCCTCAGCTTCTGTCTCCACCTTCACCCTCTCTTCCCTGGTCATTGTTTTCCCTTGTCGTGTCCACTTATCACCCATGTGCTTCGGCCTCCCAGCTCCACCTCTCTCTCCCTCCATTTGGCTCCTTCTGCCCATCATCCCACATTCCTCCCTGGTCCACCTTTCACCCACCAGCCTCTGTCTCAACCTTCCCCTTCTCTCCTGTATATCGGCCATCTTCCCTCTCCATTATCAGTCCTGACAAAGGATCTCTGGAGGTCTCTGGACACAATGTGGAGCCTGTTTCCATTGGCGGTGGGCTAAACTAAACAAGAAGGGATCTGAGATTAACATGAGGAGAAACAACTTTTATGTAGCATGTGTTTGGAATTTGGAATGCATTTCTACAGATGTTGTGGATATAGGTTCCATTATGTCTTTCAAGACAGAATTGTATAAATAAAGGAAAAATATTGCAGAGCTATGGAGCTGGTGGGAGGGTGGAACTGTTGGGCTGTTCTGGTGGAAAGCTGGCATGGACCTGATGGTCTAAATGGCCTGTTGTTGTATGGAAACCATTAAATTATTCTATGATACATTAGAATTTTAGACTTTAGACTTTAGAGGTACAGTTTAGAAACAGGCTCTTCATCCCACCAAGTCCGCACCAACCAGTGATCTCCCTGTACACGAATGCTATCCTACACACCACGGAAACTTTATAATTTTACCAAAACCAGTTAACCTACTAACCTCTATGTCTTTAGAGGAAAACGGAGCTTCCGGCGAAAACCTACGCAGGTCACAGGGAGAACATACAATCTCCTTACAGGATCGAATCAAGGTCTCTGGAGCAGTGAGACAACAACTCTACCGCTGCGCCACTGTGCCGCCCTATGCTGCAAACAAAGCAGTGAACATTATTCACCCATAATTTCAGATCTCTCCACCATTCTATCCCATCATATCCAAGTGGAAATCTACAACCCTAAAGTATCACGATATCTGTAACAGTCCAATTATGACTTCATGGCCAGCCCTAAATATAATTGTTTCTCCATTTGTGACAGTGCTTTCAGCTGCCAAAGCTTACGCTCTGGAAAATCTATCTGAACATCGCTAGTACTTCATCTCTTTCCTTATTTAAAACATACCTGGAAGCCAGAAAAAAAATGTTAAAAAAACATGATAGGATGTTGTAAATCTGAGATAAAACAGAAAATACTAGAAATACTCAATAGATCAGGCAGCATTTGATGAAGGGTCCTGGACCTGAAACTGATGATTTATTTCACATATACTGTCCAACGCTGAGTGTTTCCATTATATTCTGTTTTTATTACAGCTTAAAACCCAACTCTTTGGCCAATGTTTTTTATTTCCATGCAGCAAAACCTCTTTTTGTCATGACTTAACCGATTCTGGATGAAACTCGTCTGAGGTACAATTCAACATTTTCAATGATAAATCCAAGTTGTTGGTTCTAAAAAACATGCAGAATGCAATGATGAAATCAAATCAAGTCGAGTTTATTAGTAATATGCCCAAGTACAATAAGGTACAATTAAAATCCTGCTTCAGGCAGCATCACAAGCACATAGATTCGGATATAAAAACATAAATTATATATCAAATAAACATAACATTTCTTAAATGAAGAATACTGTTCAAGGAAAAAAGAATACAAGACATTGGTGTGAAACACAAGTAGAAAATAAAACACAAGTAGGAAATAAAACTGTCAATGGTAGTGCAAGAGGTGGTCAATAGTGTTGTTGAGGTAGGGTTAGGCTTGTGCGGGTTGCATCAGGATAGTAGCTGTTCCTGTACCTGTTGGTGTATGACTTCATGCATCTGTACCTCCTGCCAATAATAGCAGTGAAAACAGGGTATGGCCCAGATGGTGGGGTACCTTGATGATAGATGCGGCTCTTCATGAAGCAGTACCTCTTATTGATGCTTTTGATATATGGAAGAGCTGAGTCTACCACTCTCTGCAGAATCTTGCATTCCTGGGCATTGCAATTGACATACCAGGCCATGATGTAACTAGTGAGAATACTTTACACAGCACATCTGTACAAGTTTGTTAGAGCATTTACTGGCATGCCAAATCTCTTTAAACCTCTAAGGAAATAGAGGAACTGATATGCTTCCTTCATGATTACATCTAAGTACTAGACCCAGGACAGATTATCAGAGATATTAACGTCCAGGAATTTGAATCTGTTATCTCTCTCCTTCACCCATCCCCAATGAAAACTTATGCAGTCACCCAACCTCTCTTTCCTGAAGTTAATGATTAATTCCTTTGTCTTGTGAATCTCAAGTGAGAGGGTTGTTGGTGCGGCACCATTCAACCAAGTGTTCTATCTCTGTCCCGTACATTGACTCATCTTCCTCAATCAATGTATTCAAAAACACTGTGACCTTAAACCCTACATTGAGACAGGATAAAGAATTGGCAGTTTCACTATAAAAACATAATTTGGATTAATTTATATCAGCCTCCAACTAGTGAAAGAGCCACAAAGCAATACACCACAGAGCTCAATATGATCAACCAATGAAAACATGTTTTATTTGTGTGTTGTTATTGCAACTGCAGTGCAAGCCAATGTTATTCAAAATAGGATGTTTAAATTGGATGAGGAGATAAGAAGTGTATGTTCCGTCTCTCTCTCTAGAATACACAACCATTATCCAACCAACTAACCCTAAAGAAATATTTAGGATGGCTAATCCAGTCTAACTAAGGATAACAATGTTCAAATGTTGGCTTGATCTTCATGTACGAATAATTGCACAGGGAATATAATCTCTTCGATCCAATTCCAAAACATGAGTGGTATTTTCACTCAGGTAGCCGGAAAGATCAAGCAATCACATAGAAAAAGTAGAAAAATCTATGAAACCCATCAGTTTGCACTTCTAGAGATAATAGATCCTCTTACAGCATTGACTACACTATTGAGCAACCAGGAAATTACTTCAGAAAGGCAAAAAATAAGCTTTGGAAATAGCCTGTGGAAATCCTTTATCTTCCTACATCAACAGAACTAGACTCGAGTAGTCCACAATTCTTCCGGATTCAACTGATAACCAACTTTTTCTCTGTAACCAAGAACATTCAAATGGTCTGTCGTGAATTCATAACAAAAGATAAATTTGTCTGTTTAACAATATTTCCCATCAAAGCCAATAACAGATGCCAGCCTGTAGAACATTTCCGGCATCTGCAGTGTTTTATTTTTCTAATTGTGAGATTAGGAGATTATTATTAAGGCATAAGCATTATATGTGTTCTGATCTGAATCACCAAGTCTGGTCCAATAAAGTAAAATGGTTAAACTGGGGACATTTTTCTGAACTTTTTTTCTTACTGCTTAATAAGTAATCATATCGTTTACAAGAATACTTATCAGAAAAGTATCAGAAGAGTGATGTCTTCTTGGATAATCAGTTCGATTCTGATGAGGGAATGTGTACCATCTAAAATGTCCAGATAGCACCCAACTCCAACTAAAAACCTGGATCAATTGGGAGCAGCGATTTATTTTAGGATATGAAAATAAAAGGAATCTGCAGTGTACTCAACCGTTTCTTAGTTATTGACATTGCAAAGATGAACACACAATGTTTACCTTTAGATTTTTTTTTGAAGATTAGAAGGCAGTTTGGAAGACAAATCTTTGTACAATTTTAACCATTTTGATATTCTAATAACGTTTTGCAAAAAAAAATTGGGGCATTTTTACTTGAGATAGACACAGATTGCTGGTGTAACCCAACGGGACAGGCAGCATCTCTGGAGAAGGAAAGGGGCTGACGTTTCGGGTCGAGACCCTCTTCAGACTGAGGAAGGGTCTCGACCCGAAACGTCCCAATTCCTTTTCTCCAGAGATGCTGCCAGTCCCGCTGAGTTACTCCAGCATTTTGTGCCTACCTTCGGCTTAAACCAGCATCTGCAGTTCCTTCCTGGACTTTTATTTAACAGCCAAGTATGCAGCACATTTTAGGTTGTACCTGGGATTCCACCATCAATATATTTATTTGATACTCTAGGTTCATTATCGTTCATAGTTCATTATTATTCAGTTAAAATCAACAGATAAACAAAAATAAATAATTAGATTTGATTAGTGAGCGATCCAGTACATTTTGGTTACAAAACTTTCTTTCACCTGAAAATCCATATTTGAATTCGGTGGTTCACGAAGTTGTAGATTCAGTTTTTGACATCAACATAAACTCACGTTGAGGAGAAAACGCAGTGCTACTTCCACTTCACCACTGATGCGATGTAACGGCCCACCAAGAGGCCACCTTTTCAATATTCAAAGCTAAGTACACATCGCTGAGTTCAAGATTAGTTGAAATTCTTGTAAATTAATGGTAAGTTTTTTTTTCTAACACTTAGCAGATTGAAATATGATGGTGTGTCAGCAAATTGCATGGTCCTCTTTCACGTTTTTGGCGGCCACGGTGGTGCAGCGGTAGAGTTGCTGAGTTAGAGCGACAACGTCGGAGTCCCCGGTTCGATCCTGACGACGGGTGCTTGTCTGTACGGAGTTTGTATGCTCTCGCCGTGACCTCGTGGGGTTTCTCCGAGACCTTCGGTTTCCTCCCACACTCCAAACACGTACAGGTGTGTAGGTTAATTAGCTTTGTTAGAATTAACTTTGTTATAATTGGCCGAAGGGCCTGTTTCCGCGCTGTATCTCTCAGCTAAATTTTACGTAAGGGTTAGAGAATTGGCTGGCGTAAGAATTGGCTGGTGTAACCCCTTCCTACCTTCTTGTACTATTCCAACATCATTACCAATGTTAAACAAGTAGGACGCTTCAAAACCGGGGAATGTTAAATTTGCTTCCAAATTTTGCTTTCATTAAAATAATATAATCAATACGTTTGGCTAGGAAAATGTTCTTCCGCATACAAATTATTTAGTTTAGAAATATTCCCAGCATTATAATTATTAAGCAAGTTTTTTTTTCTTACGTTACTTCGAGGATGGATTCATTATTATTTCAAATACCACTATTCGAATTTGTTATGTGTATTCAATGACAGGAACGATATTTAAAATTGACATAACTCCACTTAAGTGGGTGCCTGGTTAATTTGAAGATTAACGTTATTAATTGCAACCCTGTTTTAAAATTTAGCCCCAAATGCCCATTACAAATCACAATTTGTCCCGCCGTTCCAAATTCGATAATTAATTTCATTCTTTCCCAGAGATGCATTTCCGCTAATGTTATTTTTAAAGAACAGTCTATTATACTATTCTGAAGTCTCGAGACATAGCCTGTCCAACCCCTCCACAGATGCTGACTCGCCGAGTTCCTCCAACCCTTCGGTGCTTTGCTCAAGATTCCAGCATCTGAAGTCTCTCGTACCTCCGTCCACCGTGGGAAAAAAAGGAACCTTTTGCATAGAAACTCAATTGTAAATCTGCTTGACACAAGCAGTTTTAATTACAAAAGTTAATGTCTCAGCCATTCGTTTCGCTGGAAGGCTAATTTAGAAAATAACATTCGATATAAAAACACACCTTGAAATAATACAATATTGTGATGCTCTTGTAAAGGACAGTCACTGTACATTGGCCGCAAACCTTGGGAATGCACGCAATGCATGTTCTTACGTGGATCAGGAGGATGGAACTTGTATTGAATAAAACGAGACCTGTGTCCCCAAACTGGCAAATATCGCAACCTGCTGCTACCCAGAGTTGCTGCCTGACCCGTTGAGTTACTCCGGTATATTTTGTCTATTTTGCGAAAAAACAGAAACGGTGCCAGATTTCCCCCCAAATAAAGATAATTACTGATTTATATTATACGATACGTTAAGCTCCAGTAAGTAATAATTTAATTGCCCCGTAGTCGATACATATGACAACTAAAGACTCTTGACTTGTCTCTTGTCGATGGGTCTTATTTGTCTTATTTTCTCCTGAGAGCAGAGTGTGGATATTGCTTCCTTTGCTGCAAGTAGCAGGAAGCTTATGGTTATATATCTCTGTTCATTGTAACATGTTGATCGTACTTATGTTATAACCGCGGGCTTGTCCCCCCCACCCCCCAGATGTAGATACAATGAACTGCAGATGCCGGTTTTACACAAAAGGGCACAAAGTGCTGGAGTAAACTCAGCAAGCCAGGTAGCATCTTTTGAGAACGTGGACAGGGGACGTTTAGAGGCAGGATTTTCTTCAGACTGATAGTGATGGCGGTGGTGGTGTTGGGGGAGGGGTGGTGGAAGAGAGGAGGGTTAGGATAAAGCCTGGCAGGTAATATGTGCCAGCACACCCCCTCCTCAATCACCACCACCATCAGTCTGAAGAAATGTACCCACCTGAAATATCGCCTATCCAGGTTCTCCAGAGATGCTGCTTCACCAGCTGAGATTTATTTTTACAGCGTTCAGCTGTAAATGGACAATAGTGTTTTCCATTCACCCTGGCAACAACTTCCAGGCTACACAGACTCATTTTCATTAAATGGTCGGTATCATTTCAGATGGATCGCACCAAGAACATCCAAATCAGGCATCAGGACAAAATGGGATACAAGGGGCGGAGAAAGGAACTGCAGATAGACACAAAATACTGGAGTAACTCAGCGGTTCAGGCAGCAGCTCTGGAGAGAAGGAATGTGACGTTTCGGGTCGAGACCCTCCTTCAGTCTGAAGAAGGGTCCCGACCCGAATCGCCACATTCCTTTTCCCCAGAGCTGCTGCTTGACCCGCCGAGTTTTTCCAGTATTTTCTGTATATTTTAGGAGAAACAAGATACTAAAGGTGTTCAGACCCAAAAAATAAGGTCTGAACAAGGGTCTCGACCCGAAACGTCACCCATTCCGTCTCTCCAGGGAAGCTGCCTGAGTTACTCCAGCATTTTGTGTTTATCTTCGGTTTAAACAGGCACCTACAGTGCATTCCTACACGTTCAGACCGGAAACATCGCCTGTACAGTTTTATCCACAGATGCTGCCTGATTCACTGAGTTCTTCCAGCATTTTTTTCCCTTCAAATCTGGCCAGAGGCGCGGTTTTGTTATTCTTTCCGTGCAGCGTGAGGCAGTTTTGCAGGACTCCCATTGACGATGTTCAACATACATTCGCTGCAGGATGTCGAGGCAATGCGATATGCGATAATGATCTGAACAATAAAACGAGCCACATTTCTCAACTGAAAGCCCGCCGACTTCCACCTATCGTGCTTTTAAAATGATTGATGTTGCTCATCAGGTTCCAGAAGTGCATTATAAGTGTTGGATGATCTTGCTTTACCGGGATAAAATTGAATTAGATTAATAATCCGCCTATCTGATCCCCAACTGTGGGATTGCATTAAATCTGACATTTAAATTTGCCGAGGGTGTAACTAATTCCCGAAAGTAGAAACACAGCAAGTCAGGCGGCATCGATGAAGGAGAAACACAACTCTAAACAAAGGTTTTCAACTCGAAACGTTCAGTCTGTTGCTCCTTCCATAAACGTTGCTTGACCTGTTGTGTGTTTTGTGTATTTTCTGCTTTTATTTCAGATTTCCAGCATTAGATTATATTTTCAGGTCAAACAGGTATACTGATTAAAACACAAACTGCTGAAGTAACTCAGCGGGCCAGGCTACATCTGCGGATGGAATGGAGAGGCACAAAATGCTGGAGTAACTGGACAAAGAGTTTCGACCCGAAACGTCACCGATACCTTCTTTCCAAAGATGCTGCCTGTCCCGCTTAGTTATTCAAGCATCAGTGGTGCAAAGCAGCATCTGCTGTTCTTTTCTACAAGAATGGATAGGCACCGCTGCGGGTCTGGGCCATTCTTCAGATCCCGACCGGACGCGTCGTCCATTCATTCCTTTCCCCGACGCTATCGGACTTATTGAGTTACTCCAACACTTTGTGCTTAACTCAAGATTTCAGTACCAGCAGTTCCTTATGTCTCCAAACTGGGTTTACAATGCAATTATGCACAGGAGTGACACTCAGCTGGAGTATAACCAAGTGGCGCCATCCATTCTTCCCTTGGCGGTCCTATGCTTGTTCAATCGCTGTTTACATTCTGTATCTCTGAGACGCAGGCAATATTTTGTTCTGCCGCTGAAATTCTGGAATTCCCTCGTAAAGTATTAAATATCGCTGGAGATGCTGTTCGTTGGATAAACCATTCACACAAGCCATTAGCAACGAACACTGAATGCCTTTCAATGCATCGAGAAGCTTTCTTTGTGGATCCCCCTGAACACACACTATCGGAGGCATTTCTTCTGTGCAGAGCTTCAAATTGGCTTAAGGTAGGTGCAACATTGTTAGAAGTCATGGTGAGGCACCAATGCGTTTTGCGATTAAAATGATAAACCCAACTGAAGAAGGGTCCGGATCCGAAACGTCACCCATCCTTTTTCTCCAGAGATGCTGCCTGACCCGCTGAGTTGTGTCTAAACATGTTAGTTTAGCAAACCAATATGAAAAATATTGACAGCAGATGAGACGAGTCTCCATCGGCACACGAAATCTTCTACTCGTGTTAATCCTTTCTTGAAACAACTTGGAGCGGAAATTCTAGTCTTTGTTCGTCATAATAATAAACAACTAGAAATGAACAGTAACTGGCGTCTATAATTTTTTATTTGAGGAAAATCTCCAAAGCCAGCTGTTCTGGTAAACGTTGCACCTTATCACACCTTGGGCTGAAAGCACTCTGCAGCACTTTTATTTTAAGTGCAGTAAAGCCGCCAGGCTATCCATGCTGCGGTTTAAGCTGCAAACTTCACACATTTCCCCAACAAACACACTGTACATGCATGCATTCATACAGTAATAGTGGCAGCGAATGTGTCCGTTTTCTCAGTAATATCTGATGGACATTATTAGCTGTCGTGACGATCAGAAAAAAAAACAAAGACTGGAAAAGCCAATACATCCTAGTGAGGTTGCAAATTTTCTCAGGAATATGTCGGGAGGAGGAAAGTAGCCAACGACTACAACATAAAACATTTATGTCTTTATTTCTCTTGAGCTTATCAAGTTGGTTTTTGGACAAGCATCAGAAGTACACTGAGATTGGAATTTGAGCAAGAAGATAAACGAAAAAGGAGCCCTTAGGTCAATTTTAAACCTGTAACAAAAACCTAAACATACCCTCCGTTACGCTTCCACAATTGACAAAAAGCATGTCTGGATCCAATTCTGGTGTTAGGCATTGGGTATTCAAGAGGGAAAGGCAGCAGGGAAAGCGAAGGCTTCGCTTGGGACGGGCAACTTGGATAGATGTAAGCCCAGCACACGTTACTTGTATTGGTCCTTCCAACACAACAATGGAAAATGGTACAGTGTATAAAGGAATGTTGAAACAGTCACACCATTAAAAAAAATGCAGCGATGTTAGAAAATGCTAAGACCCACAGTAAATTTAGAAAATTGGCTGTACATGTTAGATGATATCCTTCTCATGTCACAGTGAGATGCGTTGTTTTGCATACCTAGGCATACAAAGAGTCGCCACGTAAAGGGCACCGTGACCAGAGGACAAAATGAATATATTGCCCTCCCAAAAAAGTATCAACATATACTTTTTAAGAGTTATGTGGATAGTCCATGTTGGCAGTTATGATTCAAGTTTATGTCATTACCATTGGATACATGCAAAACGCTGGAGTAACTCAGTGGGTCAGGCAGCATCTCTGGCAAACTGCAGATGCTGATTTATACCAAAGATATACACAAAATATGTATATCCCGCTGAGACCCTTCAGCATATTGTGTCTATCATCGGTATAAACTAGCATCTGCAATTCCTTCTTACATATTTTGTCTGCTCCACTGCTCGCCAGAGATGCTGCCTGACCTGCCGAGTTACTCCAGTATTTTGTGTCTATCTTTGGTATAAACCAGCATCTGCAGTTCCTTCATATACCGTTGAATACTCCATTGAACCTGCATGAAAATATAATTGTGGCTTGGAGGCCTCGTGTATGGAATTTATTTCAGTTGTGTCAGATATCTACAGCCAACATCGACCATTCAAAAGTAAACCTTCTCAATGTATCTTTTCACTTTCTTCCTTTCTAAATTTACCTTAAACATCACTAAACATAATTAAGTGCATGGTTATTGTAATTAATGTTATGAAGTACAATGTTTAACAATCAAGAACACAATTAATCATTATAACTATGAAGTAATTGGCGGGGTAATGTGAAACTGTCACTAGACATCAATCTCTGAGCCAGGGAGTTGTGGATTCGTCCAACTCTCACACTCAAGTGTAGAAGATCTGGCTGAAACATCACTGATGTAACTGTGGGAGAGTGTTGTCAGAATGCATTTTTTTACATGAGACACTAAATCAAGGCCCTTTAGTCCTCTCAAAATGGATGCAAAATATTTAATTGTATATTTTTGAAAAGCATGATAGTGGGAAATTATCTCTGCTGTTTGTAGAATCGAGTTCTGAGGAGTCATGGTCTAAATATTAGAGTGACATGTTGCAGGATTGGTTAAACAATTTACAAATGGCCAGGGTGATAGAAAGTTTTATCTGGATCGGGGGAGCTCCAATAATTTCAGCATGTGAACTTTAGACTTTTTCTTGGTAATAGGCGCCAAAATATGCCGACTGTGCATACGTGACAACAAGGAACCATTGGCCCATTATTTTCAGCAAACGATAATTGATAAGAGGTATATTGTTAATCTTAAAACATTTTTTTTTGTTAACCAAGAACAATAATAGATATGTGGAAAAATACTAATTTTAAATCATATCAGTTTACTCAACAACCAAACTCAGTTGAGAGCTAAATACTCAACTCTTGTTCCACGTTTTCCTTACTGCCTTGGAAAATATCACAAAATAAAATTATCCATCTCCAGTCGACCACGAAAATCAAGATTGATAGTAATAAATGAGTGCAGCACTGCAGAGGTGTTGTCGTTCAGATGAGACATTTAACTGAGGACTCATTAGCTCACTCAGAGGATGGAAAAGAGTAGAATGGCACTGTTTTGAAGACGACCAACCATTTTTGGTATTCTGACCAATATTTATCTCACAATTAATAATTTCAAAATAGGTTATCAAGCTGAAACCAAATTGGTGTTTCTGGAAGAAACCAGCTTGTGTGGTTCCTCACATTTCAAAAGTACTTAATTAGGGGTGGGATGCTTTGGATTGCTCTGAAAAGGATGCATAAAGCACCAAATCAATCTTTTAAAAATCGGATATTTTTCACATTGCTGTTAGTGGCAGCTTGATATACACAAATTGGCTGCTGTGCTTCCTATATTTTACAGTGACTATATTGTACTATATGACCATGAAGTGGTTTGGTACGTCCTGAGACCATACAAGGCACTGTAGAAAACCTAGTCTTTCTTTTTCCAATGGGCACTTTAATAAATAATTACTTCTTAAACAATCATAAACTTCCTTTTACATCAATAGGTACGTTACAAGTTCTCAAAAAAATAAAGCTTACCAAAAAGTGCTATTTTTATTGAAATGCTGCATTTGTCACCATGTCAAAAATCAATGGACTACTCTACAAAATGCATCACCAATAAAATGAAATCAAATATGTTTCAATAAAAAGTTGTATTTTAAGTTTAATATGGTTAAAAATTGAATTCTTGTGGTATTTATCAAACTTTTAACGGAAAGTATATTTTTTCTCATCTGTCATAATTTCTGTATCGTTTCTTCAACCGACAGCAGGTTATCAACTTACTGTATTGTGGTGGAAGATTGCAACTTTCACGTGGTCCACCCTGTTTTGACGAATGCAATCAACCTGGTGTGCACAATTAAATAAGTTCAAAAAGAACAAGTTGTCCTACAACTTTAGGCTGTGCACGCCATATGCAAGAAGAAGAACGTACTATGTAATTTCCAGCAACCATGTACAGCGGATGGACAACAGGAATGGGGTTGAGTGGAGAGGCATATTATCTGCAGGTCTACCTGTGGTACGGATAAACATGGTTTATTGACTATCCTGCAGTGATTCAACTTGGAAAGATTCAGCTCTCAACACTGTGGAGGAAGTGAATTAATTGCATACTTTGCTACTGTTTTGTTCATGCTTCAGTTCTTTTACTTCGCCAGGTACAAATATTGAAATTTTGAAAACAAATAAAATTCTACAAAGTTTAGTTTAGAGATACAGCGCGGGAACAAGCCCTTCGGCCCTCCAAGTACACACCGACCAGTGATCCACGCACACTAACACTACCCGACACACACTAGGGTCAATTTGCATTAATACCAAGTGAATTAACCTACAAACCTGTCCATATTTGGAGTGCGAGAGGAAACCGAAGAACTCGGAGAAAACGCACGCAGGTCAAAGGGAGAACGTATAAACTCTGTACAGCAGCACCAATACTCGTGATCGAGCCCAGGACCCTGGTCTCTAGCACTGTCAGGCAACAACTCTATGTTTCTATGTTTTTTCTATGTTTCTATGTTTCTACCGCTGCGCCACCATGCCGCACATGTCTACGGTGCAATCGAGTCTTTTGTTATTTTCTCAAAATAAATCACATTTTTCTTTCATTATTGATTTCCCTGCAGTACAAAGTTATGGTAGTCCAGTAGATATAAACATGAAGTGCAAAGTACTTGATTAACCTTTGTACTTCAGCAGCCTGGATGACACCTTGCTTCTCCTCGCCTGTCTTCCACTCACTTTATTTTCTATCATTAAACGAGGAAAGGTAAATCTCGGAATTTGCAACCAAAAGCTTTCAAACTTTCCAAGTTCATGAGTTTGTTGGTCAGTGCACTTGTATATAAGCAAGACCTAAACAAATGCAAAGTTGCAGATGTTCTTGCCAAAACGATCCTTTTCTCTATGTTTCAAAAGAGTAATTTCACTGGTTGGGCAAGTATATGAATAAACAGAAAATGTACACTTGAACAAACATGTTTGGTCTGGTTTCTCATGTATCCTTTGCAAAGTAAGTGGGAGGCTTGGGCAAAATACAAATTGCTGGTGGAATTCAGCGGGTCAGGCAGCATCTGTGAAGGAATGAAAAGGCAACGTTTCAGGTCGGTACCCTCTTGTCAGACTCTTTCAACGGTTTGACAATTTTAAGGTTTTTCATGCGACTAAACTCAGTGGCAGAATTTTGTCTCATATTCATTAATGTGGGGATCATGTACGAAAAAAAATAACTTCAGAAGGTTTTGCAATACAATAAAGATTAAACTTGATTGAGCAAATAATACTTTCATAATACTGCACATCCTAATCAAAGTATAGTTTGCACTTCTCAAAGCCACAATTGTTAAATTTTTGAAGCATTAAAAGAAAAATCTTTATATTTTCTAAATAGTTTATTCTTTCAGGTTGCACACTTTGGCACATCTGCCAAAAAAAAGGAAATATATTTTGTTGATGAAGCAAGTAAAATAAATGCTAATTATTTGCACATATTATTTATTAGTGCAAATAATAACAGAAAACTATTGCTGTCTATGACAAAATGGCATCATGCATTGGCTTAGAGAACAAAATTAAATTTATTCAATCTACTTTACAATGTACTGATATATGAACAATACTACATTATAAGAAGTATTACAATATATGGAAACGTAATTTAAACAGATTAAGTAGACATTTGTTTGAATATCTACATCGGCTATTTGAAAGTTTATTTTGCGTGTTCTCACATAAAAAGGGTATATTTTGGCAGCAAAACAATTTTCCTCTTCCTATTATTTTAAAACAGTCCTATTGGCATGGTATACAAGTATGCAATGATAATAGGAAATATAGGATAATAGGATTCTTTGAGTTTTTTCTACATATTTAAACCTGCTCTGCCCAGATAATTAACAGATTTGTAATAATTGTCGGCATTTATTCTCAATCATCCCATTTTAAGTCATTATAATGTGACTTTTGAGGGCCAACTAAGTCCAAACACACAATATTCTTAATTTCCCAGAAATTAATTTCAACACAACCTACCCTGGCACTATGATAGGCAGCCTTTTACTTCTACTATGCAAGTTGGTTCAGACATCAAATACACAGAGAAAAGAATCACTGTTACAATGGAGGAAGTGATGTGAAATTAGATTACTGCCTTGTGTTCATTCAGAGGTGTCTTGATCCTTTGATTCTGCATTAAATAATTGACTGCCATTTGAAAAAAAAATACACCTGAGCATTATTTGATTAGAGGTTAGCCAAAACATATATTAAAATATTTTTGCATTTTTCTCATTTATTGTGCAAATAAGCCAAATATTCAGTAAAATACCCGATTATTACATTTAAATCCGCCGTAAATCCCTGATAAAAGTTATTCTTCCAAAGTAGTGTACAAATACTTCCGCTAATATTGTAAATGGGAACGCTAATAGAAACGATGTATTTTCTACAAGAACATTTCAACTTGATTTGAGACTTATTTCATCAAGTCGTCAACTCAAATTCAGTGTGATTTTGTGCGAGGATTATGAGGAAGAAAATTAAACTTACTCCAACAAAAAAACACCAACATATCATGCACAAAATTAATCAAAATATTCAATTTCATAACATTCAACAGTATTTAAAATGTAAACCGATGAAAAGAGAGTATACTGGATCAACAACTGATCGAAGGAGATGGTTTCATAGAGTGATTGTTTCCACATTTAGGAATGAACACAGGCGGAAATTCCAATGGTGTGTAAATAATTCATATTGATGACATTGTCAATTAACATTGCCGAAATATATTTTTTCCTCATGAGGAACATTCTCATATCACCCAATTAGAATTGAAATGATAAAATATGTCTAACATGGGAAGAGATAAAAATCTCAATCATTGTTCTCAACAATGAGATAAGATTTCAAATGTACTTGCTATTTCTGCAGTGGATAGTGATTATGCAACATAGCTCTGAATCACAAAAAGCTGGAGAAACTCAGCGGGTGCAGCAGCATCTAAGGAGCGAAGGAGATAGGCGTCGTTTCGGGTCGGGACCCTTCTTCAGACTGGAGACTGCAGTCTGAAGAAGGGTCTCGACCAGAAACGTCGCCTATCTCCTTCGCTCCTTAGATGCTGCTGCACCCGCTGAGTTTCTCCAGCTTTTTGTGTAACCCTCGATTCTCCAGCATCTGCAGTTCCTTCTTTAACACATAGCTCTGAATCAATTGTATGAAGAAGCTTGACAAATTACTGAGTAAACAAATCTATGCAAACCTTAATTGAATAATGAGTGGGGAGAAGGAATGGGTGACGTTTCGTGTCGAGACCCTTAGGGTCCTTCTCTCCATTCCTTCTCTCCAGAGATGCTGCCAGTCCCGCTGAATTATTCCGGCATTTTGTGCCTATCTTCGTTTTAAGCCAGCATCTGCAGTTCCTTCTTACACGTTAATTGCATAATGAAGAGGCTCCAACACATTGTGTCTTATAATGAAAGTACGAGTGTTAACAATTTATTCCTGGTCAAAAGCAAACTAAAACTCAGAACCTTCAGAAGTCAAATGTGATCATAATTGTGTGCAAACATATTTCAATGGGCTTCTATTATGTCCTTTAAACTTTGAAGAAGAATAGCATAACTTAGAATTTAATATTGCGCAAGGTGAATTACTGTATCAATATCACCTGTGTAGAAATACATCAGAAAACCAGTATTTTCCTCAACAGTGTAAAGATTTGTCCATTAAAATCAAAGCAACCCATTCATGCACTCTGATGTGCACTGAAGTTGTAGTCAGCACTGGCTACTCTTTTTTTTTGAGATATACCGTTACTCTGTCAACAGTACAATCACACAAAGTACCAGATTGCCATTGCAAACATTCAAAACACTGCACTGCTTAATGTCTAAAACTCACATAAATCAAGTGTCTTATCATCCATTCTACTAGATCAAGACATATCCACCATTTTAGCATTTAAAAGTATGTTCTAGGGGAAAAAAATCTTTGAAACTTTACTGATTCTTGCTAATTTGTAGCCGAGGGATACAATTAAAGCCACATATATCGCCGTAGGTTCTGAGTTATTATAAAGACACGTGCTTGGTTCCTTTCAAAGCTTCACTTTCATTCATTCTCTCCATACTGTCAGTGTTGATTTAGTTGGCCAGGTCCACTCTGCATTTTCGCAACAATTACACCTTTGGCAATTGCCCACAACCCACAACGAGGACTTAAGTGGGAATTTACCAAGGAGTAAAGGAATAAAGCTTCAAGTTAAGATGCGTTTTGTTAAATCCCAGTAAACAAATTAGAACTAGAGATCCGATTATTCATTTTTGGTAATGAGAAGCAACGAGGCCGGTCACTGGGTGTAACTCTTCTTAATCGCCACGTTTGGGAAGTTGACGCTGAGTTCTTGCACCACTCGGCTGTCGATTTGGGAGCAGAAGGAAACGTCCAGCAGCTGGAGCTCTTTACAACACTGCAGCAACTTCTGTAAGGCCACAGCGCTCACCATTCGTGTTCCTGTGGGAAAAGTCGAGAAGGAAAGTAAATCATAGGTTAAGTAATCGTAAGGAGCTCCACAGTGTATTTTCAGATTATTTGCTTTCATTTCAGTTTTTCAGCAACTGCAGTTCTTTGGCTTCCAAGTAGTAATTAGATCATTTCTGGAACTTCTGACTTACAATGTACTTCAGTTGTAAACTCATTGTCAGTGAGAAAATTAGTTATTAAGTGTTCTGGTATCAACAGTGATAGACCACTTAACTCCCAAGAAGAGGTTTCAGGTACAGAGACAGACCTCAGATTTGTTCTACAATTTAACGAAATAACTTGTTTGTATCTGAACACTAAATGCCATTCTTAACTCTTCACATTCTGTCACATTCTTTTTAATAACTGACTTAGCCTCAACAATCGTTTATGAGGTTTGAGTTACTTGGTTTGAATTTTAAGATTCAGTCTTTGCTCTGCACTCTTCCCGCCAGAATAGATTCGTTCAAACCAACCTATAAAACTCCAGGCACTAATGCAACAGTCTAGGCAACTAGTGCCCATAATTTTAACCCCTTCATCTTCAATATTAATTTTACTTAAATTCCAACAGAATATGAGATTTAGGGATAAATACTCAACTGTTTCTGAACTCAATGACCACTGGATAATGCCTCAAATGCGCATAATTTAAACAACAGGTATGAGACGGGAATTGGCTAGGATAGACTGGCAAATTATACTTAAAGGGTTGACGGTGGAGATGCAATGGCAAAAATGTAAATACCGCATGGATGAACTCCAAAAATTGTTCATCCCTGTTTGGCGAAAAAATAAAAATGGGAAGGAGGCTCAACCGTGGCTAACGAGGGAAATCAAGGATAGTGTTAAATCCAAGAAACAGACAGAGAAAATTGGTCAGAGGAAGCAGCGAACTGGAGAATTGGGAGAAATTTAGAACTCAACAGAAGACAAAGGGGTTAATTAAGAGGGGGTAAAAAAGAGCACAAAAGAAAGCTTGCGGGGAATATACAAACTGACAGTAAAAGCTTCTTTAGATATGTAAAAAGAAAAAGATTAGTGAATACAAATGTAGGTCTCTTACAATCAGAGACAGGTGAATATATCATGGGAAACAAGGAATTGGCAGAACAGTTAAACGAGTACTTTGGTTCTGTCTTCACCAAGGAAGACACAAACAACCTCCCAGAAATACTAGGGGACCAAGGATCTCGTGGCAGGGAGGAACTGAAGGGAATCCACATCAGTCAGGAAATGGTGTTAGGTAAACTGTTGAGACTGAAGGCAGATAAATCCCCAGGGCCCGATGGTCTGCATCCCAGAGTACTCAAGGAGGTGGCGCTAGAAATCGTGGAGCTGAAGATGCTGGAAAATCAAAGGTAGAGCAAAATGCTGGAGAAACTCAGCAGGTGAGGCAGCATCTATAGAGCAAAGGAAATAGGCAACGTTTCGGGTCTCGACCCAAAACATTGCTTATTTCCTTCGCTCCGCACATGCTGCCTCACCCGCTGAGTTTCCCAGCATTTTTGTCTACCGCGGATGCATTGATGATCAACGAAGCATTGCATTGATAAGGCCAACGAAGTGCTGGGAGCACTGCATGATGCCGTCATGAGCTACAGATCAAATATCCTGACAGCTTTATTGTGGTGGCCGGAGATTTTAACCACACCAGCCTTAAGACTGTGCTCCCAAAATTCAAACAAAATGTGGATTTTGAGACCAGGGGAGGGAACACCTTGGACTTGGTTTACGCCAACGCCCCAGAGGCTTGCAAGGCAGCCACCCGCACGCACCTGGGGCACTCTGACCACATTTCAGTGTTTTTAACGCCAACCTACAGACCACTGCAAAAGCCATTGGAGAGCATTCTCATGGGGGATGATGAATCACCAAAGGTTGTTGTGCATAGTGGTACCAACGACTCGGGTACAAAAAGGGATAAGGTCCTGCCGAATTAATATATTATGTTTGCAGAGAAATTAAAAAGAAGGACCTCAATCTCTGAATAACGCCCAGCACCATGTGCTGGTAAGGGCAGAGATAGATGGAAAAGCCAAATGAATGTGGTGATGTGGAGCTGATACAGGGATTCAGGTTCTTAGATGGGGTGGAAGATTGCAACCTTCACGTGGTCTGCCCTGTTTCGACTAATGCAATCAACTCGACGTGCACGAACGGAAGATCAAATAGAACAAGTGGTCCTACAACTTTAGGCTTTGCACGCCACACGAAAGAAGAAGAAGGTTCTTAGATCACTGGGATTTCTTCTAGGGCAGAGACAACTTTTACAAGAGCGACACGTTATATCTGCACTGGAGGGGGACCAATATCCTGGCAGGGAGATTTGTTTGTGCTCATTGGGGTTTAAAGTCAAACAGCAGGAAGGTGGGTCCAAGGACAGAAAAGAGACAGATGTGAAATTGGGAGCAAATGTTGTGTTCAAAGAGAGCATGTTTAATGGATAGGACAGCCAGGAGCATGACAAAGAGAAAGGAAAGACTGGTGGTTTAAACTGCATTTATTTCAATGCAAGAGGATTAACAGACAAGGTAGGAAATCTCAGGGCATGGACATGCAGGGGGTTATGGGGTATTATGTTACGGGGTATTATGGCCATAACAGAAGCATAGTGGAGAGAAGGGCGCGACTGGCAGCTCAATGTTCCACCATACAATGTCCACAGGCGTAATAGAGGTACATAAGAGAGGTGGTGGGATGGGGTGGGAGAAGAGGGGAAGGAGGGGACAGGGGTTGCTTTTTGGATGAGGAAGGACTTAACAACAGTGCTCAGGGAGGATATTCTTGTGGGAACGTCGAGTGAGGCTATATGGATAGAAACAAAAAAATTTAAAGGGATGACTACTTGTAATATAGTCGTCAGGAATTAGAGGAGCGGATGTGCCGGAATATCGTAGATAGCTGTAGAATAATAGGGCAGTATCAGGACATTTTAACTTTCCAAATATTGACTGTGTCACTTAAAGTACAAAGGCTTAGATGGGTTGTAATTTTCTTTTAATGTGCCCAAGAAAACGTCCTTAATCCATAGAGCGAAGGCCTTACTAGAGAGGGCACAACACCAGTCCTCTTCGGGAACGAGGTAGTGCAAGTGTATCAAGTGTCAGTGGGGGATCACTTTTGGACCATGACCATAATTTTACTAGTTTCAAAATAATTATGGAGAAAGACAAGATTCGTCCACAATCCAAACCCCAAAGACACAGCATGGAAACAGGCCCGTCGACCCACTGAGTACACGGACCAACAATCATCCTGCACGAGCACTATCCTACACACTAGGGATATTAAAAAAAAGCCTATTAACCTACAAACCTGTATGTCTTTGGAATGTGGGAGAAAACCGGGGAAAACTCACGTGGTTACGGGGAGAACGTACAAATTCCTTACAGACAGCACCTGCACACAGGATCAAAGCTGGGTATCTGGAGCCATCAGGCAGCAACTCTACCGCTGTGCCACTGTACCACCCAAACTGGGGCAAAGTCAATTTTGGAAGCATTATGCAGGAACCATCACAGCTCGGCCAGGTGTGATTATTTGCAGGCCCCTGGGCTCTGACAAGTGGGAAGCTTTTAGAATTATGCTTGCAAGAACTCATGCAATTTTGGTTACCCTGCGATAAGAAATACTTTATTAAATTGGAAAGAATGCAAAGAAGCTTTAAATAATGCTGTAGGATTTAAATACCTTAGTTACAGAGAACGGTTGGGCAGGCTAGGATTTTATTCGTTGGAGCATTGGAGAATTAGGGGTGATCTTATAAAGGTGTATGAAATGATGAGGGGGATAGGATAAATGCATACATTTTTCCCAAGTTAAGGGGTATCAAAGTCTACAGGGTCTTGGTTTAAGGTGAGAGGATATACTTTAGAAGGGACCCAAAGGTAAATTATTCACATAGGGGGAGGGTTATATATGGAACTAAATGCCAGTGAAAGTGGTTAAGGTAGGTACAATAATAACATTTAAAATACATTTGGAAGGATACATGTATAGGAAGGGTTTAGAGGTATATGGGCCAAACGCAGGCAAATGAGACCAACTTACAACGGGTTTATTGGCCGGCATGGACAAGTTGGACTGAATGGCCTGTTACAGTGGTGTATTACTCTATGATTCTACAATTCGTAGTTGTGATATTTATCATCACAAATTTTGAATACCATAACCTCGTGAAGCATTGGAATTCCTTCGTGGCTGGAAAAATGGTCGTAACTGGATGAATATAATGACCCAAGCGAACACAATGGAATTACAAAGTAGGGAATGGGCAATCTACATGATCACATCACAAATAACCTTTCAATTTCCCCGCAATGAAATATGCACTCGTCTTTGGCTAGACCATCAATATCTGTTGAGTAGCATCTTGCATTTAGATTACTGACAAGATACTGCACAAGATGAAGGTGTTGGTCAGCACATACAAAATGCAATGTTTCCCAAATGATTTATTTTGTAACAAAATGTATCAAGTTTGCAATAATTTTAATTTAATCATCCATTGTAATTATTACAATTTGATAATATTAAAATAAATTCCCTTGCACTTTGCTTAAATATTTTACAATCTACAACAAAATAATATATTCTGTTCGGGGTTGGATTTGTATTCATGCATCAGCATGTTGGAATATTCTTATTATTTTTAGTTTCTGTGGTGCCAGTGAACATACAAGTGAACATTGCAATGAATATATTTTAGAATGTGAAAAATAATAATAAAAATATTGTATGCAGCAATATCGAGGAATTAATGTGTTTATTTCCCTTCACCTGTCACCTCTGATCAATTTTCAAAATATCCTACAGTCATCTCTTCTGCCACAAACATTTGCAAAATATATTTTTCCTGGTAATGATCTTCTAGTCGTCATTATGTGTAACACATTCCTGACTGCTATTCATGATGAAATCTGCAATATTATTTTAAGATAAGCTCCATCTAAATATTTCAATCCTCTCCCTACTTACTTATTATTATTATCATCCTATTTAAAATTGCTTTTAATTTCCCTTCATAACTTAACACTTGAGAGTCTCGGCTCTTCATTCAAATGAAATGACAAGAAAATAAATTGCTGAAAATACTCAGCTGCTAGAGAGCTTCAGTGGAGAGAGAAGAGTTAATGTTGAAGATCAACACTGAAACAGGTCTATCTTCCCATCAGGTATTACATTCTAATTACAAATCACTGGTTAACTTAAAAATATTTGTTCTCACTTCACTTCTGGTTCTTTTCTAATTGCTATGCTCCTGGCAAACACGGTTTCCATCACCTCATTGAAAGTCCTAAACATCTTCATAACAGTAGATGTACAAGTATGGAAATGGGAAAATCACGTTGCAAAATCTATATTGTTAACAAAATAAAAATGTTCAAAGACTGGGAAGGTCAGATTAACTCAAGAAGCAAAGGCACCAACCTTACATTTTTGAGAACAATGGGCCAGGTTTTGTTGCCGGTGTTAATTTGGACATATATGTAATCCTGATTCTAAAAGCCTATGCCTGCATCATGTAACCCCGTCACACGAATAGGCTAGAGAACAACCCACAAAATGGTTGAAACACTTTGCCCTTTGCTAAGCCATGCCTGTCTTAACCAGCTGCCAAGCCCATGAAAGAATTTGAATGCTGCTGAAAGATCACGGCCTTCAGGAATATTTAAAAACTTAAAAATCAATCAAATAATTAAGTATTTCATTTTGAAAAATCAAAGTACTTAAAAATCTTTATGCAATTAAATTTTTTGCAAACTTGCATCCAAGAAGATGTGCATTGTCTTATTCTCAGTCCTGTCCTCTGCAGCTATTCCTCTCTTTTGAAACATATGGATTCTCTGTTTCTATAATATCCAATCTGGACACAGCCCAGACCACCACACAAACCATTCCATTGACCCGATTTACACTCAACGCTGCCTTGGAAATGCATAATCAAGGACCCATCACTCCCTTTTCTCCCCTCTCCCATTAAGCAAGAGGTTCAGAAAAGTGCATACATGGAAAGCATAGAAATCAAGGGTGAGAAACAGATAGGGCCATAGTGTTAGTTAGGAATCTTGGTTCTTGGTTTCTTGGTCCTCCAAAATATTCCAAATGGAATTTAAACTGGAGATGGTGGAGGGAGGACTTAAGCCAGAAAGGGTTTTTGGGAAGAAAGAGCTACCTTAAATTTAGATGCATCTGGTTGGGTAACTATAGTAGGCTGGAGATTATTCCATGCTTTAATTGTGCAGGGGAAGAACAAATTGCACAATTAATGCATGGAATCTGATGTGTAATGTAAATGGATTCAGTTAATAAATATCAAGGGGTAGGAAGTAGATGTGGGGGTTGTATGTAGATTCCCAAACTATGAAGATGATGTGGGGAATGGCATTAAACTGGTAGTCAGAGGCTCATTTAATACGGGTACAACTGTAATTATGGTCGAATCCATTCCACAAAGACAGTAACTCTACTGCTGCATGACCTTGCCTCTGTATGACAGTGGATTAATGTGAAGCTATCCACTTTTTTGCAAAAGGAGACAAAATATTATTTGTACTGTTGCAGACTCCGAAAGGGAGAGGTGAAATGAGATCTGATGTCCTTTTGCACCAGCATATCAAAGTAAACATGCAGATGCAGCTGGCAATTATGAAGGCAAATGGCATGTTGGTGAACCAGCAACAGTTTTGTGTAATGGAGATGGGATGTCTTGCTGTAATTGTACAAAGCTTTGGTGAGACCACACCTTGAATTCTATGTGCAGTTTTTGGTCCCTTTTTAGTAGAGATAGCTTTCGTGAACACTGGTGAAAGGCTTACTGAGTATACCACACATAGTGATACTTCAACAAAAAAGAGATGCCAGGGAAACTACCATTGGAAGATTATCAGTTTTATTGATTATATAGATGAAGGAAGTTTATGTTGTGGGAGAGTGCAGTGAAGTGATGCCAGGACTGATGTATAAAGAGAAATAGGGTAAATTAAGCAAATATTTGGCAGTTCGTAAAAATGAATAGATATCTCATAGAGACTTGCAAAATTCCAACGGGATTGGGCAGATTAGAAGCAGAAAGGCTGTTCACTATGGCAGAGGAATCCAGGACCATGGGTCATCTAAGGATAAGGGGGAATTCCTTTAGGACCAAGATGAGGAAAACATTTTTCACACGGAGAGTGGTGAGTCTCTGGAATTCTCTGCCACAGAAGGTAGTTGAGGCCAGTTCATTGGCTATATTTAAGAGGGAGTTAGATGTGGCCCTTGTGGCTAAAGGGATCAGGGGGTATGGAGAGAAGGCAGGTACAGGATACTGAGTTGGATGATCAGCCATGATCATATTGAATGGCGGTGCAGGCTCGGAGGGCCGAATGGCCTACTCCTGCACCTAATTTCTATGTTTCTATATTTTCAAAGTTCAAGATACAATGAAAGTTTTACAACACTGAGATTAAGAAAAGCGTTTTTCTCCAAGGAGTAGTGGACCTCTAGAATTCTCTGCCACAGAAAGTAGTTAAGCCAAAATATTGAATAATTTGAAGGTTGAATATTATTAGTGCTGAAGGGATTAATGGGCATGGGAAGAAAGCAGGAGCAGTTTTGTTTATTGTCATGTGTACCGAGGTACAGTGAAAAGCTTTTGTCATGTACTAACCAGTCAGCAGAAAGACAATACATTATTATAATCGAGCCAGAGTACCACATTTGGATGGTCAGGCATGATCATACTGAATGCAACAGCAGGCTAGAAGGGATGAATAACATTTTCCTATTTTCCTACTGGATTGAAGGCAATTCATCCTCAACCCCAATGGAATTGCCAATACCACAACATTTTCTAGGTTTACTGGACCTCAAAGTAATTCATTTTTTATTAATATCAGCTGCCTCAATTGCAGATCCAAAATGGCCCGTTTTTGATTTTAATTTGAACTAAATTAAAAGAAAATCATCTTCAAAGGGACTGAGGTATATTTTGATAGATTGTTGTTTAAACTACTTACATAGAATGAAGTCATGCTGGATTATTGACTTCAATGAATTTGAACAAAGTATAGACCAACAAAGTAGCTTAATATTTAACATGTTTACCATCTGCTAGCATTCCTTTCGACAGAGACAGCCATCTTTAAACTGATGGAAGTTTTGCTGGGCACACTACACACACCAATACTTCACCAAAAGAAGAGATGCCAGTAAAACTTTCACTAGTACCCATCCACCAACACTGGCTCGCAGCTGCTGCCTAAGGTGCTTGGTGGCAGGAGATTATCAGTTTTATTGATAATATTATTTTAATTAATAAGAGTCCTTCACACAGCATATTAGAATTGGAGGGAAAAAGGATTATAAGCAAGCATTGCAAGGCTTTAAAATAACATTGTATTCTCCAAGCACTAAGTATTCAAAATGTCACAAACTTCAAAGAAAACAAACCAGCTTAATTTTATTGTACAGAGATTAGGTCTAAGATCAGACATAATGAAATCTTGGGTTCCTAATGCAGAAAATGCAAAAAAGAACAAAATGAGAAACGCGTTTAAAATAAAACTTTAAAAAATGTCTTCGCTTTTTCTGGAAGCTTTAACATAGCATCAAAGTTAACCTAATTTCCGATTGTTATTGAGCTGAGTGAATGAACAAATATTTTCTGAAAAACTCAACAGGTGTTATTAAGAAACTAGGAAATATGAATCAATGGGGAAAATCTCCCTTTTGAATCTCTTTTTTTTTCTTCCCATGAAAACCAGTGTCTCAACACACATTCACAAATTCAATTCAGGTCTGAACGGTTCAGACCCAAAACGTGACTTTATTATTTTTCTTGAGAGATGCTCCAGGACTTGCTGCGTTACTCAGCATTTTGTGTCTATCTTCACAAATTTAAGTTCGCTAATATATTATCTTACCCAATATATCCACATGAAATAGACGAGGGCAATTTCTAGCCAGCTCCTCGATATCCGAGTCACACACAGATCTATTGGCTGTCAGGAAAATCTTGCGTAAGTTGGGAAGTTTGCGAGCAAGTTTTACAAAGCATCCTGAACTGCTCTGTAAAGTTGGGCACCATCCAAGATCCAGATCTTCCAGGAGATGACAACCAGCTACAATAGCAGCCAGGCCATTTTCCGTAATATTTTTACATCTCCATAGATCCAGGGATCGCAGCTTTTTACATTTGGCTCCAATTACACCAGCCACAAGGTCATAGTCTTCAACCTGAGTGAGAAAGATTAATAATTAATGGTAATAAATATCTTGATATTCATTGTTTAGGAAGGAACTGCAGATGGTGGTTTACACCAAAGATAGACACAAAACGCTGGAGTAACTCAACAGGACAGGCAGCATCTCTGGAAAGGAGGAATGTGTGACGTTTTGGGTTGAGTAACTTAGTCTGAAGAAGAATTTTGGAACAAAACGTTTCCTTCTATCCAGAGATGCTGCCTGTCCCACTAAATTACTCCAGCAGTCTGCGTCTATCCTTGATACTCATTATTGTTTGCACAATTTAGGAACATTCACTTGAAAAATAAAGGTATTTAAAATGTTTTTAAACTCTTTGGAATTGTTGTGAAGTACAATGGGTAAATAATATACTTCACTTTTCTAAAGTAATTATGTGTAGTTTAGATTTTATTAAGATTATTCTTCATAAACAAATTGCAGAACCAATATTAGTATTAAGGCCCTCCCTTTATTCTGCCAATCTGTTGCTTTAATGACATAACAGAAATCAGTCAGAAATGTAAAAGAAAGGTGACTTTGATGATTAAAAAGACAACTGTTGTTATTCTTTCCAGGAAAGGGGAATATTTGCTTCCATTTGAGGGTTTATTCTAACAGAAACAAGCAAATTCCATCTCTCTCAGAAATATATTGTTTTCTTATTTACAGTATATTACATTTGACTCAAAGTGTCATTTAATAGTTTTACTTCACAATGCAACATAATGCCCCAAACCTGGCCTTCAGATCGTGATAGAGAAACAAAGGTTCAAAGATCTGTTTATTGTCATGTGTACCAATTAAGGTACAGTGAAACTCAAACAACCAGAGAGACTCCAAGAAATAATTAAAGGTAGACAAAAATGCTGGAGAAACTCAGTGGGTGAGGCAGCATCTATGGAGCAAATGAATAGGTGACATTTCGGGTTGAGACCCTTCTTCAGACTGATGTGGGGGTGGGGGGGCGGGTAGAAGAAAGGAAGAGGCGGAAACAGAGGGCTGTGGGAGAGCTGGAAACGGGAGGGGAAGGAGGGAGAAAGCAAGGACTACCTGAAATTGGAGAAGTCAATGTTCATACCACTGGGGTGTAAACTACCCAAGCAAAATATGAGGTGTTGCTCCTTCAATTTGCGGCGGGACTCACTCTGGCCAAGAAATAATTAAACCTTTTATTGTTTTGACCAAAATCTAGAACAACAAGACTAATAATTCTCAATTCCCTCATTCCCTGTCACCAAACATGCTAAAAAATAAACAAGAATTTTCATTATTTGCAGCTATAAAAACTAATTTTACTTATGCGCAGCGATGTGTGCTCATTCAGATCCTGCTGCTTACTTAGCAGGTTGAGTGTTTTCTTGAGATCAGGCTCATGTTAATTCCCCTGTAGTTCCAATGTTGGTGCCCATTTCAAAATATATGGAACTGTTCCTTGTTGAAACAGTATAAAAGTCAACTGAGCAGTTGTGCCAGGAAGGAGAACTGCAATGACACCACATGCAGAGGGGGAAAAAACACAAACATTTTAAACAGTAGAACAGACTTTTCAGCCATTGGTCTTTCCCCAAAGAGAAGCACATGGACAATTCTATGCAGAAATTATGCTCCTTCCCATTGAAAATACAGACATTTCTCTAACATATTTTGTCAATAAAGTAGATTAGAATATTATTAAATCTTTCGTTAGATACTTCAGATATACTCCATGTAACTAGTGAATTAAATGCATATGTTTAAAAATTATTAGTCATCCGTAAATCAAATGCTTTCCGTATACTTGAGCTTTTTGCCTAAAAATGAACAAAGAGCATAATTACAATGCTTTGTGATATCTTGTACCTATCCTGTACCCATCTCAAATATTTCTTCATGGCTTGATAACACAAGCCACATCATAAAAACCTCACAATGCCTGAATATTCATAAAATTAGATCTATATTACATTAACAGGTTCTGCAGTTTGAATGCTTATGGGGGCAATAGCTTATTACCAATGTAAAAATGCTTGACACAATTATCTGAAATCGTTCTCTATCTGTTCTTTTATAGACATAATAATACATTTATTTTAAACAGGTTAACATTGCTACTGAACAGCTGAGAGAAGGACCAAACTCAAATCTAGTTCTCTCTGCAGAACAATTTCAAGGTTAATGTCCTTTATTTTTATTAAAATAGATTTAATTGATTTATGCATCGACAGTGGGAATGATATGCAATTTATGCAGTACTGTGATAAAAATATAACTCTTTGTAAAATAAAAATCTCCAAAGGCACAATTCTATGAAGATAAATAATTTGTAAATGGCAGACCAGATAAGTTAGTCTAGATACTCTAGCTTTTTGTATCTAATATTCACATAATACTACTTGATACTTGAACCAAAAAATGTTCAAGATTCAAGAGAGTTTATTGTCATGTGTCCCAGATAGGACAATGAAATTCTTGCTTTGCTTCCGAGTAATCTCTGGAGTTTATCCATAACTATGTTTGCTGCACTCAGTGCTGGTACATTGAAACAATGAAGTGTAAATTAATTTTACTGTACATTGTACACCTACTAAAACAAACATCCCCTTGTATTAGCCGAGTTCCCTTCATAGCCACCAAACAGGAACAAATTATGAAGAGAGAACCATTTCTTCATTTTTGCTCATTTTGCAGTACTGTGACATAGCTAAAATTGTGAGTACATTCGGACTGACTTTAGGTCATTATATTTACAACTGTTTCCCCACATGCAGCTAGAGCTCGTGAAACATATTATTGTGTTCAGAAGCTAATTTTGAAATACTTGAGATCACCGAGTACGCAATGAGATGTAATCCATCTTAAAAACCACAACAGGATCACAAGACTGATATAGCAACGTGATATATTGAGGCGTAAATATGAAAGTTTTGTTGAAAGGAGCCTATTAGATTGCACTGGAACTAAAAAACATCTATAATAAAATGTTAAACATAGAAAATAAAAGAAACATACACAACTTAAATTCTGTCAACGAAGCAATCTTATTATTTCTTTTTCATGTAGCGTTTAAGCACTCCTTTTGCATTCAAACAATCAATAAATAAATGAAGAAATATATTACTTCAAAATGTATGTGAGAAATTGAGAAAACATTTTGTTTTAAAAAAGCTATGAATATTTTCCACGTTCCTGTTTGTTTTTATTGTAAACTTACAAGAGGAGAATCTATAAATGTGTTACAATAAAGTTTCCCTTTTCCATTGTGCATCAGATTCCTCTGTAACTAGAGGTTTCACAATTGTGTAGTCTGACAAAATGTGATATTACAAATGTGAACAAGTCATTGAAGGCTAAAAGGTCAGTTAAGGAGACTTACTATTTTATTTTTCACAATTCGTAACCAATAATTTTAAACCCACATTTTAAGTAATTACATATTTCATGAAACAAAGTTAACATTAAACTGCATTCACTGGATATTTCACACAAAGCTACATTTTATTTTTCTGTGAATTTTAAATGTGCTTCCTTTTGAAATATAGGATGGGGTTTTAAAGATATTAAGATGTCAATACTTTTGAAATGAGACCACTATTGACCTTTAAAGAAAACCATTAGCACATGCAACTCCAAGTTCTTACCATGACACAGCTGCCCAGGCTGAGGTGCTGAAGTTCCAAGCAGAAGTTCAGAATGCTGAGCAGTGCTGTTTGCTGCCGTCATGGGACACATCAGAGTCAATGTGAAAAGAGAAACAAAGGGAAAAGAGGTCAATTAGGCATTAAAGCCTGTCACTGCTTTTCCCAAAATACCATTCTAAACTTAGGTTACATCTACCACAAATGCAGTTTAATGAGTCCCAAGGTATTCAGACCATCGATTAGCTCATGGCCAAACAAATCATTACTGGCTCAAAATGCAGTTCCCTCTAGATGCGAATCTGCACAGACCGCAGTTACCAGGGGCTCGGTGCCTCTGAACACGTCTCCCTGAGGGAGAAATCTTGGAAATGCTGAGACCTTCCACTATAATACAAGGCTGCTGTGGCACCAGACTAGATCAGTGATGTCCCAGAAATAAAGTGGCAACCATGACATTCGTAGATCAGACAACTCTAAAGAAACTGTCACAGAAAACCACACAGAGTAGCAGGACTGAACAATGCTGACCACCGTCAGCCAAATGATTCTAGTCACAGTTAACTGGGGTGTTTTCATACATAAAACACAGACTAACATACACTGGAGAAGGAATTACAAGACTACAATTCAACCAAATACTCATACCAACAAGTACAGAACTTGTGTGGTTAATCACAATATTTCCCCCTCTGCTCAGCGCTGCATTTATTCAAAAATAAATCAAAATCGACTCTAATAGAAACAAATGTCTGGAGGCAAGGATAAACAAAGCCAATTCTCCTGCACATATTTAGCACCAACAAACAGAAGAATTTCTCCATTGAAGATTTTTAACCTTGGAAGTATTTAAGTGCAACATTCACTTGCCAATATTGTTTGTTTTTACAACTACAGCCATTCAGTTCCATATTTATGCTTCGCACGAGTCTTCTGTTGCTCGCTTTCAACCCTCATCAACATGCCCTACTGCTTCTTTTTTCCTTTGTGCTTACTTTGAATGTTTTTACTATAGTTCCCTGAACCACTCATTACTTCCATACTTGAAGATGCTGGGTTGCAGTAGAACAGAAACTGCAGTTAGTGAGGCACCAAATTTCACTTACGACTACATTCAAAAATAACTATCATTCAAAAGGCCAAAGGCTGAAGGTATGCTGGTCATTAAATTAAACAAATCATCTGCTTTAGCATTCTGCAAAGTGATCTCACACCTTACTGTTTTACCACATGCAAACGTCCCCTTAGTTATACTACACTTTTTGCAACAGATGTAGATTCAAATATGCTTTTAAGCGTAATTTCACCTAAAAGACTGACTGAAATTTATATCCAATGGACAATGTTAACATCTAGCATACATAAGTGTATATTTCTTTGCATTCACTTAAAATTTCATTTCACTATTCAAACTCTCTTGGGTTAACAGTGAACTCATTTATCTTCTTGCATCTGCTTAATGCTAGGCAGGGAGGGAAGAAAGAGGATCGTTTTGATAATTTTCTTTTTTCTGGCAGGAGAATAAGCCAAAATCATTAGGATTTAATTTGGTTGTTCATCTCTTTCATTTGGTGTCAGAGGCTGGGTTGGATAAGCACATCACCGAGTAGATAAACAACAACATTCCAAATACTAAATACAATTCAGGTTCCTTTCACGGCCCATATTCAGTTAATCTGATGTAAAACTCCTGCCACTTTATAAGGTATTCTCATATGAAAAATCAAGCTACCAGAATTTGGGAAGATATGCCACAGTGTAAAATTACTAGGCCAAATAAAACAAATGAGTACATAAATCAAATCTAGCTGCCATGAACAAAAAGGGACAAATGTTTTATGTTGGAGTAAGCAATTGCAAGAGATAATGCAGGATGAGAAGCTGCACTCTCAAGTTTAAAATCTTATCTCACCAGGCTGTTTTTGAAATTATAATGTGTATATCACTATGACACAACTGAAAAAAACTGTTTTATTTCACATATAATGTCACACCACGATGACATTTCATCTCAAATTTATCCTCTTTCCCTTCTCCCACAAAAACAAAATCATCCACATAACCTGTGAGAGATTTGTTTGAAGACATCAACAGCAGCTAAGGTGTGCATGGATATAAGCTCCATTTAATGGACCTCAAACCAAAAAAAAGCTAAATTCTCAAAATATTAAATGTCTCAAGATATATTTCATGCATCGTAATTAATGTTAAGATTCTGAATTGAATCCATTCTGTTTGTTCACCATGATTAAATGCAAGATGTAGAAAAGTTATTTATCAGTTTCCTACACTGAATGTGTGCCATCTGACAATTTAAGCGGATGACAGGACTGTTACATCCTGAAGCTGCGGTCAGCAGAGCTTCAGCAGTGGGCGCAGCGTGGACTTTCCATTGAGGAGCGGGATGAACCCTTGCTGGGAGTCACCAGAGAGCAGTGCTCCAATCGCTGGCCTGGTGACTTTGGCATCATGGGGCTGTGGTCTGCGGAGCTTCTAGCAACGGGCGTGGCGTGGACTTACCATCCTGAGCCTGGGATCCCTCGCAGCGGATTGCCAGAGAAGAGCTCCGACCACCGGCCTGAGGCCTATAACATCTTGAAGCTGTAGTCTCTGGTAGGAAAGCGCCGATTCGGGACCTCCAAGCCACGGAGTGCGTTTGACCGTCCCGACGTCGGAGTTTCAAATCATCCTGACGAGAGGACCTGTACACCAGACTGTCCACAGTGGCGACTACAGAGGGTTTATGGCCCCGACCACGGGAGAACAAAGGAGAAGGACTGGCTGAACTTTGTGCCTTCCACCACAGTGAAGAATGCTGTGGTGGATGTTTGTGTTAAATCTTATTGTGCATTGTGTGTTCTTTTTAATTGTATCGCTGCTGGCAAATTCATTTCACTAAACCTTCGGCTGTATGTGACGAATAAAATTGATTTTTGACTTTGACTTTGAAAGTGATTCCCAATATTTAAAATATAACAATCACCTGATTCTAATGCAAAAATGTAATGGGAAGTATAAAGGGCCTGTCCCACTGTGGCGACCTAATTTGCGATGGTTCAGAAGAGTTTGCACTCGACTCAAACACGCAGCATGGGCAACACCATGGTCGACCTAGGAGGTCTAGGAGGTCACTGTAACTCTCCTTCATGCTCGAGGGAAGTTCCCGCATACTCGCAGCCTCAGTTTGGGCGAGGAACTTTTTTTCAGCCTTTTTCCGTGAGTAAAAATTTGTCGGCATGGTTCCCTTGAACTCGTAGAGCAGTGGAGTGGGGTCGCTATGTAGTTATAGGCAGTCGAGGGAAGCCGTAGGCAATATCCTTTGCTGACCGGGCATTTTAATTGGCTCATTGGAGTTTTCTGAACCAAGGAAAACCCGACCTTAACAATAGTTTTAAAGTATGAAGCCACCACGGTTGTGGGCCGGTTATCAAGCAATGATGATACAGAGTACAGGAAAGAGATTGAGAACTTCGTGACCCGGCGTCAAGACAACAACCTTTCCCTCAATGTCAGCAAAACAAAGGAAATTGTGATTGACTGCAGGAAGCATACATTGAAAGTGCCGAAGTAGAGACAGTTGAGATTCAAGTTCCAAGGAGTAGGCAACACTCCTACTTTCCTGGGAGTAAATATCACCACCAACCTGTCCTGGACCACCCATATCAAAGCAACGGCCAAGAAAGCACACCGTTAACTCTTCTTCCTTAGATGGCTGCCACTCACCAACTTCCACAAATGCGCTGCAGAAAGCATTTTATCGGAATGCATCACGGCATGGTTTGGGAACAGCTCCATCCAAGACCGCAAGAAATTGCAGAGAATTATGGTCGCAGCCCAGACCATTATACCAACCATCCTCCCTTCTATTGACTCCATCTACACTTTACAGTGCTTCGGCAAGGCCACCAGCGTAATCAAGGACACGTCCCTCTTCTTCCCTCTCCCATGAGGCAAGAGGTACAGAAGTGTGAAATTGCATACCTCCAGATTCAGGGACAGTTTCTTCCCAGATGTTATCAGGCAACTGAACCATCCTATCACCAACTAGAGAGCTGTCCTAACTTACCATCTACCTCATTGGAGACCCTCCGACTATCCGTAATCAGACGTTACTAGACGTTACTAGATCTTGCACTAAACATTATTCCCTTTATCCTGCAAAGGTGCACTGTGGATGGATTGATTGTAATCATGTGTAGTCTTTCCGCTGACTGGATCGCACCCAACAAAATAGCTTTTCACTGTACCTCGGTGCACGTGACAATAAACGAAACTGAACCAAACTAAGCCCAGTAGTCAATTTATAAATGACAAATTTTCACAACTGTCAAGACATAGACGGTTATTTTAATTTATGGATGTTTGGAGACCATTTTTGAGCAGGAACCTATCGGTGTCTGCTCCTCTTCAAATGAGTGCCATGGGACTATTTAATGGTTGTGGTGAAGGTGTGGAATTAATTGTCACAGACAGCTGTGGAGGCCAAGTCATTGGGTATATTTAGAATGAAGATTGATAGTTCTTGATAAGTAAGGGTGTCAACGTTATGGGGAGAAGGCATGAGAATGGGGTTGAGAGGGAAAAATAGAACACCCATGATCGAATGGCGGAGCAGACTCAATGGATCAACTGGCTTTATTCTGTCATGATCTATGATCTTATTTGCACCAGCAAAAAGCTTAATTTGCTTTATCTTCCACACAATGGTAGTTCTAGAAATGTATGGGACTGTCAGCCTAGATCAAGGCTCTGGAGTGGAAGCCACAAGTGTAGGTATGGAAACAAGAGTGCTGGCCACTGAGTCACAGCTTTAATAGCAGTCACAGCTTTAATAATGTGCCTTAATAGAAGTTGTTGTAATTTAAGTAGGGCAGTGACGAGGTTTGATACTTACAATGATGTTCTGAGTACAGTTTTCTCCCACTCTTTGTTTGCTTTGTGCCAAACAAAAATCTATGATTAAAGATAGTAAATAGCACAGCAAAGTAGGATTTTAAAACAAAATATATGTTATAGATATTTGATATATATTAGATCACTAAAATGTGTTGAATGTATTTCCCTTTATTAGTAGGATGACGTAGTACTGAGTTAAATAAAATAAATTGTACAGGTGTACGATTTCACTATTTTTATGATTAACTGCCCAGACATGTCCACGTGTGAACAACTGCCATGCAGTGTACACTATGACAAGCACTACTGGTAATTAATTATAGGCTATTTCTTAAAGAAATAGAATTATACATTTGAGATTACTTGGGGAGACACCACTGTGCATGCTGATAATTGCTGTTCAAAATATTTAAGTGCTATATGCTATATTTAAGAGGGCGTTAGATGTGGCACTTGTGGCTAAAGGGATCAGGGGGTATGGAGAGAAGGCAGGTACGGGATACTGAGTTGGATGATCAGCCATGATCACATTGAATGGCGGTGCAGGCTCGAAGGGCCGAATGGCCTACTCCTGCACCTATTTTTCTATGTTTCTATGTCTATGTTTCTATGTCTAAAATAATATTCATAAAAAGCCCTTAAAACACATGTTTGAGGGAAAGATAAACAAAAAGTTCACTTTTAATAAAAATCCAATTGCCGAAAGTCACTTATAGTCTTTAAAACCATCTTAGTTTCATATTTTTAAATTCCATTAGTCCTTCTCTAGCTTGTAATGACTCCCAGATAGCCATTAATTTCTTTATAATAAGTACTGAATGGCAATTTCTCCGTAAGCTATTGTAGTACACCATGTAATCAGTTTTCTCTGGCAATCTCACAATTGTCATAATACATTTGAACTCCTATTTGATGTCACATTGCTTCACCGTCACAAACAAAATTTATACAATGTGAATTGCTAATGAACAATAAAGATGTCAAAACAAAATTACTCACTTCACAATCACTCATGCAATAATAAAGCATGGCATATTTAATTTGTTTGGAGTACATAAAATTTAAAAAATGTTGTGGTTGATTTTAAAACTGATAGTATTTATCTGGACTCACAAACCATAACCTTTGCTCTTGTGGTTTCTCATGTCACAGAAAAATCTGGGTCAAATTCATCATTTAACTTCAGGATCTACTGTGGACAGAAGATTACTATATCCATAACTTAAAGATTGTGAAATAGATGATGGAAAGGAAAGTTATTTCATTTGATTGCATCCGTAACTTCTATAAGACCAACAATCTCCATTCTTCTATTTACATTCAACCCCTTTGCCCTGCCCCGGCAAATGCAGGCATGCTTTCAGCTACCCAAACCCTGGTATACACCTCCAAAATCCTTTCCTGGACCCTTTCTTAAATCTCACTTTTTGATTAACTGTTGATCACTCCATTTCTACATCTTTATGTTTTTTGTGCTGCTTTGCTGTGCTACAGTAGGTTTTCACAAATCAAAGATCTACCTAAACTGATGAAACCTATTGTATCTTTTATTCTTTGAATAGAGAGCTTTTCCGTACACCATGTGATGTTTTCTAATTAGAAAACAAATGTGTGGCACAGAAAAGAAAATGTCAGCTGTTACATCAATTGGTCCACAATCCTCATTCCACTAAGAAGTGCAGGATCTATATCAACACATTATAATAATAAGTACCTTCTTGATCCTATGCAAAGTCAGCTAGGACTTACTGCCCCATAGCCTAAACCCTCAGCTTCTAGACTCTGTGAGAAGTAATTTAAACCCCTTCTGTGAACTAGGATTTTCCTCCTATTGAAAGACACTAAGCGTAGTATTCATTTCTACTTGAAAGGCAACTATTCACTATTTCCCAAATCCAATTTTATTTTCCTATCCCAATGAACAGCAACAGAGCCCCTTGTCGCCTAACCTCTGAAACATAGCCGCTGAATCTCCCAAAGAACCAACTCCAGCCTTAACTTCTCCCTATAACCCAGCCGAGGGACACTTTCTCCGAGCTAATGCCTCACTTCAGTCACGCCAAACATGCCATCTCTGATGCCAGTGCTGAGAGGAACGGCTGGAGCGTGAATATACTTTATTGACTTTGTTGAGTTGTTTTCTTCTAAAATGTTTATATTTTGAACTCCAATGCTTTTCAAGTCTGAAGAAGGGTCTCGACCCGAAACGTCACCCATTCCTTCCATCCTTGGATAGGTTGGGTGAGTGGGCAAATGCATGGCAGATGCAGTATAATGTGGATAAATGTGAGGTTATCCACTTTGGAGGCAGAAACAGGAGGGTAGACTATTATCTGAACGGTGGCCGATTAGGAAAAGGGGAGATGCAACAAGACCTGGGTGTCATGGTACAACAGTCATTGAAAGTAGGCATGCAGGTGCAGCAGGCTGTGAAGAAAGCGAATGGTATGTTGGCATTCATAGCAAAAGGATTTGAGTACAAGAGCAGGGAGGTTCTACTGCAGTTGTACAAGGTCTTGGTGAGGCCACACCTGGAGTGTTGCGTACAGTTTTGGTCTCCTAATCTGAGGAAAGACATTCTTGCCATAGAGGGAGTACAGAGAAGGTTCACCAGACTGATTCCTGGGATAGCAGGACTTCCATATTCCAGGAATTCCAAGAAAGACTGGATAGACTCGGCTTGCACTCGCTGGAATTTATGAGATTGAGGGGGGATCTTATAGAGACTTACAAAATTCTTTAGGGGTTGGACAGGCTGGATGTAGGAAGATTGTTCTCGATGTTGGGGAACTCCAGAGCAAGGGGTCACAGGTTAAGGATAAGGGGGAAGTCTTTTAGGACCGAGATGAGAAGATCATTTTTCACACAGAGAGTGGTGAATCTGTGGAATTCTCTGCCACAGAAGGTAGTTGAGGCCAGTTCATTGGCTATATTTAAGAGGGAGTTAGATGTGGCCCTTGTGGCTAAACGGATCAGGGGGTATGGAGAGAAGGCAGGTACAGGATACTGAGTTGGATGATCAGCCATGATCATATTGAATGGCGGTGCAGGCTCAAAGGGCCGAATGGCCTACTCCTGCACCTATTTTCTATGATTCTATGATCCAGAGATGCTGCCTGCCCCGCTGAGTAACTGCATCTTTTTGCGTCTACCCAAGCTTTTATAATCCATTGGTTTCCTCATCTGGCTGAGAATATAGACTGACAGTCACAAGAGCAATGTAACTTACACACTGAAGACCACCAATGCAAATCAGACTGACGGCACACTATGAACACAACCTCAATCTCCTTTCCTGACTTTACTGATAAAAATAATGCATCTGATAAGTATGCAAAACTGTTAATTATACGTCTATAATTCATGACACATTCCAATAACTTGAAAAAATCGGCATGATCATATTAGATTCCAGAGAACTTTCATCACTCTACAGCATAAAACATATATGATTACAAAGGGCCTTAAATAAAACAAAAAAGGACATTAAAAAAAAACAATAGAACTACTCAAATAAGAAATAGACTGCACTTCATTTGGTGCACATTTCTCGAACATGCTTGTGTTTCATTAAAAAAATACACAAGTAGCATTAAGCAATTCTCTGTCAGTGCCAATCACTGCAGGAGTTCTTACCTCAATTTTGGTGCGGTAAACGACCAGACGTCGGAGACCTGAGATCTTAGCAATATGGCAGAAAGCCTGAGTGTTTAGTTTATCACAGGATGAAAGGTTCAGCTCTTGGAGGTTTGGGCACATCTGAGCAATAACCTCGAGGCAAGTTTCATTCAGGAAGTGGCAACAGGCCAACTCTAGACGCACCAGCTCAAATCCACACACTTGCATGAATCTGCACAGGAAGCACAGCAATCATAGGGTTAATTCCTGTCAAAATAGTAGGCGTCAAGCTGTGAGCGTATGCACCAGGCATCACATAAAGAGGCAACGTCAGGACTAAGCTATAGAAAAACAGCAGATGTTACAGTGGAAGTGAAAAGGTGCAAAGCTCTGAATTAATATATGGAACAGATCTGAAAATGGGTCACTGGTGTGGAATTATTCACCCAATAGGTAAACTGGCACCTTACTTAAAGCACTCAAATGATGCAGGATATCATTTGTAAAAAAAATGTCTAAGATGTAAATTAGAAAATTGAATTCATATACGAAATACAGCTAACATGCCTAACTGTTGCCATGATTTGTCAATGGTCCGTGCAGCAATGTCAAACTGTTGTTCAATTTCAGGAAGCAATGGACCTATTGTGGGATTTTTACATTTCCAGCTTTTATTTGAAGATAATATGAAAATATGCAGAAAGTCACCACTTCACTGTAAATTAATGTCAATAAAGAAAAAAATCACTTCATTTTGCCAATACTTAGTTACCACACAGACTGAAATGGCTACAATTATTTGCAGGCAGCATGGCAAGGTGATAAAATATTATTAAATGAAAAAAGCCTTGCAAAGGTGTATTTTACAAGACCAGCACTTAAACACTAGGAAACGTTATGGAAAGACCGATCATTTTGTCGGTTTTGTTACATTTTGAAAGATGAGAGTGCGGCTGATTCTCGAAGAAAATCAATCTATAAAATATCTATAAATTGCTACTGCAAAAAGCTGATATTTCGTAAAATGTTTGTTTCGCCCCCCCCCCCCCCCCAATTTGCCTTAAGTTACATATATACCATCTTTGATAGAGTAATTTTTGCTTCATCCTTAAGTTGAAGGAGTTCCAAACATTTTAGATATTATTTCCATTCTTTGTAAACATTTTTTTTGAACTGTTCAAAAGGAAAAAAAATGAAGGGGTGACAATTTTAAAATAATGACAGTTATTTTGATTGGTCCGCCTCATAACAAAGCATCAATCTACACAAGGCACAAAGGAATAAAAACAATAATAATTCTTCTTGTGGTTGCAAATTTGAAGTCAAACAGAATGCTCATTTTCACTTTCCTAAAAGCCAGGATGACAGTGACATCAGTCCATGTCTCTGGACAGACTTTTCAATCTGACCACTTTGTCGAGAAGGAATGCAACTTATTTATAGGAGTAGAAGAGAATTTGTGGGCAAAAGTTAAAAAAAAAAATTCAAAAATCATCCAACAAAATATAACTATTTTAAATAAATGTAATTTATAAAGGCTGAACATTCATTATCTGTTTCAATAGGTAATGCACTGTCAACACTCAATCCACTGTAAGAAAATAGCTACTTCACTGCAAAAGGGTCCCTAAAACAATAAGGCAATTCAGCTTATATAGAAACCATATTCTGTACAAGGTTAATGACTTCTATGGATTGTCTAAACTCCTAAATAAAATGAGCTTCACATTAGAAGGCACAGAAGTCACATGAGGCCTAATACAAGCTGGAGGACATTCCATGTGGTGCGTTCTTGGTAATACATTGCAAAATGCAATAATAACCAGCTTACAAACTTCAGCAGACTTATCAAGATTAATTCAAATCATAAATACATTTCACAATGCAACTGAACAATGTCCATTTCGAATGTGCTTTAGAGAAGTCAGCTTTTAACAAAGCACTTTAGTTTCATGTGTTGAGTGTGGAGTTTTCTTATCTCAGTAGAGCCACTTTTTTAACAAGATGGTGCTGGAGTGAGATCAGGAAAACTCTTGTATACTCATGATTTGATTGTTTAGAGCTGAAAGCCGCAATCAGAACTGTAATAGTAGGAAACTAAGGTCTAAGGATAAGGATAGTTCTAAGGATAAGGGGGAATTCCTTTAGGACTGAGATGAGGAAAACATTCTTCACACAGAGAGTGGTGAGTCTCTGGAATTCTCTGCCACAGAGGGTCGTTGAGGCCAGTTCATTGGCTATATTCAAGAGGGAGTTGGATGTGGTTCTTGTGGCTAAAGGGATCAGGGGGTATGAACAGAAGGCAGGTACGGGATACTGAGTTGGATGATCAGCCATGATCATATTGAATGGTGGTGCAGGCTTGAAGGGCCGAATGGCCTACTCCTGCACCTATTTTTCTATGTTTCTATGAAACGGGGTTTTAAGCCATTTAAATGCGTTAGGGATTCTACGATCACCCGAAAGACCCAATGGAATCGGCAGACTCCCGAAACACAAGCATAGCACAATGAGGCATCAGGGAAGCCTCCACTGTGCTAGAAAACATGATTGATAGGGGTGGCTTCAGATGACTGAGGCTTTGGGGCAAGCGATTCCCCCTAGCAGCCTTCTGGCCAATGAACAATTGTTGGATAACAAGGTAGAAGTCCCAAGAGCAAGACTGCTGTATCACAGGCATGAGGGACAGCTGTGTATTGTGTTTCACAAAGATATGGCTGAGCGGCAACTTCCAGGCACGTCACTACAACTTATGTGATTTTCCATTCACCGTAAGGACTGGATGGTGACGTCAGGAAAAGGGAGAGACAGTGGCGACAGTTTCATAATGAACTCATCGTGGTGCCCTGACATGTTCATTTTGTCCCATTCTTGCTCCCCCCACCTGGAATATCTGGCGGTTAAAAGTGTGACTGTTCTACCTACGACGAGAGTTCTCGGCCTTCATCCTGACTGCTGTCTATGTGCCACCTCAGGCAGATGCCAAGCTGGCATTTGAAGAAGTGAGCGTCGTGATCAACAAGCAAGAAATTACGTATCCCAACGGTTTTCTCATCCTTGCCGGGATTTGAACCAGGCTAGCTTGAAGAATTGTCTGCCCAACTACCATCAACCAGTCACCTTCAACACTAAAGGGCCCAACCACTGCAATACCACCATCAGGAATGCCCACTGCTCCGTCCCTCATCTGCACTCCGGTAAATGTGATCATCTGGCCGGAGTATTCAAGGACATTTTCAACCTCTCTCTTCTGTGGTAAGACGTTCCCACCCATTTCAAAAGGGGCCGATCGTACCAGTTCCCAAAAGAAGCACAGTGACCTATCTCAACAGCTACCGTCTGGGAGCACTTACACCAATGAAGTGTCACGAGAAGTTGTTTATGGTTCAAATCAACTCCTGCCTTGGAAATAAACTGGATCCGCTTCAATTGCCTATCACCACAACATGTGCTGCAACACTACAACAGCAGGTGCAATCTCACTAGTTCTCCACACTGCTCTGGACCATCTGAATAGCAGGAGCATATGCAGTGCCCTCCATAATGTTTGGGACAAAGACCCATCATTTATTTATTTGCCTCTGTACTCCACAAATTGAGATTTGTAATAGAAAACATCACATGTGGTTAAAATGCACATTGTCAGATTTTAATAAAGTCCATTTTTATACATTTTGGTTTCATCATGTAGAAATCACAGCAGTGTTTATACATAGTCTCCCCATTTCAGGGCACCATAATATTTGGGTCACAGCAATGTCATGTAAATGAAAGTAGTCATGTTCAGTATTTTGTTGCATATCCTTTGCATGCAATGACTGCTTGAAGTCTGCGATTCATGGACATCACCAGTTGCTGGGTGTCTTCTCTGGTTATGCTCTGCCAGGCCTGGATTGCAGCTATCTTTAGCTTATGCTTGTTTTGGGGGATAGTCCCCTTCAGTATTCTCTTCAGCATATAAAAGGCATGCTCAATTGGGTTCAGATCAGGACACTCAAGAAGTGCCCTTTTTTGACCATGAGTTTTGAGGCATTTGTTTGAACTTGAGCAGATAGGATGAGTCCATACACTTCAGAATTCATTATGCTACTACCATCAACAGTTGTATCCTCAATGAAGATAAGTGAGCCAGTACCTTCAGCAGCCATACATGCCCAGGATATAACACCCCACCACCGTGTTTCACAGATGAGGTGGTATGCTTTGGATCTTGGGCAGTTCCTTCTCTCCTCCAAACTATGCTCTTGCCATCACTCTGATATAAGTTCATCTTCGTCTCATCTGTCCACAAGACCTTTTTCCAGAACTGTGGTTCCTCTTTTAAGTACTTCTTGGCAAACTGTAATCTGGCCATCCTATTTTTGCGGCCAACCAGTGGTTTGCATCTTGCAGTGTAGCTTCTGTATTTCTGTTCATGAAATCTTCTGCGGATAGTGATCTTTGACAAATCCACTCCAGACTCTTGAAGAGTGTTTCTGATCTGTCAGACAGGTGTTTGGGGATTTTTCTTTATTATGGAGAGAATTATTCTGACATCAGCTGTGGATGTCTTCCTTGACCTGTCAGTCCATTTCTGATTAGTAAGCTCACCAGTGCTCTCTTTCTTCTTAATGATGTTCCAAACAGTTGATTTTGGTAACTGTTAGTTGGTAAGCCTAAGGTTTGGGTGATGTCTCTAACAGTTTTATTCTTGTCTCTCAGTCTCATAATGGCTTATTTGACTTTCATTGGCACAACTTTGGTCCTCATGTTGATAAACAGCAATAAACGTTTCCAAATGTGATGGAAAGACTGGAGGAAAGACTTGATGCTGGGAGCTCTCTTATTCCTGCATCAAGGAGGCATTTAAACACGCCTGAGCAATTACAAACACCTGTGAAGCCATGTGTCTCAAACATTATGGTGCCATGAAATGGGGGGGACTATGTATAACCACAGCTGTAATTTCCACATGGTGAAACCAAAATGTATAAAAATACCCTTTAATAAAATCTGACGTGCACTTCAACCACATATGATTTTTTCTATTACAAATCTCAAATTGTGGAGTACAGAGGAAAATAAATAAGTGATGGGTCTTTGTCCCAAACATTATGGTGGGCACCGTATGTTGGACTGCTGTCCATTGACTAGTTTGGCATTCAATACAATAATTTCCTTCAATCTCTTCACTTTTGCATCTCCCTTTGCAACTGGATCCTTGACTTGCTTATTGGTAGACCTCAATTAGTGCAGATTGGTAATTACATCCCTTCCTCACTGACCATCAATACAAGAGCACATCAGGCTACAGGTTTAGCCCCACGCTCCACTCGCTTTAAACCCATGATTGAAACACAACTCCAATGCTCTCTACAATTTTTTCCATGGCACCTCTGTTGGTCGAATCACTGGTGGTGACGAGTCAGGTCAGGAGAGATTTGGAATGACCTGATTTCGAGTTATGCAGTAACAACAACTTCTCGCTCAGTCTCAACAAAACCAAGGAACTAATCAGTCTGAAGAAGGGTCCAGACCTGAAACGCCATCCATCTATTTCCCTCCGCAGGTGCTGCCTGACTCTTTGCGTTCCTTCAGCACTTTGCTTCTTCCTCAAGATTCCATCATCTGCAGTCTTCTGTGTGACCAATTGTTAACTGCAGTGAAGAGCAGTCAGGAGACCATGTGATAGCTTTCATTGTTTGGTTGATAGTGGAGAGAATTAGCAGCTTTCAATTCCTAGGCATGAATATCTCAGGTGACCTGTCCTGGCCCCAGCGCAGAGATGAACTCGTGCCCCTACTTTCTTTAAATTCCAAGAAAGTAGATAAGTCCAGATAAGTCCAGTTGATATTCTAACAAACATCTATGATGTATTGTAGAAAGTATCCTGACTGGCCTGGTATGGCAATTCCAATGCGCAGGAATGCAAGAGACTACAGCAAATGGTGGACTCAACTCGATTAAGGGCACTGCCCTCCCCACCATCAAAAGCATCTACAAGAGGCAGAGGCTCAACATGGCGGCATAGAAACATAGAATATAGCTGCAGGAGTAGGCTATTGGGCCTTTCGAGCCAGCACCGCTAATCAATATGATCATGGTTGATCCTCCAAAATCAGTACGTTGTTTCTGCATATGTATTGATTCCGTTAGACTGGAGAGCTATGTCTAACTCTCTCTTGAATACATCCATCATCAAAGACTTTCACCATCCGGCTGTGCCCTTTTCTTGCAGCTACCATCAGGCAGGAAGTACAGAAGTCTGAAGTCCCCCACCACTGGGTTCAAGAACAGCTACTTTCCTACACCCATCAGGATCTTGAACCAACTTTTACATCCCTAATCGTACCGCAGGAACGGAACACTACTGACCATCTCTTGCACCACGACAATCTATTTTTCTAATTTGGATGTGGAGAGGATGTTTCCACTAGTGGGTGAGCCTAGGACCAGCGGCCATGGCCTCAGATTAAAAGGACATGCCTTTAGAAAGGAGATGAGGAGGAATTTCTTTAGTCAGAATCAGAATCTGTGGAATTCACTGCCATTTAAGACTGTGTAGCCCAGTCAATCGATACTTTTAAGGTGGGGATTGATAGATGCTTGATTAGTACAGGTGTCAGGGGTTACAGGGTGAAGGCAAGAGAATGGGGTTGAGCGAAAGATAAATCAGCCATGATTGAATGGCGGAGTAGACTTGATGGACCAAAAGGTCCAATTCTGCTCCTACAACCTATGAACATAGTTCTGTTAATTGTACTTGTACCTCACCTATGTATATAACAATACATACTTGACTCAATTTGATATCTTCTACCTTCAATGGTTTAAGGAGCTTTATCCTCTCATTTGATTTTCTATTAAGGAAGATGTTCCAAAAACAGTCACCTGTCCTTTAAAAGGGCAATAAAGGACGGGCAATTAAAAACGGGCTCAAATTGCGAAGCCCACATCCTTGTGGTCATTGCTTGTGACATTAATTGGCACATCATAAATTGTAAAGGTTAAATGTGCTTCCTTGCATGAATGGAGGAAATCAACTCAGTGGCCATTACTTGCTGCATCAGGACCATATTATTAATAATTTAGTGGTGGCTGATCACCACTGACATACTGAAATGTTTAACATACTTGGTACCACCCTTGGGTGGATTTTATTAGAGAATGACATTAACACTGACCTGCTGAATCCTTGCATGGTGATAGATCCTCTATTCCCTGTCCAGGACAGATTTAACCACTGCACAAGAGCACATCGTGCATGAAGGTGTTCCAGAGATGCATCATTCAGGCCGGCCCAGTAAGGTTGTAAGCTCAGCTGGACATACTGAAGAGGGTCATAGCAATGCTGGTGTAGCAACTTGCAGGTCTGTGCCAACTGACAAAGGTCTGGTATTGTCAGGTGACTGAGAATCAACTGGATTAACTGTGAGAGAAACAAACAGCATAAGAAACACAGAAAGAACATTGCATTCTACTCACAAATGTACCGACACATAAAGAAAAAACACTTTTGACAAATTTATTACATTCCTTCAAAATAAGTGTTAATGTGGGAATCTTAATACTTTTTTTGCTCGACAACTAACCTGATGTGATGGCATTTATTCCTCATTTTGCTTCATTGTAATAATCACCCAATTGACTATTATTGTCATGAAACTCCACATGCACATTCAAGATGGCGCCCAGGCCAGGTGACTCTTTGTGTGCTAGTCATAGAAGTGGATCTGCAATCACGCATTATTATCGCTCCATTCTTTTACATCTCTACTCCTACAGTTGTACACAGTGACTGGCTCGATTGCAATCATGTATTGTCTTTCTGCCGACTGGTTAGCATGCAACAAAAGCTATTCACTGTACCTCGGTGCATGTGACAATAAACTAAACTAAAACGTTAGGTAGTACCCAATGTTCATCATGCTCAAGGCAAATTTTGCCCTCTCGCCATCCACACTTTCACATTTTCAGTAAGAATAAACGCAGAGATATAAGGAATATGAAGCTGATTTTTCACTCCTCAATGGATTGAGAGGGAGGATAATTTCATTGCTTCTCCTATCATCTTCCAGGTTGAACACAATACAGAGAAGGGATAAATGAGACATCTCTTTAGTCTGTCCAATGTAACTACTCACTAGATAAATGTACTCAATGGTCAAGTTAAACGGAGGAGAAATATTGTATGTGTTATTTATGGTTGAGGAAACTTTTTGTGCCATTTGCAGAATAAGGCTCGAAGCACACATGCAGGGAAACTACAGCTACAACATCCGGATGAAATACATTCGGATAATGTCTTGGATACCTGAACTTTGGTGGGGATTCACTCCACTTTGGAACATTTTGCAATGATAATTTCCACAGTAAATGAAAAACTATTTTGCATGTAAATCTAGTCCTGATAGGAACTAGTCTGACAAGACCATAAGTAGCAAAGAAAAGTGGAATTCAGTGGGTCAGGCAGCATCTGCAGAGAGAATGGACACATTACATGTCGGGTTGGGACTCTTCTCCAGACTGATGGAGTAGGGGAGAGTAAGTTGGAAAAGTGAAGTAGTTGTGGGGCCAAGTGATCGATGAGCGGAAGGATGGTGGGAAGGGTGGTGTGATTGATTGGCAGATGAGTGGAGTTAGTAATAAAGGCGAAAAGGAGACAAAAGGGTATCAGGTAAGGAATGTGGAGGAGTGAAATGTAAGCTGGAAGGATATGGATGGGACATGGGGAAGGGGAAATAGGGGTTAAAAGGGAAATGTAGGATTTGAAAATGGGAGGTGCGGCAGTTGAGCGTACAGTGGAGGGGAAAGGAGCAGGTTTACTGGGGTTGTGAGAGATGGGAAATGTGTGCACACTGGGGGGGGGGGGGGGGAGGGGTAAGAGAGTGGAGGGTAGGAGGGTATTACTGAAAACTGGAGAATTCAATGCTCATGCAGTTGGGTCCTAGGCCCCCCAAGCGGAAAGTGAGATGCTCTTCTTCCAGTTTGCTTATGGCCTAACTTTTAACATGGAGGAGTTTAAAGATAATGGTTTTCAAGTGGGAGTTCCAGTTGGACTTGGCGCACAGAGCGTTTGGCAAAATGGTCACCTTGTCTCGAGGCGGCTACATCAGCAGCAGCAACAAATGTAATAGCCACAGTTCGAAGAGGTGCAAATGAACCTGTATCACCTGGAAGGGCTTAAGGGGGCCCTGGATGGAAGTGAGAGAGAAGGTATGTGGTCCCTACATCAGTCCAAAGAAGGGTTTCGGCCCAAAACATTGCCTATTTCCTTCGCTCCATAGATGCTGCTGCACCCACTGAGTTTCTCCAGCACTTTTGTCTACCTTCGATTTTCCAGCATATGCAGTTCCTTCTTAAACACAGGTATGTGGTCACTTATTTAATGTCCTCCAATTGGACGGGAAAGTACCCGTGGAGTAGTGAGCGAACCAAGAAGTTGCAGGGAGAATGGTCTCTATGGAAAGTGGAAAGAGGTGGGGATGGCGGCAGCGGGAGCATCAATGTAGGCGCCGGAGGGGCCTAGGCGATAGCGGGAGCCTCGGCGGCGACGGATCCTCAGTGGCAACGGAAGCCTCGATGGCGGTGCGGCAGCGCGAGGGGGGATAAGCCTGCATCGTTTGTTTCTTTGTTCGTTCGTTCCAGTGAAGGTGTTGTGCACACGGCAGCCAGCCAACTGTTGCTTGTCTTTTTCTTTTTTTTTCCTCTTTTGATTTAATTTTAATTTCAAGTTTTTGTGTACCTTGTGTGTTATGACTGTTGGCAGAGCAATTTCCTCCGGGGATGAATAAAGGTATTTTGTATTGTATGGGAAGATGTGACTGACTGGTGATGGGATTCCATTGAAGGTGTCGGAAATGTTGGAAGATGATGTGTTGGATGCGGAGGCTGGTGTGGTGAATAGTGAGGCGAACTCTATCCTTGTTCCATCCAGGTCGAGGGGGGTGCCAGAGCAGAACTGTGGAAAATAGGGGAGACATGGATGAGGGCTCCATCCACAATAGCAGGGAGGAAACCACGTTAACTGAAGAAAGAAGACATCTCAGATGTCCTAGACAGGAAAGTCTCATCTCGGGAGCAGATGTGGCACAGACGGAAAGATTGAGAGTAATGGATAGTGTCCTTGGAAGACGCAGGGTGGGGCAAGTTGTGGGTTAGAGATCAATGTCAGAGGGTTTGTAGTTGATGCCAGTAGATAGTCTGTCCCCTGATGGAGAAAGAGAAATCAAGAAAGTCAAGAGAGGTGTCAGAGATAGTCAAAGTGAATTTGAGGGCAGGGTGAAAGTTATTAATATAGTTGATGATACCAACGAGTTCGGCACAGGAGGCAGCCCCAAAGGCAATCGTCGATTCGCAGAGAAAGAGCTGGGGAACACTGCTGGGGTACATTCAGAATAAGGAGTATTTAACGTAACCAACAAAAAGTCAAGTCGGATCTGGGGCCCATGCAAGTGCTCATGGCTACACCTTTGACTCGACGTAGTGTGTGTTCATAAGATCATAATGATAGGAGCAGAATTAGGCCATTCGGCCCATCAAGTCTACTCCGCCATCCAATCATGGCTGATCTATCTTTCCCTCCTAACCCCATTCTCCTGCCTTCTCCCCATAACTTCTGACACCTGTACTAATCAATAATCTGTCTATCTCTACCTTAAAAATATCCACTGATGGCCTCCACAGCCTTCTGTGGCAAAGAATTCCACAGATTCGCCACCCTCTGACTAAAGAAATTCCTCCTCATCTCCTTCCAAAAAGAATGTCCTTTAATTCTGAGGCTATGACCTCTAGTCCTAGACTCTCCCACTAGTAGGAACATCCTCTCCACATTCACGCTATCCAAGCCTTTCACTATTTGGTACGTTCCAATGAGGTCCCCCCTCATTGTGGTTGTGGTTGTGGTTGTGTGTGCACCCTGGTGCTGGAAGTATGTTACAACTGCTTAGTTACTGAAGACGTGCGTACCCTCTCCGTATAATCCTGCTATCACACATGCACTGTGGCACCGAATAAGCATCTGCTCCTTAATTTGATTCATCCATGGCCTTCCTTTCAATACTCTTAAAAACACTTTTTTTTTCACCTGTAACAGTCAACAGTACTTCTCAGATTCTTTTAAAATGTGATCTCTCCAACATACCGGTATTCACCACGGCAGATCTTGAAGACTATCCAAACTCATTACTTCTAAAGCAAAACAGAAATTAGTGGCGTGAAAAACAATTCATGAGTTTGTTTTCTAAAAAAGAAACTGGCTGATGGAACTGCACTTCTTGTTCACAGCTGTCCCCTTTCCTTCTATAATGCTCTCTCCCTTTAATCAATTCCTTGATGGTATTCTTCAGCATTTACTGCCCAATTTGAAGTCCTGACCCCGTCTCCATACAACTGAATAGCATTATAACATTCTGTAACATACTTACAGAATACCATTATAAAAATCCCTCAAGTTTACTTATGCAGTAACACTTCGGGGATGAAAGCACTTTAATTCCTTCTGCCTTCAAACCAACGAACCCAGTATGATAATAGGTGAGAGAGCAAAGAGTTAACCTAGAAAGCAAACTAATATAATTTACATTGGGACAAAACATGAACACATAGTGCTGCAAATAATCTCCATGTCAGGCAAGCGATCAGTGGCTAGCAGTTTATGCTTTAGCACTACTCCGCATCAGAACGCATTCGCGAGGCTGATATGTTACTTACTAATTCAATCTCTCCTCATTACCATGAAGCAGAGACTCTGGTTTTGTTTTAGTGAATCTCTCCTGTATCCTATGCATGCAAATAATGGGCTAGATGAAACAAAATTTCAAGTGATTAGCTGTTTAAATGGCAGTAAGTCTGGGACTTCGGTAAATGAGCTGTCAATCTTGGATCCCAGATGGAATCTAGTGACAGAAGTCAGTCTAGCTGGGATTCTCCGGCAATGTGTGTGTAAAAGAGGCCATTACAAGTTGCATTATCTGGTGCATGATCCAATTCTTCCCTGATTTCCATAGGGAGTGTTGAGCTGGGGACTGAGAGGCAAATGGAGAGATAGGTTTTTTATTTGAGGAAAGTTATGCTTTAGTATTTCCTGATTATTTATTGGACTCTGCAAGTCTTTCGTAGTTTAGTTTAGTTTTGAGATACAGTGCGGAAACAGGCCCTTCAGCCCACCGAGTCTGCGCCGACCAACGATCGGCTTACACGTCATCTTACAATAACGTATACTAACACTATCCTACACACTAGGAAAAATTTACGATTTTTACTGAAGCCAATTTACCCACAAACCTGAGAAAGGCACAAACCAGCTGGAGTAACTCAGTGGGACAGGCTGCTTTTCTGGAGAAGGAATGGGTGATGTTTTGGGTCAAGACTGTTCTTCAAACGGAACATTATCCATTCCTAATCTCTCCAGAGATGCTGCCTGTCTTGCTGAGTTACTCCAGCCTTTTGTGTCTATCTTCGGTTTAAACCAGCATCTGCAGTTGCTTCTTACACAACCTACAAACCTGCAGGTCTTACCGAGGCACCCAGTGAAAACCAACGTGGTCACGGGGAGAACGTACTAATTCCATAGAGGCAGCAACCGCAGTCAGGAATGTACCCAGTCTCTGGCGCTGGAAGGCAGCAACTCTAACTCTGCGCCACTGTGGATCCCCAAACTTTGTTAACTTTTTAAATATATATTTTACAATATTTCAATTTACTTCATTTCTATATAAAATCTAAATGTCAGAAGTGTCTAAAAATGATTACAAATCACATATAGCTTCCACAGCCAGCAAACCCGGGCATGGGACTTGGCCAGTTCTCAAGGGTTTCAGCAGCATTTTGCTGATGGTCCTGTGCATGGCAAGAAACCAGGCCATGTGCCAAAGAGGTTACCTTATGCATCGGGATGTGGTAGGAATGACTATGGGGTGTCTCGGGTGACAATTATTGGCAGATAGACCAGGTCAATACGATCTGGGCAAATACATTAAGTGAGATTGTCTCAAAGGTTAAATTGGTTTTGGAGCTTCATTGGCACAGTGCAAATATTGCGCTGTAAATTAAGCAGCGTCTGGTCTGTACCTGTGACGTTCCCCACCATCAGCAGAACAAAACTTCAATAGAAGTGAAACCTCTCACGGAAATGTACAAAATCGCAATATTTGTCGCTAGACTCTTGAAAAGTGTTTCTTTACCCGACAGCTCCAATGGTCGATGTGTAAAACCAAGCAGTCTGCAGGCATCTATGCAGAACTAGGAAACCTAGAAGGATAGTTCAGGTTGGCACTGAGGATGTCAACATCATTTCCCAGGAGCACACAGACCAGCTCCTCCCAACAGCCTTCCATATTCAGCTGAGCACCTCCACCCCTACTGTGGTTGAGTTGCAATCAATTCCACATTAGATTAATTGACTCACTGGGGTGCAGCGGTAGAGTTGCTGCCTTACAGCGACAGAGACCCAGGTTCAATCATGACTATGGGCATCGTCTGTACATTCTCCCCGTGACTTGTGTAGGTTTTCTCCGGGTGCTCCATTTTCCTCTCACACTCCAAAGATGTACATGTTTGTAGGTTAACTGGCTTGGTAAGATTGTCCCTAGTGTGTGTAGGATGGTGTTAGTGTATGGGGATCACGTGGATTCGGTGGGCCGAAGGGCCTAATTCTCTAACCTAAACTGAACCAGCTCAGCATCCAAGTACTGAAATGGAAGTAATCATCTAGGATTCTGAGGGGCTGTCTAAGACAAATTTGAAAACTATGAGGATTATCCCTGGTCCAATGTACTGCCATGCTGCTACTCTCAATGGCATCAATAGCTGGTGCACAGAATTCATGTTCATAAGTGATAGGAGCAGAATTAGGCCATTTGGTCCATCAAGTCTACTCCGTCATTCAATCATGGCTGATCTATCTCTCCCTCCCAACCGCATTCTCCTGCCTTCTCCTCATAACTGAATCTTATCATACTATCGATATATTAGAACTCCAGCAGGGATTTTTTTTTTCTGATTAGAAATCAGGCTTCATTTTAAATTAGTTACAACCTATACAGATTTTTCACAGCACAATTTTCATGGTCACCTCCATCTCCTGACTTTGAAAAAATATAAACCTCATAAAATCGTCAATGCGTCTACATCGTGAAGTGTCTAGCCACTGTACAGGAGAAAGACTGTAGTTCTGTGGACTTCGGAAGCCACGGTCTCCAGCAGGAAGTGGCCGATTCAGAAACTCCAAGCTGCTGAGAGTGTTCTTCCGTTCTGATGCCGGAGCACCGATCATCCCGGCGAGAGGGCCTGAAACATCGGGCTGCCGCTGCGGCAACTGCGGAGGCCTCAATAGGCCCCGACCACGGGTGAACAAGAGGAAGATGACTGAACTTTGTTGCCTTCTCTCACAGTGGGAAACGTTGGCTCCACTGTGGGGGGATGTTTTTATGTTTTATGTTAAATTCTATAGTGTTGTGTTTATTTGTGTGCTGCATGGTAACTCAAATTTCACTGCACCAATTGGTGTATGTGACAAAAAATGTCCTTTGTCCTTTTCAATGCTTCCGAAAGAGAGGGTGAGGATGGACATAGATACTGACCTCACCAGTGGCTCCCATTTTCTGTGAATTACACGTTCCTTAATAAAACCTATTGGCAGACACATCTCTTCACATAGCATTGGTTTTGTTATCTATCTTCGCAGGTCCTCATTCACTCATTACTAATTTGCTGCATGTTTTTTTCAGTGTTGATTTAATTTCCAAGCTCTCTGTGGCAAGAGCGGGATGTCAAGAAATAAATATTCTCTCCTTCAGTGCTAAACATTGCTCATGCCCCTCGCATTGCTTTGGAACATAAGTTCACAAGCAATAATTTGCCACTGAATTAACTGCACCCTTTCTTTATTATTTCCATTATACAGGGCCGATCAATGAGGGCTGCACAGTGGCGCAGCGGTAGAGTTGCTGCCTTACAGCACCAGAGACCCGGGTTCAATCCTGTCCATGGGTGCTGTCTGTACGAAGTTTATACTTTCTCCCAGTTACCTGCGTGGGTTTTCTCCAAGATCTTCGCTTTCCTCCCACACTCCAAACGTGTACAGGTGTGTAGGTTAATTGGCTTGGTATAAATGTAAAATGGTTGTGTGTAGGATAGCGTTAGTGAGCGATCATCGCTGGTCAGTGCGGACTCGGTGAGCCGATGGGCCTGTTTCCGCGCTGTATGTCTAAACTAAACAAATAAACACACTGGATTTTTAACCGACTCATAACTTTGCTAAGGAAAATTATTGGGACAGGCAGCATTTCTGGAGAGAAGGAATGGGTGACGTTTCAGGTAGAGACCCTTCTTGCCAGAAATGCTGCCTGTCCCACTGTGTTACTCCAGCATTTTGTGTCCACCTTCGATTTAACCAGCATCTACAGTTCTTTTCTACTCACTCGGAGTATTGGAGTCCACTCGCTCCTGACCTGTGTAATACATTCCACGTGCTGTGAAAACAGGTCAGTTCAAGGTACACTCTGTCTTTTAAGCAAAGCAATGATCAAAATGTTCATCATAGTGAACATAAGAAAATGTACAGGTCATGGGAAATTCACATGTAGTTAACACAGTAATTGTTATGACCAGCATTTCAATCTCAGATATTAATGATGGAATTGGACAAAACAGTGAACAATATGATGAAATCAATAGAAGTTTCATCCAACATAATTTCCAAATAGATTACAACATATTTGTTCCTGACAACAACTACATTATTACCAAATTTCAGGGAATTCTATTGGCATTAGAAGAAATGTGTCAAGGAGTTCAAATGAATCTGCCCCCCAAAATTATTCAACATTCCATGAGCCTTGATCAATTCTATGTAAATGCAAATGTTTAAGTAGCAAAAATAAATAATTAAAAATAGATGCACAAACTGACAGGCACAGTGCAATTCTGGTAACAAAATGTGTGGAATATAATGCAAACAATTAAAGTCATGCTAAAAATTACTTCTACCTGTGATTAGAAACATAATACTTCCATACAACTCCAATTGACATTTCCAATTTAATCACATAATTCCTCGAGGCATTTTAGTTCTTAAAGAAACCAAAAGTATGTTTAAAAGTTGACCCTGGGGTGATATCCCTTCCCCTATTTGAGGGGCGTATCCACCACACCCTACCTTCCAATGTCCAGCAATGGAAGGACTCTAGACTGAGGTCCTCCACCACAGATCCTTACCGTTGGCTGCACCAAGCTTCAGTGCGTCCCTCAGCACGTACTCCTGCAGACCGGAGCGGGCCAGTCGGCAACATTCCCTGACGGACCTTTCTGCACTCAGTCCAAGAGTTTTATTTTCTTGAGACCTAGATCTATTGCAATGTGAATGACGCTATATACACCAGAACTCTGCAGAGGTATTACATAGGCTATGAAAAGTACTTATGCAATCTGTAGGCCTGATTGGTCACTTTGGAACAGGTTGCAGAGCTTTCCTTTATGAAAAGCAAACGTGTTAAGAAGATACTCCTGCCTGTGCCCTTGTTGCATTCAAATTTGTAGTATGATAAAAAAACTGTCAGGAGAATAAAAGACCCAAAGACTGAGGTTGCCTATTAGCACTCCATTGCCTAAAGGCAAGATACGATCTTCTGTCCCAAGAGTCATTATAGTACATCCTATTCTAATCCAGAAAAGGTGGATTTTTTAACCTCTTTTCATTAACAAACCATTGCTTCCTAAATTCTCTTAAATCTTTAAAGATCCATCCTCTCATATTGTTAGTGTCCTGCATGGTCATATTTGTCCCTTTAACCAGGCTCAGGAAAGGACAATTGTCTATTGACAATATAGACAATAGGTGCAAGAGTAGGCCATTCGGCCCTTCGAGCCAGCACCGCCATTCAATGTGATCATGGGTGATCATCCACAATCAGTACCCCGTTCCTTCCTTCACCCCATATCCCCTGACTCCACTATCTTTAAGAGCCCTATCTAGCTCTCTCTTGAAAGTATCCAGAGAACCAGCCTCTACCGCCCTCGGAGGCAGAGATTCCCACAGACTCACAACTGTGTGTGAAAAAGTGTTTCCTCATCTCCATTCTAAATGGCTTACTCCTTATTCTTAAACCATGGCCCCTAGTTCTGGACTCCCCCAACATCGGGAACATGTTTCCTGCCTCTAGCGTGTGCAAACCCTTAAGATCCCCTCGCATCCTTCTAAATTCCAGAGTTGTAATTAAATGCATATGCAGCAACAAACTAGTGTATTTCCACTCAGAAGTGTGGTAATCAAATAATCTAAATATTTGGTTTCTAATCCACTGACAGTAATTTGTTGAAATTTAGAAACCTTTGGTTTACAAGTCATTTATTTTCACAGGTAAGGCAGGGAGGAATAAAGCACCTGAAATCTACTTAAAGTCTGAACTTCCTCTCAACGTGTTCGGAGTGCCATAGTTTTACTAATTCTCATCTGTAATTGGCAGAAGGGAAAAATAATATCATAACATGTAAGGTAGACAAATATGCTGGAGAAACTCATTGGGTGAGGCAGCATCTCTGGAGCGAAGGAAATAGGCAACGTTTCGGGCCGAAACCCTTCTTGCCAATTTGTTCTATTAGACGTTTAGCTCCCCACCCAACAATATCCCAAGGACTGGAATGCTGCAATTCAAAACAAATATGAAGTGCCAGATAAATAATATTCACTGGAAATAAAAACAGAAATGGGAAAAGTTGGTTTAAAGTTAACATGCATGAAGAGCAGCCAACTAAGAAAGGAAATGGTACTTCGGCCTTCATTGCAAGTTCATTTGAGTACAAAAGATGGTTCACTGCAATTGTATCTGACCTTGGGGAGAATACACCTGCAGTATCATGGAATAGCCTCACAAATATTTTAAAGGGGAGTCCAGCATAGATTCATCAGATTGTGACATGAGGAGAGATTGAGTAGACTAGTCCCCCATCCTTCAAGAGTTCAGAACAATGAAAGGTAACTTAACAGAAGTGCACAAAATTCTTAGAGAGCTCAATAAGGCGGATACTGGGAGAATGCTCTCCTTTGCTAAGCAGCCATCAACTGAGGGTCACAGTCTCAGTATAAGGAATGGGCTATTCTGGACGAGAACTTGGAGATGTTTTCCACATGCCAAGGTTTGAATTATCCACCCTGGAGTGCTGTAGAGGCAGAGTCATGGATTGCATCATTGATTTCTGAATATTAGAGCTATCAAGAGATAGAGGAATAGCACAGGAAATCAGTGTGCAAGTTTGAAGATTGGCCACTATTTGCTGAGTGGCACTGCAGGCTGGCGGGGCCCAAATGACCAGCTCCTGCTGATATTTCTATGTTCTTATGTTATGTTCTCATGATACGAGGACACCGTAAATGGCGACCCTGTTAATTTAAAGCAGTGGACCAAAACCCATTACTTGAGCATGAAGTCCACTTTCATGGAGATAAAACTACTCTGGTCTCTCTGGCAGATTCTCTTTCCATTTCAGTGACTCCCTTTCCTCTAATGCATTCTGAATTTAGCTACTTTTCATCACTTTAACAGCGTTGCAGTTTCACACATCAGTGAGACCAAGAAGTGACGGTTCTGCAAGTTACCAAAGTGTCAAACAGAGCTCCCAGAGGCTAAGCCTTTTCACACTGGGATGATCTGTTAGCACTAACAGCTTGTATTAGACCCAGGCAAAGGGCAAACCTCAAGAGGGCACTAAAAATATGCAGAAGCCTATAACACAACCTGACAGTTTGACTTGTCAAGCTCTTGTTCTCAGCTCACTGGAAACAAATATTGCTTTGGATGCTGAAGTCCCACAGATAACACACTAGAATAACCTCTTTAAAATCTGGTTTTCAAATCTTAGTGAACACTGACTGATTAAGAAATATTTAAAAGCTGGTAAACATTGCAACATAGAAAATAGGTGCAGGAGTAAGCTATTCGGCCCTTTAAGCCAGCACCACATTTAAGATGATCATGGCTGATCATCCAAAATCAGTACCCCGTTCCTGCTTTTTCCCCCATATCCCTTGATTCCGGTACGATTACTTAATTAAAAGAAAACAATTCAGCTTTATTCTGAATTCAGCCTTTATTTTGTCCCAGTCTGAAAAAGGGTCTCAACCCGAAACGTCACCTATTCCTTTTCACCAGAGATGCTGCCTGAACCGCTGAGTTATTCCAGCTTTTTATGTCCATCTTCAGACTTTATTTGTGGGAATCCATACTCAAAATGCACAATTCTAAGCAAATGTTGAGACTGAGTGCTATGTTCAACATGCTCAATGCAGCAATTAATTTTTTTTTTTAAATCTGCGTTACATGAAACTTGCTTTTCATTACAATTTTTAAAGACAACAAATTAAATGGCAGTTTTGTTTCAGTCCAAAGAGGATCACAGCATGTGGAGAGATCGTTGATAACAGCAGCAGATGCAAGATTGGACTGAAAATGCATAAGAACATACAGTGAGAAAATGCATGCGAGATCAAGCTGGGCAGAAAACTGTACGTTGGATTGTAAAAACTCTATTCTTGTTACAAATCTTTAATCATTGAAACTTGTTGTAATATGCAGTTGTTTTAAATCAGGTTTCACATATTTGTCCCTCAGTCCCCATCTAACCATGGAAACAAATCCACTTTGCCCAAAATGTCACCAGTGCATTTACCAATTCACAACTCACAATGCAAGTGACATTTGACTTTTATCATTTATCCTGATTAATCACTACAGTTTAAGCAGAAATGAGAATGTGGTTTAAGCATCCACACCACACATGTAAAGAGAGATGGGAACGTTTTTCACATCGCCAGACTTGCCATAAAATAGATTTTAAGATGTTCTGTATCGACTGATACAGTTGCAATTAGAAGTGGAATCTGATAAATAACTGCACTCAGCAGAATGATCATAACTCATTTACAACTTTGTCGTTCATGAGTTATCTGGTCAGCTTCATCGGTGAAGATATTTATCAAGTTTCACTGCTGCCCTGTGACATATACTTATATTTATGCAATACTGTATGCTCAAGATGTTTCCACCTGGGTCATTGGTTATGCATTTGCTTCACATATTTTATAACCTGGTTGGTGATTTATATAGTGGATTATATTAAATTAACTACACTTTTTTTAATTGAATAGGACAAATTTGATTACCAAACTTCCTCCTAGTGTGGCAAGTTGCACATAATAAGATATTTTAATATTGTTAACACATAGAATACTCAGCAATTATTGAATGTAATGACCAGAAATGATAAAGTACAATATTAGCTAAACAACATTTATAATTTGTCTCACAATTGCTGATTAAAAAAAATGTTATTTTATTTCAACCATGAAATAAGGGTACAATTTAAATTACTATAAAGAGAAAACATTTATGGTTTTGCCAGACCATGGAAAGTTTTTCATGGGCTCAAATTGTCAAAGATTTTTTAAAGCCAGTCATAATAAATGAAAATATTGTAAATATTATGATTATTAACATTCGTGATAAGTAGCACTATATTGTATAGATTACTATCTAGACAATTGGTGGATTTCATAAGCAATGTTAGAATCAGTTAGAATGTTGTTTTTCGGGGTTATTTGTTGAGACATTGTGAATCTGTGTACAATACAGAATGAAATATACCAACATCCTCCATTTATATATCCTTTATAACTGGTGAATCATCCCAAAGCATTTAAAAAGAAAGCAATCAGTGAATAATGAGGGATAAAATACTATATTGAATGCCAGACAAATGCCTGAACAAACTCAAGAAGGATATTTAAGCTGTCTAGATCTTGTTAATTCAATTACATTACTTGGCTCACACATAAAGGAAGTTTCCAAAAAGTTGCAAAGCAAAGGACGCAGATTCAATCGTAGCTTTCAAAAGGGAATTGGATCAATACTAGAAGAAAATAATTGCAGAACTACAAAGAAAGGGCTGGGGAGTGAGACCAGTGGCATAAAGTTGGCATGCACTCAAAAAGCTTATATTCCGATTCTAGATGTAGACATTTGTACAGGATCACTCCCAGCTCTACTACTCGCATCTGCCCAAAATTTCCACAGCAGCATTATTAAAACCAGGAGAGAGAAATCAAATCAGCAAGATTTTGGAGATAAAGGATTGAGGTTTTCTTATAATTTTAAATTACAAGGTATGTGTGGATGATTTTATCATAGGTTTATTTGCTTCTCTGCCTATGCTTGGCGCAGTAAGACAAAATATGATGATTGTGCAGTGACAGTGGCTTTTAATCATAAAGGGGCAGTTTTATTTCTTATGCGTAAAGACAGGAGTGAGGAATTATCTGTGCTGCAGCAGTGAAATTCTACAGGTTCATCAGCAGGATCTGAGAAGGAACACAGTGCCCTCTGCCTTTGATCTGCTATGCAACATTTTTAAAAACATGCTGAAAGCAGTTTTTAGGCTCAAAACACTTTCGCTCATTGCATCATCAAAAGCTAGACAGCCCTGTGATCTTTACATTTTCAAAGGTAGCTCTTTGACCATTTTCCCTCCAGCTTGAGAAATACCATCTCTTTTAAAAGCACATAAATCCATCAATTTAATTTTTGGGTGTCAAAATGAGAAGTAAATACTTCCCCAACTCATTTGCAGTCTACAGTACTTCCTCTTCATAAACAAGTACCCGATTCAATGCAAAATTCAGCTCTTGTACTCTCCAGTCTCAAAGCTCATGTATATTTTGTCGACCAAACTTTTCTTAATGTTTTGTCATCTCTACTTGTAGCAGTACTTTGCATCCTATGCTGACGGACGATTGTTTAACTGGCAGAAGTCAGCAAATCAATGCTTAGCAAAACGTAAAGAACTTGGGGAGCCAAACGAAATACACCCGGCATTTCAGAAGATCATCTGAGACATCCAGGTAGATTAAATCAAATCACTTGCCGTGTTGGCCAGTAAAACACAAGTAGGTATCCGGTAGAGAGAAAGGTTAATCTCTTCTTCTGCCATGGACACAAATAACTCACACAAACCATTCATTGTCATTTGTAGCTTACTACACAAATTGGGCATTTTTGTTTTGAACAATGAACATTTTTCCTACTTTAATCAAAAAGATGACAAACAGTTGCACTTGTTTTTTTTCAAACAATAATCATAAAGTTTCAGGGAGGGGAGAAAAATCTGAAAAAAATATTTTGTACATGTTTCCATGTTCCGTAGAAAAGTAAAGTTTGTTGCAAAGCATACTTGCCAGTACTACTCACAACACTGCAGCATTTGGGAGATGAGAATGTACATGAGCAAATTAACGAGTCAAGAGGGCTTTATTATCATTTGTTCTGAAACAGAACAATGAAATTCTAACCTGCAGCAACACAATACATATGTAATGTTCATAAGTTATAGGAGCAGGATTAGACTATTTGGCCCATCGAGGCTACTCTGTCATTCAATCATGGCTGATCTATCTTTCCCTCTCAATCCAATTATCCTGCTTTCTTCCCTTAACCCCTGACACCAGTACTATTCAAGAATCTATCAACTGTAAAAATATCCATTGACTAGGTGTCCACAGCCACCTGTGGCAATGAATTCCACAGATTCACCACCCTCTTGACTAAAGAAATTCCTCCTCTTCTCCTTTCTAAAGGGGTACTTTAGGAGTAACAATCTGCAGTACTAGTGTTAGTTGGACAGCAAGGGCTGGTTGTAGAGTGTGCTGGCGAGACCTAAAATATTTACTTTTGTACGAAAGACCAGGAGTCCGGAGAATGCCATCACCACGGCACTTCACTCCGCCCTCCACCTCGACAACAGAGACACCTACGTCAGAATGCAGATCATTGACTTTAGCTCAGCATTTAACACCATTATCCCCTCAAAACTGATCACCAAGCTCATCGACCTGGGCATCGACCCCTCCCTCTGCAACTGGATACTGGACTTTCTAACCAACAGACCCCAGTCTGTTAGGTTAGACAACCACAGCTCTTCAACCTTCACCACAGGGCTGTGTACAGAGCCCCCTCCTCTACTCCCTCTTCACCTACGACTGCACACCTGTACATGGTACTAACACCATCACCAAGTATGCGGATGATACAACGGTGATTGGCCTCATCAGCGACAACGATGAGTCGGCCCATAGGGAGGAGGTCCAGCTCCTAGCAGCTTGGTGCGCTGACAACAACCTGCCCCTTAACACCATGAAGACCATTGTGGACTACAGAAGGTCTAGGCATGGCACGCACACCTCCATCCATATTAACGGAACGGAGGTGGAGCGTGTTTCTAGCTTCAGGTTTCTGGGGGTCAACATCTCTGATGACCTCTCTTGGACCCGCAATACCTCTACACTGGTCAAGAAGGCTCACCAGCGTCTCTTCTTCCTGAAGAGACTAAAGAAGGTCCATCTGTCTCCTCAGATTCTGGTGAACTTCTACCACTGCGCCATCGAGAGCATCCTTACTAACTGTATCACAGTATTGGTATGGCAACTGTTCTGTCTCCGACCGGAAAGCACTACAGAGGGTGGTGAAAACTGCCCAACGCATCACCGGTTCCTCACTCCCCTCCATTGAGTCTGTCCAGAGCAAGCGATGTCTGTGAAGAGCGCGCAGCATCATCAAGGACTGGTCCCACCCCATTTATGTCTCTAAATGTTTCTTAAACATTCCTGCCTCAACTACCTCCTCCAGCAGCTCCATCCATACACCCCTTTGTGTGAAAAAGTAACTCTTCGGATTCCTATTGAATCCTCCCCTCCTCACCTTAAACCTATGTCCGCTGATTCTCAATTACCCTACTTCTAGGCAACAGACTCCGAGTCCACCTTATCTATTCCTCTCGTGAATTTATGCACCTCTATATGATCACCTCTCATCCTCCTGCACTCCAAGGAATAAAGTCCTTGCCTGCTCAACCTCTCCCTGAAGCTTGGTCGAGTCCTGTAACATGTCCGTAAATCTTCTCTACCCTTTCCAGCTTGACAACATCTGTTGCCCAGTTGACTACCAATTAGCGCGTAATGGTATGGTTTATTATTTTCAAGTGTACAGAGATATAGTGAAAACTTTGCTATCCTCGCAAATCATACTGGTAAGTTCATTAAGGGCAATTGTGCAAGAGAGAAAAATAAACAGAATGCAGAATGTAGTGTTGCAGATACACAGAAAATCTTGTCAGACTCTAATAAAAAAGTAAAATATTGGAGATGTTGAAAAAAAATGTCTGCACTACAGATCTCTTGGAATTTTAATATTTTGTGTTTAAAGGTGACTTGCTATAAAAAATAACCTACAAACACACAATTTTCTTCAACTTAATGGGATTGTTGTCCTTTGTATTTACAAAATGCAATAATACATTTATTTTCAATTCTCATTGCTGTTCTTAAATTGAACTTTTTGGCAGCTATGGTAACCATCTCAAAGCACGATGGAGACTATTTTTATTAATATGATGCACCACAGAAATAGAAGTCATTTTACCGGAATAATTAAATGAGATCAATACCAGGAAAAGGTCATTCACATGACTACATAAACTACACTCATTTTGTGTTATTTACCAAAACAAAAATTGTTTTAGGCATTTTTATTTTGTATGAAATTTCTCCTCCAAAAATAGGGACAAAGGGCATGAAACTTTGTCTTAAGTTTATTGCAATACCATACCAAAATCGTTATTTTACACAGAATTTCATACTAATGATACTAGACTAGGGCTCTCGCTTAACTTTTTTCCCTGTTGCCAGCCGGGCAACCATGACAGCTTTTTAGGTTGCCAAATGACAGTTTAGGTTGTCATTGAAGACGGTTTGCATGACGCGTGCGATAATGTGCGTAGTTACCACATTACCACATTGAGGAATTATGCTCAATGAAGCATTCACATATAATGTTCAAGAAGGAACTGCAGATGCTGGAAAATCGAAGGTAGACAAAAGTGGTCTGAAGAAGGGTTTCACCCATCGATCTGAAGAAGGGTTTCGGCCCAAAACGTTGCCTATTTCCTTCGCTCCATAGATGCTGCCACATCCGCTGAGTTTCTCCAGCACTTTTGTCTACATTCACATATTATTTCTGCTTCAAATAACTCACTAACTAAACATATTCACCAATCAAGACATGATATATACCACAATGACATGCAGCAAAATTATAATACAATATCTCAACTCTTTTTACACATTGCAATTAATGCAATTTCTATTAGTTCTTTCCACTTCCAAACAAAAATATGTTTGGATTATTCAGCATATGATCAACCTGTGTCAAGAAATCCTGGACCATGGTAACATATATGCTAAACCATACACACTACAGATTGATGCAAGCATGTTTTCTGTAAAGGACCGAAAATTACCATGACATGGCCATAGCATGGGTCGTTATTGCTCTTGGCGGAGAAGCACTCTGGCTTCTCACATAATTTATCCATAACAAAGTATACAGGTTGCAAGGAATTTCTAAAGGCATTTTATGATAATAGCTGTTAAAGCCGACTATACCCATCTGACAGGTTAAACATTACACTAACTGACAAGAGATGGCCAAAGGACATAACTGCAGCAAATGTTCTTGTGGTAATATGTTTAAAGGTGTCAAAACAAATAATAACATTGGGAATTAAAACAAATTTGATTACATTCCGTTATCAAACATAATCAATGTTCGCTCTGAAGACCATGAAGCACAATAGGGTGTGTGAATCAGTGCGGGGTGGATAGATGGCGGGGGGGGGGGGTTGAAAAGGAAATTGGTGCGGAATGGATGGATTGAGGCAGGTGAAGTAGTACGTGTTGGTTGGAGTAAGTAAAATTGTGAGGGGAGAGCACGGGAGATGTCAGTGGTGTTGAATGGGGGATCAGTACGGGATGGGTGGGGGGGGATCAGTAGAGGATGAATGGGGGTTCAGTACAGGATGAATGGGGGTAGACAAAAATGCTGGTGAAATTCAGCGGGTGAGGCAGCATCTATGCAGCTAAGGAAATAGGCAATGTTTCGGGCCGAAACACTTCTTGCAAATTTGTTCTATTAGACGTTTAGCTCCCCACCCAACAATATCTCAAGGACTGGAATCAGTCCCAAGGATCAGCACAGGATGAATTGGGGGGGGGGGGGGTCAGGTCAGTGTGGATCGGAGGGTCTAAGCAGGATGAATGGGGGATCACTACAGGATGAATGAGGGGATCAGTACGGGATGAATGGGGGATCAGTACATGATGCATGGCGAGATCACTACAGGATGGATGGGGGGTTTGGTGCAGGGTAAAGGGAGGGTGGGTCAGTACGGGATGAATGGGTGGGTTTGTGCAGTATCAATGGGGAATGGGGGGAGAAGTGCAGGATGGATGGGAAGGGGGGTCAGTACAGGATGAATTGGGGGATCAGTGTAGGATGGATGGGGGGGGGGGTGGCGGCAGGAGAATCAATGTGAGGTGGGTAGGGTGATGAATAGATTGGGGGGGGCGGTAGATGGGGAAGAGAGCACAGGGGATGTCAGTGAGGACTGAATAGAGGAGGGAATGGGGATCAGTGCGGGATGGAGAGGGGGGGAGGGGGAGGGGGAGGGGGAGGTCCTCAGACAACATCGCCCCGCTGCCTTGGCCGTCCCTGTCCAACAGCAAAGTGCCTCCGCCTCCACGCCACTGCCACCGCCTCCTCCGCCAGCCGACGGGAAGGTGCGGGGCCGAGCAGTGCAGCTCAAACATCCTATAGCGCAGCTGCTTCAGACGGCGGAAGGAGACCTCCCTCTCCCTCTCCCCCTCCCTCGGCGTGCGGAGGGGTTGTTTTGAAAGCGTGGATTTGCAAGAAGCGGCCGTTATCAGGGCGATAGCAGCCGCTGATGGCAAATCCGCAAAAGGCGCTTTCAAAACAACCCCTCTCGCACACCGCGGCCGGGAGGAGGGAGGGAGTGGGAGGTCTCCTTCCGCCGGGTGGGGTGCGGGAGGAGGAGGAGATGGAGCCGCTGTCGCGGCTGCTGTTGCCGCTGTTCGGGGCCCGTCATTCGCCCCGACCCTTCGTCACCACGCACCTAGTATCTTTGCCCAGCAATCAAAGATACTAGAGGAATACAGCCACCGACACGAAACGTGAGTTCCTATTCGCCAGAGATGCTGCCTGACCCGCGGAGTTACTCCAGTTTTTTGCGTTTACCAGTATAAACCAGTATTTGGGTGCCAAGCTGGGTAAAATGAGTCCGCGTTTAGGTTGCCCAGCGGCACTTTCATATCATCATCACGAAAGAACATATAACTTGTTCTTGTACAGCACGGGAACAGACCCCTCAGCCCACAATGTTTGTGCCAAACACTACGAGTCATAGAGTCACAGAGTGATACAATGTGGAAACAGACCCTTCATCCCAACTTGCCCACAACGGCCAACATGTCCCAGCTACACGAGTCCCACCTGCCTGCATTTGGCCCATATCCCTCCAAACCTATCCTATCCATGCACCTGTCTAACTGTTTCTTAAACATTGGGATTGTCCCAGCCTCAATTGCAACATGATCTCCCAATTTTTTACTCAATACTCTGACCGATGAAGGCCAATGTGCCAAAAGCCTTTTTGACCACCTTATCTACCTGTGACTTGACCTTCAAGGAACCATGCACCTGCACTCCTAGATTCCTCTGCTCTACAACACTACCCAGATGCCTACCGTTCACTGCGTAGGTCCTGTTAGTCTTTCCAAAATGCAACACCTCATATTTCTCTGTATTAAACTCCATCAACCTATGCCTAACTGAACTGGTCCCATCTGCCCGCACATGACCCATATCCCTCTCTTCCCTGCACTTCCATGTGCCTATTTAAAAGCCTCTTAAAAGCCATCACCCCTGGCAATGCGTTCCAGGCCTCCACCACCCTCTGTTTAAAAAACCTGCCCCGCATAAGATCATAATGATAGGAGCAGAATTAGGCCATTCGCCACATCAAGTCTACTCCGCCATTCAATCATGGCTGATCTATCTTTCCCTCCAAACCCCATTTTCCTGCCTTCTCCCCATAACTTCTGACACCTTTACTAATCAATAATCTGTCTATCTCTACCTTAAAAATATCCATATCTCCATTAAACTTCCCCCCTCTTACCTTCAAGCTAATCTCTCTGGAGTTGGACATTTTCATCTTGGGAACAATTTTCTGACTGTATACACTATTTATGCCTCTCATAATTGTATATACTTCTGTCAAATCTTCCATCAACCTCTGACTTTCCAGAGAAAGCAAAACAAGTCTATCCAACCCCTCCCTGTGGCCGAAATCCTCGAATGTAGGCAGCAATCTGGTAAACCTCCTCTGCACCCTCTCCAAAGCTTCCATATCCTTCCTGTAATGGGGTGACCAGAACAGCACACAATACTCCAAATGCAGCCTAACCAAAGTCCTATAGAGCTGCATCATGACTGCCTGACTCTTATATTCAATGTCCCTAGCAATGAAGGGAAACATACAAGATTCCTTCTTTACCACTCTATCTACTTGTGTAGCCCACCTTTAATGAGCTATGAACTTGGACTCCAAGATCCCTCTGCACAATAAATGCTGTTACGTGTCTTGCCATTAACTGTATCTGCGCTCCTTACATTAAACCTCCCAAAGTGCAACATCTCACACTTTCTCAGTTTAAACTCTATCTGCCATTTATCTGCCCATTTCTGCAGCTGATCTATATCCCACTGCATCATTTGACAACCTTCTACACTGTTTGCAATTCCACCAATTTTGGTGTTGTCAGCAAACTTAATCACCAACCAATCTACATTTATACCTAGATTATTTATATATATCAAAAACAACAGAAGTCCCAGCCCAAATCTCTATGAAACTCCACTGGCCACAGACGACCAGCTCAAATATTTACCTTCCACCTCAAACAGTCCACGGTCTTCTATGAATAAGCCAGTTCCGAATCCATACGACCAGGTCATCATGAATCCCATACATCTTAATGTTATGGATCAGCCTAGCATGAAGGACCTTATCAAAAGCCTTACTAAACTCCCTGTAAACAACATCCCCATCTTCAAGCACCTGCTTTGTTCCCTCCTCACAAAAACTGAATCAAGTTAGTGAGACACAAATACGCCACGTACGAAGCCATGCTGGCTCTCCTTAATTAGCCCATTGTCATCTAAATGGGAGTAATTCCTTTCCTAAAGAATTTTCTCCAATAGTTTCCGTACCTCTGACGTGAGGCTCGCCACTGATAGTTCACTAGATTCTCACTACTTTCTTTCTTAAACAAAGGAACAATATTAGCCACTCTCCAGTCCTCCTCAACCTTGCCTCTGGCTAAAGAAACCAAGAACCATGCAATGCCACTGCAATCTCCTCTCTTGCCTCACTCAATAACCTGGGATAGATCCCGACAGGCCCTGGGGACTTATCCACCTTAATGTTCAAGAGTCCTAGCACCACCTCCTTCTCAATCTCAAACTGCCTGAGCATGTTCATATTCTCCACAATTATCTCACTGTCCTCCAAGTCCTTCTCATTGGCAAATACAGATGCAATGTACTCATTTAGTACCTCACCTACATCCTCTAATTCCAAGTATTGATTCCCTCATTTATCTTTGAGCTCATTGATTTTTCCTTCTCAGGGAATTCAAAAGTCATAACGTCATATTGATAGGAGTAGAATTAGGCCATTCGGCCCATCAAGTTTACTCCACCATTCAATAATGGCTGATCTATCTCTCCCTCCTAACCCCTTCCTCCTGCCTTTTCCCCATAATTTCCGACACCTGTACCAATCAAAAATCTATCTATCTCAGCCTTAAAAATATTCGCTGACGGCCTCCACAGCCTTCTGTGGCAAAGAATTCCACAGATTCACCACCCTCTGACTACAGATATTTCTAATTTTCTTCCTAAAAGAATGTCCTTTAATTCTGCTATGACCTCTCATCCTACTCTCCCACCAGTGGAAACATCCTCTCCACATCCACTCTATCCAAGCCTTTCACTATTCTGCATGTTTCAATGAGGTCCCCCCTCATCCTTCTAAACTCCAGCAAGTACAGGCCCAGTGCCGACAAATACTCATCATATGTTATCCCACACATTCCTGGGATCATTCTTGCAAACCTTCCCTGGACTCTCTCCAGCACCAGCCCTTCCTCAAGACCTGAGATAAAGACAGGTAGGCGATCATAGGTAAAACCAGATGAAGGGTGAGGGGGGCAGATCATCGGCAGAGGGAGAATGTGCGGTAGGGGGGGGGGGGGGTGTGATGGAATTGTTGAGACAGATAGTCTGGTAGATGATAGGTAGAAACAGACACATCGTCGTTGTGGAACCAGTTAAGGGAGGGATATGATTTCAGGATAAGCAATCTAAACAGTACTGTCAACATCTGAAGAGCACACAGGATCATAATAGTTAAATCTATGCAAGTTCCTTTCTTCACTTTTTAATTATGATTTGTAGTACGCTTTAGCATTTGAATTCCATTCAGAATTGCTTCATATAGCATTGAACTCGAGAGCTCACCTACTAGGTTTTGTTTTGAAAGGAAAATTAAAATCATAAAGTCGTAGAGTTGAACAGCACGGAAATCGTCTCTTTGACCCAACTTATCCATCCTGGTCAAGTTTATATTATAAAATTGATTGCTGGCCACATAGATACGTGGTCAGGAATTGTTTCTGTTGTAGTACGCAGTGAATTCATAAAATGAACAGACTGACCAGAACTTAGTACCAATCATCTCCCCTACAATGAACTCTCAGGAATATATTATACTTTGGAGAATCAAAAAATAAATTTGTTGCAGCAAAATCCAGGTTTCTCACTGAAAATAAAGTTAAATTAATTTGTATTTGTTTGATCCTGATAAAAACAGCAAGCATGTACTTGCCTTCACAGTATTGTATCATTTCCTTGCCGATGGATTTAAAACGAAGGAAGCCACTCTTACTTTAACGTGAGTTCAGCTGTGAAAGACACCAAAAGTGCCCTTTTATTTCGGATGGTGGGTGGGGGAAATCAATACTTTGGGTATTCAGGGAGCTAAGTTGCATGGAGGTTGACATCAGTTTCCTTAACTCACCTGATTAGATTATGGGAGAGCAGTTTATCACTGCTCAGTAAGAGTACCAACCACTTGTGGATCAGGAACAAACTACAAAAGTGGCACTGCCAAAAGTCACTCTTTATTGGTGGATTCTGTGATCAAGGTGGGCTTCGAAATTAGAACATGCTCTAAACAGCCAAAGTTCTTGGTTAAAAATGTTTGAATATTATATCAATGTTTAATTCCCAAGGAATGTAAATTGATCGGTGGGGGCACTGCGAGACGGCTGCCTGCAGCATGTTCATTATTTCTACTTTTTTGTTTTGTTTGGTGTGTCTAGTGTTGGTTTAGGTGTCTCTCAGGGAAAGGGGGAAACCGTTTTTGGTCACCTCTTCCACGGAGAGGCAACTTTTTCCATGTCGCCTCCCTCGCGGCCTAACACCATGGATTGGAGCGGCCTTTCCCGGAGTCGGGCCCGGAGCATCAGCAGCAGGCGCAGTGTGAATTTTCCATCACGGAGCGGGCGAGCCCTTGCCGGGGGTCGCCAGAGAGGAGTGCTCCGATCGCTGGCCTGGTGACTTTGACATTGTGGGGCTATGGTCTGTGGAGCTTCTAGCCACAGGCACGGTGTGGAATTACCATCGGGAGTCTGGGATCCCTTGCCGGGGATCGCCAGAGAAGGGCTCCGACCGCAGCCTGCGGCCTAGAACATCCTGAAGCCATGGTCTCCGGTAGGAAAGTGCCAAGTCGGGACCTCCAAGCCGCGGAGTGTGTTCGACCGTCCCGACTGTAGATGATATGTGTGTATACCTTGAAAATTAGTGACATAGCCACCACTAACCGCTCCCCTTTACCATCCAGTATAATTGTGACCTTCCCACCCCTGGCTCTCTCTCTAGCATTCGTGACAGACCACATACAGCTGGGACTGCGATGTACTTGACTAGTGAATAAAATAGTAGTAAAGTCTCTGTGTGTAAGAAGCCATTCTTTACATGGCGTCAGAAGTTTCTTGCCCTGCGCCTCCTGTTTACCGGTTTTTGTTTCTTTAGTCCAAGTTTCCCCTTCCCCTTGCTACCACGTCTCCTGCCTGTCGCAAACCTGATCTGCTTTTTGACTCTGACATCGCCCACCGCTGGGGCGTCTTCAGGCGCGACTTTGAACATTACGTTACGGTCGCGCACCCTGCTGTAACCCCTGTGGTCAAGGCCTCTCTCCTGCTCAACCTGGCCGGCCCTGAAGCCCTGGAACGATCGGAGTCGTTCGTCTACGGTGTCAACGAGAGTGCTCAGGACCCGGTATGTTTGCTTGCCAAGCTCACTGCGTTGTGTGATATCCCTACCAACTGCATATTGGAGTGGTTTAAACTGTTCGGTCGTTGCCAAAACCCGGGTGAGTCAGTCGACAATTTCGTCGCCGCACTGCGGCATTTGGCTCGTCGCTGCAGCCTTAACACACTGACACCTGAAACCGTCACCCGGGACATTTTAGTTTATGGTCTCCGGGATGAGAAACTGAGGGCTGAGCTTCTTCGCAAGCCCGTTCTGACTTTTAACGAGGCGCTGCATGCCTCCCGCCTGGCAGAGGCTGTCACCTCAGCGGTGTCGCCTACTGATCATGACATTCGTGCGGCCAGCGTTACCGGCCGTCGGTCCACAACACAGCAGCGATGTGGAAACCCCGCGCCCGGGATCAGGACCCCTCAATGTTGTCCAAACTGTAACTTTGCTTCCCATCGTTTTAATGTGTGCCCCGCTCTGGGTAAAACTTGCAATTCCTGCCACAAGCAGAACCACTTTTCCGCGGCATGCCGTTCCCGTGGGAAGCCTGCACAGCCACAGCGTAACTTCTCTAACTTCCTGGCACATGCTGATACCGCGTCTGGTTCACATCACCAGTATGAAGAACTCCCTCTGTCTGACTCCAGCTCTTCTCAAAGCGAGCTCAGCGTGTTTTCTCTGAAGGATGCACCTGCGCTGATAACGGACCCTACTGTTCCAAGTCAGAGTCAATGGAACGACCTTCTCTGCTAAAGTTGACAGGGGGTCTGCTGCCAACAAGCCTGTTCAAGAAGATTAGAAATAATAAGCTCGTTACCACTGACCGCTCTGTCTTGCATGCCAATGGGGGAGGTGTTCTAGTTCCAGTGGGGAGGGCCACTCTCCACTGCAAGCTACTGAAGGCCTCTCGGCCCCTGTCTTTCTTTCTGCTGGACAGCAAATGCACGCCCCTGCTGGGCATCCGGGCATGCCAGGACCTCGGCCTGGTCAACTTCCACCGTGACATTCGCCTGGTGCAGTCGCCCCTGGACCCGCTGGCCGAGTATCCAGACCGTTTTAATAATGAGCTGGGCAGGCTCCCCTGCAGCTACAAGATCGCTCTCGATTCGGACATCGAGCCCGTTATCCGCCCGCCGCACCGGGCCTCCTTCGCTATGAAGGACAAAGTCGAGTCTACCCTCCATGACATGGTGACCATAGGAGTCCTGAAGGATGTTAGCGAGCCCACCCGGTGGGTCTTCACCATGGTTGTTGCACCAAAGAAGGACAAGAGCGAAATACGGATCTGCATCAACCCAAAGGATCTGAACTTGGCCATCAAGCGCCCGTATTACCCCATACAAAATGTTGAGGACGTTGCTGCACAGGTCGGTCCGGCCACTGTCTTTTCGGTTCTCGATGCCAAGAGCTCGTTCTGGCAGATACCACTTGACGAGCAGTCTTCATACCTGACAACTTTTAGCACACCCTTTGGCAGGTTCCGCTTTCTCCGCATGCCATTCGGAATTAACTCTGCCAGCGAGGTATTCCAAAGGACAATGGAACAACTGTTTGCCGGTCACCCGTGTGCCATCATAGTTGACGACATCCTGGTCTACGGGAAGGACGTCGCCGAGCACGATTTCAACCTCCGTCGAGTTCTGGAACGGGCACGAAAAATCAACCTGAAGCTGAACCCAACGAAATGCCGTTTCCGCGTCCCAGAAGTCACCTATGTGGGGCACGTCTTCACGGCATCGGGGCTGAAGCCCGGCCCGCAGAAAATGCCCGCTATCTCCGAAATGTCATCACCGACTGACGTGTCAGGCCTACAACGTTTCCTAGGCATGGTCAATTACCTGGGAAAGTTCATCCCAGACCTGAGCGAACTGAGCGCACCCTTAAGGGACCTGGTCAAAAAAGACACTGCTTGGGTTTGGTTCCCACACCAAAAAGCTTTTGACACTCTGAAGTCCAGATTGGTCAGCACCCCGATGTTAAAGTATTTCGACCTCAAGCGCCCCATTGTTCTCACTTGTGATGCCTCCAAGTTCGGCCTAGGGACTGCTTGTCTGCAACTGCACAACGGCCTGCAAATGCCCGTGTCCCATGCGTCCCGAACGATGACCCCCGCCGAACAGCGTTATGCCCAGATCGAAAAGAAGCTGCTGGCGGTCGTCTTTGCCTGCTCTAAGTTCAAAGACTATATTCTGGGCAACTGTTTTTCCATTGAGACGGACCACCAGCCTCTGGTTACTATCCTTAACAAGCCTATACACGTTGCCTCCTCAAGACTACAGCGCATGATGCTTCAGCTCCAACGATTCACATTTACAGTGGTCTATCGCAAGGGCAAAGACATGTTCGTTACCGACACGCTGTCACGGGCGCCACTCGCATCCACCGAGCTTCACCCCTATGAGGCATCTGACCTGATGGTTCTCAACGTTAATTTCGTGCCTTCTAAGCAGATGAAGTCTCTGGTCCAGCATACAGCTGAGGACTCTTCCCTACAACAGCTTGCCGCGGTAATCAGGCAGGGCTGGCCGGACCACCGTTATGCCCTGCCGGCTGGTGCGGTGCCTTATTTCCTGGTTCGTGATGAGCTCGTGCTGCATGACGGTGTAATCGTGAAGGGACACAAGATGGTGGTGCCCGCTGCGCTGCACGACCACTACTTTCAAACCGCGCACCGTGGCCATCCCGGTGCTGAGGCCACCCTATCCAACGCTCAGAGCCAGTTCTACTGGCCTGACATGGCACAATACATCCGTGAGAGGGTGTCCTCCTGTCCAACTTGCAACAACCTCGCTCTGCACCAGCAGCGGCAGCCTCTCATGCAACAACTGACATCTTCGAGTGGCGTGGAAAACACTTACTGGTGCTTGTCGACTCCTACTCCAGCTGGTTCGAGGTTGACCAGCTGCACTCGCTCACGTCGGCTGCTGTCATCTGCGCCGCCACTTCGCGACCTTCGGATCCCCGGCCAGCCTGCAGTCGGACAATAGCAGCCAATTCACCAGTGCCGAGTTACGGGATTTCGCAGACAGCTGGAATTTCCGCCACTATACCAGCAGCCCCGAATACCCACAGAGCAACGGCCTGGCTGACCGCGCGGTCCGCAGTGCAAAGGGGTTGCTGGAACGTTGTCGTTTATCTCGCTCTGATATTTACCTTGCCCTCCTGAACCTCCGCAACATCTCCCGCGTCCATGCCATGGGCTCCCCGGCGCAGCGCCTTATGTCTCGCATCACGAGGCCTCCGATCCCGGTGACCCAGCAGTTGCTCGAACCCTCCACCCTTGAACCTGCCACGGTCCGCAAGCTCATTGCTCATAGACAAGATATCCAGAAGCGCTCCCATGACAGGTTCTGCCGTCCCCTTCCACCTGTCTTCCTTGGCCAGATCGTCCGCATGCGATCGCCCTCCGGCCACTCCAGGCTCGCTACTGTCGTAGGCTCTGCTGGTTCCCCATGTTCGTACCTGGTTGACCACGATGGGACAATCTATCGGAGGTCCGGACAACACCCCCGGCTTGTGAACGAGCCGCGTCCTCCTCCCGCTGCCCCGTATGCCCCCCCCCCCCGTGCCAATGACAACGATGCTGCCTCAGTCCTTGCTTGCACGTCCTTCCCAGCCTTGTTCACTCAAGGCTCATCCACCCTCCCCTGTGCGTCCGCCCGCTGTGGTCCCTGTTTCTCCGCCTTCTCCATCCTCTCCATCTCCCCGTGGATCCCGTCATGGTTGTTCCTCCTGCCCCTGTGCCGACTCCTTTCGTTCCCGTCGAGGGGGGGGAAATGGCGAGGTACGGACCCGGTCGGGCCGCCTTGTCAAGCCGCCCGACCGTTATGGTGATTTTGTGTGATTGATGCTTCCTGTGTAACTGCTGTTTAAATGCCCTTAGCGTATGAGACGTGGTCGCCCTGTCACAACCTTATAGCTTATCTGTAGAGGAAGGATGTAGATGATGTGTGTATACCTTTAAATATAGTGACATAATCACCGCTAACCACTCCCCTTACCATCCAGTATAATTGTGACCTTCCCACCCCTGGCTCTCTCTCTAGCATCCGTGACAGACCACGTACAGCTGGGGCTGCGATGTACTAGACTAGTGAATAAAATAGTAGTAAAGACTGTGTGTGTAAGAGGCCATTCTTTACACCGACGTCGGATTTTGATCATCCCGACGAGAGGGCCAGTACATCGTGCCGTCTGTAGTGGCGACTACGGAAGGTTCATGGCCCCGACCATGGGTGAACAAGGGAGGAAGGCTGGCAGAACTTTGTTGCCTTCCACCACAGAGAAGAATGCTGTGGTGGATGTTTGTGTTACATTTTATTGTTTATTGTGTGTTCTTTTTAAGTGTATCGCTGCTGGCAAATTCATTTCACTGCACCTTCGGGTGCATGTGACGAATAAAATTGACTTTGACTTTAATTACAAAAAAAATCTTAAGCAGTCATATAAATCTGCAGCAGTTTCCAATTTATGCAGGGATATTTACCTAACAATATGAGTACTTCCCTTCTCTTTATAATTCAAACAATGCAAAGTTTATACTTAAACATTAATTTGTGTGATTATTATAAATTTGATTTTAATAAATTGATAACCCAATTTTAAACACTTCGCTACACTAGTTCAAAATACTGACTTTCTAATATGGTGTCTCTACAATTTTCTTTAAAAAAAATAACACACTCGGTTAGAAGGACAATTCCGTGACCTAAAACTATGTCCAGTGTTGAAGTATAAATCTCACGTGTGTGTACTGCGTCATCCACTAAACTGCCATTAACCAGATTGAAAGACAGATGGTAAAAAAACAAAACATTTCAACACCAAAATAAAATCTCATGGGGTTAGACAAAAGAATTGCTAATGGCCTGAGAATCAAGTTATTAAAGGGCGCAAATCAAGTTATTAGGACGCACTGCGGCGTCCTAATCTGCGAGTTTAGAAGAGTTTGCCCTCGACTCAAACTTACAGCATGGTCGACACGTGGACCTAGAAGGTCCTATGAGGTCACTGGAACTCTCCTTCATGCTCGAGGGAAGTTCCCGCATACTCACTACCTCAGCTAGGTCGCGGAAACCTTTTCAGCAACCGCGAGTGAAAATTGGTCGGCATGGTTCTTTAGAACTCGTAGTGCAGTGTAATGGGGTCGCTACGTAGTTACAGTCAGTCGAGAGCAGCCGTAGTCAACCTCCTTTGCTGACCGGGCATTTTAATTGGCGTTTTCAGGACCAAGGAAACCCGGTTTAATAGGTTAAATGCTCGATAAACTATTATACTTCTTAAAAGTCTCTCCACTCCTTTTCCCCCCTTCTCCCCCCCTCTCTTCTCCTCCTCCCCCCCCTTCTCTCCCCCTCTCTCCTCATCCCCCCCCCCTTCTCTCCCTCTCTCTCCTCTCCGCCCCCCCCCCCCCCCCCCCGTGCTCTCTAAAGGACTTACCGTACACTGTGTAGCCGTCTTTTACCTTCCTCTTCATTGCGGGTGTGAATTTCAGACAGCGCTCCCCCGCTTTCCCTGGCCCCCGCCTTTGCGATGTTTTTGTGTGCGTGTGGTCGGTCGATCCAGCTTGCGGTTTCATCGGTGACTGTCAATCCAGCTTGAGGTTTTCCAGGCAAGTGCCCTCGAGCGTGAAGATCGAAGACACCTCTGAACTCGCGGATTAGGTGCCGCATTGGGACAGGCCCTTAACTAAATCATGTAGTCAAGATCTAGAGATCCCAAAATTCTAAATGTAAAGTGGATTACTTATGAAGTAAGTCTAAAATAACATAATAATTAATTAAATCCAATCTAAAAATATTCGTAAAACAAACCATTATCATTATTCTTACCTCATAAGGCAATTTTTCAAAGTAACCATTCTTGGTAGATTCTGTCAAGGTTTTTCCACTGAACTGTTCATTGAAGAACTCTATGCTATGATCTTCCTTGTCATCATCTTCCAAATCTAACATGGATGGTTTATGTAGGGGAAGTAATCTATCCCTGACACCATGCAGCAGGACAGCATCCAATTCAGTATAGTATTCTAGCAGAGAACTGTTCAATTCCAGGCGAATAAGGTTTGTGGTGAAGTTAATTTGTTTAATGCTTGGCGTAAATTGGCGAGCTTGTAAGATATTCACTTTCCCAGGGTCCCCTGCCCATAGAGTTTCCCATCTGTAGGTACACAAAACATTAAGGAGAACTCAGCCGGTCTCATAATGAGAGTGTTTATTCATACAACATATTCACATTCTTTTCACACTCACACTTTTCACACTTTCACACCTCAAAATGTATCATAACCGGAATCGCACAAATATCCTGCAACAAATCAATTAATAATTCCTAAAGAGCACAATCCCTGCTATAAATGTTGTTTTTATGTGGTGGACCCTTGGATAGGAGAATGGTGGTTTAACAATTTGATGCAAATAAAAGAGCATTTTTTTTTGTCAGCAATGCACCTTATCCTAAAAGTTCTCTTTTTAATATTACCAAGAACATGTTGGTCAAATTTATTCCCAAAAGCACTTGGTTTAGTTTAGAAATACAGTGCAGAAACAGGCCCTTCGGTCCACTGAGTTCTTACCGACCAGCTATCACCTTGAACTGTACCACTATCCTACGCACTAGGGACAATTTACAATCTTTACCGTGACCAATCAACGTACAAAGCAGTACATCTTTGGAGTGTGGGAGGAAATCAGAGCACCCGGAGACAACCCACGTGGTCACATGGAAAACGTACAAAACTCCGTAGCGACAGCACCTGTAGTCAGGATCGAACCAGGGTCTCTGGCACTGTAAGGCAGCAACTATACCGCTGCACTACTGTGCCACCCACCTTTACGATTATTTAACATAAAAAGCTACCTACTCATATGATCCCATGACTTGTACAGGGTGGAAACTTTACACCAAAAAGTGAACTGAATTTTCTCTAGTTATAATCTTATTGGCATGCTTTACTTACCCATCCCAATGGTACTGTTTTGCCCTCTCAATGACTATCAAAAGTGACACTAACTTCTCATCCGCAGTGATTAGAAAACTTTACCATTTAGGTTCCACAGGCACAGCGGTAGAGTTGCTGCCTTACAGCACTAGAGACCTGGGTTTGATCGTTACCCTTTCCCCAGACCAGTCTGAAGAAGGGTCTTGACCCGAAACGTCACCCATTCCTTCTCTCCAGAGATGCTGCCTGTCCCGCTGAGCTACTCCAGCTTTTTGCATCTATCTCCGGTTTAAACCAGCATCTGCAGTTCCTTCCTACACAGTGCTTAATCCTCACAGGGTCGCCCAATCACGTTTTGGATGCCTTCAACCTGCAAATGTGACCTAATGGATCTGAATAGGCCAAATGCAAGGAAATGGGCAAATCAAGAAGCCAGTGATAGGACAAATCATGGGTTCTGTAATTCTCACAGTAGAAACCATCATAACAGAAAAATACCTTCCTTTGTGCAGTATCTGTATGCAGATGGACCACCCAAATTTCACTTGGAACTCTATCTATGTTAAATCACATGATACATCAAATGCTTTTTTCCAAATTTCACACAAAGTATTAGCTAACTGAAAACAAATTTGGAACTTTGCTTTTCCTTGCTCTAATATTTCAGATACAAATTTCACAACCATAAAATGTAAACAAATCAAAATGGTCCTACTTAGAGCATGCGGATTTACGCATAAAGATGATAATTCAAAATTCATGTTGTTTTCAGCACGAACAAAAGTCAGAGTGATGACTAATTGGAATGGTAGAATTCAGAATCCATACTCACTTATACCTATGCAATTAATAAAGAATAATAACGAACCACTTCCACTTGGAGATCTCCTTTAACTAAGAGCAACGGTACTAAGATCATCAACGTGGACAATTAACAGTATATGATTGATGTTAGATGGATGTACAGAAAAGTCAAGAAGCAATGTTGGGGAGAGAGAGAAACATAATCAATGCGCTAGGGCAAGAACCATTCATCAGTTTCTATCCCCATGGATGCTGCCTGACCTGCTGAGCACTTCCAGTGTTGTCTGTTTTCGTTTTGGATGCCCAGCATCTGCTCTGATTCCTTGTTTGTCAGCCCCAATTACTAAAATTAGTTCTTAATTTATGCAATCTCTGCAAAACATTTATCTTTTTCTACATCATGCTGCCTTTTGGTCCCTGACAGATAAGTTTTCAGCAGTGTTAATAGAAATAATGAATTTTAAATCGTGACACTAATGGGTATTATAATTACAGATAATCGGTTGTAGCTTTTTAAAATATTTTAAAGCAATTAATATTTTCCTGTATTCCTCCAAAAAAGTGATGTACTTAAAAATGGTGATGATAGTCAACTGAGGTAATCCTAAAATATCTCATCTTCACCGACAAGTTAATTTAATTGCATGTACATAGCACATAGAATAGTACAGCTCAGAACACGTTTTTTGGCCCACAATGTTTGATCTCATCTGCCTGTACATGATATCTATTCCTCTATTCCCTGAAATCCCATGTGCCACTATCGCATCAGCCTCCTCCAATGTGATCCAGGCCCCTATCACTCGGTACAAAACTTGCCCCGCACATCTCCATTAAACATTCCCCTTCTCTCATTGCTAAGGCATCTAGTGTTGGACATTTCCACCCTGAGAAAAATATATCACAATCTGCAGAGATCACAGCATAGATCCCTGCAGAACTCCACTGGTCACAGACCTCCAGCCAGAATATCTACCTTCCACCACAACCCTCTTCTATGAATAAACCAGCTCTGAATCCATTCAGCCAAGTCAACATGAATCCTGTACATCTTCTTGATCACTGTACCATGCGGGACCTTATCATAGCAACATAGAAAATAGGTGCAGGAGGAGGCCATTCAGCCCTTCAAGCCAGCACCGCCATTCATTGTGATCATGGCTGATCGTCCCCAATCAATAACCTGTGCCTGCCTTCTCCCCATATGCCTTAATTCCACAAGCCCCTAGAGCTCTATCTAACTATCTATTAAATCCATCCAGTGATTTGGCCTCCACTGCCCTTTGTGTCAGGGAATTCCACAAATTCACAACTCTCTGGGTGAAAACGTTTTTTCTCACCTCAGTGTTAAATGGCCACCCCTTTATTCTAAGGCTGTGGCCCCTGGTTCTGGACTCGTCCAACATTGGGAATATTTTTCCTGCATCTAGCTTGTCCGGTCCTTTTATAATTTTATATGTTTCTATAAGATATCCCCTCATCCTTCTAAACTCCAGTGAATACAAGCCTAGTCTTTTCAATCTTTCCTCATATGACAGTCCTGCCATCCCAGGGATCATTCTCGTGAACCTACGCTGCACTGCCTCAATCACAAGGATGTCCTTCCTCAAATTAGGAGACCAAAACTGTACACAATACTCCAGATGTGGTCTCACCAGAGCCCTATACTACTGCAAAAGAACCTCTTTACTCCTATACTGAAATCCTCTTGTTATGAAGGCGAACATTCTATTAGCTTTCTTCACTGCCTGCTGTACCTGCACGCCAACTTTCAGTGACTGATGTACAAGCACGCCAGTCACACCCCCTTACCTAACCTAACCCCATTGAGGTAATAATCTGCTCCCTTGTTTTTGCCACCAAAGTGGATAACCTCACATTTATCTATATTATACTGCATCTGCCATGCATCAGCCCACTCACTCAACCTGTCCAGGTTACCATGCAACCTCCTAACATCCTCTTCACAGTTCACACTGCCGCCCAGCTTTGCGTCATCCGCAAACTTGCTAGTGTTGCTCCTAATTTCCTCTTCCAAATCATTAATATATATGGCAAACAGTCGCGGCCCCAACAACGAGCCTTGCGACACTCCACTCGCCACTGCCTGCCATTCTGAAAAGTTCACTCCTACTCTTTGATTCCTGTCTGCCTACCAATTCTCTATTCACGTCAACACCCTACCCCCAATACCATGTGGTCTAATTTTAGTCACCAGTCTCCCGTGCGGGACCTTATCAAAGGCTTTCTGAAAGTCTAGATGCACTACATCCACTGGTTCCCCTTCATCCATTTTACTTGACACATCCTCAAAAAATTCCAGAAAATTAGTCAAACATTATTTTCCTTTCATAAATCCATGTTGACTTGGACTAATCCTTTTACTGCTATACAAATGCCCCATTATTACCTCTTTAATAATTGACTCCAGCATCTTTCCCACCATTGAAGTCAGGCTAACTGTTTTCTCTCTCGCTCCTTTCTTGAAAAGTGGGATAACATTAGCTATCCTCCAATCCACAGGAACTGATCCTGAATCTATTGAATATTGGAAAATGATCACCGATGCGTCCACTATTTCTAGAGCCACCTCCCTGAGGACCCTGGGATGCAGACCATCAGGCCCATGGGATTTATCATCCTTCAGTCCCATTTGCATACCCAATACTATTTCTCACCTAATGAAGATTTCTTTCAGTTCCTCCACCCCGTTAGATCCTCTGTCCTCCAGTACTTCTGGGAGATTGTTTGTGTCTTCCTTAGTGAAGACAGATCCGAAGTACCTGTTCAACTCTTCTGCCATTTCCTTGTTCCCCATAATAATTTCACCCGTGTCTGCCTTCAAGGGACCCACATTTGACTTTGTTATTCTTTTTCCCTTAACATATCTAAAGAAGCTTTTACTGTCCTTCTTTATATTCCTGGCCAGCTTCCCCTCGTACTTCATCTTTTCAGCTCGTATTGTTTCCTTCTATTGTCCTATGAAAGTTTCCCAATCCTCTGGCTTCCGGCTACTCTTTGCTGTGTTATACATCTTTTCTTTTAGTTTTATTCTATTCCTAACTTCTCTTGTCATCCACGGTTGCCTCCTACTCCCCTTAGAATCTTTCTTCCTTTTTGGAATGAAATGATCCTGCGTCTTCCGGATTATGCCCAGAAATTCCTGCCATTGCTGTTCCACCATCAATCCTGCTAGTATCCCTTTCCAGTCTACCTTGGCCAGCTCCTCTCTCATGCCTTCATAGTCCTCTTTGTTCAACTGCATTACTGACACTTCTGATTTAACCTTCTCCTTCTCAAATTGCAGATTAAAACTAATCATATTTTGATCACCACCTCCTTTACCTCGAGTTCTCTGATCATATCTGGTTCATTGAACAACACTAAATCCAGAATTGCCTTTTCTCTGGTCGGCTCCATTACAAGCTGCTCTAAGAATTCATCTCGGAGGCACTCCACAAACTCTCTTTCTTGGGGTCCAGAACCAACCTGATTTTCCCAGTCTACCTGCATATTGAAATCCCCCATCACCACAGTGGCATTACTTTGTTACATGCCAGTTTTAACTCGTGCTGCAACTTACACCCTACATCCGGGCTACTATTTGGGGGTTTGTAGATAACACCAATTAGTGTCTTCTTGCCTTTGCAATTCCTCAACTCAATCTCCAGCGACTCTACCTCGTCACTCCCTATGTCTTCCCTCGGAAGGGACTGAATTCCATTCCTCACCAGAAGAGTTACCCCCCACCCCCCCTCCTCTGCCCACCTGCCTGTCCTTTATATAGGATGTATAACCATGAATATTAAGTTCCCAGGCCTGATCCTCCTGCAGCCACGTCTCTGTAATCCCCACAATGTCATATCTACCAACCTCTAACTGAGCCTCAAGCTCATCTACTTTACTTCTTATACTTCGGGCATTCAAATACAATACTTTTAATTCCTTATGCATCTCACCATTATCAAAAGCTGTACTAAAATGCATGTATACAACATCATCTTATCTTCATCAATATCCTTGATCACCACCTCAAAACACTCAAGCAAGTTAGTAAGACACAACTGCCATGTACAAAGCCATGTTGGTAATCCCTAATTAGCACATTCCGTTTCAAATGCGAGTAAATCCTATCTCAAGTATAGTTTTTTCCTCCTAGTTTCTCTGCTTATTTTTTTTTTACATGTTGTCTCTTTGCCATGGTCACACTGTACTAATTCCAGGTGGCTATAGTTTAGAGTTTCAGCATGGAAATAGGCTCTTTGCCCCACTGAGTGTATGCAGACCATCGATCACCTTTCACACTAGTTCTATGTTGTCCCACTATCTCGTCCACTCCCAACACATGAGGGGGCAATTTACAGAGGCCAATTAATCTACAAACCCACATGTCTTTGGGATGCGAGAAGAAACCAGAGCACCCAGAGGAAACCCATGCGGTCCCAAGGAGAATGTGCAAACTCCACACAAACAGCACTCAAACACAGGATTGAACCCGGGTCTCTGGCACTGCAAGGCAGCAGCTCCACCAGCTGCACCACTGTATCGTCTAGTGATGTTCCGCAGTGAGAATCTTAACAAAGGTAGGAGTAAAAATCACAGTCAAAGCCCCTTTCTATCAATTTCCCCCAAGTGTCAGGCAATGCCAGTATCTGTTATCCATCAGGAGAGGAATCTCCTCCTAAATAACAGTAGGTATTATTAATCAGGAGAGAAAACCCTGTTTAATCCTTTCTTTTCTCTTTAAAACCCCAGGTAACAGGACTGATTGAATCCTCCCAGCTCTTTCAAACAGGAAATCAGGAATTATATAAAACCCGAGTTTGCTTTCAGCGACCAAAGGAAGCAAATTTCATAAAAATCAGTCTGAAGTATGGTGTCGACCCGAAACGTCACCCATTCCTTCTCTCCAGAGATGCTGCCTGTCTCTCTGAGTTACTCCAGAATTTTGTGTCTATCTTCTAAACAAAATTCATACCTTGTTTGGATGATTTGCTTCACCGTGCCACAGGTGGGCAAGATGTGACAAGCTACAAATGAAGCTTCCCTTATAAAAATTACAAACACTTAACTAGGAAATGTATTATTAGTATGTGTTATTCTAAAATACAGATTGAATTATAACTGCACTCCTGCCCTTTAACACTGATGGCTAACATTAATTCAGCTGGCAACTGGAAAATTCTATTTGTACATTCAACTGTGATATATGCATTTATTCAATAGACAATAGGTGCAGGAGTAGGCCATTCGGCCCTTCAAGCCAGCACCGCCATTCAATGTGATCATGGCAGTTAAGAGTTAAAGGTTTCCAATCAGCTAGTTTTGAATTTTCATTGCAAATACAGCAATTTCTTCGATTTTTTAAAATTTCATATTCAAACATCTATTGACAGTATAAAACTAAAATAATTTAAAGATTTAAAAAAATATATATTCATAAACAAAATCTATATATGCATACATTATTTGGCAAAATGCCACCAGCAGTTTCCTTCTATTTATTGACAGGATTTGGACTGCTGGCATCGCCAATGTTCACTGTTTTTCCCCTCAGTTCAAGGACAATTAAGAACCAACAACAGTGATGGTTGTAGACTCACGCGAACATCAGCTCTGGCATGGAAAGATTTCCTTCCCTAAAAGATGTTAGTGAACCTGATGAGCTTTTGAAGGAAGGAACTGCAGATGCTGGTTTACACCTAAGATAAGACACAAAATGCTGGAGTAACTCAGCGGAACAGATGCTGCCTGTCTCGCTGAGTTACTCCAGCATTTTGTGTTTATCTTCCAACTTTTGAATCTGGTTGTCACATTGTCACCAGTTCTTCTAATGATCTCTTTTGTACTGTGGCAAGCAAAGCTTACCTTTCTTTTAAACAAAAAACAAAAGTATAACTACATACAGAACCACAGGAAAAAAAGCAGAGAGATGGGTTTTCCATCTAAAGGATGCTGATGCCTAGATGCATATGATGATCAGTTTTGGTCGCCCCATTGCAGGAAGGGTGTGGAGGCTTTGGAAAGGTTGCCGAGGAGATTTACCAAACAATGACCTTACAGTCTGAAGAATGGGTCTGACCCAAAACTTCACCTATTCCCTTTCTTCAGAGATGTTCCCTGACCTGCTGAGCTTCTCCAGCATTTTGTGTCAATCTTTACCAAAATGATGCCTGGATTTGGAGCTATTAGCTATAGGGAGCGGTTGGACAGACTTGGATTGTTTTCTCTGGAATGCTGGAAGTTGCGAGGACACCCGATAAAAGTATATAACATTATGAGAAGTATAAATAGGGTAGAGGCTCAGAATCTTTTTTTCCAGGATGGAAAATTCAAATACTAGAGGGATTTGTTTTAAAATAAGAGGGACAAAGATGAAAGGAAATGGAGTTTTTTGCACAAAGGGTGGAGAATGCCTGGAATGAGCTGCCGGTGGTGACGGTGAAACTAGGTACCCTAATGTCAATTTAAAAACTTTTGGATAGGCATGTGATATGTGGGGAATGGAGGGATATCAAATAGAGAGCAGCCCTGAACTGCTAACTACCTCATTGGAGACTCTCAAACTAACGTTGATCAGATTTTACTGGCTTTATCTTGCACTAAATGTTATTCACAATATTCCCTTTATCATGTGGATGGCTCGTTTGTAATCATGTATTGTCTTTCCATTGATTGGTTAGCACACAACAACTGTACCTCGGTACATGCAACAATAAACTAATGACTCTGTGCAGGTGAATAAGCAATAGTTTTGGCATCATGTTCAGCACCGATATTGTGGGCTGAAGGGCCTGTTCTTATGCTGTACTCTTCTACGTTCTATGATGGCGAACTGGTATAATTTTGTATCGGAAAGAACCGCAAATGCTGGTTTAACCCATAGACACAAAATGCTGGAGTAACTCAGCAGGACAGGCAGCATCTCTGGGGAGAAGATGGGTCTTGACCCGAAACATCACCCATTTCTTCTCTCCAAAGATGCTGCCTGTCCCGCTGAGTTACTCCAGCATTTTGTGTCTATCTTTGGCATAATTTTGTAACGGCATTCAGAATTGTTTATTCAAGATCATAAACTATCAATCTCAGCATATACCTCCCAAGATTAACCCAGCAGTTATTTATGTTTACAAAACATCATATTCAGAGTCACTCTTCATCTGCTCTCAGTAGGAATGTTTAAAATCAAAGCTGCAGAAAACAAAATGTGTTTCATAAGCATTATGCTAAAATGAAAGACAAGGTAGAAACATTTCTCCACCATAAACATATTTACTTGTTATCATAATAAAGTTAAATGGAATGCAAGTTCTACTTCCTTTAACATGTGAATTCTAAGAATTCTATTCAGTATAATACTCAGTCTGATATAACAGCAACAAGAACTTTATCATAAAGTTATCAGAACTTGTATTTGATAATAGTAAAAAAGCTACAATATTAATATCTCAGACAAACAAAACAAACTCAACATTGTTTCTTCTGATAGTTAGTCTGCAGCTTCAATGGAAAGCTATTTATCCTCCCTCAACTATATAATTGTAAATTTATATATTTTCACAATGATAATGCTCTCAGTCAATTTAATCTAATTAAACAATCCAATCATGGGCACAATTAGTTCTATTACATTCACTGAAAATGAATGGGTTGGGCAAACAGAAATGGGTATTTTAAACATGTGGGTATAGAGTGCCTGTTCGTATAGAATCAATGGAAGAGAGGCTTTTGAACGAAATGGAAGGATTATAATTTCAATAGTCAAAATGTGGTAATTTACGACTCTTGGTGTGAACTAGCATTCAGTTTGTCACTTGAAACAATTAATGCTGGTCATCCGCAGGAAAGTTCAAAAGGAACGTACAGATAGATTCTACTTTTGGTTTTCCACAACCGTATCTGCGAACATTGTATGGTGGAGTAATGTTACACATGGTTAAAGCACACAAAAGTTTAAACAGTCGTCAAAATTCTTGAAGCTATCTTTACCTAACTTCCGATGGAGGGGTCTGCGAGTAAGGATTTGCTGAGCAAGCCAGGATCCTGACAATGGCTCCAGGGTGATAAGTCTCCAACACATCAATAGCCGTTGGATACACAGCCTCTTCAAATATTAGCTCGACATAGTCCTGGCTCTGAAAAGTACGAGGTATCCTCCGGAATGGCTGAGAGGAACCGGGACACTTTTCCCACCATCTTCCGTAAGTCCGAAACACAGCCGACTGAGTGAAATCCCCGGAACTTGGGTAGACATTGGGCAGTCCAGACAAATTCCACATTGTGTAGGACAAGCTGTTCTCACTCCCATATTGAGAACTGAAGTCCACCACCTCTTTGACATGCTGCACCAGTTCAACACTGAGAGGTAGGATGCGATTGCTTGACTCAATAGCTCGCCGACTATTCATTATTTCTCCTCTTGTTCCAGATCGGGCTCTACGCCGCAGAAAAATGTAATAAAACATACTCAAAACTGTTAACATGGGATACATTGAGATTAACTTGGGTATCCCCAGCACAGCGGATGACTTCTTTTCGCTCAACACGCGTCTCACTTCATTCAGATTTATGCAGCATACCCCTGTGTGAGTTAAGCACACAAAACAATGGCTATTATAATAACAAAAGTAACATTTGTCCCTTATTTTCAAAACACATAGAAAAAAAAACCAAGTTTCATTGTTTACTAAACTAGAACACTCAAGATGTTACAAGATATCTGAATTTTCAACTGTGCTGCTAACCAGTTTATTCTCATGCACATTTTCTAAATAGACAATTGAAAAATACTTCAGAAGCATGACTTGTCACTGCTCTCCAAACTGCTTAGTGGAAATCCAGTTGTAGAGTTTCAGCTGTGTCTGCAATTAACAAATTGTCCTGGCTTTCTAAAGTGAGATCATCGGAGCAATTGCTGCTCACACTCATTTCTATAATAAAAAACATACAATATTGCATGAACCAATTGGATAATGTTTCCTATTTTTGGGTTATTCTGCATTGAACCAAGGAATGGTTCAGTTTTACCAATGAAACTGGGAGTCTATCACAAAAGTTCATAGTCTGAAGAAGGGTCTCGACCCAAAATGTCACCCATTCCTTCTCTCCCGAGATGCTGCCTGTCCCGCTGAGCTACTCCAGCTTTTTGTGTCTATCTTCGGTTCAAACCAGCATTTGCAGTTCCTTCCTACACAAAAGTTCATATGTTCTAGGTGCAGAATTAGGTCACTTGGCCCATCAAGTCTATTCCACCATTCATTATAGCTGATCTATCGCTCCCTCTCAACCCAATTCTCCTGCTTTCTCCCCATAATCCCTACAACCCATATTAATCAAAAATCTGTCAATCTCCACCTTTAAAATATCCATAGCCTTCAACAGCCATCTGTGGCAATTAATTCCACAGATTCACCACCCTCTTTCTAAAGGTACGTCCTTTTATTCTGAGGCTATGGCCTCTGGTCCTAGATTTTCCCACTAGTGGAAACATCCTCTCCACATTCACTCTATCCAAAGCAAATAATTTAATATTAACTCTAATCCAAAATTAAGACAATCATTTGAAAGTCAGCAAATTATCAATAACAGCGAGTGAAAAGCAGTAAATAAATTAGGCGCATTAGATATCAAAGTAGGAGATATTTCAGGTAAACAATGAACAGAATGGTAAAAGTGAGAGATATGCCCAGAGTTTTCTGTTCTATGTAGGGACTTTCATCTGGAATAGGTGTCTATGTTGTAAAAAGTCAGTTTAGGTTGTGTTAATTCCACAAGTAGTTCTTCATTAATAATCAGAAACCAAAGAAGTTCAGAAAGGATATAGTATATAAGCAATGGTTGCTTTTCCTTCTCCCCAAATCCAGAATATTCTGAACATCTGTTTTAGTAATTACTTAATCCTTGTCATGTTGTACAAAGGTCACATGGATTACCATCAATAATAACTGCAACTATTCCCGAATTTAAAAGCTCAAGACTTGTCAGTACATAAATAAGCATGTTATATTTAGAGTACGCAGAAGACAGAATTATGTTACAGGTTTCAAGGAACTGTGTGAAATGCAAAGATTGCACTAATTCAAAGGTTTTCAAGGGTTAAATTAAGAATTGTTCTTCTAAATAACGAAGATGTTAAAAACACAATTATGAATAATGTAAGCTTCAAAGAGCATACAGAATAAAACAAATCTGGAACAATGCTCAGCCAATCAAAATAACCATTTAACCTGTTTTCTATTCCATTCACATCATAAAATTTCAAATGGTCGACAAAGATAAAAAATAAATATGCAGGATCATATTAAATTAACACTTTAATATTTTATTTACCAAACTGCACAAAATATGAGGTAGCTACAAATAATCTACACAAACATAATCAATTAGTGCTAGAATTTATTATACGATATAAAACATAATGGTCAATATGATCACATTTAACATGGATCATATTTTAGGGGACACAGCTGAACATAGGAGCTTCTTGGTTATGAGATATTGCTTCTTGTTTCACTGGCATTATGACTTTTTCATTAAAAAAAGACAAAATCAGTATTCCAATACAGTTTTCAAGGATGATCGTTAAAAATTCTCCTTTGTAAAAGATGCCTGAAAGTGTTTGCATTTTTAATCGTTTTATGTGAAACTCAATATTTAACAGCCACAATAAGTTCTTGTCAATGTAATATTTTGTCATTTGAAAACGGTTAAAGCTGAATCAAGGATTTTTGGGCCTAATAATTTAATATTCTAAAATTAAAACAATATGAAGTTTAACCTTTGATTTAATCTTTCAAAATATTTTAAGAAAATGCAAATAGATTGTAATCAAATGGAAACCAATCAAATGGTTGTCAACGACAGCAGCAGGATCTTGATCGGATAGGCAGATGGCGAAGGAATGGTTGATGGACTTTACTACTGAGAAATGTGAGGTGTTGCATTTTGGGAAGACCTACGCAGTGAATGGTAGGGCTCTGGGCAGGGTTGTAGAGCAGGGGGATCTAGGAGTGCAGGTACATAGTTAGTTGAAAGTGGCACCACAGGTAGACAGGGTGCACAAAAGGCTTTTGGCACATTGGCCTTCATCAGTCAGATTATTGAGTATAGAAGTTGGGAGGTCATGTTGCAGTTATATAAGACGTTGGTGAGGCCTCATTTGGTGTATTGTGTTCAGTTCTGGGCATCATGTTATAGGAAAGACGTTGTCAAGTTGGAAAGGGTGCAGAGAAGATTTATGAGAATGTTGCCAGGACATAAGGGCCTGAGCTGTAGGGAGAGGTTAAACAGGCTAGCATTCTATTCCTTGGAGTGCAGCAAGATGAAGGGTGATCTTGTAGAGGCGTACAAAATCATGAGAGGAACAGATCGGGTTGACGTACAGATTCTCTTGCCCGGAGTAAAGGAATCAAGAACCAGACGACATAGGTATAAGGTGAGGGGGGAAAGATTTAATGGGAACCTGAAGGGTAACTTTCCCATACAAAGGGTGGTTGGTGTATGGGATGAGCTGACGGAGGAGGTAGTTGAGGCAAGCACTATTGCAGCATTTAAGAAACATTCAGACAGGTACATGGATTAGACAGGTTTTGAGGGATATGGGCCAAGCGCAGGCAGGTGGGACTCGATAAGTTGGGACATGTTGGTCGGTGTGGGCAAGTTAGGCGGAAGGGCATGTTTCCACATAATAAGCATTTTACAAGCAACTCTTTGATTGCGTTCAAGTCCTGCTAATAATATGCATTAAATATATATTCTTCCTCTCTGTTATTTGGCTTCTGAACAGTCCTCAGCTAGAGTGCTGTCCAATTCAGATCTCCCCATTGCAAAAATTGTACTTTGTCTGTGGAATAATGCACAATGCTGAGAACTACATTCTGCACTCAGAACTTCCCATTTGCTCCATCAATTGTACGATTTTGACGGCTGTATTTATGTATAGTATTAACCAACCTAAACAAAAAACATGTAACACAAAGCTATTCACTGTACAAATGACAATAAGGAAAAATAGTAAATTCACTGGATTTTTAAGAAAGCAGAGAGTGAAACCAATTTAACTTAAAAAATATATTCAATGGGTTTTGACAGTTGACAAGATACTGTTGGTTTCCTTTGGGTGCTCTGGTTTCCTCCCAAATCCCAAATGCTGCTGGGTTAATTAGTGCTGTACATTACCCTGGTGCATAGATTCAAAAGTTCATAAGTTATAGGAGCAGAATTAGGCCATTCGGCCCATCTAGTCTACTCCACCATTCAATCATAGCTGTTCTATCTTTCCCTCTTAACCCCATTCTCCTGTCTTCTCCCATAACCGGCTGACACCCATACTAATCAAAAATCTGTTAATCGCCACCTTAAAAATACCAATTGACTTGGCCTCAACAGACTTCTGTGGCAATGAATTCCACAGATTTGCCACCGACTGACTAAAGAAATTCCTCTCTATCTCCTTTTTAAAGCTACATCCTTTATTCTGAGGCTATGGCTTCTAGTCTTAGACTCTCCCACTAATGGAAACATCCTCTCCACATCCACTCTATCCAGGCCATTCACTATATGGTAAGTTTCAATGAGGTCCCCGCTCATTTATCGAAACTCCAGTGAGTACAGGCCCAGTGCCATCAAAAGCTTATCATATATTAACCCAATCATTTCTGGAATCATTCTCGTAAACCTCTTCCAACACGAGTGCGTCCTTCCTATGGGACCCAAAACAGCCCCCAATACAGCAAATGCAATAAAGAAATGACAATAAATGAAAAGAAAGCTCATGGACATGTGAGAAAGAAACATGATGTGGAAACATGATGTGGTATTATTCTGCTGGGAACCAGTATAGACCACAGTGGAGCGGCACAGTGGCACAGCGGCAGTGCCTAACAACGTCAGAGACCCGGGTTCGATACTGACTACTGTGCTGTCCAAATGGTTTGTTATCCCTGTGACTGCATGGAATTTCTCCAGGTGCTCCGCTTTCCTCCCATACTCCAAAGACCGACATTTTTGTAGATTAATTGAATTGGTAAAATTGCAAATTGTACCTAGTGTGTAGGATAGTGCTAGAGTATGGGTGGCTGCTGGTTGGCGCGGACTTCGTGGGCCGAACGGCCTATTTTCGCTCTGTAGCTCTAAAGTCTAAAGACCAATATGGATGAAAAACCAAAGATTCCACATCATGAATTTGATGTGCCCCTTAGGAGACCTAAACAACAACCTCAGGTGACCTTGCCCACCACCCAAGGTTTCCATGATGTCACTGGAGGTTTTGGTCACTCTCCCTATTGGTCGAAAGTGGTTTCCGTGTGGTCAAGGCTTCATCTTGGTTGCTGCTATTTTTTCATCATGTTTAAAACTGGCCTAGACTTAAAATAGGTTGCCATTTTAAAAATCGATATTTTTTTTGTTACAGGCCCAGTCGAAGCCGGTTTTCTTCACAGTCGAGGAAGGTTTTCAACATATGCGTGGGAGGTGGTAGGAGGTTGCAGGTCACCTCGACCTTGATTTTTTTTTTGGGTGGCGGGCAAGGTCCCCAGAGGTCTCCTAAGTGGGACAGGGGCTTAATGCTCTTTCTCTAAATATTATGAAAATTAGGTAACCATTAACCTACCTCAGCATTTGAAAACTGTCCCTCCTACTTTGTATTGGGAAGTCTCTATTCATGATCAGGAAAAAGGGTTGGGGACAAATGGACAGCAAAGTATGTTGCAATGTCATATCTGGTGAGCTAATGTTTCCTTGTGTGTGAGATAACATTAAATGTTTGTTTAACATATAGAACATTTGCAATAAAAATCTGCACAGTAAAGAAGGTAGTTCAATGTTTTCTAAGGAGAAATCCCATTTACGTGTTCATTTCTAAACTGCGCTATTTAATCTTGTAGATAATAAAGTTAATCAAATCAAAATTCCACTGAAAATGCTGTGATTGAAATCTATCTATATTTAAAATCGTTGACATCAAGCTTGTATCTCAAACCGTCTTGCTGGCCTGTGTAGGAAGGAAATGCGGATGCTGGTTTAAACCAAACATAGACACAAAATGTTGGAGTAACACAGCGGCATAGGCAGCATCTCTGGAGAAGGAATGGGTGACCCTTTCGGGTCGAGACCCTTCTTCAGACTGAAGACGTTGGCCTGTGTGCAGTTCAACTCTGAAGAATTGTTGGGGAAGGGGAGGAAATAATAGCTAACAAGTATATGTCAGTAACTAGAATACCATTTGTCGCCAGAACACCAGTCATGTTAAGCAGCAAAATTTGGTTGAGGTAATATTTTCCACAAAATTATTCTCCACCTTACACAACGTATCCACTAAATCTTGGTTGAGATTTTCAATTAGGATCATACTAATGCGATTTGCCCGCTAATCAATACTCAGGGATGTGTCTGTCTCTCTGAGGTATCTTCAGCACTGCTTGGGACCTCACTCCTCTAATAGAAATCATGCCACATTTCACTGGGTTTGGCATTCTAGTGTAAACATGGGCTTCTATTAAAATTGATCAATCAAAAAAAAGTTAACGACACTGGAAATCTGAAATAAACACAAACTATATTGGAAATATTTAGCAGGGAAAGAGAAACAGCTAACATTTCGAGTTCATGACCCTTCATCCAAACTAAAAGAGAAAACAAAGTAGTTTCCAGTAGCAGGAAGGACATTATTGCCATAGAGGGAGTGCAGCGAAGGTTCACCAGACTGATTCCTGGGATGTCAGGACTGTCTTATGAACAAAGACTGCATAGACTCGGTTTATACTCTCTAGAATTTAGGAGATTGAGAGGGGATCTTATAGAAACTTACAAGATTCTTAAGGGGTTGGACAGGCTAGATGCAGGAAGATTGTTCCCGATGTTGGGGAGGTCCAGAACAAGGGGTCACAGCTTAAGGATAAGGGGGAAATCCTTTAGGACCGAGAAGGAATTTTTTCACACAGAGAGTGGTGGGTCTCTGGAACTCTCTGCCACAGAGGGTAGTTGAGGCCAGTTCATTGGATATATTTAAGAGGGAGTTAGATGTGGCCCTTGTGGCTAAGGGGATTAGAGGGTATGGAGAGAAGGCAGGTACGGGATACTGAGTTGGATGATCAGCCATGATCATATTGAATGGCGGTGCAGGCTCGAAGGGCCGAATGGCCTATTCCTGCACCTAATTTCTATGTTTCTATGTTTCTATGAAAGGTGGGAGAGGGATACACAGAACAAATGGAATAACATAGAACAAATAGAATACTTCTAACAGGGTGAGTCCAAAGGAGTAAATGAAGCAGTTAAAATCAGATCATGGTATTTGATCTATGTAATGTGTTGTAATAGTAGAGCTGTGGGCTGTGGCCAGCATGCCCGACTATACAAATAGTGAAAAACAGAGTGCATACGCAGATAAGTAGAAATGGCCAGCTGTATATAGACAGGAAGAAAGAGTGAGTTACCTAAAGTTGGAGAATTCGATATTTAGTCCAACGGGTTCAGTTTAAGCGATGGTCAGTCACGTCACATCCTTGCGCTGTTCATCACTAAGTGGTACACACTGCAACCACAAGTACAAGACAAGACCTTGACTTGGACAATCCAGTCATATGCGACTCGTGATGCTCAAAGACAATTGGGATACCCTATAAAACCTGATTAGTTTTACACACATCCCAAAGTACCCAAAAAAGTCTTACCGCCATTTACACATGTAAAAAGATTAGTACAGCCCTGCATGTCACATTAGCTCATGATCTTAAAAAAAAAACTAGTATTGCTCGCAAATTTACATATATTCTGTTTTTTAATGACCATCTCCTTTCAAATCTGAACCTCTGTATGTTTCTTGTGGAAATAACAGAATAAGAATTTTTACCACACATAGCATTATGGCCAATAAAAGCTGTAATTTAGTGATAAGCAGCTGATGAAATAAGTCACAAGAGCAGAGCTTATGCTTGAAATAAACCATCTGAATCCAGATATTAAATTATAAGTTGACGTAAACTGTTAATCTTTTCAGTAACTGAAGTTAATAAACGAACAGAGAAATCTAAATTCAAACACATAAGCCCAAAAGTCTGGATGACTATAAAGAAAGCCATAAATATGCCAAGGGCATTTTGAGTCCAATAAATTGGTCGTAGAATATAGGAGTGAAAATGTAATGAAACTTCTACAAAACATTGGTTAGGCCACATTAAACCAGTGAGCAGTTCTGCATGATACTTTACACATAGCAGATTCAAGCACATTCAGCATAGATGCACCAAGATGATGCCAAGAATGGGAAACGACAGTCATGAGGAGACACATGAGATACAGCTGCTATTTATAATGGAGCACTGAAGGTTAGGACAAAATTTAATACAGTTTGTTTTGACGGGAGTGGAAAGACTTGGTCACTTAAAGGAAATGTTCAGCATTTAAATTATGGCAAAGTGAGAGAGATAGAGATATAACTATAAACACATTTGCTGAAATAAAAAATGCTTACCAAGGGTTTAAAACCTGCACACCAATTAGGTGAAAAAATAGGTAAATATATAAAGCAAATGGAGAAATGGGACTAATGAACAGGGCTGCAAGAATAATGTTTAGTAAAACCAGGGCTGAATGGAATGATCTTTCAATGTTGTAGAGCTACATAGTTAAAAAAGTGAAAAATATTCTGAAATTTAAAAATATTCTGAAATGACAACAACATTAGATTTGTTTCTAAATGTTGAAGTATGACACATAGCAGCATCACGCAATTTTAAACTTGGATTTTACCCTTGTCTAACTTATAAATGAATCAATTTTCACAATATTTTCAGCATGTTGTAGGGTACAAGAGGACGGAAAAGAAAGTTGCATTAATATAATCAAAGAATCGGTTCAGTGGTAAGCTGAAGTGAAGTATTTGCAGAGGGCAATATGTGAAGTATCCAACAATAAACTAGATATTAAGAGGCTGAAGGTTCTTGATTTGCAATTCCATAAATTCCAAAAGGTAGCAGGATCATAGAAACAAGGACACAAAGTATTGGAGTGTCTCAGCAGATCAAGCAGCATCTCTGGAGGACCTGGATGGGTGACGTTTCGGTTCGGGACCCTTGTTCAGACAGGACAAAAGACATGGTAACTAAGTTGGCATATGGGATATTTGGTATATAGGCAAATACATGGAACATATTACTAGAGACCCTCCTGGAACTGCACAGAACGGCACCATGTACAAGAATATAAGACACAACATACTGGAGTGACTCAGTGGGCCAGGCAGCATCTCTGGAGAGAAGGAATGGGTGACATTTTGGGTCGTGACCCTTATTCAGACTAGTCAGGGGAAAGGGAAACAAGAGATATAGACAGTGATATAGAACAAACGAATGAAAGATATGCAAAAAAGTAACAATGATAAAGGAAACAGGCCATTGTTAGCCGTTTGCTAGGTGAGAATGGGAACCTGGCGTGACGGGTGGGGGAGGGATGGAGAGAGAGAAAGTGCAGGGATTATTTGAAGTTAGAGAGTAACTATTGCACTCCCTCTCTCTCTCCATCCCTACCCCACCCGTCACACCAGGTTCCCATTCTCACCAAGCAAACAACTAGCAATGACCCGTTTCCTTTATCATCGTTACCTTTTTTACATATTCATTTGTTCTATATCTCTCTACATCACTGTCCATATCTCTCATTTCTCTTTCCCCAGACCAGTCTGGAGAAGGGTCTCGACCCGAAACGTCCCCGTCTCCAGAAATGCTGCCTATCCTGCTGAGTTACTCCAGCATTTTGAATCTAACTTCGGTCTAAACCAGCATCTGCAGTTCCTTCCTGCACATGCACCATGTACAATATTGGTTACCATTCTGTAGGAAGGTCATGATACTAGAGAAAATGCAGAGACTTTCAGAATGTTGCCAAGGCTGGGAAAGGTTTATTGTCTGGGATCTCCAGTTTTACTTGGGTTGTTTATCTTGCAACAAAGGAGATCAAGATTGTATTCAATTTTTTACAATAATAAGAACAAGCAGGGTGAATAGAAAATAATGATAACAGAGTTATGATAACAGATTTATGCTAACAGAGTTGGGGCAGCACAGTGACGCAGTGGGAGAGTTGCTGCTTTACAACGTCAGAGACCCAGGTTCGATCCTGATACGAGTGCTGGCTGGACGGATTTTGTGTGCTCTCCCTGTGACCATGTGGTTTTTCTCCGAGTGCTCCGGTTACCTCCCACATTGCAGACGTACACGTTTGTAGGTTAATTGGCTTCTCTTAATTGTAAATTGTCCATAGTGTTTGTAGGATAGAGCTAGTGTATGGGGTGATAGTTGGTTGGCATGAACTCAGTGGGCCGAGGGACCCGTTTCCATGCTGTATCAAAAATAGTTAAAATTAACAGGGGTTACTATCATTCTTCGAAATGGTGCAGGAGGAATAAAAATGTCCAAACCTAATGTGGTTATGGATCAGGAGCTGAGAAGTAGGATTAACCCAAACGGCATTTTTCTGTGAAGCGTGACATAATAGAAAGCTGATAATGATAATTTCATAATGAAAGATGGTTGCTGGGGCAGATTATTATCTCAGGGGCAGATTATTATCTCAATGGGGTTAGGTTAGGTAAGGGGGAGGTGCAGCGAGACCTGGGCGTCCTTGTACACCGGTCACCAAAAGTTGGATTACAGGTACAGCAGGCAGTGAAGAAAGCTCATGGAATGTTGGTCTTCATAACAAGAGGATTTCAGTATAGGAGTAAAGAGGTTCTTCTGCAGTTGTATAGGGCTCTTGTGAGACCACATCTGGAGTATTGTGTACAGTTTTGGTCTCCTAATTTGAGGAAGGACATCCTTGTGATTGAGGCAGTGCAGCGTAGGTTCACGAGAATGATCCCTGGGATGGCGGGACTGTCATATGAGGAAAGATTGAAAAGTCTAGGCTTGTATTCCCTGGAGTTTAGAAGGATGAGGGGATATCTTATAGAAACATATAAAATTATAAAAAATGGAAAAAAAACAATATAGAAGCACAATTATTAAGCAAGGATTAACATAAATAATACTGATTATGTATATCTACAAAGAACAAAATGATTTTTATTATGTCAACAATGAACACGTATCTTTTTTAAAAATTATGTAATTGCTTCTAACTAATAAAACTTAACAAAAAAAATATATATAAAAGGACTAGACAAGCTAGATGCAGGAAAAATGTTCCCAATGTTGGGCGAGTCCAGAACCAGGGGCCACACTTAGAATAAAGGGGACGTCATCTAAGACTGAGGTACGAAAAAACTTTTTCACCCGGAGAGTTGTGAATTTATGGAATTCCCTGCCACAGAGGGCAGTGGAGGCCAAATCACTGGATGGATTTAAGAGAGTTAGATGGAGCTCTAAGGGTTAGTGGAATCAAGGGATATGGGAAGAAGGCAGGCACGGGTTATTGATAGGGGATGATCAGCCATGGTCACAATGAATGGCGGTGCTGGCTCGAAGGGCCGAATTCGCCTCCTCCTGCACCTATCTTCTATGTTTCTATGCTTTCTTTGCAATATACTTTGACAATTGTATGAAATGTACACCCGGAGGAGTTTCAAGAAACACATAAGAAACACTTTCTTCCCCCCCCGCCTCCCCCCACCAGGCCCAAAACGTCACCTATCTCCTTCGCTCCATAGATGCTGCTGCACCCACTGAGTTTCTCCAGCATTTTGTGTACCCTCGATTTTCCAACATCTGCAGTACCTTCTTTAACATTTTGTCTACTCCACTGCGAAATCTCCTCAAGGTATGCCTACTTTGAAGAAGCTCTCCTCTTCCCTCCAGAGACAGTTTCACAACCTCCTCTCTAACTGCCCCCCCCCTGTGACTCCCCCTTCCCTCCAACTCTCATGAACATTGAATTCTTGCAATTCTGTTAACCCCTTGCTGTCTCCTCCCCTTCCTACCTCTCCCTCAGCCTCCTTCTCCTCCTTTTTCCTTTCTTCCCCCCGACCTCCCCCCATCTGTCTGAAGAAGGGTTTTGGCCCGAAACGTCGCCTATCTCCTTCGCTCCATAGACGCTGCTGCACCCGCTGAGTTTCTCCAGCATTTTGTGTACCTTCGATTTTCCAGCATCTGCAGTTCCTTCTTTAAAACATAAGAAACACTGTTCAGATTTGTCTGCTTACTTACATCCCTGATGCACTGCATGCCTGCTTGAGGAATTACCGGGGATTAAAAAAAACTTGTCCTGCACATCTCCTTTAAACTCTGCCCCCCTCAACTTAAAGCTAAGCCCGCTGGTACTTGATCTTTCCATCATGTGAAAAAAAATACCAATTGTCAACCCTATTCATGCCTCTCGTAATTTTATATTCTTCTATCAGATGTCCTTACAACCTCCGACATCCCAGGGAAAACAATCCACATCCTGCCCAACCTCTCCCCGGAGCTAATACCCCCTGATCCAGTAACCATACTGGTAAACCTCCTCTGCACCCTTTCCAAAGCATCACACCCTTCCTAATGGGGAAACCAGACTGCGCACCATACTCCAAATGCAACCTAACAAAGGTCCTATAAAGTTGCCATTGAGAATTCTTACTTCTTCCCAAACGGAACTTAAAAACATATCACATTAGAAGAACATTTTAGTAGCAAGTCTAATAGTTTAACTAGTATCCTTTTCTAGACTTCTCTGGCACTATTTATCGTAATTTAACAATTTCTAGATTATTTACATAATCTTTCTCATGTTTCGGTGTGTCATTTCTATTTTGACAAATTAATTCAGTTTGAAGTCCATCATGATATGAAATTAGATTGTATTCAAATGGACCTGAACAAGTTAAACAGATGGATGACAGGAACATAATTGTAAAACATTCAAATCCCACTAATAGATTACATTTCACCATGCACAAAAGCAAAGTAATATCCACCACCTATAAAGCAAGAGATTTGTCCACAATTAATTAAAGAGTCACACATCTATCCCAAAGAAAGGGTTAACGTTAATTTACTGGAGTAATATTCCAATGGGAAAAATCTTGGACCATTACATTTTATAAATGAAACAAAACAAAACACGGTGGGCTTAATATAAACCAGGAAATATTGAACATGTGTTCTAACGCTGGAAGCATGCAGTTGCCAGCAACCCTATCAATTCGGAACTCGTGGGGGGGGTTGGAACTCTGCAAATTTACATTCTAAAATGCTAAATGCCTTTAGACTGTTGTCAATTAAATACATTAATTTACAAGAATGTTTAAAACATTAAAAGTTAATAAGGGATGGGAAAATAACGATAAAGACTAATTTTTAAATTACTACCGTTCGTCATCACTATGTTGAAATTATGCATTAAGTTATTCTCCAGTAACGAATCAAACCCAGGGATCAGGGACGTCCCGAGACAGACTCTCAACTGCGTGCAAATGAGAAGTAAAACAGTTTCTAACGTTCAAGTGGCAAGTACAACTGCATCCTTGAAGATGTTTACAAATTGTATTCACGCGTGACTTTCACTTTGAGGCCGGTTTCGTGGTGGATTGGTCCTTGAAATTGATGGCTCTTTTCAAAAGTTAGTGGGGAAGTTTCTTCCTAATCGACTTCTAGTTAAGACTCAAGATCTTTGGTTAAGACGATGCAATATATTGCACGGTCGTGACCACGCACGGCCGGTGTACGGCCTGACGTTTCGGAAGGTGAAGGTTGGGAGATCAAACGGCGCTGGGACTCCCGGCCTGCCCCCTGGACAGGCGGCGACTGCTGCAAACAATTTAGAACAGGGAGGCGGCGAATTGTTGCACCATTCTAGAATTGGAGCGACGCGATTGTTTGCAACGCTCCAGAATGGAACGCGACGACTGTTCCCACAATCCGCAAATGGAACCCGGCGACATCTGAAAGCGTGCTAAAAATTGAAAGCGGTGTTACAAACGCGGGCCACAAGCATCTACCACTCTGCCTGCAGCCAGCACCCTATGGGCCAAATTATATGGGCCACCTCTCTGCTCACCCGGAGAGGGGGAGGGGGTTGGTGAGCCGAATGCATCTTCCAATAACAACCATTCCCACCTTCTCATTCCAAAGAAATGTTAGTACCTGTTGGCATGTGAGAGACATGCTATGCCCCTATTCGCTAAGCGAATGATATGTTTACTGAGCAAACTGTATCCATGTTTCGTTCAACCACTTACAGTTCTCCGCTAGTCCCTTCCTGATGTAAACATGTCACCGGCATCCGGGGCTTCGGTGCAACGTGTGCGGAGGGTGCTGGGAGTTGAAGTCTTGTCTCGCACCGAGAGGTCTGCAAGTTGAAGTTACCATGCAGCCTAATCGTTCCTCAAATACAAATTGTAGCAATGTTACAACATTTTGAGATTTAAAAAATCAAGTCTGCAATTTATCCCATAAGATAAAGCATGAAAATAAATTTAATTTGACACCTAATTCACTTTCATATCTTTAGCATTAAAAAAGTTATGGCCATTTACATACTCGGAAATTAGCATCTTGTTCGCTATTGCTTTTCCATTGACTTAACACAAAAGCTGTGATCGAGGAGAGTCAAAAGCCCATAACTTTCTTAAAAATTAAGAGAACTGAAATACATTTTCAGTTATTATAGATTGAAGCATTCTGAAACAAATATGAAACAATCTTACTTGGATGACCTGAAATTAAAGCATATAATTAGTTAGTTACCCAATTGTAGCTAATTACAAAATTCAATTACTAGATCTAAACATCTATCCATTTCTTTAAAAAAAAGGTTAACATTTTTAAATAGCCTAAGTGACCAAATAACATTCACACAAGAATTCACAATATAACATATATAATTGTCATGAATTTATAGGCCAAATGGAAGGAATTTAGTGTTTAATTCCGGTAAATTAATGGCCATTTAAATAATCTTGCGAGTGGGATTTTGTGGAACGCGATCGATTGGGACGTTGCGGTTTGCGGTGAATTTAAACCCCATATCGGCAGGAAAAACACTGCCGGTTTGTTTGGGGCCTAAATCACCTTTTCACAACGTAAAATTTGGATTAAGGTAATCCTAAGAAGCAAGTTTATATGTAAAATAAACGGCTTACCTTTATTTGTCCCGTACGGGAGATCCGTCCCATTGTCGGCGTTGACGGCGTTAGAAGTGAATTTTTATTTTACTCCAGCGCTGAAATTGTCCCGCGGTTTTAAAAATAAAATTCATGGAACGGCAGTCGGAACGATTATTCAGCATTAGCTAGCATCCCGAGAAGGTAAATTTTGTAACATACCTACATATTGTAGGAAAGTCATTTTGCAATTTTTTTTGGACAATCTTATTTTTTGAAAGAGATCATTCAAATCCTGTGTTCTACATGTATTGACAAAAGAAGACGATTAACCAGAAAATGCACACTCAAAATGGTTAACGTGAAAGACTAAAACAAAAGTTAATGCTTCGTTTGAACTGGGGAAGTCAAAACAATATTATACAAATATATAATACTTGATATCACATTACAAAGAAAATTGAATAGCATGATAGAGTCTTACAGCATGGAAACAGGCCCTTTGGCCCATACCGGCCAACGTGTCCCATCTACACGTCCCACCTAGGGTTGCCAATTGTCCCTTTTTAGCCAGGACATCCTGACTGATTCCTGGGATGTCGGGATTTTCATGTGAAGAAAGACTGGATAGACTCGGCTTGTACTCACTGGAATTTAGAAGATTGAGGGGGGATCTTATAGAAACGTACAAAATTCTTAAGGGGTTGGACAAGCTAGATGCAGGAAGATTGTTCCCGATGTTGGGGGAGTCCAGAACAAGGGGTCACAGTCTAAGGATAAGGGGGAATTCCTTTAGGACCGAGATGAGGAAAACATTCTTTACACAGAGAGTGGTGAGTCTCTGGAATTCTCTGCCACAGAAGGTCGTTGAGGCCAGTTCATTGGCTATATTCAAAAGGGAGTTGGATGTAGCTCTTGTGGCTAAAGGGATCAGGGGGTATGGAGAGAAGGCAGGTATGGGATACTGAGTTGGATGATCAGCCATGATCATATTGAATGGCGGTGCAGGCTCGAAGGTCCGAATGGCCTACTCCTGCACCTATTTTATATGTTTCTATGTTTCTATCCCATATATTGCGCTCAATTGGTTTGTCCCAAACTGAACAGCCCTTGTCCCGTATTTGATTGCTACTACTCGGGTCGAGGGGACTGTCGAGTCGGAGCGCCGCATCCGGCCCCGCCTCACCTGTCCCGACATAGTGCAGCCCATTGAGTGCAGCAGCCCCGTCGGTCAGCAGCCCGGCCAGCTGTCCAACCTTCGCTTACCGCTGACACCACCAGCCCTCCTTCTCATGGCCGATCATCGGTTCATGAGTTGGATGGGGTGCTGGACTTTCCGTGCAGCCACAAAGTCCAGCCGACGGGACAGCTGAGAAACATAGAAAATAGGTGCAGGAGTAGGCCATTCGGCCCTTCGAGCCTGCACCGCCATTCAATGTGATCATGGCTGATCATCCAACTCAGTATCCCGTACCTGCCTTCTCTCCATACCCCCTGATCCCTTTAGCCACAAGTGCCACATCTAACGCCCTCTTAAATATAGCCAATGAACTGGCCTCAACTACCTTCTGTGGCAGAGAATTCCAGAGACTCACCACTCTCTGTGTAAAGAATGTTTTCCTCATTTCGGTCCTAAAGGAATTCCCCCTTATCCTTAGACTGTGACCCCTTGTTCTGGACTCCCCCAACATCGGGAACAATCTTCCTGCATCTAGCTTGTCCAACCCCTTAAGAATTTTGTAAGTTTCTATAAGATCCCCCCTCAATCTTCTAAATTCCAACGAGTACAAGCCGAGTCTATCCAATCTTTCCTCATATGAAAGTCCTGACATCCCAGGAATCAGTCTGGTGAATCTTCTCTGTACCCCCTCTATGGCAAGGATGTCTTTCCTCAGATTTGGAGACCAAAACTGTACACAATACTCCAGGTGTGGCCTCACCAAAACCCTGTACAACTGCAGTAGAACCTCCCTGCTCCTATACTCAAATCCTTTTGCTATGAATGCTAACATACCATTTGCTTTCTTCACTGCCTGCTGCACCTGCATGCCTACTTTCAATGACTGGTGTACCATGACACCCAGGTCTCGTTGCATCTCCCCCTTTCCTAATCTGCCACCATTCAGATAATAAGTTTTGGCCCGGGCGCTGGACTGTGCGAGCAACGTCGCGCGGCCCGGGCCAAAACTCCTCAGCTGGCCCGCCGGCTGGGCTTTGTTTGCAGTCCAGCACCCGGGCCAACTCATCATTCACCCAGCCACGACCAAGTCAGTCAACGAATTGCCCCGGACTTGGTGACTTGGTTGACGTCCTGTCACTTTCCGTGCATCAGTTGCACAACTGGTTCGTCGAAAAGATCAAAATTCAAAATTTGAAGTAATGTTTCTACTGAATGTGTATCATTTTTGCACCATCATAAAGTCAAAATATCGTAAGTCGAAGCATCGTAAGTCGAGGAGCATCTGTACTCTGTAATCACCAGAGGGCACGCTTAGAGACAGATCCTAGATCTGATACAACAGCGTGCGTGCGTGTTGCATGTGCTGTTGATGCCACGCACGAGTGATTCACCTGTCATCCAATCATAGGCCCACTTCTGCGCATCAGTTGTGCGCTATATTTTTCCAATTCCTGCCAAAACAAAAAGTTTCAATAACGTCTGGTGTTGTTCGGTCGGTTTGGCATGTGCAAATATGGATAAACCTGCAAAAAGAAAAAGACTGTGCAGCTGTAACAAGCAATGGGAAACAAAAAAGAAATGGTTTAAGCCCGTCAGCTGTGACTCGACAAAGGCCTTCTGTACTTTTGCCATCGGGAATTTGTCTGTTATTTTGACCTTTTGTCCCTTATTTGGGAGTGAGAAAGTTGGCAACCCTAGTTCCACCCCCCTGAGGTTGTGCAGAGAAGATTTAAAAATGTTACCAACACTAGAGCATTTTAGCCTGAAGGAAAGATTTGTTGGGCTGGTAGGCACAAAAAATTGGAGTATCGCAGCGGGACAGGCAGCATCTCTGGAGAGAAGAAATGGGTGACTTTTCGGGTCGAGATCCTTCTTCAGACTGATGTCAGGGTAGTGCGTGGGACAGAGTTAGAATGTAGTCGGAGACAGTAAGACTGGTGGGAGAACTGGAATGGGGAAGCAGATGGAGAGAGAGTAGAAGCAAGGGCTATTTGAAGTTAGAGAAGTCAATGTTCATACCGCTAGGGTGTAAGCTACCCAAGCAAAATATGAGGTGTTATTCCTCCAATTTGCACTGGGCCTCACTCTGACAATGGAGGAGTCCCAGGACAGAAAGGTCAGATTGAGAATGGGAGGCGGAGTTAAAGTGCTGAGCAACCAGGAGATCAGGTAGGTTAAGGCGAACTAAGCGGAGGTGTGAAGTGAAATGATCGCCAAGCCTGCGCTTGGTCTTGCCGATGTACAGAAGTTGATACCAAGAACAGCGGATACAGTAGATGAGGTTGGAGGAGGTGCAAGTGAACCTCTGCCTCACCTGAAAAGATTGTCAGGGTCCTTGGATGTAATCGAGAGGGGAGGTAAAGGGACAGGTGTTACATCTCCTGCGGTTGCAGAGGAATGTACGTGGGGAGAGGATGGTTTGGGTGTGAATGACGAGTTGACCAGGGAGTTGTGGAGGGAACAGTCTCTGCAGAAAGCAGAAAGGGGTGGAGATGGGAAGATGTGGCCAGTAGTGGGATCCCATTGGAGATGGCAAAAGTGTTGGAGGATTATATGCACTATGCGATGGCTGATAGGGTGGAAGGTGAGGACAAGGGGGGCACTGTCCTTGTTGCGAATGGGGGGAGGGGGAGCAAGAGCGGAGCTGTGGGATATCGAGGAGACCCTAGTGAGAGCCTCATCTATAATGGAAGAGGGGAACCCCCGTTTCATAAAGAACCAGGACATCTCCGATGATCTAGTATGGAAAACCTGATCCTGGGAGCAGATGCGGCGTGGGCAGAGGAATTGGGAGTAGGGGATAGAGTCTTCACAGGTAGCAGGGTGGGAAGAAGTGTCGTGTAGATAGCTATGGGAGTCATAAGGTTTGTAGTATATGTCGGTCAATAGTCTGTCTCCTGTGATGGAGACCGTGAGATCCAGAAATGGTAGGAAGATGTCGGAGATGGTCCAAGTGAATTTGAGTGCAGGATGAAAATTAGTTGTGAAGTTGAAGTCAGTGAGTTCTGTATGGGTGCAGGATACAGCACCAATGCAGTTGTCAATGTAGTGGAGGTAGAGTTCGGGGATAGGGCCAGTGTACGCCTGGAACAGTGATTGTTCGACATATCCTACAAAGAGGGAGGCATAGCTGGGACACATGTGAGCACATATAGCTACGCCTTGGATTTGGGGGAAGATAAAATCGGGCCATGGGGAGCTGGGGAATGATAAGGTTGGAGGCTTTATGGGCCTGTCCCACTATACGAGTTTACCCAAGAGCTCTCCCAAGTAAAAAAAAAATCAAACTCGTGATAAGTACATAGAATGTACTTAGCGGGTACATCGGAGCTCGGGACGTCTCTTAGTGGCTCGTAACGCTAACAGCAGGTACTCGGGAAACGCGGTAAATTCGTGAAGTTTTTTCAACATGTTGAAAAATGTCCACGAGAGCCCAGCGTACCTACGAGCGGTTATTACCGTAATTCTCTGAGTTCGAATCAGGGGAAACTCGGGAGAACTCTTGAATTACCTCGTACAGTGGGACAGGCCCTTTAGGGGGCAGAGAGTCGGAAGTAATAAAATCAGAAATGGTGTGTGATATTAAGGTCTGGTGCTCGTCTGTGGGTTCATGGTCCAAGGATAAGTAGGAGGAGGTGGCTGAGAGTTGTCGCCTGGCCTCAGCCCGGTAGAGGTCAGCACGCCTCCCTTGTCGGCGGGTTTGATTGTCAAGTTGAGGTTGCTGCAGAGTGAGCGGAGAGCGTTCAGGGGAGGGAGAGGTTAGAGTAAGTCAGGGGAGTGGTAAAGTGGAGGCGGCTGATGTCCCGCCAGCAGTTGGAAATGAAAAGGTCTAAAGAAGGTAGTGGGCCATCCGGGGGAGTCCAGGAGGAGGGAGTCCAGTGGAGACGGGAGAAGAGGTCATCACTGGGTGGTCAGGACTTCTTCCCATAGAAAAAGGCACGGAGATGGGAGGCAATGGAAGAAGAGCTCTACATCGTGGCGGACCCGGAACTCGTTGAGGTGGGGATGGAGGGGAACACAGGTGACGCCTCTGCTGAGGACAGACCGTTCCATATCAGAAAGGGGGAGGTCATAAGGGATGGTGAACACACGGCAAAGGTGGGGGTTGGGGTCGGAGGAAGACAGGTGACAGAGTGATGAGATCTATAAGATGAGAATGTGAAGGGGTCACTTCATTGAGTAGTGTCGTCAATATTAAGTAAAATTGCCACAATACTTACACAAATGTTTCTCTCCATCCGCTACTCTAGTTTTCAGTTGCAGAGATTACTTTGAAAAAGTAGCTAAAGTAGCAGACGGAGAGAAACATGTAAGAATATATTGTGGAAATGCACAGCAGAAGGCTGGCCCATGCCGCCAAAGTCAAGTTAGTAATATTACTCCCACTTCTCAGTTCTTGATTTGTAGCCTTTTAGGTTATAACACATAAACTAAATGTGCTATACTGCCAGGCTATTGTCCAGCTTGGTGCTTTATAAGCTAAATCAGACCTGTACTACAGTCATTTACGCGTCATTTACGCAACATCATTTACGCATCACGATGGCTTGCATTACGCGCGCGTGGCATGCATTACGTGTGGTGACGTAGGCAGTGATGCGCGGCGCCCCAGGATTTTCGGATTCACAAAATCTTTGCGCGCCACCTGCGTGATGCACAAATGACGCCCAAGTGGGACAGGCCCTTTATTTTTCCAGACACCTCCTTAATTCTCCAGTTACTTCAAATTGGCGTTTCTAATATTGACCACACTACTCAATGGCTCCTTCCTATCATACCATATTGGTCTCACCACTTTGTATAGTATGAATACATTTCTACTTTCTTACAAAGCAAACAAACCCAGCCCTGCAAATCTTTCCTTCAGGCTAAAATTTTCCAGCGTTTGTAATATTAAATTTTCAGCGAGATGGACTTCCAGAGACCCCTTTAGGTTTACTCAGAAGAGACTGCAAAATCCTGTGCAATCCAAGGTGATGCCCAACCCAGGTGACTCTTTGTGTGCTAGTGTGCAAACATGCCAAATCATGTACTGTCTTTCTGCTGACTGGTTAGCACGCAACAAAAAAGGTTTTCATTGTACCTTAAATAAACTAAACTAAACCCAAAACCTAGCAGTTCACTAAATTCCCATGTAGTCTCCAGTAATTTATGCTTCTGTTGTCCCATAGTTTAACTGTATAAAGGCATCTTAGATTCTCATGCAGCACTGGGATTGGGTTTCTTGATAAAACATTTATTGAAAATATTATCATTTTCTTGAGTACTTACATACCCAGAGGAAATGAAAAACCGTTGCTCAACCAGTGTCCATTCAGTGTGCGGTAAAAAATAAATAGAAAGTAAAAATAAAAATACATATATCATCATGGGTTCCAATCGGCAACGGCACGACTATGGCTCTGCTTCAGTGTGTCCAGGTTGGTGGTTGGTGCGCGATACTTTGGCAGGGGGCAAAGTCCGTTTATCAGTCTTATGGCCTGCGGGAAGAAGCTGAGGAGCATCCTGCTGGTTTTGCAGCTGATGCTCCTGTACCTCTTCCCAGATGGCAGGATGGAGAATATGTGATGCGATGGGTGGTAGGGGTCTTTGATGATGGAGATGGCTCCGTTGATACATCTCTTCCTGTATATGTCCAGCAGGAAAGGGAGTGGAGCACCAATAATCCTGCTGGTGGTTTTCACAATCCTGTCTAGTTGGTGCCGTTCGTATGCTTTGCAGCTCCCGTACCAGGATGTGATGCCGTAGGTTACTGTGCTCCCGATTGTCCCCCTATAAAACGTTCGTAGGTGTGCAGTGGGGAGACCTGCTTTCCGTAGTCTTCGGAGAGGGTGTAGTCGCTGCTGGGCTCTCTTGACCAGTGCTGTGGTGTTGGTCGTGGACTTCAGGTCATCTGACAGGTGGAGTCCTAGGAACTTCACACTGCTGACTCTTTCCACATCAGCTCCATCGATGTGCAGAGGTGAATGGCGTTGTTTTCCCGCCCTCCTGAAGTCAACCACCATCACCTTCGTTTTTCCCACGTTGAGAATGAGGTTGTGGGATTTGCACCATCCTGTGGGCAGCTCCACCTCCATCCTGTACGCCGACTCATCATTGTCACTGATGAGACCCACCACTGTTGTGTCATCAGCGAACTTGCTGATGAAGTTGTTGTTGAGTCTAGCAGGACAGTCATGTGTAAGCAGACTAAACAGCAGGGGGCTTAGAAACATAGAAACATAGAAACATAGAAAAATAGGTGCAGGAGTAGGCCATTCGGCCCTTCGAGCCTGCACCGCCATTCATTATGATCATGGCTGACCATCCAACTCAGTATCCCGTACCTGCCTTCTCTCCATACCCCCTGATCCCTTTAGCCACAAGTGCCACATCTAACGCCCTCTTAAATATAGTCAATGAACTGGCCTCAACTACCTTCTGTGGCAGAGAATTCCAGAGACTCACCACTCTCTGTGTAAAGAATGTTTTCCTCATCTCGGTCCTAAAGGAATTCCCCCTTATCCTTAGACTGTGACCCCTTGTTCTGGACTCCCCCAACATTGGGAACAATCTTCCAGCATCTAGCTTGTCCAACCCCTTAAGAATTTTGTAAGTTTCTATAAGATCCCCCCTCAATCTTCTAAATTCCAGCGAGTACAAGCCTAGTCTATCCAATCTTTCCTCATATGAAAGTCCTGACATCCCAGGAATCAGTCTGGTGAATCTTCTCTGTACCCCCTCTATGGCAAGGATGTCTTTCCTCAGATTTGGAGACCAAAACTGTACGCAATACTCCAGGTGTGGCCTCACCAAAACCCTGTACAACTGCAGTAGAACCTCCCTGCTCCTATACTCAAATCCTTTTGCTATGAATGCTAACATACCATTTGCTTTCTTCACTGCCTGCTGCACCTGCATGCCTACTTTCAATGACTGGTGTACCATGACACCCAGGTCTCGTTGTATCTCCCCTTTTCCTAATCTGCCACCATTCAGATAATAGTCTACCCTCATGTTTTTGCCACCAAAGTGGATAACCTCACATTTATCCACATTATACTGCATCTGCCATGCATCTGCCCATTCACTCAGCCTATCTAAATCACCCTGCAGCCTCCAAGCATCCTCCTCACACCTAACAATACCCCCCAGCTTGGTGTCATCTGCAAACTTGGAGATGTTGCATTGAATTCCCTCGTCCAAATCATTAATATATATTGTAAATAGCTGGGGTCCCAGCACTGAGCCTTGCGGTACCCCACTAGTCACTGCCTGCCATTCTGAAAAGGACCCGTTTACTCCTACCCTTTGCCTCCTGTCTGCTAGTCAGTTCTCTATCCACATCAATACTGAACCCCCAATACCGTGTGCTTTAAGTTTGTATGCTAATCTCTTATGCGGGACCTTGTCGAAAGCCTTCTGAAAGTCTAGATATAACACATCCACTGGTTCTCCCTTATCCACCCTACTAGTTACATCCTCGAAAAATTCTATCAGATTTGTCAGACATGATTTACCTTTCGTAAATCCATGCTGACTTTGTCCAATGATTTCACCACTTTCCAAATGCGCTGCTATCCCATCTTTAATAACTGACTCTAGCAGTTTCCCCACTACCGATGTTAGACTAACTGGTCTGTAATTCCCCACTTTCTCTCTCCCTCCTTTTTTAAAAAGTGGGGTTACATTAGCTATCCTCCAATCCTCAGGAACTACTCCAGAATCTAAGGAATTTTGAAAAATTATCACTAATGCATCCACTATTTCTGTGGCTACCTCCTTGAGTACTCTGGGATGCAGACTATCTGGCCCTGGGGATTTATCGGCCTTCAATCCGTTCAATTTACCCAACACCACCTCCCGGCTAACCTGGATTTCACTCAGTTCCTCCATCTTATTTGACCCCCGTTCCACTGCTATTTCCGGCAGATTATTTATGTCTTCCTTAGTGAAGACAGAACCAAAGTAGTTATTCAACTGGTCTGCCATGTCCTTGTTCCTCATGATCAATTCACCTGTTTCTGACTGCAAGGGACCAACATTTGTTTTAACTAGTCACTTTCTCTTCACATATCTATAAAAACTTTTGCAGTCAGTTTTTATGTTCCATGCCAGTTTCCTTTCATAATCTATTTTCCCTTTCCTAATTAAGCCCTTTGTCGTCCTCTGCTGGATTCTGAATTTCTCCCAGTCCTCCGGTAGGCTGCTTTTTCTGGCAAATTTGTATACCTCATCTTTTGTTTTTATACTATCCCTGATTTCCCTTGTTATCCATGGATGCACCACCTTCCCCGATTTATTCTTTTGCCAAACTGGTATGAACAATTTTTGTACTTCATCCATGCAGTCTTTAAATACCTTCCATTGCACATCCACTGTCAACCCTTTAAGAATCACCTGCCAGTCTATCTTGGCCAATTCACATCTCATACCTTCAAAGTTACCTTTGTTCAAGTTCAGAACCCTTGTTTCTGACTTAATTTTGTCACTCTCCATCCTAATGAAGAACTCAATCATATTATGGTCACTCTTGCCCAAGAGGCCACGCACAACAAGACTGCTAACTAACCCTTCCTCATTACTCAATACCCAGTCTAGAATAGCCTGCTCTCTCGTTGGTTCCTCCACATGTTGGTTAAGAAAACTATCCCGCATACATTCCAAGAAATCCTCTTCCTCAGCACCCCTGCCAATTTGATTCACCCAATCTACATGCAGATTGAAGTCACCCATTATAACCGTGTTACCCTTGTTGCACGCATTTCTAATTTCCTGTTTGATGCCATCCCCAACTCCAATACTACTGTTAGGTGGCCTGTACACAGCTCCCACTAGCGTTTTCTGCCCCTTAGAGTTTCGCAGCTCTACCCATATCGATTCCACATCCTCCACGCTAATGTCCTTCCTTTCTATTGCATTAATCTCCTCTCTCACCAGCAACGCTACCCCACCTCCTTTTCCTTTTCGTCTATCCCTCCTGAATATTGAATACCCCTGGATGTTCAGCTCCCAGCCTTGGTCATCCTGGAGCCATGTCTCCGTGATCCCAACTATAGCATAGTCATTAATCGCTATCTGCACCTTCAACTCATCCACCTTATTACGAATGCTCCTCGCATTGAGACACAAAGCCTTCAGGCTTGTTTTTACAACACTCTTACTCCTTATACAATTATGTTGACAAGTGGTCCCTTTCACATCGATCCCTATTACACTTGGCCATAGTCTCCTATCCCTTCGTGAGCTTTCTTTCCCGTTAATTCTGGGGTCATTAACCATCCCTTTACTCTCTTTCCCTTTAACTCCGTCCTCGACTATCCCATTTGACACCCCACCCCCCTTATTCAGTTTAAAACCATCCGTGTAGCAGTGGCAAACCTGCCGGCCAGAATGCTGGTCCCCCACCTGTTAAGATGCAATCCGTCCCTTTTGTACAGTTCCCCCTTACTCCAAAACAGATCCTAGTGATCTAAGAATCTAAATCTCTGCCCCCTGCACCAGTTCCTCAGCCACACATTCAGGTCCCGTATCTCCCTGTTCCTGCTCTCGCCAGCACAAGGAACTGGAAGCAAACCGGAGATAACAACCCTGGAAGTCCTGCTTTTCAGCATTTTTCCGAGCTCTCTGAAGTCCCGCTGCAAAATTTTCATCCCCTTCTTTCCAACATCATTTGTGCCAACATGCACGACCACTTCTGGCTGTTCACCTTCGCCCTTGAGGATTGTCTGCACTCTGTCCGTGACATCCTGGATCCTGGCACCAGGAAGGCAGCACACCATCCTCGAATCCCGTCTGTTGCCGCAAAAACCCCTGTCCGTACCTCTCACAATGGAGTCTCCAACTACAATGGCGTTGCCCGACTTTGGCCTCTTTGGTTTTGGCTCAACAGCCCTTTTTGTTTTGCAAGCCAGTCCGCTGCTCAGTGAGATACCGTCTTCTGTCCCGGCAGCTTCCACGTGGGGGAACCTGTTCACAACAGGTACAACACCCGGGGACCTTTGCATTCCATGTTTTCCTCCCTTTCTCACCGTCACCCACCTTCTCTCTTCTAGTGCTTGGGTGTAACAATCTTTCTGAAGGACTTGTCGAGGAACGACTCAGTTTCTCGGATGAACCTGAGGTCATCCACTTGTTTCTCCAGTTCCCCAACACGGTCCTTCAGGAGCTGTACCTGGATGCACTTCTCACATTTGTAGCAGCCAGAGGCACCAGCAGGCACACAGCCTTGGGGCGTGCCAGTGCTCACGGCCATGGTTTTTGATGACCTACTGCCAACCCTGACTGTCTGCTGCCATTGCGATAGAAAGTTCAGGACCCAATTACATGTGCCAACATCTACCCCCAATAACTCCAACTTCTCCACCAGCTGCTGCGGGATGATTGTGTTAAAAGCAGAGCTGAAGTCTATGAAGAGGATCCTGGCATCAGTATTTTTCTGATCAAGGGGTGGCAGTACGAGGTTCAGTGTTGTTGAGACTGCATCCTCTGTGGATCGGTTGGCTCTGTATGCAAACTGCGGTGGGCCTAGGTCGGCAGGTAGGCTATTTTTGATATGCTGCATAACCAGTCGCTCAAAACACTTCATTACTATGGGTGTTACAGTCACTGGTCGAAAGTGGCTTGTGTGTTTGTTAACATGTAGATACCTTGTAACTGAATATAGAGTTAAGTTATTGTCATATAGCATATGTGTGTTTGGAAGTTTAGATACTACTTTGGCATTGGGTTTGGTTTTCTTGGTTGAGCGCTTTGTCTGGTGTTTTAGCACAAGTACTTTGTGTTTTAACAGTAATTACATCTACAAGGGCTCCAAGCAGTTTCGAACAAACTCTTAAACTTAAACACGTAACAAACTCTTGAGTCTCTTAATCTGCCACCCTCCAAACTGATTCCCATTGGTTGTGTGTTTCAATTTGCATCTGAACTAGTACCTAGCTAGACCCTGCAGCCTTTGCTTGAGAGGCTCCAGAGTCAATGAATTGTCCAGCAATGGATATTGCCAACTGAAATTGAAGTTCATAGAATTAAAGACGCAGTTCACCTTCGATGATGTTTGATTATAAGGTAAAAGTTTTGAAGATAGATTAAATAGCCTGCAACCCACAACCACGGACAAAAATAAAAGTTAAAATTATTATATTTTATCACACTTAGCTGATGTAAATTAACCTAAAATGTTATTATTAATATCAATTCCCATAATTTAAATTATTGGTATCAATTAAAATAAACATTTTAAGCCGCACATAGAGTCATGGAGTAATGCAACACAGAAACAGGAGCTTTGGCCTACCACATCCATGCCAACTTTATTGCCCATCTGAACTAAACTCATTTACCTGCATTAGATCCATATCCTTTTATGCCTTGTTTAATTAAGCACTGTCTAAATGTCCCTTAAACATAAGTGATTGTATCTAATTCTACCATTTGATATCTTTACTGGCCTTTTCCATTAAACTGGTAAAAAATGAATGCAGCTTTGCAGGCAAAACTTGCATTCAATGCTGATCCTAAATAAATGGGGCAGTGCTCGAGGTGTATAGGTAGGTAAAAAGGGGATCTCACCCGCCAATCATTCACCAACTCATAAACCCCCTCAGAATCCAACGCAGTGGAGAGGGATCAGGTTCTCTGATATCTGGCATGCTCTGTACTTTTATGCTGCAAATCAGGAACACACTGACCTGTAAGGAACATCTTATCAGTAATACTCTCAGAACCTTCAGTTAAAGGTAAATATGTTTCAGCACATCAGTTTTTTGTACTTGAATTGGAATGGAATAATTAGATGGTGTTTGGGTCTTCCTTATTGACTACTTTGTTAACGATTACATAATGGAGAGCCATGCAGTGAACCTTGTTGATGACATGATTATACATTGGATAATTAGACATGGGGTGGGGAGCATTAAATTGCAAAAGGTCCATCTTGGATTACATGAGAAGACAACGCTGTTACAGCTGGAATTCAGTAGTGCATGTGAGATCAATCATTTGGCTCAAAAAAGGGAAATCTGTCAGTTTTTAATGTTGAAGGGTAAGGAAGAATGGGGATACAAATAGAGTAGGTGTCACATCCTACAGCACCTAGACCTCCAGGAGACCTATGCGAGGATCCTATTGACTTTAGCTCTGCATTCAACACCATTGTGCCAGAGCTACTACACTCCAAACTTTCCGAGTTGACTGTGCCTGAACCCCTCTGTCGGAGGATCACCAGCTTCCTGACAGACAGGAAGCAGCATGTGAGGCTGGGAAAGCACATCTCGAACTCGCAAACGCTCAGCGTAGGAGCACCGCAAGGCTGCATACTCTCTCCTCTCCTCTACTCTCTCTACACCAATGACTGCACCTCCACAGACACCTCTGTCAAGCTTCTCAAGTTTGCAGACGATACAACCCTGATTGGACTGATCCAGGATGGGGAGGAATCTGCCTACAGACAGGAAATGTCACAGCTGGTGTCCTGATGCTGTAGCAACAACCTAGAGCGCAATGCTCTTAAGACAGTGGAATTGATTGTAGACTTTAGGAGAGCTCCCCCTCCCCTCACCCGACTCACTATCAACAACACTACAGTCACATCTGTGGAGTATTTTAAGTTCCTGGGAACCATCATCTCCAAGGACCTTAAGTGGGGGGCGACCATCGACTCCACAGTCAAAAAAGCACAACAGAGGATGTACTTCCTGCGGCAGCTGAGGAAGCACAATCTGCCACAGGCAATGATGGTCCAATTCTACACGGCCATCGTAGAGTCTGTTCTCACCTTCTCCATCATGGTCTGGTTTGGCTCAGCCACCAAGCACGACACCTGGAGGCTGCAGCGAATCGTCCGATCAGCAGAGAAGGTTATTGGCTGCAACCTTCCCTCCATTGATGAACTGTACACTGCAAGGGCCAGGAAGCGAGCAGGCAAGAACATCTCTGACCCCTCTCACCCTGGCCACAAACTCTTTGAATCACTTCCCTCTGGAGGCGACTCCGGACTGTCAAAGCTGCCACAGCCAAACATAAAAACAGTTTTTATCCACGAGTAGGTGCTCTCCTCAACAGCCAAAAATCTGTAGCCTCCCTTTGATCTGGTATTTTGTTGGTTCACATGCTTAATCAATGGTGTTTTATCATTAATGTTTATTGTTTCCTGAGTCATCCGTAACTGTCACTGTATGCCATGTTGTTACTTGTGGGCGGAGCACCAAGGCAAATTCCTTGTATGTGAATACTTGGTCAATAAACTTACTTACTTACTTACTTACATGTGAAGTCACACAAAAATATGGATTTGTGAAAAATATAGGATGGTCAAAAAGGAAAAGAAAGCATATATAAGGCTTAGAAATATAACTGGGCCTCTGAGGTATATAAAGCAAGCAGGAAAGAACTCAAACGGGCAATTAGAAAAGCCGAAAAGGGCCATGAAATGGCATTGGCGAGTTGGATTCAAGAAAATCCCAAGGCTTTTTATAGAACATAGATTATAGAACAGTGCAGTTTAAGAACAGGCCCTTCGGCCCATAATGTTTGTGCTGAACATGATGCCAAGACTGACTCTCATTATTCATATCCCCAATTCCCTGAATATCGATATGCCTATCCAAAAGTCTCTCAAGTGGCACTAATCATATCTGCATCAACCACTATCCCCGGCAGCACATTACAGGCATTCACCACCCTCTGTGTAAAATAAAAACTTGCCCCGCACATCTCCTTTAAACTTTGCTCCGCTCACCTTAAAGCTATGCCCTCTAGTATTTGATTTGTCCATCCTGGGGAAAAAGTTCTGACTGTCTTCTATCCTATTTATGACTCATAATTCTATAAACTTCTCTCATTAATTAATTAATGCTTGGAGTCAGAGCATGTAGGTGAGGTACTAAACAAGTACTTTGCACCTGTATTCCCCAAGAAGAATGACATAGAATCATGAAGTCATACAGAGTAGAAACAGGTTCTTCAACCCAACTCGCCCACACTGGCCAACATGTCCCAGCTACACTAGTTCTACCTACCTGCATTTGGTCCATATCCCTCCAAACCTATCCTATCCATGTACCTGTCTAACTGTTTCTTAAATGTTGGGATAGACCCTGCATCAACTGCCTCCTCCGGCAGCTCGTTCCATACACCCACCGCCCTTTGTGTGAAAAAGTTACCCTTCAGATTCCTATTAAATCTTTTCCCCTTCATGTTAAACTTATGTCCTCTGGCCCTTGATTCACCTATTCTGGGCAAGAGACTGGGCACCTACCCAATCTATTCCTCTCATGTTTTTATACACCTCTATAAGATCACCCCTCATCCTCCTGCACTCCAAAGAATAGAGTCCCAGCCTACTCAACCTCTCCTTGTAGTTCAGAGCCTCGCGTCCTGGCAACCTGGAGGCCAATGAGATCGGTGTGGGTCAGTTCAACTGTAACGTTATACTGCTGTAATATTATATTCTGCACTCTGGTATTCTCTTTACACTACCTGTTATACTAGTTTATAGCTTGATACATGGGATGATTTGACTGGATAGCACATGAACAATGCTTTTCACTGTATCTCAGTACGTGACAATGGGGTCAAGAAAAGAGCGTGCATGTCGAGGCCCTGTTTTCACCAATCTTTGAACAACAGACACAAGAAGCACAAGAAGCGCAAGACAGACACCATTGTACGCAGATGCTGAGAAATGTGTTCAGCTCTGGCTGAACAACTTCTAATCTTGTGTGTGGACACGATAGGAAGAAGTACATGCCAATAATAAACTGATGGCAATAATAATACTTCTTAATCCTTACTTAATTTCAGCTCTCCTATATGACATACGCAACTTCCTTACTGCATATCTCTTAGAGTTTAGTGAACTCAGTTGAGAGACTTTAGAGATACAGCACAGAAACAGGCCCTTTGGCCCTCCATGTCCATGACAACCAGTGATCACCCCATAGGCTAGCACTATCCTACACACTAGGGATGATTTACAATTTACAGAAGCCAATTAACCTACAAACCTGTACATCTTTGGAGTGTGGGTGGAAACCGGAGCACCGGGAAAACTCAAGCGGTCTCAGGGAGAACGTGCAAACTCCGCGCAGATTGCACCCGAGGTCAGGATTGAACCTGGCAATGTGAGGCAGCAGCTCTATCAGCTGTGCTACTATGTTGCCCACAAAGATAAGTTAGACAGATGGGTAGATTAAGTGATTACGCAATCTTGCCTTTTTGATTTTCCACAAAGAGACTCGCGTTTCTCTCCGCCATCTCAGATCCTGCTTCTCCATTTTGAACAGCCATGGCCCAAGTTGAAGGCTGCGTTTGCCTAGATTTGGTATGTAAGGTAGGAAGGTGGTGCATGTTTTCCAGGGTCTCATATAGTTGACACAAGGCACTGCAGATGCTGGAATCTTGCATAGAACAAAAAGTGCTGGAATAACTCAGTGGGTCAGGCAGCATCTCTGGAAACACAGAGTAACTCATTTATGGAGCCTGAAGAAGACGAGTCCTAGCCCAAATGGAGAAAATAGGTTGAGTGACGACATAGTCCGGAATGGTTTGGTTTGTAATTAACCTGTTGATACATTAATGTATGCCATTGTGTAGCAAACATAGAACTATAAATTAATTACTGAGTGCAGCCAAATTTATGAATAATTATCCTCAGTCACTTAGGATTCACAGTGCCAAAGGGTTTTACAAGGTCAAGGTGGCCATGTATAGTGGTTGATGCTGCATCCTGCTGGTTTTCCTGAAATTGCAATGTGGTGCAGCAGATTATTTGTACCAAGTGGTTACTGTACAACTGGAGGCAGTTACCTTTTAGGATGAGATGTTAAGCAGAGATTTTAATCCGCCTTCTCAAGTGAACATAAGATATCCTATGACACAAATTGAAATGAGTAAGATATTTCAAAGGTATGCCCAATGTTATTCATGGGGCCCAAACCTGCTGTATAAATACAGCTTGACTTTTCAAAATTACACGTGTAGAAGGGAACTGCAGATGCTGGCTTAAACCAAAGACGAACACAAACAAACTGGAATAACTCAGAGGGTCAGGCAGCATATCTGGAGAAAAGGAATAGGTGACATTTTGGGTTGAGTGGAAGAGTTTCAACCCAAAACCTCACCTATTCCTTTCTTCCAGAGATGCTGCCTGACATGCTGAGTTACACCAGCCTGTTGTGTCTATTTTCAAAATTACGTAACTGGTTGCGGTGTGCATTGATGCTTCTGAAGTTCACATTATATGAAAGTGAGTTCTTGTTTTCTTTCTTTAGGCTTGTAAAAAATAGCCTTGAACATGCATCATGACGATGAGACATCTGGGAAAAGCAGAAAATATATAGTGTAGACTAGCATCTTTGCTCTAGATGGTTAGCAGAATCTTTAATTGTTGCTCATATTTTGGCACCAAGATTTATTATCTTCTCAACTAACTCCGTAGGCAGACGTCAAATGGAAAGATTTTAAGGAAGGAAAAGTAATATTGATGTATCGAGGAGATTTCTCCTCCTCAGGTTGGAGAACAGTGGAAATATTAAGAAGTAACCATATGTATAGAATTAAAACATAGCAGATTAACTGCTTCAAATTACAGTTAATTGCCTTTATCCTTAGCACTGTCAACAAATTATTCAGCGATAGATTTTGATGCTTTGTCTTAACTCTTATCTATTTTGCTCAGAAGATTAAATTTGTGCCCTTAATCCTTGAACAATGTACCAATAGGCGAAGCTTTGCAATATTTTATCTTATTAATAGCAATCATTGTATATCTCAACCTTTTTTGCTTCATGGAGAATATAAAATCCAAATGTGTAGGAAGGAATTGCAGATGCTGGGTTAATAGATACAAAATGCTGGAGTAATTCAGCAGGGCAGGCAGCAGCTCTGGAGAGAAGGAATGGGTGAAACTTTGGGTCAAGACCCTGCTTGAGTGATTCTAAGAGCTGTAGTGATTTTATTCAAAAACAAGCACATACAGTATTTTAACAGGTCAATGGTGAGTTCCCCTTCAAGCAAGTTCCCCTTTAAATTGTTGATGGTGGATGGAGGAGGATCGGTGCCAGTGAGCAGGCTGTGAGCTCACCTCCTGCGCTCTCGGAGGTGCCCTGGGGGTTTGGAGCTCAGTTGCAGGAGGAGCCCACCGCACGGAGGCTGAGCAGAAGCTACGTGAAGTGAGTGACAGCACGTTCGCAGGTCAATGTGTCCGTGGAGGGCCTCAGGAGGAGCCTGAAGCAGCTGGGGTATCACTTGGATCAGGCGCTGCTGGAGGTCATGGATCGGATGCAGCCTGCAACTAACTGCACAGATTAGCGAGCAGCAGTGGCGGACATCAATATCACCACCAGGCCAGATGCCCCATGTCTCTGGGATGTTGGAGAAAATTAGAACATTTTTTTACTTTTTAATTGTCTCACCCCACCTAATAATTCAATGCTGTAATCATACTGCGAGATTACTACCGAACAGGTGATAATGAAAAGTTATAATAATAATAATAATAATAATATCTCTTATTGTCATTACACATAAGGGCAACGAGATTTGGTTTGCAACTTCGAGATTTCGGTTTGCAACCGTAAAAATGAACATTTGACCAGTAACATGAACACAGACTAATGTGCGAGGCTGGGGGAGACAGTCCATGGGGGTGGGGGGGGGGGGGGGGGTACTCAGCAGGGCCGGTTCAGAGCCGCTATAGCTCTGGGAATGAAGCTGTTCCTGAGCCTGGTAGTGCGGGCGTAGAAGGCCTTGTAACGTCTGCCTGATTATTATTATTTTCGTATATCCTCGTATTATTTTATTTACATAATTGAGTCACTGAACAGTGATGAATATAATTAAGAAAGAACTGCTGGAGAAACTCAGCGGGTGAGGCAGCATCTATGGAGCGAAGGAATAGATGACATTTCAGGTCAAGACCCTTCTTCAGACTGAAGTTTCTCCAGCATTTTTGTCTACCAGTGATGAATATATGGAACTTTAAAAAAAAATTACAGCATTTGACTTACTTCTATGTTTTGAAATTTTTAACTTTACCTTAAAATGTTTATAAACTTAAATATCAATTCAAAATCTATGTTTAAATCACCTTATCCTAAAGCAACTAAGTTTTGAATCAGTTTTGAAACTGAAAAAAACATGCATTTTTTTTAATGAGAAATATTAGCATTTCAAAATTTCCAGATATTTATTTCTATTTGTTCCACTTCTATGCTCAATGATAAAATAATAATTAATGTTATTAATGTTCGATTGTTTTTTAGTAGTAGAGTGATTATATTCTAACGAGGTTTGAGTGTCAGAAAAGGTACCAATCTTATCATTAGTTTTAATCCTGTCAACCAACATAATTGTTGTGATTACAGGCCTGGCTTTTTAAAATCATAACCAAATCATGTAATCTGAATTTCTAAGTGTGAGCTTTTTTTGGATGGTTGAACACTTGTCATTGAATATAATTAAACCTCAGTCAAGGATTTCCAGTTTGAATATTAACATAGAAACATAGAAAATAGGTACAGGAATAGGCCATTCAGCCCTTCGAGCCAGCTATTCAATATGATCATGCCTGATCATCCAAAATCAATACCCCGTTCCTGCTTTATCCATATATCCCTTGATTCCCTTAGCCCTAAGAGCTAAATCTAACTCTCTCTTGAAAACATCCAATGAATTGGCCTCCACTGCCTTCTGCAGCAGAGAATTCCACAAATTCACAACTCTTTGGGTGAAAAGGTTTTTCCTCATCTCAGTCGTAAATGGCCTACCCCATATTCTTAAACTGGGACCCCTGGTTCTGGATGACCCCAACATCGGGAACATTTTTCCTGCTTCTACCCTGTCCAATCTAAGAATTTTATACGTTTCTTTCAGATCCCCTCATCCTTCTAAATTCCAGCGACCCACTGAGCAGCATTGTCTACAACGATGCTAGGACATATGAGGATTATGCACTTCTAAGATTATAATTTAGTCATTAAATAGTTTGGGACACTTTGAAGGTGGTAAAATACACCTTATAAGTCACTCACTTCGCATCCACAAGATTAAAATTGTTGGTTGTCATTTAAGCAAGTTTTCCTTAAGTTTATAATAAAATTGTATGAATAAGATACACAAAACATTATAGTTTAGTTTAGTTTAGAGATACGGCACGGAAACAGGCCCTTCGGCCCACTGAATCTGTGTTGACCAGCAATCCCAGCACACTTACACTATCCTAAAAACATTAGGGACAATTTACAATTATAACAAGCCAATTAACCTTTAAACCTTTACATCTTTGGAGTGTGGAAGGAAACCGGAGCACCCAGAGAAGGCCCACATGGTCACCGGGAGAACGTATAAACACTGTTCAGACAGCACCTGTAGTCAGGATAGAACCCAGGTCTCTGGCACTGTCAGGCAGCAACTTTACCGTTGCAGTAACTCTAACGTTGCAGCAAATCTACCGTTGCACCACCGTGCCGCTGAAGCAAGATGAAACTGCTGCCTTAATAGACCAATAACTACACTAATTTCATGGATGATTCATGTCATCAAATTTCTTCGGCAACTTATTGTATGTCTTAAAGCATAATACATTTAATGAGATCAAGTTCATTACTACCAATGTGTCAATTTCATTATCATTGCAGAAACCACTATTTGTTTGATTATGTATGTGGTATTCCATTTGTTTGATTATGTATGTGGTTTTAAGTCTCCTTTTAATGGACATATTATTTAGAACTAAGCACAGAATTAGCTAATTTCCATATATTTCTTGAATTGTGTCAAAAAATTAATTATGAATTTTGCACGGTTTCCCACCAGGGGAAGCATTTGGGATCTAACTGTTTTTCTCGGCTTAGCTGAGAGCAGGTTCATCTGTTAGTAATAGTTGTAGAGCATGGAAACAGGCCCTTGGCTCTTCTCGCCCATACCAACCAAAATGTCCCATTCACACTAGTCCCACCTGCCTACATTTGCCCCATACCTGTTACCTGCTTATGGGTTTAATGACCCATCTACAATAATAATACTTGCACAATGTATTACACTATTTGCAATTTTTTTTAAATTGCACCAAACTAAATATTTACTGAAGATGTTGGAGGAAAATCTACAAAATTATGAAGGGAAATTGGTCAAAATGTAACTGTTCATTCCTCATATATATTTTCTTCCTCTATATATTTTTTTTAGCAAATATAAAAAAAGAACAGAACATTAATTTATATGAAATTACACGCTATTAAAATAATTGCACCCTAATGCAGCCTAATGTGTCTGGCTTTTAATTTCTTAAGATGCTCCGAGCATTGTTTTTTTACAAAAATAAGTTAATTTACAGGTTTAAAAAATGACATCTAATCACTAGATTTATTCTCTAGTCAATCTAAATTAAAGAATATACAAGCCAAAGCGTTACTTCAATCTAAGAAGCACAGAAGCCCACTGTTTTGCCCAGCACTCCTAGAAACAGCCATGTTGCTCATAGACACCGTAAAACTCCTCTCCAAAGACCATCGGGTATGGCGTAAACCTGAAAGAAGTGCATGCAGTCTCCCTAGGTAGAGCCCTCGACTGCCCACTGTCATGACCCACAAATGGCCAGCCAGGCCAGGCCCAGCAGCAAATTGACTCCTAAACTTGTAATGGTTGCAGAAAATAGCTGACCAAAAACTCTCTATGCTCATAGACAGTTCATGAAATACAATGCCAACCCTGTTACAGTACAATTGTTTCCTAACAATAATGTTTTCTTACTTTTGAACATCTGCGATTCGGAATCCTGGTGTGTTGGAATATCAAATAAAATGTTTTCTATGGCAATTTAGTAATTCAAGAGTAATAATCTGAATCATTCCTGGCAAACGATGCTTTTTAACAAGCTCTTGTCTGCTGTGGATTCCAGAGAGACTGAATTCCCTTTGTTTCGACTAAAAGGCCCAACTCACTAGAGAGAAACAAAAATGCTGGACAAATAATTTGTTTATGCAAATACGTTGAGAATGGTCAAATTCATTTCTTGCTGTCCTCATTACGCAGGCAAGAGTCACGACTGGCAGTCATTTTCATGTTGGCAAATATTATTTGTGCCCCTTGCTAGCATTCTGAGCACAGGAGAAGGCATGCCACCAGGGAATATGTTATGAAAGACTGAAGGTCACATCGTCAGATATTTGAAACAAATTTGATTGACAAACATTAGTCTCTTTTGGAAATAGAACCGTGTAATTAAAGAAACCATTCGAATTGCGAGTACTGCTTATGCCTAAATATTTTGGAGTGTTTCTTCATTGCAAAACTGAAAATTACAATTCATAATTAGCAACAAGAAATTTTCAGCACACTTTGGCATTAAATAACAGCAGCAGTAATTGCAATGCACATCCAATGTATTAATTTAAAACAAACACTTAATTCATAAAAATTTTGACAAAATTATTCTGTAAATGTAAAACCTGTAGGGTTCTGCAGCAACATTTTGTTTGTCTCTGAGAAGCTCAACAATCACAGATACAAAGAGTGATATGTGTATTTATTACTTTGTTAATAAAGTGCCATCTCATTTCAATTGGGAATTAATTGTTTACACAAAGGAAGGTATCATATTTTTGGCCTCTGTGACAAATTACCCGAGAAAACACTTAGAATTAACCCTTTTTCAGACTGTTTTTAAAACTAAGAATGTTATAACAAATTAAAAGAAAAATATATTAAATATATTAAATAGTTAAGATGATAATGTGCCATCCTTCACTTTCTTTCTTTCTATATTAAAATAATAAAAGTTGGTGACTTATCTAAATTATTAAGTAACTCCCAGTATTTTCCTAATATTTATAGAGAGCATGGGGAAGCATTAAAACATGCATGGATGGGGTCCTGAGCTACTTTCTAATTCATTGGAGACCCTTGGATTATCTTTAATTGGACTTTACTGAACTGAATCTTGCACTACACATTATTCCCTTTGTCCCGAATCTGTACACCGTGAGCAGCTTGATGGTAATTACGTATAATTTTTCTGCTGACTGGGCAACACAGAACACAAAGCATTTCATGGCACCTTGGTATGTGTGACAATAAACTAAACTAAACTAAACCTTGTTGGCTTGGACAAGTTGAGCCGGAAGGTCTGTTTCATGCTTCTTCTTCTTCTTCTTCTTTTCGTGTCAATCTTGTTACAAATGTCATCGTCCATCCTGAAAAGGATGCAAGCTTCCGGCGACAATCAGTGGACGCCATCACTTGTCGCAATAGAGGATGGTGGTTGCAGAATTTGCTCAGGATACTTCCAGTCTCCAGCCCCGCTTCTGCTATGAGACCTGTTTCATGCTGTAAAGATGCATGACTATGATTTATGACTGTTTCCATGCTGTATCACTCGATGATTCTGACTATATGACTCCATGATAATATATTTGAAACCTAGAGAGGACAGAACCATGATCATCCTGGAAGTACAAATGGCACAGGCATGTTAACAACTTCTCATTCTGCTTCCCACCAGGAGATCAGACAGATTTAAGGGGTGGCCAGGTGATGGCAAGTTTAGCAGCAGAGGTCTATTGAAGAATACACTGTGGTTATTTACCACCTTACTCCAACAAAACCTCCCACCTTGGTGTCCTCTGCCACCAAGAGGCCAAAGGCAGAAAGGGCAAACACTACAAACAGTAGGTTCTCCTCACAGGTCACACTTTCTTCTGACTTGGAAACTCATCCTCAGTCCTTTAACATTGGCAGGTTTAAATCCTGGAACTTCCTGACCAATAGCACAATGGAAGTACGATTACCAGAAAGATTGTCGTCGTTCCCCACCTACTCCAAAGCAATGGGCAATTAATTCTGGCCTCTGCAGCAATTAGCAAAATGTTGTCTGCAAATTTGAAAATTGAATTAGATTTGTACATGGCTGCGCAAAGAGTAAAGAAGGGGGCTGAGAACGCATCCTTGCATCCGTGTTGAGGGTTATTGCAGATGATTATTTGTCCCCAAACCCCACTGATTGGGGTCTATAGGTCAGGAAGTCCAGGATCCAGTTGCAGAGGTGCGTGCTCACCCCTAGTCCCGCAAGTTTGGTGATAAGCTTGGATGGGATAATGGTATTAAAGACAGAGCTGTAGTCTATGAATAGGAGTCTGACATAGACCTCTCTTCTCCAGGTGTTCTAGGATGAGTGTAGGGCTAGGGCAATGGCATTGTCCGTGGACCTATTGTGGTGGTAGGCGAACTGCAGTCGGTCAAGGCCACTGGGTAGACTGGATTTAATGCATTCCATAACTCGCCTCTCAGAATATGTCATGATGGTGGATGTAAAGGCCACTTGACTATAGTCATGTAGGCATGAGGTCTTGCTTTTCCTCGGCACTGGAACGATGGTGGTCTTCTTGTAGCAAGTGGGTACTTCAGAACACAGTGGGGAGAGATTAAAGATGTCCGCAGATACTCACGCTAGTTGGTCCACGCAGCTACTAAGGACACGCCCAGGAACTCCATATGGTCCAATTGCTTCTTGTGAGTTTACCCAGAGGAAGGCAGATCTAACCTCTGCTGCAGTCACTCTTGGGAGAGGCCCACTGGTGTCTCAAGGGCCAGGTGTCACCGACCTGCCTTCTGCAAAGAAAGTATTCAGTTCATCGGGTAGGGTCGCACTATCATCAATAATGTTGCCTGACCCTTTGCAGCCAGTTATCTTATTCAGACCTTGATTGAAGCCTCCAGTTACTACCAACCATGATACCACCGAGTCTAGCTGATCTTAATGATGGGTCCAAATTATAACAGGACAGAAATCAGCTATCTGAAGACAAATATCGGCAGCAATCTGATAGTCTGTCTTAAAGAATTTGGTCAGAATTAATGGATATGCCAAAAAATTCATTCCCATTAGGAAATTACTTGTTTAATGAGAATTTTGCTTACATACTTCAGATGAAGTGGAAACATTGCCATACTAAAAGTAGAGGGAATTTTATTAAATACGAGTAAACGGTGGCCGCACGGTGGCCCAGCAAACCAGGATCGACCCTTACTACGAATGCTTGCAGTACAGAGTTTGTACGGAGTTTGTATGTTCTCCCCATGACCTGCATTGGTTTTCTATGAGACATACAGGTTTGGAGGTTAATTGGCTTGGTCTAAATGTAAATTCTCCCTAGTGGGTAGGATTATGTTAATGTGCGGAGATCGCTGGTAGGTGCGGACTCGGTGGGCCAAAGGGCCTGTTTCTGCTCTGTATATCTAAACTAAACTAAACCAGTCTGGCATTGAAATTGAACGGTGTGGTGCCATTTTATGTGGGTTATATAAATCAATTTCAGTGAAACCTAAAACAAATCAAAACTGGGGACTTTCTACGTTATGTGGTGTCTGTGATTTTATTTCCAGTTCCTCCCTGTTATTGACAGGATAGGCCCTGAGGTGCCTGGGCACACTGTGTGGCAACTGGTGGTGTACAATGCATTCATGGAACACATGTCCATAATTTTCATTCATGCTTGCTTCGCCCATACCTTCTTCAGACCACTCACAGAAAAGAAGACACAAAGTCCTAGAGTAACTCAACGGATCAGGCGGTATCTTTGGAGAACAAGGATAGGTGATGTTTCGTATTGGGACCATTCTTCAGACTTCTTTTTTCTCATAGAGTTATAGAGTCACACAGTGTGGAAACAGGCCCTTAGGCCCAATTTGCCCACGCCAACCAACATGCACCATCTACACTAGTCCCACCTGCCTGCATTTGGGCCAAATCTCTCTAAACCTACCCTATCCATGTATCTGTCCAAATGTTTCTTAAATGTTGCGTCAGTACCTCCGACTCTCTGAGTTACCCCGGTAGTTTTTGGTCTTCTTTTGTAAACCAGCACCTGCAGTTCCTTGTTCCTGCTGATCTTCACAGTGCTAGTGAGTGATGTAAAGGGAACCTGCACGAACATGTGCCAGCCAAGCAATGAAGCCCTACTTCATTTAAGTTCCCTTAATGTGCTTCGTTAGTGCATTCTCTGGCCCACACAACACCCCTCCCCACCCTACCCCACCTTGGCCCAAGCTTTGAAGATTTGTCCAATTTTCCTCCTTGTCCTCAACCTTCTGACCGACCTTCCCCACCATCAAATTGCACCCTATGTCTCTATCCCCCTTCAACATCCCCATGAACAATTCCTTACCTAACTATGGATGATGCTGCCTCACCCGCTGAGTTTCTCCAGCATTTTTGTCTACCTTCGATTTCACAGCATCTGCAGTTCCTTCTTAAACATAAAGGAAACATGCCTTTTTGTTAACTGTTTGTTGGGTGAATATGAGAAGCTAATGTGACTTGGGTGGGGGAGGGATAGAGAGAGAGGGGATGCTGAGGCTACCTGAAGATAAATTTCATATCTATATTACTAAACGTCTGATCTTGACCACTTCCTGCTGTTATATATATTGATTTTAGAAAAAATGCTGCCACTTATGGCTGTGATTTTGGCCATCTTACTCAGAGTTTCACTCCGCTACGCAGGCCAAGAGGATTTTTCCGATCGAGGAAAAATAAAAGAGTTATTAGTGTTTAAAAAACATTGAGATTCTCTCTCCTGTCAATCACGCCATTAAGGCCATGCTCCTTCTGGTGGGAGGGGGAGGGACTATAAAACCCAGAAGTGTGGGCGTGGCTCAGTCTCTGCAAGATGGAGGAGGGAGTGGTCACGACTCGCTGTCTTTAGTGGCCTTGCATCCTGCTTGAAATGGTATGAAACTGCACTTGAATTTGGTGGCCTTGCACCCTGCTTGAAGTGGTAAGAAACTACACTTGAATTAGGTGGTCTTGCACCCTGCTTGGAATGGAATTTCAAGGAATAGCCATGAGTCAACTGGCAGCCCACCAGCTGTGAGTGAGTAAGCTGCCAGCACAACAGGCTTGAGTGACTGAGCCGCCAGCCCAAGAATCCATTCAGCCCACAATGTCCATACTAGCCCTCTGGAAACTAGTCCCTTCAGCTCACAACACCCATACTAGGGCTCCAGAAAGCCCCCCCCCCCCCCCCCCCTCCACTGGCCACCAATATTGGAATTAGTGGAGAGGTGGAATATTGCCTTGGGGGACCAGCCCTCCCGTGTGATGCTGGGACCCAACGGCTCCCACTTAGTCTAGTATATATATATATATATTCATGCAGACCATTCATGCAGCCTACAGCATTGCACCCTTTACATGCACTACTTACACCTTAGACACAGCCCTCAGAGTTATTCAATCATGTGAGGTATTTGCACAGAAATACATCTGCCAATGCACTCCTTCATAATCACTAGTCGTGCACTTCTAGGACATGGCTGAACTTAGTAGACGCGAACAGAACCCGAACATGGGGAAACATACTCTTCAAATGAAGTGTGCTCAATCTGCAGCAGCATGTAAGCACAAAAAATCAGAACTTGGCACATAATCCTCAATAACAATGTCGGTACTCTTGTTCAACCGGTTGCTGCGAGAAGATCATTGTTTGCAGACATTTTCAAGATTGTTAAGACATAAACTAATTTCTCAACACAGCAAAATGGTTGATGAATAGTAGAACATTGAATATTGAAAGATTAGAAATATGCATCGTCCAATCTCTTTCAGGTTTATCCTATCAGACATACTTTTTTATAATTATATCCCTCGCCTTCCCTGCAGTTGAGAACGTTTCTAATTTCCAATTTTCCCTACCACTGTTGAAAGATCATCAGCCTGAAAGGTTAATGCTACCTCTCTCTCTTCATATTTACTGCCTGACCTGTTGAATATTTCCATTAATTATATTTATTATTTGTTTATAGAATAATTCTGTATACAGAATACTGTGTGCTTACATATATAAAGATGGCAAGCAAAGACCTTTACCTTATTGAGATAATTACCTTAAAAATTAATTGTGCAGAAGCTTAAAGATTTTGTTTATCAACAATATTAAAGGTTTACAGTCCTATTGATAACATGTACTCATGTGCTACCACAATAACAACAACTCTTACCTATTGGAAATCCTTGCCTAGTAATATGTTTCAGAAAAAAATAACTTGGAAATAAATAAAACAGCTTGATTTATGATAAGGCGCTACTGATGGACATTAAATTAAAAAGAAAACAGGTGGTCTTTGTGTAAGTTGAATACAAGCAGTCATTGACCTTCACAGTAAACGCCCCATTGACTCTCCCATATTACAATGAAGGTTGAACTCCCCTTTAACCTTTCAACACATGGTCTGTCATGACTATTAAAAGAAGCAGTGTCTCAGAAATGCATAAAGATCTGTGGGAAAACCTAACTGAGCAAAAAGCAAGTGAATAAAACCATCATCCTCTGGATTTCACAATGAACATTTAGCACTTCCACTTTCCTGCCTGGCTTCCTCCTACACTGCCATAGTCACTGCATTCCTTACCCTTGCTTTTGCCAACAGCTCTTTTCATAATCTTTGTGGGAAAATGTTATTATGAGAAAGGTATGACATTTTGAAGGGATTTATACAACATCCATTTATAAATAACAAAATAGATTGATATAGAAAGTTCAAATTACTATTAATTTGAATCTTCTTTTTTGCAAACCAAACCCTGATTGAATTGTTTTAATTATAATAAGAATCTTATGTCCTTTAAGTGTAACATGGAACAGTAAAGCATGGTATTTGTGTCAAACAAAATGCCAAATTAAACTAACCTTACCTGCCTCCATTCCCTGCATATCCATATGCCTAGCTAAAAGTCTCTCAAATGCCACTATTGATTCTGATTCCATTACTATCACTGGCAGAGCATTGCAGGCACCTACCACTCTCTGTATAAAATAAACTTGCCCCACACATCTCTGTTAAACCTTTCCCATGTCACTTCAAAATTATGCCCTTAATATTTAACATTTCCTGGGAAATAAGTTCTGATTGCCTGGTCTATCAATGTCTCTCAAAATGGTATAAACTTCTATCAGATCTCCCTTCAGCCTCCAGCACTCAAAAGGAGACAATCCAAGTTTATCCAACCTCTCCTTATAACTAATACCCTATAATCCAGGCAGCATCTTGATAAACCAACTTCCAAAGCCTCCACATCCTTCCTGTACTGGGATGACCAGTGTGCACCGTAAACTCCAAATGTGGCCTAAACAAAGTTTTGTAAAGCTGCAACATGACTTTCGAATTATTGTAATCCAAAATACCTGTGTAGAACAATGATGGCGAGGGTCCTGTCATTGACTGTGAAACAATATTTAGGCTAATAAAAATGTGTCTGAAGAAGGGTCCTGACCCAAAACATCACCCATCCTATATCTCCAGAGATGCTGCTGATTCCAGCACTTTGTGTCTATATTCGATATAAACAAGCATCCGTTAAACCTTTCCACACAAAAATGTATCTGTAGGCAGAATAGATTTTCTGTTAATTTTAAGTACCCTAAATCATGTATTAAAATTTAAATAATAGTCTGCAGAAACCCATCTTCAAATTTTGGATTGTATGATTCTAACAACAATTTAATGAATCAGACATTCTGCACAACCATCTTACTGTTTGCAGCCTGTTATTAATTCAAAACCTCACACACTTCAGTGAAATTACTTAACTTGCAAATTGGTCCCAGTGGGTTATTATTTGGCCAATATGGAACCTTACACTATTCACAAGGTCAGTGGTCAGAGGATTACCATGAAAGGATCAGATTGAATCCCTCCTCTCATGAATGTTCTTAATTAACCAGTTTGTAAATTAAATATATTTTATGCTTACTGGGTCATTTTTAAAAAATCAATTGTGTTTTTTGTTTTCATTTTAGTTATTATGTTCTCACTGGAAAGTGAGCATAGTTTCCCTAATAATTTATTTCTTCACAGAATATGGGCATTATTGGCATTTATGTATTGTTAGAATAAGTGACATTTATTGTTTATTCTTTATAGTCCATGAACTGAATGGCTTCCACACCTATCTCTGATAACAGATAAGAATCAACTACCTAGAGCCATAGTCATGCAGCATGGAAATAGTCATTTTGGCCCAGCTTGTCCATGCCGACCAAGATGCCTTATCTACACTAGTCCCACCTGTCCACGTTTAGTTATCTCTCTCTAAATCTTTCCTATCCATGTATCTATCCAAATCTCTTTTAAATGTTGCTATAGTACCTACTACAGCATTGATGTATCCTTCAGCAGCAATGATATACAGAGGGATCATGGGGTTCTAGCCCATAATAGTAAGATTAAATGAGAACTTACCAGTTTGAAGTTTGATCTTTATTTTATGAGGAGTTACGGTGAGGGACTACGTGAAGAACCCCGATCGCCCGCAGTGCGCGTCAATCTTCAAAGCAGCGGTGTGAAATCACAGATAACAATAATTGAAGTAGCATAGTAGGAATAGAGAAGACTAGAACTACGAGATGATCTTTATGAGGGCTGGGAGCTGAGGGCACGTAGTCCCTCACCGTAACTCCTCATAAAATAAAGATCAAACTTCAAACTGGTAAGTTCTCATTTAATCTTATTATTTTACTTCGGAGTCACGACATAGACAGTCATGACATAGATTTGAACATGCTGATGCTATAAAATGAAGTAATAATAGTAAGATTAAATGAGAACCTACCAGTTTGAAGTTTGATCCTTCATCCAGTTACAATGAGGGATTTCGTGAAGACCCCGCCAGCACACATGCGCGACATTCTTCAAAGCAGCGGTGTGAAATCACAGATAGTAGAGTTGACTGAAGATAGTAAGATAAGAGAACTAACATACCAGTTGACCTTATAATAGAGGGTTGGGAGCAGAGGGCACAAAATCCCTCATCGTAACTCCTCATAAAATAAGGATCAAACTGGTAAGTTCTCATTTAATCTCAAGGGCACTGCCCCACGAGCATGCGACCTGCAAGCGGCAAGCTCGACCAAACTGGGGCCGAGCGGAGGTCGAGTAATCCCCGTACAGGGCCGGTCCCACCAGCATGCGCCTGCATGCGGTGAGCACGGCCAAACCGGCAGTGGGGGCTGCGCGGAAATCGGGTGAGTGGCGCGAAGTGGCGCGATTGGAGCGAAGTCCATGGTAAGTTCGCAAGGACAGAGAGGGACACAGAGAGAGAGACACGGAGAAACACAGAGAGAGGGCCACGGAGGCACACAGAGAGAGGGTCGTGGAGGCACACAGAGGGTCATGGAGGCACACAGAGAGGGTCACGGAGGCACGACGTCGAGGCGGTGCGTAATGCATTGAGGCAGCTGCGGGCCGACTGGCCATTGCTGCGCAGAATTTTTTAACACGGTCAGTTTTTCGGAGCCCCGCGCGATGTCGGGACCAGCTACGCCCAGCTCCATACGGCTCTGGCGATCGAAGTGGGACCGGCCCCGTGAGGCCAGACGGCACAAGCAACCACGTTAGGTCGCGCTCACTGCATGGAGTCGCATGCTGGTTGCACAGGCCCTTTACTATTTTAGTTCGGAGTCACGTGAGTGACTTCGTGAAGACTTCAAAGCTCTGGGATTTCATGCCCTGGAAACAAGTCCGTGCTCACACACTGTCATAATAACCAATGGAGGAAGTATGTTAACGTATTTTCAGACTTGTACAGTGCTGAAAAACAACAATGTATTATTTAGCAATAATAATAATAACCCCTAATTTTGGGGAAAATTATAATACAGAACATAAAATAGTGTCTGCAAATATCTCAGGCGTGGCCACAGGTTTGTTATAACCGCTGGAAGTTGTTTCATTAGACCAACTCGCCGTTGCAAGGGCGTGGCCCATAGGGACTTCCATCATCCTCGCTGCACGATATAGCTGCAACCCTGGTGGAATGAGATTTAAAATATCGGTGTCCACTCCTGCTGCACCTAACATCACCCTGAGCCATCTTGATATGGTCTGCACGGTACTCTGTGATGAGGATGTTTGAACTTATCAATAAAGCCATTTCTGTTCCCCTGAGACTTTTGGTGATCTCCAGTTAACATAGAAGGTGGGTCACTATGCATATGCATCTATCTACGGGATAAGCCAGGAACTCCAATTTGAGGCCAGATGACCCAGGCCTGCTTTGTTTAGGTAACTCATAAATGTGAAAGGTTACCTTATTTTAGGATGTTGCCATGGCGTTCAATCTAGTTTGTGCAGAGACTGGACCCACTGCGCCATTACAAGTGTCATCAGCATCACTATTTTATACGTGTTAGTGAGCGGGACGTGGCTGGTGCCCAATCGCTGAATAGGTCAGGACAATGCCAATATTCCAGGTCTGGGAATATTGACCCATTGGGAAATTTGTGTTTAAATCCCCTCATGAGTTTTGACACCAGAGAGTGAGATACTCCTCCATGGTGTTCTAGCTCCTGTCCCAGGTCTGAGGATAGGGCATTTTTTGCGCAATTGATGGCACTATAACTCAAGCCTTCATCGAAGTGTAGACTTGCCAGAAACTCTAGCACAACTGCGATGGTGGCTGTGTTGTAAGTTGTGTCTGTCCTGGTATAAAATACCTCCCATTTTTTGATATAGGTGAGGTACTGTTTCCTGGTGGACTCTCTGCGTGATTCCGCGAAGATTATTCATGGTTCGGTCCGACAGCCCAAATTCCAGGAGAGGTCTTTTCCAAATCTTGCACCCAATGGGTTCATTCGGTCATGGCACGGATGACTCTCTCTTGTCACAGGGTGTACCAGCAAACTCGGGCGTTTGTGGATCAGATCCATGGCTCTGACCATGTCGAGTCCCATAGGATACCATGGCTGAGTAGGCCAATCGGGTACTCACAAAATACCTGATGCGGAGTCTTGTTGAATTTTCCGCAGGACCAGACTAATGAGGCAGAAAGGGGGGGAGAAACAATCCCCCACCCCAGTGTAGCGAGATGCGCCCATCGCTACTGCCCCAGGGTCTGATTCCCATGCAACATACGTTGGTATCTGGTGATTAAGTCTTGTTGCAAAACAATCGATATCTGGCATTCCATACCAAGCTATAATGTCAGTAAATACCTGGTTGTCCAACAGCCATTCGGTGTTGTCATTGAATTGAGCTTACCCAGAAGGTGAGTAGTTGATATCCAAATGTTTCTTTCTATGCACCAGTGCCAGATTGTATTGATCAATTCATCACAAGATATCGACTTAATTCCACCCACATGATTAATGTATGTCACCACGGTGGTATTATCAATTTGTAGGCCAACATGCAGATGATGCATGTCTGAAACAGTAAGCCTGAAGTCCGTGAATGCTCCCAACATCTTAAGATGATCCCAGCTGTGAGCACTGTCGTCAGTTTGTAACACAACCAAAGGGTTTGTGACTGTGATGGGATTTAGAGCAATATCGAACATTGCTAATCCACCATCATAATTCCAATTTGCTTTGGCTGGTCTGTCAAAAATGGCCAGCATGGTGTTTTGAGTGCTGCAGTTTTGGCTCTTTGTAGATTTTGGTAATGAAAGGGCCCAAATTGTGGCTGGGAAAGGCAGCCATGAGCTTCCCAATTACCCCGGCTATTTGCCGAATAGATGGTTTACTGATGCAAACAAGGTTGTTATATGCCTCTATCAAGTCTGTTGCCTTCTCCCTTGGTAAGGTGACAGTCATGTGAACCGAGTCAATCGTGAATCCCAAATAATCCATAGTCACAGAAGGCATTTAACTTGAATTTGTCTGGATGGATAATAAACCCCAATTTTTGAAATAGGAGCTTGGTGGCTGAGACAGCCAATGTAGACAATTCCAAGGTTATCCCCACAATAAGATGTCATCTAGATACACCTTGACAATATGTTTTTGTTTCCGAAGAAACGCCAATGCTGGTTTCAATATTTTTGTAAACAGTCTGAGGCTGATGTTAATCCATTATGCAGCGCTTTATACTGCCAGAGCTAACCCATCCAGATAAATTTCAAATATCTGTGGTGATCTTTGTCTATTGGTTCTGAGTAGTATGCATCTTTTAGATCGATGCAAGCCATGAAGTACCCCTTGGAAACTAGTTGTTTTAGCAGTAACAAAAATTTTCCTTTGAAGTGGGTGTACTGTACAAAAGTATTCAGTTGTGTCAAATCAAATGATGCGGAATCAGTCATCTTTTTTGTTTTTAGGTGAAGATGTTTGATACAAACTCAAGAGATTCATGTTTGGTTTTCTCTATTACTCCTTTTGTATATAGTCTTAACAGTTCCGCATGACCTTCCATTTTCTCTTTTTTGTGAAAGCACAAACCTTCGGCTAGGTGCATGTTGAACCGGAAAGGAGGAGTTTATCAACAAATTCAATTTTATATCGCTGATTACTGTGCAGTATGAAAAGATCAGAAGTTATTCCCTGAACAAGTGTAACCTTCCCCCAACCTGTGAAGAAGTTACACATGTTATGTTCCGAAGGCAACCAGACCCACCTACCTCCATGTTTACCGGTGGTGCTGTGTTCGTTTTCTCCTTCCTTGGTTCCTAGGAGTGGAGGCGTTGTGGTGTGGGGTTGGCGCATCTTCCAGGAAGGCCGTTCTGGGACATGGCCTGAAAAGACCTTTGTGTAGGTTGTACGGCCTTCGAGCTTTCACCAGCTTTTCTTTCCGTGTGATAACACAGCCTGCTGGTGGATGCGGAGGGGTTCTGCTGCCAAATATATGAGGATCTGGTAGCGGCCGGCACCTTAATCATGCCGACGGCTTTTGCCTCATTGTCGAAGTCTTTTACCTGTTTGGGCAGGTTGTCCCCGAATAACAGAGTAGGCGGTTGTGCACTGCTGGTTCTACACAGCCCCGCGAACTTGGGGTTTAGGTTGGCTGACATTCTTCCTGAAACAGTTGATCTCAATGGTCCATACAGGAGAGTGCCAGAGCTTCCTGCTGCTCCTCTGACATATTTTCCGTCTACTGACCTGGCAAAGCTGTAATACCCGAGGCCAGTAGTTTCAGGATTTACCACAGGCACATTGAGGGAAGTACAGATTCCTGGAGCTAGATGAGTTGTTAAATAATTTATACTGGCTGCCTGCTGACAATGGTAGCCCCTTTTGTGAGGGCATCGCAACTTGGATACCATCCACGCGTTGCTCCTTTTCTTGCACCCCTAGCATGTTGTATTCTTCTGCCAATACCCCCTCTTCAGAGCCAGCCCAGACCTGACTCCTTATGCTCCCCTGCGAAGAGGGTGAACATTTGGCAGCCCTGTAAAGGGTATGGCCGTGGGTCGGCTAGGAGACCCACAGTGACCAGACTCCAGCTGGAGTGGGTCATGTTGGAGCTAGTGCTCTCCATCCACTCCATGCGGGATTATCGACTGCCGTCATTACCCGTGAACGGCGAGTCTCTGAGCCCAGACCCTGCCGAGTCAACAGGCTTGCCCGACGTCCGGGTAGTTTTGCTGCCAGTCCGATGTATTGCTGCAGGCTGTTGTGGCTTTAAGTCGGGGCTGCCACTCCATCGTCGCTACCCTCGAACAGCGAGTCTCCGAACCTGAACCCTGCCGGGTCAACGGGCTTGCCCGACTTCCGGGTCTGTGGAGAAGTCTGCCGCCGCTGACTGCCCACGTTCCAGTGGTCCTCCACAGTCAGTCTCTCGAGGCGGCCCGTTGGTGGGGTACTCTGTGCCACAGAGACCCTGAAAGAAAAACTGAACTCAGGCTAGTTGTTCCTTACCTGCAGGTCCATTCTGGTGGAGGAGCGACCCTCGTCCCTGCCTGTCGCTTCGCATCCCTTTGACGATATGTCACGCATGCGTGCTGGTGGGGTCTTCACAAAGTCACTCACGTGACTCCGAAGTAAAATAATAGTCCCACCTCTCACTCCGATGGAAACTATAGTCAAAACGAAAATAGAGTTGACAACTACCTCTGTTCTAGTAATGGGTTATTATAAATGTTTGAAAATTTGTTTGCTTGACCATGCTGCAAGCGCTAGGACATGGTCCAACGGAATGTAAGACCCTTGCTGCTGATGTTATAGCAGCCCTGATGGAGTGAGATCAGTATCTACTCCTACATAAATCAAAGTACATTTTATCCCCTGGAAGTGACCTGAACAGATACGTTCTTATAAGTGTTTTGTGACTAACGACATAGCTAGTTCAGAGTCTCGAAGGCTCTCAGTGACCTTAACATATTGGTATATATGTGCGTCCTCACTTTACCAAAGGTGCCTGGGTATACCTTTAACTATTTTGAGATCTGCCACACCTTCTGCTCTGCTTAAGTGAATTATAAGCATAAATATTATATATTATTATTTACAGATGTTCCATGGCAACTATGTAGTGACTAAACCTGTTGCGCTAAACCAGCGCCAGAAGGATAACCATCTTATGAGATCCGGCGAAACTAAGGATGTAGCTGGACCCCCCTGGTGAAAATAGTGTTCACACAATGTTAATATCCCATACTGCATTGTACTTGTCCGAGGAGACATTGTGTTAAAGATATGCTTACCAACTTGATATCCAGGGTGAACCTGACAGAGCGGGTCTTGTTTGCTGCAACCAATACAATGAGAAGTGATGTTGGCGCAGTTAGTGGCCATACAACTCAATTATTGACAAAAGATCATTTAAAAAGAACTCGAAAACATCAGTAATCTGTACCGTTTTCAATGTAACATGAGCATTCGACAAATGCTTTCCATCTCCTGGAAAAGAAAACTCCTGCTTTTTGGTGCTATCCCAACACTCTGAACACATACAAGGACTCATGTAACAACTCAAGCCGTAGAGCAGTCTATTGAAATTGGACCACTGCGGTCTGGACACAGCATTGCTGCTGGGTTTCCCCTCCCCGGGGAACCCTAGCATCTGTGTGCCTTACCAAGGGGAACTGGTAAGTTTCTGGTCAGTTTCTGGTCAGTTTCAACCCCATATCCTGGGCCACTGCGGTCTAAAAACCACACCTCTGCTGAAGTTCCCCTCCCAGGGAACCCAGCGTTCAGGAGTCACTGACCATTTTGTCAGCGACTGAACTTCACGCTTCCGTGGTAGGTCCGGGGTTTCCCCACGGCCCGCAGCTGGTTCCCTCATCGGCACCCACAAAGCATCCGGCAGGAACCTCTGGAAAAAAGTTCCTGCAGAACATCAAAAAACAGGTAAAAAATACAATTTACATGGAGTTTAAACATACCGCTGGTAGGAGCGATGTGCCTGCCAGTCCGGCGCTTTGCCAAATGCATGCGTCGTAATGACGCGCACTGCGGCCAATCGGGGTTCTTCACATAGTCACTCACGTGACTCCGAAGTAAAATCAGGAAGTCATATTGCAGCTTTATAAAACTTTGGTTGTCGCATTTGGACTATATTGTGCAGTTCTGATCATCCCATTACAGAAAGGATGTGGAAGCTTTGGACAGCCATAGTCACATATATTGCCTCATATGGTATAATCCCAGAGACAAAGAGTCATAGTCAAACAACAAGGAATCAGGCCTTTTGGCCCATCTTGCCCACACTTGCACACACCACCTTCCATACACCCACCACCCTTGTGTGAAATATCGTCACATATAGTTCCAACTGGATAATAACAGTGGGGATTCTTCCCTGGTTACCAGAAAGCTAAATGGATTTTGATGGTAATCCAGTCTTTTCATCGTGACCTTTACTGATACTAGCATCCGTTTCAAATTTCAGGTAACTTTAAATATCTAAACTTAAATTCCACAGGAACCATGATGGTGTTTGAACTCATTTCTACAGTGTACGTCTTCAATAAGCCATGTTATTTTTTTTTTAAATGGAGACAACAGTTTGTTTCCCTTATTTATGCAGTGTTTGTAATTTTCATACAGAGCTAGTAGATAATTGAGTGCTTGTTAGGTGGAAAAACAATCACGGCACTCCTCAAAATTGCACAGAACCACATATGGCTACAAATTCAATTGCTTTACACTTTTACTTTCTGGAATGAAAGATGGATATCATCATATCCAGGTTGTTTCATTTCAGCCAGGTCAGCTACTCCTGGGAGTGAGACATTGTTGTGCCTCTGGCCAGTTTCTTTGGCAGAACACATGGGATTACATTACTTCTTCAGGAGCACTGAGGAGAACATGGACCGCATTGTCCCAGACATGAACAATTGTCCTTGAGTCATAGAGTGATACAGTGCAGAAACAGGCCCTTCGGCACAGCTTACCTACACCAACCAACATGTTCCATCTACAGTAGTCCCACTTGCCTGCATTCGGCCCATATCCATCTAAACTTGCGCTATCCATGTACATGTCTTATTGCTTCTTACACATTGTGATAGTAACATTTAAGTTAAGATCTGGACTGGTTTGTCTTCCCAAACAAGGATATCTGCCAAGTAAGCCAATACCTTTCCTTCATCCCTGGAACCTGATCCACGCATGTTAGCACATGTAAGCACACGCACCATCCCACATGGCAATGAATACCAATTGTGACTGTTCCCTTGCATAAAATCTGAAGATACAAAATTCAAACTAGAAACCTGAGGCCAAAACAGATCATAATTTAAAAGTCTGAGACCTGATCTTTTTCAAATTCTCGTGGTCCTATTAGATCTTAGAAAACGTAGGGCTAATCATTTATGAGTGTGATAATTGTAGTTTCCTTCATCGCGAGTAAGAAGTGCTGCTCCGGATTCCTTGGTCCCATTGAACATCATCACCACAGCGACTCATGGAGGAATACTATAAGAATGGTTGCACTTAAGCTTTGTCAAAATGATGGACTTAATGAAAGATCATTCATATATCATGCAGCTAACAGATACATCACGATTGATATGGCTTATTTTGCAGTTGCTTTGTCTTGATTAGATGTGTAAAGTCTGTGGCTGTGATGAGCTGGGTTTCTTTCAGTCTCATGTGACTTATTACAGAGAAACAATAGTCTGGATGCATGAAGACTTTTTTATATAATGGAAGCTACAGTTTTAATATTCCCCTGAACCACATAAAATGGGCCACATTTTAACTCCTTCAAAAGATGGTCCTGCCAACATCATGGTATTTCATAGGTTTAGCCTAAAGTACCAGAATACGATCAGAACTGCCAACTGTATAGAGCAACCCGACAAGCTTAGAGACATGCAAACTATCCAGCATACCATATGACAAAAAGATCAATAAATGACTGTGAAATAATGGTGAATGTAAGGTATATAATGTAAAGTTGTGTAAGGTAAAGTTGAGTGCCCAGGAAAAATCATTTCCATGAACTTTGAATGCAAAAATAGGGCTGAAGTCTTTAGGCTTTAGAAATACAGCATGGAATCAGGGCCCTTTGGCCCATCGATCTTGTCAGAGCACCCGGAGAAAACCCACAGGGTCACAGGAACAATGTACAAACTCCGTACATACAGCATCCGTAGTCAGGATTGAACCTGGCGCATTAAAGCAGCAAATCTACCCGCTGCGCCACTGTGCCGCCCTGTTCATGTTATTGAGAGATTTCTTGTTCCCGGCTCTGATAGTCTTGAACCAACGTCTAGAATTGTTATTGGCATAATAGCCAGGATAATGAGGGGAAAGCAGATGTTTCTATCTAATGACAGTCAAAGTAGATAGTCATCGATGTTGCAAATTGGGAAAAATGGAAGGACAGCTGATTTTGTAAATTTAAAAAAAGTTTTATTAATCAGTTGGCCCTCCATTTCTCCTAATTTGTAACGTCGATGACTTTGAGTGTCTGCTTTCAGTGTCATTAATTAGCAACATCTGCTTTCCCAGATAGATAGATAGATAGATAGATAGATAGATAGATAGATAGATAGATAGATAGATAGATAGATAGATAGATAGATAGATAGATAGATAGATAGATAGATAGATAGATAGATAGATAGATAGATAGATAGATAGATAGATAGAAGCCTGAAGAAAGGTTTTGACCCGAAACATCACCCATTCCTTCTCTCCAGAGATGCTGCCTGTAGTGCTGAGTTACTCCAGCATTTTGTGTCTACCTTAAAAAGGTTAACAAACGACCTCTTTAATGAGAGGACCCCATTTAGCGAGTGCATCACAGGGACATTGACACTTATAGTATCTATGTATATATATATATATATATATATGTGTGTATGTATATGTACTATCCAAAGGGCCGCATAGTGGAGCAGCAAGTCAAGGTGCTGTTTCATTACACCACAGTTTGATCCTGACCTCGGGAGTTGTCTATGTGAGTTTGCACACTCTCTGACCAAATGTGTTTTATCCAGGTACACCATTTTCCTCCCATATCCCAAAGATGTGTGGGTTCATGGGTTAATTGGCATCTGTAAATTGCCCTAATCCGTAGATTGCCCCTAATGGGAGTGGATGAGAAAATGAGATCATATAGAATTAGTGTGAACAAATGTGATTGATGATTGGCATGGACTTGGTCGGCCAAAGGGTCTGTTAGCCATGGTATATCTTTCAATCAATCTTTCAAAAATAGATCTTCAGACTTGATGGAGGTGTGACAACCAGATGTCCCCAGGATCACCAGGTCATCCTGAAACATGGAGTGGCTGCCATCCCCTTCCCCACTTCAATGATTTCGTGAGGCCAACGACAAGGGTGTAAGTAGGGTAGCCTAATATTCAATTTTAATATATCTGAGCACTTTGAAACTGGGACAGGTGGAGCACAGAAAAGTATAGCTCAACTTTCCATCTATCACTTTAATTATTCACTTAGTTTTCATTTCCCTATTTTTGCAGGCTCTATAACAATCATTTCAAATAGTACTACATGACATTGTGCACTGTTTGGGTAATTAAACAAAACAGAACAGAACAGAATATTAAATGATTGATTTTTTTTCATTCTGAATTCTTCAGGAGAAAGTATTTATTCAGATTCTTCAGAAATGAATGGTCTTGAGATCATACTTGGAATAAGTACTTAAAGCTATATATTTGAATTAGTTTTGAAAATGAACACAGGTAAAATTATTTCCTAAGAGTAAAAGTAAGAGATTTTTGCGCTGATAAGTTTAATTTAAAGGTTCTTATTATCCTGAACTCAATAGTTTTTTTTGGTATAATTTTGGAATTATAGGGAATTTTGTACTATACCCGTAACCTATATCTGACTTTACTCAGATAGGCATAGACACAAAATAAAACAGCTCATAGATCAGTGGTGAGTCTATCGAACAAGAGGGTTTATTAAAGGCCTTAGCGATGTACATTGGGAAACAGTGTGAGCAAGCCCAAACTGCTTCGACAAGCCATAGTAACTACAAGATTTTTATATCCTCATGACGCAATTGTTATTTGTGGAGTTGAAATAATTCATTAATCAATGTCTCTGTAACCTTCCATCTTTGTTTTTCCCCAGAGTTAACTTTAACCTTACATTTTTTTTTTGCTTTAAAAATCTCTCTCCCACATATCTATTACATAAATACCATAAGTGTCAATGTCCCTGTGATGCACTCGCTAAATGGGGTTCCCTCATTAAAGAGGTCGTTTGTTAACCTTTGGAAGACTTGCCTGCAGGTTAAACAGGTTTGTAGGTTAAACAGTTATAAAGAACAGCTGTAATCTCAAGATTGCAACAGATAAGAACCTAAACAGAACTGCAAAGGACTATCCTCCTCCCTACTGATAAGAAAGTCTGTTTTTCAGCAGAATGTTTCATCTTTAGCTATTCTTACTACATTCTTAGTCATTCTTCCCATCATGCTCCCCAATATATGAGCTCTAGGGTTAACCAAATTATAACCTCTTCATCTTCCTTGTAATTCTCAAAATTCACGACAACAGTTTTCTATTTTATACCTACTTGTTTTGCTCTCTAGTGAAATCAATAATGTGTAAAATATGATGCATCATAAAACAGATTGCTGACCAGTCTGAAGAAGGATCTCAACCCAAAACGTCACTCGATCCTACTGTCCAGAGATGCTGCCTGTCCCACTGAGTTGCTGCTGCATTTTAGCTGATTAAACAAGCCTGTTCCCCGTTCAATGTATTTGGTAAAATTGACTCCAGTGCCTCTGCTGTGTCTAATTCACAGCAGAATTGCATATTACATGCAAGGGGAATAGAGAGTGGTGCCAAATATCCCTATCCCCTCTTCATCTAAATATGGCATTAACCTTGGCCTATTGGCAGCCTAACCTTTGAATCAGAAAATTGCATGTTCAAGGCTGACTCTTGAGACTTAAGCACATAATTTAAGCTCTTCTAATTCTGTCTAATATAATTGGCTGTCTTACCAAGGCCCTAAGCTCTGAAATTTCCTCCCTAAACTCCTCTTCCTCCCTACATCTCTTTCCCTATTTAAGATTCTCTCAAAATTCTTCTGTAAGACCAAGAATTTGCTCATCTGCCCTGTTCCTTTTGAGGCTCTATTATGTTTGTTTGATAAGGTTCATAAGGTGCATTGAGACAGTTTGCTATATTAAAGACACTAAATAACTAGAAAATGTTGTTGAGAAACGGGCGGCATGGTGGCGTAGAAATATTGCCTTACAACAGCAGAGACCAAGGTTCGATCCTGACTACGGGTGCTTGTCTGTATGGAGTTAGTACATTCTCCCTGTGACATGCGTGGGTTTTCTCTGAAATCTTTGGTTTCCTTTCACACTCCAAAGATGTACAGGTTTGTAGGTTAAATGGCTTGGTATAAAATGTAAAAATTGTCCCTAGTGTGTGTAGGGTGGTGTTAATAGGCTGGGGTACTGCTGGTCAGTGCATACTCAGTGGGCCAAAGGACCTGTTTCTGCACTGTATCTCTAAATTAAAACTAAACTAAAATCTGGTTCATTACTGGGAGGATGCCATTGTGTGAATGTTTTATGGGATTGAATACAATATTTCCATTTGATATGTCTCTTACATGAGATTATTATAGAACAATTTCATATATATTTTCTGTGGAGGATATTGGATGACTGACAAATTCAGATTAAAGAAGTGTCTCCACACATCTGTCCATTCCCTTAAAGATGCTGCCTAAACTGCTGAGTTCCTCCAGCTCTTTGTGTTTTGCTCAAGATTCCAGAATCTGCTGTTTCTTGAGTCTTCATATATATTTTATCTTGTACAAGCTTAAGTGACATTGGAAAATCTGGTTGACATTAAATCAAGTCAACGAGATTGTAAACAACAATTTATATGAAGTAATTTTAATATTCCAAATGGCCCCATAGCAGAAGCGTCCACGTCGCGGGGCTGTAAACTGGAAGTATCCTGAGCTAATTCTGCTACCACCATCATCTATTGCGATGAGTGATGGCTTCCACTGATTGTCACCGGAAGCTTGCGTCCTTTTCGGGACGGAGGATGACAGCGAGGCCAACATTTGTAACAAGATGGACACGAAAAGAAGAAGAATATTCCAAATTAAATATATGGAGTTGTTCAACTCATCAATAATATATACTAAATTCTACATGGGGGATATGCATCGAATTCAGGCAAATGGGAGTAGCCCAGAATGCCAACATGTTTTGGCTGAAGGGCCTATTTCCATGCAGTATGACTCAAAAGAAAAAATCAGGTCACCCAATGAAATCAATTACCTGCAGATCTTGTGGCCTCCAGTTGCTAATATGTAGTCTGTGAATGTTTTGCTAGCATTTAACTACAGCAGAATAAAAATGAAGCATACGCTTTGCTGAATGTAGCTCAGTTTCCATAGTCTTTAGCTGTGATATAGAAGTAATGAGTGTGGCAACTTCCTGCCATTGGAATTAGTCATTGGCAGACAATTGGAATAGGTTTAAGTTTATGCTTTTAAATTAGAAAAAAATAATAGGTGCATTAATAATTCAGTTTCATTTAAAGTCAGATTGTTCAGATGGCGGACCAGTCATTTTATTAAAATCTTTACTTATTGTGTTAAACCAAATTTTCTCTACATCCATAAAACAGGTTGCAATTCCAAAATATATAAATGAATATTTAAATGCACATTTTTTTTTGCATTATAAGATACTGCTTAATTGTGATTTTGTAAATCAATACATTCAGAAAATTAAATCATAATTTCACTTCAGAAAACCAGCACAATTTAAAGCACTCTTTGTAACCAGAATGCCAACGGCAATCAAAGTAGAAACTTTATCCCTATGTGCTTAATTACAACCTCCTAATGTAAACCATTATGTCAAAGTGTTTAATTAGATCTGGTTAATCTCCTTTAAATTACTCTGTCCAATGACATATGTTTGCTCATGGATGAAAAATGTTGAGTTTTAGTTATCAAATTTATTTTTATTTCTGCCTAGTCCATTCATAAAACCAGTCTATTCATATCATAAGATCCATTGAAATTTCCTTATTGCATGACTACATCTCTTTTTTATGAATGGTTAAAGCAATAATGCCTAAAATCTGACCCAGTATGGATATTGCAGAATAAGCACTAATGTTGACATATATTTTGCTGGGTATTTTAATCTAATTTTTATCTAAGGGTATTTTTATCTAATACACCCATGTCTAATATGGGTGTCAGGGGTTATGGGGAGAAGGAAGGAGAATGAGGTTAGGAGGGAGAGTTAGATCAGCCATGACCGACTGGCAGAGTAGGCGTGATGGGCCAAATGGCCTAATTCTGCTCCTACCACCTATGATCTGATGATCTTATGACCAAGCACATAAAAAATGGAAGCAAAATTAGGCCACAGCCCTTCAACCTACTTTTGGTCCACATTTGCGAAAGGAGTGACTAGTTAGTGACCAGCATTGGAGGCAGTCACTAATTAAGTCTAGGGACGAGAAGATTGTCCTATCATGTGATGATAAAGAGATAAGATCAATATTTTTCAAAGTTGAGAAGAATGAGGGTTAATCTTATTGAAACGTATAATCTCCTGTAGGACATGACAGAGTAGATGTCAAAATGATTTCAATATTGGGAAAATCTTGAACAAGATGATCTAGTTTCATTTAGAGATACAGCATGGAAACAGGCCCTTTGGCCCAACATGTCCATGCCGACCAACAATCACCCATACACTAGTTCTATCCTGCACACTAGGGACAAAATACAGCAGCCAATTAACCTACAAACCTGCATGTCCTTGGAATGTAGGAAGAAACCTGAAGCACTCAGAGAAAACCCATACGGTTACAAGGAGAATATGCAAACTCCGTACAGGCAGTTCCTGTAGGCAGGTTCAAACCCAGACCTGGCGCTGTGAGGTAATAACTTTACCACCACGCCACTGCGCTGTCATGGAATAAAGAGGAAGTAGATAATTAATTGAAATAAATTGTGGGGCATTGGGAAATGGCACAGAAGAGATGATGAGAACAGTGATAGATCTACTACGATCATATGGAATGGTGCAACAGGCTAGATGGGCAGAGTGGCCATCTCATGTTTTTTTACGTTCTTGTACTTTTGGGCACTAATTATAATTTCCTAGTTTCTCTTACTTTGGAAATAATTCAGTCCCTTTCCTGAATATATACTCACCACTTGAGCCTTGATGTTGATCTTGGATAATAAATTCTAAAGACTACCCTCTGAACAAAACACATTTTTTAATTTCAATCATAAATGGCTGAATCCTTACTTTGAAATGATGGCCTTTGTTTTGGATACCCCATCTTGGAAAAGGTCATCTCAGCATCTATTCTGTCCAGTTGTATGAAAGATTTCTATGTGATTTAATGAGGTCACCTCACATTCTTGTAAACTTCATGGAGTAGAGGCCCAATCTTCTTAATCACTCCTCATAGGAACAAAACGCATCTCAGGAATCATTCTGTTGAACCTTCATTGGAATTATTTATTCCCTTAGTGAGGAAGATGAGATCTAGACACAACATTTCTGGTATAGTCTCAATGGGGCCCGATATCATTTTAATGATTTCTTTACTATTCACTCAAATCCCCTTTTTTTCTAAAGCTAACATAACATTTGCCTTCCTACTTGTTCAGTTATATGTGTAGAAGAAGACCCAAAGTATTTGAGCATCAACACTTTTCAATTGCTTACTATTTAAAAAAAAAGCTTTACTATATATTTTTACAAAAAGGATGCCCTCATCATTTATTTGTTTTGTTATTCCATCTGTTATATAATTGTCCATTAATTTAATCTCCTTATGTTTCAACAAAACCTTCTCACTGTTCACATTACCATCAACTTCAGTATCATCAGTTCAGCTAGGCATCATGTTCAGCACAAACATTGTGGGCCAAAGGGGCCTGTTCTTGTGATGTCCTGTTTCATGTTTTATGTTCTGTCATCAGATCTTCACATCCAATTGATTGTAGATTGTGAACAGATAGGATCCCAACTCTGATTCTTGCAATGAACTTACTTCCGACTCAGGTACTATCACAACATTTAAAATACATTTGGACAGGTATATGGATAGGAAAGGTTTGTAAGAATATGGGCCAAATGCAGGCAGGTGGGACTAGTGTAGATGGGGCATCTTGGTTGGCGTGGGCAAGTGGACTGAAGGGCCTGTTTCCATGCTGTATGACTCCATGACTAAAAAAAAACCATTTATTGTTACTCTTTATTTTTTGCATGTTAATCGATCTCCAGATCATGCTGGTAAATTATCTCCCATCTCGTGTGCTCTAATTTTGTTTCATCTTCTCTTTTGTGACACCTGGTTTAAGCCTTTCTGATAGACCAAATGCACAACATTCATCATTTCGCCTTATCTGTTTTGTTATTCACATCCTCAAGAATCTCTAACAGATCTGTCACAAATTATTTTTCTTTCATCAATCTACATTGACTCTCGCCAATCCCATTATTATTCCCATTGTTAAGTGTCTTTACTGGCAGATTCTAAAAAAATCCCAACTACTGATGTCCGCGACGTGACCTGTAGTTACTTGTTTTCCCTCTCACTCCATTCTCAAGCAGCAAGCCTACATTTGCTAGATAACACAGTGGGAACTTTTCAAGAATAGATTACATTTTGGAAGATTATAAACATCGCATCTATTAACTCCATAACCAACACTTTCAAAATCTTAGGAAGCAGATTCTAGATCCTGAGGCTTATCTTTCAGACCCATTAATTTCAACAATACTAATTTTTCACTAAGGACAATTTCTTTCAGCTCTTTGTTCACACTCATATTAGGTTATCTCTGGGATGTTTTCTGTGTCTTCTTCCCTGAAGACACAGAAGACACAAAAATATTTTAATCACTCTGCCATTTATTTTTATTTCTCAATATAATTTATCCCGTAGTCTTTCTGCAATCAAAATCATCTTTTGCCAGTGACTATCCTTTTTGCACATCTTTAGAAGCTTTAAAATGCTGTTTATATATTTCTCTCCAGATTACTTTATATTCTACATTTCTTTTCCTAATTAATTTCTTTGCTCTCCATTGCTGAATTCAGATTTTTTTTTACCCAATCCTTGGATTTACTGTTCTTTTTTGAAAAGTTGTAAGACTTTTGCTTTGATCTAATATTTTGAATCCACTGGTGTTATCTTTAGTTTAGTTTAGAGATACAGTGCGGAAGCAAGCCCTTCGGCCCACCGTGTCCACACCAACCAACAATTCCCACACATTAACGTCATCCTACACACTAGGGACAATTTACTTTTATACCCCGCCAATTAATCTACAAACCTGCACGTCTTTGGTGTGGGAGGAAACGGAGATCTGGGAGAAAACCCACGCAGGTCAAGGGGAGAATGTACAAACTCCATATAGACAAGCACCCGTAGTCAGGATCAAACCCGGGTCTCTGGCGCTGTAAGGCAGCAACTCTACCGCGGTGCCACTGTGCTGCCCCCTAGCGCTATGGTTCGGGGACTTATCTATGGCTAGGTTTGTGCCCAGAATGTATATGTTGTGAGCACTGGACATAAAATAGCCTGAAACCCTCTTTGTTGATCAATATCAAGAAAGCCACCTTTTATTCACTCCACAAATTTACCCTCCACACTATTATTGGACAATTTGTTTTGCTCAGTATATGTATATTGTATATGTATATATATAGTTTTTCCCCATAACTATAATTCCAATGCACCTCTGGTTTCCTGATTTATAGAGTATCGTACATTACCACAAAAGTTACACTATCACCAGCACTTAGCCTCACAGCTCCAGTTCCGTTTCAGTTCAGTTTAGTTTATTGTCACTTGTACCGAGGTGCAGTGAAAAGCTTTTTTTGCGTGCTAACCAGTCAGCAGAAAGATGATTACAATACATGATTACAATCAATGCATTTACAGTGTATAGATACATGACACGGGAATAATGTTTAGTGCAAGGTAAAGTCAGCAAAGTCTGATCAAGGATAGTCCGATCAAAGAGGTAGATATTAATTCAGCACTACTCTCTGGTTGTGGTAGAATGATTCAGTTACCTGATAACAGCTGGGAAGAAAGTGTCCCTGAATCTGGTGGTGTGCGTTTTCACACTTCTATACCTATTGTCTGATGGGAGAGAGGAGAAGAGGGAGTGGCCAGGGTGCGACTCGTTCCTGATTATGCTGCTGGTCTTGCTGAGGCACCGTCAGGTATAAATGTAATCAAAAGAAGGGGGGTTGGTTTGTGTTACGGCCTGGGAAGCGTCCACAATTCGCTGCAGTTTATTGCGGTCCTGGATGAAGCTGTTCCCAAACCAAGCTGCTTTCTATGGTGCACCTGTAGAAGTTGGTGAGAGTTGTAGTCAACATTCCAAACTTCCTAAAGGGCCTGTCCCACTTTGCGATATTTTCGGCGACTGCGGAGCATCAGTGACTGAAAAACCATCAAGTTGCACGACATACATGCTGACGTTTGCTGGCATGCGGGTGACGCCCGGTATGGGATAGGGACCACAGGTGGGCTGCAAAATATTCTTCCTTCAATGCATGGATTTTAAACATTAATATGTTAAAATTAATACAATAAAATCAATTGTGCAAATGAAAAGATGTCTGTCGTTCAGTTTTATTTTTAGATGTATTGGGCCGTTTCCAGATCCAGTCACCGTCTCTATAACTTTTCACAGGGATGGATGCAGTGAATGTAGACTGAACTCCTCTCTCCCCTCCACCCCCCCTTCCCCCCTCCCGCCGCCATCCCTCTTTCTCCACTCCCCCTACCCTTCTCCCCTACCCTGTCCCCCTTCTTCCTTTCCCCCTTCCTCCTTCTTCCCGCTCCACTCTTCTCCCCCTTCTACACTCTCTCCCTCCCCTCACATCCCCTCCTCCCCCTTTTTTAAAAAACATATTTACATATTACAATACTTTACAGCCTATTCCATTCCCCCATTCTCCAACCGCCCCCCCCCCCCCCTCCCCACGCACTTTCCCCGATGCCCCCCCCATTTGTGGACCCAGCCTGTGACAGCTAGATCCCATTAATAGTACTGCACGAAGGCCACATCATCACAACACCCCCCACCTCGTCAAAATGGGTGGTGGGTATTTAGACTCAGTGACCGGAGCAGGTGGGACTGGTACATTGACAACATTGCCTGTACCCAGTTGAAAATCCAGCAGCCTCTGGGGGTTTGGAGAGACCATTGGAAGAGAGATCTGCCTCTGGGACAATTCGTGGCCAACAGTTTAGTTCCCATGAGGAGCAGGCAGAACATTGGGGGCTCGAGTCCAACCCCTGGGGCCCCTGTGTCACATTTAGTTCAGAGATACAATGCCATTCGGCCCACTGAGTCCGCACCGACCAGCAATCCCCTGCACACTATCCCACACACGCTAGGGACAATTTATAATGATACCAGACCTATCAACCTAGGTTTAGGGTTACGGTTGCGGTTAGGGCTAGGGCTAGGGGAAAATAGGGGTGGGGTTGGAGAATGGGGGAAGGGAGGAAGAGGGGGAGAAGGAGATGTGAGGGGAGGGGAGAGGAGAAGGGGAGAAGAGTGGAGCGGGGAGAATGGGGGAGAGAGGGGAAGGGAAGAAGGGGGAGAGGGGAGGGGAGATGGGTATGGGGGAGTGGAGAAGGAGGGATTGGGGCAGGAGGGGGGAAGAGGGGGGTGGAGGAGAAAGGGGAGAGGAGAGTTCAGTCTACACTCACTGAATCCATCCCTGTGAAAAGTTAGAGAGACGGCGATTGGATCTGGAAGTGGACCAGTACATCTATAAATAAAACTGAACGCATCGGACATCTTTTCATTTGCACAATTGATTTTATTGCATTAATTTTAAAATATTAATGTTTAAAATCCATGCATTGAAGGAAGAATATTTTAAGCCCACATGTGGTCCCTAACCCCAACCTTAACCCTAACCAGGAGTCACCCACAGGACAGCATACGTCAGCATGTGACAGGGCGCACAACACGAGGAGACACCCAAATGTCATCCCTGGATTTTGAACATTCCAAAATCCTGGGCGACAGGGGGACACCACGTGTCACCTTACGCATCACCTGCGCGTCACCTGCGCGTCACCTGTGCATCACCACACTCACTATATGCGTGACCATGCGTCATGCCCCAACCTCTTTCCAGGCTGCCAGAAATGTCGTCCAAGTGGGACAGGCCCTTAAGCCTTCTAAGGAAGTAGAGATGCTGGTGTGCCTGCTTGGTCATTGCTTCAATAAGGGTGGTCCAGAAGAAGTTTTGGGGGAATTTGACTCTTCAGAATTTGAAGTTTTGGGCCATATCTACTTCAGCACCAACAATGCAAACTGGGGTATGTGTGCCGCGTTGCTTCCTGACGACAATCACTATGTCTTGCTGACGTTGAGAGAAAGGTTGTTCCAGACGTGAATTTAGGTGCAGTCTGTGTGGTGTTTGCACATTCTCCCTGTAACTGTGAGGGATTCCTCCAGGTGTTCTGGTTTCCTTCCACATCCCAAAGACGAGCGGGTTTGTGAGTTTGTTGGCCTCTGTAAATTGCCGCTGTAAATGTGTAGGGAGTGGATTTGAAAGTGGGGATAACATACAAGTAATGTTAATCGGTCAATACTAATGGCCTGGCCATGATTAGGTTAATACTAATGTTAATAGTATGGACTCGTTGGACCAAAGGGCCGATAGGTCTATTTCTATGCAATATTTTTCAATCAAATGTATTATATCATCACTGCATACATTGTACATGCCTGGTAAAATAAATTCCCCTGGCATTTTCTGAGGCATTTTGAAGTTCTAATGAAAGGTTATTAATCTGAAACATTAAATATATATTCCCACTGAAGGGACACCGCCTGATTTGATGAGTACTTTTGGCATTTTATGTTTGATTTCAGGAGACCCACAATCCTGTTTACATCAATGGGAAGATGGTGAAGAGAGTCATAAACTTCAAATTCCTGGGCGTGCACATTTCCGACGATCTTTCCTGGACCCAGCACACTGATACAATCATAAAGAAAGCACATCAGCGCCTCTACTTCTTGAGAAGATTATGGAGAGTTGGTATGTCAAAGCGGATTCTCTTGAACATCTACAGGTGCACAGTAGAGAGCATACTGACTGGATTGCATCATGGCTTGGTTTGGCAACTTGAATGTCCAGGAGTGGAAAAGACTACAAAAAGTTGTAAACACTGCCCAGTCCATCACCAGTTCTGACCTTCCCACCATCGAAGGGATCTATCGTAGTTGCTGCCTCAAAAAGGCAGCCAAACTCATCAAAGACCCACACCTTCCTGGCCACACACTCATCTCACCACTGCCATCAGGAAGAAGGTACAGGAGCCTGAGAACTGTAACGTCCAGGTTCAGGAACAGCTTCTTCCCTACAGCTATCAGGCTATTAAACACTGCAACCTCATAAGCTATGAACTACAGTAGACTATTATTATTATTATTATTATTATTGCACTTATTATTTGTTCTTTTTTTTCCGGAGTTTTTGTTATATTATTTATTATAATTACATATTCTATTGGGCTGCAGCAAGTAAAAATGTCATTGTTCTATCTGGGACATATGATAATAAAATACTCTTGACTCTTGACTTTTCCAGATACAGTACATTCTGATTAATTTTACCCACTAATCAAGGCAATTACAGTAGACTATCTGGGAAATACACAAAGTAGTGGAGGAACTCAGCGGGTCAGGCAGCATCTGTGGAGACAACGGACAGGTCAGGTCAGTATGCTTCTACAAACTGAGTTGCTCCAGCACTTTGTGTGTTGCTCAAGATTCCAGCACCTGCAGTTTCTTGTGCCTCTGGGAATGTCCCTCATTGTACCACGAGGGATTTTAGCCTCTGCAAGATGACAGCAATTGTGATTGTACTTAAAAAAATGTCACTGTCTCAAGAACCAAGATTGTACAGAGATTGTGGGAGTCATTTTCTTCAATGCATGTGAAATAAGTATTATGCAAATATAGTTTGCTTAAACATTGGTCAATTTACTTGTGGTGTCTTAGTGCCTCTTTAAAATGATGAAGCTAGGCATAAATTCAAAATAATCCATCAGCAATATTAAATATTGTTGTAATTGTGAGTTCAATACTTCAAAATTATTTGGCCTGAATATTGTTTCGTCTTTCTGCCACTCTTTTTTTGTGCCGATACTATATATATTTATTTTGAATTTAAAGTATCTATTTTCCATTGATGATTATTTACTATAAGAGATCATTAATCAAATATTCAAACACTATGCAAGATATGTATTACTACTCAAAGAGTGTTAATATTATACCAACAGACATATACGGTCATAAGGTCATATGAAATAGTAGAATTAGGCCATTCTGCCCATCAAGCCAACTCCACCATTCTATCATGGCTGATATATCTCTCTCTCCTAACCCCATTCTTCTACCATCTCCCCATAACCTCTGACACCTGTACTAATTAAGAATCTATCTAATTCTACGTTAAAAATAGCCTCAACATTATATCCCTGTTTTTGTTTACAGGCCCTCTTGAAATAAATGCCAGTATTGAGTTTGCTTTCTTTACTACCGATTCGACTTGCAGATTAACTTTTTGGAAAGTTGCACCAGTACTCCCAAGTCCCTTTGCACCTCCAATTTCTGGATTCTCACCACTTTTAGAAAATAGTCTACACCTTTATTCCCCAGGGCCAGATAGGCTGTATCCCAGAGTACTCAAGGAAGTAGCCACAGAAATAGTGAATGCATTAGTGATAATTTTTCAAAACTCTTTAGATTCTGGAGTAGTTCCTGAGGATTGGAGGGCAGCTAATGTAACCCCACTTTAAAATAAAAGGAGGGAGAGAGAAAACGGGGAATTACAGACCAGTTAGTCTAACATCGGTAGTGGGGAAACTGCTAGAGTCAGTTATTAAAGATGGGATAGCAGCACATTTGGAAAGTGGTGAAATCATTGAACAAAATCTGCATGGATTTACAAAAGGTAAATCATGTCTGACGAATCTTATAGAATTTTTCGAGGATATAACTAGTAGAGTGGATAAGGGAGAACCAGTGGATGTGTTATATCTGGACTTTCAGAAGGCTTTTGACAAGGTCCCACATAAGAGATTAGTAAACAAACTTAAAGCACACGGTATTGGGGGTTCAGTATTGATGTGGATAGAGATCTGGCTGGCAGACAGGAAGCAAAGGGTAGGAGTAAACGGGTCCTTTTCAGAATGGCAGGCAGTGACTAGTGGGGTACCGCAAGGCTCAGTGCTGGGACCCCAGCTATTTACAATATATATTAATGATTTGGACAAGGGAATTGAATGCAACATCTCCAAGTTTGCGGATGACACGAAGCTGTGAGGCAGTGTTAGGTGTGAGGAGGATGCTAGGAGGCTGCAGGGTGACTTGGATAGGCCAGGTGAGTGGGCAAATGCATGGCAGATGCAGTATAATGTGGATAAATGTGAGGTTATCCACTTTGGTGGCAAAAACAGGAAGGTAGACAATTATCTGAATGGTGGCCGATTAGGAAAAGGGGAGATGCAATGAGACCTGGGTGTCATGGTACACCAGTCCTTGGAAGTAGGCATGCAGGTGCAGCAGGCAGTGAAGAAAGCGAATGGTATGTCAGCATTCATAGCAAAAGGATTTGAGTATAGGAGCAGGGAGGTTCTACTGCAGTTGTACAGGGATTTGGTGAGACCACACCTGGAGTATTGCGTACAGTTTTGGTCTCCAAATCTGAGGAAAGACATTCTTGCCATAGAGGGGGTACAGAGAAGGTTCACCAGACTGATTCCTGGGATGTCAGGACTTTCATATGAGGAAAGACTGGATAGACTCGGCTGGTACTCGCTAGAATTTAGAAGATTGAGGGGGGATCTTATAGAAACTTACAAAATTCTTAAGGGGTTGGACAGGCTAGCTGGAGGAAATTTGTTCCTGATGTTGGGGAGGTCCAGAAAAAGGGGTCACAGTTTAAGGATAAGGGGGAATTCCTTTAGGACCGAGATGAGGAAAACATTTTTCACACAGAGAGTGGTGAGTCTCTGGAATTATCTGCTACAGAAGGTAGTTGAGGCCAGTTAATTGGCTATATTTAAGAGGGAGTTAGATGTGGCCCTTGTGGCTGAAGGAATCAGGGGGTATGGAGAGAAGGCAGGTACTGGATACTGAGTTGAATGATCAGCCATGATCATATTGAATGGCGGTGCAGGGTCCAAGGGCCGAATGGCCTACTCCTGCACCTATTTTCTATGTTTCTATGTTTCTATGTTTATTCCTATTTCTGAAATGCAAGACTCCACACTTTGCTACACTATATTCCATCTGCCACTTCATTGCCACTCTCCCAAGTCACTGTCCAAGTCATTCTGCAGAGTCCCTGCTTTCTCTACACCATCTGCCTCTCCACCTATTTTCGTATCATCCGCAAACTTTGCCACAAAGCTTTCAATCCCCTTGTCCAAATCATAAATATACATTATTATAGGCTTGTCTCTCCAATGATTCGCATTTTTTTAAAGTGGACTCCCAGCTCAAAGCCAGTTTGATTGACTGTTGTGTCAACCTGGAGGAAGCAACAACCATGGTGGCCGGTTGTGTGGATGGGAAGATGTGGCAGCAGTTGCAGGAGTTCGAGAGAAGGTCAACAGATCCCTGGGGTAGTCCAGTTTTGAATGGACTTGGTTCAGTTGCCTCTCTTGATTGTGAAGTATAGGGATAGGGGATTAGGGACAAAATCCAAGAAAGACAAGCCCTCAAAGCAAGATGGGGGATTGGAACTTTTACTTTTACTTTTAATATTTGTTTAGGTCCTTGTTATGTTGAACCTTCAAGTTTGGATGAGGCAGCATGATAGGCAAAGTTATGACAAATAATAGAGTAATCCTATTTTCGAGACTTTTGCTAATTAGTCTTAATTGTTCATTGGTTGTTTTTGTGTTTTTATTGTGGAAAATTTGACTGCCTTCTCATCCAACACAAGAATTAAATACTTTTCAAGCAATGCGTTCAAAGTGCAGTCCCCGCTGTAGTGTAAGAAAAGTGGCAGCCTGACACTCACAACGTGAGCTTCTGCAAATAAGGATATGATAACGATTTGATAAAAGCAGTCAGGTCAAATAAAGATAAAGATCAAATAATCCTTGAAGAGGTTGGTTAGGAAACAAATATACCATGGAAAATATCCCACCTGGATGCATCGCAGCTTGTTATGGCAATAGCTCTGCCCATGACCACAAGGAATTGCAGAACATCATGAACGCAATCCAGTCCATTATGCAAACTAGCAAACCCCCCCCAACCTCAGCCCATTGTCTCCATCTATACCTCATGCTCATGAAAACAGCCAATATAATGAAGGACCACTCACACCCCAGTCATTCTCTCTTCTACACTTTCCTGCCAGGCAGACGATACAAAGGCTTGAAAGATCATACCACCAGACTTAAGAACAGCCTTGTCCCCACTGTAATCAGACCCTTGGATGATCCTTACATATGCTAGAGATGAAGTTCCAATTTTTCAATCTACCTTGTATGGCCCTTGCACTATTTTAAACTGCATCTTCTCTGTAGCTGTAACATTTTATTCTACACTATTTAGTTTCCCTTTTGTACTATCTGGACAAAGGAGAAAGGGCATTTATTGTCACTTACACCAATGGGTGCAGTGAAATTTGAGTTGCCATTTGCAGCACACCAATAAAAATAAAGCACAACATTAAAAAAATTAACATTGAACATAAAAACATCGCCCCACAATGGTGAGGGAAGGCACAAAGTCCAGTCCTCTTCCTCTTGTTCACCCATGGTCGGGCCTATTGAGGCCTCCGCAGTCGCCACGATGGTGGCCGGATGTTACAGGCCGTCTCACCGGATAATGGAGCTCCGGCGTCGAGAGAACACTCGCAGCAGCTTGGAGTGTCTGGAACTGCCGCTTCCTCCACGGAGACCGCGGCTCCCAAAGTCCACAGGCCGCGCTGGTCGGAGCTCCAACACTGGCGATCTCGGCGAGTTTAAACCCAGTGCCGCCCGCAGCTGGATGCTCCGTGACCACAGCTCCGCGATGTAGGAGTCGGCGGTCTCAGCACTCCGGAGCTTACAATACAGCAACCCGAGTAAGGCATCACCCACTCCGCAATGGTGCGTCAGCACTGTGCCGCCGCCAAAGCTGAGGTTCTGGCCGGTCCCGGCAGGAAACGCCGCTCCAGTCCCGTTGGTAGATCGTGGGGCAGGGGCGAAGATGTGGCTCTGAGGACAGAGCATCGCCGACCAGGTAGGGACTTAGAAATACAGTATCCCCCTCCCACCCCCCTCCACCCACCCCAAATCCCACATAAAAAGACTAGACCTCCAAAACAAAAAGTTTCAACTCACTAAAAATTAAAAAAAGGATGAAAGGACAAACAACTGCAGGCAGGGCAGCCATACTCGACGTAGTCCCCACTCCAAATTGATGCACCTGGATATAGTACGGTTTGCCTGGAGGGCATGCAAAACGTTTTTCGCTGTATCTCAGTGCATGTGCAATAATAATAAACCAATACTAATAACACATCCTGGCCACTCCCTCTTCCCCCCTCTCCCATCAAGCAAAAAGGTATAGAAGTGTGAAAACGCATATTTCCAGATTCAGGGTCAGTTTCTTCCCAGCTGTTATTAGGCAACAGAATTATCCTATCACAACCAGAGAGCAGTCCTGAACTATTATCTACCTCATTGGTGACCCTCGGACTATCCTTGATCGGATTTTTCTGGCTTTACCTTGCACTAAACGTTATTCCTTTATCATGTATGCATACACTGTGGATGGCTTGATTGTAGTCATGTCTGTCTTTCTGCTGTCTTGATAGCATGCAATAAAAAAGCTTTCCCTGTACCTTTCCATGTGACAATAAATAAAACTAATCTAAACTGAAACTACATTTTATTCACTTTCCATGAATGCTGGAGTCAATTATAAAAGATGAAAAAGCCGCACATTTGGATAGCAGTAACAGGACTGGTCCGAGTCAGCATGGATTTACAAAGGGGATATCATGCTTGATTAATCTTCTGGAATTTTTTGAGGGTGTAACTAGGAAAATGGACAAGGGAGAGCCATGGATGTAGTGTACCTGGACTTTCAGAAAGCACTTGATAATGTTTCATATAGGAGATTAGTGGGTAAAATTAGGGCACATGGTATTGGGGGTCGAGTGCTGACATGGATAGAAAATTGGTTGGCAGACAGGAAACAATGAATAGGGATTAACGGGTCCCTTTCAGAATGGCAGGCAGTGATTAGTGGGGTACCGCAAGGCTCGGTGCTGGGACCGCAGCTCTTTACAATATACATCAATGATTTAGATGAAGGGATTCAAAGTAACATTAGCAAATTTGCAGATGACACAAAGCTGGGTGGCAGTGTGAACTGTGAAGAGGATGCTATGAGAATGCAGGGTGACCTGGACAGGTTGGGTGGCAATAGACAATAGGTGCAGGAGTAGGCCATTCAACCCTTCAAGCCAGCACCGCCATTCAATGTGATCATGGCTGATCATCCCCAATCAGTACCCCGTTCCTGCCTTCTCCCCATATCCCCTGACTCCACTATATTTAAGAGCCCTATCTAGCTCTCTCTTGAAAGGATCCCGAGAACCTGCCTCCACCGCCCTCTGAGGTAGAGAATTTCACAGACTCACCACTCTCTGTGTTTCCTCGTCTCCGTTCTAAATGGGTGAGTGGGCAGATGCATGGCAGGTGCAGTTTAATGTGGATAAATGTGAGGTTATCCACTTTGGTAGCAAAAACAGGAAGGCAGATTATTATCTAAATGGTGTCAAGTTGGGAAAAGGGGAAGTACACGGGATCTGAGGGTCCTTGTTCATCAGTCAATGAAAGTAAGCGTGCAGGTAGAGCAGATAGTGAAGAAAGCAAATGGCATGTTGTCCTTTATAACAAGAGGAGTTGAGTATAGGAGCAAAGAGATCCTTCTACATTTGTATAGGACCCTAATTAGACCACACCTGGAGTATTGTGTGCAGTTTTGGTCCCCTAATTTGAGGAAGGACATTCTTGCTATTGAGGGAGTCCAGCGTGGGTTTACAAGGTTAATTCCCAGGATGGCGGGACTGTCTTATGCTGAGAGAATGGAGCGGCTGGGCTTGTTTACTCTGGAGTTAGAAGGATGAGAGGGGATCTTATTGAAACATGTAAGATTATTAAGGGTATGGACACGATAGAGGTAGGACACATGTTTCCGATGTTGGGGGAGTCCAGAACCAGGGGCCATACTTTAAGAATAAGGGGTATGACATTTAGAACAGAGATGAGGAAACACCTTTTCTCACAGAGTGCTGTGAGTGTGGAATTCTCTGCCTCAGAGGGCGGTGGAAGCCAATTCAAGACAGGAACGGGGTACTGATAGGGGTTGATCAGCCATGATCACATTGAATGGCGGTGCTGGCTCAAAGAGCCGAATGGCCTACTCCTCACCTATTGTCTATTGTCTATGGTACATCACTGGCATCCTTGAGAAGGTGATGGTGAACCACCTCGTTAAATTACTGCTGTCTTTCGGGTGAAGATATTCTCACAATCGATTTGTAGGGACTTCTGCTATTTAGACCCTGTGACATTAAATACATGGCAATTTTGTCCGAGTCAGAAAAGTGTGTGACTTATAAAATATAACTTCTGTTTAAATCCTGAACCAGTTGTCCTTGTCCTTGCTAGTGAAGGTCAGAAGTTTAAGAAGCACTGTCGCAATAATGTATGCGAATAAATGCTGTGTGTTTTTTGACCATCATTTATCATGTATCATGCACTGTAAATGGCTCGATGGTAATCATGGATTGTCTTTCCGCTGACTGGATAGCATGCAACAAAAGCTTTTCACTGTAGCTCGGTTCACGTGACAATAAACTAAACTAAACTCACCACCAGTAGTCCTGCACTGAATATCATCTTTGAAGGCAACATTATTGTGAATCAGATGTGAGCATGTTCTGACTGAGCCACAGCTAATGCATACTTAGGTTGGAGAAAAGTCAGAAGTGAAGCACTTTAACAGTCAATGTTGCTACCATTTTTGGTTTTGGTATAAGTGCTGTATAAGGGGCTGTTGGTATAAGGGGCTGTTGTGTAGAGAATTTACAGTTAAAATCTGCTGGTGCTATTAATGTATGACCTCTGACATACCATAAAGAGATTGGTAAAGAACTTCAGGACGACACAGGAACAAGCAGGCACATATGGAATTTTAAATGGAAAAATGTTAAGGAATATATTTTTGGAATGAAACAAAGAGAATGGCACTGTACACTTAATGGAAAGATACCAAGGGATGCAGATGAATTAAGAGAATTAAGTCATAATTTTAATCTCACCAGCCCCGGGGCAGGTCTGGGTAGGGTGCACATTTTACACCAGCGCAATTTAACGCTCCATTGAGTTCAATTAAAATTGGGGCTATAATTTTCTGAAAATCCAGATGCACATTGATAAAGCTGTAGAAAGATGAACAGAATACCAGGTTTTATAACAATGAAGAGAGAATACTGAAACAAATTAGTAATGTTGAATTCACATAGAATTACCATGATACAAAATATTTGTCAAAGTTATTTTACTTTACACGTAACCTACTAAAACAAGGACAGTGAAAATGAAACATCGTAAACACTATTAGGACAATGTCAAGGATGAGAAACCTGTTTCAAGATCAAAGGTTTTATGATCAAAAACCTTGGATCTTGAAACTCCTTCTACCTGAGCAAAAACTCAAAAAACATTTTTAATTATGAAGACTTTGGATTTAGTCGATAGGCTACATTTAGGGAGTCAATTACAAGGGGTCATCAATTAAAAATAAGCATACACATCCTGATATCTGGATGCCCACTCACTCATCTCTATCAGACACTCCTACACCCACCGAATTTCCAGAGTTAACCTTCTATCCATGAATGCAGAACATTCTCAAATATTGCCTGAAGGATATATTTTCAATTGTATTCTCCCTGTCTACGCCATCAGTAATGTGTTTGGAAAATTCTATCAGATTGGTTAAAAGTAGCTTTACTTTCTTTAACTTCAATTTATTTTATTTTAAATTATCATTTCTGAATGGTCATCCCCTGTATCTAACAAAATAGTTTCAAAGAGATATATACAAAGTGATATTATACTACAGTATAGTATAATATATAGTATATGGTATATATATATATTTAAGTATAGTATAGTATATAGTACATAGTATAGTATGCACCTACATTAAGCTGCTTAAAGCACTGTGATTATGTTAGTCAATTTACAATCATCAGAATGTGAAACTTTTGAGCTGATTAGCTGGTGCTGACTGGCTATGTGGGAAATTAGGAAATTTCCCGTGTGTACTTCAAAGCACTGTGCTATTGGCCCTGGTTCCCCAAGAGAATCCAACTCATATCAAATTTTGATATGAGCTAATAATGAACCTTTTGGTAATCGGGGAAGCAAGGCTCACTATGCCTGCACTATGCCGGTGTAAATAAATGATCAGCAAATGACTGTCACTAAAGGCATCAATGGTGTGCTAACTACAGATAATAGACAATAGATAATAGGTGCAGGAGTAGGCCATTCGGCCATTCGAGCCAGCACCGCCATTCACCGTGGTCATGGCTGATCATCCACATTCAGTACCCCGTTCATGCTTTCTCACCATATCCCCTGACTCTGCTATCTTTAAGAGTTCTATTTAACTCTCTCTTGAAAGCATCCATAGAATTGGCCACCACTGCCATCTGAGGCAGAGAATTCCCCAGATTCACAACTGAAAAATTTGTGAAACATTTGTGAAAAGGTTTTTCCACATCTCTGTTCTAAATGGTCTACCCCTTATTCTTAAACTGTGGCCCCTGGTTCTGGACTCCCTCAACATCGGGAACATGTTTCCTGCCTCTAGCCTGTCCAATCCCTTAATAATCTTAAATGTTTCGACAAGATATCCTCTCATTATTCTAAATTCCAGAGTATACAAGCCCGGCCGCTCCATTCTATCAACATATGACAATCCCTCCATCCCGGGAATTAACCTTGTAAACCTACGCTGCACTCTCTCAATAGCAAGAATGTCCTTCCTCAAATTTGGAGAGCAAAACTGCACACAATACTCCAGGTGTTGTCATCACTAGGGCCCTGTACCTGCATGCTTACTTTCAGTGAGTGATGAACAAGGACCCCCAGATCCTGTTGTACTTCCCCTTTTCCCAACTTTATACCATTTAGATAATAACCTACCTTCCTGTTTTTGCTACAAAAGTGGATAACCTCACATTTATCCACATTAAACTGCACCTGCCATGCATCTGCCCACTCACCCACCTGTCCAAGTCACCCTACATCCTCATAGCATCCTCCCCACAGTTCACACTGCCACCCAGCTTTGTGTCATTTGCAAATTTGCTAATGTTACTTTGAATACCTTCATCTAAATAATTGATGTATATTGTAAAAAGCTGCGGTCCCAGCACTGAGCCTTGTGGTACCCCACTAGTCACTGCCTGCCATTCTGAAAGGCACCCATTAATCCCTACTCTTTATTTCCTGTCTGCCAAACAATTTTCTATCCATGTCAGTACCCTACCCCTAAGACCATGTGCTCTAATTCTGTCCACAAATCTCCTATTTGGGACCTTATCAAATGCTTTCTGAAAGTCCAGGCATAGTACATCCACTGGCTCTCCATTGTCCATTTTCCTAGGTACATCCTCAAAAACTTCCAGAAGATTAGTCAAGCATGATTTCGCTTTCGTAAATCCATGCGGAATCAGACAACAATACTGGGTTATATTGTCGCCCTGAACTTTGAATAAAGTTAGGGAATAACCTCAGTACAATTGGAGCACATCGATACGGTTTCCTTTCCTCAGCTGCATATGTATACTTGCAGCAAATATCAACACTTCATATCTGACTTAACACTTGATATTTTAAATACCTGGACATCTGAAGTTAAAATGTAAAATGCTGAAAAAACTGCAATACAAGCAGTATCTGTGGAAAGGGAAACAATTAATATCTTACGTCTGAGACCCTCCTCCATTGTTCCCAAACCTACATAATGCCTCCATTATGTGTGTGTATGTGTGTGTGTATGTATGTGTGTGTGTGTGTGGGTGGGGGGGGGGGGGGGGGACCGGTTGGGGGTAGGGGGTAGCTGCGTGTAGTGCAATTGACAGTTCACTTTCAATCAGTTGCTCCTAGAAGTCAACCATATGTTCCAATCCTGCTTCACAAACTTCTGATTTTAATTAAAAAAAATGTTTTCCCCTGGTTGAAACTTTTTTCTCATTACTTTATCCTTTTTCCTCATTGCACTCATAAGTAGAAGCATTTGCTTATAACCCAGATATCTCTCTTTATCTTTCTATTGCAATGTTCAAGAGCTTGAACAGCCTGCTAGGAAGAAGCTGTTCTTGAAACTGGAAGTCATGGTTCTCAGGCTCCTGTACCTTCTACCGGTGAGTACAAGGCCAGTGTGGTGTGGGTCTTCGGTAATATCAGCTGCCTCTTTGACGCATCGCCACGTATTGATTCTGTCGATGGCGGGGAGGTCAGTACCCATGATGGACCAATGTCTACCACTTTCTGCAGCCTCCTTCTTTTCTGGGCATTGAGCTTTGAACTAGTCCATGATATAATCAGTCAATATGCTCTCTACTTTACACCTGGAGAAGTTTGATGCAGTATTCCACAACATACCAAATCTCCACAATCTTCCAAGGAAGTAATGGTGTTGATGAGCTTTCTTTATGATTGACTCAATGTTCTGAGCTCAGGACAGATCATCAGTGCTGTGCACTTCCAGGAACTTAGATCTGTGACTCTATCCATTGTCATCCCATCAATGAAAACAAGGCTCATGGATCATCAGCTTTCCCTTTTTTAATTCAATCATCAGCTCCTTGGACATGTTAATGTTGGGAGCAGAATTGTTGTTCGAAGTCCATTCAATCAGATTATCTATCTCCCTCCTGTACTCTGATTCATAATTATCTGTGTTTCATCCAACAACAAATTAACAATTAGTAAACGTTTGTATCTGAAGACTTTCTACTGAAGAACCAGAAAGATAGAATTTAAAAATAAGGAATTCATACCAAATGCAGAGTGAATGTCAGTTAAACCATTTTTAATATACTATACATAGTCCTGGTAGTCATGTCATGAAAAAGATATTGCAGAACCATACTGGGTTCAGAGAAAATCTAGAAAGCTGGAAACAGAAATGAGGGAATAGATATATCAGGAAAAGATGGGCCTCTCTTCATATGATGACCTAACAGAGATTATTAAAATTGATGAAAGTTTTTGTTAGAGTGGATCCAGAGAGAATATTTCTACATATGGGAAGAGCATTGGCAGAGTCATCTGATGTAAGGAAGTCACCAAGGATTTCAAAAGAAAATTCGGTAGATATTCCTTCATGAAGGAGTGGTAAGAATGTGGAAATCATTATCACATTGAAGTGAATAATATCATTGTATTTAAGAAAAGGCTGGACGATCATATGATTGAGAAGGGAACAGAGAGCTCTGATGATAAATGTGGACGAGGCAACACTGGACGGGGTTTGGGTAGCGTTTAATTTCTGGCCTGGCATGGTTTGAATTTCTAGGGCTGAATATCCTGCTCATCTCCAATACTTCTTATTTAATCCTTTGCAATCTAACATTTTGTGAGTCCCCTCTGCAGTAGACCACACATCTTCAAAATAGTGAACTACATGAGAATGAAACTGCTTGAATATGGCAGCTTTCCTAGAGACTCAGTCACAATTCTGCAATACTTAAAGGGCTGTCCCACCAGCATGCGATTGCATGCATCTACCGCGACCAAACGTGGTTGCTTGAGGCGTACGGCCGCGCGGGGCCGGTCCCACTTTGAACTGCGGAGGCGTATGGAGTTGTGCGGGGCTGGTCCCCACATCGCGCGGGGCTCCGAAAATCCTGCACTGTTCGAAAATTCCGCGCGTCAACGGCCTGTCGGCCCGCAGGCGCATTGAGGGCATACGCAGCGTCTTGACGGCGTACACAACACCTTGACGTCGTCGTACGCTGACGTCACAGCCCGGCGTGCCATTGCGTGATGACGTCACCGCCCAACGTCGTCCGACGTCCAAATTCAGTCGGTCCGCCTCCTGCCCAGCTGATTGGTGAGTATGATGTCGGGACCAGCCCCGCACAACTCCATACGCCTCCACGGTTTGAAGTGGAACCGGCCCCGCGCGGCCGTACGCCTCAAGCGACCACGTTTGGTCGCGCTAGACGCATGCAATCGCATGCTGGTGGGACAGGCCCTTTATGGTGTGAAGTTCCTTTCTCTGGATGGGGATGACAAAATGGACTCCACTGTCATTACCAACTCATTGTGCTTTGGAGATATCAACCAATCTTTAGAAATGTTCATTGCACTGCAGCGGAGACTGTATAGCTTCAATGACTTGTGTGGCTCCTGCAATGGATTTATTTCTGATCTCCCTCAAATAAATCTAAGAATAATGGGAAGCTCCCTCGTGGTCACCTGGAAAAGCCAAATCAATCAAGTCCAATTCCATTATTAATTTAATGGCCACTGAAAGCACAGTAGGGTTTGAACATAGAACATAGAACATAAAACAGTACAGCACAAGAACAGGAACAGGTGTGAAACAAGAACAAGAACAGGGCTTTCAGCCCGCAACATCTGTGCTTAACATGATGTCAAGACAATTTCTAATCTACCTGCACATAATCCATATCCCTCCATTCCTTGCACATCCATATGCCTATCTAAAATGCCATTAACATATCTGCTTCAACCATCATCCCCTGCAGTTTGTTTCAGGCACTCAACACCTCTGTGTAAAACCTTGCTCCGCACGTCTCCTTTGCCCCTCTCACTTTGAAGCTATGCCCTCTAGTATTTGATTGTTTTCCTCCTGGGAAAGAGATTCTTACTGTCTTTTCTACCTCTGCCTCTCAGATTTTTATATACTGCACTTCTATCAGGTTTCCCTGCAACATCCGGCATTCCAGAGAAAAGAATCTAAGTTTGTTCAACCTCTCCCTGTTACTAATACCCCCTAATGAAGGCATTATTCTGGTATACCTCATCTGCACCCTTTCTAAAGCCTTGGGCCGCAGATGTAACTGTTCTTAATGATATACAAATGCCTTCCGTTTGGTTCAACCTCTGAAACAGACTCTGCAGTAGGTAAAATATAAATTGTGGTTAATGTATCATGAACCCCTGTGTGTGAGCTGATGACATTAATGCCGCAGCCCAACAAACCTTGTCATTGTGGCCCCTGCTCCCACAATTGAGAAATGGGACAGTGGGGTAAAGGTGTTGATAGGCCCTGAGTATCAAGAAGTGTCTGAAGAAGGGTCTCAACCCGAAACGTCACCCATTCCTTCTCTCCAGAGATGCTGCCTGTCCCGGTGAGTTACTCCGCAATTTTGTGTAACAACATTGTTCTCAAGCAATTCTTTCATATAGAATCCTCTAAAATAACCCACATAAAGAACAATGCGAATGGTAACTTCATTAAATATTCAATCACCAACTCTGCCTTTTCTCACCTTTGAAACAATGCTTCAATGCATCCCTGCTTCAACATCTGCTGTTTAGATTCACATCAATGTACTTATTATCTCTGGACTTGCTACCTCAGTCTATCACACAGCCAAGCTTCCCCACCATTGACTCCATCTACACTTCATGCTGCCTTGGGAAAGCAGCCAACATAATCAAGGATGCTTCTCATCCAGTCTTCTCCCCTCTCTTCTTGGGCAGGAGATATAAAAGCTTGAACGCATGCAGCACCAGATTCAGGAACAGCTTCTTCCATGCTGGTGTGAAACTATTGAATGGTCCTCTCATAGACTGTAATCCTGATCATGCTACCTACCTCAATGCAGGTTTTCTCTGTAACTGTAACACCATTACGCTGTAACATTAAGGAGTAAAAAGTTACCCCTCAGATTCCTATTAAATCTTTTCCACTTCACCTTAATTCTATGTCCTCTGGTCCTCGATTCACCTACTCTGGGCAAGAGACTCTGTGCATCTACCCGATCTATTCCTCTCATTATCTCATACACCTCTATAAGATCACCCCTCATCCTATTGCACTCCAAGGAATAGAGTCCCAGCCTATTCAAACTCTGCCTATTGCTCAGACCCTCTAGTCCTGGCAACATCCTCGTAAATCTTCTCTGTACCTTTTCCAACTTAACAACATCTTTCCTATAACACTGTGCCTAGAACTGAACACAATACTCTAAATGTGGCCCCATCAACGTCTTATACAACTGGAACATGACCTCCCAACTTCTATTCTCAATATTGTTATATTTGACGAGATAGCACACAGATAAAAGCTTTTCACTGTAACTCAGTACACATGATACTAATAAAAACAACACCAATACTCTTTGTAATAAAAAAGAAAACAGTGGAAGCACTCAGTTAGTCAGGCACCTTTTGTGAGAAGAGAAACGTAATATTTTGAGTCTAGGTCCTTTCATTGAAACTGGGATAGAAAGAAAGCAAGACACACAAGTAACTGCAGTTGCTTGAATTTTGAGTAAAACACAAAGCGAAATCTGAAGAAGGGTCTCGACCCGAAACGTCGCCTATCTCCTTCGCTCCTTAGATGCTGCTGCACCCGCTGAGTTTCTCCAGTTTTTTGTGTAACCAAGCAAAATACTAACTGTTTCTCTTCACACAGAAGTTACCTGACTCACTGAGTGTTTTCAATATTTTCTGTTTTATTTAGAAGAGTAAAACTTGTATTGGTGTTGGTTTATTAGTATCATGTGTACTAAGATACAGTGAAAAGCTTGTGATTAACTGCTATCATCAAATCAAATCATACCATACTGAGTACAATCAAGTTTTACACCAGTACAACAAAGAAAAATATACCACAGTGCAGAATATAGTGTTAAGTGTTCTAGTTACAGAGATAAAATTGACGCAGTCTGAAGAATGTTCCCAACCAAAGCATTGACTATCCATGTCCTCCAGAGATGCTGCGTGACCCGCTGAATTACTCCAGCGCTTTGTGTTTTATTTTAGAATGAAAATAAGTTAGTTTAGGTAGCAGAGTAGTTGGGCGAGAGGGATGAATGGAATAAAGGCCATATCTCTGATAGGTTGTCACTGGGTGAACTAATGTGGCAATTAAAGAGTTGTTAAAAACAAAATAGACTTATTTGCGCAAAGTGTTGTAAATGGTAACGTTTTCCAATCTCTGTAAATTTGAATGACCTCATCCAAATCTTTTCTGGTTATGTCTTAACTCATTCTGTCTCATCCAACCAGCATCCTCAAATTCACTAACCTACACTTGATTCCAGCGCACCAATTTTAAATTCTCATCTTTGTTTTCAAATCGCTTCATGACCTTGCTCCATCTTATTTCTGTAATTCCTCCCAATTCTTTGAACATCCAAGATTCTTGCATTCTGAAAAGTCTGCGTTTTTGCTACACCCCAAGTGTAATTGCCTCACAATTGATCATCTGCGCAAGGCCCAAAACTCTTTTAGGTTCATCAGTCATAGGAACAGAATTAGGTCATTCAGCCTATTGAGTCTATTCTGCTATTCAATCATGGCTGATCGATCTTTCCCTCTCAACCGCATTCTCCAGCCTTCTCCTGTAACCTTTGACAGCCTTGCTAATCGTGGCATGGTGCTGCATGGTGGTGTATGGTGGTGCAGTGGTAGATTTGCGGCCTTACAGTGCCGGAGACATAGGTTTGATCCTGACTATGGGTGCTGTCTGTACGGAGTTTTTTTGTTCTCCCCATGACCTGCGTGGGTTTTCTCCGGGATTTCTGGTTTCCTCCCACACTACAAAGACGTACAGGTTTGTGGGTTAATTGGCTTGATATAATTGTAAAATTTTCTCTAGTGTGTGTAGGATAGAGTAAGTGTGCGGGGATCGCTGGTCAGCATGGACTTATGCGCCGAAAGGATTGTAAACTTTGTATATTTAGAGATATAGCGATCACTGTATCTCTAAACTAAACTAAACTAAACTAATCAGAAACCTGTCAATCTCCGCTTTAAAATTACCTAATGATTTGTCCACCAGAGTCATCTGTGGCAATGAATGCTACAGCTTCAGCACAGATCCACCTTTGCATCTCAACTTCTCCTATATCTTTTAGAATATAATTATTTGACCTAACATATACAACTGTCTTCATAAACACTTATGAAAGTTTTGCTATATCAAAGATGCTGGTGGGTATATGGGACAAGCTGCCAGAGGACGTAGCTGAGGCAGGGACTATCCCAATGTTTAAGAAACAGTTAGACATTTACATGGATAGGACAAGTTTGGAGGAATATGGACAAAATGTAGGCAGGTGGGACTAGTGTAGCTGGGACATTTTGGCCGGTGTGGGCAAGTTGGGCCGAAGGGCCTGTTTCCATACTGTATCATTCTATGATTCTCTGACAGTATGACAAATAAATTGTGACTGCAAGCTTTAATGTTTACTGAATTAACACTTGATATCTGTTTTGCTCTGTTTCAAAAAAGATCTATTTTATACACACAGGGTTGTCATCAATGGCAAATAAAAGTAGAAAGAGACACAAGGCAAACATCTGACGTTGCTCTATCCTAATCATTCAATTTGTATGTTAATATTTCCTGTTACATACCTCAACTTTGTCAGAAAATATTCAATGTATCGAAGTAATGACAGGTATGACAGCTATATCATCAGTAGAATGTGAGTATTAGCTCAGCCCCAGGTTTGAAATGCAACCAAAGGTTTGTGGGATGAAAATCCCACCATTTTCCTGGCTGTAAAATTTCAATGCAGTGTCAAGGATTTAATCAGTTCTTGGCAATCGTGCATACAAAGCACAAAACTACTATTCAAACTAATTTATTGGATGAGATAAAGCACCATGGTGATTGGCGTATGTAATGGAAATGTTGCACTGGTTTATCAGTGTGCTGTTCTGAAGGCAGAACAGACCAGAGGGAAAGTTGACACTGCAGCTGGCTGTGCTACTCACGATAAGGTGGTGCTGACACCATGTGATTGTAGCTAGGTAGCACTGAAATTCTTATTGCTGATAAACATTTTAAAAACAATGCTCTGTTTTCTTACAGGGTTCTTATGGTAAAGAACCATCATAAGTTCATGTGATAGGAGCAGAATTTCACCATTTGGCCCATAAAGTCTACTCCATCATTCAATCATGGTTGATCTATCTCTCCCTCCTAACTCCATTCTCATGCCTTCACCCCATAATCCGACACTCGTACTAGTCAAGAATCTATCTATCTCTGCCATCGATAGCCTGGTTAGTCAGGTTATTTCAGTTTTTACCATGTAGAATTGCAGGTAAGGATTAAAATCATATTTTGCACCCAGAGTGTGCAATTGTCTTTTCCATTTTGGTACACTGCGATTGTGTTGATTCCCCCTTACTGTTGCAAAGAAGTATTGATGCATACTGAAAGCAACAGTTTTAACTCTTTCTTATATCAGCTTTTAAAATGTATGGGTTCCATGCGTCCCAAAATGTTCCATTACAATAACAAGCTCACATCACTGGCAATAGATAACTAGTTCTCAAATATTTTAAATTAACAATAAACAACAGAACTGAAATATAACAAGAGGAAGTGCTGAAATAGTAGGGTTATTATTTCTAGTTATTAATATCAAAAGCAGTGTGCAACATATATGTAAAGGAACACAGGTCCATGCAGGATTGTGCTGCCCTGGCACCTATGGCGTTAACATTGTTGCTCTTACACATCTGTCAAGGGGAATTAATGCATTCACAACATGTGGCAAGTTGTTCCTTGGTTCAATTAGTAACCTGTGTGGCCCCATACCTGGTGGAACAGATAACTTAAACTCTTTTCAGCTCAATGTGACTGCTGGAAGCCTTCTGGAGTCACTTTGACTGCTTGCTTCTACAGAAAGGAAGTGTGTTAATCAGCCCGCACAACTCTCTGCGATTTCGCTGGTCTTCGACATCAGAAATATTCAACAGCAAGCGTGTGAATCTTGACGATTCCCGCCTTGGAATCAACAATACTCTTGATATCAACCGCAGCTGATGTAACTATCTGCACTTAACCTGCTACAAAAATGGGAATCTGTTATGTTAAAAGAAATACCACTCAGTTCAGCCTCAGCGCAGAATGCACTCTTGATTGACTGCAAGTGAAGCTGTCTGCCTCAACAGCCATCACTGTCGAGTGCTCATGTCGTCTGTCAGTGTCTGTTCCGCTTACTGTACCAGCGGCAGGGTGCGGGCTGTTGCTTCCCAAATGATATCTCACTGCCAAAATCATGTTCCTCTCTCATCATTCATCCCACAGCTGTCAAAACTGGCAGTCATTGATTATTTCCATTTTTAATGTTTCCAGTTCAGAAAGGGCAGGATCTACTTTTACTCTTTAATACCCCGGGATGGTTATATTATTTTTTCCTTTGTTGATACACATGTACTTGGACTGTATGAAAGTCAAATTCAATCCATTTTCTCACACAAAATCACATCTTCAATTTGACAGCTGTAATCTTACAGCAGTAAAGATTTCTAGCATCTGAAGGCAAGTAAATAGCAGAGGATCGAGAGTGTAGCAGGCTCCTATTTTTGCACTATAATGCATTTATAACGTGAATTACTAAAAATTGTTTTGCAGATATGCCATAACGTATGTCAGATGGATCTTAAGAATAGCAGCGTTTGAGTCAAATTCAGCTATGAGAGTCGTGAATTGGAATAACAGCAAAATAAAAGAAAAAATATCAAGTGAACATTGGCATAATTAAAGAAAAATGTAAGCACAAATGTGAGCTGAAGGCCAGAAGGATGATATTAAGAAGTCAAGTGGCCTTATGGGATATAGACAAGTCGACTGAGAAAAACAAATTGATATGTGAGCTGAAGACAAACAGGGAAACAAAGTGATGCTCAGATCTAAACAGGAGACACATAGAGACATGGGTCAAAATGTGAGTAATATATAAGCACGTCGGACATAAAAGAAAATATACTTTTTTTATTGTGTAGTAAAGAACTGCAGATGCTGGTTTAAATTGAAGATAGACACAAAATGCTGGAGTAACTCAGTGGGACAGGCAGTATCTCTGGAGAGAAGGAATGTTGAGGTTTTGGGTCTCCACCCAAAACATCACCCATTCCTTCTCTCCAGAGATGCTGCCTGTCCCACTGAGTTATTCCAGCATTTTGTGTCTATTGTAGCGACACCAGACAGGTTGAGCAAAATTATTTTTATTTTCAATAAAAATGAAAGAAAATTCGTTGACTAAAAAATTACTGATTTTTAAAACGACAACCTACTTTTAGTCACGGTTTTGAATTTTTTGAAATAGTCGCCGGAACGTAGAAGAAGCGGAAACAACTTTCGACCATTAGGGAGACTGACAAAAACCTCCGGGAACCGCACGGAAACCTTGGGTGAGGCGCAAAGTCTCCAGATGTTTCCGTTCTGGTTTCCTAAGTGGGACAGGGGCATAACTCTCACCAATTCCCATTGTTTCATCAGTGTTCAAACCCTTTAATGGCCTTGCATGTCCTTAACTATGCCACCTTCTGAACTGCAACCTTTGGAGAATTTTGCATTCCTCAAACTACCTCTTCTTTACTCCCAATGCTCTTTGCCTCACTGTTGGTACCCAGGTCTTACTTCATCAAGGGCTTAGCTTCTGGAATCCCACTGCCTCCATACTCTTTTGGGGCACGATTTGCCATTTGGACCTTTTAGTTGTCTTCTAAAATCACCTTATTTTTTTCATTTCCACTTCAAATTTGTTTAAAACACATTTTCTCCACATGTTCTCCACTTATTAAAGGGCCAATATAAATGGTCAGGTCGGGGGGGAGTTCCCATCGCCACGGATATCATGTAATCCCATACTACCTGCTCCATGGTTGGATAGTTGGCGACTAAACCGTTTCCCCCACCTGGTTTGCCAGGTGAGGAGGGGCCGTGGACCCCCAACAGGACCAAAATCAAGACCTGTCAAAGAGCAGGTGAGCCAAAGGCCATCCACACTTCAGTAGAAGTTGTGATCACTGTCGTACATAGCAATGTAAAGTATGCCCATCGGAAACCCACACCACTGCGTTGCTAATGTTTTCATCAATTTAATAATAATAATAATAATAATAATATAAATGCAAATAATTTTGTATTATCCACAGGTTGCAATAAAAATCTAAAGCAACTGAGGTTGGTGGAAAACTCTGTTAAATGCAGTCTTAGGTTGAAGCATACAATGAATGATTAAGCATTCTAATCAGACAACACAGAAAAGATAAAAAAAGTTCAAATTGTGTAGTTGTCAATAGTGTATAAAAAAGGTTGATGCGTTATTGATATTCTGCCATTACATGCCAGAAGCAAATTTAGTAGGCAGTGAATCATCTTTGTACTGAGAATGCTGAAATCCTCACACACTGTGTGCCAATGTGATTGACAATGATGGTCAAAAATGCACAGCAATTACTCGCCTACATTATTGTGACAGTGCTTCTTAAACTTCTGACCTTCACTAGCAAGGACAAGGGCAACTGGTTCAGGATTTCAACTGAAGTTATGTTTTATAAGTCACACACCGTTCTGACTCGCACAAAATTGCCATGTATTTAATGTCACCGGGTCTAAATAGCAGAACTCCCTCCCAAACGATTATGGGAATATCTTCACCCGAAAGACAGCAGTAATTGAACTACTTCGTGGCTCTCCATCACTTTCTCAAAGGTGCCAGTGATGCCCCATTCATGGAAAGTGATTACAATTTAGTTTCAGTTCAGATCAGTTTTATTTATTGTCACATGTACCGAGGTACAGTGAAAAGCTTTTTTGTTGCATGCTATTCAGTCAGCGGAAAGACAATGCATGATTACATCGAGCCATTTACAGTGTATAGATACATGATAAGGGAATAACATTTACATAGAAACATAGAAACATAGAAATTAGATGCAGGAGTAGGCCATTCGGCCCTTCAAGCGTGCACCGCCATTCAATATGATCATGGCTGATCATCCAACTCAGTATCCCGTACCTGCCTTCTCTCCATACCCTCTGATCCCCTTAGCTCAAGGGCCACATCTAACTCCCTCTTAAATGTAGCCAATGAACTGGCCTCACCTACCCTTTGTGGCAGAGAGTTCCAGAGACCCACCACTCTCTGTGTGAAAAAAGTCCTTCTCATCTCGGTCCTAGTGTATAAAAAAGGACAAGGTAAAGCAAGTGAAAGATTTAGTACAAGGTAAAGCAAGTGAAAGATTGTCCGAGGGTCACCAATGAGGTAGATGATAGTTGATTGCTCTCAAGTTGTGGTAGGATGATTCAGTTGCCTGATAACAGCTGGGAATACATTATAAAATAAAACAAATAAAAAAGAATATCATTGCTAAAATTTGTCATCCACTAACCTCCCTTGTTTCCAATACCAAGCATCTAAAGGTTGAATGTTGGATTCTAAATATACATTTCAGAACTGAAGATTTAACTGTAGATTCAGATCTTGTTAATTCCCATTAACTCCTTTAATGATGCCATCCATTTTCCACCAGCTTACAGGTTGTCTTTATATTCAAGTCATTGCAGCGTACCAAGCATAAATCCTTATCAAGCCGATTGTTGAAGCAAAATTAATAATGAATGATACGGAAAAATGCTAATCAAAGCAAAATTTGAAATATTATTGAACATTTTAATACAGCTAGATATCAAAATATATTGGACTATGAAATGTGAATGTAAATTTTTCAAATGAGAGAATTGTATTTTTATCATTTTATTATGGGTTTCAATGCAGGTGCATTAAGCAACAGAAGCATTATTTTAAGATTGAATTCAGCGCAATTAAAATAAGCTTATCTCTACAAAATGAAATTATCTCTAGGCAAATAATAAATTGTGTGAAAGCCAAATTGACTAAACTGTTTAAAGCCATAGTTAAGGTAGACACAAAATGCTGGAGTAACTCAGCAGGACAGGCAGCATCTCTGGAGAGTAGTAATGGGTGAAATTTTGGGTCGAGACCCTTCTTCAGCCATAGCAATAGTTAAGTTCTCTCCTGTTTAACAGCATTAAAAGCTGTTTAATGCTGAGTCTGGCAAGAAAATATCAAAAATGGATATCAATAGTTTCAATGGATTATGGGCCCTTGACATATAATAGATATATTGTTTTGCTCCCTAGGACACGTGCTATAGAGTTGCTGTATACAAATAATGGAGGTTTAGGCTCTGGAAGTCTATGGCAAACTCTGTGTGTTACATAATCACTGAGTAACTTTTTTCTTCACATAATATAAAACTGCAAAGAGAATGTTGTTGTCCAGGATCGGTAATGAGTGAAGGGCATTTAGAGGGGTGGGAATGGGACAGTTGGCAATCAAGAACCCAATCATTGTTTTCTAGAGAGAAGAGTAGTAGTAAAGGTCCTGAAAGCTATGACAGGGCTCCTAATGGCTGGCTGTCTCATCTCCACCCCGCCCCTCCCCCACCCATCCCCATCCCCTCCCCCTCTCCTTGGTAAAGGTCCCGATCAAGGAACGGAAGCGTTAGAGTCTGCCATGACAGTTACTGGCAGCTCATGACATCGTGAATTGGGTTCTCAATCTGAAGTCTAATGGTTTGGAAATATTGTGGTTTATGTTCATAAATGATAGGAACAGAACTAGGCCATTTGGCCCAACAAGTCTTCTCCGCCATTCAATCATGGCTGATCTATCTTTCTCTCCCAACCCCATTCTTCTACTTTCTCCCCATGACCCCTGACACCCGCACTAATCAAGAGTCTATCAATATGGGCCTTAAAATATCCATTGACGGGCCTCCACAGCCTTCTGTAGCAATGAGTTCCACAGTTTCACCACTATGAATGAAGAAATTCCTCCTCACTGTGGTGAGCAGGCCACCCTCTGGTGAGAACAATCAGGTGTTGGGATGGTCAGGTGAGGTAATCAGAAATTCAGAGCATGGTTTCATTAGGGGTCAGGAGAGATGAGAGTGGGAATGAGAGTGGAAAGTTTGGAAATTTGGTGGTGAAAGTTGTCCAAGAAGATAAGGTAAATACTGGGACTTGAGTGATTTGGGTCACAATCTCAATTTGCAAAAGCATTTCTAATGCTTGTGAACTGGGCAAAATAATCGAATTTTTGAGACAAATACTATGTCACCAAAAATAACTTTTCATGGGGAATGGCTCATTTGTTTTGCACCCGATGTGTAAGTGCAGTACTGATCATTGGGGCTTTGTCAAATTTCTGGTGTGGTGAGATTTGACCTGTAAGTCGGTGCAATCATATTCTACTGTGGAAGAAAATCAATTTTCACACGGTGCTGAAACATAATGATACCACACGCCTATATTTCTACAAAAGTATATTTAAAGGACACATGTCGAACAAATTTCCCTTTATCCTATATCTGTACACCATGAACGGCTCAATAGTAATCATGTATAGTCTTTCTGCTGACTGGATAGCACACGGCAAAAAGCTTTTCATTGTACCTCGGGACACATGACAATTAACTAAACTAAACCGATCTAAATTGATTGTCATTCATAAAAAAATACAAAAAACAATTCATGTGAAATATGCATCTTTAACAATTACCAGAGACAACAAATTCAGGTAAAACTTGAAGTACAGCACACCACAGAAAGAGACTATTTGGTCCAAGATGGCCAAGCTGACATTTCTTTGAAATCTAGTCCTGTTAGTCATGTTATCTGGTTTTCTCCTTGCAGTCCTGCAGAGATTTATTTTCCTACAAATACTCACTCAATTCCTTTTTCATTCAAAAACATTTTTTTTTTCAAAGTCACGATTAAATCTCCAGTCAATGTCCTTAGAACACAGAACGTCCTCAGAAAATGAAGCAGTCCATGCCAGAACTAGAAGGGAACATTTAGGCAGGCGAAATAAGTGGAAAGTTACATTCGCAGTGCAGATGTATTAAGCAATGATTCTTTTACAACAAGAGAGTCCGATCTCATTGAATAACAGTATCAACATTGAAACCCCATAATCAACATCAGAGTGTCACCATTGTCCAAACGCTCAGATTCAGATTCAGATTCAGATTCAATTTTAATTGTCATTGTCAGTGTACAGTACAGAGACAACGAAATGCATTTAGCATCTCCCTGGAAGAGCGACACAGCAAATGATTTGAATAAATAACAATAAATGTCCGGGGGGGGGGGGGGGGGGGGGGGTGATTGGCAGTCACCGAGGTACGTTGTTGAGTAGCGTGACAGCCGCCGGAAAGAAGCTGTTCCTGGACCTGCTGGTTCGGCAACGGAGAGACCTGTAGCGCCTCCCGGATGGTAGGAGGGTAAACAGTCCATGGTTGGGGTGAGAGAGGTCCTTGGCGATGCTGAGCGCCCTCCGCAGACAACGCTTGCTTTGGACAGACTCAATGGAGGGGAGCGAGGAACCGGTGATGCGTTGGGCAATTTTCACCACCCTCTGTAATGCCTTCCGGTCGGAGACAGAGCAGTTGCCATACCAAACTGTGATGCAGTTGGTAAGGATGCTCTCGATGGTGCAGCGGTAGAAGTTCACCAGGATCTGAGGAGACAGATGGACCTTCTTCAGTCTCCTCAGGAAGAAGAGACGCTGGTGAGCCTTCTTGATCAGAGTTGATCAAGAAGACTCAATTGGACAAGCCACAAAAAATATTGTCCTGAAGGTAGATACAAAATGCTGAAGTAACTCAGCAAGTCAGGCAGCATCTCTACAGAAAATTAATAGTTGGCGCTTCGGGTCGGGACCCTTCTTCAGACTGAGAGTCACGGGAGAGGGAAACAAGAGATATCCAGCAGGGGGGTGCTCCAAGAGCAAAGGAAGAGGGAAAGAGGCGGGGGGAGGGAGTGGGGGGGAGGGGGGTGAGGGTTTGGGGGGGCGCGCCAAGAACAAGGAGGGAACATTTGGATTATAACGAGCAGTTTGTAACTGTCAGCGCCAGTTACATGGCGACTCTTTGCGTACTTGAGTGTTGGAAGCAGAAACAAAGCACTTCACTGTACCTAGATTCATGTGACATTTAAGTATCTTTGAATTACTAACATTGTTGGAGTAACTTCCTCAGAGAATCCTAGCAGTCTACTGTTGTTTTCTCCCTCTGTGGGAATCCCCAATCATTCAGGCAACACAGAAATACATTTTAAATCTTCACAAGGAAAGTCAGGGTGACCTGCGGAATGTAGCTCTTTCAAAGCTTCATAACACTTGGGTTATGCCACATTTGGAGTATTATGTGCAGTTCTGATCGCCCCATTACAGTAGGGACGTGGTAGCTTTGGAGAGTAAGGGATACCATAATGGTGTCTGGATTTGGGGGGGTATTAGCTGTAGAGAGAGTTGGGACTAATTTGGATTGTTTTCTCTGGAATGCCGGAGGTCAAAGGGAGTCCTGTTAGAAGTATGGAAAATTATAACAGGCATAGATAGGGTAGGCAATCAGAACTTTTCCCAAGGGTGGACATGTCAAAGACTAGAGTTCATAGCTTTTAGGGAGAGGGGCAAAGTTTAAATGCAGATATGCGGGGCTAGTTTTTTTACACTTAGTTTGGTGGGTGTGTGAATGCGTTGCCAGGGGTAGTGGTGGAGGCAGAGATGATAGTAGCATTTAAAAGGCTTTTACATAGGCATATTGATTTGCCAGGAAATTAAGGATATGGATCATGTGTAAGCAGATTAGATTACCTTGGCATTATGTTCGGCACATATATTGTGGGCTGCCAGGCCTATTCATGTACTGTATATTTCTATGTTCTATAAACACTCAGCACATTATACCCATTCTACAGCTGATATTTGCAACCACAGTATTTATGTAGGCTGGTCCAGTTGTCATGAGCCATTTCAGTAATTGGATTAAGGAATCGTGCACTGATGTGTTATGATCAATATGACATCCTGCAAAGGAGGATACAAGGAATAATTATCTGTTATCTGTGCTCACTTGGCTGATTACTGGTGAACCATGTTGTTATTGATGATTGGAGTGTGGAAAGGATAATTTTGTTTGAATTATAATTTTGCAATCTCGTAATGAACAATATTTCTCCGACAGCTCATGAAGTCAAGGCCTTCCTTTACCCTGTGCTGGAGGATGAGGCAATTAATGTTCTGCTGGCGACAGACACAAAATGCCTGAGTAAGACAATGGGTCAGGCAGTATCTCTTGAGAAAAGGAATAGGTGACGTTTCGGGTCGAGACCCTTCTTCAGTACACATCAGATATATACTGGGATCATGGCCTCGTGATCATCTGTGGGGTCGGTTCAAGGGTAAGTAGGAGGAGGAGATGGCTCCTGGCCTCAGCCACCCTATAGAGGTCAGCTCACCATAGATATCAGAGACAATGGCCTGGATATATGTATAAGAGATGGTCTGCGAGTTAATATGTATATACCAGAGATGGTTGTGGAGAGGATGTTTCCACTAGTGGGAGGTCATAACGCCAGAATTAAAGGACGTTCTTTTCGGAAGGAGATGAGGAGAAATGTATTTAGTCAGAGGGTGGTGAATCTGTGGAATTCTTTGCCACAGAAGGCTGTGGAGGCAAAGTCAGTGGATATACAGTATTTAAGTCAGAGATAGATAGATTCTTGATTAGTACGGATATCAGAGGTTATGGGAAGAAGGCAGGAAAATGGGGTTAGGAGGGAGAGATAGATCAGCCATGCTTGAATGGCGGAGTAGACTTGATGAGCTGAATGGCCTAATTCTACTGCTATCACTTGATCTTGATGATCTTATGATTGTCTGCAAGATAACAGTTCTGCTGGGACGTTTCCCATTGCCCCATGCTACTCTTGCTCTTGTGGCTCCAATCTGCATCTTATATCGATCAAACTCTGGATCTGCACTCTGCCCTTTACAAAACAAAACTTTGTGATATAGGTTGTGCAATATTCAGGACACAGCGATGCTCCATCACTAGTAGGGTTTGGTTTTGCTTGGTTTAATATTGTCAGGTGTACAGTGATATGATGTCAAGTTTGTTCTACATCCAGTCTAATCATACTATACATGAGTAGAATAGCATGTTCCATGGGCATCTTACAGCTTCCAAGTCCCAATCTTGGCCTCAGAAGAATAGTAATTTCTAATTTTCTCACTTTATGACCTGGTGCTATTTAAAAACTCGGTATCCTGGTACCACTGGATCGATCAAGTAGGGGTCAGCCTGGCCTATTGCAATGTTGTCTGCTCCTTCCATTACTACTCCATGTAGCTGCCGTAGGCATGGCCTCCTCTAGCTGTCTCCACCAATGCCATGACCCACGAACACTGCAAACATGCCATCCGTCGATTCACTGGTCCTTAATGACACACTGGTCACCCTGAGGAGTACCTTCAGCAACAGACTGGTTCCACGAAGATGCATTACAGAACACCACAGGAGATCCTTCTTCCCTGTGGCTATCAAACTGTACAACTCCTCCCCCTTCTGTAGTGGGGTAGACTGACTCCCCTCCCCTCCCCTCCCCAATCTTTGCACATCACCAATATTTCCCACACGCCACTTTAATTTCATGTTTCATGTATCTTGTACTTTATGATCAATTGGCAGATCAATTTCCCTCCTGGGACAAATAACGTTATATCGTGTTGTATCGTATCGTATCAGTTCCAGCACCCGTCCCTGCACTTCTGTGCACCAAGGTGCCCATGTCCCATTTCTGAACCGACAATCTTCAGGGTGTTTTCCCAGGGCATGAGTGGTGAGTTCATCGCCTGTTCACTTAAAACTATGCCCTCTAGTCTTTGGCATTTCTACCCTGGGAGCTGCTGCTGCAAGATAACCGTGGCTGACGCAGATACCAGAATCTCATTTTCAAAAGACTGATTTTATTTTCCATGAAGATGCTGATATGGCTTTCATTATTGCAGCCCTCAGCAGTTATGGTAGGATTGCAAATTAGTGTGACTAGCACAGGAAATACAGGGTAGCCTCATTCCTCCAGGCCACAGAAAATGCCTGGCAGTTCAAAATTTCTGAGGAAATAAATGAACACGTTATATATACTTCCTGGATGCATTGAAGGAACTGAGGCTGTGAATGAGCTTACTAATAAGATCCTGATGGACAATTCCACATATGCAACAGTTCATAGTGCTTTGATTTCCTGGGACAGTGAAACAGTCAAAGTCGCCGCAGAAGTGCTCAACTGTGTGGTAAGGAAAGTTAGAATGGATGTCATGGCTGCTGCTGCTCAGAGTTGTGGTCATCTAGTTGTATGGATTTAGTATTGGCTATTGTATAGAAAGCGAACACGGGGAACAAGCAGATCAATCTCAAGTTGGTTACGCATAAAGCTGGAGAAACTCAGCGGGTGCAGCAGCATCTAAGGAGCGAAGGAGATAGGCGACGTTTCGGGTCGAGACCCTTCTTCAGACTCAAGTTGGCAAGCTGTGACTATTAGGTACCACAGGATCTGAATCTGAATCAACAAATGACATATTTCAAATGATAATAATGATTCAAAACTGGGTTAAAGTAAAAGTATGTAGGAGGATATAAAGAGGCTTTAAAGGGAAATAGAAGAGCGAGTGAGCAGGACCATGGCTGATGCAGTGTAATGTGAAAAACATTTATGAAAAGTAAACAAAGCACATTTTTTATATAGTGAGAGATAGGTAATGTTGATGTCGTAAGGGACCTTGGCATTTTTGTACTGAAATTACTGAAGGTCAACAAGGCAGGTGAGCAAATAATTTTGAAGGCAAATTGTAAGTCAGTCTTTATTACTAGAGGATTTCAGAAATAAGTAAATCTCACTGGAATTGTACTGGGCCACAATGAGACCACTCTTGTGAGTATCGTCTATAGTTTTGTTCTTATTGCCTGTAAAAGGGTATGCTTACTTTCAGGGAAATTAATGAGGATGAATGAAGATTCACCAGACTGGTTTGAGGGATAGCACCATAGAGATTTTTAAATCCCTTTGTATAGTTGTCTCATCCTATCTTTTAACCCGTCTCTGGAAGTATGAACTAACTTCTATATTCTTTACCCTCCCTCTGCACTATCAATAGAAATGGTGCCATAAGGTTTAACAATCTGTCAAATGTTCTTCAATCCTCTTTGTCTATCCTTCTTTAAGACTGTCCTTTAAACTCATTTTACCAAACTTACGGTGTCCCTTTTTCATATCTCCATTGGTTTAGCATCTAAATGTTTTGTTGTGTCTCTCGGGAGCATCTACGTATAAATGCAAGGTTTTCTTTTAGCTTTCCTCATTAAAGTGTAAAAAATAAAGAAATAATATTTGTGCCAGAAATGTCTACGTCTGAGATAAGACATCTGTTGCTCCTACCAATGTTCTATTTGTCATTCAGCACATATGTGGCCTTTCCCCCAAATACATCCCAGCATGTGCCAACCGCTGGAAGTAGCCAAGAATGAAAATGGCTTTTGACATTTTTTAATCCTGAAGTTCTAATATGTTTAAAAATATGCTTTCATAGCCAGTGGCAGTCACATTCTCCTCGCCATGGGATATGATGCACCGTGTCTTATGTTTGATAAAGGTAGTATGCCTTGCAGTCAACTGTTTGTCTCGCTTCTGAAATTTCTTCTGGCAGCTGTGTCACTTCACTATACTTTTAAAGATCCCTTGCAAAATATCTATGTAGAAGCACTTACAGCATCTCTTCATTGCATTTGATATTTTAGCTGTTTATCCATTATGCTGGGAATGAAATATAATTTGAAATATATTGAAAATTCTTTAAGAGATTGGTAAATCTTGTATTTGTTTTTGGATTGCAATGAACTTATTTTCATTTCCTGACATCCTTTCAAATATAATTGTTTTCCTTGCTATTATATGTTTGTAAGAATCCCCTTTCAGATTAAAAAAATTACAATGACTCTTTCAGTAGAACCTGGGCAAAAGCACTGCCATTGTCACTTTTAGGCGAGATCAATCCTTTATCCAGCTTTAATCATTGTGGCGCCAAACAGAACAGTCATTTTTAATGGTTCTGATTTTGTTGATAGTTGGTGAAACGTTATTCTCTTAATTTCCAGTTCTTGGTTCCAGTTGCTTTCGAAGCCGTGTAAAGTTGGCTGCTTCGTACTAAATGCATGTCACCCGTATGCAGTCGCACCGAAGTGAATCTTGATGCTCTCATGCAAAACAAACAGGAGACTGAAGCGCAAGCTGACAAACAGCTTTATGCTGTCACAAAGCATTTTACTGAAGCCTGTGTGGTGGTCAGTGCCAATACAGGAAAAAATACAATGGCAACAATTTGCTATTTATTTTTAACTAGTCAGTTGTTCTTTGTTTAAATGAAAATAACTTCAAATGTTTCCATATTGTTTTTTAACCAGATGGCAACATTACAAACCCTAATTTTATGCAATGTGTCGGGCAAGAATAATCCAGCTATACTACTCCTGTGCATTGATTAAAACTTTTTAATCGGCTAATTAGGCACTTAGCTCATATAAACAATGACACACTTATGATTCCAGCTGTGGGATGCACAGTATTTTCTGAAATGACTGAATAGGAAGGTCAATAAGCCTTTTTCACTGGTTTGGCTCCTAACTGTGTGAGGATATTGTGTCATTTATTTTGTCGGTAGAGGAAATCTCCCAATTCGATGAAATACATTTGAGCATCTTACACTTTTAGGACCTAGTAGAACATTACAGCAGATGCTCAACTTGGCCAAGGTAAAATAAAAATATCAGTTAAAATGGGAATATTAGAAATGGATCAATGTCAAAGAGCACTAATGTTTGCTGACAAGAAACTAAGAAGTGAAAAATACATGAATTTCAAAACTGTAGTCAACACCATGGAGAGTGGAATCTGGCTTCAGTTAAATGGGCAGATGTAGCAACTGATGCAGAAAAGTATGAAGTGATTCATTTGGTAGACCAATTGAGGAGGAGTTAAGTAAACTAAGCGGTACAGTTTTAAAGAAGATGCCGATTTAATGACATGAGGATGCACTGCACAAACCTTCTAAAATTGCCGGGGCATATAGCAAAAGCAATCAAAAAACTTTCTCTTTATAAATAGACACAGAATATAAAGAGAAGGAAGTTATATGAAAGCTTTATAAAAATCCTGCACACCAACCAGAGAAAGTATTCTGTTCTATTCAGTACACCATGCTTTTTGAAGGATGCCTCGCCAACAGTTGGTCTGTCCCTTCCTTCTTTTGTTGTTTGTTTGCATGTGTTAACTTATGTTTTTAGCTTGTTTTGTGGGGTGGGGGAACTGGGAAAAACTTTTTCTAATCTCTTACCTCGACGGATAAACGTTTTTTTCCGTATCGTATCTCCATCCGCACTGCGGCCTAACATCGAGGAGTTGACAGCCTTTGCTGGAGACCAACTTCGAGAGCTCCACCGCGGGTCCCTGTGGACTTTAACATCATCAAGCTCGTGGTCTACGGTTAGAGACCGACTTCAGGAACTCCAAGCAGCAGGAGCTTTGACCTCCTGAGGCAGGAGCTTCGATCGCCCCGACACGGGGGCCTTGACCGCCAGCAGCGGGAGCTTCGATCGCCCCGACTGCGGATGGTTCGATAGCCCCGACTATCGAAGGATAAAGAGGAAGAAGATTGGACTTTATTGCCTTCCATCACAGGGATGAACGTGGGGAATCCACTGTGGTGGATGTTTATGTTTATTTTAACTTTTTACGTAGTTGTGTGTCTTGTTGCTTTTTTTTAGCATGGCTGTATGGTAATTCAAATTTCACTGTACGTTAATTGGTACACGTGACAATAAACTGACCTTGAAACCTTGATTAGGGAAGATGCAGTGGAGAATTACTGGAATGTAAAAGGGATGCAGAATTTCACTAAAATGGAACTACTGGAAACAAGGTTAAGTGGAATTCAGGTGGAGGTGCTTTGATAAAGTAAACAAGGAGAAATGATTTCCAGTGACATAACCCAGATTTAAGGCACACAAAAAAACTGAGTTGAAATGAGTAAAAACAATTTCACACAAATGGTGATAGAAGTAAATTCTACACCAACTTTCAAAGGATAAATAGAGAAATATTTAAGGAAATAATTTCTGGGGCTATGAGGAAAGGGCAGGATATTGAACCTAATTGGACAGTCCTTTTCAAGAGCTGTCTGTGGCCCCTGGGAGATGGTTACATTTGAAGAGATCTGAATAATTCTGCAGGCAGCCAGTCTAAACATGGCGTTAAACCTACAGATTGAAATCACAATAGGCAAAGTTCAATTGTATGCCAGATTCTAAAGTCTGATAATTAATGCAATGGCCTGCATTTTGTATTCATTTGCCAATCAGAATGCTGCCAGCTGCCCAGAGAATTTTTAAGGCCCTTTGAGTCATGTCTTCCTGTGGTGCCATCTGCAGGGGATTTGGGCATGAGTGAGCAAGTCCTTGTGCCAATCAGATTGAGTAATCCTCACAGAGACATGCTGGGCTGAAATTTAACTTCCAAAAATGGCTGGCTTGAACATGAGTGAAATGTTGAAACTTTAACATCTCTAATTGAAGCCCAGTGGGTGGCTGAGCAGCCAGAATTAATTGTATATACTGGTACAGATGATATGTGTAAATAAAGGAATAAGGTCCTGCAAAGTCAATATCGTTTAGTTTAGTTTATTGTCAATTGTACCGAGGTACAGTGAAAAGCTTTTGTTGCGTGCCAACCAGTCAGTGGAAAGATAATACATGATTATAATGGAGCAATCCACAGTGTACAATATAGGGAGTTTGCAAGGAGATTTAAAAACCAGATGTTAAATGGTTCAAGTTCAGAAGACAGGGCAAGTTCACACAGAAGGGGGTGTGTACATGGAATGAGCTGCCAGGAAATGTAGAGGCAGGTACAATGATGATATTGAAAAGGCACATGGACAATTACATGGATAAGAAAGGTTTGGAGGGATGTGGACCAGGCCAAAGTAAGTGGAAGTTGATTAAGCAACTTGGTTGAGTTGGGTTGAAAGATCTGTTTCCATGTTGTAAAGCTCTACGACTCTATGACCCTATGGCAGGATCAGGCCCCACATGCAAAACCGCTCAACGCATGAGGGGCTGTGCACACACATATATGCACACGTGCACACTGCCCCATATTCCAGCTGGATGCATGAGAGAAAGTTGTTGCCTACTCTGGGATAACTTCAACTTAAGGAAGCCCAGCTTTTAAATGGGTAAGAAGGTAAGATGCTGGTCTAAACCGAAGATAGACACAAAATACTGGAACAGGCAGCATCTCTGGAGAGAAGGAGTGGGTGATGTTTTGGGTCGAGACCCTTCTTCAGACTGATGAAGGGTCTCACCCAAAACATCACCCATTCCTTCTCTCCAGAGATGCTGCCTGGTCCGCTGAGTTACTCCAGCATTTTGTGTCCAGCCCAGCTTTTAAATCCTGTTAACCTCTGCATAACAGGGTCCCATTAAGCCTACAGTAGTTATGCTGTGGTGATGAAATGCCACGGTACATGGAAGAACACAAACCTTTGTGTTTCCCAAGGGAAACGCCACCTTTCATTCTTAAACCATGCCATCGTTAAACCCAGAAAATATAATTAGGGAATCATTATTTAAAGATAAATAAAATATAGAGGAGCAAAAGAAGAATTGGAAAATAAGTATTAGGTATAAGCCAGAAGGGATTTATGGGGGAAAAATATAACATTTTAAAACATAAATTAAATACAAAAGACACTTTTAAAATTGGTACTCAATGAAATAATTTTTCAGCATCAAAGAGGTTGCTTGGCAGTGATTGTGACATATTACCTTTTTAAAAATTAATTTATACTTAAATGAACCAATTCTGATGTTTAATGGGGAATTGGTGGATAATTATGGTCAGAAAGTATCCCTTGTATAGATTTCATTGCCACATTCATCAAGGGCATATTAATACATGGTTAGTCTCACAGACTGATCTCCATTTTGCCACTATATATGTGAGGTCTCAGACAAGTCAATGCTGGCACCAGGGAATTTAGTAACATATGGATTAGAAGGAGAGATGAGGAGAAAATTTATTAGTCAGAGGCTGGTAAATCGGTGGAATTCTTTGCTACAGAAGGCTATGGAGGCCAAGTCAATGTTTTGTTGTCAAACCATTACAAAGTATTAGGTGAAACATAAAGCATTCATTAAAACCTATGCAGAGAGAATACACACTGTTGCACTTGTTGCATCATCTTACAGACTACTGAACTAACGGACGAGCAGGTTGTTATCAGTAACTGCATTTCTTACTCAAATCCCGGTCTGGCTTACATGGTGGAATGTGAATCATGCATTATATATGTGGTGAACGTTATATTGACAGAGATTAATATGGTTGATCTACATCCTTCCTCTTGAAGAAGCAAATCATAATTAAACAAGCATATAGTGGAATATATAGAAAAACACCAATATGAGGGTGTGCACTTTACTTCACAAAGTCCTTGTACTTTCGATTCGGCCTGCAGACACGACCTGTGGCATGCGTTAGCCACTGTTTCCTCCCTTCACCGGAGATTGAATAGGAGAATGGAGTGATACCGCAGGTCTGACCAGTGTTGAGGATGAGGATGGAAACCTCGGCAGCTGCCGGGGGGGCGAAGCAGCAGGCAAAGCATCTGGACCGGGGTCAGCAGGCAACTGGTCTCCAACTGGAGGCGTAGGTTCGAATCCCACTTCTGACACCATGGTTTGTAATTAAACCATTACAAAGTATTAGGTGAACCACAAAGCATTTATTAAAACCTATGCAGAGAGAATAGTAAGATTGAACGAGAACTTACCAGTTCGAAGGTTGATCTTTATTTTATGAGGAGTCGAAGTGAGGGATTTCGTGAAGAGCCCGCCGGCGCGCATGCTCGACATACTTCAAAGTAGCGGCGTGGAATCACAGAACCAACAATAGAAATGACTTCGCATAGTATGATTGAATTGACTAAGATTACCAGATGAAGGTGATTGAGGGTTGGGCGAGGAGGGCACGAAATCCCTCACCGACTCCTCATAAAATAAAGATCAACCTTCGAACTGGTAAGTTCTCGTTCAATCTTACTATTTCATTTCGGAGTCACGTGAGTGACTTCGTGAAGACTTCAAAGCTTCTGTGATTACACGCCCTGGACCACGTCCATGCTGACACACCACTACCAGGGATGGATGGGAGGAACAAACTTGCTCAATAGTTCATACTGCAAAACAAGAGCATATTTATTAATAACAAATCAAAATCCCTCATGCGGGGACATCTCCACGTTCTTGACCTGCATTCAGCACGGCTTCTGCGAACTGTAGAGGAGCAGCAACAGGCTTGTTATAAAAACGCTGGAACACAGCTTCATTCGCCCATCCTGCTGTGGCGAGAATTTGGTCCATGGGCACCTCCATGACCCTCGCCACTGACGTCGATGCAGCCCTGGTGGAATGAGACTTGAACACATTAGTGTCGATACCTGACTTACCCAAGACGACTCGAAGCCACCTGGATATCGTCTGGACTGTCACTCGATGATGAGGTCTCTTATGAGTGACAAGCAGGTATCTCTCCATTCCTCTGATGCGTGCCGTCACCTTGACATAGTGGCGGATATGTGAGGCTAAACATAGCCTAGCATCTGCGGGGTATGCCGGGAACTTCAGCTGCAGCCCTGTGCACCCAGGTCTATGCTGCTTTAGTAGCTCGTCAACGAAGAAGACTACTTCTGTAGGGGTAGATGTCATTCTGTCGACACAAAGTTTGTGTAGTGTCTGTACCCTCTGAGCTGAAGTCAGCGCTAGTAACATCACCAGCTTCATGGTGAGTTGGTCCAGTTGGAGCCCTTCCATGGGAGACCACGTCCTGAGCAGGGTTAATACGTCCCTGACATCCCAGGTGATATTATAGCGTGGTGTAGGCGGATTCATATTGAATATACCCCGCATGAGTCTGGACACTAGCCTGTTGGATCCTACCCCAATCTTGAGGTAGAATGATAGCGCACTTCTGGCGCTGTTGATGGCACTGTAACTTAAGTGTTCATCATGGTGCAACCCCACGAGGAATTCCAGGACGTCGGTTATTGTCACGTCATCGTACGTGATGCGAGAGCGGCTGCAGTAGGCTTCCCACTTCTTAATATGCGAGCGGTATCTTCGCCTTGTGGACTCTCGACACGACGCCCCGATGGTATCCATGGTCCGAGCCGAGAGGCCGTATTGGACTAACGGCCTGTTCAGAACCTGCAAGCCAACAAATTTAAATAGCCATGGCAGGGATGTGGCTCCCCTGAGACAGGGTGAGTAACCAATTGTGGGCAACCCTTCAAAAGGTTCGTTGAGCATGTCAAAGACCACCGGATACCAAGGCTGTGTGGGCCAGTCGGGTATAATAAGGATGCCCTTGGCAGCATCTGCCTGAATCTTTCGCAATACCCGACTGATGAGGCAAAACGGAGGGAAGGCATAGAAAAACCAATTCCCCCAGTCCAGCGAGAATGCATCTAGCGCTATTGCCCCAGGATCTGGTTCCCATGAAACGTAGGCTGGTACCTGATGGTTCAACCGTGACGCAAAAAGGTCAATATCCGGTTTACCAAATTTGGCTGTGACTTTAGAAAAAATCTCAGGATGCAACATCCATTCAATGTTGTCATTAAATTTGCGTGACCTGGTGTCCGCCACAGTATTAAGCTCACCTGGCAAATAGGTAGCTGAAATCCAAATGTCTCTTTGAACACACCAGAGCCAAATTGAGTTAGCCAATTTGTCACACGAAACTGACCTGGTACCACCCATATGGTTTAAATATGCCACAGCTGTGGTGTTGTCTATTTGGAGACGGACGTGTGCTCCAACAAGCTTGGAACAATATGCACGAAGTCCGTGGAATGCTGCCAGCAACTCCAAATAGTTAATCCCTTGAGTCAACAACATCGATGCCTCAAGGGTGTCCCATCTGCCCCCACAACTAGAGCAATTATCAGTAGCTCCCCAGCCATTGGAGCTTGCATCAGTCTGTAAATATACCACCGGATTAGCCTCCCTAACAGGCTTAAATGAGTTGCTAATGTGACACACCCACCATTGCAACTCAGTTATCGCTTCGGACGGCAGCTGCATTGATCGATCGTAATGACCAGCGTTCCGTTTTAACGCAGTAATTTTAGCTCTTTGCAAATTCTGATAATGCAAAGGTCCATATCGTGCTGCCGGAAACAAAGCCACTAGCTTGCCAATTACTGTGGCTGTATGCCGAATCGATGGTATATTGGTGCCAATTAAATCTCTGCACACCTGAGTGACTTCCTCAATTTTGTTAATTGGTATAGTTATCCTCATGCTCATTGAGTTCACCGTGAACCCTAGGTAATTAATTACCTGGGCAGGGCAGAACTTCGATTTCTCTGGATGGACAATGAATCCTAATTGTTGAAATATATTGACAGCAGCTGCAACACCCTGTTCAGCCAATTGCAGGGTGTGGCCCACAATAAAGACATCATCTAAATAGGCCATAACTATATGATGTCGTTGTCTCAAATAAGCCATGATTGGCGTCACCAACTTAGTGAACAATCTAGGGGCTGTAGTGAGCCCATTAGGCAAAGCCTTATACTGCCAAAGTTGCCCCATCCAGATAAATTTCAAAAACCTTCTATCATATTTCTGGATGGATACTGAATAATATGCATCCCTCAAATCAATGCATGCCATAAAGCAGCCATGAGAAATCAATGATTTGGCTGTTTCAAACGTATCCATTTTAAAATGAGTATATGTTACAAACGTATTCAAACGGGTTAGATCAATAATGACACGACAGCCTCCATCCTTCTTAGGTCTAGTAAATATGTTCAAAACAAATTCAATTGGCTCATGCACCGTTTTCTCAATCACACCCTTCTGTTCCAGACTTAAAATTTCCTTATAACCTGCTGCCTGTTCTGCAGCAGACAATTTGAACGTACGACCAGGCATGTGCTGGGATGGAGGAATGTCGCCATTAATAAACTCAATTTTATGCCCCTGAATATTCCGCAACACATACTCATCACCAGTAAAATTACCCCATGCATCCAAAAACAACCGTAAACGACCACCAACATGGGAAGTTAAACAGAGAGAAAAAAGAGAACCAGACCCGCTCACCTCCGTGGTTACCGGCGGTCCTTGACACGTGTGGGTGGCCGTGGAGGTGCTGGGTTGGCTTGAGGGCGCGGCGTCTTCGATTTCCACAAAGATTTCTGCCGACCCTGTCCTAAAAAAGACCCTTGGTGCTGGTTCTGGTGCTGTTGTCGTTGTGGAGCTAGAGGGCGAGTCCTCGTCGAGGCACTGGCCGACCCTCGTGAGCGAATGTATGGAGCTTTTGAGCCTGACGGTGTGGGGGCACTCTGAGAGCGCATGATCCCCACCGTTTTGGCTTGTTCGTCAAGCTCTTTGACTCTCTTCGAGAGGTCCTCACCAAAGAGCTGACGGGGCGGCGGCGGCGGCGGTGGTTTGCACAATCCTGCAAACTTCGGGTTGAGTGCTGGGCGGATGCTGATTTTGCGAAACCCGTTGATTTCGTGCTGGGTCGCGCACAATAAGGCCAGAGCATCTTCCTGGTCCAAATTCAGTTCGTCCCCGTCCACCGACCGCGCAAAGGCGGTAATACCGGCCGTGAGGAGTTTCAGGATCCGCTGCAATTTTAGCTCCTGTTGACGGATAGCCGCACTGATGTTGCCCCATATTGGCGTATTGACCACAGGCACGTTGAGGGAGTTGCAGTTTGATGGAGCCTTGTGACGGCTCATAGCCTGGATGAGGACTTCTTCCTGCAGCACCTGATTATTAAGAAAGTCCACTGTGGCTGCCAGCTTTGTATTTAGAGGAAGACCAGCCGTATGTGGGGCCGCGAATTTGGTCGCCACATCCAAGAGTTCCTCCGCTGGCACCTCCAACGGAGGTGGTACGGGATCCACCAGAACCTCCTCCTCCTGCTGCTCCAGGCTGATAGTAGATGTTGGTGAAGACGCCCTGTGCCTGTTGCTGCCCTGCTGTTGTTGACGTTGAAGCAGGAGCTCCAGCAGCCGCTCCATACGGTCAATACGCCCTTCACCCTGAACACTCAGGTGGTCGGAGTCCTCCGGCTCTGAAAAGAAAACCGGGCTCCTGTCATCGGCCCGCACCTCGTCGAGGCCCTGCCGGTGCCGGTAGTTGTCGCTAACAGCCGCCGAGGCAAAACTGCGCGATTCCTGCGCGGGCGTGTTCAACCGCCTCCGTTTAGCGGGAGCTGAAGCCGCTGCCACTAAGGGCACTTGCGGCGAGGTGTCGGCACCAGCCGAAGCATGGCTGCCTGGGGCCCGCGCAGTCTTGCCGGCTGCCCACATCGTGGACGTTGCCGACGCATGGTCTCGCCCACCCATCCATGGGGGGCTCGGCGACCGCGACGAGACCCGACTCGACCGACCCGTCCCGGCGTCGAGAGTCGGGGTGTGCCGGCTGGACCTCACAGCCGCCCCGGGTCTCGCCCTGGAACCTGACCGCTCCTCCGCGATAGGCAATGCCTTAGCCCTAACAGGGTTAGGCTTCTGGGCTCCTGCCCTCCCCCTTCTCGGAGGGCTGAGTGGAACAGGCCGTGCAACGGCACGTGCCCTGCTCGAGGTCGCCAGCGAGCCCGCTGACGACCTGACTGCCATGGCAGGGTCCCCCTGCTCTGGCGGCACACCACACTCCTCCTCGTCGAACTCCTCCGAGCTGTGGTGTGCTGGCGGATCTGGACCTGTGAACACAGGGCTTACCCACATCTCCGCCTGAGTCCCGGCCTGCGCTGCAGGTACTGCCGATGGTAAAGGCCCCGGAATTGTTGACCGGCGAACTCGTCCTGACGTCCTCCGGCCCTTCGAACTCCCATCCATGTCCTTGCTGCAAGACATAATCAGACAACAAGGACCACCAACTAAAGGTAGAATACTTACCTCCGTGGCCCCTTATGAAGGGCTGGCGAGGAGCGCGCTCCACCGCCAGCCGTCGCAGCAACGCGTTACGACGATATGTCGAGCATGCGCGCCGGCGGGCTCTTCACGAAGTCACTCACGTGACTCCGAAATGAAATAATACATACTGTTGCACTCGTTGCATCATCTTACAGACTGCTGATCTCAGGGACGAGCAGGTTGTTATTAGTAACTGGATTCCTTACTCAAATTCCGGACAGGATTACATGGTGGAATGTGTATCATGCATAATATATGTGGTGAAGGTTTTATTGACAGAGATTAATATGGTTTATCTACAGTCAATGGATATTTATAATATAGAGATAGATAGATTCTTGATTAGTATGGGCGTCAGCGGTTATGGGGAGAAGGCAGGAGAATGGGGTTAGGTGGGAGAGATAGATCAGCTATGATCGAATGACAAAGTAGATTTGATGGGCTGAATGGCCGAATTCTGCTTCTATCACTTTATCGTGTAATCTTTTCTGTGTTCAAGCTCAGTTGAAAGAAACGTAACAATAAATGGGAGAGTTCAGAAAAAAAAGAATAATGTCAGCACTCGCTCTGAAGTCCATTTCTTGCCATAACATAGGTATGTTACAATACCTACCTTTAGCTGCGCTGCAGTTCTGCCACTCCCCGTGTGCGCGACTTTGGCGCCTTTCAGAGGGGGGCGGGTTTAAAATGCCGTTTTTCCCCAGACAGTCCAAATTGATCAATCTCAGACGATTTTGTTGCTAAAGAGAAATCACTGCAACATTTCATTCATGAAGGTATTTTTAAACTACGCTAGATCATTTATTAGCTAGAGTAGTTTAAAAATCATCTTCTAAAGCCGTGAACGCTGACAGCAGAACGGACCTAACGTAGGCGATAAAAGAAGCTACACAGTTTATTTTTACATAAAAACGTGCTTCTTAGGAAGCCTTTAATCAAATTTTCATCATGCAAAAAGGGGACAAAAAATATATATGAACCAGCTGTATTTTTCCTGCTGACTGGGGGTTAAATTCACCGCAAACCGCAACGTTCCAATCCACCGCGTTCCACTAAAACCCACTCGCAAGTTGATTTAAATGGCCATTAATTTACAGGAATTAAACACTAAATTCCTTCAATTTGGCCTTTAAATTCATGAAAATTAGATATAAAAATCATGTTATATTGTGGATTATTGTGTGAATGTTATTTGGACACTTAGGCAATTAAAAAATGTTTATCATTTCTTAAGAAATTGATTGATGTTTAGATCTATTAATTGAATTATTTAATTAGCTACAATTAGGTAACTAACTAATTATATGCTTTAATTTCAGGTCATCCAAGTAAGATTGTATCACATTTGTTTCAGATTGCTTCAATTTATAATAACTGAAAATTTCATTGAGTTCTATTAATTTTTAAGAAAGTTATGGGCTTTTGACTGTCCTAGATCACAGCTTTTGTGTTCAGTCAATGGAAAGGCAATGGGAACAAGATGCTAATTTCTGAGTATAAAAATGGCCATAACCTTTTTAATACTGAAGATATGAAAGTGAATTAGGTGTCAAATTAAACTTCTTTTTATGCTTTATCTGATGGGATACATTGCAGACTTGATTTTTTAAATCTCAAACTTTTGTAAAATTGCTAGTGTCAGCACTCGCTCTGAAGTCCATTTCTTGCCATAACATGTCACTTATTTTCCTTTTAGCTGGAAAGGATGCGGAAAATATTTATGAGGATGTTGTCAGGACACAGAACCAAAGGGAGAGTCTGAAGAAGGCTGTCAACCCGAATCATCACCTATTCTTTTTCTAGAGAGATGCTGCCTGACCCACTGTGTTAGTCCAGCATTCAATATCTATCTTTGGTGTAAATCAGCATCTGCAGTTCCTTCCTACCAGGCAAAGGGAGAGGTTGGGCAAGCGAGTACTTTATTCCTTAGACAAGGCTAAGGGGTGATCTTTTAGCATGAATATAATCACCAGTGGAATAGATAGGGTGAAAGCACAGTCTTTTTCTCAGGCTAGAATCAAGAATTAGATGGCATATGTTTAAGGTGAGAGGGAAAAGGTTTAATAGGAACCTAAGGGTGAACTTTTTTACACTGAGGGTGTGGATATATGGAACGAGCTGCTAAAGGAAGAAATTGAGGCAGGGACAATAACAACATTTAATAGACATCTGGACAGGTTCATGGAAAGGAAAAGTTTAAAGGGCTATGGGCCAAATGTTAGTAAATGGGGAGCTTAGATGGGAGCATCTTGGTTGGCCTAGATATGTTGGGCTGAAGGGCCTGTTTTAGACAATAGACATTAGGTGCAGGAGTAGGTCTTTCGGCCCTTCTACCCATATCCCTTGACTCCGCTATCTTTAAGAGCTCTATCTAACTCTCTCTTGAAAGCATCCAGAGAATCGGCTTCCACTGGCTTCTGAGGCAGAGAATTCCACAGATTCACAACTCTCTGGGTGAAAAGGTTTTTCCTCATCTCCGTTCTAAATGGCCTACCCCTTATTCTTAAACTGTGGTCCCTGGTTCTGGACTCCCCCAACATCGGGAACATGTTTCCTGCCTCTAGCGTGTCCAATCCGTTAATAATCTTATATGTTTCATTAATATCCTGTCTCATTCTTCTAAATTCCGGTGTATACAAGCCCAGTTGCTCCATTCTTTCAACATATGACAGTCCAGCCATCCCGGGAATTAACCTTGAGAAACTACGCTGCGCTTCCTCAATAGCAAGAATGTCCTTCCTCAAATTTGGAGACCAAAACTGCACACAATACTCCAGGTGTGATCTCATCAGTGCCCTGTACAACTGCAGAAGGACCTCTTTGCTCCTATACTCAACTCCTCTTGTTATGAAGGCCAACATGCCATCAGCTTTCTTCACTGCCTGCTGTACCTGCATGCTTACTTTCAGTGACTGATGAACAAGAACACCTAGATCTCATTGTATATCCCCTTTTCCTGACTTGACACCATTCAGATAATAATCTGCCTACTTGTTCTTGCCACCAAAGTGGATAACCTCACATTTATTCACACTAAACTGCATCTGCCCACTCACCCAACCTGTACAAGTCACCCTGCATCCTCATAGCATCCTCTTCACAATTCACACTGTCACCCAACTTTGTGTCATCTGCAAATTTGCTAATGTTACTTTTAATCCCTTCGTCTAAATCATTAAGATATATTGTAAATAGCTGCGGTCCCAGCACCGAGCCTTGCTGCCCCCGTCTAGTTATTGCCTGCCATTCTGAAAAGGACCCGTTAATTCCTACTCTTTGCTTCCTGTCTGCCAACCAGTTCTATATCCATGTCAATACCCTACCCCCAAGACCATGTGCTCTAATTTTGCCCACTAATCTCCTACAGTATGTGGGACCTTATCAAATGCTTTCTGAATGTCCAGGTACACTACATCCACTGACTTTCCCTTGTCCATTTTCCTAGTTACATCCTAAAAAAGAAGTGCTCTATGACTCTATAACATACATTTTCATGATTGTTCTGCCTGTGACCTTCTGCACTATTACAAAGAGACCAAAGGGTAGCTCAAAGAACAACACATTTTTCATCAGGGTATGTTGCAGCCTGAAGGACACAATATTGAATTCTCCAACTTCAGATTGCTTGCTTTTATATGTTTTTGGTATCAGGACTGGCCACTTGTGCTAGCCATTCCTCTGTTTCTTTCTTTTCGTTCATTTATATATTCTGGCTTGCTGGAACACAGAGGAGCTTTACCATCCATCTAATGCCTACATTAAAGAATCATATAAATGTCATGGTTGTTGCTATCGATCCACTCTGTGTGAAAATGCTTACGCGTTGAAAATGCTTACATGCAGATCAGTTATGAATTTTTAATTGGTATTTTACTAATAGGACAGTTTTCACACCAGTTATAAAACCCTACTCATTGTCTTAAAGACTGAGAGAAAATGATTGAAGAAAATTGAACCAGAGGAAAGAAAGATAGATGAAATCAAATATTATTTAAATATCGGTAGAAAGCAAGGACTGAAAGGCACAAATGGGTGTCAAACCACAATTATTTAAGTATTTTATAACCTATTTTTATTGATTTCAATGCCAAGTCCAAAGGATCTGACAAACTTTAGCAAGTGCATTCTTAACAAGGATACTTTTTAAGTAAAATGCTGAATCATCTTCTTTGCATATTACATGCTTTATCCCCACTCTGAAAACTTGACCTGGTGAAATGCACTCAGGATGGAAATCTCACAAAGTTAGAAATAATTTCTCCTTGTTAAAATGCAAGGAATAAACTAGTTTGTGCTAAAATATTTTGACTAACCAAATGATAAATCGATGCTAAAAATATTCTTGTAGCACTGGTTAGCCTTTGAAATCCATTATAATCCATTATCCAAGCAAGTATTTAATTATAATCTTATCTGATGGAGCCTTATAGTAATGTGCAGCAGCTCACCAGATAATTTGGCCGTGTTTATCACACTAACCACCTTAACCTATTGGGGACACTGCAAGTCTTCAAACTTTTGATGCATTTGTAAGAGTTTGGCATTGATAATCAGGCCATAGAACGTTCATGAATTGTGTTAGCAGCATCCTTACTTCATAGTGGAACAAATAAACAGACACATCAGGAGCAGGAGTAGACTACTCAGTTGCTTGAGCCAGCTGGGTCATTTCATAATATCATTGCTAATCAGACTATTGACACAACTGTGCATTCCCTCCCAGCTGCTTTCATGTTTGACCTTTTTACTTACCCACTGTCTATTTCCTTCTTTTTGCATTGGTATTGCAGCTATTCATTTATTGAATTTTTGTTTATTATATTTTACCTGTGTATATTGCACTTATGGGCCTTTCATACTACTGCAAGTCAGAATTGTATGGTTCCATTTTGGGATATAACATCATACTAGACTAAGTGGGACCCGTTAGACCCCTGTCACATGGCCCCCATCGCAACCCGTTCCCCCAATGCAATATTCCACCGCTCACCCATAGCCCCCAACTGCGTAGGCGCGGCTCATTTCCCCTCATCCCCAGCAGTCTCTCCCCCTCCTCTTCACCCTCACTCTTCTTTGCCCGCTCCTCCTCCCCTCCCCCAATCCCTTCCTCACCTCTCCCTCCCTCTCCTTTGCCCGACCCTCAGTTACTCCCTCGCTTCCCCCATAACTCCTCTCCCCTCTCCCTACCCCCTCCTATCCTGCTATGCCCCACCCCACTTCTCACCCCCTATCCCACCCACTATCCCTCCTCACCTCCCCCACTGCCCTTCTCTTTCCCTATTCCCCACTCCCTACCTCCCCTACTCCCCCCTCCTCTCCCTCTATTCCCACTCTCCATCCTCACCCCCTCCTTCTTTTACCTTTCCTCCTACCCTCCCTAATCCCTCCCTCACCTCTCTTTTTCCCTATCCTCAGTCACCCCCCCCCTCCATAACTCCTCTCCCCTCCCTACCCCGCTCCTCTACCTCTATCCTCTCTCCCCTCCTTCAATTTCCATTCCCTCTCCCTCCCTACTCCCTTCTCTCCCTCAATCCCCCTAGTCTCCCTCCTCACCTCCCCCACTTTCCCCCCTCTCCCTCCTCTCAATCAATCCCCCGACTCTCCCTCCTCACCTCTCCAAGGTCTCGAGGTTGCCGCTCCTCTCCCTTCTTGCGTGCCCCAGAGGAACATCAGCCATCGGCGCCCTCAGAACAAGGCTCAGCACCCAGGCCTCAGATCCTCGGTATGGCCCCTGAGGAGCATCAACCATCAGCGCCCTCAGAGCCAGGCTCAGTGCCCAGACCTCGGGATCCTCGGTGTGGCCGCAGAGCAGCAGCAGCTACGGCCAAGCACTGGCAGAGGCAGGTGGGCGGGTGCCGGTGATGACAGGGGTCACAGCCAATCAGTACGGCGATTGTGGAGGAAGGGACGTTGCTGTCTCGGTGGTGACTGACACCAGAGGAGACCAATCTGCGCATGCGTGTTTTTCTAAGATTTTTTAACCTTTATAGCTTTTAAAATATACCACCGATTGGAACAAAACCTGTTGCACTTGCAGCACAGGAGAAGGGTGATTAAGGTGGCGACAAACCGTCAACTATCGTGTACTGTTTTTGCGCAAATGTTAAAAAAACGCAGACCGGAAGATAACAAGATGAGATTTGTTGTTATATATTTAGAATAGAATATAGATTGAAGATACAGATATATAGATCATATAGATGACAATTCAACAAATTTGACTCTTGACTCTTGCCTCTTGCCGATTCAGGAACAAAGCTTAAATGGTTCATGACCCAAGGGAGAAGGTCAATTCAACTCTGGTCTTAAGTGCATGTCTCTTATTTCAAAACATCAAACCCCTAATTTTAGATTCTCCAACAAGAAGAAACATTCTCCCTATATCCATTCCATCAAGCTCCCATCAATACTGTATATATTTCAGCCAAGTCCCCTCCCAAAATACAATGGATATAAACTCAACCTAAACCATATTTTACTCATAATACAACCTACTGTATATGTTCTAGGCATTATGCCAGTAGACCTTTCTCTGAACTATTCCCAATGCATTGACATTCTTCCTTAAATTCAGAGGCCAATACCGTAAACAATATTCCAAATTAGAATTCATTAATGCCTTACACAACCGAAGCATAACCTCCCTATTTGGTATTCAATTCCCAAAGCAATAAATGATAACATTTTGTTAGCTTTCCCAATTACTTGCTGTGCTTGCATACTAAACTCATGCATGAGATCACTGTCTTCCTTTGCTTCTGCAAGCTCTTAACATTCAGATAATATGCTTTCTTTTATTTTCCCTGCCAAAATGGGCAATTTTGCATTTTATGCTCCATTTGCCAGAGCTTTGACTATTCAATTATCCTATCCTTATCCATTTTTAGTCTCCTTATTCAACACACCTTACTTCCATATTCATCATTTTGTCATCAGCAAATTTAACAACTCCACAACAGGACGGTTTGGATGTACAAACTGAAATTCAGGCTTTATATTCAAAAAGGGTAATTGAGAAGTTGAATCATGAATCTCACCAATTTGTGTCCAATATATTTACTAGACAAAAGAAGGAGAATGCTGAATCATCCTTAATCTGACCCAAGAGCTTTCGGAGTGGCGGCGCTGCTTGTCAGCTGCGGCTCACCTGCAGTCCGTCTGTCTTTTATTTTATTTTTGTCCTCGTCCCTGTTTTTGGTGTTTATTTTTGGTTTGTCGGGTTGTGTATGTGTGTGTGTGTGGGGGGGGGGGGGGGAGGGTGGGAGAAACGGGGTTTTAGTCTCTCCCTTCGCGGGGATGCGACTTTTCCTGTCGCGTCCCCCGACACCGTCTCCGTCTGTGCTGAGGCCCTGGTGACGGCCTTCCAGCTTCCAGCGGCGGCGGCACGGCCTTCAGAGCTTCAGCGGCGACCTGGCTTCCGGCGGCGGCCTGGGCTTCGGGAGCTGCGGTGCTCCAGCGGCGGCCTGGGTGTCGGGAGCTGCGGTGCTCCAGCGGCGGCCTGGCTCCCTCTGAGCTGCGGTGCTCCAGCGGCGGCCTGGCTCCCTCTGAGCTGCGGTGCTCCAGCGGCGGCCTGGGTTTCGGGAGCTGCGGTGCTCCAGCGGCGGCCTGGCTCCCTCTGAGCTGCGGTGCTCCAGCGGCGGCCTGGCTCCCTCTGAGCTGCGGTGCTCCAGCGGCGGCCTGGGTGTCGGGAGCTGCGGTGCTCCAGCGGCGGCTTGGGTGTCGGGAGCTGCGGTGTTCCAGCGGCGGCTTGGGTTTCGGGAGCTGCGGTGCTCCAGCGGCGGCCTGGCTTTCGGGAGCTGCGGTGCTCCAGCGGGGGCCTGGCTTTCGGGAGCTGCGGTGCTCCAGTGACGTTCCGGCAGTGGGCCCTGTGGCGGTGTTCCGGCGTTCCGGCGTCAGCGGTGGCGACGGCCTGGATCCCCTCAGCGCAGAGGGAGAATAAGGAGGGGAGAAAAGACAGAGACCCTAAGACTTTTGCCTTCCACCACAGTGAGGAGGTGTTTGGTGAACTCACTGTGGTGGATGTTAATTTTGTGTTTATTGTATGGTATTGTATTGTTATTTTTATATATGTATGACTGCAGGCACGAAATTTCGTTCAGACCGAAAGGTCTGAATGACAATAAAGGTATTCAATTCAATTCAATTCAATTCAATTCAATTCAATTCAACTTAACTCCTTCGTGCAGTACAGACATTTTAAAATGGAAAATTTTGTTACTGCCAAACAACTGGTTTCCAAGGGATGTTATATGGCATGCATCGATCTTAAAGATGCATACTATTCAGTTCCCATTCATAAGGATCATCGAAAATACTTAAAATTTAACTGGATGGGGCAGCTATGGAAGTTTAAAGCGTTGCCTAAGGGGTTGACTTCAGCCCCCAGATTATTCACAAAATTATTGAAACCAGTACTGGCGCTTTTACAAGCTCAAAAACATATCGTAATGGCATATTTGGATGATATCCTTATTATAGGAAAGACTCTGGAATTAGCAAATTCAGCTTTTTCAGCGATTGGGGTTTCTCATCCATCCAGTTAAATCCAAGTTGACACCATCCACAGTTATGGATTATTTGGGATTTACCATTAACTCTGTTCACATGTCTGTAACTCTGCCTTGGGGCAAGAGATTGTAGTTAATAGAAGCCTGTAATTATCTCAGAATGAAGCAGCAGCCTTATATTCGACAAGTAGCCGCCATACATAAATCACATGGGTGGAATCAAGTCAGTATCCTGTGATAAATTGGCTAACCTCATTTGGCACAGGTGCATTACAAGAAATATTTGGGTTTCAGCTACCTATCTGCCAGGTAGGTTCTACATGGTTCATCTCACCATGTCACGGAAATTCAATGACAACACAGAATGGATGTTGAATCATAGAGTGTTTCATGATATTATCTCTCGGTATGGAACACCGGATATAGATTTGTTTGCATCCAGACTAAATCATCAGTTACCAAAGTATGTTGCATGGGAACCACACCCAGGGGCAGTAGCAGTAGATGCATTCTCGCTACATTGGGGAGGAATGTTTTGCTATGCATTTCCCCCATTTTTCCGCGTCAGTCAATGTCTGCTTAAAATTAAGCAAGACTCTGCCTCGGGCATTCTCATAGTCCCTGACTGGCCTACACAGCCATGGTATCCACTCATTCTTGGTATGATCATAAAACCCTTCATGGCGGTTCCCAAGTGCAGGAATCTGCTAGTTCACCCCATGACTGGGCAGAAACATCCACTGCATGTTGTTAAAGAAGGAACTGCAGATGCTGGAGAATCGAGGGTTACACAAAAAGCTGGAGAAACTCAGCGGGTGCAGCAGCATCTAAGGGGCGAAGGAGATAGGCGACGTTTCGGGTCGAGACCCTTCTTCAGACTGGTCAGGGATCAGGGAAACGAGAGATATAAACAGTGATGTGGAGAGATAAAGAACAATGAATGAAAGATATGCAAAAAAGTATTGATGATAAGGGAAACAGGCCATTGTAAGCTGTTTGTGGTGTGAAAATGAGAAGCTAGTGCGACTGGGGGGGGGGGGGGGGATAGAGAAGGAATGTCAGGGCCCGAGGGCTGAGGGAGAGGTGGGGAGGGGTGGGGGAAGTCTGGGTTAACAGAATTGAGAAAATTCAATGTTTAAGCCCAGAGGATGCAGACTCGCCAAGCAGAATATGAGGTGCTGTTCCTCCAACTTGCGGTGTTGCTCACTCTGGCCTTTGGAGGAGGCCCAGGACCGAGAGGTCGGATACGGAATGGGAGGGGGAGTTGAAGTGCTGAGCCACCGGGAGGTCGGGTTGGTTATTGCCGACCGAGCGGAGGTGTTCGGCGAAAGGATCGCCCAGCCTCCGCTTGGTCTCACCGATGTAGATCAGCTGGCATCTGGAGCAAAGGATGCAGTAGATGAGGTTGGAGGAGGTGCAGGTGAACATCTGTCGGACTTGGAATGACTGCTTGGGTCCCTGAAAGGAGTGGATGGGGGAGGTGAAGGGACAAGTTAGCATCTCTTGCGGTTGCAAGGGAAAGTGCCCGGGGAAGGAGTAGAGCGGGAGGGAAGGGAAGAATTGACAAGGGAGTTGCGGAGGGAGCAGTCTTTGCGGAAGGCAGACGGGAGGGAGGGGAGATGGGAAGATGTGGCAAGTGGAGGGGTCACGTTGGAGGTGGCGAAACTGGCGGAGGACTATCTGTTGTATGCGCTGGCTGGTGGGGTGAAAGGTGAGGACCAGGGGGACTCGGCCCTTGTTGTGAGTGGGGGAATGGGGAGAGAGGGCAGTGTTGCGGGGTATCGAGGAGACCCTGGTGCGAGCCTCATTTATAGTGGGGGAGGGGAAACCCCGTTCTCTGAAGAACGAGGACATTTGTGATCACTGTTTATATCTCTCGTTTCCCTGATCCCTGACCAGTCTGAAGAAGGGTCTCGACCCGAAACGTCGCCTATCTCCTTCGCCCCTTAGATGCTGCTGCACCCGCTGAGTTTCTCCAGCTTTTTGTGTAACCCAACATCCACTGCATGATCGGCTACATTTTTTGGTTTGCAGATTCTCAAGACCTTTCTTCGGGCTTGGACAATCTGATCGTACGGTGGATGTGCTCACTGCGGCCTGGAGAGACACTACTAAGAAACAGTACATCTCCTATATTAAGAAATGGGAAGTGTTCTGTTTGCAATCTACTATCTTGTATGACATGGCACACATAGCTAATGTATTAGAATTCCTCTCTAAACATCATTTTGATGAGAGATTGAGTTACAGTGCTTAAAACTGTGCCAGAAGTGCTTTGTCGTCATACTTGTTGCCGAGATCGGAACACCACTCCGTTGGGTCTCACCCATTAATATCCAGATTCATGAGGGGTATCTTCAACCTGAACCCTCCCAGGCCCAGATACGCGGTAATATGGGATGTAGGTGCGGTACTAACTCTATTTCGCCATTGGGTTCCTGCAACATCCCTGTCACTGGTTCAGCTCACGTACAAGGTAGTGATGCTCATGGCACTAGTGTCAGCACAACGAGACCAGTCGTTGCAGAAGCTATGTCTGGATAGGATGATCACTTCTGCCAGTAGTATAACTTTTTATGTGTATGATCTGATCAAACAGAGACCAGGTACTTCTGGCCTTAAACTACTATTTATGGCATACCCCTTGGACACTCAGTTATGTGTGGTCACACACCTCCAGCAATATATTAAAGCCACCAAGGGCCTTAGGGGGTCAGAACTAGCATTATTTATTAGTCACAAGAAACCGCATAAAAAGGTTTCAGCTCAGACCATCTCCAGGTTGTTGAAACAGATTCTGGCTGATGCAGGTGTAGATACTGAAATATTCAAGTCTCATTCCACCAGGGCTGCAGCTACGTCAGCAGCAAGGGTCATGAACGTCCCGCTGGACCAGATCCTAGCGGCTGCAGGATGGTCCACAGAGCTCATGTTTCTGACGTTCTATAATAAACCCTTAGCCAGACCGGGGGTATTTGCTAATTCCCTTTTAAGTTCCGTTTTATAGTTCCTCTCGGGATAGAGAGGTTACTATTGTTATTTTGTCCATTAAATCATTAGCATGTTTAAATTTATGTCATGTCTGAATGCATTATTTTTTCCACTCATCCTTGGTCAAGTATTGCAGTGTGTGGCATGGACTTGTTCCACGGCATGAGCTCACAGAGCTTTGAAATCTTCACGTAATCACTCACGTGACTCCGATGTAAAATAGTAAGATTAAATGAGAACTTACCAGTTTGAAATTTGATCTTTATTTTATGAGGAGTTACGTGCCCTCCGCTCCCAACCTCTCCTCATAAAAATCAGCTGGTAGTTCTAGTTTCTCGAATCTTACTATCTTCAGTTCAACAACTGTTATCTGTGACTTCACACCGCCGCTTTGAAGGTTGATGCGCATGCAGGCTGGTGGGCTCTTCACATAAACCCTCATCGTAACTCCTCATAAAATAAAGATCAAACTTCAAACTGGTAAGTTCTCATTTAATCTTACTATTTCCTTTTAGAATTGCTACAGAAACATTTAAATATCTTGGAGTTTATGTAACTAGAAAAAACACTTCTGTATTTCAAGCAAACTTTCCACCATTAATTACCAAACTAAATGCCCTTATTCAATTTTGGAAAACGCTTCCGATCTCCCTCATAGGTAGAATAAATGCCATAAAGATATAAGAGAGGAAAAGAGAAAAAGAAGAAAAAAAAGAAGGGAAAAAAAGGAAAAAGTGGAGATATACTTGCACCTCGCCCCCGCCCACCTCACCCAACCCATAGTTGGATTAAATCCCAATTTGTGTACAGGATTTCCTTCCACAAATCCTGTGCCTATTTCAATCATTACCGATTTTTCTCCCTAAATTATTATTTTTTTAACTCGATTCTGTGATCACAAACTTTATTTGGGATTATAAAACACACAGAATTCATAAACGGCATTTATGTAAACCCAAAGAAATTGGTGGACTGGCTCTCCCTAATTTTTGTACTATTACTGGGCAAGGAATATTAAAAATGTAATCTATTGGATGGACAACATATGCCAACATGAGAAAAACCCGATTAACCATAGTACCTTACGAATATGGTAACAAGTGAAGTCAACCCTTAAATTACTCTCACCAATCAGCAACAATCCCTCGTTTAAGCCGTCTATTTTAGACAATTGGGAAATTGTCTTACATTGGGAAAGATTAGGAATTAAAAAACTGGGAGATCTTTATGAGATTGGGACTCTCCTCTCAGTTCAAGAATTACAGTTGAAATATCATCTGAAAGGTAGCCAATACTTTAGATATCTTCAAATACGAGACTATTTGGAATCACATACCCAAGACTGTCAATATATGGTTCCAGACATACTAGACGAATGCATGAATAGAAACTCGGATTCAAATAAGTTAATATCGTACCTTTTTAACACCCTTTTAAATATACAAATCCCATCTTCGGAAATAATCAGGCGAGCTTGGGAAGACGAATTAGGCCTAACAATTTTAAAAGATAGATGGGAGGAAAGCCTAATATATATACACAACTGTCCTCTTAAAGTTAGGCACTCGTTAATACAATTTAAAATACTGCATAGACATTATTATTCAAAGTCTAAACCAAATAAGATCTTCCCAAATGTTTCACCTATTTGTGATAAACGTCTCCTTCAGGAAGCAACCATAACTCATTCTTTTGCATCATGTATAAAGTTACATAATTTCTGGAGGGGAATTTTTGAATTTTTTTCTAAAATACTTAAAATAAACTTGGACCCCGACACAGAATTGATTACTCTAGGTACGTCAGAAGCCTGTTCTGAACTAACATTATTTCAACGACGTTTCCTTAAATATGGCCTGGTAACGACGAAAAAACGAATACTTAAATTTTGGAAAAAAACATTAGTCCCTATTGTAAAGATGTGGATTACAAACATGTCTGAGACACTACATCTGGAAAATATTAGGCTTGTCTTGGCAGAAAAGCCAGATCAATGTTTCAAGACATGGACACCCTTTACCAAATTCTTACAAGGAATGTATGGCGCAACACAAATTGGGATTTAATCCAACTATGGGTTGGGTGAGGTGGGCGGGGGCGAGGTGCAGGTATATCTCCACTTTTTCCTTTTTTTCCCTTCTTTTTTTTCTTCTTTTTCTCTTTTCCTCTCTTATATCTTTATTCCATCTTTGGCCACACTACTTTGGTAGTCTACGGGTTCTATTTTTTCTCTTTTCAAATTTTCTCTCTCTTCTTTTCCTTCATTTTCAGGTTAAAAGGTCAAAATTGAAGCTGTACAATAATTGTATAATTTTACATGCCAAATGTTTTATTCTTGTACAATTGCTTCTAATAAAAATAATTAAAAAAAATTAAAATAAAAAAACAAAGTTCTTAGGCAGTCCCTCCGGATCTACGATAACTTGCTTCCACTCAGATTTGTGGGTGTTGAGGACTGAACATGTATGAACTGTAGACTCTTCCACAATGGACTGCTGGTGCCTGATTGTGTCTCTGTGTTTTCTGTGCATGGATGTGAGGTCTATTGATCCCTTTGGCCATCAAGTCCACACTGATTATCAATCAACCATTTACACTAATCCCATTTTATTCTCTTTGCACTCTCCACTCCCCTCATTTCACCACCCCCTCCCCAATTTCTATCATCCACTTCGACAATTGGCTGAAGCAGATTAACCTACCAAATCTCAATAGGAAATGTCTGAAAATAGGAATGCCCGTTGGAAATTCAGGCAATGAGTGGGAGAAGATAGACACAAAAAGCTGAAGTAGCTCAGTGGGCAGGCAGCATCTCTGGAGAGAAGGAATGGGTGATGTTTTGGGTCTAGACCCTTCTTCAGAGGGAGGACATGCAAACTCCACACAGACATCAATGGACATTAGGATTTAGCAGTTACCAGAGCTATAGGGCATCAAATCTATTATCTGTGTCATTATGTTGGCTTTCCTTCTTCTCTTCCAGGCTGTTAAAGGACAAAGATTCCCAAGAGTCTGTGGGGGGTTCTTCAAGGAGGGTTTAATTCTATCCTTGAATCTTTCCTTCAGAATACCTGATGATGTCTTCCCATCACACTGTCTTTAGATGATAGAGTTGTACAACTTTGAAATACACCCTTTGTTCCACCACCTATTTCTTCTCAGAAGACATTTCTTCTCATTCCAATCGTACTGCTCATGACAGGTTAGCAAGATGGTGAAAAAGGCCTTTTATACACATGCCATCATCGATCATGGTATTGTATAGATATGATAGGTTAGGATAGGATAGAATATGATAGGATAGGATAAGATAAATAGAGGGATATGGGCAAAATGCAGGCAGGTGGGACTAGTGTAGATGGAGCATGTTGGTTAGCGTGGGCAAGTTGGACCGAAGGGCTAGTTTCCATGCTGTATGACTATGACTCTTTGAGTAGGATGGCACAGTGGTGTAGCTGGTAGAGCGGTTACTTCATTGTACCAGAAGCTCAGTTCGATCCTGACCTTGGGTGCTGTCTTGTTTGGAGTTTGCTTGTTCTCCATGTGACCACACAGGTTTCATCCAAATGCCCTAGTTTCCTCCCACATCCCAAACATGTGCAGGTGTGTAGTATGTAGGGAAAGGAAAAGAAAGTGGGATAACATATGAGAACAATGGTTATCAATGGTCTGCGTGGTCTCGGTGGACTGATCAGCCTGTGTCCAGGCTTCATTTCTAAACTAAGTTTATTGATCCCTGTCTTGAATAAACCTAGTTGCTGAATCTCCTCAGGATTCATGCCCAGAGGATTTCAAATATTCACAAGCTATGGCTGGACATTTTTTCTCATTTCAGTTGTACAGCCCTTGAAAGGTTGGCAGGATGGTGCTAAAGACATTTGGTTCCCTAGCCTTCATCGGTCAAGGTATTGAGTCCAGGAGTTGAGATGTCATGCTACTGCTGTACAATGTGTTGATAAGACCACATTTGAAATTCTGGTTGCCCTGCTATTTAAAGGACGTCATTAAGCTGGAAAGCGTACAAAAAGGATTTACTGAGATATTGCCTGACCTTGAAGACTTGAGTTATAAAGAGACGTTGGATAGGCTGGGTCTACTTTATGCACCAACCCCATACACATCTGAGAGTCTGTCAGGTGTACTGTTGTTTTCACAGGCACCATTTAAAAGCAAATGTTACCTTTTTCCCGATGTTGGTGATCTCTCGTTTTGAGAATGATATGTCCGATAAATTCACATCCCAGTACTGACAAGACTCAGGGGTCCACATAGATTGCGGTGAACCATCCAGACATTTCTCACCTGCTGGCAAAGGCACTCTTTCTTTTGTCTTTCAGCTTAATAGAAGAGTGTTTCACCTAAAAAGGGGTCATTGCCCAACAGAGGATGTAGTTTCCACCCAGTCTGTGGTGTTTTCTTGAGATATGCTTCTACCGTGTCCTTGTAGTGTTTCTTCTGTCCACTATTGGATCTCTGACCATGGATGAGCTGGATGTAGAGAACATGTTTAAAGAGATGAGAATCTGGCATGCACACACAATGTCCATACTGGCAGAGTTGATCATGAGGATCAGTGTCTCAATATGTTTAGTTTAGTTTAGAGGCACAGTGTGGAAACATGCCCTTCGGACACACCGACCAGTGATTCCCGCACGTTAACACAATCCTACACACACTAGGGAGAATTTTACAATTACACCAAGCCAATTTACCTACATACCTGTACATCTTTGGAGTGTGGGAGGAAATCGAAGTTCGCGGAGAAAACCCATGCAGGTCACGGGGAGAACAGGTCACGGGGAAACCCCATGCAGACAGCACCTGTAGTCGGGATCAAACCCAGGTCTCTGGTGCTACAAGTGCTGTAAGTCAGAAACACTACCGCTGTGTCCCTGTGCCGCCCAACTAAGATGGTGATGTTGATTGGCTTTATTGAGGACAGGGACCCTGCCACACGGGAGGCCTGGTCCCCCAACGCAACCCGTTCCCCAACACAATATTTCACCACTCACGCCCATCACCCTACCATCAAATCCACCCCACCCTATCCCTCTCTCCCCTCCTCTATCCCACCTTGCCCATCACCCCGGACCCCTTCTACCCCCCCCCCTGCACTCCACCACCCTTCTACCCCACTCCGTCTCTTTCCCCCTCCCTCACTCCCTCTCTCTCCCCCCTCCCTCCCTCATCCCTCTCTTCCCTCTCCCTCCCTCCTTCATCCCACTCTTCCCTCTCCCTTCCTCATCCCTCTCATCCCCTCCCTCATCCCTCACTCCCTCATCCCTCTCTTCCCCCCTCTCACCCTCATCCCTCTCTCCCCTCTCCCTCCCCATCCATCCCTCCCTCCCTCATCCCTCCCTCATCCCTCTCTCCCCCCTCCCTCCGTCTTCTCTCACCCCCCGTGCAGTGGGCTGGGCTGCGGTGCTCTCTCTCTCTCTGTGCGATGCGTTAGGACGGGTCCCGGTATCCGCACCCGCGGACAGGAGCCGCTGGAGCGCTGCCAGTCCTGGGACCCACAATTCGGCCTGGCTCTTGTACTCGGCCCGGCCCTGGCTGTAGGCGGTCGAAGGACTCAAGGACGTGGGCCTCAATCGAGCCGGGCTCGCTGTGCTGGGTGCAGGGTGAGGGTGGCAGGAGGGATGGATGGGGAGAGAGAGGGCAAAGCAGAAAGCGGAGGCTGTGCTGCAGGATGGCAGTGGCCGGGCAGCTCCCAAGGCGCTTGTACACCTTGACCAGGCCCCAGGCTTGGGCACAACTCCAGCCCTCAGATCAGCCGCCGCCTGGGATCCTGTCCAGGCCCCGACTTCATCTCCGGGCTTGTCCCTGACCCTGAACCCAGGCTCGTTCTTGGTTCCAGCCCAGGCCCAGTGCCTGGGCTTGTCCTTGGCTCCAGTCCCCAGCTCATCCTTGGCTCCAGCCCTCGGGCTCAGCCCGCGGCACCACCCTCCTCATCAGGTACTGCACAGACGCAGCTCCTCGGGCAACGGTGCCACTCCTTCACCATGGCGACCTCCAGCCGATTGACAGTGGACGCGGCGATGGTGCCAGGAAGGGGTGTCACCATCCTGGAGATGCCCCTTCCTGACTGACAGGAGAGGAGACCAATCCGCGTGGTGGTGACTGACATCAATCTGCGCAAGCGCGTTTTTTTACGATTTTTAAACGTTAATAACTTTTGCAATATACAATTGATTGGAACGAAACTTGTTTCAATCGCAGTACAGGAGAACGTTGAGTAAGCTGGCAAAAAAAAAATCGTAGCACTATCACATACCGTTTTTGCGCAAAGTAAAAAACCATGCAAACCAGAAGAGCACAAGATCAGTTTTGGTTATGTACTAGACCAAATGCAGACCCGTTGGGTATGCTCACCCAACGCACCCGTTCCCTACCCCCAGACCCCACCGGATGCGCTGTCCTCCAACTCAAGCCATTCCCGAACTTAAGATTCCAGCACTTCCCTTGCCTCCCTCAGCAGTGATATTTAAAAAAATATAGCAAATCGCCCTCCCATCCATTGTGACATCATCAGCTGAAGCTGCTCAGTTTGAAATTCAAAAACGTCATAATTTGAAGCGGGTCTGTTTGAAATTCGAGGTAATTAATCAGTAATGTCGAGAAATAAAACATAAAATGTTCAGTGAAAGTGATCTCTGCCTCAAGGTGAAAAATGTGAATCAGAATATTTAAAAATCTTGTGAAAGTTGGCAATTTTAAAGCTTTAATCGCAAATAAAGTGTTAAATATATGTTGAAATCTTCACTAAGGCTTTTCACTGCTAGCTGAGCCATTGTGACATCATCATTTGAAGCTGGTGTTTTTAATTTCAGTCTTTTGACTTAATCAGTAATGAGTCATGAATAAATCGAGAAATAAAGCATTAAATGTTCAGATATGGCGATCCCGGCCTCGACTGGAAAAATGTCAACCGGAATATGTAAAAATGTAATCGTTACCGCGTAGTGTTTTCGCAAAGATGTAAAGACAACCACATATACACACACATATACACACTAACAAGATCAGAGTTTTAATAAGTATATGATCATAGATAGATGCTGTAATTAAACATTTGCCAGAACCCATCCATATGTTGCTAGATTTGTTTAAATTAAACTTTAGCATTATAAAGATTGTAATATTATATAATTTCCTTCTTATCCACATTTTGCTGAGCTCTTTTCTGCCAGCACAAGCTTATCTGCGAGCTCAGATACATTGACCAGCTTGTGGTCAGACTCAATGTATACTAGTACCTGCTTGATATGATTGTGGCACTGAAAACAATACAAGGGAGATTTGCTTACAGTACCTAAATTACATTACATTAGATTAGTTTAGTTTTTGTTCCATATACACCAGGGTACAATGAAATTCCTCGTTCACATGAAGCTCACAGAGTAAACAGTATACATACAATATTTACAAAAACAACAATAAAAATAATGATAAATGCAAAGCAGCAGAATGGTGCCAGATTGTAGTGCAAAATCCAAGTAGTGCAAAATAATATTAACGTACAATAAACGAATAACTGAATGAGGTAGAGCGCATGACAGCACCTCCGGGAATGGAATGTGAAAGAAGTGAACTGTTCTTACTATTCATCACCCTCTAACTATGTCAGGGAAAGTTGAAGGTGGTGCATTTCAATGTAAGTTAATGTCTAACCATACACTAAGTCGTAATCAATGATAAGGCACCTCTCATAGACCTTGAAAATCTATTACAAATGTATGCAGTATTAATTTTGATTATTCATTGAAAGATACAGATTCTTATTGATGTTTTCATAGAACATGTTTCTCTATTAATGCAATAATGTGTTTTAGATCTTTATTTTGTCTTTGTATATTTGCAGTTCTCCACTATCATCAGCCCCATTCATGAAGCTTGCACATGCACCGGAACTTGAGGTTGTTGGAACTTCATTCCTCACTCTCAAGACTCCAACAAAAATCCAGTCTTCCTGGCGGATTCACTAAATTAGGATAACTCCCATTTAGAGATGGAAAGTTATAGCTTGCAAGGTAAAATGGTGTGTTCCCATTATGACAATTTGACAAATATTCCACTATTCCATAAGTCACAATCTGCAATTTGTATTTTGTTATATATATATATATATACAACATACAATATATTTTATAAATGCTATATATATACCTATATATAGCAATTATAAAATATATTGTATGTTGTAATTTGCCCTGTGGCCAAACAATAATAAATGCAACAAACAAATAAATAAATATACAAAATAAAATATATTTGATAAATACTATATATGTGTATATGTGCCTTGTGTGTGACCATAGATAATTACAAAATACAACATATATTATTTATTTTAATAATAAACATATTTACATCTATGCACACGTTCTGCACCAGCATTCCTGGGAATCAATTTACAAATTTCTAATTTCTAATATATAGAGTTTCTATATATCTATTATACACCACGCAGGCTCCATTGTTTGTACTATGGAGAATGTCCTATCCTTCAACAACTCTGCTTCCCTGGTATATATTTATAAATAAAATTAAAATGTAAATGTTGAATTCAGTCATTCAGCATGTCCGGCCATTCAATTCAATTATGGCCGGTCATACCTTATCTCCATCTCCCATTCTTGTTTTCATAACCCACATTATCTTTGCCTGCTAAAAATCTATTGATTTAATTTTTAAGATTTTCAGAATTTGGATATTACCTAATGTGTTCTGAAATAATCTGACATAATTTGTATTATTCCCTTTCTAAAAGATAATCAAGGGATTTAAGAAAAAACAAATCACCACACAAGACATGCATGATTAACTCAAACCTGTTTTGGAAAACATTTTAATTCAGCTGCCATTAAAGTTCGCTTTCAAGCTCTGTCTTCACATTTTAAAGATACTAAATTCAATAAAATGTGATGCCAAAAGTACTATAATTGATTAGTTTTCAGACAAGGAAGTTGTACGTTGGTTAAATATTCTTGCACGTCATTGTTTGGTTTATGATCCTTACTTTTGTAGTGACCCACTTTACTTCCACTTCTCATCTCTATTTTCCTAATTCAATGATTTTAGTTCATTTTGCAAGCATGTAAGTATATTTGACATAACGGAAATAATTACTTAATATTATATTATACGCAGGGATAGAAAAATCACAGAGGCTTGCAACAGGAGCAATAGAATACATATGCTAGAGTGTACCGATCATTGAAATGACCATTAAAATAATAATCAGACTTCTGCTTTTGACCATTCGTCAATGCATTGTACTAATCACTCTTCCCTTAGGCTATAAATAACATTACACTGATTTCCTTCCAATTTAAATCATGACATTTCCTGATTTGTGACTCGAAATTCTACACATGGCTGAAAAGTACTTTCCCCTCATTAGGTGCAGCAAGTTATTTATTTAAATAGACATTAGGGACACTTTGGGTGAACTCTCTGATAACATGTAGGTACAATTGTAGTTCAATCGAGTTGCTTAAAATATAGGGTGTTTTTTTCTGTTTTGATGAGTGTGTAGATAGGAAATGCCATTTGTATTTAGAGATTACTAAATAAAAACAAGGTTGACGTCCATTCTTTACCTGTATACAGCGGGGAAACAGGCCATTCGGCCCACCAAGTCCGTGCTGACCAGCGATCCCCGTACACTCACACTATCCAACACACTAGGGATACATTTTTCAATTTTGCCGAAGCCAATTAAAGTACAAACTTGTACGTCTTTGGAGTGTGGGAGAAAACCAGAGCACCTGGAGTAAACCTTGATGGTCACAGGAAGAACGTACAAACTCCATACAGACAGCATCAGTGGTCAGGATCAGAACCAGGTCTTTGGCGCTGTAAGGCAGCAGGGTTAACACTGCACCACCATGCTGGCCGGCGGTTTATGGTGGTGCATGGTGAAACATTCTTCCCTAACTAGTTGTATGGTAGAATTATTGACTAATTAAAGTGAAATGCTACATACACAGAATTGAGATGAAGAAAAATCCAGAGACAGCATGCTTTGCAAATCATATTATCAGTGCTTTGTGTTCCTCCTGACCTGGCTATGCTTCTTTATGTCGAACTGCATCTTAGAACCCAGGCAAGTACCATGACTCATAGGTAAACCAAGCCTTGCACAAGATCTACCAATCTCTCGGTGTGGACTTCCTTTGTTGCAGTGTAGGTCGATGTTTCGTGTCATCTCAGAAGATCCTTGGCATCCAGTAGTAGTGATATTGTTAAGTAGACTGAGCAGCCAAACAAAGTGAACAGACTGCAAACCATGAAATGTTAAACAAAAAACAATCTTTAAGCAATATTTTAAACATTTTTACTCCATTACAAAATTTAGATTGGATTAAATCAAAGTAGAAAATGAGATAAAGTTAACAAATATCTTAATACTAAAAATAAATCATACTCTAAAACATTTTTCGGATATAATTACAATCACATATTTATAACTTTAATAAACAGCAATTATGAATCATCAGCCCATTAAAACCTCCATTGCAACATGCAACAGAGTAATGTTTCAGAGTATTGAACAGTGAGAATAGTTAATAAATATCTTATGTTGTCATCACTAATTACTGAAGATTGTGTAACCTTACGTAATCTGGAGACTCTTTAAACTTAAATTGTGGGGAAGAGCATGGAATTACAGACACTAAATTTTAGACTTTCATCTTTACTACCACAGCATTATCCAGATTGCTATAATTTCTTTGTATTGACAAAGAATTATGACTTGGGCATGATCACAATTAGCCTTACACACCTTAAAATGTTCAAATAATATGTTCCAGAAAAACATATTTTAATAAAATGTCAGGGACATTTAGAAACATTGAAAGCCTTAACATATATACATAGAAACATAGAAAATCGGTGCAGGAGAAGGTCATTCAGCCCTTCGAACCAGCACTGCCATTCAATATGATCATGGCTAATTATCCAAAATCAGTACCCCGTTCTGGCTTTTTCCCCATATCCCTTGATTCCCTTGGCTCTAAAAGCTAAATCTACTGCAACTCTCTCTTGAAAACATCCAGTGAATTGGCTTCCACTGCCTTCTGTGGCAGAGAATTCCTCAGATTCACAACTCTCTGGGTGAAAAAGATTTTCCTCATCTCAGTCCTAAATGGCCTACCCTTTAGTCTTAAACTGTAATCCCTGGTTCGGGGCTCCCCCAACATCGGGAACACTTTTCCAGCATCTACCCGGCCCAATCCTCTAAGAATTTTATATGTTTCTATAAGATCCCCTCTCATACTTCTAAGTTCCTGCGAATACAAGCCTAGTCGACCCATTCTTTCATCACATGTCAGTCCCGCCATCCCGGGAATTAACCTGGTGAACCTATGCTGCACTCCCTCAATAGCAATAATGTCCTTCCTCAAATTAGGAGACCAAAATTGTACACAATACACCAGATGCGGACTCATCTGCAGTAGGACCTCCTGGCTCCTAAACTCTAATCCTCTTGCAATGAAGGCCAACATGCCGTTAGCTTTCTTCATTGCCTGGTGTACCTGCATGCTTACTTTCAGTGACTGATGTATAAGCACACCCAGGTCTCATTTGCACCTCCTCTTCTCCTAATCTGACACCATTCAGATAATAATATGCCTTCCTGTTCTTGCCACTTATCCACATTATACTGTATTTGCCATGCTTCTGCCCACTCGCCAAACCTATCTAGGTTACCCTGCAGCCGCATAGCATCCTCCTCGCAGCTCACACTGCCTCCCAGCTTTGTGTCATCCACAAACTTAGAGATGTTACCCTGGCCACAAACTCTTTGAATCACTTCTCTCTGGAAGTCGACTCCGGACTGTCAAAGCTGCCACAGCCAGACATAAAAACAGCTTTTTTTCCCACGAGTAGTAGCTCTACTCAATAACCAAAAATCTGTAGCCTCCTTTTGCCCAGGTATTTTATTTAATTCACATGTTTAATCAATAAAGTTTTATTATTAATGTTTAATGTTTCATGTATCATTCTTAACCATCACTGTATGTCATGTTGTCACTTACGGGCGGAGCACGAAGGCAAATTCCTTGTATGTGAATACTTGGCCAATAAACGTATTCATTCATTCATTCATTCATTCATTCATTAATGCCCTTGTCTAAATCGTCAATATATATTGAAAACAACAGGGATCCCAGCACCGAGCCTTGCTGCACCCCACTAGTCATTGCCTGCCATTCTGAAAAGGACCCGTTAATTCCTACGCTTTGCTTCCTGTCTGCCAACCAGTTCTCTATCCATGTCAATACCCTACCCCCGATACCGTGTGCTCTAATTTTGCACACTAATCTCTTGTGTGGGACCCTGTCAAAGGCTTTTTGAAAGTCCAGATACACCACATCCACTGGCTCTCCGTTATCCATTCTACTTGTTACATCCTCAAAAAATTCTGAAAGATTAGTCAAGCATGATTTCCCCTTCATAATCAATGCTGGCTTTGACCGATCATGTCAGATTTGATAGACTACAAAGTTATGGGCCTCCTTATGTTGAGCATCTAGAGTCCTCCAGAATGTTCTGGGTATGGTTTATTCAGGTCTGCCCATGAGTCTTTAGTACATGCACAGCCTCTCTCTGCTCAGTTCCAAGACAGACTTATCCAGTAAGTTTACCTTTCTGACGTAGGTAAAGGTAAGGGAACAATATTGGCAATATAACTGCTGCTGTGCAGCAGGTGTTGGGAGTGGATCCCGTTTAACAAACTCCAATGGATAGATGGCATTTCAGGTCAGAAGCCTTCTTCAGACTGACCAGTTGGTCCTGACCCAAAACGTCACCTACCCATTTTCTCCAGAGATGCTGCCACTTGAGTTACTCCAGAATTTTGTGTCTATCCATTCTTGGTGGGTTGCTTTGAATTTTATATTCCTTTAAGCACAAGATGTTTCCTAGTGTGGACAATGTGAGACTTGCAGTAGAAAAGTACCTGGAGCTGCTTTCATAGCTGCACTGTTGGGTTGGCAGAAGTAACAATGCGAGAGCCAGAATCACTTCCAGGAAGTCTCCAAGTTATGAACGGGTTCTATTCCTGAGAAATCTTCTCAACCCAATTGTTGTGCTCCTGTTTGGGTGGGAGTGGTGCAGGAGAAGGCATGCGGAAATGCCCCGTTCCTAACTGGCAGAAGATGTCTGCAGTCCCACAGCAGCTGGCAGATCCACCCCCATCCATCTCAATGGGCTCACAAGCGCTTGTTTGTATGTATGGACCTCTGTGACCTCTGCGATAATCCCAAGGAATCCATAAATTGTCCATTCATAACCTATGGAAGACCAATACATCCACTGTCGTAAACTCTATGTACTGTCAAAGACATACAGTTGAGGACTTTTAAAATGTTAAGTTTGTATCTGGCGTCCATGAAAGCTGCTTGACTTGTTGAATCTTTTCCGATTTTTTAATTAATCTTTAGTGTAAATTTCCAGCATTCACAATGTTATATTTTATACATACAGTTTGAAGAACTTTGTAAGGCATGTGAAAAAATGTGCGGCCATGCTTACTGAACAAGGAACAAACTGTTTGGCTGCGCAAAAGCTTTGCTTTCAGCTACAATCAGTATCTAACAGATTGAGAAAGGGCCCTTCGTGGCATACAAATTATGCCCTTCTGTTGATGTACAGATTTGTTGTATAGCCTTACCTTGCAAATATTTTAATACTACCAAATCTTTTGCAAATCAATGCACCTTATTCCTGAATGATAACTTTTGCAGCAGTGCTATCCATGTTTTTTGTTCAGACACTGCATTTTGTCCACTGTTGGCATATTCTTTTAGTTCAGAATCAATAAAGCTATGTTCTGTCATAGTTCCACAGCAAACTTTCAGTCTGTGGTGTTTATTTCGACCATTTCCAATAGAGGTTCAGTGCAGAATCAAAAGTGTACATAGAAATGGAACTCTGTGATCTTTGCTATAATCCCATCTTCATTGAATTTATAATCACCAGAAGTTGTTATATGAAGATGACATTTGAAATGATTCCCTGCAAACTTCCACATCTGCCTTCATCTTTGACACAGTGGATTATTTGTTTAAAAATGGAAATCAGTTTATTTGTAACACAACCTATATCATTACAGAAAGCATGATGGATTTTCCCAGTGGATGCTGAGCGTACTTGATAAGACACAATTTCTGGTTTATGTTTGGAATAATAAAAGCAGACTCTAATACTTTCAGGAACATTGGCATGAATTATTTGGAATTTATGGCGGTACATTGACAGAGCGGTAGAGTTGCTTCTTACAGTGCCAGAAACCCGGGTTCGATGTGGACTACAGATGCTGTCTTCACTGGGTTTGTACGTTCTTTCTATAACTGCATTGGTTTTCCCCGGGTACTCTGGATTCCTCCCATATTCCAAAGACGTGCGGGTTGTAGGTTAATTTGCTTCGGTAAAATTGTAAATTGTCCCTAGTGTTAGTGATTGCTAGTCAGTACAGACTCATTGCATCAAAAGGCCTTTTTCTGCGTTGTATCTAAAGTCTAAAGAATTGGTAGCAATGTGGGACATAATATGTGGTAGCTAGGGCCACAGTCATCACTAAGAAAATACAGCATCTGCAAACCTGGGTCTGAAACTCTATTGTGGCTTCGTGATTTTCAGTCCACAAAGAACATAATCTCACCAATATCTGAGTCAGGTGAATCTGGGATGTTTGTCTTAGGGCAGGGAAGATTATGGAGATATTTGAGAGAGGTGTTCAAAATTAGAGGCTGCTATCGGATATAAGTAGGCAGAAAGAGTTTCATTTGGCAAAAGAGTCAGTAACTAAAGAAAATAGACTTAAAACAATTGGCAAGAGATCTTCACCATGCTGATTTTCCGCAGGGAGTCTCAGATGCTGCATCAGGTTAGACTGCTGCAGATCCAGCCATTGATTTCAATAGGGATTGTAAGGAAGAGGGCAGAGGAAAGGAAATGTAATAACTAGGCTTTTGTTTTTATTGTTTGCGGCTTCACAAGTTCACGTCATAGGAGTAGAATTAGGCCATTCGGCCCATCAAGGCTACTCTGCCATCCACTCGTAGCTGATCTCTGCCTCCTAATCCCATTTTCCTGCCTTCTCCCCATAACCCTGACACCCGGTCTAATCAAGAATTTGTCTATCTCTGCCTTAGAAATATCCACTGACGTTTTTATTATTATTATTTATAAGCGCTTTTGATTGATTTATTTTAAGTTTACAAATGATTTCCATATTTTTTCATTTTTTGAAGGCTCGTGTCTTATTTTTACTTCTGACAATTGAAAAATCCTGACATCATAGAGAGCTGGAAAAAATGGAAGGTAGCTTTGTACTAGATTATGTTTGGCTTTGATACTTAGACCCCAGCCCCATAACTTTACACAGGCCATTGTATCTAACCAACCACATGAACCAAACAATTTAAGAGACACTATTAAGTGCACTAGTTTATTATTCCAGCAGGACTCTTCTTCTACTGGCTGTAGAAAGAGCAAGATTACTGTTATGGTTATAATGCTCAAAAAGTGATGGGGTAGCTTAGCATCTCTTGAGAACATGAATAGGTGATATTTCAGGTCGGGACCTTTCCTCAGGCCTGAAACGTCACCTATCCAGGTCTCCAAAGCTGCTGCCTGACTGGCTGAGTTAACCCAGTAATTTGTATATTTTATTATAAAATAGCATCTGCTATACATGTTCCTACTGTTAATGTTATGTTTAGTTAATTCAATATGTAGTTATATCTCTTATATTTCATATTTAACTAATTTTCTTACGACGTTGTCTTACAACGTTATCCATCATTTCTACGCTGACTCTCAGAGCATTCCCATCAATTCCATTCCACCATTCATTTCCCAACAACCTTCTCTCTCACATGCTATAAAGGTAGATGTAAATGATTAATAAGTTATTTTGGGGGCAATGAAGGGAGAATCATTTATTGCTCCTACCATTTTAATCTGTGCCCAGTCTCTACAACTAGGCTACAGCCTAACTAGTCCACTAAGCCCAGCAGGCATGCTCAACTAAACAGCAGGGTTAGCACGGTGTTGTGAAGTCTTGTAATGTGGCCAACACACCTCACATCTGGCTCTCAAAGGCCTGACATATCACATCTTAGTTTAGTTTAGAGATACAGAGCGGAAACAATCCCCTCGGCCCACTGAGTCCGCGCCGACCAGCAATCCTCGCACGCTAACACTATTCTACACACACTAGGGACAATTTACAATTATACCAAACCAATGATTCTACAGACCTCTACGTCTTTGCAGTGTGGGAGGAAACCAGAGATCCTGAAGAAAACTCACGCAGGTCAAGTACAAAGTCCATACAGTCAAGTACCCGCAGTCAGGATAATGTCTGCATTTATATTTCCTATCTTTCATATTTAACACATTTTCTTACAACGTAGATGGTTTTAGTCCATCATTTTTATGCTGACTCTCTGAACACTCACATTAATCCCATTCCACCATTAATTTCCCGACAATCTTCTCTCTCACATGCCATGATTATTGCCATCACTAACCATTTTCTGGAACTGATGCACATTGCATGTAATAAAATATATATGTGGTTCCAGTACAATAAAACAATATGAAATATTGTACGTACGCAGTAGCCATATTTGTTGTGGCCAGGACAGCTATATCCATTTCAATAAAAATTGGATCGAGATTTGGTTATGCTATTTAATGGGCAGACATTTCTCAGTGAAGTGAATGGTTTGAATTCATCAAAGGTACAGTAACCGAGGTGGCCTCACAATGTTGACAGAAAGGAAAGCTATTTGGCATGGGAAACCCAATACAGTACTTGCTTTACCAATGGCATTGGTTAGAATCCCACACAATTAGCTTTCTTGTTCCAAGATAATTATTATTCAGCTATTTTAAAAAATGTCAAAAGCTACGCACAAACTAATGAACCACATTACAAAATTGCAGACCTTTGGGACAATCAGTGTTGGAACCAACGTCCAGGGTAAACCAAATGCTTACTGCTCTAATTGATTTTAAAGTAGGCATTGCAAGATTTAAATTTTTGTTTTAAATGTTATTTTGCCAATTGCTTTCCCTTTTTTTAACATTTACCTGAAGCGACAAATGTAACCTCAGTTTAAGGTCTCATCACAAAATCTTGAGACCTGCAGCAATATAGCTTTGGCTCAGATCTGATGGCACACCAGAGAAGACTTTTGTGTTCAAGTATGTTTACACGGGTGGCATAGTGGCGCAGCGGTACAATTGCTGCCTTACCACGCCAGAGATCCCGGTTCGATTCTGACGATGGGTGCTGTCTGTACGGAGTTTGTATGTTCTCCCTGTGATCACGTGGATGCTCCTGTTTCCCCCCACACTCCAAAGACGTACAGGTTTATAGGTTAAGTGGTTCCTATAAAAATTGTAAATTGTCGCTAGTGTCTAAGATGGTGCTAGTGTACAGGGATCGCAGCTCAGCAAGGACTTGGTAGGCTGTTTCCGCACTGTATTTCTAAAAGTCTAAAATTAATTGTCTAAAAAAAAATTTGCATTTTAAGCCACACCTTCAAACTCAGATGCCAAGGTGACAATAATTATTTTACTGGAACTTTATCTATTGCAGATTGCAGAAAATGGTCTCATGGTCAAAGCAATCATATCTGACAATATCCTGCATATCATGATTTGTAATTGGCCTGTAAATTGCTCTTAGTGTGTAGGGAGTGGATGAGAAAGTGTGATAACACAGAACATAAGAACTAGTGTGAATCGATGGTCGGTGGGGACTTAGTGGGCCGAAGGGTCTGTTTCCATGCTGTATCTCTAAACTAAACTAAGCAACAACTTGGGTGTTCCATTCATTGCCATTCACCTGCAATTCCTGATGCTATCAGGATCTTTCAATAACAAAGAGAGGGAGGATACATTGGATGCTGTTGACTGTCATTTTCATCAAAATTTGCATCAGAAAAGTCATGCTGACATTTCATATCTTGAAAATGTAGCATTGTAGTCATGCAGTGATCAGAGTGCGCAAAACAATATATATTCATTTTCTAGAAATCCATGAATTAATTACATCAAAATCAGTTTGGAGTTTACCTCTAATCGTAATTCACAGTTTTACTGTAAAGGGTTAACAAGAAACTAATCTATACTTTCCTCTTCTGTATTTCTTTTTCTTAATGGTGATCATTTTATTAGAGCTCACTTGAAAGTGCCACAGCATGCATATTTATTACAGGAGAATATACTTCTTCGATTGCCTGCCTTCAGTAACTAATTTAACCGAGAAAAAGGCTTCAATGAAATGTATTCAAACATTTTGACATTTTGCTTCACCTCACCTCCAGTGCAGAAATTGTTTCTGACAGTCATTAAATCAGGAGCCCACTGTTTTGCTCTATTGAACCTTGTGCGTACTCAATAAGGATGCACACAGACGTTGCATTATTTTAAAGGGCTTATTTCTACACTCGAAAATATTCTTGTCAACAATGATTCAGAACAGCTTTGACCAAAGTCCTTCTGCTCTGTAGAGTTCTCTCTTCAAGAAGCATATGCTTAAACTAAAAATAGTATGTAGATGAAAACAATGAAAGCTATTTATTTAAACAATTTCCAAATGATTTCATGGTGAAGATAATGATTATAAATATTAGTTCCTTTATATTACATTTATATTATTAAGATATTAAGAAATTTAGATATTTAAGTGACAGCATGCCAAATGATATTCACCATAATGACAGACTTAAATATTTTTTAATTAATTATTTTTTTTTTTACTCCAACTTTTTGATCCAGAACATGTCTCTGTTAATGCGACCTCCATTGTTGATTCCACTAGTAGCAATAAAGCAGGCCAAGCACAGAAAGGTTGGTACGGGAGGGATAAACTGACATGCAACTGTACCTGAACCATTGGAGGTATCAACCTGTATCTTCATCTCCTCCCTCACCATCATCCATGGACCTAACTAGTCTTCCAAGTGAGACAGAGGTCACCTGCACCTCTTTGTACCTGGCGTACCATATTTGATGCTCACGATGTGGCCTTTTTTTTCTTGATTTGAATTCTTGCTGTTGTCAGCAGAGTTGGTGCTGCTTTAATGGATTTGCAATCTTGAAGATTATTAACAGCCTTTGTGTCTTTCTCCTCCAATTACAGTTACACATCTTACTGATATGGTAAACAAAGGCTTATTATTGGAAGTGAAAATCTAATGTGGATTAAAAAAAAGATTCTCAGACTACTCAGAAAGATTTTCAGAAAGATTCTCAGCAGAATTTCATTGTCCTATCTGGGACATATGACAACAAACTCTCTTGACTCTTGACTTGACTTGATCACACACTTATGCTCATTACTTACTATGAACACTATTTCATTTCACACAGAAACAGGCCCTTCGACCCAACTTACCCATGCCATCCAAGCTGGCCGCACCTGCCTGTGTTCAACCCCTATCCCTACAAACCCGTCCTGTCCATGTACCTGTCCAAATGTATTTTAAATGTTGTTATAGTATATGCTTCAACTACCTTCTCTTGCCGCTCATTCCATATCCCACCACCCTCTGTGTGAAAAAGTTTCCCGTCCGATTCCTATTAAATCTTACTCTCTCACCTTAGACGTATTTCCTCTGGTTCTCGATTCCCCTACTCTGGGTAAAAGACTGTGAATCTATCTTTATGACCTCATACATTTCTTCTTATTTAATCTTCAAAAGCACTGGAAATTGTGTTTTTTTTACTTATTCCTAGGATATGGGCATTTCAATGAACGCCAGCATTTAGTCCAAGGGTTCCCAACCTGGGGTAAATTTACCCCCAGGGGATAAATTTCGCCTACCCAGGGGGTAAATTTGATGATTCTGGATTTGTACATTTTTTCTCATTGACTGACTGTGTTTGGTTCTGGCATATGGTATCTGTTCATCATTAGTTTTTCATAAATAAGTGAAATAACATTGTTATGTGCTATTAAAGTTGCCAGGGGCAAACTGGAAGAAATATTTTGGGAATCCTTGATTTAGTGTTTGTCCCTAACTGATATATTTACAATATGGATGCAGGTGAAGAGCTACATTAGTATGTTCAGAGATGGCGTGAAAATTGGTGATATTGTTGACAGTGAAGCAAGTCATCTTTAGCTGGAGACCAATGTTGGTAAGATGGATAGAACAATGATGGAAATAATTTAATCCTGAAAAACATGAGGCAGGTATTCTCAAAATTTAAGAAGGATTTAGATGAATATATCAAATGCCATGCCGTAGGAGGCTGTCGACAGAGTGCAGGAAAATGGCATAGGTACCTTTGGCCATTGTGTCTGTTTCTGTGCTGTATAAATTTATGACTCTTTAGCCCCCCGTGAGAGGATGGTGAGAACTAATTTTTTGGACTACAGCAGTCTTTGCAGCAAAGGTATTTTGGTGCTCACAGTGGATAGCAGATGGGAACTTCCAGTGACTCAGTGACAGTGAGGAAAGAGATATTTATTAACAAGCCATGATAAATTATGACCAAGAAGGGAACTTGCAGGTTGGTGGCTTTCTCATTAAGGCCCTGATCCTTTCCTGAGGTAGAGTGTTGTAGTTACGGGAGAAGCTGCCAAAGAATCTTTGACGCATCTTATGGATCGGATGAATTGCAGCCATAGAGCACAGTAAAGGATTGAATGGTTATGGAGGAGGATAGGGTGCCAATCAAATGGCCCTTTCTTTCTGGTCAAGTTTGTCACATGTTGTTGGACCGTCGCCCATTCGAGTAAGTAAAGGATATTCCATCACACTGAAAAAACCAGTGCATTAGAGGTCTTTGTGAAGTCAGCAGATCAATCATTCATCATGAAGCACACAGCCTCTGATCTGCTGTTAATTTTTTGGGCAATATTTATTAGGCGGTAAAATTATCCCAATGGTGGACTCTTTCAAACTAAATTTTAATCAGAGATTAAGTATATATTGTTTGAAAGAGTCTACCATTGGGATAATTTTACCACCTAATAAATATTGAAACTAATGGATGTAAATTCTTACCATATGCTAGTTTTATCTTCTATATGTTTATCTGATTTCCGTCCCATTATCTCCATTTCTCGCTTATATCCATTAGTTTCAAATGGAGCCCTGACATGCGCATCATCCTCGTCAGTTAAATGGTTATTATTTGTGTGTGAAATTTGGCTGCAGAGGGCATTCCATCATATTTAGCCTTATTCTCAGACAAAGATTTGAGTCTGAAATTCTGACTTGTCCAGTTCCACTAAGTCCAACTATGGCACAACACTGCTGCTCCATCCATACTCTTGCCAGTTAGTTCAGCATGGGACAACGTTATTAGCTTTAAAATGTAGAAGGATAGCATTCCTCTATTCTGCCTCAATTCAATAATATCTCAAAGAAAAAAATATTCACTTGCACCAGACTGACGCTCTCAATTTAGTCTTAGAGTCATAGAGTGCTACAGCATGGAAACAGGCACTTCGGCCCAAATTACCCACACAGGCCAACATGTCCCACCTACACTAGTCCGCCTGCCTGCATTTAGCTCATATCACTCCAAACCTGTCCTATCCATGTACCTATCTATATGTTTCTTAAACGTTGTGATAGTACATTTACCTTTCAAGGCAGAGATAGATTCCGGATTACTACAGGTGTCAGAGGGAGAAGGCAGGAGAATGGGGTTAGGAGGGAGAGATAGATCAGCCATGATTGAATGGCGGAGTTGACTTGATGACCAAAGGGCCTAATCCTACTCCTATGACCTTATGACATTCCTTGCCTGCCTTAACTACCTCTAGCCGGCAGCTCATTTCATATACTCACCACCATTTGTGTGAAAAAGCTACCTATTTCATCTTTCCACCCTCACCTTAAACCTATGTCGTCTGGTTCTAGATTCCCGTACTCTGGGCAAGAGACTGTGCGTCTATCCATTCTATTCCTCTAAAGATTTTGTACACCTCTATAAGATCACCCCTCATTCCCATACGCTCCAAGGAATAGAGTCCTAGTCTGCTCAACCTCTCCCTATTGCTCAGGCCCTCGAGTCCTCGTAAATTATCTCTGCACCCTTATCAGCTTGAGATACTTATAAAATGTCTTGGGATTATCCAGACACGTGGCTCTCTTGATACCCGAGTTTTGCAGATAAGAGTAGTTCATGTAGTTCATGTAATGCCTCTAAGGTTCTGAAATTAGATTTTCCAAACTCATTTAACTTAAGGTCTTTACATTAAGAAAAGATGCATTGTTCTTCAATCTGATTAATGACTGCATCGACTGCTTTTTTGGAAACCTTGCACATGAGCATTAAATGGGAATAGAAAAATAGAATACGCAATTAACAGAAGCAGCAATAGAAGGTGAAAAAAGGCTAAATGAAAAGGAAGTTTCAAAGGAAGTATGCAGGAAGTGGAAATAAACCGAAGAAAAACATGCCCAAATTCACCAGCCCAGATAACAATTTAAGATACACAATGAATCATTGATGTTTAAATAAGACTGTAAAAAGCACTAGACCTGGTTCAGTAACCCAAACAAAATAAAACGCAATGAGCATGAGAAATAGAGGCAGGAGTAGGCCATCTGGCTCCTTGACCTGCTCCATCATTCATCAAGTTCATGGTTGATTTTCTGCCTCAGCTCGATTTTCCTGCCCTTTCCCAATCTCTCTTGATTACCCTGATAACCAGAAATCTTTTCATCTCTGTTTTGGATAAACTAAATGGCTGAGTTTCACAATTCAAAGTGAATTCCAAAGGCACACTACACTCAGTGCAAAATATTTTATCCTCATTACAGTCCTAAATGGACTATCTCTTAATGTATTACTGTGCCAATTAGTCCCAAACTCCTCAGACAAGAGAAGCAGCCTTCCTGCATCCATTCTGTGGAGCCCTACAACATTTTGTTGATTTGAATGTGCTCACTTCTCATTCTATGAGAAGTGAACACAAATTCACCTAATCTGCACAATTGACCATAGAAACGTAGATACAACAGGGAAGATTCAAACAAGAGGACATGACTTTAGAATTAAGGGACAGAGGTTTAGGGGTAACATGAGGGGGAACTTCTTTACTCAGAGAGTGGTAGCGGTGTGGAATGAGCTTCCAGTGGAAGTGGTGGCGGCAGGTTCGTTGGTATCATTTAAAAATAAATTGGATAGGCATATGGATGAGAAGGGTATGGAGGGTTATGGTATGAGTGCAGGCAGGTGGGACTAAGGGAAAAAAGTTATTCGGCACGGACTTGAAGGGCCGAGATGGCCTGTTTCCATGCTGTAATTGTTATATGGTTATATGGTTACATAGAAAATAGGTGCAGGAGGAGGCCATTCGGCCCTTCGAGCCAGCACCACCATTCATTGTGTTCATGGCTGATTGTCCCCTATCAATAACCCGTGCCTGCCTTCTCCCCATATCCCTTGACTCCACTAGCCCCTAGAGCTCTATCTAACTCTCTCTTAAATCCATCGACTTGGCCTCCACTGCCCTCTATGGCAGGGAATTCCATAAATTCACAACTCTGTGGGTGAAAATTTTTTTTCTCACCTCAGTCTTAAATGACCTCCCCTTTATTCTAAGACTGTGGCCCCTGGTTCTGAACTCGAGAACATTTTTCCTGCATCTAGCTTGTCCAGTCCTTTTATAATTGTATATCTTTCTATAAGATCCCCACTCATCCTTCTAAACTCCAGTGAATACAAGCCTAGTCTTTTCAATCTTTGCTCATATGACAGTCTCGCCATCCCAGGGATCATTCTTGTGAACCTACGCTGCACTGCCTCAATCACAAGGATGTCCTTCCTCAAATTAGGAGACCAAAACTGTACACAATACTTCAGATGCGGTCTCACTAGAGCCCTGTACAACTACAGAAGAACCTCTTTACTCCTATACTGAAATCGTCTTGTTATGAAGGCCAACATTCCATTAGCGTTCTTCACTGCCTGCTGTACCTGTAAGCCAACTTTCAGTGAACGGTGTACAAGGACGCCCAGGTCTCACTGCACCTCCCCCTTACCTAACCTAACCTCATTGAGATAATAATCTGCCCCCTTGTTTTTGCCGCCAAAGTTGATAACCTCACATATATCTATATTATACTGCATCTGCCATGCATCTGCCCACTCACTCAACCTGTCCAGGTCACCCTGCAACTTCCTAACATCCTCTTCACAGTTCACACAGCCACCCAGCTTTGTGTCATCCGCAGTCTTGCTAGTGTTGCTCCTAATTCCCTCTTCCAAATCATTAATACATATGGTAAACAGTTGCGGCCACAATACCGAGACTTGCGGCACTCCACTCGCCACTGCCTGCTATTCTGAAAAGGACCCGTTCACTCCTACTCTTTGCTTCTGGTCTGCCAACCAATTTTAAATCCATGTTAACACCCTACCCCCAATATCATGTGCTCTAATTTTAGTCACCAGTCTCCCATGCGGGACCTTATCAAAGGCTTTCTGAAAGTCTAGCTACACTACATCCACTGGGACCCCTTCATCCATTTTACTTGTCACATCCTCAGAAAATTCCAGAAGATTAGTCAAGCATGATTTCCCTTTCATAAATCCATATTGACTTGGACTAATCCTTTTACTGCTATCCAAATGCCCCATTATTATCTCTTTAATAATTGACTCCAGAATCTTTCCCACCACCAAAGTCAGGCTAACTGGTGTGTAATTCCCTGTTTTCTCTCTCGCTCCTTTCTTGAATAGTGGGATAACATTAGCTATCCTCCAATCCACAGGAACTGATCCTGAATCTATTGAACATTGGAAAATGATCACCAATGCGTCCACTATTTCTAGAGCCACCTCCCCGAGGACCCTGGGATGCAGACCATCAGGTCCAGGGGATTTATCATCCTTCAGTCCCATTAGCCTACCCAATACTATTTCTCGCGTAATGAAAATTTATTTCAGTTCCTCTACCCCCCTAGATCCTTTCTCATCCAGTATATCTGGGAGATTGTTTGTGTCTTCCTTAGTGAAGACAGATCCAAAGACCCTATTCAACTCTTCTGCCATTTCCTTGTTGCCCATAATAATTTCACCCGTGTCTGCCTTCAAGGGACCCACATTTGACTTTGCTACTCTTTTTCCTTTAACATATCTAAAGAAGCTTTTACTGTCCTTCTTTATATTCCTGGCCAGCTTCCCTTCGTACTTCATCTTTTCAGCCCGTATTGCCTGTTTTGTTTCCTTCTGTTGTCCTATGAAAGTTTCCCAATCCTCTGGCTTCCGACAACTCTTTGCTGTGTTATACATCTTTTCTTTTAGTTTTATTCTATCCCTAACTTCTCTTGTCAGCCACGGTTGCCGCCTACTCCCCTTAGAATCTTTCTTCCATTTTGGAATGAAATTATCCTGCGTCTTCCAGATTATGCCCAGAAATTTCTGCCGTTGCTGTTCCACTGCCATTCCTGCTAGGATCCCTTTCCAGTCTACCTTGGCCAGCTCCCCTCTCATGCCTTCATAGTCCCCTTTGTTCAACTGCATCACTGACACTTCCGATTTAACGTTCTCCTTCTCAAATTGCAGATTAAAACTAATCATATTATGATCACTACCTCCAAGCGGTTCCGATACCTTGCATTCTCTTATCATATCTGGTTCATTGGACAACACTAAATCCAGAATTGCCTTTTCTCTGGTCGGCTCCATTAAAAGCTGCTCTAAGAATCCATCTCAGAGGCATTCTACAAACTCTCTTTCTTGGGGTCCTGAACCAACCTGATTTTCCCAGTCTACCTGCGTATTGAAATCCCCCAACACCACAGTGGCATTACGTTTGTTACATGCCAGTTTTAACTCATGCTGCAACTTACACCCTACATCCGGGCTACTATTTGGGGGTCTGTAGATAACACCAATTAGTGTCTTCTTGCCTTTACAATTCCTCAACTCAATCCACAGTGGTTCTACCACGTCAGTCCCTGTCTTCCCTCGCAAGGGACTGAATTCCATCCCTCACCAGCAGAGTTACCCCCCACCCCCCCTCCTCTGCCCACCTACCTGTCCTTTCTGTCATCATCATATGTCATTCCTGACATCCTGGGAACCAGCTTGATTAGTCTTTACTGCATGTCCTCTGTGGCAATTATATATTTTTGGCAGTACAAAGAACAAAACTGCACAATGGTTGTTTCACCTAGATCTTCATAGGTCATCGTTTCTCCTGTGGTTTGTAATGAAGGCCAACATATATTTGATTCCTAACTGCTTGCTGAGCCTGCATTTTGACTAGCAGTAACTTTCCTACAAAGTCATCTTGCTCCCATTCAACAACATCATTACTCAATTACCCAGGTTTGTAGGTTAATTGGCTATGATCAAAATTGTTCCTAGTGTGTAGGATAGTGCTGGCATAGGGGGTGATCATTGGTTGGCACGAACTCAGTGGGCCGAAGGGCCTGTCTCCGCATTGTCTAAAGTCTAAAGTAAATTATACAACACAGCCATTGGTTTCTCTTTATCCATGCCATTGGTCACATCCTCATGGAATTTCAATACTTTATTCAAATATGATTTCCCTTTCATAAATCCGTACCAACTCTGCTCAATCTTATTATTCTTTCTCAGGTGAAGACCACAGTTTAACAAAGCCATCTGGTGAAAAGGAATTAACAAGTATAATATGATTTTAATCTTAATATCTCATTCTGTCGCTACCATTCTGACATTAATGGTCAGACACGCTGAACAGAAAATGTAGTACATATGTAACTAGCAATAATGCATATGCTTAACTACAATTTCCTCATTTTGTACAACATGATATATGGAAGCATTATTAATCTGCTAAATATTAGCAGAATTAAATTCAAGTATTGACACTGCATGCAGTCTTCACTTTGATTTGTAATGAGCTGCCAATTAAACTATAGCAATTATAATTATAAAATGCGCAACAGCCATTATTTTCATAGTTTCAGCCAAGATTATTGATAATTTAAATATACTGACTTTTCCACTACAAATACCAAGAGTCAAGAGTCAAGAGTGTTTTATTGTCCCAGATAGAACAAAAACATTCTTATTTGCAGCAGCACAACAGAATATTTAAACATAGTACACTGTCAACAATATAATAAACAAGAATAAAAAGTATAGTGTGTGCATATATACATCATAAAGAAGAAAATTATAAAGATTTCATATTTGAATATTTTTCACCGTAATGTATATTGGTGAAAGACATGTCCAGAATTTAATACCTGTGAATATACGAGCCAGGTCAAAGATTCGTTATTGAAGACTCTGCTGTTGGAGAGATTCAATAAACTTTAGATGTTGATTTTGAATCTCATTCGTCTATTCTGCATCAACACATTGTGTGGGTTAGAAGTAAAAGGTAACATTCTCTCAGCTAAACCAAAATCATTGTTGTATTAACCCTCACTGTAAGGTTTAGTTTAGTTTATTATTGTCATGTGTTCCAAGGTACAGTGAAAAGCTTTTAATGCGTGCTATCCAGTCAAATAAAAGAATATACATGCTTACAAACAGGTTGTCCACAGTGTACAGATAAAGGATAAAGGGCCACTCCCACTTGGGAAACCTAATCCGCGAGTTCTGGCGAGTTTGCCCATGACTCATACTCGCAGCATGGTCGACACGAGGTCATAGGGAATCTTCATAACTCTCCTTCAAGCTCGAGAGTGGTCTCCGCGTACTCGAGGCCTCAGCTACGTTGCGGTGCTTTATTCAATATGTTAAAAAATGCTCGTGAGTAAAAAAAGGTCACCATCGAAAAAATCGATACATTTTTTCTCGTAAGTTTAGTCGTAGTAGATTGTAGTAGGTCGTAGTAGGTCGTAGTAGGTAGACATGTTAGTCGTAGGTAATCGAGTGTAGTCAGAGGTAGTCAAAGGTAGTCGTAGATAGTCTTCATCACAGTCAAACAAGATCGAAGGAGATCGTCTTCACTCTCCACTATTCGGTGTCCAATTTTCCCAAAGTTAGTCGTAGCTAGTCGTAGCTAGTTGAAGCTGGTCGTCAACATAGTCGAAGGAGGTCGAAGGAGGTCTTCTACATAGTCGAAGGAGGTCTTCAACATGTCATTTTTTCAAACTCTTCTAAACTCGCCAATTAGAGCAAGATAAAATCTGATTAAAGATAATTCAATGGTCTCCAAGAAGTAGATGGGAAGTCAAGACTTTACCCTAGCTGGTGAGAGGGTTCAGTTGCCTGATAAGAGCTGGGAAGAAACTATCCATGAACCTGGAGAAATGTGTCTTCAAACATCTATACCTCTTGCCTGATGGGAGAGGGGAGAAGAGTAAGTGAATGGGGTGAAACTGGTCATTAATTGTGCTGGTTGCCCTGCTGGAGCCCATGGAAGGGAAGTTGGCTTATATGATGATCTAGCCATGACCACAACACTGCAATTCCTTGCAGTATTGGATGGATTGTTCGCCAACCATGCTGTAATGCTTCCCGATAAAATGCTTTCTAGGGCGCCTCGGTTGAAGTTGGTGAGGGTTGTTGGGGACATGCCGAACATCCTAGGCCTTCTAAGGAAGTAGAGGGGTTGGTGTGCTCTCTTGGCCTGAGCTTCAATGTGGCTGGTCCAGGACAAATTGCGGGTAATAGTCATTCATATGAACTTGAAGCTTTCAATCATATCTACTTCGGCGCCATCACTGTATACCAGGGTGTCTGTGCTGCTTCGCTTCCTGAAGTTGATCACAATCTCCTTTGTTTCGCTGACATTGAGGGATAAGTTGTTGTCTTGGCACCAGGTTTCCAGATTCCCAATCTCCGTCCTTTACTCTTGTCACTATTTGATATCCGGCCCACCACTGTCAAACCTCCCAGGCCTTCTACCTGCAAATGTGGAACTTGAGTTGGATTGGTATTTGGCTGCTCAGTCAATGAGCATATAAGGAGTATACTAGGGAGCTGAGAATACATCCTTGTGGGACATCAATGGTGAGCATTATCGTGGAGGATGATTTGTCACCTTGACTCTTATATTAACATGATCCATTTACCTGGTGCAGCTGATAATATATTGTATTCTTTTTTATTGTATATTTATTTGTCATGTTATTGTCTTTATGTGTATGTAAAGCGGCAGCAAGTAAGAATTTCATTGTTCCAGTCTTGGTGTATATGACAAATAACTCTTGACTCTTGGCATTAGTGATCTATAATCTAAAATGATCTTACTGAGAAATGTGAGGTTGCTAACATGGGTAGAACCTACACAGTGAACTTTGGGGAGTGTTGTAGAGCAGAGGGATCTAGGAGCACAAGAACACAGCTCATTGAAAATGGTGTTACAGGTAGATAGGATGGTCAAAAAGGCTTTTGGCACATTGGCCTTCATCAGTCAGAGCATTTAGTATAGAAGTTGGGAGGTCTTGTTGCAGTTGCTGAGGCCACATTTAGAGTATTGTGTTCAGTTTTGAGCACCATGTTATAGGAAAAATGTTGTCAAGCCTGAAAGGGTGCAGTGAAGATTTATGAGGATGTTGCCAGGACTTGCAGGTCTGAGCTATGCGGAGAGGTTGAGCAAGCTGGGACTCTATTCCTGGAAACACTGGAGTGCCCAAATGAGGGGTGATCTTATAGAGGTGTATAAAATCAGGAATAGATCGGGTAGATGCACAGGGTCTCTTGCCCAGAGTCAGGGAATCAAGAACCAGAGGACATAGGTTTAAGGTGAAGGGGGGAAAGATTTAATTAGAAACATAAACCGCTGTCCCACGGTACGAGTTCATTCCAAGAGTTCTCCCGAGTTTGCCCTGATTCGAACGCGGAGATTTACGGTAATGGCAACTCGTCGGTACTCGGGGCTCTCGTGGACATTTTTCATCATGTTGAAAAATCTTCACGAGTCTTCCCGTGCTTACCTGCCGTTAGCGAATCTTCCCGAGTACCTGCCGTTAATGCTAAGAGACGTCCTCGAACTCCGACGTACCCGCTACGTTCATTTTCCGTGCTTACCATGAGTTTGATTTTTTTTTAACTCAGGAGAGCTCTTGGAATGTACTCATACAATGGGACAGGGCTATTAGGGGTAACTTTTTGATGCAAAGGATGGTAGATGTATAGAACAAGCTGTCAGAGGAGGCTGTTGAGGCAGGAACTATTGCAATGTTTTAGAAACATTTAGACAGGTACATGGAAAGGACAGGTTTAGAGGGATATGGGCCAAATGCAGGTAGGTGGGACTAGTATAGATGGGACATATTGGCCGGTGTGGGCAAGTTGGGCCAAAGGGCCTTTTTCTGTGCTGTAAAGTCAAAGTCAATTTTATTCGTCACATACACCCAAAGGTGCAGTGAAATGAATTTGCAATACACAATAAGATTTAACACAAACATCCACCACAGCATTCTTCACTGTGGTGGAAGGCACAAAGTTCAGCCAGCCCTCCTCCCTTGCTCACCCGTGGTCGGGGCAATAAACCCTCCGTAGTCCCTCCATAGCTAGGGACGGCCAGATGTACAGATGTACAGGCCCTCTCGTCGGGATGATCTAAACTCTGACGTCATGATGGTCGAACACACTCCGCGGCTTGGAGTGTACAAATTGACACTTTCTTATTGGAGACCGCGGATTCAGGATGTTATATGCCGCAGGCCGGGGGTGGGAGCTACTCTCTGGCGATCCCAGGCTCCGGATGGTAAGTCCACGCCCCACACGCGGCTAGAAGCTCCACAGACCGCAGCATCAGGCCGCAGGCTGGAGGTCGTAGCACTCCTCTCTGGTGCCCCCGACAAGGGTTTGCCCGCTCCGTGATGGAAAAAGTCCACACTTCGCCCTCTGTTGATGCTCCGGGCCCAACTCTAGGAAAGGCTGTTCCAATCCAAGCTGTTAGGCCATGAGAGGGGAGGCAGAGAAGTGACATGGAAAAAGTCACCTCTCCGTCGAGGGTGACCGAAGAACGGTTTCCCCCTTTCCCCTCCCCCGCCCCCAACCACCCCTATACAAGACACACCAAGAAACACCCAAATTTAGACAAACCAAAAAAACGCCAAAAAGTCGAAATAACGGACATGCTGCTGGCAGGGTAGCCGACTCATAAGACTCGTAAGACTGTAAGATTCTATGACTATCTACTCAATGAATGGTGATGTTAAGATTAGCATTCAGAAGGACAACCAGGAATTCAATCTTTTCCTTTAGGGAATGAATCAATACTTATAGTAAAGTCAATATTAAAAAATAAATAGTTTTAGCATTGCATGCTGTTTGACGGCTCCTGTTGTACATGTATGAGATAGTAAGTGTGATTACAAAGCAATGGAAATTGCAGCTAGTGTCGTGGTTACTGATACTCAAAATTAACTCAAGCGACACGGAGAATTCTTCAAGAAGTTCAAATTTTAATTTGCAAATCAAGGCTGAAACATTCAAAGAGTAAATCACTTGAGAGCCCACTTTCAAACAAAGAGTCTCCTCTTTTTATGGCATGTTTACCTCTATATGTCCCACCCCCAGTGCATTTCCATACCCAATCACTTGCAGACATTCCCTTATCGATAATCAAACACTTGCAAACATTCCCTTAGCAACAACCAATCACTTGCATTTACTTTTCTCCTCCTTCCCCAGTATTTTTCCATTCCGTAATCCACCATTATTTAAACCACATGGCTTCTCCTTTCTTGGCCCCTTTTTTCTCTTAGCTAGGTCTTGATACAGAGTTACAAAGGTCATATAACTGTCACAACTGATTTACGCTTTATGTTGCGAGAGAATCTTGGGCCTCCCTTATCTCTTACAAAAACATTCAAACCAGAATACAAGGGACAAAGGCTTTCACATTGAGCACAAACCATCAGGAGCGGGGTCCTTCGCAGGGGACCCCTGGAGAGGAGCTCTGACCTCCAGCCCTGCGGCCTGCGGTGCTTCTGGCTGCAGTGCGGCGGGGTCTTTAGATCTTTGACCGCCGGCCTACACCAACCTGAAGCTGCGGTCTCCAGTGGGGAGGCACCGATTCAGGACTTACCTGGACTTTGTCTGGTCTTTACCTTGCCTACACATCTGGACGCCCGCAGAGGTGACTGCGGAGGGTTGAGGACTCGACCACAGGGGAAAATGGAGGAGGACTGGCCAAATTGTGCGCCTTCCACCACAGTGATGAATGCTGTGGTGGATGTTTGTGTTACATTTTTATTGTGTTTTTGTGTGTTCTTTTTTCATTTTACCGCTGCTGGCAAATTCATTTCACTTGCACATAAAGTGAATAAAACTGATTGATTGATTGATTGAAACATGCAGAGTTTCCAAAGTTTTAAAATATAAAGAATAAAAGTTAAATATCTCAAGTATTACAAACACCAAGAATATAACAATACAAAGATAGTACACTCCTATACTAGTTTTATAATTATAATGCTTTTAGGACATTCTGAGAATGTGTAAGTTGCTCCATAAATATTATGTTATTCACTGACTACGTTTTTGTCTTCCTGTTTTATAATTTGTTTAACCATGCAGCCATTTCATATACTCTAATATCCATAATGCAATATCTCTGCAATATGTTTTGCCTTATTTGAAACTACTGTCTTTGTGTCCCTTGTCAACACATACATATTTCCTAACCTCTGCAGGCACCCAACTTTTGATTTTAGAGATTTTAGATTATAGACGTTTGAGTTACAGCATGGAAACAGGCCCTTCGGCCCACTTAGTCCATGCTGAACAGCAATCCCTGTGCACCAACACAATCCTACAAACTAGGGAAAATTTACAATCTTTACCAAAACAATTAACCTACAAACCTGTGTGTGTTTGAGGGAGGTAACCAGAGCACCCGGAGAAAACCTATGAGGTTAAAGGTTTCAAAGGTTTCAAAGGTCTTTGATTGTCACGTGCATCAATTAAGTTACAGTGATATTCATATTACCATACAGTCATACTAAAAAAAGCAACAAGACACACAACTACATAAAAGTTAACATAAACATCCACCACAGAAGATTCCCCACATTCCTCACTGTGACGCAAGGCAATAAAGTCTAATCTTCTTCCCACTTTACAGGGAAAATGTACAAACTCCATACAGACAGAACCCGTAAACAGGATAGAACCCTGTCTCTGGCGCTGTAAGGGAGCAACTTTACTGCTGCGCTACTGTGCTGTTTGATTTACTTATTCATTTTAGGGGACCTTGGTATCGCAAACAAGGCCAGCATATTTTATACATTGCTAATTGCCCTCAATAAGGTGGTGACGAGCTGCAGTCTTGAACTCCTTTTGTCCTTCTGATAAAGTAATCAAACAGGGCTGTTGGGGAAGCAGTTTGTAGAATTTGCATCCAGTGATTCTGAAAGATTGGTGATATCATTCCAAGTAAGTTGGAATGGTGTCTTGTAAAGTCGTTGCATCCTGTGACTGACCTTCCTTTCTCACGTGACAAGGTTGTATTCATTGGTTTCAGTTTCACTTGGCGTTCTCAGGTGTACACAATATTTTCTTTTCCAGGCCTCATGTCTTTCTTTTCCATGCTCACCGGTTATGATAAACAACCAGTGAATTCCAATTCTAATTCTGCCTTTCATTATTACATGGACCTGTGATCATGACTGTCCCTATGATGTTCTTCTAACTATTGGAAGGTACAGTTCCTTTTGTACTGATTTAACAGCAACATATGTTATTATGAGAAATATGTCATTACGTGGTTGAGAGGCATTTACAAACTCCCAAACCTTTCATTGATCCCATTGCCATTATCTAAATTTGTTCTCTTTCTTCACAAATTTGAACATTGATTTATTAGAAATTGCCAGAAACCCTGTTTCTTTTGTCTTTCACTACTCTTTTGTGAATTGTTGCCATAACTGTGTTCTGAATTGTTATTCCTTAACTTTGTTTCTCATGTTATTTTTCACCCAAATACTCGTTTTACACTGTTGTTCGTTTTCACACTGGTCTTGGAAATGTTCCTAATTTTTTGTTTTCTTTTGCCCATTAGATTTTTTTAAATCTTTTCTCCAGTATTTCTTCCCACTCACAAGATTAACTGTGTGTCACTTCTAGTGCTCTTTTCTATTTTTTTCTGGCTCTTCCCAACTTCTTCACATAGGAAAAATAGGGGAAGGGAGAGAAGAAATGCGAAAAGTGATGTCAAATATTTTTGCAATTGTCACTAGTTTCATTTTACATTAATATCTACTTTGATAAACAGTGCAGGGTAATATTGGATCTTTCTAATGTAAACAAAGAAACAAAACTTAAGATGACAACAGCCTGGACATATGTAACTTGTTTATTTGGCCAAAGGCTTCTTCAAGCATTGTTTAACAGAATTATCAAATACAAATGGATGATCAAAGTAAGAAGTATGAGAATGTGCTAAAGGCCATCTGAGTGACGGCAAATAATCAGTCATTTGGACAATGAAGAGTTTGAGTTCAGATAGGATAAAGGAAATAAAGTGAATAATGTTTAATGCAAGAAAAAAGGCAGTAAAATCCGATCAAAGATAGCCTGATGGTTTCCAATGGGGTAAATAATAGCTCAGGACTGCTCTCTAGTTGTTGGTAGGATGGTTCAGTTGCCTGCTAACAGTTGGGAAGAAACTGTCCCTGAATCTGGAGGTGTATATTTTCACACTTCTATACCTCTTGCCTGATGGGAGAGGGGAAAGAGGGAGAGGGGTGCGACTCGTCCTTGATTATGCTGGGAAACAGTTCACTTGCCAATTGGCATTGAGACTGACGTAGCATCACAATGGAAGTTTGGGCAACAACATCAGAAGTGCAGGATGATGCATTAGGAAGTATGGAATTGAATTAAATGGTTGAACGTTCTAATTGTACTTACATGGATGTAGGGTTCAATATAGTTCCTAGGGACATATGTGATGGGTGAAAGGGACCTGATACTGGACAACAAAGTATTGGATGATATCATGTTGAAGGTTGGGAGTCTGCCAGGATAACATTGAAATACCCATTCCTGGAAAGTATAAAGACATGAAGAATGCATGCAAAGAAACATGAAAGTTAGGATGTGGCTTTTAGGTACCATTGTAGAAATGTGGTCTTTTTTTTTAAGGAAAGTATCTGAGGTTGGGTTATCATCTGGGGGGCAGATGGTGAGGTCAAATGGAATACTGAGATTGCATAGGTTGGAGATGATTGAGAGTTAATGATTGGAAGAGAACATTAATAGCTAGGATGTAGGGTTTGTGCTGGGAGCTGAATGTAATGGGAGCTGAATTAACCGTGTAGAACTGGGGAAATGTGGCCTATCCCAGTCTGAATAATGGACTGGCAAACTACCAACAGAAAGATGATGGAGGGGTCAATAAAAGTGATAGACTGTTAGAACTAGGTATTAAAATAGGCATAAATTACATAAAACAATAGTTTCATTTTGAGCCAAAAAAATTATTCCGGTTGGAAACTGGGTTCCACTTGAATGATTTGAACTCCGTTATTCTGCTTTCACCTATCAATAATTTAGCTGTAACTGGTGTCTATTTTCCTTTAAAATCTTGACACTTGGGATGACTGCTGTCAGAAAATATTAATTATTCTCTTCTCCCTTGGTCAATGAAAGAGAGTTACTTCGGAAACTGGAGTGAGTCAGATATGTTTTTTTTCTCATGTGTCTTCTCCTGTAGACCTAGCATGAAGTTGTCAGACAAGGGGCATGACAATATGATAGTCTGTCTAAGTACTGAAGTGCACAGACAATGTGCACAAAATATTCAATGTTATTTGCCTATCTATTAAAACCTCAGCTATTTGATCCATGAAAAATCATTAATTTTAATATTCTCTTTTACACTAAATATGTTTTCTGTTTGTCCATGACTCAAACTTTATTTAAATTCACTTTTGTAATCAAAACAAAGGCACGCAGTTGAGAATTAAGTTCTATGTGTTAGTGCAGTGTAGGTAGATCTGCCATAATGCAATATTTGCATTCTTCAGTAACCTTGCATTTTTGCAAACAGTGTTCTAAAAATAATTGTGTCAGTGGGATAAAGGGGGTTAGGGACTAGAGTCTTTCAGATGGACTACAACAAAACTTTGGGAGACTGTGTTCTTAAGCGACAATGGGCATGGCAATATGAGATACTGGTGACAGATTATTGCGAGGGGTTAAATGGAAACAGTTTTCCCCCAGACTGTTTTTTTCCAAGACAACTTTTTTCTGCATATCAATTTCTGGAGCAACTCTTAAGTGGTTTTCTAGTCCCAAAAATCTTGTTATGACCAATTCAGTCCACACAAAACAAAGAGTGTTTCCTGATTCATTAATCACATTATATCCAATTTGCATCATGGAAACGTGTAATAGCAGAACTACCAGAATGACAGATACTTAAAACTCCAGTCTTTTTCTGACCCACACTTAAATATCTGCTTGATTGTTAATTAATTAAGGGGGTGCAAGAAAATCTGTTACTCATTGACAGTTTTGTTGTGGACTATTTTAAATAGATACAGATGCTAACGTACAGTGTACTTCTTTAGAAATGGATATATATCTGTCCTCATGAACCAAAGAATTCAGTCAAAGTATCCAGTTTATTGATAATTACATTGTTGTTAAAGGATCAAAGTAATTATAAGATTAGAGGAATGCCCTGATAATAGTGTTTACATTGCACCCTTCATAATTAAAAGATTCATAAACGAAGAGAATATAATAAGTTGGAACCAAAACAAAATGCGAATTTTTCTCATGACTTTGCTTATGTGGTACGGAGATAAAATTGTTCTCTTTTCACTCTTTTGAAAAAACTTATATACTTTCTTCTTTATTATGCAATCATTACAGAGCAAAATATATAGTTCAGTATGTATAAAATCAAACAGACAAATAAACACACAATAATAGTGCCCCCAAGTCCATATAGGCCAGAGCCTATTTGGGGGGGGGTTTGTGTTTAATAGCCTGATGGGAAGAAGCTGCTCTTGAATCTGGATATTAAAGTTTTCAGTTTACCATACCTTCTTCCCGATGGCAGGAGTGAATTGAGTGCGTGGCCAGGGTGGTGTGGATCTCTGATGATGCCGGCTGCCTTTTTGAGGCAGCGACCCCTTTTATGATGGGGAGATCAGTACCCATGATGGACTGGGCAGTGGTCACTAATTTTAGCAGCTTTCTTCGCTCCTGGGGCATTCAAGTTGCCGTGATGCAATCAGTCAATATGCTCTCTACTGTACACCCGTAGAAGGTCAAGAGAGCCAAAGTACATGATGCAATCTTATTCAAGTAGTTTGGTGCTGAGGTAGGGTGTGGCATAGGGTTGTGCAGAGTAGTTTTAGGGTGGATGAAAAGTTGATGGAAAGAAAATGTTCTTGAACCTGGAGGTTGTTGTTCTTGGACTCCCGTATCTTCTTCCCAATGGTAGCAGTGACATATGAACATGGCCAAGGTGGTATGGGGTTTTTATGACATTAGCTGTCTTCTTGAGGTAGTGTTTCCTATAGATCTCTTCACTGGTGGGGAGATCAAGTGCCTGTATGGGACCTGGCACTTTCTGCAACAGGCTTAGGTGTTGGACAATCAAGTTATTGAACCAAGCTGTGATGCAACCAGTCTGTACGCCCTCTACCATAGACCCCCAGAAGTTTGATAGTGTATTCAATGACATGCTGAATCTCCTCAAACCTCTGAGGAATTTCTTTGAATTAATACAGATCCTCCGCTCTACTTTTAATTTTTACATCTGAATAGGTAGACAAGGCCTAATTTAAAAGCTTTATCCCCCCTTTCGCCAGGCTCATATTTTTCCCCCTCTGTCTGTCCCAATTTAATCACATAATCCATAAGGCTGATTTTTTCCATGTTTTACAACCCTTGCCTGCTCTTTTACATTTTTGTTAAGAATACACAATCTAACAAAAGCATTTGAGGAACTTGTCATTGTAACATGGAAAGGTTCAGAATGAAAACAGCCACATTGGCCCACGGAGTTCACACCAACCGTCAAGCATCCATTTTTAAACTCTTCTATCCTAACCAATTTTATTCCAAGAGTATTGTCTTATTGTCATATATCCCAGATAGAAGAATGCAATTATCACTTGCAGCAACACAACAGAATATGTAAACATGGTACTCTGTAAACAATATAATAAACATATATATACATATACACACACACACATATATACATATACACACACACATATATACACACACACATATATACATATACACACACACATATATACACACACATACAAACATATGCATGTCACTTCTGGTCACGTGAAAAAAATGTATTAAATGTGTTTAACTTACGATATTTTCGATTTACGATGGATTTATCGGAACGTAACCCGAACGTAGGTCGAGGAGCAGCTATATATATATATATATATATATATATATATATATATATATATATATATATATATATATATATATATATATATATATATATATATATGTTTATTATATTGTTTACAGAGTACACTATATAGACCTGTCTACATACATGCACATACAAACAAACAATAATAGTGCCGAAAGACATAACCAATGCCCCGAAGTCTACACAGTCCAGAGGTTATTTGGTGGTTGTAGTGTTTACTAGCCTCTCAATTCCTATCAACTGTCCCCAGATTCTTCCACTCATCAACACACCTGGGACAATTAACAGTAGCCACACAGTATAACATAATGTAATGCACATCGCTGGAATGAGGGGGGAACTCAGATCACCCAGGGAGAACCCACAGTCACAGGGAGAATGTGCAAACTCCATTCAGGCAGCACCACAGGTCAGGATTGTACTCCTGTCACTGAAGCTGTGAGGCAAGACCTCCACCAGTTGTGCCACTGTCTCACCCTAGAGCTGGTTGAACTGGTACTTTTAGTGTTAAAAGGTACATCTGCTGTTAAAATGTATTGGTACTTGTGCAGGGATTGGTATTGCTTCAACATCCCTAGGTAAAAGGATGGAAAGAAAATAGTCAGAGTCCTTATTCCGTAAGCACAGCACACAGATTTAAACTAATTGGCTTAAGAAATGAGGTAAGGAGAACTTTTTGTAAATATGCATATTAAAACTTGGAACGTACTACCTAAAAGGTGGTGGGAGTAGGTTCAATAAGAAATTTCAAAATAAATTTTGATTAATAGAAGAAGGGTAAAGTTTTGCAGAGCTATGACAAAAAAAGGCAGGAGAGATGGGCTAATTAGGTAGCTCTTTCAATGGGTTGAATGGCTTCCTTCTGTAAGTTATCATTCTGTGATGCTGGGAAGCAGAAGTTACCCAATGATTAAAAGCTGTAACAAGCCATATGAACCAGAAAAGTTTCATCCTTCATCCGAATAGAACTAATTACTTCCAGCTAAGGCAGAGGAGGTTGTAATGATATTGTCATTGGTACTGTCCTAATGCCCGTGGGGTTATTATAAGGAGGAAATATTTGTCAGGGTTCTGACGCTGATTAGTAGTGAGAGGTTTGCAGTGGAGACATTTATTTTCCTGAGCATATTGGACTAGAGGGCAAATTTCCTATCCTGAATGGTAGGGCCTGATATCTCACTAATATAGGATCACAAGACTATAGCAAATTAAGAGACACCATGAAGTCACCATGAAGATTAATGTAGATCATATCGTTGAAGTTTTAACAAAGAACCTCAATTAGAGGAAAACTTTGTCAGGAGAGAGATCAAAGGTGAGGGAGGGACAAGATAGAGTGGTCTAGATAGAATAGATGTGGAGAAGATGTTCCCAGTAGTGGAAGAGTTTAGGACCAGAGGGCACAGCCTCAGAATAAAAGATCATACCTTTAGAATGAAGATGAGGAGGAATTTCTTAACCAGAGTGTGGTGAATCTGTGGCATACATCACCACCGATGGTTGTTGAGGCCAAGTCATTGAGTATTTTTTAAAAAGTGATAGGTTCTTGATGAGTAACGACATCAAAGAATACAGGGAGAAAGCAAGAGAATTGGGTTGAGAAGAAAAAATAGATCAGCCATGATCGAATGGCGGAACAGAGTCAATGGGCCGATTGGCCTAATTCCACCCCCATGTCTTGTGGTCTAAACAGAAGTTGGGGTGAGAAAAATCTGGTGGGGAAGAGACTGGATGTTTGGTAGTGGGAGCCCAAAACATAATGATCTTCGCAATCTTGAGAATATCTTAGGCCAGTTATTATCTGAAAATATGTGGCATCCAACTTCATTAAGATAGCTGCAGCTGATGATATCTGGTAAAAGCAGAATTCAAATGCAATACTGTAAGTTGTAATGTCATGTCTTTCATGCATACGACACATGAAATACCTGAATAAAATGGTTTGGACCCCGTTGTTTAGTTCTAATGTCTATGGGAACCATATTGGAACCGAAATCTTATAATGCACATTTTACCCATTGCTTACTCGTTTGTATTGGTAATGTACTCTTCAGTATCTTTAATTACCTAGCAGCATAAAGAGCATCATCAATCCCTTTTCAACGCTTGTTCTAAAACTGAAGATTAAATATGACACGTCAGACAAAAGTATGATTGATATCTCTGAATAACATTGAACCCGGCAATTTTTCCATAACTGACTGGGTCTTTAATTTATTTCTAGGCTAGATTGTGATATTGTAACATTTCTAAAAATGAAAAGCTTGTTAGTTAGAATCAAAGTTGATCACAGAATCAGAGACATTCAAAATTGTTATTGTGGAAAAACTCACCAAAAGATTTGATCTAAATTTGAACTTTTAAAATATCAAATGTGTTAAGAAATGATTCCAGATTTAGAATCTAGCCAAAAAGCAGTCTTTCATAATTTAATTAAATTGTTTTCTTCAGATATGTCTACATAGTTTCTAAAAAAACTGTATTGGTAGCTGATCAATTCAACATGATTAAAAACTATCCTTTTTATCTATTTGGACCATTGCATAATGGGAGACACAATGGTGCAGCAGTGGAGTTGCTGCCTTATGACGCAAAAGACCCGGGTTTTACGGGTGCTCTCTGTACAGAGTTTGTTTGTTCTCCTGTGATCTCGTGGGTTTTCTTTTGCTCCTCCAGATAAGTTTGCAGGTTAATTGGCTTTGGTAAAATTGTAAATTGTCGCTAGTGTGTAGGATAGTGCTTAACATCAGCATTCCTACTATCCAGAGATGCTGCCTGTTCCGCTGAGTTCCTACAGCATTTTGTGTTTATGTAGGATAGTGCTGGTGTACAGGGTGATCACTGGTCAGCACAGTCTTGGTGGCCCGAAGGGTCTGCTTCCACGCTGTGTTTCTAATGTCTAAAGTAATATGATATTGTCTAACTGCCGAGAAATTCTCATGCAATCTAAGGTCCAGCATGTCAGGTCCTACCCACCAGACATGACACTAGAGATATGCCAACAAGCCACTTCATCTGCACAGCTGGAGGCCACAGGCCAGACTGGACCAGAGCCATGGCCAGGTTAGAAGGCCTAAAGTCGGACTGGCAGTTTTTGTGGGATTGAGGGATGGCCATGAATCAAACTGGCATATTTCAGTTGCATTGGGAAGTGGGGCTGCAGTCCAGGATGTTACTAGTCATGTCGGGGGTGGGGTTAGAGAGCAGGAGTGGAGAAACAGGGATTGAAGCTGTCATGTAGCCATGAGAGGTTGGTTATAGATTGTGAACAGCATCTGCTCTGCCATGTCAGGAAAACCAGTGAAGTAGAATATCACAGGTGAGGACTGAGACTTGAGGTGGGGTAGGGGGAAGGATGGTGCTATTGTAGGAGTGGATGGTGTTGAAAAGCAGTTGGAGATTTGATGTCGGGAAGTCAGTGCAATACATTGAGAAAGTGTCTTTTGATCAAGTTAGATAATTTACTCATCTGACTGTGGCCTCGTAAAACCCGATTGTCCTGGACAGGCATCCCAGGAAAAGCATGGTCCGTAGTCTTCTGCAATAAGCCAAAAGGAGTGGTGCAAAGAACATGGCGTGATTCCAAATGCCCTGGCATGGAAACCAAGGATGCACTGGTGACAAACTCCAGGAAGTGCCCCCTCAAATGCTGAGAGCGATGCAAAGTTACCTGGAAGTGGCTTTCACTCCAGTAAAGAAATGATTTTCTGTTGCATGGCACTGAACAAAAGCAGTATTTTGCAATTGGATTTCTGTACCCTTGTGTTTTATTGCATTCATACCACCCACTCTTCCCTAACCAGTAAAACAAATATAATTTTGATATTGTGATTCCTCATTCTGAGCTAGTGCCTGAAATCCTACCATTGTTCCATTCAGGGTTAGGACATGCAGCACAAGGTCTGAGAGAAATAATTGGCCCAGGAAACAGACAGCCTCTGTCCGCTTATTCATGCATCCTCACTGCCATCCTTGTTATTAAACAGAGCCAGCATCTGCCAGCTGCAAATTCCCAACCCACTGTCAAGCAAGGGGGAAGAACTGCCAGTAATCAGCCATGCCTGCCCTAGCCAGCTCATTACAAAGGCCTCATTAATGTTCGGAAACCAATACATGAGGGTGTTCAGCCAACTTTCTTTCACAGGACTGTATACTGGGGCCTTAATTGACATGATTAATGAAGGCTGTAGGTGCAGTGGAATTTGTCCTCTCCTTTTGATTGGTTAGGAAAATTGCTATGATATGCAAGGCACACGTTGGTGAATTGTGCTGCGGGCTTTTGTTGACATCTTTCGATATGCCAGTCTGATACAGCACAGTTTTGACACTCATACTAAGTCTGCTGTCAAGACCATTTTTCCCTCTGATTTCTGTTTATGAACAAAATGTTAATTTTAGAGTAAATGATATGTTTACCCTCTAGTTCGTGGAATGCTACAAAATCCATCACTGCCAAATCTTGTTTAAAAAGAATCTAGTTCTCTTTAAAATGCACAGTCACCAGACATGCAATAATTTGTACTCATTCTTTTTTATTTAATTCCTACATTTTGTTTCTTAGACATCTCTCCAGATTGATAGCTCCTTTTCGAAATCCTTTGGTAACGCCACTTGTTTTTTAGTGTCCATTTACTCTGTGACTGCAATGAACAAAAAAAATCTGTGGTTCTGTACCCTTGTAATTTCTTTTCATAACATCAAATGCACACTTTTTATATAAAACAGCTCTGTGGAAAACACAAAGGAAGGAATGGTCATTTTGCTCATCAAGTCCATTACTTCTACAGATTATGAACCAAAAGATTTTCCAATTGTTACTGCATGGAAAACATAACCTTCTAAAATTGGAATGTCTTAATGGGCTGAATGACATTGGCTGAAAACCAACAGTTCTGACAGGAACTGCAGGCCATTTGTGCCTTAGGATTATTTTGAACTTCCAAGCATGTGCATGGAAGTCCAAGGTCAAATGCTACCATGTCTAAATGTCTGCTGTGCAGTGCTGGGTCCAAATATAGACCAGGCACTGGCTGAGAAATGGATACAGCAACCAAGAGCACTTCACAAACACCCCTCAACTTTATACCAGGTAAGACTGGCATATTACCCTTCAGAAAACAGGGTGGCACAGTGGTGCATCGGCTCCTTGCAGCACCAGAGACCCGGGTTCAATCCTGACTACGGGTGCTGTCGGTACAAATTGCATGGGTTGTCTCCGGGTGCTCTGGTTTCCTCCCATACTCCAAAGATGCACAGGTCTGCAGTTTAGTTGGCTTTGGTAGAATTGTCCCTAGTGTGTACGATACTGATTGTATACGGGGAGGTTGCTAGTTGGTATTGTCTCTGTGGACCGAATGGCCTGTTTCCATGCTCTATACCTTAAAGTAGTCTAAATAAAGGTAGGTCCAGGTGTATATTGTAATTATGAAATGGTAATTATTAAATATAAATAGTAAAGGCAAGGGAGAATTATGCCTACCTAAGAGGTAGCACGTCTTGCCTTTTAGGTAGGCATAATTCTCCCGTGCCTTTCATCCGCAGTACATGTATCACGCAAAAGCATGCGCTACTCACGTGCCGTCGACGCTGCTTCAAGCCTTCAATGACAACGGTCTACAAAGACTGCTGAAATTCTGCCTTTGCACAGTGGACTGCGTGCATGTGCTGTGCAGTGCAAGTTTCTTGGCAGGTTTTTCAAACATGGATTGTCATTATCTTAAGAAACAAAGAGAGAAGAATGGAGTCCGTGTACAAATAATGTGGTAAGGAAATTTCTTTGAGCTATATCTTTTTAAACACTTTATTTAGAGATAAGGCATTTGAAGATAAATTACTTACACAACATAGAAAATAAGTGCAGGAGGAGGCCATTCGGCCCTTCGAGCCAGCACTGCCATTCATTGTGATCTTATAAAAGTCAACTTTATAAAAGTCGACTGATGAGAAGTCTGACCAGAGAGGAGAACAATCTGCATGCACGGTTTTTAAAGATTTTTTAAATGTCGGCTGACAGATTACGAAGAGGAGAACAATCTGCTCATGCGCGGTTTTCAACATTTTAAAAAAAAAGCCGACTGACTACATACCCCGAGAAAATTACTCACGGCACGTGCCTGGCACATGGTGTCCGAAGATGAGGATGGTGGGTGGGAAGTGCAGTCAGAAGGCAAGGAGCCGTCCCTTTAGATATGGACCTGGGGCTGCAACCTCACACACTCACTGCACACCTCTCAGGTGTGGGAGAAGGCAGCTTGCCTGATCGTCCACAGACGGCTAATGTGTGGGTGGGCACTACAGGCAATGAGCAGGCACTGGGCAAAGTCTAGGAAAATTCGTCGCTTGATAAAGCATGTGGACCTGCTCAACTAATTCATCAAAAATGGTCAGTAGGACAGGAATTAATGTTTAGGCCTTCTGACATATGATGTATTGAATTTGATGGGTTTTAATTGAAAGTAAAAACATTCCATAGTGAATTTTGTTTCAAAGACAGACAGGATAATATTAACCTAATTCTTCTTGAGAGACCCTATCAGAATCAGATTAGCTGTTTGATACGCAGTACATTTTTAATTTATTTGGGAAGTAACACAGGCGGATAATTTAATGATGGCAGTTTCCGTCGATCAAACTGGTTAACCCCTCATCACTGATATTGTGTTAGATTTCAACTTAAACCTAAACAACAAACCAACAGGCAACCACAAGTCTAACAATAAATGAGAGGCCCAAATGTCATATACACACAGAATTATAGATTGGATTATATTCGCCCTATCCCCAGGTCCACTGTCACCCGCAATTACTTGGAAAAATCCAGAGGGACTATCAAGTCAAGATTTCTTTGCCTCGCCAGGGCTCGAATTAGCGGTTGCCCGGGTGCCAATGACCACCCAAAGTGCCGCCGGGCAACCTAAACGCCGACTCATTTTGCCCGGCTAGGCAAGCAAATACTGATTTATATCGATAGACACAAACTGGAGTAACTCTGCGGGTCAGGCAGCATCTCTGGAGAACGTGACGTTTCGTGTCGATGGCTGTATTCCTCTAGTATATTTGATTGCGGGGCAAAGATACTAGGTGCGCGGTGACGAAGGGTCGGAGCGAATGACGAGCGGCAACAGCGGCAGCAGCGGCCGCGATAGCGGCTCTACCGCCCCCTCCTCCCGCACCCCGCCCGGCGGAAGGAGACCTTCCTCCCTCCCTCCTCCCGGACTCAGTGTGCGAGAGGGGTTGTTTTGAAAGCGCCATTGGTGGATTTGCAGCAGTATATTTTATCGCCCTGATAACGGGCGCTGCCTGCAAACCCGTTAACGGAGCTTTCAATACAACCCCTCTCGCAAGCCGAGGCCGGGAGGAGGGAGGGAGGGGTAGGTCTCCTTCCGCCATATGAAGCAGCTGCACCAAAGATCCAACAGCTATAGGATCTTTGAGCTGCACCGCTCGGCCCCACATCTACCTGTTGGCTGGCGGAGGAGGGAAGGCCGTGGCGACGAGTTCCCAACCGCCTCCCCCTTTGGCGGCGGCGTTGGACAGGGACGGCCAAGCCAGCTGGGCGATGTTGTCCGAGGAGCGCTGACCTTCCTTCCTTCCCACCTCCTCTGCCCCTTACCCCCCCCCTCTCTCTCTCGTACGTACCCCTCTTATCTTGAGACCCCTCTCCATTCCACACTGATCCCCATTCCCTCCTCTATTCAGTCCTCACTGACATCCCCTGTGCTCCCCTCCCCATCTACCCCCCCAATCTATTCATCACCCTACCCACCTCGCATTGATTCTCCTGCCACCCCCTCATCCATCCTACACTGATCCCCCAATTCATCCTGTGCTGACCCCCCTTCCCATCCATCCTACACTTCTCCCCCCCATTCATACTGCACTGACCCACCCCCCATTTACCCTGCACCAAACCCCCCCATCCATCTAATCCATCTATACTAATCCCCTCATTCATCCTGTAGTGATCTCCCATTCATCCTGTACTGATCCCCCATTCAACACCACTGACATCCCCCGTGCTCTGCCCTCACAATTTTCCATACTCCAACCAACACATGCTAATTCACCTGCCTCAATCCATCCATTCCACACCGATTGCCTTCTCAACCCCCCCACCATCTACCCACCCCGCACCGATTCACACATCCCCTGACCCTATTGTGATTTATGGTCTTCAGAGCGAACATTGACTATGTTTGATAACGGAATGCAATCAAATATGTTTTAATTTCTAATGTTATTATTTGTTTTGACACCTTTAAACATATTACCAAAAGAACATTTGCTGCAGTTATGTCCTTTGGCCATCTCTTGTCAGTTAGCGTAATGTTTAACCTGTCAGATGGGTATAGTCGGTTTTAACAGCTATTATCATAAAATACCTTTAGAAATTTCCTTGCAACCTCTATATTTTGTTATGGATAAATGATGTGGGAAGCCAGAGTGTTTCTGTGCCAACAGCAATAACAACCCATGCTATGGCCATGTCGTGGTAATTTTCGATCCTTCACAGAAAACATGCTTGCATCAATCTGTAGTGTGCATGGTCCAGGATTTATTGACACAGGTTGATCATTTGCTGAATAATCCAGCTTTATTTTTGTTTGGAAGTGGAAAGAACTAATAGAAATTTGCAATGTGCAAAAAGAGTTGAGATATTGTATTATAATTTTGCTGCATGTCATTGTGGTATATATCATGTCTTGATTGGTGAATATGTTTAGTTTGTGAGTTATTTGAAGAAGAAATAATATGTGAATGTAGACAAAAGTGCTGGAGAAACTCAGCAGATGCAGCAGCATCTATGGAGTGAAGGAAATAGGCAACTTTTCGGAATGACACCCTTCTTCAGACTGATGGGTTTCGGCCTGAAACTGTGCCTATTTCCTTTGCTCCATAGATGCTGCTGCACCAGCTGAATTTCTCCAGCACTTTTGTTTACCTTCGATTTTCCAGCATCTGCAGTTCCTTCTTGAACATAATATGTGAATGTTTCATTGAGCATAACTCTGACTGGTAACTACGCACTTCGTCTGAGCACATTATCACACGCGTCATGCAAACCGTCTTAAATGACCACCTAAACTGTCATTTGGCAACATAAAAAGCTGTCAAGGTTGACAAGCTGGCAACAGGGAAAAAAAGTTAAGCGCGAGCCCTGCTCACCCTGTCCCCTGATCCTTTCCACAAATCCCCCTTCTAGCTTTACATTTCACCCCTCATCTCTCCTTATCTGACACCCCTTTGTCTCATTTCATCTCTAGCCTTTGTCACTTACTCCACCTATCTGACATTTGAAACACCCCCACCTGTATCCATTTGCCAGAATATGTCCTGCCCCCACCTCTCTTTTCCAGCTTTCTCCCCCCTCCCCAATACAATAGCTCTAAAGAAGGGTCACAACCCAAAAAGGCACAGATTCATCCCCTCCAACTATGCTATCTGACCTGCTGAGTTACTCCAGCGCTATATGTTTTACTCAAATAAAGTCAATGTATATTTATGGTCATAGGCACAAGTATAGTGAGCTACAGGTACAATGAAAATCATGCAACCAGCAGCATCACAGGTATAGACCTAGAAAAAAAAACACAAAAAGCTATACATAAATTACCGTAAAATTGTGCAAGACAGTAAAAAAAAGCAAACTGTGCAAAAAAACCCAAGACATTAGTGCAAAACACGACTAGAAAAAAAATCAAGTTCATACGAGTACACATTGATGTGCTTCATAGTGTTCTTTATCTTGAGGTAAGATTAGGGTTGTGCGGGTTGGTTCACGAACCTGATCGATGCAGGAAAGCAGCTCCTGAACCTGGTGGTGTGCAACCTCATGTTTCTATATCTCCTGTCCATTAGTAGCAGGTAGAAGAGGACATGTTAGAACAGTGGGGATCCTTGATAATTGATGCAAATCTTCTTGAGGCAGCGTCTCATCTAGATGCTTTCGATGATGGGTAGAGCTGTGCCCGTGATGGACTGGGCTAAGCTCAGCACCTTCTGCTGTCTCTTGCATTCCTGTGCATTGGAATTGCCGTACCAGGCCATGGTGCATCCAGGCAGGATACTTCCTATGGTACATGTGTAGAAGTTTGTTAGAATATTGATGAAATCCAACATATGGACTCTAGATGGTTATTGGCACTCTGGTAGCACAGAGCAGATTCATGGCCCAAAACACCCTTGTTGATCATTGACAGCTAGAAAGATGATGGACTTCACCTTTACTTGACTTTAACTCCGGAAATGGCGGCGCTGCCTGGCAGCTGCGGCTCGTCAGCAGTCCATCTGTTTTTTTCTTTTTTTGTTGTTGTTTTCTTTTGTCTGGTTTAGTATATTGGGGGGGGGGGGGGGGGGAGAAACATAGTTTTAGTCTCTTCCTTCAGGGGGATGCGACTTTATCTTGTATCCCCCGTCTCCGTCTGCGCTGAGGCCTAATGGCAGAGCTGGTGGCCACGGTACTGTGGCGGCGTTCCGGCAGCGGCCCAACTTGCAGCAGTGGCCTGACTTCGGAGCCATGGCAGCATTCTAGCAGCGGCCCGGCTTGGAGCTGTGGCCTGACTTTGTAGCTGTGGAGGCATGGCTTCGGAGGCCTGGCCGCGGGCCCAGTGGACGACATCGTCGGGAGCTCGCAGGTCACAGGTTGGTAACCTGTTTTTCTGGAACTCCATCAACAACAGCTTCATCCGCTGGACTGGAGGGCGGCAGCTTCAGCAGCTTCGACCACCCCGGGCCGCGGAGTTTGAATCAGCCCGTTCGCGGAGCTGGATTCAGCCACAGGACTGACTTACCATCACCCAGCGGGGTCACAACATCGGAAGCCTGGTTCGCCTCAGCACAGAGGGAGAACAGGGAGGGAAGAGACAACGACTTTAGCCTTCCATCACAGTGAGGAGGTGCCTGGTGAACTCACTGTGGTGGGTGTTAAATTTGTGTTTATTGTGTGATTTTGTTATTTTTATTATATGTATGACTGCAGGCACGCAATTTCGTTCAGACCAAAAGGTCTGTATGGCAATAAAGGTAGCATTTCATTATTTCATTTCATTTTTGAACATCCCTGAACATTCAGGTTAAATCATTATTTGACCCGAGTGTTTAAGGTTAAACATTTCAGAGAGATTTAACGTATTGAAATTGAAACCAGTCACACCAAGCCTGATCTGGTCTAACTTGGAGTCTGTCAGTAATCCCAAGACTTGCGTATTTCACAGAGCATGTACAAAAGTGCAGGACTTACTTTAGCTTTAATGGCTGGACACCAGCAATTCTGACTCCGGCCACCAACAGCAGACAACTTATTCCAGCCTGTATGTTCTTTTTTTCTAAAACTATTTCAATATAACAAGCGGTAAAGTAATACACAGAAAATGCCACTTTTGCCTAGAAAAGTTATTTTATCTAAATTGTAAACAACTCTATGTAGTATATCCATTCCTTTGATATCCACCAAGTGCAAATGTCACTCTCCAGATTTACATTGAACTGTGAGTGGAACTGACATGACACCAGAAGGAAAGGATTGTGATCAGCTATTACTGATAGATTAAGCTGGGGTTCAGTTCAATTTAGTTTATTGTCACATACTAAGGTTCAACTGTTGGGTATAAATGCAGGAATAGCAAGATGGATTCAACAGTGGCTGAATGGGAGAAGCCAGAGGGTAATGGTGGATGGCTGTTTGTCGGGTTGGAGGCAGGTGACTAGTGGGGTGCCTCAGGGATCTGTGTTGGGTCCTTTGTTGTTTGTCATGTACATCAATGATCTGGATGAAGGGGTGGTAAATTGGATTAGTAAGTATGCAGATGATACCAAGATGGGGGGTGTTGTGGATAATGAAGAGGATTTCCAAAGTCTACAGAGTGATTTAGGCCAGTTGGAAAAATGGGCTGAAAGATGGCAGATGGAGTTTAATGCTGATAAATGTGAGGTGCTACACCTTGGCAGGACAAATCAAAATAGGACGTACATGGTAAACAGTAGGGAATTGAAGAATACAGTTGAACAGAGGGATCTGGGAATAACCGTGCATAGTTCCTTGAAGGTGGAATCTCATATAGATAGGGTGGTAAAGAAAGCTTTTGGTATGCTAGCCTTTATAAATCAGAGCATTGAGTATAGAAGCTGGGATGTAATGTTAAAATTGTACAAGGCGTTGGTGAGACCAAATCTGGAGTATGGTGTGCAGTTTTGGTCGCCCAATTATAGGAAGGATGTCACCAAAATAGAGAGGGTACAGAGGAGATTTACTAGAATGTTGCCTGGGTTTCAACAGCTAAGTTACAGAGATAGGTTAAATAAGTTAGGTCTTTATTCTCTGGAGCGCAGAAGGTTAAGGGGGGGACTTGATAGAGGTCTTTAAAATGATGAGAGGGATAGACAGAGTTAATGTGGACAAGCTTTTCCCTTTGAGAATAGGGAAGATTCAAACACGAGGACATGACTTTAGAATTAAGGGACAGAGGTTTAGGGGTAACATGAGGGGGAACTTCTTTACTCAGAGAGTGGTAGCGGTGTGGAATGAGCTTCCAGTGGAAGTGGTGGCGGCAGGTTCGTTGGTATCATTTAAAAATAAATTGGATAGGCATATGGATGAGAAGGGTATGGAGGGTTATGGTATGAGTGCAGGCAGGTGGGACTAAGGGAAAAAAGTTGTTCGGCACGGACTTGAAGGGCCGAGATGGCCTGTTTCCGTGCTGTAATTGTTATATGGTTATATGGTTATATCGAGGTACAGTGAAAGCTTTTGTTGTGTGCTAACCAGTCAGTAGAAGGACAATACATGATTACAATCGATCCATTTACAGTGTATAGACACATGATAAGCAAATAACATTTAGTGCAAGGTAAAGTCAGCAATGTCCAAGGGTCACCAAAGAGGTAGATAGTAGTTCAGCACTGCTCTCTGGTTGTGGTAGGATGATTCAATTGCCTGATAGAAACTCATCATTATTAAAGTGCATTCAGAAAGAATAGTAAGATTGAACGAGAACTTACCAGTTCGAAGGTTGATCGTTATTTCATGAGGAGTCGCGGTGAGGGATTTCGTGAAGAGCCTGCCGGCGCGCATGCTCGACATTCTTCAAAGTAGCGGTGTGGAATCACAGAAACCAGTAACAGAAATGACTTGGCATAGTAAGATGAAAGAGACTCAAATTACCAGGTGAAGGTGATTGAGGGTTGGGCGTGGAGGGCACGAAATCCCTCACCGCGACTCCTCATGAAATAACGATCAACCTTCGAACTGGTAAGTTCTCGTTCAATCTTACTATTTCATTTCGGAGTCACGTGAGTGACTTCGTGAAGACTTCAAAGCTTCTGTGATTACACGCCCTGGACCACGTCCATGCTGACACACCACTAGCAGGGATGGATGGGAGGAACAAACTTGCTCAAATAGTTCATACTGCAAAACAAGAGCATATTTATTAACAACAAATCAAAAACCCCTCATGTGGGGACACCTCCACGTTCTTGACCTGCATTCAGCACGGCTTCCGCGAACTGTAGAGGAGCAGCAACAGGCTTGTTATAAAATCGCTGAAACACAGCTTCATTAGCCCATCCTGCTGTGGCGAGAATATGGTCCATGGGCACCTCCATGACCCTCGCCGCCGACGTCGATGCAGCCCTGGTGGAATGAGACTTGAACACATTAGTGTCGATACCTGACTTACCCAAGTCGACCCGGAGCCACCTGGATATCGTCTGGACTGTCACTCGATGATGAGGTCTCTTATGAGTGACAAGCAGGTATCTCTCCATTCCTCTGATGCATGCCGTCACCTTGACATAGTGACGGATATGTGAGGCTAAACACAGCCTAGCATCTGTGGGGTATGCCGGGAACTTCAGCTGCAGCCCTGTGCACCCAGGTCTATGCTGCTTTAGTAGCTCATCAACGAAGAAGACTACTTCTGTAGGGGTAGACATCATTCTGTCGACACGTAGTTTATGCAGTGTCGGTACCCTCTGTGCTGAAGTCAGCGCTAGTAACATCACCAGCTTCATGGTGAGTTTGTCCAGCTGGAGCCCTTCTATGGGGGACCACGTCCTGAGCAGGGTTAAAACGTCCCTGACATCCCAGGTGATATTGTAGCGTGGTGTCGGCGGATCCATATTGAATATACCCCGCATGAGTCTGGACTCTAGCCTGTTGGATCCCACCTCAATCTTGAGGTAGAATGACAGCGCGCTCCTGGCGCTGTTGATGGCACTGTAACTTAAGTGTTCATCATGGTGCAACCCCGCGAGGAATTCCAGGACGTCGGTTATAGTCACGGCATCGTACGTGATGCGAGAGCGGCTGCAGTAGGCTTCCCACTTCTTGATATGTGAGCGGTATCTTCGCCTTGTTGACGCCGCAATGGTATCCATGGTCCGAGTTGAGAGGCCGTATTGGGCTAACGGCCTGTTCAAAACCTGCAAGCCAACAAATTTAAAGAGCCATGGCAGGGATGTGGCTCCCCTGAGACAGGGTGAGTAACCAATTCTGGGCAACCCTTCAAAAGGACCCAAGGCTCACTGAGCATGTCAAAGACCACCGGATACCACGGCTGTGTAGGCCAGTCGGGTATAATAAGGATGCCCTTGGCTGCATCCATCTGAATCTTTCGTAATACCCGACTGATGAGGCAAAACGGGGGGAATGCATAGAAAAACCAATTCCCCCAGTCCAGCGAGAATGCATCTAGCGCCATAGCCCCAGGATCTGGTTCCCACGAGACGTATGTTGGTACCTGATGGTTCAACCGTGACGCAAAAAAGGTCAATATCCGGTTTCCCAAATTTGGCTGTGACTTTGGCAAAAATTTCAGGATGCAACATCCATTCAATATTGTCATTAAACTTGCGTGACCTGGTGTCCGCCACAGTATTAAGCTCACCTGGCAAATAGGTAGCTGAAATCCAAATGTCTCTTTGAACACACCAGAGCCAAATTGAGTTAGCCAATTTATCACACGAAACTGACCTGGTACCGCCCATATGGTTTAAATATGCCACCGCTGTGGGGTTGTCTATTTGGAGACGGACATGTGCCCCAAAAACCTTGGAACAATAAGCACGAAGTCCGTGGAATGCTGCAAGGAGCTCCAAATAGTTGATCCCTTGTGACAACAACATAGTAGCCTCAAGGGTATCCCATCTGCCCCCGCAACTAGAGTAATGATCCGTAGCTCCCCAGCCATAAGAGCTCGCATCAGTTTGCAAGTATACCACCGGATTAGCCTCAATAATAGGCTTAAATGAGTTACTAATGTGGCGCACCCACCATCGTAACTCATCCCTCGCTTCAGGCGGCAGCTGCATTGGTCGATCATAATGACCAGCGTGCTGTCTTAATGCAGCGATCTTGGCCCCTTGCAAATTCTGATAATGCAAAGGCCCATATTGGGCTGCCGGAAACAATGCTACAAGTTTGCCAATTACTGTAGCTGTATGGCGACTCGATGGTATACCAGCGCTGATTAAACCTTGACACACCTGGGTGACCTCCTCAACCTTATTAGTTGGTATGGTGACCCTCATGCGAATAGAGTCCACCGTAAACCCCAGATAATGAATTACCTGGGAGGGGCAGAACTTTGATTTGGCTGGATGGACAATGAACCCCAGCTGCTGAAATAAATTGACAGCAGCTGCAACACCCTGTTGAGCCAATTCCAGGGTGTGGCCCACAATTAAGATATCATCTAAATAGGCCATTACGATATGATGTCGTTGTCGTAAATAAGCCATAATTGGCTTCACCAATTTAGTGAATAATCGAGGGGCTGTGGTAAGCCCATTTGGCAAAGCCCTATATTGCCAGAGTTGACCCATCCAGATAAATTTCAGAAACCTCCTATAATATTTTTCAATGGATACAGTATAGTACGCATCTTGTAAATCAATGCATGCCATAAAGCAACCATGTGAAATCAATGATTTGGCTGTTTCAAAAGTGTCCATTTTGAAATGAGTATATGTTACAAAAGTATTTAAACTAGTCAGGTCAATGATGACTCGACAGCCTCCATCCTTCTTGTGTCGAGTGAATATATTGGAAACAAATTCAACGGGCTCATGAACCATTTTCTCTATCACTCCCTTCTGTTCTAGCCTCAAAATTTCCTTATAGCCTGCTGCCTGTTCTGCAGCAGACAATTTAAATGTTCGACCAGGCCTGTGCTGGGATGGAGGAATGTCCCCATTAAGAAACTCAATGCTATAACCCTGAACATTTCGTAACACATACTCATCACCAGTAATATCACCCCATGCACCCAAAAAGAACCGAAGGCGGCCACCAACATGTGAGGTTAGACAAAGAGAAAAGAGAGAACCAGACCGCCTCACCTCCGTGGTTACCGGCGGTCCTTGACACGTGTGGGTGGACGTGCAGGTGCTGGGTTGGCTCGAGGGCGCAGAGTCCTCATCTTCCACCAGGGTTTCTGCCGACCTTGTCCTAAAAAAGCCCCCTGGTGCTGGGGCTGTTGGTAACGGGGTGGAGCTGGAGGGTAGGTCCTTGTAGAGGTGCTGGCAGACCCTCGTGGCCGAACAAGCGGAGCTTTCGAGCCCGACGGCGTGGGGGCACTGTGAGAGCGCACGAGTCCCACCGTTTTGGCTTGTTCGTCAAGCTCTTTGACCCTCTTAGACAGATCTTCGCCAAAGAGCTGACGGGGCGGCGGCGGCGGCGGTGGTTTGCACAACCCTGCAAACTTAGGGTTGAGCGCCGGGCGGATGCTGCTTTTGCGGAACCCATTGATCTCATGTTGAGTTGCACACAATAGAGCCAGAGCATCCTCCTGGTCCAAATTTAATTCATCCCCATCAACCGACCGCACAAAGGCGGTAATGCCGGCCGTGAGGAGCTTCAGGATCCGCTGAATTTTCAGCTCCTGTTGACGGATAGCCGCACTGATGTTGCCCCATATCGGCGTATTGACCACAGGCACGTTGAGGGAGTTGCAGTTGGATGGAGCCTTGTGACGGCTCATGGCTTGAATGAGAACTTCTTCCTGATGGTGGAAGTTGGTGAAACAGCCCTGTGCCTGTCGCTGCTGGATGCTTGCTGCTGTTGACCGTGAAGCAGGAGCTCCAGCAGCCGCTCCATACGGTCAATACGCCCTTCACCCTGAACACTCAGGTGGTCGGAGTCCTCCGGCTCTGAAAATTGGCCGGGGCCCCTATCATCGGCCCGCACCTCATCGAGGCCCACCCGGTGCCGGTAGTCGTCGCTAACAGCCGCCGAAGCGAAACTGCGCGATTCCCGCGTGGGCGTGTTCAACCGCCTCCGTTTAGCGGGAGCTGAAGCCGCTGCCACTAAGGGCACTTGCGGCGTAGTGTCGGCACCAGCCGCAGCCTGGATACCTGATGCCCGCGCGGGCTTGCCGGCTGCCCACATCGTGGACCTCGCCGACGCATGGTCTCGCCCACCCATCCATGGGGGGCTCGGCGACCGTGACGAGACCCGACCCAACCGACCCGTCCCGGCGTCGAGAGTTGGGGGGTGTCGACTGGACCTCACAGCCGCCCCGGGTCCCGCCCTGGAACCTGACCGCTCCTCGGCGGCAGGCAAAGCCTTAGCCCCTGCAGGGTTAGACTTCCGGGCTCCTGCCCTTCCCCTGCTCGGAGGGCTGGGTGAAAAGGGCCGTGCAGCTGTACGCACCCTTCTGCTCGAGGTCGCCAGCAAGCCTGCTGACGACCTGACTGCCATGGCAGGGTCCTCCTGCTCTGGCGGCACACCTCCGAACTGTGGTGTGCTGGCGGATCCGGACCTGTAAACACAGGGCTTACCAACATTCCCGCCCGAGTCCCGGCCTGCACTGCAGGCACCGCCGATATCAATGGCTCCGGGACTGCTGACCGGCGACCTCTTCCAGACGTTCTCCGGCCCTTGGAGCTCCCATCCATGTCCTTGCTGCGAAAACAAAGCAACACAACAAGGACCACCAACTTAAGGTAGGATACTTACCTCAGTGGTTCCCTTAGGAAGGGCTGGCGAGGAGCGCGCTCCACCGCCAGCCGTCGCAGCAACGCGATGCGACGATATGTCGAGCATGCGCGCCGGCGGGCTCTTCACGAAGTCACTCACGTGACTCCGAAATGAAATTCAGACCCCTTCACTTTTTCCACATTGTATTCCGTTACAGTTTATTCTAAAATGCATTCAATTCATTTTTTTAAATCATCAATCAGCATACAATACCCCATAATAAAAAAGTGAAAATAGGTTTAGAAACTATTGCAAAGTAATTAATAACTGAAATATCACATTTACATAAGTATTCAGACCCTTTACTCAGTACTTTGTTGAGGCACCCTTGGCAGTGATTACAGCCTCAAGTCTTCTTGGGTATGATGCTACAAGCTTGGCGCACCTGTATTTGGGTAATTTCTCCCATTCTTCTCTGCAGATCCTCTCAAGCTCTGTCAGGTTGGATGGGAAGCGTCAATGCACAGCTATTTTCAGGTCCCTCCAAAGATGTTCGATCGGGTTCAAGTCCAGGCTCCAGCTGGGCCATTCAAGGACATTCACAGACTTGTCACAAAGCCACTCCTGCGTTGTCTTGGCTGTGTGCTTAGGGTCGTTGTCTTGTTGGAAGGTGCACCTCTGCCCCATTCTGAGGTCCTGAACCATCCAACCAGGTTTTCATTAAAGGATCTCTCTGTAATTTGCTCCATTCATCTTTCCCTCAATCCTGGCTAGCCTCCGTTCCTGCCGCTGGCTATCATGTGCCTTTTACTGAGGAGTGGCTTCTGTCTGGCCACTCTGCTATAAAGGCCCAAATGGTGGAGTGCTGCAGATATAGTAGTCCTTTTGGAAGGTTCTTCCATCTCCACAGAGGAACTCTGGATCTGTCAGAGTGACCATCATTTTCTTGGTCACCTCCCTGACCAAGGCCCTTCTCCCCAATTGCTCAGTTTGGCCAGGCGGCCAGCTCTATGAAGAGTCCTGGCGGTTCCAAAGTTCTTCCATTTATGAATGACGGAGACCACTGTGCCCTTCGGGACCTGCAATGCTGCAGAAATTGTTTTATACCCTTCCCCAGCTCTGTGTCTCATCACAATCCTGTCTCAAAGGCCTACAGACAATTCCTTCGTCTTCACAACTTAGTTTTTACTCTGACATACACTGTCAACTGTGGGACCTTATATAGACAAGTGTGTGCCTTTCCAAATCATGTCCAATCAATTTAATTAACCACTGGTGGACCCCAATCAAGTTGTAGAAACATCTCAAGGATAATCAATGAATCTGGATGCACCTAAACCCAATTTTGAATGTCATAGCAAAGGATCTGCATACTTATGTGGGGTGGGGGATTGCAACCTTCACGTGGTCTGCCCTGTTTCGACGAATGCAACCAACCTGGCGTGCACAATCAAATAAGATCAAATAGAACAAGTTGTCTTACAACTTTAGGCTGTGCATGCCACACGCAAGAAGAAGAATACTTATGTAATGCACTGTATGCCCATTTTACAATGGCAACAATGACACACATAGAACAAGAAGGGCTGAGTGTGATTTACTTGTTTACTTGGGTTGACACAATGTTCAGTTAGGTGTTTTTTTGACAGCAACAGTGTCTGCTAATAAGGTGACTTGAAGTAAGTTTGGAGGAGGCCACTGTGAAACCTAAACACTGACAAAGACCAATAGGCTTTCCTGTGCTGAAAAAATCCATGTAATTGCACAACACACTGTTCAACCTCAGAACGCCCCACTCTTTCAGCCAGTTAAGTGCTTCTGAAACCCAGTCACTGTTGCGATGCAAAGTGAAAAACAGCAAATAATCTAGTCGAACATGTGTCAGAGTAAAGGGAATTTGTCACTTTTCGTGCTTAAATTAACCTGGACACCTCTGGTTATTTGCCTCTTCCAAAATCCAGTAGCTTTATTCCCTTATAATACTTTGTTTTTTTGGCTAAAATGATAACCAAAACAAATTCAATTTAAACTGAGCTGTTTCCGTAAGTTAATAAAATGAACGTACCTAAAATATTTCAAGAGTTCATATTCGATAAACCGTCACAAATTATTTGAGAAAGGAAATATATAAATGGAAAGTGAATTTTGTATATTTTATTTTCATAACGAGAACACTTTGACCTGGTATCCCTTGGGAGATTATTACAGTTAATGGAATATCATATAACATAAATGACATTAAAATGGTGTAAAAATAGTTAAGTGAGAAAAATGAGAAATGGAATTAAGAACTATTTTGAAATGGTGTTTGAAAAAAATTAAATGATGTTCTGTGCGATTCCAAGTGTATAAGGACACCATAATGGTGCATGGCTTAAATCATTGTCCCAGTCATCCCTACTGTATGTGTGGACTAACAACCCAGAGACCTGAATTCAAATCATACCATGGCAACCATGAAATTTAAACTCACTTCCCAATCTTTTTTTTCAAGAACTAGTCTTTAGTTATTATGACCATAATCTATCAGATTGTCATTGAAAAAATCTGGCTCACTAATGCCAAAACTGGCTCACTTTTGTGGGAGGAACTCTGCCAGAGAACAGTCTGGTCCCTATGTGACTCCAGATCTACTATTAACAGACTGAACAATTCAAGGGAGGTAATTGGGACAATCATTTCAGATTTCAGGTTAGTTTATTGTCATATACAATAATGCAGTGAAATCCCTTGTTGTCATGAGTTGTCATGAAGCTCAGAGGGTAAACAGTTTACGTGGTAATGATAAACACAGCTGATAATATAATTGATGATAAATGAATCTCAAGCAGTGCAAAAAAAAACAAAAGGGCAATAACGGAATAACTGAATGAGGTAGAGTTAAGATTAAGAGTACATGGCAGCATCTCTGGGAAGGGCATGAAAGGGGTGAGTAGTTCAGGAACATGGCAGCTGTGAGGGGGAAGAAGCTGTTCAGAGGTCTGGGTAATCCCTGCCTTGTTGGTGATGCTTGAATACCAAAACAAAATAACAAAAAAAATTGGGATATAGATCTGGAAGAAATGATGGTGAAATATTTAGATGCTAGCAAAAAATGAAGCACGTGTAAGCCACAACGATATATTAGAAGAACAAGGGAAGGGGGTTAATGGTGATGGATGTAATTCAATGTTAACAACTGTGAGGTGCTGCATTAACACCAGTAATTAAAATCTGAATGAAAAGAGGCTTGCAACTGTAGAAGAGCAGTGGGATCTGAAGGGACAGGTTCACAAGGGCAGTAAAGGCAGCATCTCAGATTGATGAGGCCATAAAAAATGCCAATGGAATTCCACATTTTATCATGACTCAGGGAATATAAAAGTCAAGAGTTAATGACAAGACTATATAAAACCTTAATGAGGACTCAGTGAAAGAACTGCATGCGCATTGAGCTCTCTAGTAGAGGGAAGGTATTGAGATCTTACAGAGAAAAGATTTATTAGGATGTTGTCTGGTTTGAGGAAATATAAATACACCAAAGTGCCTCAAAATTGACACTTCCATTTGACCAACAAATGGTCTCAGGAGCTTTGACAGAAACATAAAAAATTATGAAAAGTTTGGACGGTATAAAGTAGCAGATTTTGCGCAGAATGAGACAGGTGCATCTTAGAGTCATGGAGTCACACAGCATGGAAACAGACCCTTCGGCCCAACATTCCCACACTGACCAACATGTCCCATCTACACTAGTCCCACCTGCCTACGTTTAGTTCATATCCCTCCAAACCTGTCCTTTCCATGTACATGTCTAATTGCTTAAACGTCACATAATTTGGAACGTCCATCGTGTCTGCACTGGAGGTTGTGAAACGGTGTAAGTTAATTCCAATGTCAGTGCTTGAGGCAGAAGGATGAGATAATTTTAGTATTGGGAGTCATTTTCACCTCATCTCATCACCCCAGATGGTAGTTCTCAACCAAACAAGGCTCTGGGGAACTGTAGGCCAGGAATTGTGTGATCCTCCTCAGGCTCATATCTCTCCCTCTGCTCCCCTCTCTCTGGAGACATCTATACTCATCGAATTTTAGCTGTTTGCAATCCCATAATTTTAATCACTCCATCTCTCGCACAATGCTTTCAGCTGCAGAGACACCTGACTCCAGAATCTCTTCTCTAAGCTCCCATAAAATCTACATCCATGATCAAAAATTGTTGATCAGTTTTTGTAGCTATTTATATGGCTGTACCTTTGTAAAACGGGCGGCATGGTGGCGCAGCAGTAGAGTTGCTGCCTTATAGCGCTTGCAGCGCCAGAGACCCGCGTTCAATCCCGACAGCAGCTGCTGCCTGCACGGAGTTTGTACGTTTTCCTGGTGACCTGCGTGGTTTTCTCCAAGATCTTCGGTTTCCTCCCACACTCCAAAGACGTACAGGTATGTAGGTAAATTGGCTTGGTAAATTTGAAAATTTTCCCTAGGGGAGTGTTAATATGCGGGGATCGCTGGTCGGCGTGGAACCAGTGGGCTGAAGGGCTTGTTTTCACACTGCATCTCAAAACAAAACTAAACTAAATTCTGCTTAACCACACTCCCATTGAAGTGCCTAGTCATATTTTCCTACTTTAAGGCCAGAATGTACATACAATTTGTTGGTGTTATTGTTGCATCTGTACTGTGTCCAAACCCAAGCTTGCCCTCATTCCTGGTCTTCATGGCATTGGATATTGCTTCTTCTTATGGACACAATAAATATTTAAAAATATCTACCTGCAGATTCATTCCATTTTCTTTCCCACACACACTACGACTCTAATTTATTGTAATGGCATCCAGATTTAATTCTCCCTGTTGGCTGAATATGATGGAAATCAAAATAAGAGCAATGACCTCCCCATCTGTGATTCTATTTTCTTCCTACAAGTCCTAATATTAACCTAATCTTTTGAGCAGACAAGCAGAACACCAACCAGGAGATTAAAATACCTCCCTTAAATTAACAGGCTCTATCGAAAGATAGTCATCAGGACACATCTGTAATTTTAATCAGAGTTTTAAGCAGAGGTTTTCCTGTCAGAACAATCGCCTGTGAGATTACTTGTCTTGTGGAAGAGGGCAAGATAAGTAACAAGCTATGACTTTCCGAAAAAGCATAAGGGGCAGGTTTACATTTCTGGTGTCACACCAAAACTTAGTACTTTCCTCCCACCATCCAGCAGCCAGTTCAAATTGCAATTTGCTACGATCTCACAACTGATTAATATGAACTGATTCAAAATGTCACTAGCATGGTCTCAATAGGTCATAAGGCCATAAGTGACAAGAGCAGAATTAGGCCATTCACCCCATCAAGTCTACTGCCCCATTCAATCATGGCTGATCTATCTCTCCCTCCTCACCCCATTCTCCTACCTTCTTACCATTTACCCTTAATGCCTGTACTAAACACAATTCTATCTATCTCTGCCTACAAAAATATACATTGACTTGGCCTCCACAACCTTCTGTGGCAAAGAACTCCACAGATTCACCACCCTCTGACTAAAGAAATTCCTCCTCATTTCCTTCCTAATGGAATGCCCTATAATTCTGAGAATATGACCTCTAGTCCTAGACTCTTCCACTAGTGGAAACATTCTAACCACATCCACTCAATCCAAGCCTTTCTAAGTCCCTATCCAAGTCTCCTGATGTTAACTTCCTTATCCCCCCCCCCCCCCCCCTCAAAGCAACTATTGAATATGGCCAGAGTCTGAGGATATTTATTGAAATGTCATTCAGTGTTTAGTTTACGTAAAGTACCAATGTCCCTGCCATTTCAAGGCTTGCATACAATATCTCTGCCTCTTCTTATCCCACTAATGTTAGGACACAATACTCAATTTTAGAACAATAGTGAATATTCCTGGTTCTTTCCAGAATTAATTTCGCTGAATCACTTCCATTTTGTCCAATTTTAATAATGTGTGATCTTTTTTGTGCTCAGGAATTATGTCAAAGCAATAGTCTTCGGAAGGTTGTGCATTAGCTGATAGGATAGGAATGAAATGTTCTGCTACATAGACATATTCATGTGTTATGCATCCAGCAATCTCTTCACCTTAAGAAGTTTATCCCATATCAAAGAATGTAAAAATCATCACTAAAGGACATATTGTTGCTGAATTTTAAAATATCTACCTAAGCAGCAATTGTGATAGATGGCATGTGGCTCTGCTTACCTAATCGTTTTCAACCTGAATATCAGAGTCAGAAAAATCACTCCCCATCTAAACTCTAATCTTCTTCACTCCTAGTGTGCATCAGAAAATAATAAATCAAACTTGGAGGGATAAAATTTGATGGACAACGGAATGAGAGTTCTGAGTTGAAAATTAATCATCTGCATTATTCCTGCACCCTGAATCATACTGCACCAAAGTTTTCAGGGAAACAATAGAGTAGATTTGGTTCGGAGCAAGCCTGGATGCAGAATATAACAAAGAAGTCCCCAAGTTATGTTGCTTGGTTTCCAAATCCAGAAATAACTAGTGTTTATCCCAATGTGATGGGTTTGCATGCGCTGTATTAAATATGCTTAGATGCAATAAAAAGGAATAAGCTAAAGCCAGAGCCTAAGCCTGCAGATGTAATGAAACAAGCCATTGTTTTGTAACTGGAGATTAAAGAATGCTGTTTCAATCCTATTTGCAGTTTCTTTTTTGCACAGACAGAATTATCATTTCCAGCCACACAAGACTAAAGCTCTTAATGACAAGCATAACAATAGCACAGTAACCAATACTGATCACGGAATTAGCTCATCCTCTTTAAAGCGCAGAAAGATAATCAAAATTATTTTTATTTTCTCTGAATAAAGGAAACTTTTCAATTATGTTAGTCTTCGTGGTTGCACTGTTAAGAAGCCCGTGTGCCAAAAAAATGAGGTAATCAGATTTCTTTCCCTTATCAACTTTCGGTGTCTTTCTTGTCCTTTCTAAATTAATCACTGGCTATTTTATGGCTGTTTATATTTTCTGCCTAAGAATGTGCATGTGCGTTATACTACATTCAGAATGTCAGAGCCATTTGGCCCATCGAGTCTTTGCTGCCTCTTCATAGAAGATCTAGAAGTTTGATGTCAAGCCGAAATATGCTGCCTAGAAATTTGTAAAGCAATATTAATGTGCAAGTCCATTTGAAATCTGATCCCGGAAGTGATTGCAGAGCCATTATTGTCAAACTTGAAATTTGCAATTTTGCTCTGTTTTCCAGGTGTGTAATGTGTCAACTTACAGAATTGCACAGACATTTTTGAGCTCCACGCTGCTCATATGGCCTGCAAATGTTGTGAAGCATTCACACAGAAGCCAACCATCACTGCAAAGGTGGTTAAAGATAAATGGGACTGGCCTGAGAGGCAGTTTGAAGGTGCAGCACTGTGAACGGGTAGGTGCCCTTTAAGATTTAAACAAAAACTACCCCTTGTTACACTGAGATAAAAAATAATTGCTGCTGGAAGACCATCAGTCCAGTGAAAGGTCCCATCTGGCTAGTCCAAAACCCAGTGCCTCCAGTGCAAGGCTCCGTCCATAACCAAATGCTGCAGTTTATCACAAGCAAAAGTCCAGGTCCAAGTGCAGTGGGATATGCTAAAGATAGATGCAGCAGCCACAAAAGCTCTCTGCAGAAGAGCTACCATTTAAAACCTCCCACAGTTGTATACTCAGGAACTGGAACTTTTGAAATTACACTCCTTGCTGCAGTTTTCCCTCAGGCTACCTGAAACCCTCCCTACCCACATCTCAAAACTGATCACTCCCTATTCAACGCTAATCCCATTCCCCTCTATTATCCAATTGCAACTGCCAAACCCTGTAGCTGTGATTAACAAACTAATCCCCAACAAGCACCACCAACCTCTCCATCCCTTTCAACTCAAAGAAGCGCACCTCGAGAGAGATTTCTTCCCTAAATATTTTCAGCTATTTTCCAGCATCACATTTGTTCTTGCAAATTTTTGTAATCCCTTCGAATTGGTTTTAAATGCAGATTTGAACTAGTTTTTTTAACGCATAATCTCCAAAGAACATGGATGGGTGACATTTTGGATCTCGACCCAAATCATCACGATCCATGTTCTCCAGAGATGCTGCCTGACCTGCTAAGTTACTCCAGCACTTTGTGTGCTTTTGTGTATTAACGAGCATCTGTAGTTCCTTGTTTCTAAGTTTTTATGCATGTGTGTCATACAGCTTCCAAAAAAAAACAATCTTCGGATGTCTACCAAGATGTAAGAGAAAAGGATCAATCTTAAAAACACAGCAAATCTCATGTCCAATCATGCTCTTATTTAAGCATTGATCATTTTTGTTTAGTTAGTTAGTTTGCTTTCCATTTTGCCCAGCCAACTTTCAGGATGGAATTTCTGTTTTGAGCATAATCAGAGCACGTTTAATTTACAATTGTGTCCATTTTGCAGTGTTTCCTTGCCTTAAATTTCTGCTCAAATGTATTTGCATGTTGCCAAAGACAAAGTCTACAAAGATCAATACCTGCCTTTAAATGTTATTGAAAAAAAATGTTTTAAAAATCATGACTTAGTGCCGTTTGAAATGTTTGAAAGTGAGATTAATCATAAGCAAGTTGGTCAATGTCAATGCCTTCATGAATCACACAGTTATATTATTAAAAATCACTAAGGAATAAACAAAAAATCTTTTCCAGCTAGATTACTATACAACGTCAGTTCTTTGGTAAACTATTTAAAAATTAATTCAAAAGCTTTCAATATGCAGTTGCCCCCCAAAAGATCTATCTTAATCTTTGGAGCCTTCTCAAAGGCTTGAAGTGAATGAGCACAATTAACAGAATCTCAGTGAATGAACACAATTAACAGTGGGAATTAACTAGAAATTTGCCTGTGCATTGCGTGATTCTGTCATGACATTTTCAAAACTAGCATAATAGATGGAGGCAATATCAGCTGTGCCTTATGTGTTTTGCATTTGAAATGTTACCATTTTTTGCCAATTTCAATAACACTTGAAAGCCATTGCAATTGGTCATAAATTCCAGGTCTAGGCCAATGAAGAGTCTGCGGCACAGTGGCCTTATGTGACGAGTATTAAACTGGTAAGCGTTTGAAGCTTATGTCTTCAGATCCCTCCATGGCATTAGAGAACAGTACGGAGTGGAAGATTGCAACCTTCACGTGGTCCGCCCTGTTTTGACTAATGCAATTGACTCAACGTGCACAAATGGAAGATCAAATAGAACAAGCTGTCCAACAACTTTAGGCTGTGCACGCCACACGAAAGAAGAAGAAGAAGAAGAAGAAGAAGAAGAAGAAGAAGAAGAAGAAGAAGAAGAAGAAGAAGAGAACAGTACCACAAAAACTGATGGAAATATCAAAGTCTGCTCACATGTACGAATGCTGCAAAACAGTAAATGAGTAAACCGTAAATGCCGCGAATGAGCAAATATTACATTGCATGAAATTCAAAGTGCCACTAGCACAATCCCTGCACACTTTTGCTGGAATTCTTTGGAGAAGTAAATAGCAGGACAGACAAAGGACAGTCAATAGATGTTGTTTACATAGATTTTCAGAAAGCGCTTGATAAGGTGCCACACGTGAGGCTGCTTATGGAAGATAAGAACCCACGGTATGAAAGGGCAGATACTAGCATGGATAGATAGCAGGTTGGCTCGACGGCAGAAGACAAAGAGCAAAGAGTGGCAATATACGGGGGGGGGGGGGGGGGATGTAGTTCTGGTTGGCTGCCAGTGACTAGTGGAGGTCCGCAAGGGTCGGTGCTGGGGCCGCTACTCTTCACGTTGTATATTAATGATTTGGACAAGGGGATTGAAGGTTTTGTGGCAAAGTTTGTAGATGATACATAAATAGGTAAAGGGGTAGTGTAGAGAAAGCAGGGACTCTGCAGCAGTACTTGGACAGGTTGGGAGAGTGGGCAGAGAAGTGACAGGTGGAATATAGTGTGGCAAATTGTGGAGTCATGAATTTTAGTAGGATGAATAATGCATAAATTATTTCCGAAATGGGAAAAGAATCCAGAGATTGGAGGTTTAAAGGGACTTGGGAGTGCTGGTGCAGGATTCCCAAAAAGTTTATTTACAAGTCGAATAGTTAGTTTTCTTTTTGCGTATGGCATGCACAGCCTAAAGTTGTCGGTCAACTTGTTCTATTTGATCTAACTGTGCACGTGTAATTGTATTAGTCGAAACAGGTTAATTGTATTAGTCGAAACAGGGTGGACCACGTGAAGGTTGCAATCTCCCACCACGAATCGGTAGTAAAGAAAACAAACTCATTTATTTCAAGAGCGCTTGTATACAAAAACAGGGATGTAATGTTGAGGCGCTATAATGCTCTGGTGAGGCCACATTTGGAATATTATGGGCAATTCCGGGCACCGGGTGGGAGATTGCAACCTTCACTTGGTCCGCCCTGTTTCGACAAATGCAATTAACCTGGCGTGCACAATCAAATAAGATCAAATAGAACAAGTTGTCCAATAACTTTAGGCTGTGCATGCCATACGCAAGAAGAAGATGAAGAAAACATCATATCTGAGGAAGGATGTGCTGGCTCTGGAGAGGGTCCAGAGGAGGTTTACAAGAATGATCCCAGGAATTAGTAGGTTATCCTATGATGAGTGTTTGTCAGCACCTGGCCTGTACTCGCTGGAGTTTTGAAGAATGAGGGGGGACCTCTTTGAAACATACAGAATAGTGAAAGGCTTGGATAGAGTGGATGTGGAGAGGATGTTTCCACTAGTGGGAAAGTCTAGAACTGGAGGTAATAGGCTCAGAATTAAAGGACATTCTTTTGAGAAGGAGATGATGAGGAATTTCTTTAGTCAGAGGGTGGTGAATCTGTGGCACTCTTTGCTACAGAAGGCTCCGGAGGCTGTCGGTGGATATTTTTAAGGCAGAGATAGATAGATTCTTGATTAGTGCAGGTGTCAGAAGTTACGGGGAAAAGGCAGGAGAATGGAGTTTGGATGGAGAGATAGATCAGCCATGATTGAATGGCTTAATTCTACTCCTATTCCCAATGACCTTCCAATAAAGACAGTAAACCAAACCAAAGTAGAGTCAGATCGGTAGTTTAAATTAGCTTGGTTTTATTGTAATCACATAATCATCACCATGTCTACAGTGGAATACAGAGAGTTTTTGAATGGCAACAATAATTCACTTTTGCTTTATAGAGTCAAAGTTAAGGGAGGAAAATCTGTGAATCTCAGTTCCTGGTCTGTATGGGTTGTATGGCAGAAGACATCCCGATGTTGCCAATGCAGGTAATAATGTATAGCATACCATGTTACACCATGCAAAATCCTTAAGGGCCTGTCCCACCAGCATGCAATTCTATGCGATGAACGCGATCAAACTAGAAGCAGGGGCCGCGCGGAGGTTGGGTGATCCCCTGTACAGGGCCGTTCCAGCATGCGCCTGCATGCGGCAAGCGCGACCAACCCGGCAGCAGGGGCCGCGCGGAGGTCGGGTGAGTGGCGCAACGCGGCGCAAAGTGAGGCGAACATGGAGCGAAGTCTAAGGTAAGTTCGCCAGGACAGAGAGGGGCACACAGAGAGGGGCACAGAGGCACACACACACAGAGGGCCACGGTGCCACACACATAGAGGGTCAAGGAGGCACCTACAGATAGGGTCATGGAGGCACGATGTCGGGGCAGTGTGTAATGCGTCGAGGCGACTGCGAGCCGACAAGCCGTTGCCGCACGGAATTTTTGAACATAGTCGGTTTTTCGGAGCCCCGCGCGATGTCGGGACGAACTCTGCACAATTCCGCACGGCTCCGGCGATCGAAGTGGGACCGGCCCCGCGACGCCGGACGGCTCAAGCGACCACGTTTGGTCGCCCTAATCGCATAGAGTTGCATGCTTGTAGGACAGGCCCTTTAGGCTTCTAGTAATCCCTTTTTATCAATAATCCAATTCAGAAGTCCAAAAATAGACACAGTGCTGGAGTAACTCATCCTTTTTCTCCAGATTTCTGCCTGATCCATTGAGTTACTCCAGCCCTTTGTGTCTATCTTCGGTATAAACCGGCATCTGCAGTTCTTTGTGCCTATGAAGTGCAAAATCAGTTAGCTAATTATATCAATGCATGTGAGAAGGTGTAGTAAATAGAATGCCCACAACATTTCATTTCAACTAAATAATTTAACAAATGAAAGGAAGGTGAATGGGAAATATGTTGCGAAATTTGAAATATTGCTGATGCCTTTGGTAAAATAAAATGATATTCTCGTTCATAGTCGTTCTCAAAGGGCTGGAGCACATTTGAAATAAAACTGCAGTGACTGTCACCAGCACTAAAGAGGTCACGTTCAGCTTCTTGCAACACACTGGAAAAAATCTTAACCATACCATTCGAATCAGGAAAATATGTTTCTTTTCCATGTTGAACACTGGAAAGAGTCTGATTTGACAGATGGGAGTGGGGGAACAACAGGCGCACTGTACCCTCAGTCTATATTGGCATAAAACTAACAAACTGTCACATGAATCCATTCTGTAATGAGGCCTGTCTTCTTGCTACCATCAAATGCTGATTTTCATTTTTGCCAGTAGGCATATATAAACATGCATGGCTTTGTAAATAAGTAGATTACCTACTTCCACTTCTGCATATGTATTAGGATGATTTACTACACAATGAAGCTTTCACTGATTCTCTCGCACTTTGTTTATTGAATTTCCTTTGCAATTTAGTATACATGTACAGCAATACCAATGTTTCTATTGCAGATCCTGAAAATTATATTTTGTAATATTGTGCAGAATATTGTGAAGGAATGAAATAGAAATGTAGAAATTGGTAGCGTATACAGCAGAGACCTGGTATTATAATACCCAATCTGACAGGCACATTTATGATACTAAACAGGCCAAGATAATTAAGTTGGCTTTGATAAACAAATGAGGAGCGGACAGAGAATAAATACTGTAAGTATGAAATGCACAGGACGGCAACAAATGAACAATATATGAAAAAAGGCAGAAGGCTGGAAGAAAATAAGAGAACCTTACACGGGTTTTATGAAATGGAGGGGAATGGATAAAAAAATGAATATAAAGTTCAGATATTTTAATAATGCAGGAGACTGTTGATATTATGAAACGACTTCCATCCGAGGGTGGATGAGCTTCCTTAACACAAACAGACACTCTAACTAGAAAATAACTATTAATATAGTCTTAACTATTAACTATGCCTTTCATAGAATCTTACAGCGTGGAAACAGGCCCTATGTCCCAACTTGCCCACACCGTCCAACATGTCCTGTCTACACTAGTCCCACCAACCTGCGTTTGGCCCATATATTCCTCTAAACCTGTCCTATCCATATATCTGTCTAAATGTTTCCTAAACGTTGCAATAGTCCTTGACTCAACTATCTCCTCTGGCAGCTCATTCGATACACCCACCACTCTTTGAATGAAGAGGTTACCCCTCACATTTTTATTATTCGATACGTTATACGAAAATAAAGGGGAACACTTTCTGACCTGCTTAGTTTCTTCAGCACCATGTGTCTTGACTTAAATGCTAAGCCAATTTCCCAAAGATATGTCTGTCCACCATTTTCTTTTTTTCAGATTGGCAACAGTGTTTTATTTGTTGTATTCGCAAAGATATGTCAGTTTACTTTTGGTTTACATAAGCTTCAATCAATGGTTACTAAAACCTTATGGCCTTCTATTTGTGTAGGATAAAGAATGCAATGCTGTGTTATTGCTGTGTTATTGCATGTTTTAAAATGAATTAAGCATCCCATGGAACAAGGACATCTATGACTTGGAATTTGGTTTTTATTCCACCTTTTGTACGTGTTTGGCTTGATTGTATGCATGTATAGCGTTCTCTGATTTGATTGGATAACACGTCAACAAAACCTTTTCACAGAGATAGACACAAATGGCTGGAGTAATTCAGTGGGTCATGCAGCATCTCTGGAGAACATGGATAAGCAAAGTTTTTGGTTGGGACCCTTCTTCAGACTCAGGAGGAGGACATTCAAAATAGGAATTAATTGAGAACATTTTTCAGTGAAGTAGTAAAGCATGGACATGTGGAATTGCAGATGCTGGTTTATAATAAAAGACACAAAGTACTGGAGTAACTAAGTGGATCAGAAAACATCTCTGGAGAACATGGATGGTCAACATTTTGGGTCAAAACTGACCCAAAATGTCACCCATTTTACCAGACATAGATACACACTGACACACATTGACACACACAGACACACACAGACACAGACACACACAGACACATTTATGGATAGGATAGATTTCGAAGGATATGGGTCAAAACAGACCCAAAATGTTGCCTATCCATGTTCACCAGAGATGCTGCCTGACCCGCTGACTTATTTAATCTGTCCCATTTGCGCTCTCCTAGTGGGAAGTGATGAATTGAGATCACAGCCAGCCAGCCATTCTCTCTTGATCCAGAGCATAGTCTTCCACTGCAAGCTCTACCCCAGAAACGTCGGTGGTGAAATGCAACACTGCGGTGTCTTTGTGAAAGCATTTGGCATTCACAAGCAGTAAAAGTAATCATCTACAAATATGATGTGAAATATTTAAATTATTAATGTTTTTTTTAAAATACACACTCCAAACGCACACACAAATACACATTCATACACATTCACACATTCATTCATTTATGGTTCTCATATGTGTCGCTGCACGACCAAAGTACATTTCTAATCCTGTGACTCCTGTAAACACTGAAGATTTCATTTTATACAGGAAGTTGGGAGTTCTCTTCGTCAACCATCCCACATCTCTTGGGGACCCATTCGGTCAGCGAAAACTCCACACAGCTCGCACCAGAGGTCAGGATTAAATTCAGATTTCTGCCACTGTGAGGCAGTTATTTGAGTTAGTTGTATGAATCGTTAATAACATTCTGAACCTCCCTAAATATCAAAGTCATTTTTAAGTACATTAAAAATAAAGTTGCTCAGGTTTGACATGAAGTTCATCCCTGTGGTCTGTGGTCTGCTCTCCATGAAAGGTTGTCAGTGGCAGGACCATGAAAGAATATTGTCTGAGGCTTGCTAGCCTAGAGGGCCCACTGTGCACTTCCCAGGGGCAGCAGGTTGATTTGATTAAAATTTTGTATCCAGGCAAATTTGTGCAGGCAAGCCAAGCCAATGATAAGCCAACTTCTGTTCAACCCCAGATCAGTTCCAAATGCATACATGATTTCGCTATATTTAGCCGACCTCCTGGAGTTCCAAATTGGCTGGATATGGTAAAGTTGTTTTGAAATAACTTCTCATTCAAAAGTGAAATCCATTTGTCCAATCTTAGGTTGTAACTGTTGCCCAAGTGGAAAGGAAGAACGTTTGTTGTCTCTTTCCAGCACATCACGGTAGATGTCTCTCTTTGTATTCGTTTAGGTTAGTTTATTATTGTCACGTTCACTAAGGTACAGTGAAAAACTTTTTGTTGCGTGGTATCCAGTCAACAAAAAGGCTATTCATGATTACAATCAAGCTGTCCATGGTTTAGATACAGGGTGAATTGTATTTCATTTAGTGCAAGATAAAGTGCGATGAAGTCCGATTAAAGATAGTTCAAAGGTCCCCAATGAGAAGGATGGGAGGTAAGGACTGCACTTAATTTGGTGTGAGGACGCTTCAGTTGCCTGATAACAGCTGGGAAGAAACTGCCCCTGAATCTGAAGATGTGTATTTTCAAACTTCTGTACTTCTTGGCTGGGGAGAAAATGGAATATCCGGGGTGAGACCTATCCTTCATTATGCTGGTGGTCTTCCCAAGGCAGCATGAAGAGTAGATGGAGTCAATGGAAGGGACAAATGTGTAGGAAGGAACTGCAGAAGCTGGTTTACACCAAAGATAGACACAAAATGTCGAGACCCAAAATGTCACCCATTCATTCTGTCCAGAAATGCTGCCTGTCCCGCTGAGTTACTCCAGCATTTTGGGTCTATCTTCAATGGAAGGGAGGCTGGTTTGTGTGATGCCCTGGGCTACATCCACAACTTACTGCAATTTCTTGTGGTCTTGCATGGAGCTGTCATGCTGAGTGCATAAAATGCTTTCAGCGGTACATCTGTAGAAGTTGCTGAAGTTTGTTAGGGACATACAGAACTTCCGAAGCCTTCTGAGGAAGTAGAGGCATTTGGTGTGCTCTCTTGATCATTGCTTCAATGTGACTAGTCCAGGACAAATTGCTGGTGATATTTATTCCTAAGAACTTGAAGCTTTCAAACATTTCTACCTTGGCGCCATCAATGTATACTGGGGTATATGTACCACTTTGCTTCCTGAAGTCATTCACAATCTCCTTTGGCTTGCTGACACTGAGGGAAGGGTTGTAGTCTTGGCACCAGGTTACAATCTCCTGCCTATACTCCATCTCATCATTATTCGTAACTGGTCCACTACGGTGGTGCCATTTGCGAATTTGTGAATTGAGTTGGATTGGTTGTTAGGCTGAGAACAGAATGAAAAGAATAGTGTTTTATTGAATACCTACCTACATACAACAATAGAGTTGGTTGATATATTACCATTGAAAACAATCTTACAAATATCTTTTGCAATGCAAATAATAAAATGAGTTATAATTGTAAAAGCAAAATAAAGATGTTTAAAGAAAAAATAAATCATAAATGCAAGAAAAATGCAACAGGTCACTTGGAAACAGATTATTTTGTGTTTCTTCTGCAATAGATTTTGCAACCAACACATAATATGTTAATAGTTTTATTACATTAACTGTTTTATTCGCTCTATAAATATGTAAGGGCATGCTATGATTTTGTTTTCCACCATTTTACATCTAATAGTTATACTGCCTTTGGTATCCAGTAGTGTTCACTTGCTTTTCTCTTCGACCAGAAAAAGGCATTGTCATAAGGTCATATTATATTCTTCGAGAATATACTAACTCTTTGCTCCAAAGCATTTCCAATTAAACAGCCCAGATTGGTCATGATATAACTTGTAACCAAATGGAATATCACGAATGTAATGAAATTTGCTTCTCAGAGCAATAACCAACTATGTTTCAAATGAAAATTGTAGCAGATAACATTTAGTGTACTCTGCACTAGGCAAAAAAAACATGCATTGTACGTAATCACATACTATTACTTATTTACTAAAGTCAAAAGAAGTGTTCTACAAGCTTTCTTACATTAGTCAGAGAGAAATGAAGGCTACATACCATGGGAGAGTGGGACGAAGTGTTTGTTTCACTCAGGCGCAAGATATTTCTTAGCCCACACATGGCTTTGTTGCTGGCAGCTTGTAAAGGTCTAAGTTACAAGTGCAATGAACTCAGTGTCCCACTCCTTTCCATTCAGTGTCTTTTCTGTACCACGATTGACCATTTAAATACAAATGTTTTATTATGTGTCATGGCAGCTATCCATTAGGCCGCCAACATTCCCAGAGAAATTTAGTATTAAGAAATTCTGATGTGTCTGTCTTTATACCAGTCTGTCCCATACTCCCACTGTCCATTTGTTTTAAGTTTAATTACACTATTTTATAAATGTGTTTGTCACCAATCCCCATTTCCTGGATTATAAAGATTTTATTGTTCAGTCGTCCAGAGGTAGGTAGAAAAATATATGTTAGAATGAATCTTATCAGTGCCAATAAGTGGACTGTTTCTACAAAATTTAATGACTACTATTTTATCATTTGGTCCTCTCACATGGTAAATATATCTTGTCCCTGTTATGAAAAGACTGGCATAGTCCATATTTCTGGACATGATTGACTCCTTAATTGTGATGGATATTAAATATTCATTGATAAAATCATTGTGAGTGAACAATTGCATTGGTCATTATGTGCAATGATATTATGAATGCATTTCTGACAATTTGTCCCATAGGCTATCATTATGTAAAATATTGGTGTGCATTGTAGAAGAAAGCCATTTGGCCCACTTTCCCTGTGGCAGCTTCTTAAACGAGATATCCACAGCCCCCTTCACTTATCCCTTTGGATCTCTGCAATTTTCTTTATTTAAATATTTATTTATCTCTTTATACAAACTAGAAAGTCAGATTGTGCTGTCAAAGCCAAACAAATGAAGCCAGCTAGACACAAAAAGCTGGAGTAACTCAATGGGTCAGGCAGCATCTCTGGAGAAAAGGTATAGATGATGTTTCTGGTTGAGAGTCAGGGGAGAGGGATATGAGTGCTATGAAAAGGTACATAGAACAAATGATGAAACATATGCAAAAAAAACACAAAAACCATTGTTGGTTGTGGAGATGGTGATAACGAATGATACAAACAGTGAAACTCAGCAGGATGACAGTGAAACTAGTATGACTACTACGATGGTAGAAGGATAGTGAGAGAAGGGATGCAAATGAAGCCAGCTATTCATTGTTTGCGTTTGCCTTTGAGTTCCTATGGGTTTTGGCACTGACATTTTCTGCAATCTTCAGAATGGTGTCTTTGCTGGGATCAAGGGATCTATATATAGATGAAAACCTGTGGTGTATCTCCAGTATCAACCTTAATTGTGCATTTTCTGCATTCAGGAGTTGCTTGTAAACTCCCCTTGAAATGCCTTTGCTTACAGATGACAGCGAATGTTAATTGCAGTTGAAAAGCCCCAAATCAGCCATAAACCTTTTCAAATTGATCAGACTAGTTGAATCCAAGACCTCTTCAACCTTGCTCCCAAATGACTGTAGTTCTTCAGCATCTACCTTAGGACTACAACAAATGAAGCAACAAAAATACACATATCTTTCTTCAACATCTTCCTACCAGAAACAATATGTGATTTAGATACCCCAGGACACCTACCAGACCTGAATTAAGCTATTCATTGTGCTCTGGAGAAAGCTCAGAGCTGACAGCAGAGCAGAGCTCACAGTTTAAGGATAAGGGGGAAGTCTTTTAGGACCGAGATGAGAAGATCTTTTTTCACACAGAGTGGTGAGTCTGTGGAACTCCCTGCCACAGAAGGTAGTTGAGGCCAGTTCATTGGCTACATTTAAGAGGGAGTTAGATGTGGCCCTTGTGGCTAAAGGGATCAGGGGTATGGAGAGAAGGCAGGTGCAGGATACTGAGTTGGATGATCAGCCATGATCATATTGAATGGCGGTGCAGGCTTAAAGGGCCGAATGGCCTACTCTTGCACCTATTTTCTATGATTCTATGATTCTATGAGGTCCATCTCAATGGTATGAACATTGAATTCTTTAATTTTAGGTCATCTTTAACAATCCCTCCACCCCCCCCCCCCCTCCTGTCTCCCCTTACCCCTCCCTATCCCCCTCCTCCCCCTTCCCAGTGTTCCACATGGACTCGCATTTATTTATTCACTCCCCTTCCACCCACATTTCTTCCACGAGTTTCACACTTTGCAACTCTTCAATCCTTTTGTCTCACACCTTCTGTTTTTTTTTAACTTGGGCATTTGTAGAAGTAAGCAATGGAGAATAAAGTGCTTTGTGACATCCTGAAGTCATGAAAGGGCCTGTATAAATTCTAAGATAAACACAAAAAGCTGAATTAACTCAGCGGGACAGGCAGCATCTCTGGAGTTAAGGAATGGGTGATGTTTCGGTTCGAGACCCTTCTTCAGACTAGGGTATAAATTCTAATCTGTTTCTCCACACAACCCAAATCACGGCACTGAATAGTTTCTGATAAATGTATCTATGTTGCAAAGTTGATCATCCATGGAATGATTGAGTATTTCTGAGGTTTTAAAAGGATAAGTTTATAAATATTATACTTCCAGGTTCTGAATGGGATTGTATAATTTCTCTTCACTCCCTAACTGTTTTGTTTTGTAATCAACGGTAGATGTCAATAACCATTGCATTCCTTGATGACAAACCCATCTACGCTCAACAGATCGTAGATTCCTATTCAGCTTTCAGAATGGGTAATAATTAATAATCAGTATTACTTATTAGGGATTAATAAATTCAGTATATTTATCCATGCTTAAATTTAATAACTCAAGCATTTAAATATTTATAATTCAAATATTTGGATATTTAATTGGGGTATGCTTGCATATACACATATAATATTTTGTAATTGTTTACTTATGCTTGGTATTTTTACTTGCATCATCTGGGGAAATACTGTGCATTGTGCATTCACAGCTCTGCAGTGCCATCCCACTACAACATCAAGAAGTACAGCATTTTATTACAGGACAGGGAATCATTAAAGATTTATGTTGCTATATTGTTGGTTCAGTAGTTACAATGTATCCAATTTTAATACTTTATATTTTCTTTCATAGGTCAGTGGAAAAGCTACCAGAAAGATGATGTAAATATTTGATTTGTTTTTTTAATTATTAAGACCATAAGAAAGAAAATAAACTGGATTTATTATACCAGTCCCAGGAGTACAAGAACCTACATGTCTAGGGCAACTCTCATATAGAATGAGGAATATGTCATAAAGGCATTTAGAGGACAGTAGACATTTTAACAATGGGGGGAACCATGCAGGGAATTGGAAGGAAGTGGAAAGAAAAAGAAATGTGATTTGGAAGCTTTTGAAAGCAAAGTGGAGTCAGAATTGGGGGATAGAGTTTCAGAGAACCAGTCATAGTTTCCAAATAAATGGCCACAATGAGTGGAATTAATGAGGAAAATAGAGTCAGCACAGCAGTGAAGGCATAAAGCAATCACGTCTGGGTTACCCTCTTAAAGGCTCTCTGGAAGTTCATGTGTTACATCTACATTTCACTGTCTATTAATTCTGTAACTGCTCAATTTAAACTTGGGTTTGTTTGTACCATCTTCTTTTTAGAAATGGATAATGTCTTAGGCAACAGTTCTTTGTGGTATAAAAGTGCACCATTGATCTTACAAATGTTTAAAACTTTGGAGCTGACAATGTCCATTAGATCAGCCCATGCACTACTCCAGCAGTCTCCTGGATAATGCAGTCTGCTAAAAACTATTTCCTTCATGAATCACTAACTTGACAATAATATTATTGACAATATCAGCTCACAAAAACTCCATATATCATTCTTATGTCTATTATTTTAGTAAAAGTATTAAACCATTTAAAGTACTTAACTGTCAACCTGAAAATAATGGAACAAGACACTTCATACGTTGTTAGATATCCATGCATTCAACTAATATCAAATTAAACTGATAAAATCATTTTCCAGAAATTAATTAGCCCATAAAATCATGCTCCAAGGCAAAACCATGCGAGGGACCTGTACCAAATTATCCAGTGTTTTTAAATGGAAGTCACTAAAGGTGTTATGTGCATCTGCAAAAACTGACCATCCCCAAAAATGTCATGTTTGTACAAGACTCTTAAAGAGAAGGCAACAACTGAATCCACATTTTACTGATGGGTGTGATCTATTCTCTTACTTGGCTGGTCTATAGGTTCCCTATATAGAGATCCTGTCGCTATATCATACGCTGGTGCCAGTATGTAGATTAGAGTGGGTGGTTTCGTAAAAAAATGTTTTCTTCTTCCTCCACAATTATGGCTCTGCTGTCAGAGCCCTGTCCAGTGATATTTCTTAGACTCCTTATGGTTATCTCACAAAAGGCGAGAGTTGCTATGTTGCTTGAAAACCATGCATGGCTGCATGTGAATGGGAATGAGAGTGGGCGCCAAATTCCACGGAGATCACTGGGTCCAATGCTGTAGTGCATAGACGTAAAATAGAACAGTGCAGGAACAGGCCCTTTGGGCCACCATATCTGTGCCGAACATGATGCTAAGTTAAACTAATCTCCGCTGCCTGCACGCGATCCATATCCCTTCATTCCCTGCAGAAGCAGAAGTATGTGAGTAGCAGCGGAAGCTCCAACTTCTCGAATCTGGGCTCAGCTTGATGTCATTGCAGACTCCTGCGTTGCCACGGACTTTGAGACTGTTGGCACTCTGGCCATATGAGAGCTGGGATCACTGATCGGCTATCACTGCAGATTGTATCTAGGCCCATGAGGTAAGAATTGGATGCACTCTCTCGGGATGCATATTCCCACCATGTCATTCCAACAGAGATTTCTCTATTGCTCCCTCATGGTAAAGGAAATACCATCTGGAATAAAACCACATAGGCCTTACAACTTCCTCTGTGCTGAGGAAGCAGATTTCTACCGGATTGTTTACAGTTGCTAGGATGAGTACTGGAATTGTAAGGCAGGCAAGGTCATCAAATGGAGAGGTTGTAATGGATCATACAAGAATAATTTGTCAATGATTGTATGTCGGCTTTTGCTTGGATGTAAAATGTTTCATCCTTAAATAGCTTGGGCTTGGCTTTCATGACAAGTGGAGAGAGGTAATCATTTACAGTGGGATGTCAACACCGGAACTGTGTCACGATGGGATTAGGTTTTCTCCTGATACTATATCAGTCATGGATATTGGCTGTTGCTGCAAGGTCAGTGCATGTTGCTCGTCCCTGATTGCTGATTTGTCCACATGAATGGAAGATAACCACCTTCCTGTTCCAATGGATTGTGGTGTGAAAACTCCAATAATATTGTATTTGGAAATGTCCTAGAAAAGGAATTATATATTTATATTTGAACAAGTTTCAATGCTTGGATTGCATTATAATGAAAAGGAAACGTATATCATAGAAACATAGAAACATAGAAAATAAATGCAGGAGGAGGCCATTCGGCCCTTCAAGCCACCACCGCCATTCGTTGTGATCATGGCTGATCGTCCCCTATCAATAACCCGTGCCTGCCTTCTCCCCATATCCCTTGATTCCACTAGCCCCAAGACCTCTATCCAACTCTCTCTTAAATCCATCCAGTGATTTGGCCTCCACTGCCCTCTGTGGCAGGGAATTCCATAAATTCACAACTCTCTGCATACATTTTTTGTTCACCTCAGTCTTAAATGACCTCTCCTTTTTCTAAGACTGTGGCCCCTGGTTCTGGACTCACCCAACATTGGGAACATTTTTCCTGCATCTTGCTTGTCCAGTCCTTTTATAATTTTATATGTTTCTATAAGATCCTCCCTCATCATTCTAAACTCCAGTGAAAACAATCCTAGTCTTTTCAATGTTTCCTCATATGACAGTCCTGCCATCCCAGGGATCCATCTCGTGAACCTACGCTGCACTGCCTCAATCACAAGGATGTCCTTCCTCAAATTAGGGAACCAAAACTGTACACAATACTCCAGATGTGGTCTCACCAGAGCCCTATACAACTGCAGAAGAACCTCTTTACTCCTATACTGAAATCCTCTTGTTATGAAGGCCAACATTCCATTAGCTTTCTTCACTGCCTGCTGTACCTGTAAGCCAGCTTTCAGTGACCGGTGTACAAGGACACCCAGGTCTCGCTGTACCTCCCCCTTACCTAACCTAACCCCATTGAGATAATAATCTGCCCCCTTGTTTTTGCCGCCAAAGTGGATAGCCTCACATTTATCTATATTATACTGCATTTGCCACGCATCTGCCCACTCACTCAACCTGTCCATGTCACCCTGCAACCTCCTAACATCCTCTTCACAGTTCACACTGCCACCCAGCTTTGTGTCATCCGCAAACTTGCTAGTGTTGCTAGTAATTCCCTCTTCCAAATCATTAATATATATGGTAAACAGTTGCGAACCCAACACCGCGGCACTCCACTCGCCACTGCCTGCCATTCTGAAAAGGACCCGTTCGCTACTACTTTTTGCTTCCGATCTGCCAACAAATTTTCTATCCATGTCAACACCCTACCCCCAATACCATGTGCTCTAATTTTAGTCACCAGTCTCCCGTGCGGGACCTTATCTGGAAAGTCTAGATACACTAATTCCACTGGCACCCCTTCATCCATTTTACTTGTAACATCCTCAAAAAATTCCAGAAGATTAGTCACGTATGATTTCCCTTTTATAAATCTATGGTGACTTGGACTAACCCTTTTACTGCTCTCCAAATTTAATAATTGACTCCAGCATCTTTCCCACCACTGAAGTCAGGCTAACTGGTCTGTAATTCCCCGTTTTCTCTCTCGCTCCTTTCTTGAAAAGTGGGATAACATATCCTGGTCTTTCTAACTAAGACATTGAGACGTTAATTTGGAATGGGAAATAAGCTATCATAACTTGATTTTATCCGGTTTAAAATAGAACATACCGCTTGGAATACAGCAACAGACTGCAGTGATAGCTGAGAGAGGGAGCTAGCAGTACAGTCGGCTGGTTTTGCTGTGTGAGTAGAACATTGTCCAAAACTTCAGACATTCACACTGTTCTTTGCCTCTGTAAATGTAGCGAACGTATCTTCCAAGCTTGCTGAGCAATTTAGGTGAATAAGAGGTACTGTGAACAAGAGGTAAGTTCTTCAGCATGCATGAATAGCTTCTGACCTGGATTTGGTCAAAATTCATTATGGTTCAGGTTATCCAAAGTTCTGTTATGGGTATGGACAATGGAAGTGAAAATCAAATAGTGAGACTTCCACAGTGTGGATATTCATTATTAGTCAATGGAGATGCGGACCAGATTATTCCATATCAGAAAGCTGTTATCTTGATCTAATGATCTTGTTATGATTTTGTCTGCCGTTTTTCTCCATTGGGCCCACATCTAATTTTGCTACTCTCTTTTTGCAGTTTTAGGATATTTTTGATATTTCTGCCTACTGTGCACATAGTTTATCATTTTCCTCCTTATCAATCTTTGTTTCCTGTCATTTGCTGTTCCATCCTAGAAATCTTCCGTTACTCAGTCCAAATCAATCTCTAACAAACCTTTAAGTAAGCAAACATCGGTCTAAATAACATGGATACAGGGCTTGTCCCTACTACAAAGCCATGGTTTGCTGTGAATAGTCCATACTAGGTAATGGGGTTAGGTTGATATCCCTTGTGTGGTTTCTACAATGCGTTTTAATTTAGTTTAATTTAATTTAAACCATTTTGCCCACCAAGTCCACATCGACCATTTCACATCTACCTGGTCACACTGTTATCCCATTTTCTCATCCATTCGCTACACACTTGGGGCCATTTACAGAGGCCAAATAACTCACAAGTCTGCACGTCTTTGGGATGTGGGAGGAAATTGGAGCATCCAGAGGAACCACGTGGTCACAGTGAGTAACATGCAAAGTCAACCCAGACAGCACTTGATGTCAGTGCCAAACCGAGTCTTTTGGGCTATGGGGTAGCACAACCAACTGTACCAATGTGCTGCCATCCATGCATTCTCTATGCATTCAATGCATTTTCCATGCATTCAATGCAGTCTTCATGCATTCAACGCATTCTTCATGCATTGTGTTCCAACATACAAAATGCATCTTGTGTACCTGGCCTTGTGACCTGGTCGCATGAGAAATCTACCTCATAATATTTCTATATCCTATTTTTCATTAGATAAAAATACTTTATGCTATGAAATTGAACTTTCACACACTTGCATTCCATCTACATAGAGAAAATAAAATAAAGCACTACTAATTTTTGAAGCGGGCTGTGCCAATGTCTGCACTGGTGGTCGGTTAATAAATATGCATGTGCTGCATTAATATGCGGATACCAGCAATCATCCATATATTGCAACCGGTATGCGCACAATATTCATGAAATGTTTTTATGACAACTGGGTCTCGTACCATGGCACTTACTTGAAATATACGTTCCTGCCGAAAGAGAATTGCTGTCTCAAAATTACCTCCTTGTCATTATTGTGTTGCTGTTGCTCAGCTTTTCCAATGGTTCAATGATTCAATTATGCTTTTATTGTCACATGTGCAAACGCACAGTGAAATCCTTTTCTTACGTACAGTCCAGTAAAGTATTGCAATACCCAAGCACAATCACTGATTAGCAAAATTAATAGTCCACTGAACCTGCATGCAGGAGGCACAATATTTTGGCGCCATTTTCAAAGTCCTGTCCGCATTCTAGGTTTTATTTTGCCTGATCCAGGCAAAAACCAAGCTGCTGCAGGGCCGCCAGCCATCGTGTTCCTTAGATGTCTGGATTGACCAGAGAATCGATGTCCCTCTCCTCGCCCGTCCACCTTTGTGCCCAGGGGCAATTTCCTGCATTGGTTAGTTCTGTATTTCTGGGTGAAACCGCCAAATGTATCTACTTTCTGGTAATTTTACAATGGTAAGACTTTCATAATAAATTTCAAGAAAGGGTTACAATAGTTATGAATGATTTGCTTTCAGTTCGGTATTGCAGTAGGTCTGAATAAAAGACTGTCCCTGTAAAGTACAGCTCATTGTTGTTTCAAAATGGATTCAAGTCACTCATTTATTCCGAATAAATATATCAATGCAGAAAACCATTGGCTGTAGTCCAGCCAGTGTCTAAAAAGGCACAATGCCCTCAAAAACAGTCTGATTATTAATGTGATTTTTTTATAACTAAAGTTACAGTTCAAATCTATTATTTAATACAACAAATCAAGGAGAACAAAATATGGCATTCTGCACAAATAATACTGCAAAAGTGTGTGGCAATTCAGAAAAAAACGATAGAAATTACATTGAAGTGCCTTTTCCCAGTTAGAACATGGAACAGTACAGCTCAAGAACAGACCTTTCGGCCCACGATGTCTGTGCTGTACATGATGCCAAGATAAGCTTTCAACTACAATACCTACCATAGTCAGCCAAATGTACAAACATACTCTGCAAGTCAACAATGTGTGTTAAATAAGCACCAAAGCTGTACCACATTTAATATTGAAAATGTTTATAGTTTGACTAAAATACTCAGGCATTTAGGTAGCTGAGAAGTATTAATAAACAAGTCAGGTATCAGGTAAAGAAAACAATAGATATCACCAATATAAATTAATAATGTGATTGTTTTGCTAACAGTGTTTGTGACGGAAAATGAGATAACTTGGAGCTTTCTGGAAATCTGAGGGTCGATTTTCTACTTTCATGTTCCCAGCAAAGAGCCTCGCCCATGAAAATCCAGGTCAGCAACATTTTACTTTAGACTTTAGAGAAACAGTGCAGAAACGGGCCCTTCGGCCCACTGTGTCCGCGCCGACCATCAATCACTCCTACACACTAGGGTCAAATTACAATTTTACTGAAGCCAATTAGCCTACAAACCTGTACGTCTTTGGAGTGTGGGAGGAAACCTGAGCACCCGGAGAAAGCCCACACAGTCACAGAGAGTATGTGAAAACTCCGTATAGACAGCATCCATTGTCAGAAGCGAACCCGGGTCCCTAGCGCTGTAAGGTACCAATACTACCACTGTGTCACGGTGCCACCCTATTTTGGAACATTTTGCAACAATTGCAAAATGGTGATAGTCATGTACAAACTGCTCATAGCTGACCTCGATCATATAGGAAACAGCAATGGTCAAAGGCCAACATAGGCACCATTGTCTTCAAACGTTCATAAGTTCATGTCATAGGAGCAAAAGTTGGCCAATTAGCCCATCAAGTCTACTCTGACATTCAATCATTGCTGATCTATCGTTCCCTCTCAACCCCTTTATTCCCATAACCCTTGACTCCCATACTAATCAACAATCTGTCTATCTCTGCCTTAAAAAGAACCAATGACGTGGCCTTCACAGCTGTCTGTGGCACTGAATTCCACAGATTCACCACCCTCTGACTAAAGAAATTCCTCCTCATCTCCTTTCTATAGGTTTGTCCTCTTATATCGAGGCTATGCCCTCTGGTCCTAGACACTACCACTAGTGGAAACATTCTCTCTGCTCTATCCAGGGCTTTCACCATTTCTTCTCTTCATGTTCTTTCTAAACTACCACAGGAAACAACATACAAATGTACAATCCAAGTCTGTGAAAACTCTCCCTGTACCTAATACCACTCGATCCAGGCAACATCCTGGTAAACCTCCACTGCAACCTTTCAAAGCTTCCACACCCTTCTTGTAATGGGGCAACCAAAACTCCACGTGGCCTAACTCAAATGTGGCCTAACCAAAATCTGTAAGCTCCATCATGACATCCTGACTCTTATACTCAATACCACAACATATGAAGGCAAGCATACCATATGTCATTTTACCACTCCAAGAAAGAGGCAACCAATGTTTTGTTCAATAGAGTAAGCAATCTAACAGCAAAATGACAAGGATTTAGTCAAATCATCGGAGTTTCCAAGGTGCTAAGTATAATTATTACTAACTTGAGGCCCACTGGGCACCCAAACAGAAACTATTATGCTTCATGACATTCAGCGGGTTCCATTTCAGTAATTTCAACTTGACAAGTGACCAGCAAATAAAAATCCTAAGTGTTAAAGAAGGAACTGCAGATGCTGGAAAATCGAGGGTGCACAAAATGCTGGAGAAACTTTGCGGGTGCAGCAGCATCTATGGAGCGAAGGAGATAGGCAACGTTTCGGGCCAAAACCCTTCTTCAGACTGATGGGGGGTGGGGGTAGGCGGGGGGAAGAAAGGAAAAAGGAGGAGGAGGAGCCCGGGGGTGAGGGAGAGGTAGGAAGGGGAGGAGACAACAAGGGTTAACAGAATTGAGAAAATTTGATATTCATGCCAAGAGGATGCAGACTCCCCAAGCGGAATATGAGGTGCTGTTCCTCCAATTTGCGGTGTTGCTCACTCTGGCCGTGAAGGAAGTCCAGGACAGAGAGGTCGGATTTGGAATGGGAGTGGGGGTTGAAGTGCTGAGCCACCGGGAGGTCGGGTTGGTTAATGCGGACTGAGCGGAGGTGTTCGGCGAAACGATCGCCAAGCCTCCGCTTGGTTTCAACGATATACATCAGCTGACATCTAGAGCAGCGGATGCAATAGATGAGGTTGGAGGAGGTGCAGGTGAACCTCTGTCGGACCTGGAAGGACTGCTTGGGTCCCTGAAAGGAGTGGAGGGGGGAGGTAAAGCGACAAGTGTAGCATCTCTTGCGATTGCAAGGGAAGGTGCCCGGGGAAGGGGTGGAGCGGGAGGGAAGGGAAGAATTGACAGGGAGTTGCGTAGGGAGCGGTCTTTGAGGAAGGCAGACAGGGGGGGAGATGGGAAGATGTGACGAGTGGTGGGGTCACGTTAGAGGTGGAGAAACTGGCGGAGGACTATGTGTTGTATGTGCCGGCTGGTGGGGTGAAAGGTGAGGACCAGGGGGACTCTGCCCTTGTTGCGAGTGGGGGGATGGGGAGAGAGGGCAGTGTTTCGGGGTATGGAGAAGACCCTGGTGTGAGCCTCATCTATGGTGGGGGAGGGGAATCGCTGTTCCCTGAAGAATGAGGACATTTGTGATGCCCTGGTGTGGAACACCTCATCCTAGGAGCAGATGCGGCGTAGACGGAGGAATTGGGAATAGGGGATGGAGTCCTTACAGGAAGCAGGGTGGGGGGAAGAGTAGTCCAGATAGCCGTGGGAGTCAGTAGGTTTATAGTGGATGTCGGTCAGGAGTCTATCACCTGCGATGGAGATAGTGAGGTCAAGGAATGGAAGGGAAGTGTCGGACATGGTCCAGGTGTATTTGAGTGCCGGATGGAAGTTGGTGGTGAAACGGATGAAGTCAGTCAGTTGTGTGTGGGTGCAGGAGGTGGCACCAAAGCAGTCGTCGATATAGCGGAGATAGAGGTCGGGGATGGGGCCCTGGTACGCCTCGAACAAGGATTGTTCGACGTACCCGACAAAGAGGCAGGCGTAGCTGGGGCCCATGAGCGTGCCCATAGCTACGCCGTGTATTTGGAGGAAATGGGAGGAGTCAAACAAGAAGTTATTGAGGGTGAGGACCAACTCCCCTAGGCGGAGGAGAGTATCAGTGGACGGGTATGGGTTGCTCCTCCGGACGAGGAACAACCGGAGGGCTTTGAGACCATCCTGGTGGGGGATGGAGGTGTAGAGTGACTGGACGTCCATGGTGAAGATGAGAGGATGGAGCCTAGAAAGTGGAATGCCCGGAGACGACGGAGAGTGTCTGAGGTGTCTTGAACATAAGTGGGGAGGAATTTAACCAAGGGGGATAGGATGGAGTCAAGGCATGTGAAAATGAGTTCGGGGGGCACGAACAGGCAGAGACAATGGGTCTACCGGGTTTGTGGATTTTGTGGAGAAGGTAAAATCGGGCCGTGCGGGGCTGGGGAACAATGGGGTTGGCGGTTCGGGGGGGCAGGGAGCCGGAGTTGATGAAGTTGGTGATGGTGCTAGAGATGATGGCCCGGTGCTCGTCAGTGGGCTCATGGTCCAGGGGTAAGTAGGAGGAAGTGTCCAAGAGTTGGCGCGTGGCCTCAGCTTTGTAGAGATCGACGCACCAGACTACCATGGCACCTCCCTTGTTGGCGGGTTTGATAACCCAGTCCGGGTTGCTGCGGAGTAAGTCAATGGCAGTACGTTCGGGGGGGGGGGGGGGGGGGAGATTGGAGTGAGACAGGGGAGTGGAGAAGTTGGGGCGGTTGTTGTTGCAACGTCAGTTTTGGATGAAAGGTTCTAAAGCCGGAGGGCCACGAGGGGGGGAGGGTCCAAGACGAGGGGGTTCATTGGAGACGGGAAAAGGGATCATCAATGGGGGGCGAGGACTCCTTCCCGTAGAAGAACGCTGTGACGGTAGTGGCGAAACTACCGTCACGACACTCCAATTCATGGTGGGCGTGAAACTCATTGAGGTGGGGACGGAGGGGGACAAAGGTAAGACCTCGCCAAGGACCGACCGTTCGGTGTCGGAGAGGGGGAGGTCCGGGGGGATGGTGAACACATGGCAGGGATGGGGCTTGGGGCCGGGGGAAGGCAGGTGAGTGGACTGAGGACGAGGCGATGTGTGGTGGGGGGGTAGAGGGTGATCAGGGGGTGGGGGGGGTGTGAGGACTGTGGTGTGGGTAGGGAATAGCAGGGGTCACATAGTTGGAGGGGGATGGAGAAGACCCAGTGGAACAGCCACTGAGTTTACCTGGGTTGGGGAGACGGGCACTGGAACCCAGTGCCGTCAAACCCAGAGGAGTGGGAATCAGCATCGTGGAGGCTTCAGGCCTAGTGCAGAGTCCTAAATAAATATCCTATGAAGGTTATTAATGTCTTGCCAGTCAACAGTCACGCCCCCTCTGCATATGCAATCTTCGGTGATGGAGAAGACAGGTTATAGTTTCTATAAGATACGACTACCAACCTCAACCTGATTCATGACCTGCTTGAACAGCTTCAAACTGCAGCAGATTCAAAATGGGAGTGTTCAAGATCAACAACAAACATACTTAAAACTGCCCTTCAAATATCTTCAGAGATCAGGAGGCACCCTGGAATAAATATTGCAATTCCCTTTAAGGACATGTCAGTCTATTACATGTTGGATGGTTTACAATAAAGAGTACCTTAACCTAATGAGCAAGTAGTAGAGGGGAAGAATCTTCAACATTCAAGTAAGGAAGAAATTAGTCAGAGAGTCATAGAGTGATACAGTGTGGAAACAGGCCCTTCGGCCCAACTTACTCACACCTGCCTGCGTTTGGTCCATATCCATCTAAACCTGTCCTATCCATGTACCTGTTTAACTGTTTCTTCACTGTTGAGATAATCCCTGCCTTAACTACCTCCTCTGCTGGCTTGTTCCATAAACCCACCACCCTTTGTGTGAAAAGGTTACCCCTCAGATTCCTGTTAAATCTATTTCCCTTCACCTTAAATCTATGTCCCCTGGTCCTTGATTCCCCTAATCTGGGCAAGAATCTCTGTGCATCCACCCGATCTACTTCTCCCATGATTTTATACACCTCAATAAGATCATTCCTCATCCTTCTGCGCTCCAAGGAATAGAGTCCAAGCTTACTCAGCCTCTCCATATGGCTCAGACCCTCGGGCCCTGCCAACATCCTTGTAAATCTTCTCTGTACCCTTTCTAGCTTGACAACATCTTTTCTATAACATGGCGCCCAGAACTGATCACAATATTATAAATGCAGCCTCACCAACATCTTATACATATGCAATATGACCTCCCAACTTCTATACTCAGTACCCTGACTGATGAAGGCCAATGTACCAAATGCCTTTTTGACCACCCTACATACCTGCGACTGCACCTGCACTCCTAAATCCAACTGCTTTACAACATTCCCTAGATCCCTACCATTCACTGTGTAGGTGTAGGTGATCAACTGGAAGATATCTCATCTGAAACATTATTGCCAGATCCAAGAATTATGTAGTAGTCTCTAAATGAAGAGATTTTATATCTAGCCACCTTTGCTGAGTGTGCCAAATGCAGTTAAAGCAACACTGACTCCCAGACTAGCTTAAGTATGAAAAAACACAATTTTTAAATCTATTATTATCACAGGCTGCATGTTCAATCGAACGAAATGCTCGATACCATAAAAACTGTATTCCTTTGAATTAATTAGTGCTTGTGCTTTTTTCTCGGTCTTCCATTTGATGTGCTGTATGTTTTTTCATTAATCTTGTTCTCCTTCTGCATGGAATACATTGGCTCTCTGCCAAGTATGGCTATGCCTCTTTGAACTTAGCTATGCTTGTATACTTTGTACACATCATCCTATTGCAACAGATGCCACCACATCACGCATTGGTTTCACTTATTTTCTGTAAGTTAAGTAACAAGGGTATAAGTGCTGGATTCGATGGGCACTTCCTCAGCATCACCGCTTGAGAAAAATATTGAGTGAGTGTAGAATAACTGAGGATGAGCTTTGAGAGGTTATAGTTTTACTTTGCTTGCAGCCATGTTTACAGTCTTGGAATATCAAGTATCTGTTTAAATTGATTCAACAGGCTAAAATTAACCACCATAATATCCACAGTGATTTGCTCAGTTTTGCAATGTACCAAGTGGAGGAAGTAAAATCGACAGCGAAATAAGCCTGGCGGCAGCAGCGGAAATCAGCAGCGAAAGAAAAAAAATGGCGCCGTTTTTGGAGGAGAGTGGGCTGCAGCAGCTGCCATTATGGTGTCTGGCCAGCAGGGGGCCACAAAATGAGTGAGTGTGTGTGTGGGGGGGGGGGAGGGGTGAAGGATTTTATTTTTAAAAGTGTACATTAAAATGTCTAAATGTAATGAGGAGTGAATGGGTGAATGTAAAAGTGGAATGTGTGGCAAAATGGAAAATATCTCGGGGTTTGAAAGTGTGGTTTTGGCGAACCATAAAATCAAAGGGTAAATCTGACACACACCCGGTCAGCAGACACACACACACAGAGTTTTAATAGTATATATATATATATATATAGAAATAAATCAGGTTGAATGCTTTTCTAGGCATTGTCTATTTGGCAGTGCCAAACAGATTTTCTGTATCTACTTCCATTAATCTTTTTCAAAAAATCTAAGTTGTTCCAGACAAGTATACCAAAAATGTAAAAAGAAACAAAGCACATTTATATTAATGTAACGTTCCATTGTAATTCCCATTAAGCATTGGTGTGTAATAGGACAAAGTTAAGTACAAAAGTTGGGATATCATGATGCAACTGTACAAGTCGTTGGTGGCCATTAAGTTAGAAAGGGTGTACAAGAGATTCATCAGGATGTTACCTGGGCTTGCAGGTTCAAATTATAGGGGGAGGTTAGACAGGATGGGACATTTTCTTTGGAACGTTGGAGGTTGAGAGTTTGACCTTATTGAGGTAAACAAGATCATGAGGGGCATGGATAATGTAAATGCACACCATTGATGTTTCCCCAGAGTAGAGGATTCTAAAACTAGAGGGCTTAGGTGTAAGGTGAGACGAGAGAGATTTAAACAGATCCTCAGCAGCATCACCTTCACTCCAAGGGTAGTCCGCAACTCGAGTGCGTTACCAGAGAAAGCTATGGAACCATATACAATTATGACTTTTTAAAGTCATTTGGACGGATATATGGATAGGAAGGGTTTAAAGGTCCCCGGGCCAAATGCAGCAAACAAAGATTAAAAATTGGTTAAATTCATCTCTTCAATCAATGTTGATATAAATACTTAGGAATTTGAAAATAAAGATAATGGAGATATTTGGAAATATACCGAACCCAAGGAATTGTTTTCCAATATAGAATAGAGGGCCAACAAAGTTAAGGAGTAATATCCTCTTACTAAGATGTGTCATTTTGGATTGTGCACATCACATGTTAATTGACTCAGGCTTAGCACAGACCATTACATAAACCAACCTCCCTTCCATTGACTTCATTTACACTTCACGCTGCCTTGGCAACAACACCAACCTAATCAAGGATAAATCTCACCCTGGTCACTCCCTCCTCTCCCCTCATCTCATGTTGTTATGTTTAGACAGCATTCTGACTTAGAAGCATTCAGTCATAACCATATAGCTGGCTTGCCAAAACAGCAGCCAAAGTCCAACCACCCAGATACAATCAATTCCTTTTTTTTTTCATTCCTTGTGTCAGAATCCCTGAGCTTACCCACTATGGGAAATAATGCAAATGAACTGCTGGAGATCATCCCTGCAAGAGAATGAAACAATATCATTATCAAAAAAAAAATACACAAAGTGTTGGAGTAACTCAGCAGGACGGGCAGCATCTCTGAGAACATGGATAGATGACGTTTCGGTTCGGGACCCTTCTTTAGATTGTCCTTATCATTATGTTCATTTCAGCTAAGCAAAGGTGACTACAGTTGTAAGTGGTTCTCAGTTGTATTCATTGTTATAATTGTAAATGAGTTCTTTAAGCAAAAATCACAAAGAATTTGCCATGTGAAAAAAGGCGTAGTAATTAAGCATGTTGCTAAAATGTTAACAGTCCACATCAAAAATCAAATTATATCTTTTCTAATTTTATGTCTCTGGTGTGAATTTTAAGCACAAGCATAGAATCATATTTTCCCATTGCTTGAATAATATTCATAATTTAATATGCAGAATTTTCCGCATGTTGCGGTGATTTCAATATCCCTTGCTAAGTGCTGACTTTACTGTTTCAGATATGATTTAGTCAGCAGACTATATGCCTGTGCAGAGCTCATTTAAAAGACAAAACAATTAAAGTTATTTTACAAGGTACAGTATTTTAGATCATCATAATATTTACAATAATAATACAATAATATCCGTATTATTGTTGAGGAGGTGCTGATGGGCCTAAGACATATGAAGGTAGATAGGTCTTCTGGGCCTGATCAAATATATCCAAGGACACTGTGGAAAGTTAGCGAAGAAATTACAGGAGCCCTGGCTGAGATATATGAATTGTCGTTAGACCGAGGTGAGGTGCTGGAAGACTGGAGGGTGGTTAATGCTATGCCTTGATTTAAGAAAGGCAGTAAACAAAAAACAGGGAACTGTAGACCAATCATCTGTGGTAGGAAAGTACTGGAGAAGATTCTGTGGGATTAGATTTGCATGAATTGGGAAAGGCAGGGATTGATTAGATAGTCCACATTGTTCTGTGCATGGCGTGCATGTATCATGGATTTGATTGAGATTTTGGAAGTAACCAAGAAGTTGATGGGGGCAGGGCCATATATGTTGTCTATACGAACTTCACCAAGGTGTTTGATAAGATTCAACATGGTAGGCTGCTCTTTCATAGATTTCATGGGATCCAGGGAGAGCTAGCTAACTAGTCAGAGAATTGGCTTAATGCTCGGAAGCAATATGTGGGTGGTGTAAGGTCGTTTTGTTGGACTGGAGGCCTTTGGCTAGTTGAGTATTGCAGGGATCAGTGCTGGGCCCATTGTCCTTCAGCTCCTCAAACCTATCTAAATTCACTGGAATTTAGAAGGATGGAAGAAACATAAAATTCTTAAGGGATTAGACAGGCTTGATGCAGGAAAATAAATCCCGATGTTGGAGTCCAGAAACAGGGCATCACAGTTTAAGAATAAGGGGTATGCCATTTAGGACTGAGAGGAGGAAAAACATTTTCACCCAGAGAATCTGTGGAATTCTCTGCCACAGAAAGCAGTGGAGGCCAATTCACTGGATGTTTTCAATAGAGAGTTAGATTTAGCTCTTAGGGCTAACAAAATCAAGGGATATGGGGAAAAAGTAGGATCAGGGTACTGATTTTGGATGATCAGCCATGATCCTATTCATTGGCGGTGCTGGCTCAAAGGGCCAAATGGCCTACTCCTGCACCTAATTTCAATGGTTCTATGAACATTTACCCATCTTACTATGAGATCCTCATGGTTCATACTTAGATCATCTAGCTATGATGGGGATGAGTTGAAAAAAAAGGCCCGTTTCCCTGCTGCATGACTTTATGGGTCTACATTAAGGTAAAGAGGATGGTCAAAAGGATCCTTTGAAGTGGTTGGTGGTAACATTATAAATGATATCAAAAGTGACAAATTGGAGACATGTAGAAATGACAGTAGCTGATTACTATGAATCCGTGTTGAACTACGATCTACCTCTTTGATGACCCTCAGACTATGCTTGATTAGACTTTGCTGGCTTTATTCCCTTTTCATGTACACTGTAAATGGATCGATGGTAATCATATATTTTCTTTCTGCAGACTGGTTAGCTCGCAACAAAAGCTTTTCACTGTACCTCGGTGCACATAACAAAGCTAAACTGAACTAAAACTAAACTATGGTAGAGTCACACAGTTACATTGGCATACAACATGGAAACAGGCCCAAACACATTCATGTCAACAAGATTCCTCATCTGGGCTAGTACCATTTGCCCATGTTTGGCCAATGTTCCTCTAATCCATTCATTCTATTCCTCTCATGATTTTATACACCACTATATTATCACTTCTCAGTATCTTACACCCCAAGGATTAATTGCTAGCTTGCCTTATTCACTCACAATAGCTCAGACCCCCATGTTCTGGCAGCATCCTCATGAAATTTCTCTGCACCTTTTCCAACATAATGGCATCTTGTCTATAGCATGGTGATCAGAAATGAATGTGATACTCCATGTGTGGCCTCACCACTATCTTGTACAACTGTAAAATAACATCCCAACTTCTCAACTCAATTCCCTAACTGATAAAGAACAGCATGCCAAAAGCTTTCTTCACCACCCGATCTACCTGCAATGCCACTTTAAGGGAATTATATACTTGTACTCCTAAATGCCTCTGCTCTTCAACAGTCCCCAAGGTCACAAGTTCACAGGTTATAGGAGTAGAATTAGGCCCTTCATCCCATTGAGCCCACTCTGCCATTCAATTATGGTGACCTTTGCCTCCTAATCCCATTTCCTGCCTTCTCCCCATAACCCTTGACACCTGTTCTAATCAAGAGCTTGTCTATCACTGCCTTAAAAATATCCACTGACTTGGCCTCCACAGCCCTCTATAGTAATGTTCCACAGATTAACTACCCTCTGACTAAAGAAGTTCCTCCTCACCTCCTTTCCAAAAGAGTGCCCTTTAATTCTGAGGCTATGACCTCTGGTCCTGGACTCCCCCACCGGTGGAAACATCCTTTCCACATCCACTCTATCTATGCTTTTTATTATTCTGTAATTTTCAGAGGTTCCCCCTCAACCTTCTAAACTCCAGCAAGTAGAGGCCCAGTCTGTCAAATGCTCAACATATGCTAATCCACTTATTCCTGGAATCATTCTTGTAAACCTCCTCAGGACCCTCTCCAGAGCCAGCACACCCTTCCTCAGATATTGAGCCCAAATTTGCTCACAATACTCCAAATGCTGCCTGACCAGTGCCTTATCGAGCCTCACCATTCCATCTCTGTTTTTGTATTCCAGTCCTCTTGATATCAATGCAATGAATTTGCCTGAAAGGTCCTACCATCAATGTGAAGGTCATGCCTTTTGGTCTTCCCAAAATGCAAACCCTCACACTTATCTAAATTAAACTCAATTTGTCATTCCTCAGCCCTCTTTCCCAGCTGATCAAGATCCCACTGTAATTCATGATTAACATCTTCACTTCTGCTATACCACCCATTTTAGTGTCATCTGCAAACATACAAATCTTGCCTTGTACTTTCTCATCCAAATTATTGATATAGTGGAAAAAGGAGAGGAAAATGATTAACGTTGCTGGATTCCATAATTAATGATGAGTGAATGAACACACTGAAACATTTTCTTTTTTTTTTTGGAGGAATCAGGGTTGGTTTATAGAAGACAGTTCAACATCAATTAATTTGATTGAATATTTTTATGAATTTCATTTATTTTATTTAGAGATACAACGTGGAAATTGGCTCTTTGGCCCACCGAATCCGCACCGACTGGCGATCCCCACACATTAACTCTATCCCACACACACTAGGAACAATTTACATTTATACCAAGCCAATGAACCTACAAACCTGTAGGTCTTTGGAGTGTGGGAGGAAACTGACGATTTCGGAGAAAAAGCATGCGGTCACGGGGAGAACATACAAACTCTGTACAGACAGCACCCTTAGTCAGGGTCGAACCTGGGTCTCTGCCGCTGGAAGGCAGCAACTCTACCACTGCGCCACCGTGATGCCCTGAGGTCACTAAATTAATGGACTGGTGCCATGTATGTATCTTACCTATCTATTTCTCATATTCCCTTACAACCTTGGAGACCATTCAGTTTATTGAGTCAATGCAGGCTCTCAGAGTAACAATAATCTATCTTCCTTTCTTTTTATCCACGTTACCCATTCCCTCACACTAGTTGATTAACTCTAATCCCCATCTCCCCCTTCAATCACCCCCTCCCCCCAAAATTCTCACATCAGTTATTTCCAAAAAGAGGTAATGTACCTATTAACCTATGGGGATATGTTTTGGGGATATGGTAGAAAACCGGAGCACCTGTGCTGCCACAGGGAGAACAGGCAAACTCCACACAAAGAGCACCAGATGTCAGAATCAAAAATGGAGCTGGAGGCAACTGCACTGCCTGTACTGCCAATCTGTCATCCAGAAATGCCTCACAAGACATTACTAACCAGAGATGAAGCTCATAAGATTGAAGGAAACTTTATGGTCTGGCCAAGAGCTTGGCTATGTGGCAAGATGTTCATAAGTTCTAGGAGCAGAATACGGCCATTCAGCCTATCAAGTCTACTCTGCCATTCAATCATGGTTGATCTACCTATCCCTCTAACCCCATTCCCCTGCCTCTGCCCTTCACACGGGTGGCACAGTGGTGCAGCGGCAGAGTTGCTCCCTTACAGCTCTTGAAGTGCCGGAAATCCAGGTTCAATCCCAACTACAGATGCTGTCTATACAGAGTTTGTATGTTCTCCCTATGGCCTATGTGGATTTTCTCCGAGATCTTCGGTTTCCTCGCACACTCAAAAGACGCACAGGTTTGTCGATTAATCGGCTTGGTAAATGCAAATATTGTCGCTAGTGAATGTAGGATAGCGTTAATGTGTGGGAATTGCTGGTCGGCATGGACCCAGTGGGCCGAAGGGCGTGTTTCCGCGCTGTATCTCTAAACAAAACTAAATTATAACCCCTGACACCCTTACTAATCACGAATCTGCCAATCTCCACCTTAAAATATCAATTGACTTGGCCTCCACAGCCATCTGTTGCAGGGAGTCAACATAGTGGGAAGGTATTCAGACTGGCAGGATATATCATTCATGGAATTCTATGAGGATTTATGTTGAGATGACAATCGCCCATTGCATTCAGATAAGGATGGATAATATTCTAAATAAAGGATCAAAGAGAGATAATATAGACCAAAGAGCACACTTCCTGAAGTTGTGCAGGAACAATGCTACCTGGATATATGTATACAAAGAACTTTGAAAGTGGCAGAACATGTCAAGGTTATTAAACCATGTATGATCCTAGGCTTCATGGCGAGACTCATGGAGTTTACAGTTTATAGTTTAGAGATACAGCGTGGAAACAGGCCCTTCGCCGGCCCATGCTGACCAGCGATCACCCTACACACTAGGGACAATTGAAATGTTTTTCCGAAGCCAAATAACTGCAACGTGGATGTCTTTGTTGTGTGGGACCAAACCCGAAGCACCCGGGGAAAACCTATACGATCATGGGAGGAACGTACAACGTTCGTACAGACAGCAAACATAGTCGGGATCCAACCTGGGTCTCTGGTGCTGTAAGGCAGCAACTCTACCTACTAATTTAAAAGTTTAAAAGCAAGGAGGTGGTGTTGAACTGTCACAAAACAATGATTAAACTACAACTGGAGTGTACCACTAGTTCAGGTCACTACACTTTTGGAAGGATGTAACATTATTATTGAGCGGAGTGAAATGGCACAAAAGATTTCAAATATAAGGCTAGACTGTAGAATATTCCTTTAGAGCGAAGAAGATAAGGAGGAGATTTGATAGATGATAGATCAATTTACCTACTTGATCAGTATATGAGACTATTTCACTGACATTAAGATTATGACTGGCTTTGACCAAGTAAACTGAGCCAATCTGTTAGAATTAGCACATGGTTCAAGCACAAGATGAATTGAATATAAAAATGCAGAGGCAACTGAGAAAATGCTTGTTGATGCACAGATGGTTGTCATCTGGAATTCACAGTCTTCAGAAGAGGTGAAAACAGATACAGACAGCACCTTCAACGGTGACTGTATACGCACGTGAAAAAACTATTTGCAGAACAGAGGAATCAAATAGAGAATGGAGTCCACATAGGCTAATGGGAAAGTGAACTCCTTCTGTAATGTGATATTGTGATGAGTTATTAAGAAATTGAGTGAATAGATAAATACAGAAAAGGATTTTAATGCTGGTAAACCTGAGGCCTTCCACTCAAGACCTAAAAATTATAGAATAGAATACCTTCTGTGTTTTTAAATGGTGGTTAAAAAAGAATTGAACCATACAGCTACGATACGATATGATAGAACTTTATTCATCCCCAGAGGGAAATTGGTCTACCAAAAGTCATAACACACAAGGTGGAGAGAAAAAAAAATAGACGGTGTGACATCCATTAAGCTTGAGGAAAATAATGAACCAGCAAGAGATCGTTTAAACCCCTGTCTCACGGTGCGAGTTGGCCCACGAGTGACCCCGAGTTTTCACTCGTGGTGATCACGTACAGCCAACGTAGCGGGAACGTGGGACCTCGCGCGATCAACTTGTCCACTCGTGGCGCTAACGGCAGGTACCCGCGAAACTTGTGAACTCGTGAAAAAAGTCAAACATGTTTGACTTTTTTCACGAGTCAAATTTAGTGTTCAAGTTTAAAATTGAAACATTTAGACTCGTTGTAAGAACGTAGGGCCCGTGCGTTTAACGTAGTGATTCGTGAGTCTACCGTGGGAACTCTTTAAAATATTTCAGTGCCATTCACATTTGAGTCTTAATCACAAAATGTAATTCACCCTAGACTAAATATTCTTTGTTTTTTGGTCATTTTCGTCTTATTTTCCCACGTGTACAATTTTATATATAATGTATATCCTAAAAATATGTTTAAAAAAAACTAGGAGTGAAAAAAAAGTTTAATTACCACAGGAGTTGGAAAATCATTCTATTAGAATGATTAAAAAAAAACATTCCAATGTCTAAACACTGGGCTTCAGCCCTATCCTACCCTTTCGGGGGGTGATTACTGCAGTTATTTATTGGAAAATTAGCTATAAAAACCATGGAGATGAATCAATGAACATTGGATTTTCCTGACGCGTAGATTTGGTGTTGCGGTCCGGCCAAGAGGAGGTGATGTGGACACGGTTTCAGTTACAGTTCTAGAGGAACATTGCTTCCGATCTAAGTCTCTTATGCACTCCTCAGAAGAACTGGGTGTGCTCTTCACCATTATGGCTCCCAGCCTACAGGTTTCTGATCTGAACAACTAACTTCTTCCCAATTTCTCCTCCACCCACTCCCCCACCCCCCCTATTTCCCTCTCCTCCTCGGCGCTCTTGTTCACTCACACCTTCCCTCCCTCCCTCCATCCCTCTCGCAGGGCTTGGTTCAAAGGGGGCAACGAGCCAAGCGGGGTCTGAACCCTTTCTGAAAACGAGCGCAAAGAGTAAAAAGTATTGTCAAGCGCTCCAAACATCGTTTAAAATAAGTAAATCCGACCTTGGCTAATAATTTAAAAATAAATCCTTATATAAAACTAACACCCTAAAAACTCTGTGTCTCTCACGCTGCCTGTTGCCTTGTGGGGGGTGTGTGTCGGAGAGAGGGGGTGTGGGTGTGGAGGGGACACGATGTGAATGTTACCACTATAGGATGGCGAGCTTGGGCTCTGAGCTGCAGTGATAGAGAGCAGAGAGAGAGAGAGGGAGGGAGAGAGAGTGGGTGTGCGCGTCAGCAGCAAAGTTATATACAACGGGGGTACACAAAATGCTGGAGAAACTCAGCGGGTGCAGCAGCATCTAAGGAGCGAAGGAGTGAAGGAGACAGGTGACGTTTCGGGTCGAGACCCTTATATACAACGGGCTTGTACGCGCTGGCAAGATGGGTTTCCTTTGTTCTGGTCCGGGGCTTCAGCGAGATCGGAGAGAATTAAGTCTCCCTTGCACACCACTCCTAACCCAAGGGCCTTGTCACCCCAGACAGATTAATGACGCCCCCCCCCCCCTCCCCAACCTCCCTCACGCCTGGGCACCAAAGCAGCTCAGGAGGCGAACCCTGAGCTCCGTCTCCCAACAATCTGATGCGCATTCTCCCTCTGTAGGTCATATTAATAGATGCAGCCGCGCTGATTTCTATCTTTAACTCAAAGCCACAGGATGGAGGTGTCTTCTTTAACATTGTTGCTTTATTAAAACATACCTTCATTCACGGTTGGCTCAAGTGTAACGGGAGAGGAACTTGGTAACTCGGGAGAGCACCTTGGAACATCGCATAAAGAACATGCCCGTGGGAACTCGGTTAAACACTTGACCATAAACTTTGAATCTCGTGCATAACCACGAGTCCGTTTTTTTTCTTTCACTTGGGGTCACTCTTGGGTGGACTCGCACTGTGAGACAGGGCCTTTAGTTTCCCAGAAATATCTATTGAATCTTGTCTGGGGCAGCAATGAACTTGCCGTGTCCTAAACTCTCTTTTCCAGCTTTGCTCTCACCTCCCTGCTTCATCAGTCGCGGAAAGTTGTCTGCCCATTCTCTCTTCTCCACAGATGATGCCTGACCCATTTGAGTGTGTCCAACCTTTTGTTTTTTGCTCAAGATTCTAGCATCTGTAGTTTCTCGTATGGCTCTTTCTTATTCCTTTGTTCACCTTTTCCGTCACCTCCCCCCTATTTGGTTCCATCTACCTCTCACCCATCCCCATCTGGTTCCACCTATCGCCCACCCCCTCCTCATACTGCCATAGATTAATTATTTTTACGATTCCCTCTCAGTCTTGATGCAGTGTCTCAACCTGAAACATCTTGTATCTTTAGCCTCCAGTGATGCTGCCTGGCCCTCTCTGGGTCCCTCCAACATCGTTTTGTGTTCCAGATTCCATCAGCTGCAGTCTTTTTTTCATTCTGTTTGGAAGGTGGGAGTGGCAATTAAGTTTGCTCTTTAAAAGCGCAATTCACATCTCACATCTTAGTTTTGTTCTACAAATTCAGGTTGAGGAATGGCACTAAGGAACGGCTACAACCTATTATTACTTCTCTTTAGTCAACACAAAAAATGTCAAGAATGAAAACATGAATTAAATCTCTTCAGTATCAGCTTTTAAATACTGAACTCTTCTCTGTTACTGGTGAAATATTTTTGAATTTCCCAATTTTCACTTTTACTTTTCAATTTTGGCAAGTAATTCCCACCATAAATAAAATTTAAATTCATGTTAATATTTATATAATATAACTGTCCCAAATTTGTTATATTTTCCCTGACCCCACTGTCTTGGCTTATGTTCCACTAACAGCAAGGGGTTCGTTTATCAAAGACATTTACTAAATATTTCACACATTTCCATAAAGAACTCTTTTCATCTCATTCATTTACTTGTTTTCTTTGGTTTCCTCTCAATATTCACCACCATTTTCACTCTCATTTTATTTTAAGTGGTATGCCATGGATGCACCTAACTGCCGACCTCATGAAAAAGCAAAATATTGTATGAATCTAAAAACAGACTGAAAGATATAGTGGCTCCTTATAGAAATTTATTCAGGTGAAACAATCAATTAATTAGGTAACTGCTGCGAAGCTACTGAATAAAAATTGAACATTTTGCACTTTATAAAAGTGCATATAAGCTATTGACTACAAATAATGCGAGAAGCAAGTTTTACTCCTTGCAGAGTTGGCTGTCTCTGCAACAGAACAATAAAATCATAGCTTTAACACATTGGCTTCCATAAAATTACTAACGTTACAAATTATTCTTCCCAGATGTTATCAGAGTGCACTCTGGGGACCCTCTTGACCACAATATTATTCTCAGTGAAAAAAAGACACAAAATGCATGAGGAACTCAGCAGGTCAGGTAGCTTCTCTGGAGAACGTGGATAGGTCATCTCTTGTTCCTAGTGTCTCCATTATTCTCAGCAAAGATCATAGATCAGGTCTACAGCTAAGCAGTAAGAATATTCGGCCTGTATGTTGTGTGACACTGCCAAGACAAAAAAAAATGAGAAAGGGGTAAAAAATGAGAAGTATACTAATGAAATAGATTAAGCTTATATATGTAAATAAATCAGCATCTACTAGTAATTATCATTAAAAATAGATGTGATGCACCAATTTCAGTCTAACAAAAGAAAATCATGATCTTGATTTTTTGAAGTCCCATTAAATCATTTAAATGGTGTATAAATTATACTTGAGGATGTTTTAAATGGATGTTCTTACTTGAATTAAATACTAGTACACATTCCATTACCCAGACTGTGTAGCCTTATGGGTGATTATAGTTTTGGGGATATTTCACAAATGAAAATAAAAGTACCATACATGCTATTACATATTGCACCATTACCAATTGTATCAGTTAGGAGACAAATTTGTAATTTAGCCTATGTGAGAAAATAAATGTTATTTTAAAAAAGGAAAAAATTACTTGCCTCTTTGCTGTTTTGAAGGCTCTGGAGAGGAAGGGAGACTCTCATTCTTCCTCTTGAGTAACCTGCGTTGGGAAGACATTTCGGCGGGTTAGGGAATGTCAAAGAGCGTTGGAACTGGATTCCAATTTAGCCTGTTCTTGGTCTGCTTGTTGCAAAACTGGACAAGTTCAAAGTGTTCAGAACAAAGACGGCAGTTGTTTGACAAGTACACCGGAGTTCGGTGTCGGAGATCTTGTCGACAAGTATTCTGGACCCACTGTCGACATCTGAAATTACAGAAAATATCATATAGGATTAACATAAGAAAAAAATGGATTATAACTACATACCTGCAGAGTGGACGATGTATCTCTTAAGTGCAATTGTTTTCAGGTGGGGGGAGAGACCAGTGTATTGAAGATGCATTTTGCCTCTAATATGTCAATTTACCTTAAATGTAGAAAAGCTTATTAAAATATTCTTACATAGACCCTTTAAGTATTTTCTTTCTATCCTCTTTTGGACCTAAGACACTATCAGGGCTGCCAACTCACATGCATTGAGGGTGAGACTCATGCATTTCAAGCTACTGACAACCGGCGACCCAATCGCCGCGACCTAGGACGTCCACCTATGACCACACCCACGACAACCTACGACCACAACCTACGACCACCCACGACAACCTACGACAGCCGAAGTCAACCTACGTCCATCTGCAACATGCTACGACAAGCTCCCTCCCAATTTCTCACTATCAACTCTCAACCACTGTTGGCAGCCCTGCACTAGCATGCATGCCTTACAGCAGGGGCCTCCAAACTTTTCAGCCAGACGGTCACATTATATATTTGGCACATTTTTGTGGGCCATAGGTCAAAATAAAGAAATGTCAGTTTTATAAATGTAATGAACTCAAGAGGGGGGGGGGGGGGGCGGAGGGGGGGGGGTGCGGCAGAGAGGGGAGAGAGGCAGAGAGAGAGAGGCAGAGAGAGAGAGAGGCAGAGAGAGAGAGAGAGGCAGAGAGAGAGAGAGAGGCAGAGAGAGAGAGAGAGGCAGAGAGAGAGAGAGAGGCAGAGAGAGAGAGAGAGGCAGAGAGAGAGAGAGAGGCAGAGAGAGAGAGAGAGGCAGAGAGAGAGAGAGAGGCAGAGAGAGAGAGAGAGGCAGAGAGAGAGAGAGAGGCAGAGAGAGAGAGAGAGGCAGAGAGAGAGAGAGAGGCAGAGAGAGAGAGAGAGGCAGAGAGAGAGAGAGAGGCAGAGAGAGAGAGAGAGGCAGAGAGAGAGAGAGAGGCAGAGAGAGAGAGAGAGGCAGAGAGAGAGAGAGAGGCAGAGAGAGAGAGAGAGGCAGAGAGAGAGAGAGAGGCAGAGAGAGAGAGAGAGGCAGAGAGAGAGAGAGAGGCAGAGAGAGAGAGAGGCAGAGAGAGAGAGAGGCAGAGAGAGAGAGAGGCAGAGAGAGAGAGAGGCAGAGAGAGAGAGAGGCAGAGAGAGAGAGAGGCAGAGAGAGAGAGAGGCAGAGAGAGAGAGAGGCAGAGAGAGAGAGAGGCAGAGAGAGAGAGGCAGAGAGAGAGAGGCAGAGAGAGAGAGGCAGAGAGAGAGAGGCAGAGAGAGAGAGAGGCAGAGAGAGAGAGAGGCAGAGAGAGAGAGAGGCAGAGAGAGAGAGAGGCAGAGAGAGAGAGAGGCAGAGAGAGAGAGAGGCAGAGAGAGAGAGAGGCAGAGAGAGAGAGAGGCAGAGAGAGAGAGAGGCAGAGAGAGAGAGAGGCAGAGAGAGAGAGAGGCAGAGAGAGAGAGAGGCAGAGAGAGAGAGAGGCAGAGAGAGAGAGAGGCAGAGAGAGAGAGAGGCAGAGAGAGAGAGAGGCAGAGAGAGAGAGAGGCAGAGAGAGAGAGAGGCAGAGAGAGAGAGAGGCAGAGAGAGAGAGAGGCAGAGAGAGAGAGAGGCAGAGAGAGAGAGAGGCAGAGAGAGAGAGAGGCAGAGAGAGAGAGGCAGAGAGAGAGAGGCAGAGAGAGAGAGGCAGAGAGAGAGAGGCAGAGAGAGAGAGGCAGAGAGAGAGAGGCAGAGAGAGAGAGGCAGAGAGAGAGAGGCAGAGAGAGAGAGGCAGAGAGAGAGAGGCAGAGAGAGAGGCAGAGAGAGAGGCAGAGAGAGAGGCAGAGAGAGAGGCAGAGAGAGAGGCAGAGAGAGAGAGGCAGAGAGAGAGAGGCACAGAGAGAGAGGCACAGAGAGAGAGGCACAGAGAGAGAGGCACAGAGAGAGAGGCACAGAGAGAGAGGCAGAGAGAGAGAGGCACAGAGAGAGAGGCACAGAGAGAGAGGCAGAGAGAGAGAGAGAGAGAGGCAGAGAGAGAGAGAGAGGCAGAGAGAGAGAGGGAGGCAGAGAGCGAGAGAGAGAGGCAGAGAGAGAGAGAGAGGCAGAGAGAGAGAGAGAGGCAGAGAGAGAGAGAGAGGCAGAGAGAGAGAGAGAGGCAGAGAGAGAGAGAGAGGCAGAGAGAGAGAGGCAGAGAGAGAGAGGCAGAGAGAGAGAGGCAGAGAGAGAGAGAGAGGCAGAGAGAGAGAGAGAGGCAGAGAGAGAGAGAGAGGCAGAGAGAGAGAGAGAGAGAGAGGCAGAGAGAGAGAGAGAGGCAGAGAGAGAGAGAGAGGCAGAGAGAGAGAGAGAGGCAGAGAGAGAGAGAGAGAGGCAGAGAGAGAGAGAGAGGCAGAGAGAGAGAGAGAGGCAGAGAGAGAGAGAGAGAGAGAGGCAGAGAGAGAGAGAGAGGCAGAGAGAGAGAGAGAGAGGCAGAGAGAGAGAGAGAGAGGCAGAGAGAGAGAGAGAGGCAGAGAGAGAGAGAGAGGCAGAGAGAGAGAGAGAGAGAGAGGCAGAGAGAGAGAGAGGCAGAGAGAGAGAGAGAGAGGCAGAGAGAGAGAGAGAGAGGCAGAGAGAGAGGGGGAGAGAGGGCAGAGACAGAGAGGGGAGAGAGGGCAGAAAGAGAGGGCATGGAGAGGGCAGAGTGGAATGATCACACGTTATAACGCGCCCCCGACCAATTCTGACCGTCGCCGCCGAACCCCCCCATATTGCACCCTACTTCACGGCGGCCTGTGATGTCTCGGCTCTGACAATTCGAGGAACCTAACCAGTAACAACACTAAGAGCAGCTCCAGGCTGCCATGCTCCCTGCCTCAAATCAACTCAACGCTGAGTTTGAAAAATCTCGTGGTGGGCCTGATGTGGAAGACCCCCTACCTTACAAGAACAAAACCAAAAATGTACAGAAGTGTAAAAATTGATGACTTTATTATTGTGGTAAATCTAGATATATTAAAAAAAATTTGAATAACTTTCTAATGTACTGCCAAACCTAGTTTCCCAATGACCGTTGAGGGGAGAAGAGAAAATGTTATTTTCAGGACAGAATAATATCGACAGAAAGTAATAATATTTTCTCACCTTTCTTTGTTATTGGGGAACCTCAAAGTCGGGTCATCTACATTGGTGATTACAGCAATGTATAGCAGAATAGTGAGCTATAGATGTAGATGTGGACGGCATGACGGCAGTCGAGGCAGCACATCAAGTTGGCACGGAAAATCACCCATTGGAAGCAAATAATCATCCAGTGACATTGAAGAAAATAGCAAATCATATCAATACAAAGAAATTATCAAAGCTATAGAAAAATGTTACCTTTCTCGGCATAACGTATGACTTTCTACTGTAAGCAATTAATCATTCAGAAACATTGATGTAAAATAACCATTAAAACATATCAAAACAAAGAAATGATCTAAGCTATAGATACAAGTTCTCATATAAACACAAATAATTAAAATAATTATAGTAGTTATCTTCTTTTTTTATTATTTTTATTTCTTTATCCTTTGTCCACCAGTTCTTATTTGGAGTCTGCATCCTCTAGGCTTAAACATTGAATTTTCTCAATTCTGTTAACCCTGGCTGCCTCCTCCCCCTCCCCACCTCTCCCTCAGCCCTCGGGCCCTAGCATTCCTTCTCTTTCTATCTCTCCCCCTCCCAAGTCGCACTAGCTTCTCATTTTCACACTACAAACAGCTTACAATGGCCTGGTTCCTTTATCCGATACTTTTTTGCATATCTTTCATTCATTGTTCTTTATCTCTCCACATCACCGTCTATATCTCTCGTTTCCCTGATCCCTGACCAGTCTGAAGAAGGGTCTCGACCCGAAACGTCGCCTATCTCCTTCGCTCCTCAGATGCTGCTGCATCCACTGAATTTCACCAGCTTTTTGTGTATTCTCCAGCATCTGCAGTTCCTTCTTTAACACTTATTTGGAAGTAATTGGGTTTTAGGTCCAGTTCTAGTTTTGCAGAGGTCCCTCAGTGAAATATTGCAGAAACCTAGCATGTTGCTCTCAGCCACCGGACTCCATGTCAGCTCCAGGGGAAAAGTGAACTAGTCTTCTAAATCCAGTCTTCTAAATCCATGATGTAACCAAGTGATTAAATCATAGACTCCTTCAACATTTAATAAATATCTATATGACTATTTGAATTGTTAAATCATTGCAGGCTACAAACCAAGCGCTGGTAGATACAGTAGATGCTTGGTGGTCAATAAGAACCCAGTGGGCTAAAGGTCTGTGCTACATGATTCGAAGACCCATTGCCAAGACTCACGTTGTCAAAAGCAGAAGGTTAGTGTTTGTGGCATTAACTGACAAAGATTAATATTTGTTGAAAATCTGACAAAGAGACTTCAAACTGAAATATTAAATCTTGTGTATGAAGGAACTGCAGATGCTGGTTTAAACCAAAGACAGACACAAAAAAGCTGGAGTAACTCAGTGGGTCAGACAGCATCGCTGGAAAAAAACGAATAGGTGACATTTGGGTCGAGACCAATATGAAGAAATGGCTCTACCCGAAACGTAACCTATTTATTTTCTCCAGAGATGCTGTCTGACCCGCTGAGCTACTCCATCTTTTTGTATTAACTCACCTGCAGAATGTATCCAGCTAATTTTATTTTAATTTTAGATATTATTTTTGTTGTGCATAAATATAATAATTGAAAATTTACATAATCAAAATGCACAAAATGAATGCATAACCCAGCTAGCTGCTGTTTTAAGGCCTTCTATCTATATTCTATCACTAATCATCAACTCTTCTTTAATTTATCTTTCTGCTATGTTGAGAAACAGCAAATACCTTTTTATTATTCTTTACTAAATAATAACACTAAAAATACCAACTCAAACATTGTTCAAACATCTTTCATCTTCAGCTTATGAAAAAAGATGGTTGTCCTTCAAAACCTCTAGTAACATTTCTATTTTTCCACATGTGCAGGAAGGAACTGCAGATGCTGGTTTAAACCGAAGATTCCCTTTCGACTGACTCTCAGTCTGATGAAGGGTCTCGACCCAAAACCTATTTTCTCCAGAGATGCTGTCTGTCCCGCTGAGTTATTCCAGCTATTTGTGTCTATCTTCCATTTTTCCACATTCTGATTAGTTAATCTTACAACATGCGCTGATATGTTCATTGTATGGTATCAAGTCAGTCAAAGGCTTTCAACATCATACTCTCTGTTGATTTCTATTAACCTAATGCAACGGAGTTCCAAATTCCTTCAAAGTCAAGATTAAAATTACAAACCAAGTTACTTCTGACCTGGAAAATGGTACACTTCAACTGACATATGTTATTGAACATAGAACAGTACAGCACAGGTACAAGCCCTTTGGCCCACAATATCTATGCCGAATATGATACCAAGATAAGCTAATCCCAACTACCTGCACATGATCCCTATCTTTCCATTCGCTGCAAATGCATGTGCCTGCCTAAAAGCTTCTTAATCAACATTATCGTACCTGCCTCCACCACCACCCCTGGTAGTACATCTCAGGCATCTATCAACTCCTCTAAACTCATCCCCTCTACATTAAAGCAATCCCCTCTAGTCTTTGACATTTCCACACTAAGATAAAGGTTCCAACTCTCTACTGTATCAACGCCTCTTGTTATTTTACACACTTCGCTCAGGTGTGGATTAGAATTAAAACGGACTTAAACAGGACTTCATATCCATTGATCTGGTAATGTCACAGAGTATTGCTCCTATCACCAGCTCCCCATTCTCCTTCCTCTATTTCCTCCCTCAATGGGTTTTTAAATGTTCATACGTTTACAAGTGATCGGAGCAGAATTAGTCCATTCAGCCCATCATCTGTCATTCAATAATGGCTGATCTATCTTTCCCTCCTAATCCCATTCTCCTGTCTTCTCCCCATAACCCCTGATACCCATACTAATCAAGAATCTATCTCTCTACCTTAAAAATACCCATTGGCTTGTTCTCCACGGCCTTCAGTGGGAATTAATTCCACAGATTCACCACCCTCTGAATAAATAAATGCCTCTTCATCCCATTCCAAAAGGAACATCCTATAATTCGGAGACTATGACCTCTGGTCCTAGACTCTCCCATCAGTGGAAACATCTTCTCCATATCCAAGCCTTTCACTATTTACTATCACTGTTTGTCCTTATTCTGTCATAAAATTGCAGAAGGCTGAATTTTAATATTCTATCTTATTGAAAATCAAATAAAAGTTAATGGTGAATAAAAACATTTTATCAAGATTATTTTGATGACACGATAAGATGATAAATAATATCTTAGGTTTATCGTAGCTCACCAACGAGGGGTTCTTTGTCAAATAATTACATCACAACTGATTTTCTGACTTGCTTATTGCTAGGATGACCCGCTGAACAACACAATATTCTTCATACATTCCAAATCTCTGAGATCAAAACGTTCATGACTCATCCACGGCTTTTCAAAGATTAATTTTTAACATTAACGATTGCTCCATTATTTTGCTACAAAATGGTTTAATTACCCAATTTTGAGATTGTCAGATTCATTAAATCATTTGTGAATTTCATTGAATGTTGTTTGAACTAGATGGAACCTATAGGTAATTACAAGTTTAATGAAGCATATAGCAGATTACCCGACTCTGCTGTTTGTTTCCCAACTGGGACTGAGTTTCACTTTGTACTTATCCTACAGCAAGCCTCTTACTGCACAGTTATTTTGGCAATATAAAGTATTTAATTAGATTAATGAATTTTTATGCCTCCTCTTAGGAATCAGCTTGTTAATTCCCAACAATGACAAGAAAATACTGTAACAGATTTTTCAATATGCCTTTGCAAAGAAACCTGGTTATTTTCCTGCAGCAGTGTTCATAAATCAGCTGCTTTAGGCTGGGTTATTCCGAGTCTCCAGAGATACATAGAGAGGTATTGTCAAGTAAAAGTTATTCCATCTGTTAAACTGTCAGGGTTTCTTTTGGTATACTTTTACTCTGCTATTGCCACCCCAAAGAAAATGATAACGTTTTATTGGGCTATTTTCAAAATTCAGTATCTTATGGAACAGGACATCTGTTGAACATCTCACCTTTGTACCTCTGCACTCACACCTCCTACATTTAGGCCCCTCTGCATGTTATGCACTTCTTCCATCACCTCTGCCTCCATGCCTATTTCTGAGGCTGCATTTGGAATATTGTGTGCAGTTTGGTCACCCCATTACAGGAAGGATGTGGAGGGTTTAGAAAGGGTGCAGAGAAAGTTTACCAGAATGATGCCTGGATTAGGGATGTTAACTACAGGGAGATGTTGGACAGACTTGGATTATTTTCTCTCGATTGCCTGAGGTTTTGAGAAGACCCGATAGAAGTATATAAAATTAAGACAGTCAGACCCTTATGCCCAGGATGGAAAAATTAACTAGAGGGCATAGCTTTAAAGTTTAAAGTTGATGTGCGGGGAGAGTTTTATTTTACACAGAGGAATGTCCTACCAGGAGTGGTAGTTGAGGCATATAAGATAGTGGCAATTAAGTAACTTGTGTATAGGCATATAGATAGGCAGGGAATGGAGGGATATATAATGTCCACGTACTGTAGATAAGTGGTGGTCTTGGCATCATGTTCATCACAGACATTATGTCCAAAGAGCTTGTTCTTGTGTTGTACTATTCTTGGTTCAATGAAGTCATCTGTGTGGAATGCCTACCTCTATGAAGAAAACTAGGAATTAACTTAGGAGTCTTCTTTTATCTTTTTGCACAACCAGCTTGGTGCGCTGATAATGCTAATGTTAGAAAATGTGCTCATACTGTATAACATTGTCTTTTGCATCACATGATTTTGCAACACGATTCTCATTAGAATGCTGGTATCAAGTTACTATAAAATAAACAGCACTATTCCTAGGAGGTAAAATAAAAATTAATGATTCTAATTAAAAACATAGTGTTGCCAAAATGATTCTGTGGAACGGCTACACTATAGTTGGCTGTGCGATAAGTACCAAGTGAAAGAGGTCCCAATTGAGTGATCTGCTTTTTTGGCACATTAAACTTTCAATTACCTTTGCTTTAGTAGTTTATGACACCCACTGTACATTCACAAATCAGGCACATCTTTAAAATATATTCTGACTGAGGTAATCATCAAGAAATTTAGAAACGTGGGTAACTCAAATTCTCTTTATTTTTCCCAATATTTTCTATAATTTTCTAAAAAATAATTAAATGCAGTCATACAGTGTGGAAACAGGCCCCATCGGTCCTACTGGCCCAGGCCGACCAGCCTGCCCCATCTACACCAGTCCCACCTGCCTGTGTTTGGCCCATATCCCTCCAAACCTGTCCTATCCATGTACCTGTTTAAATGTTTCTTAAACTTTGTGATAGTATCTGCCTCAACTACCTCCTCTGGCAGTTTGTTCATTACACCCACCACCCATACCCCTCGGGTTCCTAGTAAATCCTTCCTCCCTCACCTTTAACTATGTCCTCTGGTTCTCGATTCCCCTACTGTGGGCGTTCCCATCTATTCCTCTCATGAATTTGTACACCTAATTCAAACTTATTAATCAAGTAAGTTAAACAAACTTATATGACATCGGTTTGAGGAAACAAATACAGAATATCATTCTTGATCCTGAAAATGTAAAGAAGCAACTGCAGAATGATCAAGAATGGGAATCATAGAAATTATTAATTTTATGGCAATCGTGATTTCTTTACCCTATGGAACTACTAGAGAATGTCTGACCAAGAAAAACATGCTTAAATATTTGTAATTCTTTTTCAAAAAACCGATGGAAAATAAAGTAAGATTGAAGTGTTTTCCATCCCAACAATATTGCCGGTTTAATAATAATAATATTTCAAAATAATTGCTTCTTGACTCAGATAACATTGTTATTTGCTCTAACGAGCTGCACACAATTTATCCAGTCAAATTAATTGTGTACCAACTAACCTCTGATTCCCAGACCTGGTGATATGGCCAACTAAAATGTTAAAAGCCTGGAGCTTGATGGACGAATAAAGCGATTTTGGAATTAATTTTCAGCCAAAGATTGAAGTGGTTCCAGCTTCAAGAATAGAAATTGAGCCAGTGTAAGCTCAGAAAGAATGCACAATTATTAATAAAAGGTGGATAATTTATTACAGCAGAGAAGTGATTAAAAATGTAATGCAATATAAATCAAACTGGTAAAAGTAACAGTCCAGGTTGGTTAGCTGTAGCCAACAAGTGCAAATGGCCTGTGTTCAATCATTAATGTAGAAATAAGTCATGAACTTAACACATAATCAGTGAACCCTGAACATATTTACAGATTCAACTTTCTAAATCTGTCAATTCACCAAACCTTGCAGGGGTCCTGTCGCCAGTCAGATCACATTCAGTATTACCCATTAATTAGCAGGTTACTTTTTAAAAAAAAATATTTATCACAATTTTGATGGCTTTTGAAAAGATATCCTTGGGATATCTAAGTTAAGGACAAAAATTCATAATAATGGAGAATCCGGGTGGCACAGCAGAAGAGTTGTCGCGTAAAGCACCAGAGACCCTAGTTTGATTCTGACTACGGGTGCAGTCTGTACGGAGTTTGTACGTTCTCCCTGTGACCGCATGGGTTTTCTCCAGGTGCACCAGTTTTCTCCCACACGCCAAAGATGTACAGATTTGTAGGTCAATTGGCTTCAGTAAAATTGTAAATTGTCCCTAGTGTGTGCAAGATAGTGCTAATATAAGGGGTGATCGCTGGCTGGTGCTGCTGCCTAAAGGCCTGTTTCCGAGCTGTATCTCAGAACTCAAAGGCTAAATATTGATGAAGCTGTAATATTATTGTGCGGACAGTATTTTAATCTTTCTTGTGTCTGGTTCCCATCCAGACCTAATTTACAGATGCAGAGAGATCAGGACCTACAGACCCAGCCCAGTTGGGTATGGGCACACAAGTATGAGACTTCTGTGGAAGGCAATTCCAAGCTGCAGAACAATAAACCAGCAGCACCAACTGAAGCCCAGATTCCCAAAATGGTGCTGCATTTTATTTATGTTTATTATTGTTAATTGTAAATCTTATGGACCAATAGGAAAATGTGGCATGCCCATAATTCTTCATCATATTCTTCACTTTAAAGAGAAGAATATGGTGAAGAATAATAATTTAATGTATACATAAAATACAGGATAATCTTGGCATCAGCTTATAGTCTGGGCTCATATAAAATAAGTTTGTCAGTTGTTAACATTGATTTTTTTTGTTTTAATTGCTGATCAACTCTCTGGCAAGTTTTATTAACATTTATGGGTTGATTAGTGTGAGAAATAACTGCAGTGAAGAAATAAATGGCAAAATCCATATTTACAAAAAAATATATAGATGAATCAAATCTTATGGGATTCTATTGATTTCTGTCTAAAAAGAGTGAAAATGAAATTGAATTGCTCGATAACAACAAATAAGGACCATCCCTTATGGCTTACTTCAAAATCCAATAGAAAACTATCAGAACATTTCCAGCATTGAAACTTTAAATACTGTAATTAAACTGCTTTGGCTTAAATGCAATCATAAATCAGTGGCAAGTATATCTATTTGTATATTTCCTAATTCAAATTACCTGAAATGTGATGTAGAAAGTGTGACATTCGGCAATACTATCTGACCATGAATACACAAGACTACAGATTACATTTATTTTGCTGCCCTTTAAATGTTCCCAAAACTAATTTGAAATGGCAGATTCTACAAAGTAGCCATATCCATACCAACCTCTCTCTCGAGCCAAATTCAAAATTAGGTTTAACAACAGGAGTGACAGCTATTCAAATAGCATCCGCTAAACAGTCAAAGGCATCATCTAAATCAGATGCTTTAGTAAGATATCTATACTCTCATTTATTCCCATCTCTCCCTGCTTGCTTGGGATAATCGCTAAATGATAATCTTTAATCTCTACAGGGTAATCTCTAAATCCTGTTGTTGAAAACAACGGGATTTAGCAGTCATACAAGGTTCTCCACAGGTTTTCCATTGAATAGGATAGTGACAAGTGGCACACTTTCTGAGTAAGCGGATGATTTAGTTTTTTTTTATTTTAGATTTACAGCGCATAAACAAGTCCTTCAAACCATCGAGAACGCGCCGACCAGCGATCCCCACACATTAACACGATCTTACACACACTGGGGACAATTTACATTTATACCAAGCCAATTAACCTACAGACCTGTATGTCTCTGGAGTGTGGGAGGAAACCAAAGATCTTGGAGGAAACCCTGGCAGGTCATGGGGAGAACGTACAAACTCCGTACAGACAGCACCCGTAGTTGGGATCAAACCCGGGTGTCCGGCGCTGCATGGACTGTAAGGCAGCGACTCTACACAAATAAAATATGTTAAAATGTGGGATGCCACATCCAAAAAATTAAGCTTTGTAACATTTAAGTTTTCTCAAATAAAGTATCTGTAATGAAGTTGCAGGAAGTTACCAGGAAATTAATAATAAACTATAGATTATTCAGGTCAAGTCTTACTACAGTAGATTTTTCAGTTGAATTAGAAATATCAACAGCATTCGCAACATTCTATTTCATTCTAGATCTGGAACCGTGATTATCGAACATAGAACAGTACAAGAACAGGCCATTTGCCCACAATGACTTCCAAGACCAACTCTTATCTGCCTGCACATAATCCATATCCCTCCATTCCCTGTATATCCATATGCCTATACAAAAGTCTCTTAAATGTGACCATCTGTCTCAACCACGACCCCCCAGCAACAGGTTTCAGGCACTCACAACCTTATTCAATTATTGTTCCTGAGTTTGTATTTGACATAATTTGTAAATAGTTGAACAATATTGGCAAACCTCCAGTCCTCAGACTAGAGCTGCTAATGGTATGATTTAGGCCTTCATTATTTCCTCTTTTGTATTCTTGAGTATTTTAAATATAGCTCTTATTTTTCTAATCTGACACATATGAAAATTGCACACAAAAGGGTCCAAATTTAAGCCATTTCTAATTTACAATCATTTACTATTAGACTGATAGGAGAGGACATGGTGTGAACAAAGCCCTGGTTTATTTTCCATTGCTCAATACAAAACTTGTCCCTTCGGTACAACTCATCAATTGCAGTTCAAAGCTGTTGAAAGTCAGAGCTACACATTTCTTTCTTTCAATTTGCTCATCTTGCCATTTTAATGCCAACTATTGAAACCAAGTTATAATTTAATAAGAGGCATACTACATCCGAAAAAAAAAACTATTTTTTTCATGGGATTGTAGAAAAACCACTTTGGTGCATTCAAATTGATTTTTTTAGGCAATCTACTGAGAATATTTCTACTGGGACTCTTTTGAAGTATGACACTTTACAAAAAAATGCATTGTTTATATTTGATTCTCAGTTATTACTTAGAATCTTGGTATACAACAATAAAGATAAATATTTATAGGAATATTATAAAAGAAAACAATAAAATGCACGCGTAACCATATCAGAATTTATTAGATGAAAATCATGAACCTTTGAAATTAGTAGTTGTAATTTTCTACTGCTTCTGAGAGGCAATTATGTTATCAATAACATTAGCTGATTTATTTACATTAGGTTTATTAATGTTAAAACAGTTATGGGGATTTACTTCCAGTTATTCAAGCTACATTTCTTCATTTAAAACTAAGCGTGAACACACGTGACAAGAAGAGGGTTAATGTTATTTACAGATTCGTTTGTAGTGGAAAAAGGCTGACATGAGAGAGATTGGTAGACTATGGGAGAATCAAGGGTTACTGAGATCAGGCTGAATAGTAGTTGAGCCAAAGCACAGAGCAGACATAATTCTACGGAATAGCGGAACGAGCATGAGCCCTGCTCTTGCTTCTCTTTCGTATATATTCAAATATTCTTGATGGTAACATGGTTAAAATGGAGTTCCTGCATTGATACATAACAGGTTTGCAAATGTTTCATACAGCACTAGCAAGTTAGTTCAAGGATCAGTCAGTTGAGATATAATCCAGTATAAAATAAATATTCCAAGATGAGGACACACCATCTGTGATTAAATAACAAAAGTTAAACATGATATCAAACTTAAAGAAAATAATTTAATTGCACAAAGCAAAATGTTTGGTCAGAAAATGGACAGAATATAACACACAGCAAAGAATGATTAAAAGTTTAATAAAGTAGGACAAATAAACATTTATGACAAACCTAGGTAGAATGCAAATAGACAGTACGAATTCCTATAAATATTTAAAATTACAGGAGTGAACAAGTATTTATCCTACTGAAGGTGAATCTGGATAATTAATAAAGTAAAATAGGGAGCCCGTGGATGAATTAAGCAGATATTTTGCTTTGATAATCATTGCAGAAAATATAAGTACTATTCAAGACTTAACTGTTGCCTGCCCACAGGGTTCCTCTAGCACTCTGTGCTTTGCTCCATTGTAATGTGGACAAAATATCCCATTGCAGTCTCTTGTATCTACATTAAAAGAAGTGGCTTGTGTTGGAATTTAATTTTCCAAATATTCCTGGATTCAAGGAAGTTGCAACATATTCAGGAAAGCTAGCAGAATGAATTTTGGTTACTTTGATGGGAGCTGAATATAAAGATTACGTAGGCTATGCTTCATCTATGTTGGCCATTAGCGAGATCACATCTCGGTGAACAGTATTGGTCTCCTTATTTAAAGAAGGATATGAATGCATAGGAAATTTAAAGATGGGTTACTGCTCTGATAACCAGGCTGAAAAATGCACCATTTTGTCTCTGTATAAGCTCCTGCATACTGTTGTTAGGGTGCTTCCTTTCCACTTATCTCTTTCCAAGCCTTTTCATTGGATTCACAAGAAGTTGCAGATGCTGGAATGTTGTGCAGAACAGAAAGTGCTGGAGGAACCATGTGGGCCAGGTAGCATCTGGGGAGAGAACGGACAGGTATTGTTTCAGGTCCATTGCCTCCCAAATACTACCTGGCCTGCTGAGTTCCTCCAGCATCTTGCCTTTTGCTTTCCAATGTATTGTTTGTTGTTTTCATGTTGTATCCTGCCTCAGCATTGACTCCAGCACAAGGAAGATAGAGCAACTATGTTACAGCACCACAGACCCGGGTTCAATCCTGACCTCGGGTACTGTCTATCGGGCGTTTGCACGTTCTTCCTGTGACCGCATGTGTTTCCTCGGGTGCTCTGGTTTTCTCCCACATCACAGTCAGTGATGTTTGGTGATTAATTGATCTCTAAAATTAAACTCAAATGCCTTAATTCTTTAATTTCCATGATTTTTTTCTCCTCAGTAAATATTAAATATGCATTTAATATCTGCCCTATCTCTTGTGGCATAACACAAAGACGACCATGCTAATCTTTCAGGGGACCTATTCTTTCCCCAACTATCCTATTGGTTTAGAGAGTTAGATTTAGAGATACAGCATGAATACAGGCCCTTCGGCCCACTGAGTGTAAGCCAGCCATTGATCTTCCTTTCGCACTAGTTCTATGTATCCAACTTTCACATCCATTCCCTACTCATTAGTGACAATTTACAGAGGCCAAAATGCCTACAACCTGCACCTCTTCGGGATGTGGGAGGAAACCAGAGCACCCAAAGATCCCACATGGTCAAAGGAAGAATGTTCCCTTTATTTCAAGATTGTTAGTTCAGACGTCTGATTGACCCACCCGATAATTCAGGTGCTGTAACGGCAGCATATCCTATGCCTTATGATAACTGTTTACAGCAATAGGACCATAACATGCTTTCATACATTCATGTTTGCTCTTAAGTTTTAAATGTAAAAAATCAGCCATAAGATGATCGCTACCACCTTGGATTGACTATACCATAAAGTAATTAAGTAAGTCTATCTCATTGCATAACACCAAATCTAGTATAATCTGCACTGTCTTGGCTCAGAATGTGCTGTTTTGTTTTAGTTTTGAAAAACAGCGCGGAAACAGGCCCTTTGGCCCACCGAGTCCACACTGACCAGTGATCCCCGCACATTAACATTATCCTACACTAGCGACAATTTTTATATTTATACCTAGCCAATTAACCCAGAAAGATTGTACATCTTTGGAGTGTGGGAGGAAACAGAAGTTCTCGGAGAAAACCTATTCAGGTCACGGGAAGAACGTACAAACTCGGTACAGACAGCACCCGTAGTCAGAATCTAACCCAGGTCTCCTGTGTTGTAGTGTTGTAAGCCAGCAACTCTAGTGGGAGTTAGCTAACTGGATACGGAATTGGCTTCATGGTAGAGAGTATATTTTGGACCAAAGGCCTGTGATAAGCGGTGTGCCTCAGGGATCAGCGCTGATGTCATTGCTATTTGTAGTTTACATCAATAATTTGGAATGATAATGTACAAAGCACGATCAGTAAGTTTGTAGAATACACTAAAGCAGGTGATATCGTAGCCAGTGAAAATGGTGATTTAAAATTACATCAGAATTTTGATCAACTTGGCAAGTGGGCTGAGGATTGGATAATGGAGTTTAATGCAGATAAGTGAGTGTTGTAATTTGGGAAGTCAGACAGGGCAGGACCTTCAAAGTGAATGGTATAGCCCTGGGACCCTGTAAAGCAGAGGTATCTAGAAGTTCAGGTACATAGTTCACTGAAAGTGGCATCACAAAACCTAATATAAACCTAATGATATCTAATATTGGAGATTTCTACCCACATACTCCAGCATTTCATCTTTTTATGTAGACCAGAAGTTGCAGTTCCTTGTTCTTCATCTTCAATATCAAACTGCATTTGAGTAATTGCGGGATCATGGAGATCGGGTAAAATCCACTATCATCAAGGAGCATAATCAATATGGTAGTTGAAGTTAGACCTCAAACAAATACATTTATTTTGGTTAAAATTAGTTTAAAGAAGGGTTGTTGACATGTCCATTCCCAATGATGCTACCTGGCCCGCTAAGTTCCTCCAGCACTTTGTATTTTGCTCAAGATTCCAGCAGCTGCAGTTCTTTGTGTCCTCAAATGATTTTGGTTTTGGAAATCAATCTTTCCAGACCATGGATATTATTTTACGATTTTGTCAGGATAGAGTCCATCTTTGGCTGCTTCATCAAGCAGCTTCTATACAGTCAGGAACTGGAATGTTTTCTGATGTCTGATGTCCAATGTCACAACTCCTCAGCAAATGAAGGAGCCCATGCCTGCACACAGCATTAAGACAGCATTTAGGGAGGGTTGAACGATGTCAATCCAAAACGTCACCCATTCCTTTTCTCCAGAGATGCTGTCTGACCCACTGAGTTAAGGGCCTGTCCCACCAGCATGCAACTCTATGCGATTAGCGCGACCTAACGTGGTCGCTTGAGCCGTCCGGCGTCGCGGGGCCGGTCCCACTTCGATCGCCGGAGCCGCGCGGAATTGTGCGGAGTTCGTCCCAACACCGCGCGGGGCTCCGAAAAACCGACTATGTCCAAAAATCCTGCGCGGCAACGGCTTGTCGGCTCGCAGTCGCCTCGACATTTACACACCGCCCGGACATCGTGCCTCCGTGAACCTATTTGTAAGTGCCTCCGTGACCCTCTATGTGTGTGGCTCCGTGGCCCTGTATGTGTGTGTGTCTCGGTGCCCCTCTCTGTGTGCCCCTCTGAGTCCTGGCGAACTTACCTTGGACTTACTTCAAGTTCGCCTCGCTTTGCGCCGCGTTGCGCCACTCACCCAACCTCCGCGCGGCCCTCGCTGCCGGTTTAGTTGCGCTTGCCGCATGCAGGCGCATGCTGGTGGGAATGGCCCTGTACAGGGGATCACCCGACCTCCGCGCGGCCCCCACTGCCGGTTTGATCTCGTTCATCGCATAGAGTTGCATGCTGGTGGGACAGGCCCTTTACTCCAGCTTTTCGTGTCTCTCTTCGGTTTAAACCAGCATCTGCAGTTCCTTCTGACACATTTATGAAGGGCTGTTTAGTCGCAAATAATATTATTGCCAAATGTGTGACAGGTGATGAGAATTTCTAACAAGAGCGAATTTAATCACTTAGCGTTTGTATTCAATGGGAATGCAGTGGGATTTCAGAGATCTAAAATCTATTTGTTTGCACATTGTACAATTCTGACTATTAGCAATAGCATAGCGACACAGTGGCACACTGGTAGAGCTGCTGACTCACTGTGCCAGAGAACCAGGTTCAATCCTCATCATGGATGCTATTTGTGTGGAGCTTTTGCACGTTCTCCCCATGACCGCCTAGACTTTTCTAGCAGCTCTGGATCCTCCTCCATCCCAAAGACGTGCCAACTTGTAGGTTAATTAGCCTCTGTAAATTGTGCCTCGTGTGTAGAGAGAAGATGAGAAAGTAGAATAACATAGAACTAGCATGAATGGACCAATGATCAGCATGGTCTTGGTGGGCCGAAAGGTCCGTTTCCATGATGTATCTTTAAACTATATTAAACTTAACTAAACAGAGGCAGATCTGTTTCAGCATCAAATAGTGCACAATTCAAGATCTAAAAAAATTATTTGTATCTTTGAATTCCTCGCAATAGATCTCATCAACCAGAGACAGTTTATGTTTGACTCAGGGCAAAAGTAATTGTTAAGGTTCTGTTGAGTCATGTAACACTTGTCCCATGCATGATGCCCAGTATTTCTATCTCAGCATCCTTCTGTAGGCTGCAATCAGAAGCAGCTTCTCCACATCTGATTGATGTTTGCCAGTTTTCGTCTGAGCCCTCCATTTTCAAAAAAAAAATCTCCAACCTTCTTTATCACTTTGAAAGGATATATTTGTATCCTTTCAATTCTGGTAATAACCACGTAAATAGTTTCTGCACCACATCCATCTCACTGCTTGTCTCAAACATTGACGCACAAAGATAATTGAAGATAAATCCTTCAAAATACCCATGTCAAATGCATTCCATACAATATAATGTAAATCAGCTAATTGCAAGCTTCTCATGTATATATCTATTTTACAAGGAAATCTCACAAAAACAATTGAGTTCACCATTTCTTGCAATGGAAAGGATTTGTTTATTTCTAAGAACATTTCAAACTGTGTTTCTCACTTAATTGGTGTGCCTAACCAATGCTGCATCTTATACTTCACTTGATTCCTGTCGAGTTCTGACATTGATTATGTTTTCTGAAGGCAAACTACAGAAATGATTAAAGGATGGTATTCGCTCCAAAAATGCAGTTTCCTAACAATGTTGATAAAATGTGATGGCCGCCATTTGTAATTGGCACAGATTACAAACCAGTTTAGAGGCATTCGTGTTTGTCTTTTAACAGTGGCAAACAAATGGTAATATTGGTTAAAAAAAGCTGGTTTCAAAAATGTGAGAATCCTCAGGAGAATTTTACATCTCTTGTCACAGTCGAAAGCAACAAAACATATAACTTCCTATTAATACATTATTATATCTTTCCTTGGAAGGGTGTCAGATTAAAAAAAAACGTTCTAGGTCCTATACACAATCCAAAGCAAATAAGAAACCATAACTATGCAAAAATAAATTTACAGGCTGCACCATAAAATATCATCCTCAGAATCAGGTGTGTAGGTTTGTTGCAGCTTCTCAAGATGACAAACACAATGTTGAAACATTCTCCAATTTTCTCATCCTCTGCCAATCAGCTTGGCTGAGAAACTCGATCAATACAGGCTGACATGTTGTGGAAAAAGGAAGCTTGACCCAGATTCTATTAAAAATGCATTAATATAATCACATAATGGACTACTGAACATTTACATTTGAGAGCTATTTATTCAGTATTAAATATTACCTAAACTTTACGGAAACATGAGAAGACTTCTTCCCGAGGAATAGATTGTTAGTTATTAAGGGAGTCAAGAGATATGGAGTTCATGCAAGAAGGCAGCACTAAAGGTAACATAGACACAAAAAGCTGGAGTAACTCAGCGGAACAGGCAGCATCTCTGGAGAGAAGGAATGGGTGACATTCCGGGTCGAGACCTTTCCAGCTTTTTGTGTTTATCTTCGGTTTAAACCAGTATCTGCAGTTCCTTCTTATACTAAATGGTAAGAGGTGAGCTATGATCTTATTCAACAGTGCAGTCATCCCGAGGAGCACTATGGCCTGATGCTACTTCCAATTCTCATTTTCCTGTGCTTTAGAAAAATGCAATCTGCCATGGAAGGAAAGCCAAGGATAAATACATGGTTCAAAAATAGTCATTTATACACCCAGCAGTTAGTCATTGTAAGAAGATTGTGCAGGACAGGCACATAAGGCAAAGTAATCAGTTCATGCAAAATAGTTTAAAATACCACTGATGTGTTTCTTTCGAAGATAAAAACTTTAAAATCACGAATGTATCTTAATTAAGGGTCTCGACCGAAACGTTGCCTATTTCCTTCGCTCCATCGATGCTGCCTACCGGCTGAGTTTCTCCAGCATTTTTTTCTACTTTCGATTTTCCAGCATCTGCAGTTCCTGCTTAAACATGTTTCTGAATTACATCATTCTTGTTTTGTGATCCTGCATTTATATCTTAATTTGAAAAAAAAGTTAACATTTTTTCTTGTTTGTAATCAGATGATCAAGCAGAATTAGCACCAGAAAAAACGTAATCAAACCACTAGCTGTGTTCCTTGTGTACCATTGAAATTATTTACTGTCAAATGTACAATGGCATTGATTTCACTGCCTTTTATGCTCAATGATATAGAGTCAAGACAAACATCTAATAGTAGTTTTCATTCTGTGTTTCTGTAAATGGAAAATCAATTCAGCCAATTTGATACCGATTAAAACTATTTTTTCCACACATTGTGTCTGTAATTATTTGTTGAGATATGCTTTATTTTACTCATTTTTCAGCGCTTAATTAGCTTGCAGTTCTTTTTCCTCTTCCTTAATCTCTCTCTAATCAGCTCCTTGGAGGGAATGATGTCTTGCAGTCTTGCAGATGTGAGCACATGCCAAGCACATGGAAGTCACAGGATTTAGAGGTCCCTGCAGTACATCACATGGCTAGAGAACCTCCCAGGAGACAGAGCAGCCGACGGCAAACATTACACTCCTAGTTTGTTCCAAAATCTCCATTGTTCGCCTGGTTTATCAGGCATTGCGTCTGTTTGTAAACAACCAAAACAAAGTGCCAAATTCAAATTTTACCAGTCCCCGAACGAAGGAAAGAGTAAGGAGGAACAGCGGAACAGATGGTCTTTTGAAGATATACCAAACCCATTCCACATCAGGCTTTCTGTTGAGAAAGCTTTTTCGGATGTATTTTTCGAACGAATGATTGCATTCTGTGTAATAGATTTTTTTTTCTCTATAAACAGCCCCATTTTGATACATTCAACATTTATTTAGTCAGGGTTTTTAATGAAAATTTTAGGGACAGTGTCCTTGTTTGGTGCTAACATGAAGTTCAAGAATAATACAGGAAAATGTAGTAATCCTTTAGAAAAACATGTTTCTAACAAGGAGGCTTCTAAAATAACGTATAGCAAGCAGGATCTTTTTAAACAATCCAGAGAACGTGATTGACTTTATCATAATGTATTAGGAGTTAGTTTAATTTGGTTTAGTTTAGAGATACAGCACGGAAACAGGCCCTTCGGCCCACCGAGTCCGCACCGACCAGCGATCCCCGCATATTAATTCTGAATACGCATGTCAACTGGAGATCATGAAGCAGGTCATGGATTTCTTGGCCATTCTACAAAGAAAACATCATGTGCCATTAAATGACCCAGCAATTTAAATGTGGAACAAATGCCAGTGTTGGGAAAAAGTGTCATTATCAATCAAAATGCTCATGGCCTCACAGGTTGCACTGGGCTGAAGTTTAAAGCCCTCGCAACTTGGTGAGCAGGGAGTTAAAAGTTTAATTAGCAAGATCAAGGAAATATTGTAGGCAGATTGAAAGCAACAAGGTCATAACATTGAATTTCATATATGATGTCAGCTGAATGCTAGCTTTGACACTCATTATATGAAGCTTATTCCAGCACGTAAATTTAAAATTGATTGTCAGAGCAGACAGAAAAGGATACTTACTAAATTACTTTTTACTTTTAGACTTTTAGAGATGCACCGTGAAAACTGGCCCTTCAGTCCATTGAGTCCGTGCTGACCAGCGATCACCCCATACACTAGCACTATCCTATACACCAGGGACAATTTACAATTTTACTGAAGCCAATTAACCTGGAGTGTGGGAGGAAATCGGAGCATTCATAGAAAACCTACGCAGTCACAGGAAGAACATACAAACTTTGTACATACATCACCCATAGTCAGGATCAAATCCGGATCTCTGGCACTGTAGGGCAGCAACTCTACCACTGCACCATTGTGCCTCCTCAATGATCAAATGTTCAAAAGAGCTAAGTAGTAGCACTTATGAGTTTGTTATCATTACTTATGGGTTAAAATGTCCATGATTACTGACAGTCAGTGAAAAATCTGAAAATTAAGGAAATACTTAACTTGGAATTTCAAATCAGAGAAGAGTTAACAATTAGTGTCATATATTAACAATTGGCTCATCCATTTTACCAGTACATTGGTGTAATGAAACGAGTAATTAAACAAAATTGATCATTATGAAAAATAATAGACTTTTTCCATGGAAAATCATGTAACACTATTCTGACAGAATATTTTTCAGAGGTCACCTAGAGGATTGGTGAGGGCAGGGCAGTGTAATTGTGGAGGGTTGCTTTTCTGATTGGAGTCTTGCGATCAGTGAAATGCCACATGAATTGTTGCTGGGTCAATTGCTGTTTGTAACATACATTATCGTCCTAGATGACAATGTAGTTCATATTGTTAGTAAACTTGCAGATGACACCAAAATTGGTGGTATAGTGAATAGTAAGGAAGCATATCTAAATTTACAACAATATGTACTTCAGTTGAGAAGTTGTGATGGAATGGCAAATGGAATTTAACTCTGACAAGTGTGAAGTGGTGCATTTTGGTACGCAGGACTTACATTCTGCCATAACTAGAATATCCTTCTTTAGAATAGAAAAGCATAACAGCACGTAACACTTGAGGTGTAACTTCATCACCAGCCTGCGCAGTTGCAGCAGGATATCCCTGCTCCTGTTCTCAAACTCACATGAGAAAGAACAGCATACAATTCATTTTTATCCAACTGCTGTATCTGCATGCTTATCTTCAGTCACTGACGCACAAGGGCATTCAGGTCTCATTGAAACTTTCCAGCTCATGCAACTGAACCACCTTAAAACAACTGGAGAGCAGTCTGGAGCTACTATCTACTTAATTGGAGACCCTCATGCTATTTTAATCGGACTTTATCTTGTACTAAATGTTATTCATGTTATCCCCTTTATCATGTATCCGAACACTGTGGATGGCTCGATTGTAATCATGTATTGTCTTTCCACTGACTGGTTACCACGCGAGAAAAGCTTTTCATTGTACCAAAGTAAAAATCCTGCAAACCTCCCACTGAATACTGAATTATATGAATTTCAAAGGATCCCTGTGGTGCAACAGATTTATTCTCGCTCCTTCAAATGCAATCAGGTTAGCCCAACTTCTCTGCCCTTTCCACATTTCTATGTTTCTTCTCCCTTTTCATTTTATTTATTACTAAAGGCTACTTTTTTTCAATTTCCTACACAGTGCTCCATCAGGCAAAGTCTTTTAAATCCTAACTACTCATTAAATAAAGTGATCTTTCTCATGACTCTTTAGCCAAACACTTTAAAATCAGTGCCCTCAGGTTATCAGCCAAAGCAGCTTCTCCTTTCATTATCCAAACACTTCATGATTTTAAATATCTCCAGCAAATCTCCTCCTTCGAGCAGCAAAGGCCAAGAGAACAACATAGCTTATTTATTCCATCCAGGCAACTGTTACCCCAGGTACCATTCTAGCAGACAAGTTTTTATCCTCTCCTAGCATTTTACATCCTACCTAAAATATTCTGCAAGGAATCTAATACAATATGCTAACAGAACTCAACCAGAATTTTATTTAGGTTCATAGTAATTACCTTTTGCAATATCTCCCTCAATAAATAAACTTGTTATATATAATTTATTAATTTCTATGTTAACCTGGTCTGGTGCCTTTAACGATTGTGCCTGTACCTTTGCACAACGCCCATTTCTGACCAAAATCCATAATCACACAGTCTGCTGATTCTCCCACAGCTCCTTCATTCCAGCAACCATTCTATACAATTCTAATGCCTTGCTCATATTTTTATTACTGTCCCAAGTTTTTGAGACATGATTTTAAATTTGAATCTAGCATGAGGAACAATTAACCTTAAGGGGCTGTCCCACTTGGGCGACCTAATTGGCAAGTTTAGAAGAGTTTAGGAGAGTTTGAAAAAATGTCATGTTGACGACCTCCTTCGACTATGTTGAAGACTAGCTTCGACTAGCTTCGACTAGCTACGACTAACTTCGGGAAAATTGGACACCGAATAGTGAAGAGTGAAGAACACCTCCTTCGACCTCCCTTCGACTATGTTGAAGACTATCTACGACTACCTTCGATTACCTTTGACTACCCTCAATTACCTACGAATAAAATGCCAACCTACTACGACCTATCTCAACTAAACCTACGAGTAAAAAAAGTACTGATTCTTTCCATGGCGACCTTTTTTTAAAACGCGGGTATTTTTCAAAATTTTTCAACAGCGATCTAGCTGAGGCCTCGAGTACACGGGGACTACTCTCGAGCATGAAGGAGAGTTACAAAGAACTCCTACGACCTAGTGTCGACCATGCTGCGAGTACGAGTCGAGGGCAAACTCGCCAGAACTCACGGATTAGGTCACCCAAGTGGGACAGCCCCTTAATTGTGCAATTAATAATTTGTATCCATCCACAAAAACATTACATATATGTGTGTATACATATATATATTAATATATATGCACACACACACACATATACATATACATATACATATACATATACATATATATATATACACACACATATTATTTTTATTTTTAACTTAGTATAATACTATAGTGTAATACTTAGATATAACGTACCTCCTGCATATATTCAAAATCTTTGCAAATTATACACTAAATATTGGCTTTAAGAAATTTATTGCACATATTTGCTATATCGGCTAGTTTATCATTGAAACTATTGTTAGAATTTCTATCTTAGACTGAATGATTGAAGCCAAATTAAATGTTAATTGCTAAATGGTAAAATGGAAATGGAAATGAAAGTGAAACTACTATTCTTTGGAATAAATTATGACAGATGGGTAAAGGTCGACTCCCCAAGATCACTGTAACCAGGAGCTTTAGCCCTGTTCCCAATGGACTCATATTTGCAACAGTAACCTACCTATCAATTGTCACTAATGAGCACTAATTAGGCAATTTCATTCAGGAACACCATTAAGAATGCAGAGGCGACCAATGGAAGTCTGAAATGGTATCAATGTTGGGGTAAATAGTCATAGAGTGATACAGCGTGGAAACAGGCCCTTCGACCCACCTTGCCCACACTGTACAACATGCTTATCTACACGTCCCACTTGCCTGCATTTGACCCATACCCCTCTAAACCTGTCCTATCCATGCACCTGTCTAATTGCTTCTTAAGCATTGCGATAGTCCCAGTCTTAACTACCTCGTCCGGCAGCTTGTTCCATTACACCTACCACCCTTTGTATGAAAAAATTACTCCTCAGACTCCTATAAAATCTTTCCCCCTTTACCTTAAACCAATGCTCTCTGGTTCTTGATTCCCCTACTTTAGGCAAGAGACTTTGCATCTACATAAACTATTCCTCTGATGATTTTATACACCACTATAAGATCACCCCTCATCCACCTGCGCTCCAGAGCATGGAGTCTCAGCCTGTTCAACCATAGCTCAGACCCTCGAGTCCTGACAACACCTTTGTAAATTTTCTCTGTACCCTTTCCCACATGACAACATCAAATTTAGAGTAATAGCACATGGCTGGAATAATGGAAAATTAACTCTGAATGTCTTTCTACTGATGATACTGGGTGCCAAAGGTAATGGTGTACAATCAACTTTGATTGACCAAATGACATGGAGACTTTATTTCAAGCAAAATAAATGATTCACCAAAAAATGAAATCAAACTATGTGAAGCAAACATTTCAACTCATGGATAGATAAACTAAATATTCTTTAAATATAATTGTAAAGAAACACTCCCAGTTCAATCATGAATTAATGGTTCTTGTTTCCAGTGCTGGATAGTTCTGTATCGAGTCACCATTGTAAAGTTGAGCCACTTATAATCTCCTTTCAGCATCACCATGTTTTAATTTATCAGCAATAAGATAAGCGACTCAAGCAGAAGCATGTTATTAATTACTGTTAACCTACTTAATGTTGTAAGTTAACAGTAATTAATAATACACTTTGGGTTGAGTCACTTATCTTACTGCAGCTAAGTGATTCAACCTGTAGAATTTTATTAATTCATTAAGTCAGGCTGCATCTGTGGAAAGAGAATCGGAGTCAATGTTACAGGTCGAAGACCCTTCGGCAGAACTGCAAAGGAGACAAAAGAAGCTCGTAAAGCTCTTGCGAGGGTGGGGGAGGGTGGTGGCGAAGAGCTTCTTTTGTCCCATTTTCAGCGCTGGCAAAACATCTTCAACCTGAAACATCGACTCTTCAAATGTTTCTCTTCAAATGGTTGTGACCTGATCTGCCAATTATTTGAGAAATTGTTCTTTTTGTTTTATTTTTCCAGCATCTACAGCTTTTTTTTTAAAATCACAGATTTTATTAACTACTGTGTCCTAATCATAATAAATCTACTACTACCCAGACAAGACACACCAAACAAAGTACCATTAGAAATATTAGCAGTCACAGGCTAAAGATACTAGGCTTGAGTACGCCTAGTACACACTTAGCCTTTCATATTACTTTTGACTCATTTAATTTTGCAAACTAATTCCTCAAAACTTAAAAGATGTAACTTGGACCAGTCGATCAATTCCCTAATTAAAACTAAAGGTTCAAGAAATTGAGTACATATTTAAAGTCCATCTGGGGGAATAGGGCATTGTCACTGAAACAATCTTAGTATTATATTGACCTCCAAATAAATGAGTAAAAGAGATGCCAAGACAACAGATAAAGAGCCAACAAGTCCTCCATTATTCAGCAATACAAGAGTTGTTAATTCATGTCATGTCTTGTTCGGTGATCTTACTGAGAGCAGTTTGGTTGTTATGTTTATCTACATAACCGAGGTTAGCTTAACCAAAGAATAATGTAAAATGTAGTCAGGAATTCCGAGGTTTTAATCCATTACCATGGATGTTGTGAAAAAGGTATTCTACAGGCAATAAATAGCCACGGCTGAGAAAGGTCGACTTGGAAGCATACTTTCAGTTTTAACAACTTAAATAGTGTGCAAATAGCACTGGCAGGACATGTATATATAAAATTAGTGCCATTAATTGGCATTTATTCATTAATAACGAGTTCACTAATTCCCAGATGGCTTTGCCAGGATGTGTGACTCCAAATTTTATCATAGCCTGAGTCCAAACATGGCCCGAAGAGCTGAATTCCAAAGATAAGGTGAGAGAGACAACCCTTGACATTTGACAATGCACCAAGACATTAGCAATGTTCAACATGAACTGATAAAATCATAGAGTAATACAGCATTGAAACAGGCCCTTCGGCCCAACTTGTCACACATCACATCTACACTAGTCCACCTGCCTACGTTTAGCCCATATCCCTCTAAACCAATTCTAATCATGTACCTGTCTAACTGTTTCTTAAATTTTGCAATAGCACCTGCCTCAACTACCTCCACCGACAGCTTGTTGCATACACCCACCTCGCTTTGTGTAAAAATGTTACCCCTCAGGTTGCTATCGGGCCAACAGATCAGTCGATGATGCAGTCAACCTAGGCCTGCACTTCATCCTCCAGCACCTGGACCGCCAGGGGACCGATGCAAGGATTTTGTTTGTGGATTTTAGCTGTGCATTCAACACCATTGTGCCAGAGCAACTACACTCCAAACTCTCCCAGTTGACTATGCCTGAACCCCTCCGTCAGTGGCTCACCAACTTCCTGACAGACAGGAAGCAGCATGTGAGGCTGGGAAAGCACATCCTGGACCCGCAGACCCTCAGCATAGGAGCACCGCAAGCCTGCTTACTCTTGCCTCTCCTTTACTCTCTCTACACCAATGCCTGCACCTCCACAGACTCCTCTGTCAAGTTTCTCAGGTTTGCAGACAACACAACCCTGATTGGACTGATCCAGGATGGGGAGGAATCTGCCTACAGACAGGAAGTGACATAGCTGACGTCCTGGTGCCTTCGTAACAACCTGGAGCTCAATGCACTTAAGACAGTGGAATTGATTGTAGACTTTAGGAGAGCTCTCCCTCCCCTCCCCCCACTCACCATCAACAACACCACAGTCACATCTGTGGAGTAATTTAAGTTCCTTGGAACCATCATCTCCAAGGACTTTGAATGGGGGGCCGCCATCGACTCCACAGTCAAAAAGGCATAACAGAGGATGTACTTCCTGCGGCAACTGAGGAAACACAATCTGCCACAGGCAATGATGGTCCAATTCTATACTGCCATTGTAGAGTCCGTCCTCACCTTCTCTGGTCTGGTTTGGCTCGGCCACCAAACACGACATCCGGAGGCTGCACCGAATCGTCCGATCAGCTGAGAAGGTTGTTGGCTGCAACCTTCCCCTCATTGACGAACTGTGCACTGCAAGGGCCAGGAAGCGAGCAGGTAAGATCATCTCTGACCCTTCTCACCCTGGCCACAAAGTCTTTGAAGCACTTCCCTCTGGAAGGCGACTCCACTTTCAAAGCCGCCACAGCCAGACATAAAAACAGCTTTTTTCTACGAGCAGTAGCTCTACTCAATAACCAAAAGTCTGTAGCCTCCTTTTGCCCTGGTATTTTATTTCATTCACATGTTTAAACTATAATATTTTATTCTTAATGTTTTACGCATTATTCTTAATTGTTTATTGTATGTCGTGTTGTTACTTGCGAGCGGAGCACCAAGGCAAATTCCTTGTATGTGTCCATACTTGGCCAATAAACTTATTAATTCAGTCACAACTTTTTTCCCAGGATGTAATTATCAAATACTAGACGGCATAGCTTTAAGGCGAGAGTTTTTTTTTAAATAATCTAAGAGTGGTGGGTGCGTGGGGTACACTGCCAGAGGTTGTCATGGAAGCAGATGTGATAGTTACATTTAAGAGGGTTTTAGATAGCCACATTAATATGATGGGAATGGAGGGGTATGAATCGTGTGGAGGCAGATGATATTAGTTTATCTTCGCATTATGTTCAGCACAAACATTGTGGGCGGAGTTGCCTGTTCTATGTTCCATATGATACACACATACATATTGACTCAGCATTTACATTAGCTCAAAAAGGAGATTGCCCTTCATTATGATTCCCAAAGAAAGGAGTTGCTAGTGATATAAAATTATTAAACAAGGTTCCACTGTGTTTTATTCAGCATGCTTTCCACCGTATAAATAGTTCAATATTATTGATGATTGACACGTTTGTAGAGAGAGATATTTTTCCACAGAATATTTATGAATTAAATAGTCTGCCATTTGACCAATGCAAAACTAGCAGCGACAAATGATTGTTTCCTTTGTTGCCACGAAATGTATCTCAGTCTGAAATATCTAAGATTTTACTTCTTTAAACAATAAAATGAATTGCTTTCAGAACGTTGTCATTTAGCACAATGACAGATTAAGAAATGTATTTGCAATAAAACAAAAGAAAATAAATGGTTGTATGCGGATTCAGATGCCTGTAATATTTTATATCCATTTGCTTTGAACCAACCATTCAAATTTTATTACAATGTAGGGCACTAAATAATGCTTTATAGGTGTAAATTCAATAGGTTTTTAATTGATGTCACAGCTCTAATCATTCTCTGCGATTATTTTAACCATATTTTCCACAGAGGGAAATTATGAAAGCCAACGCAATAAATATAAAGAACATGCTTTTGTTAATTTGCCTTGAGAGCTAAAAGAATAATAACTACAAATGTTGCAAAGAGCGCTCAAATATGCATGGCATATTTCTTTTTTAACGGTAGATGTAACTGTAATTTTCTTCTGCTGCAAGGCTTCTTATTTTAAATGACATCTTCACTTAAGCTGATGGAATTAAAGTGTATGATCCTACTAGCAACAGAAGATTAATGGCTCTGCCTATATACGGTGCCATACAGCATGTCAATCGGTGCAGGTACACCAAAGACGGACTAAACTCTCTGGAGAAAAGGAATAGGTGATGTTTCGGGTCGACCTGAAACGTTACATATTCCTTTTCTCTAGAGATGCTGCCTGACCCACTGAGTTACTCCAGCTTTTTGTGCCTATCTTCAGTTTAAACCAGCATCTGCGGTTCCTTCATACACACGGTGTAATAAACCAATGTCTTCTCAGTGAGAACACATTAACCATATAACGATTACAGCATGGAAACAGGCCCTCTCGGCCCTTCCAGTCCGTGCCGACCATTTATTTTCCCCTAGTCCCATCTACCTGCACTCAGACCATACCCCTCCATTCCCGTCCATATACCTATCCACTTTACTTTTAAATGTTAAAATCGATCCTGCCTCCACCACTTCTGCTGGAAGCTCATTCCACACAGCCACCACTCTCTGAGTAAAGAAGTTCCCCCTCATGTTACCCCTCAACTTCTGTCCCTTAATTCTCATGTCATGCCCTCTTGTTTGAATCTGCCCTACCCTCAATGGGAAAAGCTTATCCACGTCAACTCTGTCTATCCCTTTCATCATTTTAAAGACCTCAATCAAGTTCCCCCTTAACCTTCTGCGCTCCAAAGAATAAAGACCTAACTTGTTCAACCTTTCTCTGTAGCTTAGTTGCTGGAACCCAGGCAACATTCTAGTAAATCTCCTCTGTACTCTCTATATTTTGTGGACATCCTTCCTATAATTAGGCGACCAAAATTGTACACCATACTCCAGAATTGGCCTCACCAATGCCTTGTACAATTTTAACATTACTTTCCTACTCCTTTATTCAATGCTCTGATTTATAAAGGCCAGCACACCAAAAGCTTTCTTTACCACCCTATCTACATGCGATTCCACCTTCAGGGAACTATGCACAGTTATTCCTAGATCCCTCTGTTCCATAGCATTCCTCAATTCCCTACCATTTACCATGTACGTCCTATTTTGATTTGTCATGCCAAGATGTAGCACCTCACACTTATCAGCATTAAACTCCATTTGCCATCTTTCACCCCACTCTTCCAAATGGCCCAAATCTCTCTGTTGACTTTGAAAATCTACTTCATTACCCACAGCACCACCTATCTTAATATCATCTGCATACTTACTTATCCAATTTTCCACCCCATCATCCAGATCATTGATGTACATGACAAGCATTAGTGGACCCAACACAGATGCCTGAGGCACCCCACTGGTCACCGGCTTCCAACCTGACAAACAGCCATCCACCATTACTGCTTTACCCTCACCAATTTCCCTAGTAACCTCTTCAAAAAATTCAAGAAGGTTTGTCAAACATGACCTTCCAGGCACAAATCCATGTTGACTGTGCCTGATCAGACTAGATTAGATTAGATTCTTTATTTGTCATTCAGACCTTTCGGTCTGAACGAAACTTTGTTCCCCTGCAGTCATATATATAATTAAAAATAAATAACTAAAAATGACACAACACGCAATAAACTCAAATTTAACATCCACCACAGTGAGTTCACCAAACACCTCCTCACTGTGATGGAAGGCAAAGGCTTAAAGTCTCTGTCTCTTCCCTCTTTGTTTCCCTCTGCGCCGAGGCGATCCAGGCTTCAGATGCCGCGACTCCACCGGGCGATGGTAAGTAGTCAGTCCCGCGATTCAACCGAGCTCCGCAAACGGGCCAGTTCAACTCCGCGGCCCGGGGTGGTCCACTGCCGCCGCCCCCGCTCCGGGACCGAGTCGAGTCACTGCTGCTGCCGCCGCAGCTGCTGGAACCGCTCCGGGAGTCGGGTCGCTGCCACCGCTGCTGCTGCCGCAGCTGCTGGAACTGCTCCAGGACCGAGTCGGGCCGAGACCCTGTTTATCCAGATGCTTATATATATTATCTCTAAGTATCCTTTCCATTAATTTTCCCACCACTGACATCAAACTAACAGGTCTATAATTGCTAGGTTTATTCTTTGAACCCTTTTTAAACAATGGAACAACATGCGCATTACGCCAATCCTCCGGCACTATTCCAGTTTCTAATGACATTTGAAATATTTCTGTCAAAGCTCCTGCTATTTCTACACTAACTTCCCTCAATGTCCTAGGGAATATCTTGTCAGGACCTGGAGACTTATTCACTTTTATATTTTTCAAAAGTGTCAGTACTTCCTCCTCTTTGAATCTCATAGTTTCCATAGCTACTCTACTTTTTTCCCTTGCCTCACAGAGTTCAATATCCTTCTCCTTGGTGAATACCGAAGAAAATAAATTGTTCAATATCTCCCCCATCTCTTTTGGCTCTGCAGATAGCTGTCCATTCTGGCTTTCTAATGGTCCAATTTTATCCCTCGTTATCCTTTTGCTATTAATATAGCTGTAGAAACCCTTTGGATTTACTTTCACCTTTCTTGCCAAAGCAACCTCATATCTTCTTTTAGCCTTTCTAATTTCTTTCTTAAGATTCTTTTTACATTCTTTATACTCCTCTAGCACCTCATTTACTCCATGCCTCCTATAATTATTGTAGATATCTCTCTTTTTTCGAAACGAGTGTCCAATTTGCCTTGAAAACCATGGCTCTTTCCACTTTTTACTATTTCCTTTCAACCGAACAGGGACATAAAGATTCTGTACTCTTACAATTTCCCCTTTAAATGTCCTCCATTTCTCTTCTACATCCTTCCCATAAAACAAAATGTCCCAATTCACTCCTTTTAAATCCTTACGCATTCCCACAAAGTTAGCCTTTCTCCAATCAAAAATCTCAACCCTAGGTCCAGTTCTGACTCTCCATAATTATATTGAAACTAATGGTATTGTGATCACTGGTCCCGAAGTGCTCACCAACGCATACCTCCGTCACCTGACCTGCCTCATTTCCTAACAGGAGGTCCAGCACTGCCCTTTCTCTGGTCGATACCTCTATGTATTGCTGCAAAAAACTATCCTGCACACATTTTACAAACTCCAAACCATCCAGCCCATTTACAGAATGTGTTTCCCAGTCTATTTTTGGAAAATTGAAATCTCCCACAATCACTACCTTGTGCTTACTACTAATATCTGCTATCTCCTTACATATTAGCTCTTCCAATTCTCGATCCCCATTTGGCGGTCTATAATACACCCCTAAAAGTGTTGCTACACCGTTCCCACTTCTCAGTTCCACCCATATAGCCTCTCTAGACGAGCCCTCTAATCTATCCTGCCAAAGCACTGCTGTAATATCTTTTCTGACAAGCAATGCACCTCCACCTCTCATCCCTCCAATTCTATCACACCTGAAGCAAAAAAATCCTGGAATATTTAGTTTCCAATCTCAGCCCTCCTGCAACCATGTTTCACTGATTGCCACACATCATATTTCCAGGTGTCAATCCAGGCTCTAAGTTCATCCACCTTTCTTACAATGCTCCTAGCATTAAAATATACACATTTTAGAAACCCACCATCCCTTATTCTCTGTTTATTATCTTTTTCCTCTTTCTCGCCGACATTTTGGTTCCGAGTGCTTCCCTTCTCTGCCTCTTGCCCCACACCCTGTCCCCTAGCCCCCTCTACCTGAGTCCCTCCCCCCAGCCTTTCTAGTTTAAAGTCTAATAGTTTATATTCCAATTCCAGATATAATAAAATATTATCAAGAGAATGCAGCAATGAGAAACAAAAGGGTTGTCCCAGAGGAGTTCAAGAGTACAGATATCTTTACCATATTGTTAAATAGCTAAGTCTCTTCTTTGTTAACTTTACTGCAACTTAATAAACCTCAGCTTAACGTTAAACCCAAGTCTATACTTATACGGTCGAAGTTGATAGGAACTCATGATGCTGCTGTTGGCATCCCAAATAGGACAATAAGCCTGGGCTAAAATACAAATTATCAACCAAGCACTTACATACTGTAGTTATATCAAGGCCAGTCTCGAGATCATTCAACGGGCACATTGGTTTAGTTTAGTTTAGAGATACAGCACGGAAACTGGCCCTTTGGCCCACTGAGTCCACGCTGACCTGCGATCACCCCATACACTAGCACTATCCTACGCACTAGAGACAATTTACAATTTTTCTGAAACCAATTAACCTACAGACCTTTACGTCTTTGGAGTGTATGAGGAAACCGGAGCAGCCAGAAAAAAACACAGGTCATGGGGACTACGTACAAACGCCGTACAGACAGAACACATAGTCATGATCAAACCCAGGTCTCTGGCGCTGCGCCACCATGTCAACCTTCGCATCGCCGTGCAGCCCTTCAGAGACCCAGTTCTCTGGTGTGTTAAGGGAAACTCACATTGAACAAGAGCGGTGACTCAAGACCTAGCTCTCAGGTTTTGTTCAATATCCTAAATATAATGATAATGGCTATAAACTATTCTAATTGTCTGCACAGAAGGTGAAAAAAGGTCAGATAAATTGGAGAATATTAAGCTTGAGACACTTGCAAAATGTGAAAACAGATGATTGGTAAAGGAAGATGCAAGGAACGACAGATACTGCTTTACAAAAAAAACCCCATAAAGTGTTGAAGTAACTCCATGGGTCAGTCATCATCTCCAGAGAACATGGATTGGTGACGTTTCAGGTTGAGACCCTTCCAATCCCTCAGGAGTTCATTATTCCACTTTCCTCACAACATTTTCTCCAGAGATGCTGCCTGCCAAGTTACTCCAGCACTTTGTGTCTTTCATTGGTAAAGGTAGTCATGTTAAATTAAAACTGGAGACAAGAGTATATATTATTGATTAAATAAGCTCTTCCTTCCTCTGTGTATAATGATGTGTCGTTGGCACATCAAGGAATAGAAAATGAGAAATGAGAACATTGCAAAACTCAAAGCTGAGCTGGTTATGACATCATCTGTGGTACAACACCCATATAGGCAGGGAATGCCTAACATCCAGCAACTCAATGTAAGACAGTGCTTTTGGAACCAGAGTCACACATTTAGTGGCTGGAACTGCAATCGTTTAATTCTTTTCAGACAGTAAGAGAGTAAAAATCCAAAGGATCCAAAGGAGTTGCTAAACATTTTAACTCCCCTTCCCATATTGACCTTTCTGTCCTGGGTCTCTTCCACTGTCAGAGTGGGGCCACATGCAAATTGATGGAACAGCACCTCATATTTTTCTTGTGTAGCTTACAACCTAGTGGTATTCCTTGACCTCACCATCTCTATTGCAGGTGATACACTCCTGACCGACATCCACTACAAACCAACTGACTCCCACAGCTACCTGGACTACTCTTCCTCCCACCCTGCTTCCTGTAAGGACTCCATCCCCTATTCCCAATTCCTCTGTCTACACCGCATCTGCTCCCAGGATGAGGTGTTCCACACCAGGTCATCACAAATGTCCTAATTCTTCAGAGAACGGGGATTCCCCTCCCCCACTATAGATGAGGCTCGCTACAGGGTCTCCTCCATACCCCGCAACACTGCCCTCTCTCCCCATTCCCTCACTTACAACAAGGGCAAAGTCCCCCTGGTCCTCACCTTTCACCCCACCAGCCGGCACATGCAACACATAGTCCTCCGCCAGTTTCGCCACCTCCAACGTGACCCCTCCACTCGCCACATCTTCCCATCTCCCCCCCTGTCTGCCTTCCGCAAAAACCGCTCCCTCCGCAACTGCCTTGTCAATTCTTCTCTTCCCTCCCACTCCACCCATTCCCCGGGCACTTTCCCTTACAACCGCAAGAGATGCTTGTCTCTTCACCTCCCCCCTCCACTCCTTTCAGGGACCCAAGCAGTCCTTCCAGGTCCGACAGAGGTTCATCTGCACCTCCTCCAACCTCATCTACTGCATCCGCTGCTCCAGATGCCAGCTGATCTGCATCGGTGAGACCAAGCGGAGGCTTGGTGATCATTTCGCCGAACACCTCCGCTCGGTCCGCAATAACCAACCCGACCTCCCGGTGGCTCAGCACTTCAACTCCCCCTCCCATTCCGTATCCGACCTCTCTGACCTGGGCCTCCTCCACGGCCAGAGTGAGCAGCACCGCAAGTTGGAGGAACAGCACCTCATATTCCGCTTGGGGAGACTGCATCCTCTGGGCTTAAACATTGAATTTTCGCAATTCTGTTCACCCTTGCTGTCTCCTCCCCTTCCCACCTCTCCCTCAGCCCTCGGGCCCTGGCATTCCCTCTCTCTCTATCTCTCCCCCACCCAAGTCGCACTAGCTTCGCATTTTCACACTACAAACAGCTTACAATGGCCTGTTTCCTTTATCATCGATACTTTTTTGCATATCTTTCATTCATTGGTCTTTATCTCTCCACATCACCATCTATATCTCTCGTTTCCCTGATCCCTAACCAGTTTGAAGAAGGGTCTTGACCCGAAACGTAGCCTATTTCCTTCGCTCCTTAGATGCTGCTGCACCCGCTGAGTTTCTCCAGCCTTTTGTGTACCCCTCGATTCTCCAGCATCTGCAGTTCCTTCTTTAACACTAGTGGTATGAACATTGAGTTCTCTCATTTCAAGTAACTCCTGCATCTGAATAAAGTTGCATATTTTAATAGTTGGATGCAGAGTAAAGGGCAAAATTGAAAACTGCGAAATAACAAATACTAAGCAGTTTTACAAATCCATTCTGAATCTGCATGCATTTCTCTGAATGGAATACTATGAATTGTGAGACCAAAGCCAATTCCCAGGTAATAACTTCAAGAACATACGTTAGACATGTGGCTGGAGATATTGACAAAATATTGCTAAAAGACAAATTCAAGAAACACATAGGAAATTGATGTCTGCAGATGTCCAAGACTGACCAGCCCCCAAAATATGAAATATTACACTGTGCTGGTGGTGTTGAGTGACTATACAGTAACAAGTGGCAATATAGTAACAAGGGTGGTGAATCTGGAATTCTATGCTACAGAAGGTTGTGGAGGCCAAGTCAGTGGATATTTTTAAAGCAGAGATAGATTCTTGATTAGTACGGGTTTCAGGGGTTATGGGGAGAAGGCAGAAGAATGGGGTTAGGAGAGAGCGATAGATCACCCATGATTGAATGGCGAGGTAGGAGATTTCATTCGTTGAAACAAGGTGGACCACGTGAAGGTTGCAATCAATCCGGCATGCACAATCAAATAAGATCAAATAGAACAAGTTGTCCTACAACTTTAGGCTGTGCATGCCATACGCAAGAAGAAGATTGAATGGCAGAGTAGACTTGATGGACAAAATGTCCTAATCCTCCTCCTATCACTTATGAACTTATGAATAAATGCCATTAAGTTTGTCAAAATTAAGGGCTTCATGGCCAAGAGTAGCAGATCTGATGTTATCTTAACGTTGATGATTCACGTTCAATATTAATGTGGGGACAACAGTCTCAAACAAATCCCTCTCCCTTGATCTTTATTCACTAAGAGTTATATAATTGTAATCATGAGGCATTGTATAAAGTGTGTATAAACAAGCTAAGGGTTAAAGAATTGTGTAGCTAATATGTAAACTGTACATGCTGGTGTTTCTATTGACAGCAATATATTTTTTTAATTTGATGAAGAGATTGGACTGGTTTGTTAAAACAGATTTCAATGCAATGAATTAATGTCTGCATTAATGCTTACTGCAAATAAAGATGACCCATGCAAAGAACATAGTGATACAGTGGTAGAGTTGCTGCCTTACAGCGTCAGAGACCCGTGTTCAATCCTGACTACGGGTACAGTCTGTACAGAATGTGTATATTCACCCCATGATCGAAGGGCCCGTATCACGCTGTATCTCTAAACTAAACACAAGGTCATTAAGTTGGTGGAATCTTGGTGTTGCGAATGAGTTCATTAGATCAGATGCAGAAAGAATGGGATGGGCATGGGCGAGTATGTAGCGCTGGAAGTCCAGAAGTAATTGGAGAGATAAAGGTGATTGCAAATCAAAATACGTAAGATTTCACATGAATTCCACATTGGGTAATTGAGGGCGATTTAAACAAGAAGATCGGACATCTTCAAAATCATTTGAGAGGCCAAGATTAGGTCAAGGAAACAGATCAACTGTGCCCCATCAGGAGCACTGGTGTTAAAATATTTATTTGTATCCCTTAAAGAAACGTAATAAATCACAGCTGAATATGAAACTCGAGTTTGTTCTATAAGGTTCACAGACTGAAAGATCCTTCTGCATTAAATCCTTTGGAACTAAACTGAATGCTTCCCGAATAATATTAACTCCTTTACAGAGCACTGGTGTTTTACATTGCCTTTAATAGAGCTGCCTTTTTCATTTAAGATAGCACAATATAATTTATTTCTTCACCTTCATTTATTGGTGCCGTGGTAGAGTTGCTACCTTACAGTGCCAGAGACCCAGATTCATACAGAGTTTGTATGTTCTCCCCATGACCTGCATAATGTTTCTCTGGGAGTTCCGGTTTCCTCCCACACTCTAAAGATGTACAGGTTGGTACGTTAATTGATTGGTAAAAATTGTAAATTGCCCTTAGTGTGTAGGATAGTGTTAGTGTGCGGGGATCTCTGGTCGACATACTCGGTGGGCTGAAGAACCCGTTTCTGCGCTGTATCTCAAAAACTTTTTTTTAAATGCACTTGTTGATAAGTTTTTCATCATTTGAGGAAGATATTGCTTCTTTCTGTTCTACTTTGTAACTACATCTATTAAAAGTCTCATTTAAATAGTTCTATTAAGTCAATAATTTATATTAGAAATACTCTGCTTCAGCACCATTGATATTCATTCGTGTTTTCATAGCAATTTAGCTGTGGAATCAATTTATGGAAGAGTTTAGATGTTTTAACTCCATTTAAATAGTTTTGCCTCAAGACCTTCCCATGAGACAGAGAAACATGACATGTAGGCGAATATACAGACGATGCTTATGAGATGTGCAGTATAAAAGGTGTCTGTAGACAAATTATTAATTTATGTTAAGCATTATCTTATGCAAGAGGGGTTGAAACTTCACTCTGCTTTGTATTTAATATTTTGTTCTTGGGCATTTTTCATTCCCTTTTCCACTTTCGCTAATAGTGTGGGATTGGAAAACTGCTAACAGTAAAATTAAATACTGCTTTCTCATGGATGAAATAGAGAATCCCGATCAGTTAGGAGTAGTGTAATGAGTTATAATCTCCTCCAGCAAGCCATGGCCACAAGAGATTTTACTGTGCTGCACTTTTCAAATAATTCTGATGCAGAGTGCAAGAAATCACCAAGACTCCACTATAAAATGTTTATGGAAACTTGACAGAAGAGGAAACTGTCAGTTGGTTATTCTAACTTCAATAAGTTGGATAAATGACTCTTAACCACTTACTATGAATACTAATGTGCAATTGAATAGAAACACGCCCAAAATGTCAATAATTTGCATTGTTTTTACATTTGCAGCCAGCACAAAAGACCCTGAGAAAATAGGAGCAGGAATAGGTCACTGACCTCTTGTTTCCTCTTTCAAAAAGGGTGGCGTAGTGGCACAGCGGTAGAGTTGCTGCCTTACAGCGCCAGAGACCCGGGTTCGATCCTGTCTACGGGTACTGTCTGTATGGAGTTTGTAAGTTCTGCCTGTGACCACATGGGTTTTCTCCAGGTCTGGGTTCCTCCCACACTCCAAAGACATACAGGTTTGTAGGTTACTTGGCTTCTGTGAATTGTGAATTGTCCCTGGTGTGTAGGATAGTGCTGGTGTACGGGGTGATCACTGGTCAGCACGGACTCGATGGGCCAAAGGGCTTGATACCACGCTGCATCTCTAAAGTCACCTGCTCTTTACATACCTCTGTTGATCTGGTGTCCACACCCCTCCAGGGCAAAAATGTCCAGAGATTTACCACTCTCTGCAATAAGTTTCTACACCCCTCATTTTAAATTACTTCCCTTGTATCTTATAATTATACCCTCTTGTTCAAGATTCTTCCAGTAGTGGAGATCTCATCATCTATACCGAGCTGCCACCCGAGGATCATAAATGAGCTAATTTAATCGCACTTTATTCCTCCCACTTGCAGAGTACAGATCAAATCTCTTTAGCCACTAATGATAGGACAACTATCCATCACAGGGATTCATCTCTTTTGCCAGTATATAGAAATGTTACAAAATTTTGAGATTTAAAAAATCAAGTCTGCAATTTATCCCATCAGATAATCCAAAAAAAGAAGTTTAATTTGACACCTAATTCACTTTCATATCTTCAGTATTAAAAACATTATGGCCATTTTTATACTCGGAAATTAGCATCTTGTTCCCTATTGCTTTTCCATTGCCTTAACACAAAAGTTGTGATCGAGGACAGTCAGAAAGCCCATAACTTTCTAAAAAATTAAGAGAAATGAAATAAATTTTCAGTTATTATAGATTGAAGCATTTTGAAACAAATATGAAACAATCTTTCTTGAATGACCTGAAATTAAAGCATATAATTAGTTAGTTACCAATTGTAGCTAATTACAAAATTCAATTATTAGATCTAAACATCTATCCATTTCTTAAGAAAATATTAACATTTTTTTAAAAGCCTAAGTGTCCAAATAACATTCACACAAGAATTCACAATATAACATGATTTTTAAATCTAATTGTCATTCATTTATAGGCCAAATTGAAGGAATTTAGTGTTTAATGTCATAAATTAATGGCCATTTAAATCAACTTGCGAGTGGGATTTTATGGAACGCGATGGTCGCGGTGAATTTAAACCCCATATCGGCAGGAAAAATACTGCCGGTTCCTATGGGGAATAAATCACCTTTTCGCAACATGAAATTTGGATTAAGGTCATCTTAACAAGCAAGTTTATATGTAAAAATAAACAGCTTTTCTTTACCTGTCCCCTATGTAAAATCCGTCCCCGATGTCGGCGTTCACGGCATTAGAATCTAATTTTTATTTTACTCCAGCGCTGAAATAGTCAGGCGATTAAAAAAAAAAAATTCACATACCTGCAGTCGGAACGAATCTTTAGCAAAAGCCGCACCCCGAGAAAATATAACTCCGGAAGGCAGGGGAAAACCGCATTTTAACCCCGCCCCCCCCCCACCCCACCCCCTCAAAGGCGCCAAAGTTGCGCACACGGCCAGTGACAGAACTGCAGCGTCGCTGAAGGTAAGTTTTGTAACATACCTACAGTATATTCTCTTAAATAAAGGTTCTGAAATTTCACCATGTTCCATGCGTAGTGTCACCAATGCCCAATGTCATCAATTGTTCCCCCTTTCAATTGTAACAATTTTCCTTGGCAGCACAGTGGCACCGCAGTAGAGTGGCTACCTTCCAGCACCATAGTGCCAGGTTCGATTCTGACTATGGGTGCTTGTCTGTATGGAGTTTGTATGTTCTCTCCATGACCTGCGTGGGTTTTCTCCCAGATCTTCGCTTCCTCCCACACTCCAAAGACATACAGGTCTGTAAGCTAATTGGCTTGGTGTAAATGTAAAATTGTCCCTAGTGTGTGTAGGGTTGTGTTAATTGTGGGCATCGCTAGTCAGTGCAGACTCAGTGGATCAAAGGGCCTGTTTCCACGCTGTGTCCTTAAACTAAACTCAACTCCAGTCCTCATTCAAACAAGCCAATATGGCATTTACCTTTCTAACCACTTGTCACACCTTACAATTAATTTTTAAAAATGTGCATTAATTAGCCTTTAGTGCATCTTTCCCCATTTAAATAGTACTTTCCCTTCAGATACTTCTTACCAAAGTACATAAATCACACTCTCCCACTTTAAACTCCATTTGCCAAGCTTTCTCTCACTCACACTATCTACCTTTGTCCCATTGCAGAGTCACAATCTCCCCATTGCAATGTGCCTTTTAGTTGTGGCATAAGCAAACTTCGATACTTTACATCCTGTCACCTTTAACCAGGTCAAAAATAAAGTTTAAAAAAATTGAAAACATCCATTTATTCTGAATCTTGATTTTCAACATGATAACCAATCATCAATCACCAAAATCAGTGAGCTGTGATCTTATGCACTAACCTCGTATGTAGCTTCTGGAGATGTAAGCTGATATGGAGTATATTTCCAACAATTGTTGTGTATATTTTATTAAACTGATAATTACATGCGCAATTGGATCAGTTACAAGAAACTAAGGGTAATAATTGACCAATATTTTTTTATGAATGTATACTATTAACTGTGGGGTTCCACAATGATCAGTATTTTGTCCCGCACTTCATGTAATACATTAATGAATCATAAATGAATCATATGAGCCCTTGGAAAATCATATGCAGGTAACATAAATAATGGCTACGGATAGTAACGTTTCAGAATACAAGATATCCGTTATCTTGTCAGTTATGCAGTGAGTGAGAATAAAAGAATAAAAAAGTAGTTTAGTTTAATTTATTGTCCCATGTACTGAGGTAGTGAAAAGCTTTTGATGCGTGCTACACAGTCAATGGAAAGACTACAATCGAGCCGTTCACATGATAAAGGGAATAACGTTTAGTGCAAGACAAAGTCGTAAAGTCAGAATAAAGATAAATTCAAGGGTCTCCAGCGAGGTAGATAGTAGCTCAGGACCACTCTCTACTTCTTGATAGGATGATTCCATTGCCCAATGACAGTTGGGAAGAAAATGCCCCTGAATCTGGAGGAGGCTTGAAGGGAGAGGGGAGAAGAGGGAGTGAACAGGGCGAGTGAATAACCTTTTGAAGAACCCTGTCTGAAGAAGGGTTTTGTCCGGAAACGTCACCTGTTCCTTTTCTCCAGAGATGCTGCCTGACCCACTGTTGCTCCAGCACTTTGTGTCTATCTTCGATTGGAACCTTCTCCTGCTGCTAGTGGCGAGCGTTGCAGGTCACACAAATATGGTAAATAACATTCATCAAGTTAACAGCAGCACAGAAGCAGCTCCTTTAGCCCACCATGTCGACCATGTCAACCATAGTATTTACCTCCAGTTGTCTCACTTGGCCACATTTGGTCTGTAGCCTTCAATGCCTTGACAACGCAAGCGCTGTCTCAATGCTTCTTAAATGTTGTGAGTAATTTATTGTTGCGAGAGCTATAATTTCCTTTTTTCAACCTCGCATCTTCTTCCTGCTGTCCTCAACTGGCAATTTAGCCAAAACTACTTCCCTGCCAAGGCCACAGTTAGAATTTGATGATATTATCACACTAGGATATGCACATTTAAAAGAGGATCTTAGTGGCTTCATGAAGACTTCCTGCTGACTGCTTAAATAGATGAATCAGTACTGAGCTTTAAAGCTTAAATCACTGTGCCAGTTTTAGCTGCCTTCCTGCCCAGCAGATGGGGAGCATTCACTTAATCGCAACACGGTTAAAGCACAACCAGTGCCATTCATGCCGTGAAATTCTACCGTACAGCCTTCTCTCCATGGCCTTTTAAATCCATTCCGTTAAGCTCATTATCCAGCTCCATTAATCTGGCAGTACATTCTGGATTCTAAACATTTGCTGTGTAAGCATAACTTACCTCATGTCAATTTTGGTTCTTTTTGCCCTCATTCTATGTCTCTAGTTTCTTGACCCTCCCAAGACAGAACAGCAAAGCATAAGAACAGGCCATTCAGCCCACAATATCTGTGCTGAATACAATGCCAAGATAAACTAATCGCCTCTGCCCATACAGGATGCATACCCCTCCATTCCTTGCACATCCATGTGTCTTTCCAAAAACCTCTTAAATGGAAGCAAAGAGAACAGTATCTTTCTACCCACAGTGGTTATACCTTTCACAATTTTAAATACCTCAATCGGATCTCTTTGCAATTTTTTCAGCTTCAATGTGAACAAATCCAATTTAGAGTCATAGAGCATGGAAACAGGCTCTTTAGCCTAACTTGCCACACTGGCCTACATATCCCAGCTACACTAGTCCCACCTGCATGCATTTGGTCCATATCCCTCCAAACCTGTCCTATCCATGTACCTGTCTAACAGTTTCTTAAATATTGTGATATTCCCTGCCTCAACTTCCTCCTCTGGCAGCTTGGTTCCATACACTCACCACCTTTTGTGTGAAAAGGTTACCCCTCAGATTCCAATTAAATCTTTCCCCCTTCACCTTAAGCCGATGTCCTCGATTCACTTACTCTGGGCAAGAGACTCTGTGCATCTACCCAATCTATTCCTCTTATGATTTTATAAACCTCTATAAGATCACCCTTCATTCTCCTGCACTGCAAGGATTAGAGTCCCAGTCTACTTAACCTCTCCTTATAGATCCTCAAGTCCTGGCAACATCCTTGTAAGTTTTCTCTGTACCCTTTCCAGATTGACAACATCTTTCCCATAACATAGTGCCCAGAACCGATGCTCTAAATACAGCCTCATCGACATCTTGTATAACTGCAACATGACCTCCCAACTTCTATACTCAGTACTCTGACTGATGAAGGCCAATGCACCAAAAGCCTATTTGACCACCCTATCTACCTGTGACTCCACCTTTAAGGAACTTATGGGGAGAAGGCAGGAACGGGGTACTAATTGTGGATGATCAGCCGTGATCACATTGAATGGGGGTGCTGGCTCGAAGGGCGAATGGCCTACTCCGGCACCTATTGTCTATGTACCGGCACTCCTAAATCTCTCTGCTCGATAACACTCTATAACCCCAGAAGCCGACCATTCACCGTGTAGGTCCTGCCCATGTTAAACTTCCCAAAATGCAGCACCTCGCATTTCTCTGTATTAAATTCCATCAACAATTCCTCAGCCCACATTCTTCAAGTGTATCTATATAATTAGAGTTTCACATCCCTGAAACTTTTCTCATAAATCCCTTCTACAACATCTCCACAACATTTTTTCCCTAAACGTATTGCCCAGAAATAGACACAATATTCATATTTAGTTTAACCAGGTTTTTACCCCCATAAAGGAGCTTTGCAATGTTTGCTTCTGTCTCTATGTCTCAATTTATAGTCAAGAACCTCAGGTTTTGCCAATTGGTGAGGTGTGGCGATGTGTGGTGTGCTACAGTCACATGTACTGTGGTACTGAGAAAAGCTTAGTTTTGCATGCTATCCAAACAGATCAGATTTACCACACATTAACGAATTAGTTCAAACTGTCTCAACCTGTTCTGCCCCTTTCAATAAGCTTTCTTCAAATTTATTAATTCCCTTCTCATGATTCATTGCAACTTTGGATCATCTGTGCAAATTTGAAAATTGTGACTTTCACATTCAAGACTACAATATTAATGTACATTACTTGCAGTAGCCCCCGTACCAATCCATGAGGATGTCCAATTTATGCATCCAGTATAAACAACAATCAGTTATTATCCAATTGTCTTTCAATGCTGTTACACCAAGGCCTTGTACTCTAAACAGTCACAACCCTATTAATTTGACATCTTACTTAATTCCACCTTGTTGGACGCGCACACATACCACATGAACTTAATTCACTTGAACTTCACCAAAAAAACTATATTTAGGTAGACACAATTTACCATTAATAAATTCATGCTGGCGTTATCTAATTAATCCGTACTTGGCCAAGTGACTGTTAACTTTTTTTTCTATGGTGGTTACTTCCAGACCTTCCCTCCATTGAGAATAAATTATTCTTATCAATACTTTGTTTCTGAATAAGGCTATTATATATAAATTTTCACATTCCTCAGGCACCCCTGCGGATCAAAATTCCCTTTGTTGGATCTAATGGGTAATATTTCCAAGATAAGTGTAATAGTTAATAAATGTTAAGGCAGAGTAAAGATGGTGGAGAGAGGGGAGCTGATGTTAGCAGCCGGGTGGCTGTTTGTTGTTTTGTCCATATTATAATGAAACATGGCACTGTTGGCTTGAAACTGTGTCCAATATATTTTTCATGGAAAACTGAATATGTAGTTACCTCATAATTGCCTCCAAAATGGAAGAACATAAGTAGAAAACTGTATTATACACCATTAGTAACCTGACAATTTACATTTATACCTGCAGATTGTGGCCCATTAATGCATTTCCAAGAACCTTTAAGTTCACAATACATTTCAAAGCACTCTGAAAAATAATGAACAATTATATAAAATTTGGTCTTGAATAGATCAACTGGAAGAAATATATAAAGGTTGGTTACTACATTCTAAGAAGCAGGAGCACGTGGCAAGAATCAAAAGTACTGAATTACCGAAAAAGGACACAAAGTGCTGGAGTAACTCAGTGGGTCAGGCAACATCTCTGGAGAACATAGATAGGTGACATTTTGGGTTGGGATCTGAAACATTATCTATTAACCAGAGCAATTAGAAAAATACTCAAAATGTAGTCACCAATTGATGACCGCTTAGCAACTGAAGCTGCATTGATAACAAGGGGAACACAGTTGATTACTCCATGCATAATTTAGTTGCTCAGTGAAAGTATATATTTTAAAACCATGCAAACACTTTTCATCTTCAGAAGTATAATCATATCATATCATTTTTGTGCTATATCTCACAGAATTACTCCTTTAAAGGGATTTAGGTAAATTAGCAAAAAGAAAGTTATTTTCTCTGTATTACCTGATAACAGCCTGGCTCCATTTATAACCTCTTTGCATCTGAATGGCAACATAACAGATTCCATTATCCGACACCCTGAGATTTGAGCACATAATCAAGGCTGACACTCAAGTGCAATACTAAAGATGTGCTGCATTGTAATCAGTTCAATGAGACATCAAACTGAGACTCAATCTGCCCTCTCAGGTGGATGTAATAGAGAGCATGACACTATTTGGGGAAGTGAAAAGGGTTCTTTCTAGTTACACCTCAACTTTATCTGGTCATTATCTCGTTGCTTCTTTGCACCAATTGTCCACTTGACTGAATAAATCACAGTAGACAAGATAATTCAAAACCAGTTCATTAACTGGGAAGCACTTTGGGACCTCTGGAGTTTATGAAAAACACTAGATAACTGTAGCTACTGTCTTTATTTCTGAAATAAAACATATTTTGACATTGCATATGTTTTTCACATGCAATTGCTGATGTAAACTTCAAAGTGAACAATACAGTGGCATTAAGAGAACCCTTGAATGTTATTATTTTACTGCGAGTACCTCACTCCCAGCATCAGTCTCTTGAGACTGGCATCTCTTATTAGTTGATTAATGACATGTTTTTCCTGCAGTGAAAGCTATTGTAAACAAGTTGAGTGGCTTAATAGGTGATCCCTCAGAAATATCTTTTAATTACTAAATTCAATTTATGTTTACTGCTCGTCCTCCATCACATGTACTGAGTGAGAAATACAGCGCCAATATTCTGTCTAAAAATGTTGCTCTGTACAAGGGAAAGGAAACTTTCTCTGTCCTATTTTTCCCTGTTTAATGTGTTTGCGTGGAATTCCTTTGCCTAAAATGATAACAGATTAACTTATAAAACCACGATCATGTGAACAGTTTAGCATTGTTAGCAAATGCATTTTAGGGAACAGTGCTCTGATCTTCAATGACTAAGGCACACATGAGTGGTCTACCAAGGAGAGGGTAAACACATGCAACTTGAGAGAGAATTAATGTGAGAGTTATTGTATTGGGTGTACATGCACACAAATTAAAGTAGATTCAGTGCAAAACTATTACCTTGCTGATATTCAGAGCATAGCTGAAAAGTATTAAGAAGACAGCAGCGTTTCTCTCAGTGTGATTATCTAGATAGCATCCCGTGTCAATATCCAACAAGCCCAAATCATCCATTGTTCACCAACAAAAGAAGGCACAAAGTGCTGGAGTAACTTAGCAGGTCAGGCAACATCTCTGGAAGATGTGGTTAGGTGATGTTTTGGGTCGGGACACTTCTTCAGACCCAACAAGTTCTGAAGAAGGATCCCAACCCAAAATGTCACCTATCCATTTCTTCAAAAGTTGCTATCTGTCCCGCCAAGTTACTCCAGTTCTTTGTGGGTTTTTTAGTAAACCAGCATTTGCAGTTTCTTCGGGCCACACTGTACACTGGCAGCATGCCTATCATAACAAGAATTATTGGACCCCACACAAATAATCTTTTAACCTGGTGCATATAAAGGAGTAACACTGCTCTGTATAATTCACAAAATATTCTGCAAAGACATATAGTTTTCTAGCTTTGTCATTGGCTGTGATGCTCAGACACTTCCACCATTGTGGAAAGGTATTTTTCAAAATAATACTCCTTTAGTACAACAGGCGAACAATTGAATGTCATGCATTTCCATTAATGCTGTAAGTGAAAACATGTAGTGGAACAAAATTCTTCAGAACTGTCCCAAAATGTAATTCTTCACCATCTACTTATCTTATTTTCTACTGAGTGGCTATACTAATTATAATTACTCTATTAAACCAGACAAGACAAAATGAATACTATTATTATTGTCCGAGAAGCTGAATTTAGTTTTTTTAAATGTCTAAAAGGATCTCCATCATTTATAATAGGTGCATTGGTGTTAATGCCATTTGGCCGTTAAAATTAGTTTGCTTTTGTCCCTCATGTTAAGTATACTATAAAATTGCAAACCATTTTTGTTTTCAACTGGGTCGAGATAAAACGTGGGAGACAAATTGAATGCTGAAGGGTCACGTGTAATGCTTTAAAATAAAGAACAGAAATAGATCAGCAATTAAACAATTATTATACAGCTAAAAGAGATAACCAGGTTTTTTGCTCCACAATCGAAAGAAATTCGGAAAAATAGGGTTAAAAAAAAAATCCACCAGCATTTCTAATATGCTCCATGAAAGAGCAGCTCTTTGAAATTCACAAAGCCTCCATCAGCCTGTATTCAGTATCCATGCTTGATAGCCAAGGAATATGTTCCCAGATGCTCCTCTGTTTATTGTTGACTCCGTGTAATTTGTTTGCCCTAATTTGTCTCTGTGTATCGAGGGAGTTCCCTTTTTAATTTTGCCTTCACTGTTTACTACTCATTGTGGAGCAGCGGGCTGTTAAGCTGTGAGAACCACAAGCCAAGGAAGAAGGGAAAAAAAAGGTGATGCAGATTGTTTTAAGCCTCTGTTGCCCCATGGGCTCAAAGGCCTTGCTTGAAGCCTGCACCTGCTCCTCCTCCTGAGACCCAGGGCTCCTGATCTTTACGCCATGCCCTTCAGCTGCCCGATTCCCATTATCCTAAATCAAACACCGTTTTCTACATTCACGCCTCCAGCACTTGGCATGAAATTAATAAGTCTCGCTGATACATTTCAGTGGAAGTGTGGCTTCTTTCACACAGCAGTGGTAGATTAAAAATCCTGGCATCAGTAACACTCACTGCATCCAGGCACACAGTATGACAAGGATGAGTGACATTTGAGTTTAGCACAATAATACTTTTAACTCTTAAATAGCAAGGTATCTGGACAGTTTAAAACTACATCAACCAATCAATGTCAAAGTTAGCACTCATTTCCATGTGTCTCAAAGACATATTTTGTAATTCGTCTATTAGAGCAATCTGATTCTTAAATTCATAACAACTCCACAAAGCCTGAAATTATAATAGGGCTGTAGGTTGTTCAAAGGTTTCTCCAATAAATATAATATTAAAGATGGTTTTAACCTACTCCACCAAGCAGAAGTCGTGCAGAAATGGAGGTAGCTACATATTAGTTAATTCCCTGCAAGATTCCTGCCCAGTGGTTATTTTAATATCACTTGAGCTGCAATAGTGCCAAGCCGAACATGTTGAATATTCATATAGATATCTAAGTCACAGTCATATTTCCAACATCACAGCGTGAGCAAATAGGACCGTGAACAACCTAACAAATGCATCGTGAATGTAGCCATCCTGTGAAAAGCAGTTGATTCTGTGTTTAAGTGGGGCGAGCAATTGAATGTATATTTGTGGCCCACTGCTCAACTGCAGAAGGTGGGGTTACACAGTCGCTTGCAGGTGCTTTGCAATGTGCCTTCTGTTGTTGAACAGTATACATAAACTTTGAGATATGCATATCAGACTTGAGGTAATTGCAGGTGTGTGAATGTTCGGAGAGAAATATAAATAAAAGATGAGTGATAGAATGTATTGCAAGGAAGAGAGTGTGAACCTAGGGGTACCGTTGCTGGGTTTGAGTTCAGTTTAGTTTATTGCCACATGTACCGAGATGCATGAAAATCTTTAGATGTATCATCCACTGATCATTTGTGTAAGGACGTTAAGTTTACTACACCGTGTCTTGGTGTCAACCCATCATGTTCCCCCAAGGAGGCAAGCATTTTGATTGTATCTGTACTTCACAACGTGCCTGTGACAAAACCTCTACTTGAACTTGACATATGACAATAAACTCGACTTTGACCTAAATTCTGCTTTTAGAAGATTTCTTGACCCTCTGCAGGAAAGGTCCTCTCATTTCCATCCAATTTTACGTTTCATAGTAGAATTAGGGAGCTCACGGTCACCCACAATGTAATCATTGTTTTCAACGAACTCTAAAGACCTTTGGGATAACTTTGAGTGCTAGTTGCAGCTGCAAAGTGCCCCTCCATTGAGAAGGTATCAGGTATGAATTCAATGAGGATTGTTAGCAGGAAAAAGATATATTTGCACCGTGTAGTGTGTGAGATTAATGCTGCAGCTAGTGCAGTGGAATTTGATTAAAGATAAGCATGAATCCTTTCAATGACTATTGACTAGTTTCAGATGTTACTTGTTGCTTATAAACCTGCACAGTGAATGAGCGCTCAGGTAATAAATAGCATTAGAGTCATACAGCACGAGACACAGGCCCTTCGGCCCAATGAATCTATGCTAACCAAGATGCCCCAACTAAGCTAGTTCCACATGCCCGTAATTGGCACATATGCCTCTAAACCTTTCCTATCCATGTACATGTCCACATTCCATTCAAATGTTATTGTTGTACTTGCCTCAATTAATTCCTCAACTACCAGCTTGTTCCATATACTCAGCACCCTCTATGTTCCTATTAAATCTTTCCCCACTCAACTTAAGTATTGCCTTCTAGTATTTGATTCTCCTTCCCAGGAAAAACAAGACTGCATTCACCCTATCTATCCCCCCCCATAATCTATCCCCCCCCCCCCCTATAAGATCACCCATCAGCCTCCTGACCTCCAGGTAATAAAGTCTGAGCCTGCCTAACGTCTCCCTATAGCTCAATGATACTTTAATGTCACATGCACCTATGTACAGTGAAATTATTTTCACTGCGTGCAGGCAAAGACAATCCTACCATACATAAGGCACAAGCATACTAAGTGTAAAAGTGTGCGATAGTAGACCACATTGAGTCGGTACCAAAGAATCACCACGCAGGCCTAAGAGTCCCGGTAGCATCCTCATTCATCTTCTCTATATTATTTCCATTAATGGCATCTTTCCTCCAGCAGGATGATCAAAACTGTACACAATACTCCAAGTGTGACCTTCCTTCCAGTTTGTTAGTTTGCGGTTTTCTAAGCTCAGTAAAGCTGAGGCAAATATTGTCGCATTTTAATCACAAATTATATCCACGTTAATTTTTAAGATGAGCTCCTGTGATCAATGCTGCAGTTTTTATTAAATCAACACTGGAAGTTTAACTCAAAACAGGGAAGACATAAACCAGGGCACATGATCACCACTGATAGCAATAAATAACCATTCCCCGAAAGAAGACATCTCTTTACTCCTATCTGAACCACCTCACCAGATTAAGGGTGACACAATGGCACAGCAGTAGAGCCACTGCCTTACAGCGCCAGAGACCCGGGTTCGAACCTGACTACGGGTGCTGTCTGTACGAAGTTTGTACATTCTTCCTGGAACTGCATGGGTTTCCCCAAGTGCTCTGGTTTCCTCCCACATTCCAAAGACGTACAGGTTTGCAGGTTAATTGGCTTTGGTTAAATTATAAATAGTCCCTTATGTGTAGGATAGTGCTAGTGTACAGGGTGATCGGTAGTCGGCGTGGGCCGAAGGGCCTATTTCTATTGGGTATCTCTAAAGTCTAACGTAAATTGACATTATGTGTTTGTGTATATTGCATCGTTATGATTATTGAAATTGATTCTTCTGTGCACAGGCGCTTTAACAGGCACAATTTTAAACCCTTTCATTGTATATTATAGTTGGGCAGGATCATGCTTGATCTAGCTCATATTCAGACCCTCTGCCTATGCTATCCGTTCACCACACTTCCTCTTTGCAGCCCTGTGAATCCAATTGGAGGCTTCAGCCCTTCATGAATAGAAGATCACGAGTGAGGTCTAGGGGTCAGACTAAAAAATTGCACCTTCCTCCTCAGTTTATCTCGATGGCGTGGAGATAATAGAAGCATTTGGAAAGAGATCAAAAGGAGTTGCATTATATTAACATTTAAATAAAATACATTTATTTTAAGAGGCTTCAAGTGCTGTATGTTAATTTAAAAAATTACAGCTCAGTAATATGTAAATAATCCGAATACTTAGTTCTATTTACATTTTCACTCGAGGTTGGTCACCCCATTCAAAGAAAGAAAGAGGTTCCACACTGTGTATACCATCCATGGAAAATTACATTTGGCCACTCAGCTCAGGACATCTACCCCTGGACTCAGTCACCACCACCAACTCAGTACATTCTGGCCTGCTCAATAAGTTAAGAAAATGTTGGCTGTACCCAATACAGTTGACAAATGGTATAGTTCTTGGAGTCAAGAGTCAAGAGTGTTTTATTGCTTTTTCATTTTCATTTTTAAGCCCGACCCAATTACGTGTCCTTGGCATGCTAATTACGTTGTCGCGTTGAGGTGCGCGGCTATCGTGTGGGCTGAGCGGGACAGTGGCATGGAGAAGTTTGGAGGGGTATGGTGTTGTTCGCGGTATCGCGCGGCGCTCTGGGATTTTGTAGGGAAACAAAATCTTCACGCGCCTCCAGCGTGATGTAGTGCATATGCGCGCAGGCGTATTGCGGTGCCACGATACCCGTGCGCCTCAACGCGATGATGAGGTCGCGTAGTTAGCGTGCCAAGGACACGCAAGTGGGAAAGGGGCTTTACTTGCTGCAGCACAACAGAATATGTGAATTTGTAAACACTGTACATAACCGGACAAAGAGGAAAAAAAAAGAAAAAGTTCAATAAATGACAAATATAGTGCAATAATAATGTAGTCTTTTGCAGATCGGAGCTTAGAGCTTATTCATTGTTGTGTTTAATAGCCTGATGTCTGTAGGGAAGAAGCTGTTACTGAACCTGGGAACATTACAGTTTTCAGGCTCCTGTACCTTCTTCCTGATGGCAATGGTGGGATGAGTGTGTGGCTAGGATGGTGTGGGTCCTTGATGATTTTGGCTGCTTTTTTGAGGCAGCAACTATGATAGATCCCTTCGACGGTGGGAAGGTGTAGGATTTTCAGGCTCCTATACCTTCTTCCTGATGGCAATGGTGGGATGAGTGTGTGATGGACTGGGCAGTGTTCACAACTCTTTGTAGTCTTTTTCGCTCCTGGACGTTCAAGTTGCCAAACAAACCCACGATGCGACCAGTCAGAATGCTCTCACCGTGCACCTGTAGAAATTTAGGAGAATCCTCTTCGACATGCCGAATCACCATAATCTTCTCAGGAAGTAGAGTCACTGATGTGCCTTCTTTATAATTGCATCGGTGTGCTGGGCCCAGGAAAGATCTTCAGAAATATGCACCCCCAGGAATTTGAACTTATTGACCCTCTCCACCATCGTCCCATTGATATGAACAGGATTGTGGTTCCTCATCCTTCCCCTACCAAAGTCCACAATCAGTTCCTTGGTCTTACTGATGTTGAGAGCCAGGTTGTTATGCAGGTATCATTTGGTCAGTCGGTCGATCTCACATCTATACTCTAACTCGTCCACCTCTGTGATTCGTCCAACCACAGTGATGTTGTCGGTGAACTTGATGATGAAGTTCTCATTATGTCCGGCTACGCAGTCATGGATATAGAGTGAGTAAAGCAGGGGGCTGAGCGCGCAGCCTTGAGGTGCTCCCATACTAATTGTTACTGAGGATGAAGTGGTTCCTCCAATTCGAACAGACTGTGGTCTGTGGATGAGGAAGTCAAGGATCCAATTGCAGAGGGATGCGCAGAGGCCAGGTTCCGTGAGCTTGATAACCAGCTTGGAAAGGATGAACCAGTTTGGAACGGAGTCAAACAGCACAGAAAGTGGCTCTTCAGCACACCATATCCATGCCAACCTTTTTGCCCATCTACACTGATCCCATTTGCCCATTTTAGAGCTGCATACTCCTATGACCTGCCTACTTAAGACTCTAAATCTTCCTTAAAAGTAGTATGTGAGTCCACCATCTTAATGCAACAAAGGATTCCCGAAACTATTTGTTAAAATAATTTAGGAATGATTTATCACGTGGTGGAATGATGTGATTATTTTTTGTGAAAGGTACATTTTATGGTATATTAATGAAATTACAAGTTACAGCTTTAAAAATATCAAGAATTGTTTATCTTTTTTCCAAAAATGATTTGTTTTAAATTTGCTACTCTATATTGTTTTATACAGAATTTGCATTTGTCAAGAAACAAATCAATTTGAGCAAAACCCTGAAGAAAAGGCACTTCCCAAAATGAATACAATGTTGGTGCAGTTTGCACCCAGTTTGATGGTTACAGTCAAGTTGGACATTCTACCCCCATTTATTTCAATGAAAAAAAAAAGATGGCGGCGCTGGCTTAACAGCTGCGGCCCGCCTGCAGTCCGTCTGTTATTTTATTTTTCTGTCCTGTTTTTAGTTGGGTTTGTTTGTTTTGTTAGATTGTGTGTTTGTGGGTGGGGGGGGAGTAACATGTCTGGGTCTCTTCCTTCTGGAGGGGGGGTGCGACTTCTCTGTCGTATTCCTCGTCTCTATCTGCGCCGAGGCCTAATGGCGGAGCTGGCGGCCTCGGGCCCTGGGGCTGTTCCAGCGCGGCGACCCAACTCTGTCCCGGAGGTGGTCCAGCAGCGGCGGTGGCGGCAGCAGCAGCAGCGGCGACCCGACTCCCAGAGCTGGTCCAGCAGTGGCGGCGGCAGCAGCAGCAGCGGCGACCCGACTCCCGGAGCGGTTCCAGCAGCGACGGCGACCCGACTCCCGGAGCGGTTCCAGCGACGACGGTGGCAGCGGCGGCGGCAGCAGCAGCAACGGCGACCCGACTCGGTCCCAAATCGGGGGCGGCGGCAGTGGCAGCGGCCCGACCACTGGTGGACCCCCCGGGCCGCGGAGTTGAACCGGCCCGTTCGCGGAGCTCGGTTGAACCGCGGGACTGACTACTTACCATCGCCCGGTGGGGTCGCGGCATCTGAAGCCAGGATCGCCTCGGCGCAGAGGGAAACAAAGAGGGAAGAGACAGAGACTTTAAGACTTTGCCTTCCATCACAGTGAGGAGGTGTTTGGTGAACTTACTGTGGTGGCTGTTAAATTTGTGTTTATTGTGTGTTCTGGCATTTTTATGTATTTATTTTTAACTATCTGTATGACTGCAGGGGGACAAAGTTTCGTTTAGACCAAAAGGTCTGAATGACAAATAAAGAATCTAATCTAATCAAATCTAATCTAATGATGGTTTCAGTGACTAGGGTTTTAAATATAGTTCCAGCATTAGGAAAACTAACACCAGAGGCAAGCCAAAGTCCCCAAACCTACTCTGGTCTAACTTAATCAAGTTTTGGATTTGGTATAACTGAAAACCTTGGCTTGGACTTATCACTCTTTACTTTCTCCAGTCCATTGGGAAAAAGCTGGCTTTGTTTTTTGGCTGATCCCCATCACTCATTTGTAAAGTACACTGCACATTCAAACTCCAACCAGTAGCCTGCTTGCACTGATCATTCTTTACCTACAATGGCTATATTTACAAGATTATCACATGAAAATCACAACATGTTTGAACAGACAAGTCACTGCCGCATATTAACGTATCTTCCAATGTTTTCCAGATTAAAATTGATTAGTTAATTCATTTCAAATCTCGAACCGAAACGTTGCCCATTCCTTCTCTCCATAGATGTTGCCTCACCCGCCGAGTTACTCCAGCATTTTGTGTCTACCTTCAAATTACTTCCATCTTTAGAAACTAGCAACTGCAGCTCTTGGTTTACAAAGAAGGACACACGTACTGGAAGTGCTGGAGTAACTCAACGGGTCAAAAAAAGGGTCCTGACCCAAATCGTCACCTATCCATGTTGTCCAAGGATGCTGCCTGACCTGCTGAGTTACTCCAGCACTTTGCGTCCTATTTCCATCTTTATTACAGTATGATTTCTATATTGTTCATGGGAGAGTGCTAGAGTGGTTGATGCTAAAATTGTTCTGCACTCCGACCCACAGGGTATCACTGTGCAGTAGGTGCATGGTTTCCCTCTGAAAGGCCCTCCATGACCATAAAACATATATCTCGATTTTCCCATTAATTTAGTTTAGAGATAGAGCATGGAAACCAGCCTTTTGGTCTACTGAGCACGTCAACTATTGCACAGTGCAGTTCCCAACTCCTTCTTTGCCCTCACCCTCTTTCCACCCCCTCCTAAGTTTAAGGTTCCCACTAACTCCTATGGGCTCCCCTCATCTGCTCATGCTCCCACCCCTTGACATGCTGCAGTGGGCGTATAATTAGGCGACCCTCGAAATACAGAGACTTTGTCATTTGATAAGTAATAACAGGTCTTTGACACATCTTTCATATTTTATTGATGATTTGTTGAATTGTTAAGGCTCCCTATGTTTATGCAGCATGAAAACAACGGCAGAAACCAAATTGGCAAACATGTGAAAACTCATAATTAAACATAGAATTTATGTTTTGTGGGTTATGCATTTGATACTGTTTGTTATCTTGTACATAATGTTTTACGGTTCATAATCGTTACTTCATAGTATGTTCATTATTGACAGTGTTATGCCTTTGCTGGTTTCTGCTTGAAAATAGGTAATTTCTTTTTGTAGCAGGGGAAAACTGTAATCTTATTGTATTGCATTTATTTTTATAAGATTCAGAATAATAATATACAATATTTAGTTTAGTTTGTCACATTTACTGAGGTACAGTGAAAAACATCTGATGTTTACCAGTCAGTGGAAAGACCGCAGCCCGATTATTTCCCATGGCCCAGAGTGAGTGGAGTAATCAAAGCCAAAACTTAAGAACCTGTCCCACTTGGACGATATTTGCGCGTCATTTACGCGACATCATTTACTCGTCACGTGATGCGCACATGGCATACATTACGCATGCATGGTGACGTAGGCAGTGTCGCGCACGGCGCCCCAGGATTTTGGGATTCACAAAATGTTTGCGTGCCACCTGCATGATGCGCAAATCACGCACAAGTGGGACAGGCCCTTTAGGGTTACAACTGGAAGCAGCTCGTCAGCACAGAAAAATAAACATTTTTCACTAAGTGTACTTGCATGATTACAATCAAGCTATCCACGGTGTAAAATACAGGATAAAGGGAATAACGTTTGTGCAAGCTAAAGTCCAGTAAAGCCCAATTAATGGTAGTCTGAGGGTCTCCAATGAGTTCGGGACCAGTCTCTAGTTGTTGACAGGATAGTTCAGTTGCCTGATAACATCTGAAAAGAAACTGTCCCTGAATTTGGAGGTGTGCGTTTTCACATTTCTGTACCTCTTGCTTGTTGAGAGGCAGAAGAAGAGGGAGTGACCGGGCGAGACCCAGCCTTGATTATGTGGTGACTTTGCTGATGCAGCATGAAGTGTAAATGGAGTCGATGGAAGGGAGGTTGGTTTGTGTGATGGTCCGGGATGCATCCACAATTCTCTGCAATTTCTTGCGGTCTTGGATGTAGCTGTTCCCAAAGGCTGATCTAACTTCTGCAATACTATATTATTGCTATTATTATTATATAACTACTATTTGCATTGTTATTATAATTGTATGGGATTTGGGTTGGTCAGTCTCAACCTCCGTTACTTTTGGTTCCCAATGGAAATTGTTGAATTTGGAACTTATTTGGTGTAGCGCAGGAAGTCCCCTGGTGGCCACATGGAGACTGCACGTTGAATTACCTGCTACTCTGATTGTCTGTGATTAAAGAAAAGTAAAGAAGTCAAACCGATTATTACCCATACCCCAGAGTGACTGGAGTAATCAAAGCCAAAACTTAGGGTTACAATTGGAAGCAGCTCATCAGCACGGAAAACTAGACATTTTTCACTTAGTGTATTTAAAGTCAAAAAGTCAAAAGAGTTTATTGTCATGTGTCCCTGACAGAACAATGAAAATCTTTCTTTGCATAGCACAACATAACATAGAAGGCATTGACTACAATTATATACGTAAATATACCCATGAATTAATAAATTAATAAAGTGCAAATAACAGATGGAGGGATATTAATGTTCAGAGTTCCGAGCTAAGTTTAATAGCCTGATGGCTGTGGGAAAGTAGCTATTCCTAAACCGGGTTGTTGCAGTCTTCAGGCTCCTGTACCTTCTACCCGAAGGTAGCAGGGAGATGAGTGTGTGGCCAGGGTGGTGTGGGTCCTTGATGATTCTGCCAGCCTTTTTGAGGCAGCGACTGCGATAAATCCCCTCGATGGAAGGAAGGTCAGAGCCGATGATGGACTGGGCAGTGTTTACTACTTTTTGTAGTCTTTTCCTCTCCAGGACACTCAAATTGCCGAACCAAGCCACGATGCAACCGGTCAGCAAGCTCTCTTCTGTGCACCTGTAGAAGTTAGAGAGAGTCCTCCTTGACAAACCATCTCTCCGTAATCTTCTCAGGAAGTAGAGGCGCTGATGAGCTTTCTTAATAATTGCATCTGTGTTCTCAGACCAGGAAAGATCTTCACAGATGTGCACGCCCAGGAATTTGAAGCTCTTGACCCTTTCAACCATCAACCTGTTGATATAAACAGGACTGTGGGTCCCCATCCTACTCCTTCCAAAGTCCACAATCAGTTCCTTGGTTTTGCTGGTGTTGAGGGCCAGATTGTTGTGCTGGCACCATATGGACAGTTGCTCGATCTCTCTTCTATACTCTGACTCATCCCCATCAGTGATACGTCCCACAACAGTGGTGTCGTCAGCGAACTTGATGATGGAGTTCGCGCTATGACCGGCTACGCAGTCAAGAGTATAGAGTAGGTACAGCAGGGGGCTGAGCATGCAACCCTGAGGTGCTCCCGTGCTGATTGTTATCGAGTCTGGCACATTTCCACCAATACGAACAGACTGCGGTCTGTGAATGAGGAAGTCGAGGATCCAATTGCAGAGGGATGCGCAGGGACCCAGTTCTGCGAGTTTGCAGCTTGGAGGGAATGATTGTGTTAAATGCCGAGCTGTAGTCAATGAATAACAGCCTGACATATAAGTTTTTGTTGTCCAAGTGGTCCATAGCGGAGTGGAGGGCCAGCGAGATTTACAGGCCAATCCTAGAAAATCACAAACCTTCAGCCATACCAGCCACCAAACAAGGATTTCATCAACTTCACCAACAATTTTCATCCTGTGCTCAAATTTACTTGGACCATCTGCGCCACCTCCCTCCCTTTTCTTGATCTCACAGTCTCCATCACAGGAAATAGACTATTGACGGACGTTTATTACAAACTCATGGACTCCCACAACTATCTCGACTACACTTCTTCCCACCCTTCTTCCTGCAAAGACACTATCCCGTACTCCCAATTCCTCTGTCTATACTGCATCTGCACCCAAGATAAGGTGTTCCATAGCAGGACATCCAAGATGTCCTCATTCTTTAGGAAACAGAGGTTCCCTTCTCCCATCATAGATGTGGCCCTCACTCGTGTCTCCATGCTCCCCTTTCCCCTAGTCGCAACAGAGTCCCCCAAGTCCTTACCTTCCATCCCATCAGCCGTCGCATACAACACATAATCCTCCAAAATTTCCGCCACCTCCAATGGGATCCCACCATTAGTCACATTTTCCCATCTCAACCCTTTCTGCTTTCTGCAGAGACCATTCCCTCCACAACTCCCTGGTTAACTCATCCCTTCCCACGCAAACCATCCACTCCCCAGGTACCTTCCCCTGCATCTGCAGAAGATGCACCACCTGTCGTTATACCTCCTCCCTCGACTCTGTCCAGGGACCCCGACAGTCCTTTCAGGATAGCAGAGGTTCACTTGCACCTCCTCCAACCTCATCTACTGGATCCGTTGTTCATGATGTGGACTGTTATAGATTGGCGAGACCAAATGCAGTCTGGCCGATTGTTTTGCGGAACACCTTTGCTCAGCCCGTGTGAATCAACCTGTTCTCCCGGTTGCTGGACACTTTACTTCTCCTTCCCATTCCTACACAGACCTTTCTGTCCGCGGTCTCCTCCATTGTCAGAGTGAGCTAAATGCAAATTGGAGGAACACCATCTCATATTCCGCTTGGGCAACTTACAGCTCAGTGGCATGAATATTGATTTCTCTCACTTCAGGTAGCCCCGGCATTCCTTCTCTCTCTGTCCCTCCCCCACCCAATTTGCACCAGTTTCTCATTTTCAGCCTACAAACAGCTGCAAACGGCCTGTTTCCATTTGAGGAACACTTTTACTTTTTTGCATATCTTTCATTCATTGTTCATTATCTCTCCACATCTCCATCTAGATCTCTCATTTCCCTTATCCCTAACCAGTCTGAAGAAGGGTCTTCTTCTCTCCAGAGATGCTGCCTGTCCCACTGAGTTACTCCAGCTTTTTGTGTCTATCTTCGGTTTAAACAAGCATCTGCAGTTCCTCCTTACAGCAAAATGTAAACCACAGAATGTTCAATTCATTCATAATATATCACCAGCCAGCCTTTCCATTCGTGTTTTGCATCCTCAGCATCTGGTAGCATGCATTGTATTGGACTGAATACTAATCCATGTATTCCTGCACTAAATGATTTTGCATTCCTGCACTAAATAATTGTCCATTCTCTAATCATACCATTTAATTTTTTGCCGGTGCTTGAATTGTTGTCAGTGATCCACAACATAATAAGTACAATAAGGCACCAACATCTAATTTTACAGTGTTCTTCTAGAAATGGTTTCCTCTACAAAGTCACCTTTGCCAAAACGAGGTAATAGCAGAGCATGTAAACTTTAGAACAGCGTTGTGGGTCTATCTGGTTGATATTAATTAAGAATTTGTGGACCTCGTAGAACCATTCTGGGAAAGATGTAACTGTAACCTTTTATTTTTATGAAACATTAATTTTGTTTCTCTTTCCATTGATGCTGCCTGAGCTGCTGAATGTTTCCAGCACATTCTGTATTTGTTGGAAGGATCTCGGCCCGAAACGTCGCCTGTTATTTTTCTCCAGAGATTCTGCCTAACCCACTGAGTTACTCCAGCATTTTGTGCCATATTCGGTGTAAACCACCATCTGCAGTTCCTTCTTACACATAAAACGTGATTAATCTGGTATCCGATTGTTCTGAAATCTCAATGGCTTGGCATCCGGTTCAATCATTAGTTACACTAAGACTTTGGTATCTGCCAGCCCACTACATTAAAATTGTTCATTTGGGGACACACTCAGATCTTCAGTGTTGCCAGATTAGAAGATTTTCCAATCACATGATAATTCTAGTAGTACTTCAATACAGCTTTAATTCTCATTTTAAAAATAAGTGGATTAAAACTGTGTTGATGTATAACTGGAATTATCATATGATTGTCTGGAAAATCTTTTGGCCTGTCATTGAGTGTGCCTGGTTAACAGAGTTACACTGTAGAATCATACATTTTCAGTGATCTCGGTAGACAGTGCTGGAAACAAGGATCTAGTAAGTTTCAAGGGAGCTTGTGAAACAGAACCTATTGAGTGAAAATGAGTGTTGGAACCAAGGTCCCAGCGATGGGGGAGATGGGAGGGGAGGGGGTTGGGTGGGAATACCAAGGGCCCCAGTGTTTCAAAGGGAGCACGGTTAACTGAGCTTCCATTAAGTGGACAGGAGTACGGGACACAGGGCTCTGGTGCTTCTAGAAGTAATTGGTGAAAACTGTGCAAACTTTTCCACTGCAGCTGATTTTCTGGGCACAGCAGGATTTACTGAAATGTAAGTGGGCCTGGTCTCTTCAAGATTGAAAAGAGACACTTGAGCGACACTGGAGGAGACTGGTGTGATCAACTTAATAAAGGCTACAGACAACCAAGATGAGGGACACCAATGGATTGTGTTTCTAAGTTGTGTCAACCAAGGAGATATTAAAAAGAGATTGCGGGTGGGGAACTGTGGACATATAGTCTGAGCAGGTCTTTTCAGATGATTTAGAAGGAAGCCACCTGTCTTCTTGGCTGCAATTAATTACAAATGAACAGAAGTTAACTCATATGTGAGGTAGTAATTCGCTACAAAAGTTATTTTTTACGAAGCAAATCTTCAAGTAACAATATTGGAGGCATAAGTGAGTGCAGCTGCTGGAATCTGGTGCCAAATAATGGACAGTTACTGAAGGAACTCAGCAGGTCAGGCAGCATCTGTGCAGGGAGATGGACACTGACACATCAATTGAACATTTCATTCCTCAGATGCTGCCTCACCCGTTGAGTTCCTTCAGCAGTTCTCCTTTTTCAAACAATAGTGGTTGGTGCCTGCCAAACAAAATCTATAATGATTAGCATTCAAAAGATCAACATGCAATTATAATTGCTGAAGGTACTAATGTTTGTTTACTTCAAAATGTAGCAGGAATCAATGGCACAGATTTCGTCATTTTCCCCACTGCTTCTGCAAAATTAGCAATTTGACGAGTTCTTGCAGCATCCTTTAAAGCTTACGTGCTTTAGCAGTTAATAGCAAATAATTTCAAAATAAAGTGAAATGATATCTCATCATTTTGAGATTGTTAGTTTACCGCTAAACAACCACCTGAAACTTCAAAATAACTATTACAAATGTAGAGTGTTTCAATGCAATCTCACTTTCACTTATTTCCTTTTTTATACCTGATTTTGTGTTGAATTCATATACTTAACATTTCCTTAGTTAAGAAAACACATGGTAACGTCATAAGTCATTGGTGCAGAACTGGCCATTCGATCCATCGAGTCTAATCAGCTTGAATTCACATACTTGACATTACCTTGGTTAAAGAAACAAATGGTAGTTTGTAATAAGTCATGGGAGCAGAATTAGGCCATTCGGCAGATCTAGTCCTGCGAGATCCTGCTAAACAGGCATCAGCTCTCTGATGCCTGTTTTGTTTCTCTGCACCATTATCAACTTACTATGCAAAAGTCTAAACATGTTTGTAAATGTAATTCTGGGCAACAGCAGAGTCCATCAAGTGCCCAACTACAGCAAAATCTGGGCCACATGGTAAATTATGGTGTTTAATTTACCAAATAATTTGAAGCTTCACATGATTTGCACAGTAAATGCCACCATTTTTTTTTAAATAACCTTGCATCGGGATGTTAAAGGGTATTATTGTAGAATTCAAAGAGCTCATATATAGTGAACCACAGTAAAAACACTTCCCTGTGTTTTGGGGAATTATACACACACCAGTTATTAGTACCTGATCCATGAGTAACAATGTCATGTCTAATTGGGCGCCTTTGGTAGAGCAGCTGTGTAGGAGCCATTAAGCTTAGGTCAGTATTATTATCCTGTCTGATATTTTTAGTTTTTAGCTATCTGCCTGTACTTTTGTGGGTGGGATTTGATACATAGGAGGGGTGTGTCCTTTTATTAGAGGAGTCTCGCGCAGACTCGCAAATTAGGAGTTTTAGTTTTGTGTCGGAGTGTGAGGGGAAATAGTTTTCCACCATGATCATGACACACACGTGTTACGAGATGACATACCTTTATAAGAAGAAGCTTTTATGTGATTTATATGACGTGAATGGAGCAGCGAAAAAGAATGGAAAGTTATGAGTTATTTCTTTGTTTTGTATTATTTCAATAAACGACTAATTAATCATGAAACGACATCTGGAAGATTCATTAATGTGCATCGTGAGTGCGTTAGGCTATACCTTCAAATCATCTTCGATAATTAATGGCTATCGAAATTGGATTTTGAGAACTTTGTAAAAACTGCCATTGTAAGCTGCCTCTGCACCAGCGACCTGGGATCGATCCTGACCTTGGATGCTATCAGTATGAAGTTTGCACGTTCTCCCTATGAACATGTGGGTTTCCTCCAGGTGATTTGGTTTCCTCCCACACCCAAAGACGTGCAATTTTATAGGTTAATTGTGAGAGAAAAAAAATCCCCCCACTAAGGTGAAGGGAGTGGATGACAAAGTAGGGTAACATAGATAGTGTAAATGGGTGATCAATCACTGGCAGAGACTCGATGTGCTGAAGGGCCTGTTTCCTGGCATATCTCTGAACTAAACTGAAAACGATCTCCTGGTACTAAACTAATCTCCTGGAGAAAACTCCAAGTTAATAATAATGGGTATGGAATCAAACAATGGACAAACGGTATCCAGTTTCTCACACTTTCCAGCATCAACACATATTTAGAGTCTGAAGAAGGGTCTCGACCCGAAACGTCGCCTATCTCCTTCGCTCCTTAGATGCTGCTGCACCCGCTGAGTTTCTCCAGCTTTTTGTGTAACCCTCGATTCTCCAGCATCTGCAGTTCCTTCTTTAACAACATATTTAGAGATTACTGTTGCAATTTTAACACACAAACATTTAATGTAGTGAACATTTTTTTGTCTTTATAATAAATAAATAGTTAACGGTTGCAATAAAAATAGAGACCGAGAGAAATGGCAAACATTCATCCAACAATAAGAATATGAAATGCTGGAAACAGTCAGCAAGACAGGCAGCACTTTTGGAAAGAGGAACAAAGCTGACATACAAGGTTGAAGAAATAGCGATCAATTCAACAGAAGCGAGTGAGATGAGTGGAAAAATCAAAATGTTGAGTCATATTAACAGTTTGCAATGAATGGGTCCGAATAGGTAATAAGCTATCAGAGTGAGGCCAAACGCAAATTGGAGGAACAGCACCTCATATTTCGCTTGAGCAGTTTGCAACCTAGTGCTATGACTTTTGATTTCTCGAACTTCAAGCAACCCTTGCTTTCCCTCTCTCTCCGTCCCTCCCCCACCCTAGTTCTCTGACCAGTTTCACTGTCCTCCTGATTGATTTTCAGTTTATATTCCTCGTTGTCACCTTCCCGTCAGCCAACATTGAACCATTCTACATTTCCTAGATCACCATTTGCTTCAATCTATCATTTTCACACCTTACCCTTCCATATCTGTAGCTTCCCTCTCCCCTGACTCCAGTTGAAGAAGGGTCTCAACCCAAAACGTTACCCATTTCTTCTTTCCGGAGATGCTGCCTGTCCCGCTGAGTTACTCCTGCATTTTGTGTCTATCTTAAGTAATAACCCAGATGGATTGGTCATTCTGGAGACAGGTGAAAGGGCTGACTCGGATGAGGATTTGTGGCCAACGAAATGGGCACAAAGGCTGAGCCAGTGCATGGATAATTCCAAATAAAGTCAGATTCACAATTCATTTAGATGGGGATGTAGGGGGGATGAAGCCGAGTCTTCTGCTGAAGACTACGATCAGACAGTGGCAGATCATATATATAGGGAAAAGTGAAAACACAGCAGGTGATAGAACTCGAGACAGGGATTGGCTCAGAGGGAAGTGAAAGCAGTGAAATATCTTTATGGGTAATAGAATTTTTAATAATTTGAATGTGATCTTTGACATCAAAAAGGAAAGGAAAAAAGTGATTTGATGCGTCATTGAATGTGATGGAGAATAATTTGGAATTGGGCACTATCACGGCTTTGAGATAGATAGGTGCGGTTGCAGAGAAAGGTCATGGGCCATCATGTACTGATGCACAGCGTGGATCTAAGAATGCAATGTGAACACGGTTTCAAGAAACACTGGCATGAAAACAGGCATGCCAGTGGGTCCAAATTGTGTAGGATGGAATTCAAGTTGGAAACATTTGCGGAGAAAGTGATGTAACTGTATATCACTTATATGATCCCTTATATTTTGCCCCATTCTAAGATTCAAAACAGTTTATAAATTATAGTGTCTGTATCTAGGGGCCGGGTTGCAACATTGATATGATCTGAAGGTGAATATTAAGAATCATTACAAGAGCAGAAAGCATGTGGCATGGCTGATCACCATGATCATATTAAATGGCGGGGAGAGGCTTGAAGGGCCTCATGCCAGGCTCCTGCCCCCTTGTGCGTTCTTGGGTGAGATCACCTGGTGTCCAGCATCGTGTGCCCAGCCTGGCATCAATGCAAAGTAGGTTATCCATTCATGTATCACGTGGCTGCTTGTGGAAGCTTGACATACACTAATCCTGCAATGCACTTGTCTGCATTCCAACAGTGATTGTGAACTGATTCCGAATAACCTGAGGTTCTCAAGCCACTATGTTTGTTGGTGGCATGGTGGCGCAGCGGTAGAGTTGCTGCCTTACTGCGCCAGTAGATCCAGGTTTGATCCTGACTACGGAAGCTGTTAGTACAGAGTTTGTATGTTCTCCCCATGACCGTGTGGGTTTTCTCTGAGATCTTCAGTTTCCCCCCACATTCGAAAGATGTACAGGTTTGTAGGTTAATTGGCTTGGTAAAGATGTAAATTGTCCCTAATGCGTGTAGGATAGTGTTAATGTGCAGGGGTCGCTGGTCGGTGCGGATTCGGTGGGCTGAGAAGTCTGTTTCTGCGCTGTATCTCTAAACTAAACTAAACTAAACTTGATGCTTATTGGGAAGAAATTTGGATTGAGGATTTAAGAGGCAAATTTCTTGGGTGCTACAAGTGTTGTCGGAGCACCATAGCAACATCCATAGTTCAAGCACGCACAAGCTGAGGAGAATGATGTATCAGACCACATATAGATGAGGGTAATTACATTCATGCAGCCTTCTAGAAGTGCACAGAGCAGACATTTATAAAAGGTTGCCGATTTATTTTGCTCCAACCATCATTCTCTCACAGTTTTTCAACAGGAGGTACCCTTCCCCACCAAGCCCTTTGCCAGCTTCTTTAAATGGATTACGTTCCATTTACAGATTAAGGAATTGATTTCTTTAAGCCTAAGATTCTGCACGGGTTTGGTGCATCGCGAGGGAGTGGTGTGCTAGTAGTACAATAATGTTTCCTGATGCTCCTGTGCAAATAATTGTTTGGATTCGTGGATGCACGAGTAACCAGTCCCCATGAAGCACAGCCTGACTTAAAGAAACAGCAGAGGACACAAAATGGACAAGCGCTGAAAGAGGAAGAGGAAGAGTACGGTGACAAGAGCATTCAGTAGGAGTTCATAGCTACATAGCACTGGCAGCAGATATCAAGGCATTTACACCTTAATCTTTACAGACTGGAATTGGAAATAATTGCTTTATTTTACATTTTACCATTCTTTGTCATGCACAAAAGTGACTGAGATCCTCCAATGAAAGGAAGCGGACTACATTTCGTACAGAAAAACACAAAATGCTGGAGTAACTCATCAAGTCAGGCAGTATCCCAGGAAAACATGGTAGATGACGTTTTGGGTCAGGGTCCTTCTTCAGACTAAATCATCACCTATCCAGGTGCTCCAGAAATGCAGCCTGTTCTGCTGATTTATTCTAGCACTTTGTCTTTTTTTTTTGTAAATGTGCATTTGCAGTTCCTTCATAAGATCATGTGATAGGAGCAGAATTGGGCCGTTCAGCCCATCAAGTCTACTCTGCCATTCAATCAGCTGATCTATCTCTCCCTCCAAAACCCATTCTGCTGCCTTCTTCCCAAACTCTCTGACACCTGCACTAATGAAGAATCCATCTATCTCAGCCTTAAATATATTCATTGACTTGGCCTCCACAGCCTTCTGTGGCAATTCACCACCCACAGACTAAAGAAATTCCTCCTCATCTCTTTCCTAAAAGAACGTCCTTTAATTCTGAGGCTATAACCTCTAGTCCTAGACTCTCCCATTAGTGGAAACATCCTCTCCACATCCACTCTATCCAAGCCTTTCACTATTCACTAATGCCAGCTAACCTGGGAAGAGTCACGATGTCTTTACTTTGTGACAGCACTCCACGCTAGCTAAATGTGTGCAACCAACAGATGGCAACCTGGATGAAGACATGTATCTGCTACCACGCTCATAACACGCACACACATTCACAGTGTGTGTAACATCAAAACTCTGCTGCCACACAAATGTGGTAGATAGTAGCTCAGGGCTGCTCCCTACCTACAACTGGAGAAGAGTCCTGAGCTACTATCTACCTAATTGGAGACCCTCAGACTATCTCCTTTCTCAGACCTTATTGTGCACTAAACATTATTCATGTTATTCCCTTTATCATGTATCTGTTCACTATGAATGGCTTGATTGTAATCATGTATTATCTTTCCACTGACTGGTTAGCACGCAACAAAAGTGTTTCACTGTGCCTTGGTGCACGTGACAATAATCTAAACTCAAACTCTGATGTTAAAAAGCAGTATTGAAACAATGCTCTCACTGTAAAGTTAACACTCTGCATCCAAGACCTTTCGTATCGGAACCCAAATGTTAAATATTTCTTTTTCCACAGATTCTACTTGACTTGCTGAGTGTTCATGGCATTTTTGATTGTATTTTAGATTTCCAGCATCTGCAGCCATTTTTATAAATGTTATTTATGATCCTCATTCTAATTTTTGAGAACTTTCCAACTGGAGCTTCCATTTTCCCTTTTTGTTCAACTCAATTTAATTTGAGTAATTCCTCATCTAAAAAAAAATAATGGGGGCAATTGCTACAGTGCATGAATCTGCCAACTATTTGGCTAATTATCTTCAAAACCTCCCCTTGCCAAGTCACACTTGGTAGAAACGAAATATAACAAGAAGATCCAAACCAACTATTAATATAAGTTTACAACCACACTGTTTACCATCAGTTTCACACACTGGCACATTGTGTAAAAGCAACGCGATTTAAATATATAAAGTACCAAGAAAGTAATCCCACATAATATTGTTTCATCAATTCACAAGTCATCCTAGTTGATAAGTACATATATCATTTAAGTACACTTCTGCTATCCATGCACCCTAATGAAAACTGCCTCACTGAATTGGCATTTATATATCCGTGATTAAATACTTTACTTTCACCTTTAACGTAGCACATAAAAATGTCTATGTGGCCTTCCATAGCAAAGTCTTTCACAACCTTACACTGAAGGCCTTATTTATACTGTGATGGACTATGACTTGCACTGAAAAGTTTTATCATATACCTAGATGTATGTAGTTTTGGAAATGCCTAAAATTAATGAAGGAGAAGCATTTTTGTGCAGGAGATTTGTAAAGAACTGCAGTATCAAAATCTGATGTATTAGGTAGATGGGACATCCCACTACCCAGTAACAATTATGATTGAATGTACCGTTCTAGTAGCATATATATCAGTTAAGTACTATACATATAGAGGAGAAGACTTTACTGGTGTAAAGGAGCTTCTCGGTTATTGTAACTGGCAATAATTTCACATTGGTCTGAATGACAATACTTGTACTGAGTGATTCCTAGTGACCTTTCACAGTATGTCAGTTTTACCGCTTAAAGTGCAGAATACACAATGATGTTTCTTTAGCACGTTTCATTTGACCAGCTCGTTATCTGTGTATTCGTCCATTTCCACATCTGAATCAAAGAGTGAATGGCCTGTATAATCAGTGTCTGGAGTTTGTGAATAGGAAACACTGTTCTCCGTTAACTCCTCATCAAATGTTTCTGTGCGAGAGTACAAACTGAAATCTTGGAGTGGTGTAGGAGTCAAACTATCTTCACTTGTTTCGTCTTCATTACTGTATGAAGCATCGTCGCTCTCTTCTGTCCATTCAGGCCAGAACTTCCTCTTAATTCTCTCACAATACATCGCAAGATTAACCAGCTCATCTGAAAGAAAAGGATTAAAAAGATGAACCATTGGAAATAGACTCTGAATATATTTCCAGTAACTGGTTTGCAAAAATAATTTGATTATTCACTATTGTGTGTAGAACATTATGATGTAGTTTATTATGTTTGTAGGACATCACAAAATCATACGGTTACTACCACAAAGAAGGTGGTTATTCCTCACCACCCTCCCAATTATGTTCCTTTCTGTCTTTCTTGTCCATATTTTCCTTTAGTTCCCTGTCAAAAACCATGATTGTCTCAATTTCCACTATCCTTGCAAGTAATGAGTTTGCAATCACAACTACTCTCTGCCTCAAAAACATTCTTCCTAGTGTCAAGGGTTATGGGCAGAAGGCAGGACAATGGGGTTGAGAGGGAAAGATAGATCACCCAAGATTGAATGGCGGAGTAGACTCGATGGGCTGAACGGCTAATTCTGCTCATATGACTTATGAATCCTTTAGATGGATTTCTGGAAGTTTATAATAGAAGAACAAGCATGGGCACAAAAAGCTGGAGTAACTCAGCGGGACAGGCAGCATCTCTGTAGAGACGGAATGGGTGGCGTTTTGAGTCGAGACCCTTCTTCAGACATAGAAGATATTCTTCAGATATAGAAGGGATATATAGACACTGAGTTAAAACAAACGCACAAAAGCAAAACATTATATGTTCTTGAAATGTGAAATTAAAGCCGATAGGATTGTAAATATTCAGCATGTCAGTCAGCACCTGTAAAGAAAGAAACAGTTAATGTTACAGTCTAATTACCGCTCATCAGCTGGTGAAATGGAAAGAAGAAAATATTTTACAATGTTGATTGCTTTCCCCCTGATTTTCAGTCTTAGTTCCATCGAGTCATGTCATCATTCAACACAGACGGAGCTTTCAGCTGACAATACTCAGGATATTGTATAAACAAGTAATTGCAGATGCTGATTTACTAAAAAGGACAAAGTGCTGGAGTAACTCAGCAGGTCAGGCAGCATCTCTGGAGAACATAGATAGATGACAATTCAAGTCAGGATCCTTCTTCAGACCAGAAGGGTCCCGATCTGAAAAGTCACCGACCCATGTTCCCACAACATGCTGCCTGACCTGCTGAGGTACTCCAGCACATTGTCTCATCCTGAATATATTGTTGCTTCTGCCTCCTTTCAACCGCTGATCATTTTAGAACCATAAGCCTTATTCAATAAAAAAAACATTGTGCTGTATGCACTGCACCAGTACCACATCACCTGAAGAATTGGAGCCAAAGCAAACAGTAATTTCATTTCTTGCTCTTTCCCCACAGCCCAGCAATACATTTGTTCCTCACTGGAGACGTCATTTATAATCTGTCGGCTAAAAGATCTCAGAAGGATATTGTCAAAAGAGTGAGATTAAGTTGGGCGGGAGGAGGCTCTTTCGACCATAACCGTGTCTGTCCAATCCAATTACACTAAATACCTTATGTCAGAACAATATTTTCTATGTTTCATAATGCATATTCTAGTTTTCATATTAAGAAGGAGAAATAACCAGTGGCAAAAATATTCCAAAGTTTCACAGTCTTCCTCTAAATTAAGATTTAAGGAAATCCTTGCACAACAATAGGATTCTAAATAAAATCGCAGTTCTTTCTTAAACACTTTGTCTACTCCACTGCGAAATCTCCTCAAGCTACGTCTACTTTGAAGAAGTTCTCCTCTCTCCGAAGACAATGTCGCCTATTCCTTCGCTCCATAGATGCTGCCACACCCGCTAAGTTTCTCCAGCATTTTTGTCTACCTTCGATTTATCCAGCATCTGCAGTTCTTTCTTAACCATTTAACCAATACCAATTGCTTATTAAATGAACAGATTACAAATAGTTTTAAAGCTCATATTTTTATTTTTATTTATAGAGCCTAAGGGGAACAAAAATTCTCACACATTGGTTACATCATATCCACATGAGCGGAAATACAGCTGAAATATGTGTGATTTCAGGGTTTTATTACTACCTTGAAACATATAATGTCAATTATGTTTTTGTGCAAACTAAACAATGTATAAAACCAATTATAAATGTATACATAACGGGTGAGGCAGCATCCATGGAGAGAAGGAATTGGTGACGTTTCAGGAGGAGACCCTTCTTCAGACTCTGAAGAAGGGTCTCGACCCGAAACGTCGCCAATTCCTTCTCTCCTTAAATGCTGCCTCACCTGCTGAGTATCTTCAGCATTTTGTGTCTACCTTCGATTTTACCAGCATCTGCAGTTCTTTCTTAAACATATAAATGTATATATTATATAAATTAAAAAATATAAATACATTGCCTAAAAAAATCAACACATCTTAGGTTATAATGTGGTTATTTCGATATATTTCAAGTTGGGAATGTATTTCAAACGTTCTTAAATTTATCAACTTGTATGTTGATATATAATTTCAACATTTTTGATCAAATTGTAAGAGTCCATAATTCTAAAGGGTCCAAGGAGCTCAATAGCAAAATTAATTTGCCTGCAGCACCACCTTGTAGACACAAGGAGAATATCAGGGACTAAAAACTAATGGCTGTCCCACTGCATTACCACAGGAGGTCACTATTTTTCAGTACTTTCTCTGAAAACCTGAGAGTAGGCTTTGAAAATATTAAACGTCTCTAAATGTATCTTAAACTTATGATGCATTGTGGTGGAAGTTGAGCAGAATACCCACTTCTGACGCAAAGAAATTAGGAAATTCAGGTGTGAGTTACGTTCATTTTATTCTCTGCCAGAATCTCCTTGCACTGTAACTTCAAATTCACAAAACCTCCACTGAAATTGTCAGCACAACACTGCTGCAGCTATGTTTCCTATATAAAAGTGCAGGAAGGCCAAAATTCCTACATATAAGATCTGTGATATTTCAGGTATGTATACCAACAACATGGCTTTTGGATCAGCCATGATCATATTGAATGGAATGGCTTGAAGGACCGAACTCTTACACCTATTTTCTATGTTTCTAACAACATCGCCTGATCAAGACGATCCTACAACTCTGACACAGTGCCACTATCAGGACAACGGGCTTTTATGGCCAAGTTAAGACTATACATTTTTATCAACTTTGGACTTCAATCATACAAAAAGGTGCAAAGAAGCGTGGCGACTCTTAGACATAGAAACGTAGAAATTAGGTGCAGGAGTAGGCCATTCGGCCCTTCGAGCCTGCACCGCCATTCAATATGATCATGGCTGATCATCCAACTCAGTATCCCGTACCTGCCTTCTCTCCATACCCTCTGATCCCCTTAGCCACATCTAACTCCCTCTTAAATATAGCCAATGAACTGGCCTCAACTACCCTCTGTGGCAGAGAGTTCCAGAGACCCACCACTCTCTGTGTGAAAAAAGTCCTTCTCATCTCGGACTCTTTTGTACTGTCTCAATGTAATCTACTATTCTTACACTCTTGTACTTAAGTATGATTTAATCCTTAATAAGATTCTTCACCAAGATGCAAAAGGAATTTCCCTCCACCTAATTACATGTGCCAATGAAGTACCATTGAACCATAGAATAACACAAATTAATTAGACTAGTATTAATTTTTATTTAATCCGAAAGTTGGATGTTTTTAAAAATATGATGGTGAGAATTCAATGGAAGTCTGGCTAATGAGAGAATTTGAGAGCCTTGTCTGGAAAAAGAAAGAGGCATGGGTCAGATACAGGCAGCTAGGATTTCTGTACCCCTAAAGGAGTTTAGAGGACTGAGGAGCATACTCCAGAAGGAAATCAAGAGGGCAAAATCGAGGCAAGGAGCATCTCTGGCACATAGGATTAAGGAAAGTCCAAGGAGATTTTACAAGTACATTAAGGGAATGTAGTTAACTAATGAGAAAACAGGGCCCTTCAGAAGCCATCTATGTGAGGAGATGCAGGAGATGCGCAAGGTCTTCGATTAATATTTTTCCTCAGTTTTTACTGTGAAGAAAGACATGAAACTATATAACCATATAACCATATAACAATTACAGCACGGAAACAAGCCTTCTCGGCCCTTCCAGTCCGTGCAGACCATTTATTTTCCCCTAGTCCCTTCTACCTGCACTCAGACCATACCCCTCCATTCCCTTCCCGTCCATATACCTATCCACTTTACTTTTAAATGTTAAAATCGATCCTGCCTCCACCACTTCTGCAGGAAGATCATTCCACACAGTCACCACTCTCTGAGTAAAGAAGTTCCCCCTCATGTTACCCCTAAACTTCTGTCCCTTAATTCTCATGTCATGCCCTCTTGCTTGAATCTTTCCAACCCTCAATGGGAAAAGCTTATCCACGCCAACTCTGTCTATCCCTTTCATCATTTTAAAGACCTCAATCAAGTTCCCCTTAATCTTCTGCGCTCCAAAGAATAAAGACCTAACTTGTAATGAAGACCAGGGATCTCAGAACAGGAATTGGAGATGTCTAGATGACAGTCCATATTACGGTCAAGGAGGTGCTGGACTTCTCCCAGGACTGATAAGATATATCCAAGGACACTGTGGGAAGCTAGAGAAAAAGTTGCAGAAGATATATGGAGATATATGAATCACTATTAGCTATGGTGAGGTTCTGGATGACTGGAGGGTGGGTAATTTTAGTTTAATTTAAAGATACAGTGTGAAAACCAGCCCTTCAGCCCACCGAGTCCGCACCGACCTGCAATCCCTGCACATTAACACTATCCTACACACACTAGGGACAATTTACATTTATACCAAGCCAATTAACCTTCAAACCTGTACGTCTTTGGAATGTGGGAGGGAACCAAAGATCTTGGAGAAAATCCACTCAGTAATGGAGAACGTACAAACTCCATACAGACAAGCACCCGTAGTCTGGATCGAACCCAGGTTTTCGCCGCTGTAAGCACTGTAAGGCAGCAACTCTACCGCTGCGCCATTGTGCCACCCCAATGTAGTGCCTCTTTTTAAGAAGGGCTACAAGGAAAAGTCTAAGGACCATGTTAGTGAGGCTAACATCTGTGGTAGGTAAATTACTGGAAAGGATTCTGAGATAAGATATATATGCATTTGGATAGACAAAGGCTAATTACGGATAGGCAATGTGGTTTTGTATGTGGGAATGTATTTCACGGATTTAATTGAAGTTTTCAAGAAGTAACCAACAAGGGTGATGAGGGCAAGGCTACAAATGGTGTCTCTATGGACCTTAGCAAGGCCTTTGATAAGGTTTTGCATTGTAGGCTATTCTGAAAGGGTAGACCGCATGGGATCTAAGAAGAGCTAGCTGCATGGACATAGAATTAGCTTCACAGAAGGAAGCAGAGGGTGGTAGTAGGAGGTCGTCTAGGCCTGTGACTAGTGGTGTGCATCGGTTGGTACTGGGCTCATTGCTGTTTGTGGTTTATATCAATGATTTAGATAATAATGTGCAAGGCATGATTAGTAAGTTTGTACATGATACTAAAGTAGGTGGAAGTGTAAACATTGAAGATGGTTATCAAAAATTACAGCCGAATCTTAATCAGTTGGACAAGTAGGCCCAAGAATAGCTAATGGAGTTTAATGGAGCTAAGTGTGAGGAAAAGTGCATTTTGGGAAATCAAACTAGAACAGCATCCTCACAGGTGCCTGGGGAGTGTTGTCGAGCAGTGGGATCTAGGAGTACAGGGCACATAGTTTCCCGTCTCAGGTAGAGGTGGTGGTTAAGAAGGATTTTGGTACATTGGCCTTCATCAGTCAGAGTATTGAGTATAGAAGTTGGGACATTATGCTACTATTGTAAAAATACATTTAACGTATTGTTTAAGAAAGAACTGCAGATGCTGGAAAAATCAAAGGTAGACAAAAATGTTGGAGAAACACAGCGGGTGAGGCATTTTTAGAGTATTTAGAGTATTTAGATTATTTAGAGTATTAGAGTATGAGAGTATGAGAGTATTGTGTTCAGTTTTCCTCACCCTGCTGCAGGAAAATGTCATTTAAATGGGAATAAATACAGAGAAGATTTATGAGGGTGCTGCTAGGACCGGAGGACCTGAACTGTAGGGATTTTATTCCTTGGAATGCCGGAAGATGTGGGGTGATCTTATAGAGGTATATAAAATCATGAGGGGGGTTGACAGGGTGAACGCACAGAGTCTTTTAATCAGGGCAAGAGAATCAAGAACCTGTGGCATAGTTTTAAGGTGAGGGGGAATATTTAATAGGAACCTGAGGGGCAACTTTTTCATTCAGATGGTGTTGTACACATGGAATGAGCTGGCTGAGAAGAGAGATGAGGCAGGTGCAATAACAACATTTAAAAGACAGTTGGAAAGGCAATGGACAGAAAAGACTGAGGGATATGGAGCATATGCGGGCAAATGGGATTTGCTTAGAGGGGCATCTAGGCCAGCATGAATGAGTTGAGCAGAGGGGCTTCTTTCCATGCTCTACTGATAATCTTATTTTTCTTAATTGATGAAGATGAACAAGTGGATATGGTGTATTTAGATGTTTGTGAGGTTTACAAAAAGAACCCAGGTGGGAGATTGATGAACGAAGCAGACCACATGGAATTGTGGATAAAGATAACATGAATGAAAGTTGGTTAATAGAGGGGAAAGTAGGAGTACAAATATTTTAGGACATTTTCAGCTTGGCAGGTTGAGGTATGACGGGAATAGGCGCTTGGGACCAACTAGTCAACTATTAACAAATTACATGCTTTGTCAGCAATGACATTAGCTTCAGTTGTGTAGATTTTTATTACAAAGATTATCCATCTGTGATAATGACTCAATGTATCTCTCTCCATTCACACTGCCTGCTGAGCATTTCCTAGAGTTTTGCATTTCATTTTTTTATATTCCTTTGCTTTTCTCTCTGGAATCAGTGTTATTTTCCTCTTTCTCCAACTGTGCTTTTTTGACCTGTCCACTAGATGGCTTCATCAACAATTTATCACTGAGGCAGCCCAAGCCTCATCCTTCATTTCCTTTGCCCAACCCATCCATCTATCCATCCCTTCGTTGTCACTTTCTCACCTCTAATCAGCCGTTCCGGTCTGGTTCCAGGCAGTGTCCACATTGCCTGCGCAAGTTGCCCAAATACAGCTGCATCAACTGTCGATGGCCTGGGGCCCATGATGTACTTCTTATCACCTACAAACGCCAAACAAAATCAATTTAACTTTCTGATGGACGAGCATTAACCTGTAACGGTAACATTATTCATCTCTCCACAGACGTCATCTGCTGAGTATTTCCAGCGTTTTCTGATTTCATTATCAACTTCTAGATTTGTCTGTCCTGTTACTTGCCCATTGTTAACCTAACCACGGACATCATGTCCCCTCTTCAACCCAATCCACCGTTAATCCCCTGTTAGGAATGAAAAGGACATGCTCATAGCTCTACGCCAAAGCACTCTTGAATCAGTGTATGCAATGTGTACGGAGCAATGTAGATTGATTCTCTTCCCAGGGACATTTCTCTGCATTTTTCTTACTGTGAATCTATTGCAACAAGTTAATTTATTATTTACATGGATGCAAACAGAAAAAATATTAAGACTGAAAATCAAAAACCAAACACAGATGCTGGAAATAGTTTAGTTTAAGATAGGCACAAAACACTGGAGTAACTCAGCAGTTCAGGTAGCATCTCTGGAGAAAAGGAATATGTGTCGATTCTCCAGAGATGCTGCCGGACCGGCTGAGTTACTCCAGCATTTTCTGTCTATCATCAGTGGAAACCAGCATCTACAGTTCCTTCCTACACAATAGTTTAGTTTAATTTATTGACACATGAACATCTTTTGTTGTGCACCAACCAGTCGGTGGAAAGACAAGACATGATTACAATCGAGCCTTCCACAGTGAACAGATACATGATAAAGGGAATAATGTTTAGTGTAAGTTCAGTTCAAATACAATGTAATAAAACAGAAAATGATGAAAAGGAAAACAGTTTACGATTCAGGGAAAACTTTTCCATCAGAAATAGGAAAGAGAGAGAGCAAGTGAATTTTAAGTTGCAAAGAGAAAAGAGGATGGATGGGTAGAGCAAAAGAAATGAACGATGAGCCTTGAGTTGCCGCAGTGATAAGTTGTTGATTAAACCATCTAGTGGACAGGTTAAAAAAAAAAGTGTAAGAAAGAACTGCAGATATAAACAAATTGCTGGAGAAGCTCAGCGGATGCGGCAGCATCTCTGGAGGGAAGGAATGGGCGATGTTTCAGGTCAAGACCCTTCTGAAGACCTATGTCAGGGGAGGGGGTGGGACAAAGATAGAATGTAGTCGGAGACAGTTACACTAGTGGGAGAACTGGGAAGGGGAAGGGGATGGAGGGAGAATACAAGGGTTATCTAAAGTTAGAGAAGTCAATGTTCATACCGCTGGGGTGTAAACTACTCAAGCAAAATATGAGGTGCTGTTCTTCCAATTTGTGCTGGGCCCCACTCTGACAATGGAGCACAGAGTGAGGCCCGGGACAGAAAGGTCAGATTGGAAATGGGAGTGGGAGGTTGAAGTGCTGAGCCATCAGGAGATCAGGTAGGTTAAGATAGACCGAGCGGTGGTATTCAGTGAAACAATCGCCGAGTCTGTGCTTGGTCACTTGACACCTGGAACAGAGGATATGGTAGATGAGGTAGGAGGAGGTGCAAGTGAACCTCTGCCTCACCTGGAAGACTGTTTGGGTCCTTGGATGGAATCAAGGGGGGAGGTAAAGGGACAGGTGTTGCATCTCCTGCAGTTGCAGGGGAAAGAACCTGGGGAGAGGGTGGTTTGGGTGGGAAGGGACGAGTTGACCAGGGAGTTTCGGAGGGAATGGTCTCTGCAGAAAACAGAAAGGGGTGGAGATGGGAAGATGTGGCCAGTTGTGGGATCCCATTGGAGGTGGCGAACATGTTGGAGGATTATATGCTGTATGCGACGGCTGATGGGGTGGAAGGTGAGGACAAAGTGGACTCTGTCCTTGTTATGAATGGGGGAAGGGGGAGTAAGAGCAGAGCAGTGGGATATCAAGGAGACCCCAGTGAGAACCTCATCTATAATGGAAGAGGGGAACCCCCGTTTCTTAAAGAATGTGGACATCTCTGATGCCCTGGTATGGAACACCTCATCCTGGGCGTAGATGTGGCGTAGATGGAGGATCTGGGAGTAGGGGATGGATACTTTACAGGAAGCAGGGTGGGAAGAAGTGTAGTCAAGATAGCTATGGGAGTCAGTAGGTTTGTAGTAGAAAGCACAGTTGAAGAAAGATAAATTCAACAGAACATACAGTGTAAAAAACATGAAAGGTAGAGCTATAGGAAATGCCCAGCAGATAGTGCCTATGGGGGGCTTAACAGATTAACAGATAAACTGTGTCAATATTTTAGATGGATAATCTGCAGCAGAAATAACCAGTTCTGACAAGTCAGGGAAAAGCAAGTTACCTAAAATGGTTCAATTCAGCATGGAGTTCAGAAGGCTGCAAATGTGTCCATGTGGAGGATGAGGTGCTGCCCCTCGAGTATGTTTTGTGCCTTGTTATAATTGAACAGCAGGTCACGGAGAGACAGTCAAATGGCGTTGGATGGAGAATCAAAGTGACAGGGGGAATAAGGATAAGGGGGAATTCCTTTAGGACCGAGATGAGGAAAACATTCTTTACACAGAGAGTGGTGAGTCTCTGGAATTCTCTGCCACAGAAGGTAGTTGAGGCCAGTTCATTGGCTATATTTAAGAGGGCGTTAGATGTGGCACTTGTGGCTAAAGGGATCAGGGGGTATGGAGAGAAGGCAGGTATGGGATACTGAGTTGGATGATCAGCCATGATCATATTGAATGGCGGTGCAGGCTCGAAGGGCCGAATGGCCTACTCCTGCACCTATTTTTCTATGTTTCTATGTTTCTATGACAGGCAACTGGAAGCTGGAAGAAGGGTCTCGACCCGAAACGTCACCTATTCTTATTCTTGATACTGCCTGACCTTCTGAGTTACTCCAGCATTTTGTGCCTTTTTGTGTATTAACCAGCATCTGCAGATCTTTGTTTCTACATGGAAGCTCACTCCAATCACCAGATCTATGTTTGCTGTCTGCAAAGCAGAGGCTGTTAAAAATACACAACACCAAAATAAGAGAAGTGCAAGTGAATCATTGTTTCATCTGAAAGGACTGTTCAGGCTTGTTTGGGCCTGAAATGTGAAAGGACAAAAGTAAGAGGAGTGGTATTGCATCTCCAATGATTCTATAGGGAAGTGCCGAATATTATGAATGGAAGTTGTTACAATCACTGTGAAAATGGAGACTGGTACAGCAAATGTTTCATAACTAACCATATTAATGCAATTTACTAATATCCATTTCTGTATGTATCGTTCACACATTTTATTTTCATGAAACACCCTCATAGATAAAAAATAGCCAAGTTAAAATCATGGCAGTGCATAGTACTCCACCAGTCACAAGTAGTATAGTGTGAGGTTTTAATGCTGGCATATATTGCAGCAACATAATATTAATATATTGTGGTAGATTATCAGTAATGTCTCTACAGTAATGGCTTTGCATTATATGAATGTCAATATGCTATGTGCAACAATAATAATTAGTTTAACTACAGTGTAACATTAAGTATAACATTTATTGTGGCCAGAATTATTTTATCATCCCTGTCTTCAAATAAATTACTGTTTCAATTTGATTGAATATCACAATATCAAACATCTTTTTAGCTCTAAAGGGTACCCCCCTCCCAATTTCTATTACTCACTGAAAACAATCTATGACACATGCAGCTAAATAATTTGGAAATGGATCATTGAGAACTATAGGCACCAAATACCAGGAGAAATGAATGAAGAATCAGGACTAATGAGCTGAGAACTTGAAGGATAAACACGGAGATACAATCAACGACACAATAACTTCCAGGAAAGAAGAAGGGGCTCAACCTGAAACGTCACCCATTCCTTCTATCCAGAGATGCTGCCTGTCCCACTCTGCTACTTCAGCATCTGTGTCTATCTTCGGTGTAAACCAGTTCCATCCTACACCAAGAAACATTGATATGTGCCACTTGTTTTGTGTTAATGCTACTTGCCTGCGCCACCAAGTTTTGGTTAGCCAGTAACATTAGCAAAACATATAGTATTGGCTAGTTCTGCTAGTTAGTTGGTTAGTTAGTTTGATCTAACTCTGGACAGTGTTTACAAAAGCATTATATATTCAACAGGCCATTAAAGTGACAAGCAACTGGAAGCTGGAAGAGGGTCTCAACCTGAAACGTCACGTATCCTTTCCCCTCTATTTTTGTGGAGTTATTAAAACTCATACAATTTAAATAGTTAATTTTAGTTTAATGATGCAGCGCAGAAACAGACCCTTCGGCCCACTCATTCTGTGCCGACCAGCAATCCCCGCACATTATTACTATCCTACACACACTCGGGACAATTTACAATTCTACCAAGCCAATTAGCTTACAAACTGGTACGTCTTTGGAATGTGGGAGGAAGCTAGAGATTTCTGGAAAAAACCCACACAGGTCACGAGGAGAACGTACAAATTCCATAAGGACAGCACCCGTAGTCAGGATCAAACCCGCAGCAACTCCACCGCTGCGATACTGTGTCGCCCAGTTAATGTTGTCAAAATAAAGGCCAAGGAAACAATTTCAGAACTCTCAAAGATTACTTGCACTGCTTTATTTTCTACTGATTCTATAACTACTATTACTGTCTAGTAAATGTGTTGATTCAGATTTAGTACTTGTATGGATCACTCTGGATATTATGGAGAATGACGCAACTTTATGCATGGGCCATGGGCAAAGTTTACATGTCAGTGACTCAGAGGCAGGTAATCGGGAAATACAATATCCAAATTTTATCCAGTTGTTAAACATTCTGGAGTGTGCACAAATACCAATTGTAGGATAATATTTGGATAGAAGTTGAAATGTCATAAATATTTAGACAATGGACAATAGGTGCAGTAGGCCATTCAGCCCTTCAAGCCATTCAATGTGACCATGGCTGATCATCCACAAGTGGTACCCCATTCCTGCCTTAAAATATTGTCTTTAATATCATTCAACACCATGTTGTGAAATATTTATTTGAGGGACCCACAATCCCTCTGAATGAAATTAATGTATTTTGGGTCATATTGTTAAGCAACATAATATCCAAATCCCTGTACTTAATGCTGTAACTGATGGAAGGTCAACAAGCCAATACCTTCTTCACCATTGTCTACATGTAATGCTGCTTTCAGGGAGCTAAGCACTTCTACACAAAGATCTCTCTGCTCTACAACACTCCCCAGTGTCCTACCACTAGGCTAAATGATAGTCCTAAATGATAGATATCCTACCATTCACTGTGAAAGTCCTCCACTGGTTTCACTTCCAAACTCAAATACCTGCTTTGAGCACCTTTGCCATTCTTCAACCTACTTTCCTAGCTGACCAAGATCCTGCTGCTATCGTTGATAACCATCTTCACTTTATGATAACACCTATTTTTATGCTATTTTTTTTGCAAATTATTAACTATTCCTTCATTCTCATACAGATTGTTTATATAATTGACGAACGACAATAGACCAAGCACCAATCATGAATGATAGATCTCCAGTCCGAGACACAACCTTCCACCGTCACCCTCGGCTTTCTACCATCAAGCCAATTATGTGTCCACTTAGCAAACTCTCAATGGATACTATGCGATCTAACCTTCCAGGCCAACTAACTGTGCTATCAAAGGTCAAAGGTCTTGCTAAAGTCCATATAGATAATGTCCTCCATTTTCCCTCATAAAGACTTCTTCAAAAAAGGGGTGGCACAATGGCGCAGCAGTAAGGGTGCTTCCTTACAGTTCCAGAGACCTGGATACAATTCTGACCATGGGTGCTGTCTGCACGGAATTCGTATGTTCTCCCCGTGACCTGCACGGGTTTTCTCTAGATTCTCCAGTTTCTTTCCACACTCCAAAGACATACACGTTTATTGACTTTGGTCAAATTGTGAATTGTCCCTTGTGTGTGTAGGATTGTGTTAGTGTGCAGGGATCACTGGTCAGCATGGACTCCGCTAGTCAAAGGGCCTGTTACCACGCTGTATCTCTGAACCAAACTAAACTAAACTCTTAACAGGTATGTGAAATGACACTATGACATGACACCCACCACAGTGTGTGAGGTTTTCTTCATTCTGGTCTATGCGTATTTTCAACAGTATGTTAAGTGTTAGTTACTAGTAAATAACTCTCTAGCACTGGAAACAAGTATCATTCCCTCATATATTAATTTGTTGGATTTTTCAAAGAAGTTACTTTTTTCTTTACTTTCTCACATGATGTCTGTGTTTTCCTTCCATTTAATTGCATTCTGAACATAATTTCCCATTGAATTTTCACACTTCCTGCCTTAGACTCTGTCGGATTTGATTTGCTGTCAGGTCACGAGCTCTAAAGAGATATTATAGAATTAGCTAGAAAATAATTCCCTCTATGTTTCTCTGGAACACCAGAGGCTAAGGGGAGACCTATAGAAGTATATGAAATTATGAATGGCATGGATAGGTTAGAGAGTCAGAACCATTTTCTGAGGGAGGGAGTGTCTAGGACTAGTGGGCAGAGCTTTAAGTTGAGAGGGGCAAAGTTTAAAGGAGATGTGTGTGACATGTTTTACACAGAGGGTGGTGGTTGCCTGGAACCTGCTGCCAGGGGAAATGGTGGAGACAGATACCATAGTGCCATTTGAGAGGCATTTGGATAGGAACCTAGAAATACACGGAATGGAGGGATTTGGATCACATAGATACATAGACAATAGGTGCAGGAGAAGGCCATTCAGCCCTTCGAGCCAGCATTGCCATTTAATGTGATCATGGCTGATCATCCACAATCATTACCCTGTTCCTGTCTTCTCCCCACATGCCTTGACTTTAAGAGCTCTATCTAACTCTCTCTTTAAAGCATCCAGAGAATCGGCCTCCACTGCCTTCTGAGGCAGAGAATTCCACAGATTCACAGCTCTCTGGGAGAAAATGTTTTTCCTTATGGCCTACCCCTAGTTCTTAAACTCTTAAACTGTGGCACCTGGTTCTGGGCTCCCCCAACATCGGGGAAATGTTTCCTGCCTCTAGCGTGTCCAATCCCTTAATAATCTTATATGTTTCAATAAGATCCCCTCTTATCCTTCTAAATTCCAGTGTATATCAGCCCAATCGCTCCATTCTTTCAACATATGACAGTCCCGCCATCCCGGGAATTAACCTTGTGAATCTACGCGACACGCCCTCAATAGCAAGAATGCCCTTCCTCAAATTTTGAGACGGCACACAATACTCCAGGTGTAGTCTCACTAGGTCCCCGTACAACTGCAGAAGGACCTCTTTGTTCCTATACTCAACTCCTCTTGTTATGAAGGCCAACATGCCATTAGCTTTCTTCACTGCCTGCTGTACCTGCATGCTTACTTTCAGTGACTGATGAACAAAGACCCTCAGATCCCCTTTTCCTAACTTGACACTATTCAGACAATAATCTGCCTTCCTGTCTTTGCCACCAAAGTGGATAACCTCACATTTATCCACAATAAGTGCATCTGCCAATCATCTGCCCACTCACCCAACCTGTCCAAGTCACCCTGAATACTCATATCATCCTCCTCACAGTTCACACTACCACCCAGCTTTGTGTAATCTGCATACTTTTAATCCCTTCATCTAAATCATTAATGTATATTGTAAATAGCTGCGGTCCCAGCACCGAGTCTTGCGGTACCCCACTAGTCAATGCCTGCCATTCTGAAAGAGACCCGTTTATCCCTGCTCTTGATTTCCTGCCTGCCAATCAATTTTCTATCCATGTCAGTACCCTACCCCCAATACCACGTGCTCTAATTTTGACCACTAATCTCCTATGTGGGACCTTATCAAATGCTTATCACGTGCAGGTAGGGAAAATAAGTTGAACTTGTCATTGTGTTCAGGATGAATATTGTGGGCTGAAGGAACTGCTCTTGTGTTCTGTTCTAGGTTCTATGTTTGACTGTTGATTCCATAGAGTTCACATATAGGAAGGGGAATAGAACAATTGGTCAATACGACTCCATTCATCTCAAGTCAAGCTTGTCATATGCACATGTAAGTTGAGGTACAGGTACAATAAAAAATGTTCCTTGCAGCAGCATCACCTGCATCAACATCAGCAGCAGATGCAGCATCTGAGAAAGCTCAGATAACACACAAAAACAAATTATACTTTTTATTTTTATTTTTTTTATTTTATAGTGTGTGAGAAAGAAAAAAGTGTGAAAGAAGAAAGTTGAGAAAGAAAAAGAAAAAAGAAAGAGAAAGAGTAGAAAGTAAGGGATTAAGGAGATCGTTATCTATATTCTTGACCATCCCTCACCCAATCCTGAAACAGTTAGCTTCTACGGTTTTGTTGCACCACATGCTTCCAAAAAATCGACAAATGGAGACCAACTCGTTAAAAATTGGTCTGATTTATTTATTAGGAGGAATCGCATTTCCTCAAGCTGTGCAGTGTCCAACATGTTTGAAATCCACATTTTAAGCGTTGAAATGGCTGTATTTTTCCAAAAGTTAAGTATTTTTTGCCGTTATTAACCCATAATTAAAAAATAAATTTTGAGATGAGTTCAATTTATTCCCATCTGCAATTACTCCAAATATAATCATTTCAGTATTAGGTTCCATTTTTATCTTAAATAATTTTGTAAATATTTCAAAAATATCACTCCAGAATTTTTTTTTTTTTTAATTAAAAATATTTATACAGAAATCATGCATAAATTACAAATTAAATGTCTAAAAGAAAGAATCTATACAAATATGCGTTAGTGCAAAAGCATAAATTGGGGAGAATAGAAAGTTAATGGTAATGCAAGAGGTGGGTCACAGTGTTCTCTTATTGTAGAATTAAGGGCCTGTCACACTAGCGCGCGATTAGACGCGACAAGCGCGACCTACCGTGGTCGCTTTAGTCGTCCGGCCTCGCGTGACCCTGTCCCACTGCGATCGCCGGAGTCTCGTGGAGTTGCGCGGACTCGTGTGTAGCTGGTGTCGACATCGCGCGTAGTGTCCAAAAACCGACACTGCTTAAAAATTACGCGCGGCAAAATTCTGTCGCGCGGAACGTGATGACGTTTTGACGTTGTGCGTCTTCAGCGTGGCGTTGCGTGATGACGTCACTGCCCGACGTCGTGCAACGCGCATGCTCATGCGCATCGTCACGTGATGAAAAATAACGTCCTTCCTTCGGACGTCGCGCGTGTAATCGCGCGCTAGTGTGACAGGCCCTTCACTCGCACCGGGATCGCCTGACCCCCACGCGACCCCCGCGTCCGAATTTGTCGCGCTTATCGCGTCTAATCGCGCGCTAGTGTGACAGGCCCTTTAGGTTGTGCAAGTTATCAAGAACCAGCAGCAACAAAGACCCGCAGATGCAGATTAACACACAAGAGGACACAAAGTGCCTGATTAAAGGGCCTGTCCCACCAGCATGCAACGCTAAGCGATTAGCGCGACCTAACGTGGTCGCTTGAGCCGTCCGGCGTCGCGGGGCCGGTCCCACTTCGATCGCCGGAGCCGTGCGGAATTGTGCGGAGTTCGTCCCAAGACCGCGCGGGGCTCCGAAAAACCGACTATGTCCAAAAATTCTGCACGGCAACGGCTTGCCGGCTCGCAGTCGCCTCGACATTTACACACCGCCCGGACATCGTGCCTCTGTGACCCTCTCTGTAGGTGCCTCCGTGACCCTCTATGTTTGTGGCTCCGTGGCCCTGTGTGTGTGTGTGCCTCTGTGCCCCTCTCTGTGTGCCCCTCTCTGTCCTGGCGAACTTACCTTGGACTTCGCTCCAAGTTCGCCTCACTTTGCGCCGCGTTGCGTCACTCACCCGACCTCCGCGCGGCCCCTGCTGCCGGTTTAGCTGCGCTTGCCGCATGCAGGCGCATGCTGGTGGGAACGGCCCTGTACAGGGGATCACCCGACCTCCGCGCGGCCCCCGCTGCCGGTTTGATCGCGTTCATCGCATAGAGTTGCATGCTGGTGGGACAGGCCCTTAACTCAGCGAGTCAGGCAACATCCCTGAGAATATGGATGGGCAACATCTCGGGTCGAGATGCACATGGAAACAGGCCCTTCAGCCCACTGAATCCATGCCGACCAACAATCACCATACTCTAGTTCCTTGTTATCCAACTTTTGCATCCTAAACAATTTTCAGAAGACAGTTAACAAACTGCACGTCTTTGGAATATGGGAGAAAACCGGAGCACCCGGAGAAAACCCACATGGTCACAAAGAGAAGGTACAAATTCCGTACTGACTGCACCCACAGTCAGGATCGAACCCGGGTCTCTGGCGCTGTAAGGCAGCGAATGTACTGCTACGCCACTGTGCCACTGACAGTGACTTGACTTGACACGAGGTCACAGGGAATTCAGTTAGGTTTGGCGCTTTCATATTCATCCAGGAGTTCTGAACATTTTCTCCAGGGGTCGGCAACCTTTATCTGCATAGGGGCCTGGACGCTTGTCTGTGAGCGGATGGCGGGCCACATCTATCACGTGTACACATGGATCCTGCCCACATCCTGCCCCAGATGGCAGGCAGGTTCGCAGGTAATCAAAAATGCTGGAGAAACTCAGCGGGTGAGGCAGCCTCATGCAATCCTTGCATGTCTCACCCACTGAGTTTCTCTAGCATTTTTGTCTACCTTTGATTTTTCCAGCTTCTGCAGTCCTTTCTTAAACATGTTCACAGAAGGCGCGCGGCCGTGCCAATGGCTTTGCGTAGGATACGGTACAACCAGAGCTCGGCCGCTGCTCGGGGCACCCAGCCGCTGCTCGGGACGCTCGGTGGGCCGGATGCTTACGGGGGAAAAAATCCGCCTGCGGGCCGGATGATTTTGGGTTATGGGCTGCATTCGGCCCGGGGGCTGTGGGTTGCCGACCCCTGGTTTACTCAGTTACTTAGATCAAAAGCTGGTAATGCTAAATAGAATAGCCAGCTCTTAATCAGATGATGTAAATTAATGCAATATCCTGAAGGAGAATAGAGATGAGATGCACAATAACAGATGAAGTTTATGTATGGAGATTACCAGGGAATTTATAGCAACATCAAAAAGACCTAAGCTTCTTCTTATTGAAGTTCAAGTAGAAAATATATTGTGTAATAGGATCCTTGATGAAACAAGATAATTAATTCCAATGCAAGGAAATAAAGTGCATTCATGTAACACCTTACAAAGTATTCCTTAGGCCTTTTTGAATAAACCAACAACAGAAATGTAATGTGTAGGAAAGGACTGCAGATGCTGGGTTAAATCGAAGATAGACACGAAATGCTGGAGTAACTCAGAGTGACAGGCAGCATCTCTGGAGAGAATAAATGGGTGACGTTTCTGGTCGAGAAATGTAATAATGATCTAGTGAGATAAGGAACTGCAGATGCTGGAATCCGGAGCAAAACACAAATGGATTGAGGTGAGTCAGGCAACATCTATGGCGGGACAATGTTTCTTCAGTCTGAAGATGGGTCTAGACCCAAAATACCATCTGTTCATTTCCTCCACAGATGCTGCCTGACCCATGGAGTTCTTCCAGCTCTTTGAGTTTTGTTCATGATAATGCTCAAACTTAGTAATGTTGAGTGAAGGATAAATATTAATCAGAATACCAAGAACAACTTTGTGGCTCTTAGTTGAAGATGATCCTTAACATTGTTTACATTTACCTGAAAACAAACTAATGCACAATGAAAACAGGAACTTCTGTGAGCTCTTAAATGTGGCATTCTAATATGTAGTAATAAGTGAAACTAAAATAATGTTTTATCTCACCCAAGATGACTGAAAGTGCTCGCATATCCTTTTCCATTAAGATATATATTTCCTCCTTTGAGAAACGGCCGATGCCTTGACCATACATTTCCCGTTTAACAATTCCTTTTGTTAGATGGCATAGTATCCATTTCAGAAAACCACTGAATGGGCCTGAGACAGAGAGTATTTTTCCAGTTTCATGGAGATTGTCCACCCATTGACAGTATACAATGGCCCTGTAATATTAAACAAGCAACAATGTCACATTCATGAGTCACAATCATTCGGTGCCCGAGTGAAACAATTACATGCACATCCATTTCCTACATCTATCTGTAGTGAAAATGAGGAGAGGTATCATTGTGTGGTGGTGGGATGGCCAAACAAGGGTGGGTTTTGGCACCTCAGGTAATGAATGCAAAGCATTAGAAACTGAGTTACAGTTTAGTTTATTGTCACGTGTACTGAGGTACAGTGAAAAGCTTTTGTTATCCAGTCGGTGGAAAGACAATACATGTTTACAATCGATCCAATGTTTACAAGCTACATATAAACAAACCCATTGACCCAATATTGGGGTGATTTGTGCAGTTTCTTTCAAAGAGAATGATGAAGGAATTTCTGGAAATTATAAGAAAACTTGCAAATTTGTAATATGGTTAACCCAAGTGACTTGCATACTGGAAAAGGATGTTGGGAATTTAGATCAACATATTGAAAGTAATTTGAAGATCATGTTGGGAAAGGCAATAATCAGATCAGGGCAGAATAAAGATAACCACAGGGTGTTTGTAAACTAGACTGAGTGTAATAAGTTTGACCATAAGTTGAGAGGAGTCATAAGACGTTTCCATAATTTATGGCATCCATTTATACAGCAAGTGCGGAAAATAGCAGTTGGGCAAAGGAAGACAATTCCCAGCTGTCAGATGGAAAGAGGCAACTTCCGCAGAGTTAAACAAGAATCAAAAGCAACAAACAAAAGTAGGTTACTTGTAAATTATTGTAAAAATATCAGACCTATATGGAATAATTGTAAAGCGAATACAATAAATTGCTGAAGGTTTTTTTAGTAAATCAAGTATCTTTTAGTCCTCTCTCGAAATGCTTCCCAGAAGTCGAGGCTTGGCTAAACTGATGTTTAAGAAATTCACTACTGCTGTATAAGATTTTCTTTGTGTGCTATCCAGATCAGAGGTGTAATGAAGAGGGCGACAGGAATCCACATGAAAGCCAGATTTAGGGTGTAGGTTGAACACACAAATCCTTCCAGCAGACGATTTTCACAATTTCAAAAGCAAATAAATTCTGATGATGTTTATAGCACACTAAATGTTATAGCAATGGAAGTTTGTGAAATTATGGATAAAATTGTCCAGCCAATTCCGCCAAAAAATATTTGCCACATTGAACACCCAACATTGAGGACTGTTTCAATTTTTATTTTAAGAGACAAAGTGCTGGAGTAGCTCAACAGGTCAGGCAGCATCTCTGGAGAACATGGATAGGTAATGTTTTGGGACAGGATCCTTCTTCAGACTTATCTTCAGCCTGAAGAAGGGTCCTGACCTGGAACGTCACCTCTCCATTTTCTGCTGAAATGCCGCTTGACCCGTTGAGTTACTCCAGCACTTTTTGCCCCTTCTTCAGTATGCCCACTTTGATGAAGGACTCCTTTGATACTTAGCGATTACGATGCCTGATATGTTATCCAAATATAGGTACAGCATTTCTGTGTAAATTGACTTCTGTGAACAAAAAGCTTCATAAAGGTAAAAGAAAACCAAGGTGTCCAAGACTCTTAATAGACCTTTCAACTCCACCTTCAGTTTGGTAGCAAATAAAGAAGGGGATGTGAAATGTAAGTGCAAGCTAGTGAAGCTGCCACAACAATGCATTGTCTTGTTATCATAGAGTCATACAGCATGGAAACAGACCCTTCTGCCCAACTTGTCCACGCCGACCAACATGTCCCATCTACACTAGCCCCACCTGCTTGCATTTGGCAAATATCCCTCTAAACCTGTCCTATACATTTACATGTCTAAATTATTCTTAAATGTTGCAATAGTACCTGCAAAGTATTTGTCTCCAGGCAAATATTGCACTGTGCTTCTATTGTTGCTCACTGTGGTGGAAGAATCAATGCATGAACTGCAACAATTGGCAACAGGGATAAGATCATAAAAACAAAAGCAGTCACAGCATTTTAGAACAATATAATTGATTTTAATGGGTGCCTTCCTGCAAGAAGGCAATCATTTTTAACCAATTGTTTTGTTTCCATTATTCATGTTAATACTTTTAAATATCATTCACATTTACTTGATCTTAAGTTTTACAGCATGGAGCTTTAACCTTCCCAATCTGATTTATTGTGCAATATTTAACAGATTATTTCCTTTATGAATTGGTAATATACAATAACAAATTTCCTTCAACTTTTTCCCTCACTGTCACTATGACAATAGACAATGACAATAGGTGCAGGAGTAGGCTATTCAGCCCTTCGAACCAGCACCACCATTCAATGTGATCATGGCTGATCACCCCCAATCAGTACCCCGTTCCTGCCTTCTCCCCATATCCCCTGACTTCACTATCTTTAAGAGCCCTATCTAGCTCTCTCTTGAAAGTATCCAGAGAACCGGCCTCCACTGCCCTCTGAGGCAGAGAATTCCACAGACTCACAACTCTCTGTGAGAAAAATTGTTTCCTCTTCTCCGTTCTAAATGGCTTACCCCTTATTCTTAAACTGTGGCCCCTGGTTCTGGACTCCCCCAACATCAGGAACATGCTTCCTGCCTCTAGCATGTCCAAGCCCTTAATAATCTTATGTGTTTCAATAAGATAACCTCTCATCCTTCTAAATGCCAGAGTACACAATCCCAGCCGCTCCATTCTCTCAGCATATGACAGTCCCGCCATCCCGGGAATTAATCTTGTAAAACTACGCTGCACTCCCTCAATGTCCTTCCTCAAATTAGGGGACCAAAACTGCACACAATACTCCAGGTGTGGTCTTACTCGTCGTGGCGATCCCTCGAGGTCGAGGATGATGGTCTATGTTCTGTTGTTTTTATGGACTCTTAGGTGGCTTATGAGACTAATCCTGGCTTTGAAAGTTCTTCTGCATTCAGGACAATTCCAGATGACAGATCGGACTTTGCTTGTTGCTGCCTTTCTTTCCGTTTTCTTTTCTTCTAATTCTGTGCATCTCTTGGCTTTGAAGGTCGCTGTTCCTTCTTAGATTATGTTTTGCTAGAGTTTCCTGTCCCCGCCATTGGTTTCCGAATTGTCGATGTTGATTTCACATTTCTTCATGCTGGCTTTTAAGGCGTTTTTGAATCTCTTCTTTTGTCCGCCTCTTTTACGTGTGCCTTCTTTAAGCTGGGAGTAGAACGTTTGCTTTGGTTGACGCTCGTCTTCCTTCCGAACAACATGACCGACCCATTTTAGTTGGTTCTTGATGACGAAGGCTTCGATGCTAGATGTTTTTGCTTCATTCAGCACGCTGACGATGGTTCTTCTGTCTCTCCAGCTGATATTTAAGCAGCTTCAAAGACATAGTTGATGGAACTTTTCAAGTGTTTTCAGATGGCGTCGGTATGTTGTCCAGATTTCTGATGCATACATCACTAGGGCCCTATACAACTGCAGAATGACTTATTTGCTCCTACACTCAACTCCTCTAGTTATGAAGGCCAACATGCCATCAGCTTTCTTCACTGCCTGCTGTACCTGCATGCTTACTTTCATTGACTGATGAACAAGGAGTCCCAGATCCCATTGTACTTCCCCTTTTCCCAACTTGACACAATTTAGATAGTAATCTGTCTTCCTGTTTTTCCAACCAAAGTGGATAACCTCACATTCATACCTGAATGCAATCACCTCTTACAAGGCAAAACCAGGAGGCAGCTCGGATGTCGGCGATACATCACTCCCTGATGAGCTCAATGCATTTTACGCACGCGTTGATAGGGAGAACACCGATGTGCCTTCCCGAGCCCCTATTCGCTGTGATGGTATTTCAGTCTCAGTCACAGAGGCCGACGTCAGGAAATCCTTCAGAGGGGTGAACCCTCAAAAAGCGTCTGGACCTGATGGCATACCTGGTCGTGTCCTAAAAACCTGTGCTGACCAACAGGCTGGAGTTTTTACGGACATTTTCAACCTGTCACTTCTGAAGTCTGAGGTTCCCACCTGCTTCAAAAGGGCATCAATAATACTGGTGCCCAAGAAGAGCAAGGTGACATGCCTCAATGACTATCGACCTGTGGCACTAACGCCTGTGGTGATGAAGTGCTTTGAGAGGTTGATCACAGCTCAAATCAACTCCTACCTCGACAAAAACCTGGAGCCACTGCAGTTCACTTACCGCCACAACAGATCAACGGTGGACGCAATCTCGCTGGCTCTCCACTCCGTTCTGGACCACTTGGACAACAAAAACTCATATGTCAGGCTGTTATTCATTGACTACAGCTCGGCATTTAACACAATCATCCCCTCCAAGCTGGTTACCAAACTCGCAGAACTGGGTCTCTGCGCATCCCTCTGCAACTGGATCTTCGACTTCCTCATTCACAGACCACAGTCTGTTCGTATTGGTGGAAATGTGTCAGACTCGATAACAATCAGCACGGGAGCACCTCAAGGCTGCATGCTCAGCCCCCTGCTGTACTCACTCTATACCCATGACTGCGTAGCCGGTCACAGTGCGAACTCCATCATCAAGTTCGCTGACGACACCACTGTTGTGGGACGTATCACTGATGGGGATGAGTCGGAGTATAGAAGAGAGATCGAGCAACTGTCCATATGGTGCCAGCACAACAACCTGGCCCTCAACACCAGCAAAACCAAGGAACTGATTGTTGACTTTGGAAGGAGTAGGATGGGGACCCACAGTACTGTTTATGTCAACAGGTCAATGGTTGAAAGGGTCAAGAGCTTCAAATTCCTGGGCGTGCACATCTGTGAAGATCTTTCCTGGTCCGAGAATACAGATGCAATTATTAAGAAAGCTCATCAGTGCCTCTACTTCCTGAGAAGATTACAGAGAGTTGGTCTGTCAAGGAGGACTCCCTCTAACTTCTACAGGTGCACAGTAGAGAGCTTGCTCACCGGTTGCATCGTGGCTTGGTTCGGCAATTTGAGTGCCCTGGAGAGGAAAAGACTACAAAAAGTAGTAAACACTGCCCAGTCCATCATCGGCTCTGACCTTCCTTCCATCGAGGGGATTTATCACAGTCGCTGCCTCAAAAAGGTTGGCAGCATCATCAAAGACGCACACCATCCTGGCCACACACTCATCTCCCTGCTACCTTCAGGTAGAAGGTTCAGGAGCTTGAAGACTGCAACAACCCTGTTTAGGAATAGCTACTTTCCCACAGCCATCAGGCTATTAAACTTGGCTCGGAACTCTGAACATTAATATCCCTCCATCTGTTATTTGCACTTTATTAATTTATTAATTCACATGTGTATTTATGTATATAATTGTAGTCAATGCCTACTATGTTCTGTTGTGCTATGCAAAGAAAGATTTTCATTGTCCTGTCAGGGACACATGACAATAAACTCGTTTGACTCTTTTTGACTCTTTTGATTTATCCACATTAAACTGCATCTGCCATGCATCTGCCCACTCACCCAACCTATCCAAGTCACCCTCCATTCTCATTGCATCCTCCTCACAGTTCACACTGCCATCCAGCTTTGTGTCATCTGCAAATTTGCTAATGTTACTTTGAATCCCTTCATGTAAATCATTGTTGTATCTTGTAAATAGCTGCAGGTCCAGCACCGAGCCTTGCGGTACCCCACTAGTCACTACAGGTACACTACAAGTCCAGGTACACTACATCCACTGGCTCTCCCTTGTCCATTTCCCAGATACATCCTCAAAAAATTCCAGAAGATTAGTCAAGCATGATTTCCTTTTCGTAAATCCATGCTGACTCGGACCTGTTACTGTTAACGATCCTGTTACTGCTATCTAAACTCGGACCGATCTCGTTACTGCTATGACAGTTTTTCTTGAGTGTCAATAGTATTTCTGAAAGTATTTCAAGCTCTTGAAATGAAAATCAAAAAAACAAACTGCAGATGCTGACAAAGGGTCGCTGCTTCACTCTCACATTGCCTGAAGTACAGAATTTTTTCAGCATTTTCTGTTATTATTTCCTGTTCTCTAGCTTAAAATAAAAAGACTCAGTTGGCATTGTATTTTAAAATGACTGCTATCAACCGTGACATTTCACTCTACCAGACATGCAAAGGCAACAATAAGGCTCCAGTGCTCCCAACGGTTCTCATGAATATCAGTAAATAACCAATTTCAAAGTGAAGACGTCACCCACAAAAGACTTAGAAGTGCAAATTAATTGATGTGCCAATTCATACATTTTGCATGAAGATCAATGGATCAATTTATGCTCCTGATTTTTACCCAATGCAAGTTATTTGTCAGAAAATTCAACAGTCTAACGATGAACCCATTGATCTGGCACTTTTGTTTTTACTAATTCAAACACAATTTTGTTTAAAAATACAACAGTTCAGACACAATTTATTCCAAATTCAGTGAGCAGAAAATATTCCTTGTTTCCTGAAATCCATACTAATGCTGCTTGACATTCCCTGCTTCATACCCGACTCACAGATTTATCGTCAGTTTGATACATTTAGCAGTGGCCACAAGAGACCACTAAGTAACACTCTGTACCAGCTTCATGTGTTATAAATCTTTACCCAGCCATAAACCTCATAGATTGTGGCACAAATAAACAATCCACGTGACCATGGATCTCAACATACTCAGAGGCAAACTTTCAGGGCACGTTGGTGTACTCCCATTCCACGCCATGCTCAATGTAAAATTAATAATACAAAGGACTATCCAACTGTCAGTAAACAGTTCATGCATTAAAATTTAACATAAGAAATACTTGGATATGAGGAGGTGTAAAACCTATCTTCAAGTTTACAACAATTATCCCAGGAATGAGTAGGTTAACCTATGATAAGCATTTGACGACACTGGGCCTGTACTCACCGGAGTTTAGAAGAATGAGGGGGGGACCTCATTGAAACATACAGAATAATGAAAGGCTTGGGTAGAGTGGAGAGGATGTGTCCACTAGTGGGAGAGTCTAGGACTAGAGGTCATAGCCTCAGAATTAAAGGATGTTCTTTTAGGAAGGAGATGAGGAGAAATTTCTTTAGTCAGAGGGTGGTGAATCTGTGGAATTCTTTGCCATAGAAGGCTGTGGAGGCCAAGTCAGTAGGTATTTTTAAAGCAGGGATAGATATATTCTTGTTTAGTACAGGTGTCAGATGTTATGGGGAGAAGGCAGGAGAATGGGGTTAGGAAGGAGAGATAGATCAGCCATGATTGAATGGTGGCTTAGACTTGATGGACAAAATGGCCTAATTCTACTCCTATCAATTGTGACCTTATATACCAAAGCTAAAGAGCAGGATGGAGATTTGCTGGTGCTACTCGGTATGGTATAAACAAGATTGGCAGAGGGGGTGTTCCATAACAGAAAGGAGGCAGATGAGAAGTTGGGGCAAAGATTGTAGTCAAAGGTAGCAAGATTAGCAGATAGGAAAGGCAGGTCTTTGGTAGACAGAGGAAAAACAAGTGTGTGGAAAGGAACTCCAGACGCTGGTTTAAACCAAAGATCGACATAAAAAGCTGGAGTAAGTCAGTGGGTCAGGAAGCGTCTCTGGAGCAAAGGAATAGGTGACTTTTCGGATCGAGTCTGAAGAAGGGTCTCGACCCGAAACGTCACCTATTCCTTTTCTCCAGAAATGACGTGTGAGCCGCTGAGTTACTTCAACTTTTTGTGTCTATCTTCGACGAAAGACAAGTGCTTTATTTTTATTATTATTATTTTTTAAATATTTTTATTAGACAAGTGCTTTAAACTGAATTTATTTAATTGCTGGAGGATTAACAGGTATGGTGGAAAAACTCAGGACATGGATTGGCTTGGGGGGAATGTTGTAACAGAGCAGGGCAGGACAGGCAAATCAATGTTCCATGGTTCAGAGGCCACAGGTATGAAAGGTAAGAGAGAAGGTTGGGGGTAGAGTGGGGGGGGGGGGGAGGTGCCTTTAAGATCTGGCAGAGCACAACTACAGTGCTCAGAAAGGATATTCTTGGGGGATTGTACAGACATTTTATGGGCAGAACTTAAAAACAAGAAGGGAGCAATCACTTTGATGAGACCATATCATAACCCCAAGGGTCAGTGTGAATTGCAGGAGCAGATGTATAGGGAGATTGTAGATAGTTGTAAAAAAAGGGTAGTAGGAATGAGAGATCTTAACTTCCCTGATATTGACAGTGTCGTCTGTTGTAAAGGGCTCGGACTGGGTGGGATTTGCTAGATGTGCCCAAGAAAGTTCCCTTTACCAATATAAAGGCACATATTAGAGAAGGAGCAACACTGGACCTTATGGACTAAGATAGGGCAAGAGACTGAAGTATCAGTGGGGGAGCACTTTGGGACTTTAAAGTAGAAATGGAGAAAGGTAGCAGTGGTGAATATTACTCATCTGTTCTTATTGAGGAAAAGATCATGGAAGCTATATCAAACCAGGGCAGGACTTACACAATGAAAGTAGAGCCCTGAAGAGTGTTGCAGAAAAGAGTGCAGATACCTGGTTCTCCTAAAGTGGCGAATCAGGTGGACAGCGACAAGAGCCTTTGTCTTGCTATGCTTGCTTTCATAGGGAAGGGTATTGAGTACAAACGTTGGGACATCATGATGTGTGGCGTTATGGGTTGGGACCCTTCTCCAGTCAGAGGAAGGTCCCGACCCAAAATGTCACAGAATCGTTTTCTCCAGAGACGCTGCCTAACCCGCTGAGTTACACCAGCACTTTGTGTCTATCCTTGTTTCTATCTTCTTTCAGCAAGATCATTACCAGCAATTCAACTTTATTTCCTACTGAGTACAAACAGCAGCATGACACATCCTTACTGCACAGATGCATTTTCACTGGAGCATGAATAAATGCACAAAATTGTTTGTAAGCTAATCATACACTAATTATCTTCATCCCCTGTCTCCACCATTGTTTTTGCTGACATCCCCTCAAACTGTCCCAGTATTTTTTGCTGTCCCTCTCCTCCCCCTCGCACAAAATGACTTGTTTTTTTAAAAATCAATCCTGAGGCTCATTAACTCCCATTCTTCCATGGAAATATCTTGCAAATGTTTGACTTTGCATCTGCCTGAAGTCAGGAAATGTACCTAGGGAGTGACTGGAGCTCTTAGCTCCTGTTTGATGTTGTTTATAGATCCTGATGTATAATTGATGGAAACTCCTGTCTCCGTAAGCTGTTGCAAAAATTCCCTCCAGGACTCGAGTTCCAACTCGAGAACCAACAACAGCAGCGTTGCATCATAGACACAGCAATTAATGAGCAGAGCCAGGAGGAAAGCAGATTTTCATCTGCAAATGTGGGGGAGTGGACATTTCTTCAAATGGTGGCTGCTTGACACACAGATTTTTGATAAATATATAATTATGCCTTCAGATTAATTTAGCTAGAGCCATAACATCATAGAGCTACTGCATGCAACATGGAAACTGGCTCTTCGGCCTACCTTATCCATACTGACCAAGTTGCCATACTGGGTTAATCCCATTTGCTTGCATTTGGCCCATAGCCCTCTAAACTCAATGGTCAAAGCTGCTTTATTGTCATCTGTGCAAATGCATAGTGCAATTCTTTTTTTGCATTCAGTTCTGTAAAGTATTGCCATACCCAAGCACAATTCCCGATTAGCAAACTGTACAGAATTAGTCCACTGCGACCGCATGCAAGAGGTGCCAAGGTGTTGGGCCACTTTCAAAGTCTAGCCCGCGCTCAAGATCTTATGAGTGGTGCCCGATTCATGCAAGCCCCAGGCTGATGCAGGGCCTTCAGCCATCACCTTTCTTGGACGTCTGGATCGTCCAGTGAACCGCTGTCCCTCCCCTCACCCATCCACGTTCATACACTGGGGGTGCTTCCCGTAACCAACCTGAAGAGCCAGCCCCTGTTCACTCTCCGACCAGCCTTGGTTCTCATGTCCGCCAGCGCAGGCTGCCTCCGCTTCGGTCTCTGGTCTTCGGAAGATGAGCAAGGGACTAGCTTGGTTGCTTCCCCTAAAGGTCGCGGCCCTCCAGGTCTTTGCCGTCTGGCCATGCGGCCCGTCCTGCCTTTGTCTTCCCATCCACATACCTGTTCAAATGTCTTTTAAAATGATGCAATTGGATCCCCTTCTAAAGCTTCCTATGGCAGTTCATGCCACATATGGACTACCCGTGAAGTGAAAGTGTTGCCTCTGAGGTCCCCCGTAAATATCCCCTCCCCTCTCACCTTAAGCCTATCTCCCTTAGTTTTAGAATCCTCCACCCTACGGTTCTAATATACACAATCATTTCAACCAGAAAATCATCTCCAATGTATAGTTTTTCCCAACACGATCAAATCCATGCACAATTTAAAAATGATTTACCAGTTATCTTTTACCAACCCTTCCAATGCTAATACTCACAGCGTCTCCAGTCTCTACTCATTATTATCTCCTCATGCCTGGTATCATCTGGAGACATTTGTTACAATTCTAACTTCAATTCTATCATTGACCACGCAAACTACAATTTTAGCCAAATCAACGCCCACACAGAAATGCAATTGTATCTGCTCCAATACCGAGAATTTAAAATGCAGATGACTTCTTTCATAATCTCATTGACGGACACAAAATGCCGGAGTAATGCATTTATTTTGCATTGCATCTTAATGAAACAGCTCCAAAGCCTCAATCACAGGCTTAATACCAATAATAAAATGTGAATACTTGATTAGAAATATGTTTATGAACAAATTCTCTTGAGAATACATACCTGACAGAGAAACATAAGATAGATAGATTATTGATTAGTACGAATGTCAGAGGTCATGGGGAGAAAGCAGAAACCCCTTAAATGGGGTTAAGAGGGAGAGATAGATCAGGCATGATTGAATGGCGTAGACTTTATGGGCCAAATGGCCTAATTTCACTCCTATTCCTTATGACCTAACATAAAGAATCTTGGCAAATGGAAAACTTTTTTATGAACAATTTGGGGAACGACATTCCAATGTCCAGTCTCACATCTGCAGAAGGATAACAGAGCAGATGCCTATTGCATCAAGTTCAATGCATGTGAACCTCACTCCCAAAATAATATTATCACTGTTACGCAAAGAGAAAAATTGGCCAATACAGGAGTCAGTTACACAACCTGGTATGACCACAAGTAGAGTATTGTATAATTGTATTTGGTTACCTTACGTAATAAAAAAGGGCGGCACGGTGGCGTGACGGTAGAGCTACTACCTTACAGCTCCAGAGTCCAGAGTTTGATCCTGACTGCGAGTGCTGTCTGTACGGAGTTTGTACGTTCTCCCTATGACCTGCGTGGGGTTTCTCCGAGATCTTTGGTTTCCTCTCACACTCCATACAGGTTTGTAGGCTAATTGGCTTGGTATAAATGTAAATTGTCTTTAGTGTAGTGTGCGGGGATCGCTGGTCTGTGTGGACCTGGTGGGCCGAAGGGCCTGTTGCCGCGCTGTATCTCTAAACTAAACTAAACATGCTTCTGAGAGGGTGCAGTCAAGACTGACAGACTGACTCCTGGGATTTGGCTTTTGTTTAATTGGATGACTGGCCTGTCATGTGGAGAGACTGAGCAGCCAAGTCCCTTCTCCTCTGGAATTTAGAAGAATGAAAGGAATCCTCACTGAAATGTGCAAAATTATTGAAGATTTATGAGGGTGTTAAAGGGACTTGAGGGTCTGAGTTATTCGGAGAGGTTAGGCATGCTGGGAGGAATAGGGGTGATCTTATAGAGGCGTACAATATCATGAAGGAAATAGAGAGGGTGAATGCACAGTCTTTTACCCAGAATAGGGGAATCAGGAACCAGAGGTCATGGGTTTAAAGTACCAGGAGAAACATTTAATAGGAACCCAAGAGCAACCTTTTTCACACACAGAGGGTGGTGGGTATATGGAACAAGCTACCAGAGGAGGTAGTTGAGGCAAGTACTATAACAACATTTAAAAGGCATTTGGACAGGTGCATGGATAGGAAAGGTTTAGAGGGATATGGCCAAACATGGGCAGGTGGGACCAGTGTAAATGGGGCATTTTGGTTGGCGTGAACAAATTGGGCTGAATAACCTGTTTCTGTGCTGTATGACTCAATAGGCGAGAGACAACAAGAATGGATCCGCCAGCTATATCCAAGAAGTCTCAAAGTGAGGGATAGGCATTTCAACAGGAGACATTTCTTTACTCCAAAGATGGTGAATCTTAGGAATTCTTTACTCCGGAGATGCTGCAAACCTTCAGTCAATGATTTCATTTAAAACTATTATCCATATATTTTTGGATATTACAGGAAGAAATGCATATACGGAAAGAGCAGAAAACCATGTTGAGCAGAGGCTCGCTGTGACTACTGAAAGGTGGACAGGCTGGAGGGGTGAAATAGCTACTCCTGTTCCTATTTCTTATGGCCAAAGGCTGTCACAGAGTCATAGAGTGATACAGTGTGCAAACAGGCCCTTCAGCCCAACTTGTCCACATCAACCAACATATCCCATCTGCACTAGGCCCACCTGTCTGCATTTGGCCCAGATATCCCTCTAAACCTGTCCTATCCATGTACCTGTCTAATTGTTTCTTAACTGTTAGATTGTTTCTGTATAATAAAAACCTTGAATGTAAGGTACTGTACATTCAACCTGTTCTCTATTACTTTCCTGAAAAAGTGAAGACCTAGTAACCGATTCTGTCTGCTGGACATCTCATGAGCGTCTGAAGAAGGGTCTCGACCTGAAACATCCCCTGTCTGAAGAAGGGTCTCGACCCGAAACGTCGCCTATCTCCTTCGCTGCTTAGATGCTATTGCACCCGCTGAGTTTCTCCAGCTTTTTGTGTAAAACTCATGCGCAAAGGCCATTTGAACTTAACTGCCAACATGCCAAGTTATCTATAGAACAACTCAGTACTTCCACCCTCTGGTCCCCCGTCTCTGTATACTTGCAACTTACCTCCCTCACTGTGTATTTATCCAATTCCCACTTTAAATCCATAACGATGCTTTCCAAATGTTGTATAAAGAAATCTTACCGCATGTCACCATAGACTGTTGGGCTATGAAGAATTCACAAGTGGATCACAGGGGATGACTTGTCTGGGAAGGAACTGCAGATGCTGGTTTACACTGAAGATAGGCACAAAATATCGTAGTAACTCAGCGGGACAGGCAGCATCTCTGGAGAGAAGGAATGGGTGACGTTTCGGGTCTGAAGAAGGGTCTCGACCCGAAACTTCACCCATTCCTTCTCTCCAGCGATGCTACCTGTCCTGCTGAATTACTTTGTCATTTTATGTCTATCTGCAGGGAATAACTTATTGAATTTGTACTAATCCAACAGATTCAGTTACTTGTTTCACTAATGCGGCCCAGGTAGCAAAACGTGAAAAGGTACTGTGGTGCCATGGTGTGAAACGTGGAAAATTGGTTCATTTCATAATCTTTCAGCATATTAATAAAACCTCTAAGAATAAAAGAAAATCAGAATTGTTTAAAGAGCAAACATAATTTAGTTTAGTTTAGAGATACAGCATGGAAACAGACCCTTCGGCCCAAGGAGTCCACGCCAATCAGCGATCCCCATACATGAGCACTTTACTACACACACCAGGGACAATTTACAATTTTTACTGGCCAAATTAACCTACAAACCCGTATGTCTTTGGTTTGTGGGAGGAATCCAGAGCACCCGGGGAAAACCCATGTAGTCGCGGGGAGACCGTACAAACTCCATACAGACAGCACCCTTAGTCAGGATCGAACCCAGGTCTCTGACACTGCAAGGCAGCATCTCTACCGCTGCATCACTGTGCTGCCCCAAAGTTGGAAACATACTGATCAACCTTAATGTATTCCTGCTGCAATGCTCCACATTTGCCGAGTATTAATGTGGTTTATCCTGCAGTGACCCAATTTCACAAAGTTTTGAAGCATTTTATCTACTTGTGACCTATATTAGCCACATTCTAGCACAGTTAATTCAGCAATGATTTACGGTTGTGCTGCACAGAATGCAGATTAAATTAATTGAATAATTTGTGAGATAAAGTAGGAACTGAGTCATTTTGTTCCTTCACAAGCTGATCAGTCACCTGGATGGACAGTTCAGAACCATGGATCATAATCCAAGGATTAGTCATTCAGGAGTAACATAAGGAAAAACGTGTACTGAAAGGGTGAAAATCTCAGGCATTCTCCATGTGGATGAATGTATTTAGGACTGGGTTGGGTAGCTTTGTGGCCATTATGATGAGGCAGCGTTGTGTATTGACTGACATTGCTCCCTGAACCTAAAGGGACAAATATCATTCAATGTTATAGAGTCATGCAGTAGGGAAAACTGGCCCTTTGGTTCACCAAGTCTGCGCTAACCACCAATCATCATTTACACTCATTTTGCTCCCCTCTGAGCAAAGAATTATTTTCATTTTTGACAAAACTTACATTTTGCGGTGCTGCAGTTCTGTCACTGGCCATGTGCGTGACTTTGGCGCCTTTAAGGGGGGGGGGGGGTTAATATGCGGTTTTCCCCTTGCAATCCGGAGCTTTCTGTTACATGGAGTGTGATCTATTTCTGGAGATGCATTCCGGCTGTCGGTAAGTCCGTTTTTTTAAATAAATATCCTGACTACTTAATCACTGCAGTAAAATAAAAATTAGCTCCCAATGCCGTGAACGCCAACAACGGGGACTGATTTTACGTAGGGGATAGGTAAGTGAAAGCTGTTTATTTTTACATATAAACTTGCTTTTTTAGGGGACTTTAATCAATATTTCATGTTGCGAAACGGTAATTTAGTCCCCATACGAACCGGCAGAAAATTTCCTGCTGATATTGGGTTTAAATTCACCGCAACCGCAACGTTCCAATACAGCGCGTTCCAGAAAACCCCACTTGCAAGCTGTTTAAAATGCCCATTAACTTACAGGCATTAAACACTTGATTCCTTCAATTTGGCTTATAAATTAATGACAATTAGATTAAAAAATCATGTTATATTGTGAATTATTGTGTGACTGTTAATTGGACACTTAGGCTTTAATTTTTTTTTTAATTTTTTCTTAAGAAATGGATAGATGTTTAGATCTAGTAATTGAATTTTGTAATTGGCTATATTGGGTAACTAACTAATTATATGCTTTAATTTCAGGTCATCCAAGTAAGATTGTTTCATATTTGTTTCAGAATACTTCAATCTATAATAACTGAAAATTTCTTTAAGTTCTCTTAATTTTTAAGGGCTTTTGACTGTCCTCGATCACAACTTTTGTGTTAAGTCAATAGAAAAGCAGTAGGAAGCAAGTTGCTAATTTCCAAGTATGAAAATGGCCCTAACATTTTTAATACTGAAGATATGAAAGTGAATTAGGTGTCAAATTAAACTTATTTTTATGCTTTATCTGATGGGATAAATTGCAGACTTGATTTTTAAAATTTCAAAATGTTGTAACATTGCTACAAATGCCATTTTTTAAAGTACCGTTTTTCGTTTAAGGTGGATAATTTAATATTTTATTCTTTCTGCTGGTCTCGCTCATTCGCTTAATTCATCTACATCGCGGTGCGGGCTCGAAGGGCCAAAGGGCCAAAGGGCCTCCTCCTGCATCTATTTTTTTTTCTATCTCCTGGAATGTTCCCCAAATCCTCTTCATGAACCGCACTGACTCCCAGCTTCGTATCGTTAGCACATGTATACATGTCACACAGGTTTTCATCATCTAAATCATAGATGCACGTTGTTAACAGCCGAGGCTCCCTTCACTAATCTCTCCAGCACTACACTGGTTACAGCTTTCCATCCCAAAGATGTCCAGTTGGTCCCATTTATAATTTTCTTTCCATCAAGCCAATCCACAATCCATGCCAGTACAGCATTCCTAATAAATTAATACTCCCTATTATTTGAACAACCTCTTGTCTTACATAACACCTCTTCAAATGCCTGCTAACAGTCTAGATACACCATGACCATTGCTTCCCCTTTATCTTCCCTGCTAGTTACAACCTCAGAAAATACTCAAACCTTATCTCCTAATATATCCATGTTGACTTTGCCTAATTGTGTAAATTATTTTCCAAACACTATTTACAATTTCATTAATTATTGGTTCCAGCATTTTTCCAACTACTGGTATCATGCTAACTGGTTTGTGCTTCCCCCTTTTTTCTTAAATAGTGATGCAACATTTTCTACCTTCCAAGCTGTGGAAATGATTATAAAGTCAATGGAACTTTAAGAGCTAACAAGCAGTGCATCTATTGCTTGCACATGGTCCATATCGCTGTATTCCCTGCATGTTCATGTGTCATGCATCAAGGTCCTGGTTAGTTATTGCCTTTCAGCTCCATTAATTTTTCCAAGCTACTTCCTTATTCGCAAACATAATTTCTCTTGTCATTCTCTGGTTCTCAGTCTTTAAAAAATCAACATTAACTATTGTTTATCATTCCCTTTTTACAATAGGTTTTAGAGTGTGATTTCATGTTTCTCACAAGAATATTCCACTTTTCCCTTCATTATTAATTTCTTGTTGCTCCATTGCTGAATTCTGGCATTTCCCAATTCCTATACTTACACTTTTTGACAATATTATGAACCTTTTCTTTGATCCGCAAATGCCGCCTGACGTGTTAAGCATTTCCAGCATTTTCTGTTTAATTTCAGAATCTGCAAGATTTTTTTTTCATCTATTGTTAACCCCCCATAAACATCTCACATTTCATGCACATTCACTGTTTACGTTGCTTAGCTTTAAGACCCTGGTGTCAAATTGAACTAAATCACTTTCAATCTAAATCAAAAACTCTATCAAAGTCTCATCCCCAGATCCCCAAATGCCATTTAACCCAAAGATTATTACTAATTGCTAATACTAACAATACTAAAAAAAATTGATACTATAGTTAATAATTTTGTCTGGGATTACAAAAGTCATAGAATAAGTAAAAAACACTTATGTAAGTCTAAGATAAATGGAGGGCTGGCACTTCCAAATTTTCTATATTACTTTTGGGCAGTCCAGATTAAGAATATGAATTTTTGGTGGGTAAATATAGATGTTGAACCAATGTGGTTAAAAATGGAAAAGGAAGACTGTTCACCTTTCAATATAGAGTCGATTATTTTCGCACCTAAGGAAGTACAAAAAAAGACTTATAGGGACAACCCTATAATTCATAATAATAGGCGTATTTGGAAACAGATAGTTAAGACCCTATATCTGGATAATCTTTCTTTTAGGTTACCAATTAGGAATAACCCACTGTTTAAACCCTCAATCTTAGATGCGGGGTTTAGACTGTGGGAGGATTTAGGAATTAAAAGGATAGGACACCTTTATAGAAATGGAAATTTTTTATTATTTGAAGAGTTACAAGATATTTTTGGATTACCTTCACAACATCATTTTAGGTATTTACAAATTAGAGATTTTATTAAATGTAACACACAAGACTATAAAAAAAAAGAACCAGGCTTATTAGATGAGCTGTTTAATTTACATCCAAATACGGATAAGCTTATAGCTTATATATACAATACTATTTTAGATAAAGAGAACCCAACAACTGAAACATATCGTCAAGCATGGGAAAATGAAATCGGATTACCTATAACAAAAGAAACTTGGGAAGAATGCTTACAAAGAATACATTGGTGTTCTTTGAATGCCAGACATACACTGATACAATTTAAAGTTATATATAGATTACACTACTCGAAAACCAAATTAAAAAGTATTTTTCCTAATCTCTCCTCTATTTGTGATAAATGTAAGAATCTTGAAGTAAATTTAATGCATAGTTTGGTAACGTGTCCACGGTTGAATTATTATTGGATTGAAATTTTTAAAGTTATTTCGGAAGTTCTTAAGGTTGAACTCGACCCAGACCCAAAATTAATAATATTCGGAATCCCGGAGCCAAATTTGGTACTCACGGTTAATCAAAGAAATTTTTTTGATTACTGTTTAATAATAGGGAAAAAAATGATACTTAAATTTTGGAAGGGAACATTATCTCCAACAATTAAAATGTGGAAAGCAGAGATGTTGGAGACGTTGAATTTGGAAAGAATTAGATTTGTCCTTTTGGACAGGTATAATTCTTTTGAATCGATATGGTCTCCATATATACAGTATTTAGAAAAGTAGCTATTCTTGGGATCACGGCTCGACGGACACCCTATGGATCCGATGCGAATAACTTACTTATAATTGATATTATTGTGCATTTATTAGAGATATTTCTGAATGAAATAGTATTTCGTATAATGACTTTAGTTTTTGTTTATACATATGTAATATTTTTGTTTTTCAAATTTTCCCTTTTTATTTTCTTTTTATTTACGATTGAAGTATGTGGGAAGAATAATTTTTATTTTATTTTTTATTTATTTATTTTTTTTTATTTACTCTTTTTTCTTTTCTCTTTTATATATCTTTTTCTTTATTTCCAAAAAATAGAAGATATTAAGTATTGATATGTTATTTGTAGTAATATTGAATTAAGGTGTTAGTTTATAAAGTAAGTTTTACATTGTAAACGGTTTACCTCAAATAAAAAAATATTACACAATACTAAAATTATGGATAGCAACTGCTCTACCGAGACCGCGAGGAATAGAACAGCCCAGTCGATTACCCAAACCAGTTTCCCCACCATCTACTCCATCTATATTCCACTAACTCCTTGTTCCTTCTCTCTTATCCCCACTTCCGTCGAACAGAAGATTCTAAAGTTTGAAACCACATACCACCAGCTTCAAGAACCGCTTCTTCCCTGGAAGTTGTCAGAACATAGTCAATTAGCATTGATAATATGTTACCAAGGCTGAAGATAGCTTCACTTCCCAGGTCCCCAATCACCAGGCATTGGTCACTTAACACTGAAACCAACACCTGGATTACCAAAGCTGCAGCTGTTAAATCCAAACTGTGGACGACAGTGCTGATCAAGAGCACACACCTCCTCAGTAGGTCAAGCCAGGACAATATATGCAAGGCATGGGAAAAGGTTTAACAGTTTTCACTTTTGTTGCCTCAGGCTTATGATGGTAGGACAAGAACTGCAAAGTCCCACTTTACTTACTCATATGGTGTCAGCCTATCACAAATATTCCCTTGGTTCTGACCATCGCTCCCCCACTTTCCCCGTTATTGAAAACTGACTTATTTTCTCTCTTATTCATTTCTGATGAAGGGTTTCAGATGAGAAACATGTTATTTTCCAAAGATACTGCCTGGCCTGCTGAGTTCTTCCAGCAGGAACAGTGGCCTCAGGAGAGTCCATGTACCTCCAAGCAGACCAGGCCTACAAGTATCCGAATAGACCTGGATAGAGTGGATGGGGAATGTTTCCACTAGCGGGAGAGTCTAGAACCAGAAGTCACAGCCTCAGAATTAAAGTGCATTCCTTTAGGAAGATGAGGAAAACTTTCCTTAGTCAGAAGGTGGTGAATCTGTGAAATTCATTGCCACAGAAGGCTGTGGAGGCCAAGTCATGGATATTTTTAAGGGAGATACATCTTCTTGATAGATTCTTGATTAGTATGAATGTCAGGGGTTACAGGCAGAAGGCAGGAGAATGAGGTTAAGAGGGAAAGTTAAATCGGCCATGATTGAATGGCAGAGTAGACTTGATGGGCCAAATGTCCTAATTCTGCTCCTATTACTTATGAACCCAACACTCCCAAGAGGCAGTATACCTTTACTCTATTGCCTTTAGCTGCTGTTACATCATGAAATTCGGTCGACCAAACACCACCCAGGGCACAAACCTGGATATTCCTTCAGATATCAGTGAGATAACCATCTGAAATTTCACTCTGAAGGCCAGTGGAACAAAGTCAGGAAATTGTCGCCCTGAACGCTTCCCGATGGGCCACGCGGCCAGAAGGCTCCCCGACCGGCCATGGTTGTGGACTGGAATGCGGCCGGAGGCCTATATCCAGGCGCCACGGTCTCGATGCCTTCTGGATCACCGCGTAGAAGCCGGGGCCCGGAGGGGGCCTCACGGGTCGGATGGAGGAGCCAGACCTCACGGGTCGGAGTCCGGGCCGACGGAGCGGCCGACACCCAAGTCAGCACCATGTAAGCGTGAAGTGGGGCGTCGATGGCGGCGAGGCCTCAACGACCTTGAAGCAGCAGCGACGGCGACACCTCACGGGTCGATGAGAGCGTGGAGGCCACTGTGAGGGGGGAGGGGAAGAACAATGGAGGAGCTGGCGTGGGGGGGGGGGACCACCGTGACGGAGGTGGGGGGGAGAACAATAGACAACTGGGGAAGGGAGGGAGAGAACAAAGGGCAATGGGGACCCGGCGTGGGGGAACCGCTGTGGGGGGGGGAAGAGATCAAAAGTAGGAGCCGGCGTGCTATGTAACTTTGTCAGCGCCGTAGGTGGCTGCTATTTGTAAACATTGGGTATGCAGCAAGGAATTGCACTGTGCCTAGTCACATGTGACAATAAAGTATTCTATTCCATTCATGTTCCAATATGCCTCATCGCCCCAGACTTGACTTCCATTTGATCTTTCCATTTTTAATCAAATAATAAAAGTGTTCTCGCAATATACCAGTATAGGTTTCATCTGCAATAGTAGAGTTTTTACCAACTTACCAATAGAAGTGTTCTTCCGCCATCTTTGTAATGGCTCTTGAAACAGCTCTTTCACTGGAATCCAGATGTTTACTTAAGTTAACTCCCAGTTTATCTTGAAGAAAATCAATAATGAATTCTGTGCCAGATACCTTTTGATGATTATATTCAATCCAAGGCATCTTTCCTTGAGGAGACAGTTTGCCATCAAAATAATTCTAAAAGGGAAAAGAGGAGTGTTTTAGCAGCAACATGCATAGCAACATACATTTTTTTAAATTAGCACTGTTACTACCTGGAACCCACATCCACATTTTCTGGTGAGATGATTTGGCCAGTAACTACATCAACAGCTTCCCAAATATTTGTGCAATCTCTCTCCCAACTGAGATTTATTTTTCTGACCCCCCTACCCCACTATCAGTTATCACTCTAATTGTAAACACTGAGTTAAATGGTTCTGTTTTAAAATTCCTTCCATCTTCTAACTTTGTCATGACCCTCATGTGAAAACCAGGGATCCTTTATGCTTTTAATAAAACATAAAATTGTTTGAAAATATGTATTAAACTGACATTCTGCATGGGCAGAAAAATAGCTTTTGTGAACAGTGGAAGCCTTTGCATGGGAGAAGGGAAAGGAAGTGTGCACCACTGATATCAAGCTTTAACTTTGAATTGCCAGCAAAGATCTTTACTTCTCAGCATTGGTTGCCAGAAGTCTAAGTACTCTTTGTTGAACAGATAGATGAGGATTCTTGCCATCAAAATAAAAACTTTGATATTCTGTCCTCAACCTCCAAAATTTGATGCTAGAACAAACTAAAACAGTGAAGTGTAGTGAGGCCAGACAGGTCGAGCAAAATGATTTTTATTTTTAATAAAAACGAACAAAAACCCGTCAGGTATGCGTGTCTGACTGAACTAACAATAACAGCTCCTGTTGCTGGGAGGAGCGCTAACTAACTGACACACCCCAAAAGCCCGCGAAAACCAACATCCCGCAGACACATGACCACACTGACCAATGAAGAGTGTTCTGCCCTCTCCACCCCACCACTAGGTGCCGCTACAAGACCCTCCCCCCCCCCCCCCCCCCCCCCAGAACCCGAGGAAAGGAAACGAGCGGGAGGCCGAACGACCCGGCCAGACCGAGTGGAGACAGGAGGGACCGGCACAACTGGTGCCACAGTCGGAAAAGGGGAAACAGGCACAACAGGTGCAACTGGGGAACATGGCGCGGCCGGCGGACGACCCCTACGCCGGGGTTGGGACATCACCGGGGTCGGGCTGTCGACATCCAAATGAGCAGGCTTGAGGCGGGCCACTGGCATGATCTCCACACGACCCTTGATGGTAAGCAGCCGAGCAAATCGCCGAATAGCCTCCACCTTAACGGGAAGGGGTGTAGTGCCTTGTGGGGTAAGGTGATGCCCAAGGAAGGAGATGAAGCTGAGACCGAACTGGCACTTGGCAGCGTTAATGACCAACCTGTGATCCCGGAGTCGCTGGAACAGCACGCGGACGTGCTCACACTGTTCACAATGAGAACGGCTGGCGACCAGAATGTTATTGAGATAAACGAAAACAAAGTTCAAACCACGAGCAACCATGTCCATCAGGCGTTGAAAAGCCTGCACGGCATTTTTAAATCCAAAAGGCATCCGCAACCACTCATACAGGCCAAACGGAGTAATGATAGCAGTCTTGGGCACATCATCGGGGTGGACGGAAATCTGATGGTAGCCACGCACCAGATCAACCTTCGCAAATATGGTAGCACTATCCAAATGAGCCATGAGATCCTGGATATGCGGGACCGGGTAGCGATTGGCGGTAGTGACGGTATTCTGGCGGTGATAATCCCCACACGGCCGCCATCCCCCAGACGACTTAGGAACCATGTGAAGTACGCCCGAGCATGCAGTGGAGGGCCAGCGGTGAGGATGTGATGCACCACCCCATGCCATGAATCGCGGCGTCAGGATTTCCGGGAATTCCGCCAGAATCGGGGCATAAGCCCCGCATCATCCAACACAGACCCGAGCTGCGGATCGAGAGAAACCGCGGGCTGCGAGGCCACAGGCAGGGGGTGCCCAGAGGAACGAGGCGCTGGCCCCGGACGTATACCATAAAAGAAAAATCCCACAAAAAGTCAGCTCCGAGCAACGGCTGGGAGACGTCCGCGATTGTGAAGGGCCACGAATAACGGTGAGAATTGAGGAAGAAGGAAACAGTCCGAGTCCCGTAGGAGTGAATGGGACTGCCATTAACGGCGCATAGCTCTGTCGCACGGTGCGAGTCCACCCGAGTTAAAGAAAAAATCAAACTCGTGGTTTTCTACGAGATTCCAAGTTTATGTTCACGAGTTCCCACGTGTATGTCTAACTTTGCCGTTTACTTCTCATTTCTGCGATGTACCAAGTTCCTCTCCCGAATTACTCTTGAGCCAACAACAACTACCGACATGTGGAAAAATCATCACACGGGGACTAGAGTGCAAAAGAGCAGAGAGACCATCTCTGCTCATACTACAATTCAATATTGGGCAGTTTGCCGTGGCAGGACAGATTACTTTGAGGGACAGCCGACAACAGGTACACCACTGCACGAGGAGAGCCCACATGCAGGCAAATTCAGTAAATATCATGTTCAGTTTAAATCCTGCTGACTTTGTTTCATTTAACTTTAAGTGTGGATTTATATTGTCATTTTAGTATAAATAATTTCATTGCATCTGTCTGTTCTTGAAGCAGTGATTATCATGCATCTGCTTGTCTGATTAGTGTAGGTAGATCTCAAAACATAGCCATTGAGTGCATTGCATTGTCTGTTTCATTGCCAGAATTTAGGCTTGTGCTCCATTTCTCAGCTGAATGAGAGGAAATACTGGAAGTACTTCTTAGTGTTTTATTTGTTAATTGACATGGAAGAGAAGCCCTTTTTCAAACCACTGTATTGTTTGCTGTGGTGCTCCTTTTCTCAAGATGTGCAAAAATGTGCTTTACTTATTGAACAAGATGAATAAAGACTTTGTTTCACATTGTCTTATTTTCTGATCTACTGAGAGGTTAAACTGTTTTACATTTTAAAAAGCACAGCATACGAGGCACCTGAGTCCTTCACTCTCACAAATGATTGTGAGAATCAAGATGTGAATAGATTGCATCCCTTTCCTCTATTTTGTGTTTTATGATAAAAGGAATATTACATTAAAATCATGAGACTTTGGAATGATATTAAAATGAAGATTTGCAGTCATCAATTTGATTTTGATAACAAAGAACTTTCTTTTATTGTGCACAGAAGTTAACAAACAGTAAGAATCAAACCGATTTGCAAAAAGCTTTTCAACACTATAAGCCATTAGAAAATGTGGGAGCATCCAAACAAAATGAAAACATGCTCAAACAGGCAAAAAAACAACATATACAGATAAGAATCTACATCAGCTGCCGAGTTAAGAGTACCGACGAGTCACTACGGTAAACTCACGGGCTACTAAGGTATTACAACGAGTTTAAAAGTATCAAATTTTTCCTTCAAGAGCATATTTGACTCGTGGAAATCTTTCAACATGTTGAAAATGTTTCACGAGTTAACACGTTTCTCTAGTACCTTCCGTTAACGTTACGAGTCGCTAAGTTACGACCACGAGCTCCGACGCTGCCGCTATGTTCATTCCATGTGATTACCACGAGTTTGATTTGTTTTTAACTCGGGATAACTCGTGGGTGGACTCACACCATGGGACAAGGGTTTAACCAGCACGGGTATCGAGGTCGATCGAAGGTTTGATGCTGATCTCAGCCCCAGAGTCCACGAGGAAACGAAGCCCGAAATGGCGATCCCTGACGTAGAGGCGATGTTTCTGGCCAAACGCAATAGCCTCTACTGGCGATCGGCCGAGGCATTTCCCGACAACGAGCAGGGGGGCGCAGCATTGGCGGGCCTCTGCACCGCAACGTTGATGTTAATAACACCACTGGCACTTACTGCGAACCACGGCGGTGGACTGCGAGCCAGTGAAGTCATCCTGAGGAGGAACAGCCCGGCGAGGCCGCTGTGACGACGGCATGGACACCAGGCTGATGGAACTGCCATCCTGCTGTTTGGAAAGCCATAGCTCATCCGCCCGTTCAGCGAGCTGCAGGGGGTCGGTGAAATCAGACACAGCAAGAAGCAAAATGTCATCGGGCATCTGCTCCAGAAACGCCCGTTCGAACAATAGGCAAGGCTGATGTCCATCCATGAGCACTAACATCTCTCTCACGAGAACTGATGCCTGACAATCACCCAGACCGTCCATATGTAGCAGCCGAGCAATCGCGGAGGCTGAGCCCGAAGGTGCGCTGCAGCAACGCCTTCAGGGCCTCGTACCTGCCAATGGCAGGCGGATTCTGCAGGAACGGCAGCAAACGCAATGCTGTATCCTGGGTGAGAGCGCCCACCATGTTGAAGTAGCAGGTCGCATCCACAAAGATCTGGCGGAGCTCAAACTGGGCCTCGATGTGTGAGAAACACTGATGAGGCTGCGCCGCCCAGAATAAGGGCAGTTTAAGTGCAACCGCATTCTGCTGGGCAGGCGAGTCATCGAAGTTCTCGTCGGCGTACATAGCGAGAAGAAATCCAAAAAACGTTCAGATCGTCGAGGTCACCAAATGTAGTGAGGCCAGACAGGTCGAGCAAAAGAATTTTTATTTTTAATAAAAACGAACAAAAACCCGTGAAGTACACGTGTTGCTGGGAGGAGCGCTGACTAACTAACTGACACACCCCAAAAGCCCGCGAACACCAACAACCCGTGGTCACATGACCTCACCGACCAATGAGGAGGGTTCTGCCCCCTCTACCCCACCACTAGGTGCCGCTACAGGAGACTATTTTACAATTTCAACTCCAACATATTTATCTATGTTAGCATATTCATTCACCGAGAAGCTCTTTCACTTGATCGAACTTACTTCAGTCTCAAACAGCCCTAACTGCGGGTCAGTTGTGGCTTCCACGTCAGCCTATCTATGTAATGTCAACATTAATAGCAGAGACCATGCTATAATTTAGTTATTCAAAGTTTCGTCACCCTTAATTTGAGATTGCTGGAAATATATGGCAGTAAAATATGGCTGCACAGCATCAGTTTTTGCAGTACTTAAGAGTTTTTTGTCTTTGTTCATGAATAGCAAACAAGTACATTTTGCTTCACTCGCATATTGAACAATGAAGTCACACATGCATCCTACATGCACATCAGTGGAATGCAGGGTAGATATCAAACATAAATCTTATGCCAGAATTGGCACTTAGTTCTGGAAAGGTGCCAACATATTGGATAGCAGTGAATGTGATGCCCTTATTCAAGAAATGAACTGGAGGTCAGTTAGCTTAACTTGTATTAAAGGGATAATGCTGGAATCTATACTCAAGTCATTTCAAAATGCTTAATGTAATGCAATCACACCAAGTCAACATCAATTTATGAAAGGGAAAAATATTTAACTATTTAGTTTTGGTTCTTTTAGGACGTGACAAGCAAAGTAAAGAACGGGTAGTAGGTGCTAGGAGAACAGGACATCTGGCAACGAGGACTACATTCGTTTTTGGTCAGATGCATGGCTGATAAAGTTTAATGTGGATAAATGTGAGGTTATCCCCTTTGGTATCAAAAACAGGAAGGTAGATTGCTATCTAAATGGCGTCAAGTTGGGAAAACGGGAAATACAACAGGATCTGGGGGTCCTTGTTCATCAGTCTATGAAAGTAAGCATGTAGGTACAGTAGGCAGTGAAGAAAGCGAATGGCATGTTGGCCTTCATAACAAGAAGAGTTGAGTATCGGAGCAAAGAGATCCTTCTGCAGTTGTACAGGGCCCTAGTGGGACCACACCTGGAGTATTGTGCGCAGTTTTGGTCCCCTAATTTGAGGAAGGACAGTCTTGCTATTGAGGGAGTGCAGCGTAGGTTTACAAGGTTAATTCCCAGGATGGTGGGACTGTCATATGCTGAGAGAATGGAGCGGCTGGGCTTTCACTATTCTGTATGTTTCAAGGAGGTCTCCCATCATTCTTCTGAACTCCAGCGAGTACAGTCCCAATGCCGATAAACGCTCATCATATGTTAACCTACTCATTCCTGGGATCATTCTTGTAATCCTCCTCTGGACCCTCTCCAGAGTCAGCACACCCTTCCTCAGATAGGGTGCTGAAAATTGCTCACAATATTCCAAATGTGGCCTTATCAGTGCCTTATAGAGCCACAACATTACTCCTCTGTTTTTGTATAAAAGCCTGCTTGAATAAATGCCAACATTGTTTGCTTTCTTTACTACCGTTTCAACTTAGAAACATAGAAAATAGGTGCAGGAGTAGGCCATTCGGCCCTTCGAGCCAGCACCGTCATTGGCTGATCATCCAAAATCAGTACCTCGTTCTGGCTTTTTCCCCCATATCCCTGGATTCCCTTAGCCCTAAGACTTGCAGATTAACATTTTGAGAATCCTGCACCAGCACTCCCAAATCCCTTTGCACCTCCGATTTCTGAATTCTCTCCCCATTTATAAAAAAGTCTACGCCTTGATTCCTACTACCAAAATGTATGACTCCACCCTTTTGCTACACTATATTCCATCTGCCACTTCTCTGCCCACTCTCCCAACCTGTCCAAGTCCTTCTGCAGAGTTCCTGCTTTCTCTACACTACTTGCCCGTCCACCTATTTTCAGATCATCCGCAAACGTGGCCACAAAGCCTTCAATCCTCTCGTCCAAATCATTAATTATATGCAATGTGAAAAGTAGCGCCAACCCCTGTGGAGCTGTTACAAGTGTACAGGGTGTTGATGATGCCACAAATACTGTGTACAGTTTTGGTCCCTTATTTAAGAAAGGTTATTTCTAGCATTGGAGACAGTCCAGAACAGATTCACTTTGTTATTTCCAGGAATTAAAAATATGTCACCTAACATAAGACTGAAATAGTTGGATAAGCATTCTTTAGAAGAATAAGTGGTGAACTTATTGAAACATGTAAGATCTAAGTATCAATAATATGTTCAGATGTTTCTACTAGTAGTGGAATCTTTACAGAGGGGTAGAGTTATAAGATAAGGGGATGGTCTTTTGAAATTGAGGTGTGATCGAATTTCTTCTCACGGAGGATGGTGAATCCATGGAATTCTATACTACAGATAATTGTGGAAGCTAGATCATTGGAGGTATTTAAAGAGGAGGTAGATAAACTTCTGAAAAATGTTTGAAACCTTTCACACAAAGGGTGGTGGGTGAATGGAATGAGCTGCCGGAGGAGGTAGTTGAGGCAGGTACTGTTGCAACGTTTAATAAACATTTAGACGAGTATATAGGTAGGAGAGGGTATGGGCCAAACGCAGGCAAGTGGGATTAGTGTAGATGGGACATGTTGCCTCTAATTAGGCAGAAGGGCCTGTTTCCACACTGTAAGACTCAATGCCTGGATGAGGTAATTAAGGGCCATGTGGCAGAGAAGAGGAGTTGAGGTCTGGGGAAAGTCAGCCTTGATCATGTAGAATTGCAGAGACCAGCTGGCCCACACCTGTTCCTATTTTCTGACGTATATCCTTGATCTACAGTGACTGAGCTAACTCCATGAGTTAACCACAGCAGAAGCAGAGCATTCAGCAGCAGCAAGAATCACCCCACCTCCACTAATTGCAGGGATCTTCAAAGACTTGCAGGTTTATTCAGGGATTATGTTACAAATGCCTTTCCAGCTGTGGGACAGATACGTATTCCACAGTGGACTTCCAATGCAGTGTGGATGCAGTCTGTCATCCATTGGGAATCTGGCAGTTTTGATCATCCCCAGTGCTTTGGTTGCAGTTGTGCCTGCCACATGTGGCAGATCTTTGGCTCCACCTCATCAGGAAGTGAAGACATCTAAGGTAACATAGAAACATAGAAAATAGGTGCAGGAGTAGGCCATTCAGCCCCGAGCCAGCATCAGCCTCGGAGCATCAGATAAGTCGGACGTTTTTTCAGCATGATGAAAAATGTCCACAAGTAAAAAAATAGCCCCGAGTACCTACGGCTGGCATAACGAGCCGCTACGATATATCCACGGACTCCTACCACCTCCTATGGACTCATTACGAACATTCTGCAAGTTTGAAAAGTCGGGAGAATTTGTGAATAACTCGGGAAAGTGGGTCAGGCCCTTAACTCTCTCTTGAAAACATCCAGTGAATTAGCCTCCAATGCTTTATGTGGCAGAGAATTCCACAGACTCACAACACACTGAGTGAAACTGTTTTACCTCATCTCAGTCCTAAATGGTCTACCACTTATTATTAAACTGTGACCCCTGGTTCTGGACTTCACCAACATAGGGAACATTTTTCCAGCATCTAGCCTGTCCAATTCCTTAATGATTTTATATGTTTCTATAAGATCCCCTCTCATCCTTCTAAATTCCAGTGAATACAAGCCCAGTCAACCCATTCTTTCATCATATGGTTAGTCCCGCCATCCTGGGAATTAACCTGGTGAACCTGTGCTGCACTCCCTCAACAGCAAGAACCTATTATGCAAATTAGGAGACCAAAACTGCACACAAAACTCAATGTGTGGTCTCATCAGGGCCCTGTATAAAGGCAGTAGAACCTCCTTGCTGCTAAACTCAAATCCTCTCACAATGAAGGTCAACATGCCATTAGCTTTCATCACTGCTTGATGTACCTACATGCTTCCTTTCAGTGACCGAAGTAGGACACTCAGGTCTCATTCCACCTCCCCTTTTCTTGATCTGACACCATTTGGTTAATAATTTGCCTTCCTGTTCTTGCCACCAAAGTTGATACCCTCACATTTATCCACATTATACTGCATCTGCCGTGCATCTGCCCACTCACCCAACCTATCCAAGTCACCCTGCAGCCTTATAGCATCCTCCTCGCAGCTCACACTGCTACCCAGCTTTGTGTCATCTGCAAACTTGGAGATGTTACATTTAATTCCCTCATCTAAATCGTTAATATACAGTGGCTTGCAAAAGCTTTCATACCCCTTGAACTTTTCCCCATTTTGTCACATTTCAACCACAAACGTAAATGTATTTTATTGGGATTTTATGTGATAGACCAACACAAAGTGGTGCATAATTGTGAAGTGGAAGGAAAATGATACATGGTTTCCAAATTTTATTACAAATAAAAAACTGAAAAGTGTGGCATGCAAAGGTATTCAGCCCCCCTGAGTCAATACTTTGTAGAACCACCTTTTGCTGTAATTACAGCTGCAAGTCTTTTGGGGTATGTCTCTACCAGCTTTGCACATCTAGAGACTGAAATTTTTGCCGATTCTTCTTTGCAAAATAGCTCAAGCTCAGTCAGATTGGATGGAGAGCGTCTGTGAACAGCAATTTTCAAGCCTTGCCAGAGATTCTCAATTGGATTTAGGTCTGGACTTTGACTGGGCCATTCTAACACATGAATATGCTTTGATCTAAACCATTCCATTGTAGCTCTGGCTGTATGTTTAGGGTCGTTGTCCTGCTGGAAGGTGAACCTCCGCCCCAGTCTCAAGTCTTCTGCAGACTCTAACAGGTTTTCTTCCAAGATTGCCCTGTATTTGGCTCCATCCATCTTCCAATCAACTCTGACCAGCTTCCCTGTCCCTGCTGAAGAAAAGCATCCCCACAGCATGATGCTGCCACCACCATGTTTCACAGTGGGGATGGTGTGTTCAGGGTGATGTGCAGTGTTAGTTTTCCGCTACACATAGCATTTTGCATTTAGGCCAAAACCTTCAATTTTGGTCTCATCAGACCAGAGCACCTTCCTCCACATGTTTGCTGTGTCCCCCACAAGGCTTGTGGCAAACTGCAAACGGGACTTCTTATGGTTTTGTTTCAACAATGGCTTTCTTCTTGCCACTGTTCCATAAAGGCCCGATTTGTGGAGTGCACGACTAATAGTTGTCCTGTGGACAGATTCTCCCACCTGAGCTGTGGATCTCTGCAGCTCCTCCAGAGTTACCATGGGCCTCTTGGCTGCTTCTCTGAACAATGCTCTCCTTGCCCAGCCTGTCAGTTTAAGTGGACGGCCATGTCTTGGTAGGTTTGCAGTTGTGCCATACTCTTTCCATTTTCGGATGATCGATTGAACAGTGCTCCGTGAGATGTTCAAAGCTTGGGATTTTTTTTATAACCTAACCCTACTTTAAACTTCTCCACAACGTTATCCCTGACCTGTCTGGTGTGTTCCTTGGGCTTCATGATGCTGTTTGTTCACTAATGTTCTCTAACAAACCTCTGAGACCTTCACAGAACATACTGAGATTTATACTGAGATTAGATTACACACAAGTGGACTCTATTTATTAATTAGGTGACTTCTGAAGGCAATTGGTTGCCCTGGATTTTATTTAGGGGTATCAGAGTAAAGGGGGCTGAATACTTTTGCACGCCACACTTTTCAATTTTTTATTTGTAAAAAACTTTGAAAACCATGTATCATTTTCCTTCCACTTCACAATTATGCGCCAGTTTGTGTTGGTCTATCACATAAAATCCCAATAAAATACATTTACATTTGTGGTTGTAACGTGACAAAATGTGGAAAAGTTCAAGGGGTATGAAAATCTTTACAAGCCACTGTATATTGAAGATAACTGGGTTCCCAGCACTGAGCCTTGCGGCACCCCACTAATCACTGCCTGCCATTCTGGATGCTTTCAAGAGAGAGTTAGATAGAGCTCTTAAAGATAGCGGTCGGAGGATATGGTGAAAAGGCAGGAACGGGTACTGATTGTGGATGATCAGCCATGATCACATTGATTGGCGGTGCTGGCTCAAACGGCCGAATGGCCTACTCCTGCACCTGTTGTCTATTGTCTATTCTGAAAAGGACCCATTAATTCCTACTCTTTGCTTCCTGTCTGCCAACCAGTTCTCTATCCATGTCAATACCCTACCCCCAATACCATGTGCTCTAATTATGCACACTAATATCTTGCGTGCAAACTTGTCAAAGGCTTTTTGAAAGTCCAGATACACCACATCCACTGGCTCTCCCTTATCCCTTCTACTTGTTACATCCTCAAAAAATTCCAAAAGATTAGTGAAGCATGGGAACTTTTTTTCTCTTTCCTCGACAGAGACTTTTTTCGTATTCCCCGTTTTATTTTTTCGCCAGACAGGGATGAACAAAATTTGTAGTTCATCCATGCGATCTTTAAATCTTTGCCATTGCATCTCCACCATCAACCCTTTAAGTATCATTTGCCAGTCTACCCTAGCCAATTCCTATCTCATACCATCAAGGTCTCCTTTATTTAAGTTCAAGACCCTAGTCTCTGAATTAACCGTGTCACTCTCATCTTAATGTAGAATTCCACCGTATTATGGTCACCGTTGCCCAAGGGGCTTTGCACAACAAGATTGCTAACTAATCCTTCTTCATTACATAATACCCAATCTAGGATGGCCTGCCCTCTAGTTGGTTCCTTTACATATTGGATTAGAAAACCATCCTGTATACATTCCGGGAAATCCTCCTCCTCAGCACTGTTACCAATTTGGTTGGCCCAATCTATATGTAGATTAAAGTCACCCATAATAACTGCTGTACCTTTGCTACACGCATCCCTAATTTCCTGTTTGATGTTATCCCCAAACTCCCTACTGCTGTTTGGTGGTCTGTATACAACTCCAACAAGCGTTTTCTGCTCTTGGCTATTTTGCAGTTCTATCCATACCAATTCTACAGCATCCAAGCTAATGTCTCTCCTTACTATTGCATTAACCTCCTCTTTAACCAGCAAGCCACACATCTCCTTTCTGTCTATCCTTCCTGAATATTGAGTGCCCCTGCATTTTGAGCTCCCAGCCTTAGTCACCCTGGAGCCTTGTCTCCGTAATGCCAACTACATCATATCTGTTAACTACTAACTGCGCATTCAATTCATCCACCTTATTATGAATGCTCCTCGCATTAAGGTACAAAGCTTTCAGGTTTGTTTCTCTTTTCTCCCTTCTACCTTTTGCTTCTGTCCTTCATTTACGGCCCTCCGTCTCCTTGCATTGGTTCCCATCCCCCTGTCCTGTTAGTTTAAACGTGACCTTTCCTGCACGCTCTTTCCCGTTAACTGCACGCAGACACTTCCTCATTGCTGACCCCACCGCCCCCATTGTTTAGCTTAAACCCACCCATGTAGCACCAGCAAACCTGCCTGCCAGGTATTGATGTTCAGTGTGGAATGTGATGTGGGGTGGTTTCAGTCAGCTGAGCTGAGGGGAAGAGCAGACAGAAACACAAGGAGTTTATTTTCTTTCATTGACCTGGATTGTTTCCGTTTCTTTGCCGCACTCAGGAGACTGTGTGATGCAGCTGTAGTTGAGATGATGGAAAATCTATCGCAACATGCCAGGCATAGTCAGTAAGAGGCAGGCTTGAGGGGCAGCTGCATGTTTTCTGCAAGGCAATTTCTCTTGCTTACACACATTCATCAGCAGCTGCAACTGTTCCTCTTGAGCACAGAGCGGCACAGTGGCACACTGGTAGAGCCACTGTCTCACAGTGCCGGAGACCCGGGTTTGATCCTGACCTGGGGTACTGTCTGGGTGGAGTTGGCATGTTCTCTCTCTAACCTCATGCGTTTCCTTCAGGTGCTCCGTTTTCCTGCCATTTCCCAAAGATGTGAGAATTTGTAGGCTAATTGGTCTCTCTAAATTGCCTCTGGTGTGCAGGAAGTAGATGCAAACAATAGGATAACAGAGCAGATGATGTATAGTCAGTGTGGACCAGTGGACCAAGAGGCTTGTTTCGATGCTGCATCTCTAAACTAAACTAAGAGCAGGACATAACAGAATACGCTCAGGTTATGGAGACACAAGGAAATGCAGATGTTAGAATTTTAAGGAAAACATAAAGTAATGCGTGGAACATCTTCCACAGACCCTTTGAGTTCCACCAGCACTGTGTGCTCTTTGTATAGCATTGTCAGCATTCATTTTTAGCAAACATCGACTAAAATGAATTATTATGAACTCTTTCAGTTGTATACATTATATTGGGGAATAAAGAAATGAAAGAGAAATCAAACAACTATTTTGAGTCATCCTTCACTGATGAAGACACAGAAACTATTCCAGAAATAGTGAAGAATAACAGGTTAATGTGATTGAGAACTGAGAGAAATTAGCCTCAGTAAGAATTAGTATTATCAGCCTTTGAGATCAAAAATTGATGAATCCTCAGGATGGAATGACCTTCATTGCAAGGGTTTGAAGGTGGTGGCTAAAGAGTCAGTGGATGCAATAGTATTCATCTTCCAAAAGTCTATGGATTTCAGAACCATTCTCACAGACTGGAAGTTAAAAAATATAACCATATTATTTAAGATACAAGGTTACCTTAACGGGCCTAAACCACTTTCACAAGTGGCAGCGCTGCCCTGCAGCTGCGGCTCGCCTGCAGTCCGTTTGTCTTTTCTTTTTTTTGTTTTCTTTTGTGTTTCACTTTATTTTAGTTGTGTATGTGTGGTGGGGTGGGAGAAACTTGTTTTTAGTCTCTTCCTTCGGGGGGATGCGACCTTTTGTTGTCGTATCCCCCGTCTCCGTCTGCGCTGAGGCCTAATGGCGGAGCTGGCGGCCTCCAACTGGGACCGACCTCGAGGCTCCAGAGGCAGAGCCAGGACTTAATTACTAATGCTTCCATGTGCACTGCTCACAATGTTGCCTGTGTATGCATCATTGCCCGACTCATACAGTGGCTTGCAAAAGTTTTCATACCCCTTGCACTTTTCCACATTTTGTCACATTACAACCACAAATGTAAATGTATTTTATTGGGATTTTATGTGATAGACCAACACAAAGTGGTTTGTGGTTGTAACGTGACAAAATGTGGAAAATTTCAAGGCATATGAAAACTTTTGCATACTGTGAGTAGCCAAGGGGCCAATATAAAATGCTTGTCAAATGCTTCCAGTTATCCCTCTTCTGTCTCTTGCTGCTCAGTTCCCTAACCAGGTCAATAATTTCACTGTGTTCCATGAACACCAAATTTAGACAAAACTCTAAACTCTGGGGGAATTTATCAAAAGCTCTCCGTGGCTAGGTAAATCCCACTGTACGCAATCTTTTTTTAAATTTTAAATGAACCCATTTTGTCAAGTATGATTTATACTCTGATCAGCTAGAAGCCTTTAGGTATTTGCCACTATTATTAATTATAGACCTGAACAACTTTTCAACAATATCTTTTCTATAATATTCTCCTCCTTTTTTTTAAATAGTGGGCCAAAATATCCATTTTTCAAATTAGAACATTGAACAAGAACATGGATAGGAGAGGTTTAGAGGGATATGGGAAAAAATGCAGGCACATGGGACTAGTGTAGATGGAGCATGTTGGTCGGCGTGGGCAAGTTGAGCCGAATGTCCTGTTTCCACACTGTATGATTCTAAGTCACTAATTACAGCACAGGAACAGGTCCTTCAGCCACGATGCTTGTGCCCACCATGATGCCAACTTTAACCAAATCCACCTGCCTTCACATGGTCTGCATTCGTCCATTCTCTGCTTGCTCAAGTGCAGTCTATATGCCTCCTATCCGTTGCCATCGTATCTGCTTCCACCGTCTCCCCAGGTCACTCCTCTCCCCCTACCCAACTACAGACTCTGGTGCTCGACAGAAGGCAATTCAAGTTTGTCCAACCTCTCCTTGTAGCTAATACTCTCTAATTCAGGCACATGTTAGTGAATCTCACTCTTTGGAGGAACTCTCACCCAATGGCGACATTGATTTCTTATTTCCTAATTGTTTGCTTATCTTATACTTACAATAGTGCACATTAATGCCATTTGGCCCATTGAGTCTGAGCAGGCTAATTTGGCCCATACTCACTCTCTTTATTTCCTGGTATCACTGTGTCTTAGTGTCTCTCATACGGCTCCATAAACTCCTCTTTGTTTATGTTGCCATTAATCTATATTAGGGAATTTCCAGTTGCCAGTTAAATTATCAGTACGCTTTTGAGATGCAGATGGAAACTGGAGCAACCAGCTGTTTTTTTTTCCTCTGGCAAACTTCTACTCCTGCCCTTTTGGGATTAACTGATTGTGTAATACTTTAATATTTTTTTACATCTTTCACTGGTCTTTACCCATTAAGATTTGTCCAATTTAACATGTATCCATCAGCCTTTACTAAACGTACATTTTTTTTTGCAGTTTATTCTCTTTCTCTCTCTCCCTCTCTCTTTTACATAGGGGGTTAGATATATGGAACGAGCTGGCATGGGAAGTAGTTGAGGAAAGTACAATAACATTTGAATGACATTTAGATAGCAACATGAATCAGAAAGGTTTTGAGGGATTATGGGCCAAACATGAGTAAATGTGATTAGTTTGGATCGGACATCTTGGTCAGCATGGACAGGCTGGGCCAAAGGGCCTTTTTCCATCCTCTCGACTATATGACTAAAACTCTTTAGTAGAACAAGAATATTGTGAAAATTGCCTTAAGTAGCAAAGGTTGTTGCTTGAATCACAGCTCTTCAACTTAAAACAATCATGGATTTCAGTATTTTCAAAAGGCATTTGACGACAGTTTTACCTTTATCCTTCGAATTTTAGGAGACAGCAAATGAGTAAACTTAATTTCCATTTTATTTATATTTATCCTTTCACAGGATGTAGACATCTCTGGCAATACTAACATTAATTATTAATCCCAAATTGTCCTAACCAGTGGAGGCAATTAAACATCAATCACATTGGTGGGTCTGCAGTCATATATAGGGCAGGCTAAGTTACAATAGCAGATTCCTTTCTCTTATGCACATTACATAATCAGAAGAATTTTACAATAATCCTGCAGTTTAATTCTAGATTATTTAATTACTTGAATTTCAATTTAAAGTAAATTAAATATAAATTAAAAGGGTGTCAAAAATTATGGTGAATGGGGTTGAGAGGGAAAAATAGATCAGCCATGATCGAATGGCGGAGCAGACTCGATGGCCCTATGACCTAATCCTGAGCTGATTGACCTAATTCTGTTCCTATGTCTTATGGTCTTATGATCTTAAATTTCCCAACCATCGCAGGTACTATTGCAACGTTTAAGAAACATATAGACAGGTAAATGGATAGGATAGGTTTAGAGAGATATGGGCCAAACGAAGGCAGGTGGGATTAGTGTAGATGGGACATGCAGGTCAGTGTGGGAAAGTTGGGTTGTGGAGTCTGATTCCACGCTGTATGAATCTATTACTATCATCATGTGGTCATTATAAGTCCACTTGGTTCAATTTCAGAGGACTTTGCTGTTGGTCCAGTAACTTAACCACTGTGTCTAAGATTATAATGCAGCAAATAAATGGAGCAACCTTGACCACAGAACTATTCATGGTGTTTAGCGGATTCCTTTCACTTGGCCTTGCTTTCACTGTGTTCCAAATCAAAGGACCAATGTAACAACATTGTATTGTGCAAGAACAATGCTCTGCATCTGTAATGCAAAGAAGAGGAAGACCCATGCAGAACTTCAGACAATCAGGAAAGAAAGATGTGGCTGTTATTTGGGACAGATCAGGCACAATCTGGTTTAAATGTTAAAGGCTTTTCACTATCATTTCCTATGGTGAATTATTGAAATCTGTACATCATCCACTCTTTCCTTCAGAATTAACATCAACTCTGATTTTATTTTAATTAATGTGCATAGAACTGTTATATTTTACAGCACAAAAAATATCAAATTTTTATTTTCCAGAAATATACTTGTGCTTCTGAAATTTAGTTTCAGGCAATGTTCTTGGATGGTTTTTCTAATGGCCATTTCTAAATACAAAATGACTTTTGACCAGCTCACTGGTGCTGAAATTATTTTTGCAATAATCCTAGGTCCTGAAGCATTAAGATCACTGAAGATAAACTCTGGACAAAAAAAATGTAAAAAGGTGGGAGGCCAATTGCACCCTTGGGTCTGCTCTGCAAAGGGTGATCTAATGCTGACCACAACACCACATACTCATTTTCTTCCCCTACCCCTTGGTCCCCTTGTATTGAAATATCTGCAATCTCCACCAGAAAAAGAGCGATGACTCCACGTCTGAGGTAGAGAATTCCTAAGACCATAAGGCATAGAAGCAGAATTAGGCCATTCGGCCCATCAAGACTGCTCTGCTATTTGATTATGGCTGATCTATTTTTCCTTCTCAATCCCATTCTCCTGCCTTATCCTTGTGACTCAAAAGAGTCCAGACTCTCCGAATGATGCCCCCTGTCTGAAATGGGTGACCACTTACTCTGAAACCATACATCTTCATTCTAGTTAGCCCCACCAGAGGGGAACCTGCTCTCAGCATTCAACCCATCAATCCTCATCAGTCTTACATGTTTCAACCTTATGAACCCTGCCTGCACTTGCTTCAAAGCAAGCACATCCTTCTCCAAAACTGTGCACAGTACTCAATGTGTGGTCTCACAGCTGCCCAGTGAAGTTGCTTCAGTACCTCCTCAATTTCATACTTTGCTTGCGATAAAGGCCAACATATCATTAGCCCTCCTAATTACTTACTGTATTTATATCACAAATCTTGTGTCTCATGCACTAGATTACCCTTTTTAGGCAATGGCCCTCGGGCTCCTCCTCCTCCTTTTTCCTTTCTTCCCCCCGCCTCCCCCCACCCCCTATCTGTTTGAAGAAAGATTTTGGCCCGAAGCGTTACCTATCTCCTTCGCTCCATAGATGCTGCTGCACCCGCTGAGTTTCTCCAGCATTTTGTGTATCATCGAAAGACCCTTTTGTCCAGAGGACCACCTGGGAGGTTTCAAGGGAGAAACTCGGGTATAAAAGGGACAGGCAAGCCAGAACTCGCGCTCTTTTCTGCTCTGTTGGACGGCTTCTGACCCTGCAACGATCTAGCTGCAAGTACCCCCAGACGACTTGGTGAAGTTCCCAAAATAGGATAGAGGTTGAGAGAAGAAGGGGAAAGGGGTGCATCTGTAATTAAAATTGTGTAAAGTAAGTTTTTACGACATGCCCGATAACTTTCTTTCCATAGTCTTAGTTTAAAGCATAAGTTTAGCCACGTATTATGTAGTGTTTGTGAGATTCAATTTCTCATTGTTTAATAAAGCCTGTAAATTTGCTTTGAGTCCGTCTTGGTTTCTGTTTTCTCTCATCAGCACGCTCTGGTCAAGTCAACCTTTTTATCATATCCCACCATAATTCAGAGGTCTAGGACCCAGGGGAACCCCTTTTTTTTGTATTTTCTCTTGGGAACCGCTCGAGTGGAGTGGTGGCCGTTTGACCCACCGACAAGGGAGAGAATCACTCGGGCACTTGGGCCCGAAGTGGAGTAAAGGGAACTAAACCCCAACAGAATGACGACCATGGCAGGACCTCGGTGGTTTGGGATATATGACTTGCCAGAGGGGGGTGAGAGAACGTAGCAAGATGGAGGAGAGAATCTCCTCTTATCTGTTTAAAAAGATCAATCTCACCAAACAATGGGTGGTAACACTTTTGACAGCACAGCAGCCCGCAGCAGCTGCAGCATAATGGACGGAAAGCAAAGTTTATAATAAAGGGCAGGAAAAGGCAGTTTGGCTAGCGTGCCTATCACAGCAGGTCGCCAAACTGGAGAGACAGGTAGAGAGTCTTGAAGAGCAACTGAGAAAAGCTAGGGCCAGCGCTGAGGAAAGCACTAGAGAAGGGGAAGGGCTATATGAGGAACTCAGTGAAGCCAGGCAGTGTATCTTGCAGGCTAGGGAGTCCCACAGAAATGCCCAGGAATTCCTCCAATGCCAGGCGGAAGAGGCAAAGGAGAGGGAACAGAATGCCCAGGAACTCCTGAGATACAGGGAGCTGGAGGGAAAGTTCAAAGATATCCAAGCGGCATACAGGGTGGCCCGTAGCGAGCTAGGGGATTGTGATCACAGGCCTTGCCAGGCAAGATTAGCACAGCTGGAGGAGACTCTGTCCAAGACTAGGGGACGGGTTCACCTGGTAGGACCAGGGGGGGTCCCCCGGGGGCAGAGAGCTTCCCTCAGCAGATGATTCTCCTGGGGCAAAGGGGACTAGACCGCCTCCTGAGGCGCCGGGAATAAGTCCGGGTCGGCAGGTGGGGCTCGGGTTGTCCTGGGTGGGACAGGCCCAAGGAGGGGCGGGAGAGCACACTCAGTTAGCGGCGTCTTCGCCATGTGTAGCACACCATGAGGTGGTGGGGTTACCGATCATGGTGGGAGAGCAGGGGTTAAATGTGCAACAGCCCCGGGTAGGGCAGATGTGCCCGGTACGGCAAAGGAAATATGGTCCCCCGAAGGGCAGGCAAATAGGGGGCCATAGAGAGTGATATCATCATTCCCCATGGGGCACATGTGCTGAGGTGGATGGTGGCTCACGTTCCCAGGTTAACCAGGGCGGGAGACCCGTCATTGCATTTTATGGAGGTGCAGCTGGCAGCTGTCATAAACAATTGTGATGAGGTAGAACGGGTAAAGCTATTATTGATAACCCTGGATTCCTACCTATGCAAGGCGGTGACCTCCAGGGAAGGGGGAAGACCTGAAACATGAGTAGAGGCACAGACAGTGGTTCTGGAGGCCATGGGGTTTAATCAGGGTGGTCCTTTCGCCAGGGAGATGAAGCAGCAGGTAGCCGAGTCCCCGGACATGTTCGCAGACAGGCTGTGGGCAGTGTATGAGGGAGCGTGTGGGACGCCATTGGATAGGCGGAATTTAGATGAGAGAACAGCCCACTGGCTGAAGACTGTGGTAGCGAATTGCCTCCCGCGAGTTAGGGCAAAGGCCGAGCACTGGTTCGACCCAGCGGACCCAAACCTTAACGAGGCGGAGGTAATAAGGAAGCACACCCTTGCGTATCGCAATGGGGAGAGAAGTGAGGAGAAGCCCTTTAAGGGCAAGTGCACAATATAGTACCGGCACCCCCCAAAAGGAGGGAGTGGAAACGGGAAGGCAGCCGGACCTCTTCCGAGATGAGGCTGGTGTGCTACAGGTGTGGGAAGCTGGGCACTACAAGAGGGAGTGCAGAAACCCAAGTAGAGCAGTGGGGGATAGGACCCCGGTAACAGTCAACCCAGCCCCGGAGGAGGGAGCGGCAGTGCCGGGAACAATAGATATAAAAGATCTATTGATCTAAAGGCGGGAGGGTCCAAACAGGTAGCCATGGCAACAGGCCAGGGCGCGCCCATATCCACACCCCCGGCACCTTTATGACTGCCAGTGAAACAGCCCACATTCCTATGCCCGTTAGAGTATGGCCCATGTGGGAGACCCTGGGTCAAGATGGAGGTGCACGATGTGGTCGGGAGTTACATGCTGGACACAGGTGCTTGCAGTACCATTGTCCACACGGACAATACCCATACATTCCCTCTATCTAGTGGGGTTCCCTATAGTCTTGTCGGCTTTACGGGAAACGGGAAGACGGGGTTTTTCTCTGTTCCCTTGTCCATTCGATTAAGAGCACTCCAGGCGCAGTGGAAGTGCATCCTGATGAGTTGGGAGCAGGAGGGAAAGGGGATACTAGGCACCGACTTTATAGTGGCCCACCAGGTCCTGGTGGACCCGAGGAACCACTGTTTGTGGGGCATAGCAGGAGAAGGGGCGGGAGGTCATCGATAGGGCACCAGAGAGAGGGGCTCTGTGTGTCGTGAAGCCCAGAGAGGGGTACGATGTAGAGGCCCTAGTGAGGCAGACCCCGACAGAGTATCGAGGCCATGTTAAGCGAAATTTGGACGCATTCGCTACTCACAAGCACGACTATGGAAAGGTCATAGTATGTGGATGATATTTTGCTATTCACGGACACTAGTGACGAACATGGGCCCCTAGTAAACGAACTGCTGGAGTTGCTCTGTAAGAGTGGTTTAAAAGTAAATCCCAAGAAGGCACAGATAGGGTTACAAGAGGTAAAGTTCTTGGGACTGACCCTTAGGGCCGGAGAAAGGGGTATCGATACAGCAAGAAGGGGGGGGGGGGGGGGGGGGTGGTAAGGTCATTTCTGGGAGTCATGGGCTACTGCCGAGACTTTATAGAGGACTATGCCGCGACCGCAGCACCTCTGCTCTGGCTGCTATGCAAAGGGGTAGAGTGGGAGTGGGATGAGCAGTGCCAGTCAGCATTCGTCCATTTGAAGCGGGACCTGCAAAAGGCCCCAGCCATAAACATGGGGGCCCAGCACCATAGAAACAAGCTGCTGCTGGAGCCTCACAGGCATTGCGAGTGGGCAGTGGGAGACCAGGTAATGGTCAAGAGATATGCTAGGGTAGGGGTGTTCGAACTCTTGTATGCTGGCCCATACAACATAGTGGACAAGGCCAGACCAATGGTGTATGCCATTCAGCTTCCCCATAGAGTCAAATGGTTCCACATCAACCAGTGTAAATTGTTCGACCCCACAAGAGCATGGAAAAGTAAGAAAGGGGTACATGTCAGGGACCAGGATCAAGAACAGACCCGGGTTGATGTAGAAACCGTAGGGGAGCCAGGCGAGTCCACAGGTAGTCAGCCTGAAGTAGCCTGCTGTGTCCCAGAGCAAGGACTGGAGGCAGCGGGGAAGGATGCTGACTCCAGCCCTCCGCAGGCAGGTACCGTAGACTGTCTAAGAGGGGCAGAATTAGCAGAAGCAGAGGAGATGGAGTTATCACCTCTGGTATGGGAACCCCTGGTCAGACGTAGGAATAACAGGGTCACTAAACCCCCAGTAAGGTGGACCCCATCCCTAATTATACCTAGGACAAGGGTCGGACACAGGAGGGCTGGGAAGGAGAGTGGCCGAAACAGGGCACTACGGAGTGCGGCTGGAGGGAGCCCGGTCTCCGCAGGGAAAGTAGAGGGATCTCGAAACCCGGTAGTGCAAAGGGAGGTGAGGGGCAGTCAGGCCCCTCGACTGGAGGAGTTCTGGCCTGCATGTGTGGGCCCAGCGTGACGGGGACCAGTTATGAGTTGGCCACCCGGAGACGGGTGGTGTTGTATATAGCATTGGTTTGTGTGTGAGTAGATGTAGTTAGCGTTTGGTAATTAGATATAGGGTTTTGTATAGATACAGGGGAGTACAGGGACGGACAGTACGGGAACGTCGGCTACATCGAAGGGATGGGCTGTGGAAAAGTAGACCGCAACAGACAAAGACAAAACCCCGAATGCAATTATTAGGACGGTAGTCACTACCATCGGCCGGATGGCCACTCTTCCATGGGTGTGATGGAGTGCAGGGAGGCGGATAGCGATGTGGAGGCAAGGAGGTGTTTTGCTTTGTTTTCCAGATGGGTAGCCCCGCCGTATGGATGATGGCAACGATGTGCCTCCAGATGTGCATGCCGGGTCACGGGGACACGGAGGAGTCCATCTGGGGGCAGAGCACCCCTCGTGTCTACTGGGCAAGGAAACACGGTAGCGGATAGCCAGGCCAGATACTCCCATGAGGGGAGATGGCCTGGATGGCTGGGGTCGAACTCGACCAGGTTCTCCAGCCACAGGAGCTTTGCCTACGGGGAAGCATCCGTACCGTGTGCCGAGATACAGGTGGCTGCCGACCGAGTTAGGGTGACTGAGGGCAGGCAGGTGTGTTTAACCTGTAAGGGGGACGTTCCTTTGGGGAGATGGCGGTGGCTCAGAAAGCTGACATGAGGGATCAATCCTCGGACTGGGAAAGACTGGTACCTACCGGACCATCACGGGGTCACCGGGAGGGATCACTGTATGTTGGGACAAATGGTGGGCCTATGACCAGGGGCATTATTTATGTCTATGGGGGTCTGCCAAGGTGTGTCCAGTAGGGGCATCGATCACCTTCATCAAGTGGTGGCAGAACCCGGGGAACGGGATAGATTGGGACCGCAGTGGGCAGACATTTGTGGCCCCCAGGACTGGGATGCCGGTAAAAGCCACCGAACTGCTGGTTCAGGTGAAGAAGCCCCTACCCACCGCCCAACCGATCGACCTCACAACTGTACAAACCACCACCAAAGGGCCGGAGAATGGGCTAGCGCTTGTCCCAACCAAGAAGGTGCTGTACCAGGGAGTGCATTACGCTGTGGCCTCAGTAGTATTAAATTTGACTGAAGTGCGGTTACCGACATGGTGCGCCCGCGAGACGGAATTATTATATCAGGCCCTGCTAAAAGACATGTTCCAGAAATTCCACAACCTGGATTTCGGGGACATAGACAGAGAAGAGATGTACTGCGGGGGAGGGGATTTCACTATGGGGTCCGGTCGGCAAAGAAGAGGGGTGGTTAACGATGGGTTTACAGCATTTAACACGGAGACGTCAATTATTAATAGCATGGACAACGTAGAACTGGCCTTGCAGATCAATCAGTTGAAGGGCCAGTTACGAAAGGTTCTGGGGGAGGAAATTGTGGTGGTATGATCGGGGCTAAACGAAGAGGTGGCAATGACTCTACATCTAAAAGAAATCATAGCACAATTGGAGACACATGCAAAAACGATAAATGCTTTGATTAAAGAGGACCGGAATGTGTCCAATCAGGCTGCACAGAATGAGATGTGTGGGCTGTATGATGCGTGGCTGTTGGGGGAGGGAAGGAGCAACCTGGAAGACCTGAGGCAAGGGCGGGGCCCTCCTGGATAAGCAACCAGCACCTAGCAGCGCTACACCATTATAACAGCACTTTGAGTCCTTGTCAGCTTCGTGTAGCCTCTGAGGCCTACCCGGTACTGGTGGATTGCGGAAAATCCAACCACACCATAATGGGAGTGGTCGTAAGAATCCCAGTGATAATTCATATATACACACATATATATATATATATATATATATATATATATATATATATATATATATATATATATATATATATATATATATATATATATATATATATATATATATATATATATATATATATACATATACATATACATATATATATACATATATATATATGTTTTATACACACATATACACACACACACATATATTATTTATATATATACACACACACACATATATACACATATATATACACACATATATATATATATATATATATATATATACACACATACACACACACATTTATATATATACACATATATGTATATATACACATATATACACACACATATATACACACACATATATACACGTATATGCACACATACACACACATATATATATACATATACATACATATATACATACATATATATACATACATATATACATATATACATACATACATATATACATACATACTAGACTAAGTGGAACCCGTTGGGTCCCATGTTCACACGGGAGGGCTGGTCCCCCAATGCAATATTCCACCTCTCGCCCAATTCCAATGGTGGCCAGTGGGGGGGCTTTCTGGAGCATTGGTATGGGTTCTTGGGGTGGCAGCTCAGTCCCTCAAGCCTGATGTGCTGGCAGCTCACTCACGGCTGCTGGGCTGGCAGTTGACTCATGGCTATTCCTTGGAATTCAATTTCAAGCAGGGTTCAAGGCCACCAAATTCAAATCCATTTTCCTACCATTTCAAGTAGGGTGCAATGCCACCAAATTCAAGTGCAGTGTCCTACCACTTCAAGCAGGGTGCAAGGCCACCAAATTCAAGTGCAGTTTCATACCATTTCAAGGAGAGTGCAAGGCCACCAAATTCAAGTGCAGTGTCATACTACTTTCAGCAGGGTGCAAGGTGGGGTGGAAGATTGCAACCTTCACGTGGTCTGCCCTGTTTCGATGAATGCAATCAACTCGATGTGCACAAACGGAAGATCAAATAGAACAAGTTGTCCAACAACTTTAGGCTGTGCACATCACACAAAAGAAGAAGAAGAAGGGTGCAAGGCCACCAAATTCAGTGCAGTTTCATACCACTTCATGCAGGGTGCAAGGCCACCAGATTCAAGTGCAGTTTCATACCATTTCAAGCAGGGTGCAAGGCCACCAAATTCAAATGCAGCTTCATACCATTTCATGCAGGGTGAAACCACCATAAAACCACACAAAACATCAAACTCACTTCAGTAGACATTCAGTGTGTTCAGTTGATTCACACCTCAGACAGAGTTGTGACTTCTCCCCCCCCCATCATGCAGAGACTAAGCCACACCCACCCTCCCCTCCCACCGGAAAAGCTTTAATAACGTGATTGACAGGAGAGAGATTGTCAACATTTTTTAAACACTAATAACACTTTTATTTTTAATTGAAGGGAATAATCCTCTGCACCTGCTAAGCGGAGGGGGACTGAGCAAGATGACCAAAAATCACAGCCGTAAGTGGTAGCATTTTATCTAAAATCAATATAAGGTGCAAAAAGGAAGTTACCCAAAGCACCCAAACCACCATTTGCAATAGTGCCTTTTAACTTAAACCCAAAGCACCCAAGCCACCATTTGCAGTCGTGCCTTTTAACTTCAACCAGAAGCACCCAAACCACCATTTGCAGTTGTGTCTTTTAACTTCACCCCAAAGCACCAAAGCCACCATTTGCAGTAGTGCCCTTTAACATCATTCAAAAGCACCCAAACCACCATTTGCAGTGGTGCCTTTTAACTTCAACCCAAAGCACCCAAGCCACCATTTGCAGTAGTGCCTTTTAACTTCAACCCAAACCACCCAGACCACCATTTGCAGTAGTGCCTTTTAACTTCAACCCAACGCACCCAAACCACCATTTGCAGTAGTGCCTTTTAACCTCAACCCAAACCACATTTGCAGTAGTGCCTTTTAACTTCAACCCAAAGCAACCAAACAACCATTTGCAGGCAGTGCCTTTTTACTTCAAACCAACCATATTATCATTTTCAAACCACATTAAGGGCACCCACGGTTGAGTAGACATGTGTTCAGTGTTATTCAGAGCTCAGAGAGACGTGACCCTCTGGCTTCCTCCATCTTGCAGAGACTGAGTGAGGCACACCACTTCTGGGTTTTATAGTCCCTTAAACCTCCCACCAGCAGGGGCAGCAGATATTTAAAAACATTAATATCTCTCTGATTTTTCATTGATGGGAAAAATCCTCCGGCCCCGGAAGGCGGAGGGGGGCTTTGAGCGAGGTGGCCAAAAATGACGGCCGTAGGTGGCGGCGTTCCCTCAGAAATCACAGCGAGCCATATATATATCAGACTTCTAGTGAGATATATATATATATATACACACACACACACATATATACACCTATTCATCATTTGAGTTAAAAGTCTATGTAGAATAAACTGGATAGCAAAATTCATTTTAAAATCAAGGATATGTGATAATTTTATAACTGTTTCTGGAATATTTCTCCATCCTGCTGCTCTTTATCTGACCAAATGTGGTCTTGCTATAAAAGCTATAACTGTTGCTACCAACAGAATAATGCTGGGTACAAGGCACAGAGGGGGCTCTGTGGTTTTTGGATCAAGGGTTATGTTGGTAATCCAATATTGAGAACTCAAACAGGAATTGAGTAATTTTGGAAATGAGGAATTGAGCAATCCACTACCCTAATGAAATGGCTCAGGAGATCATCAACAGAAAGATCAACTATTAGAATGCGCCATGACTATATTTTTAGACTCACAGTCATACAGCATGGAAACAGGCCCCTCGGTCCAACTTGTCCATGCTCCATAAAATGCCCCAAATAAACTAGTCCCATTTGCTTGCATTTGGCCCACATCCTCAAACACTTTCCTATCCATTTTTGACTGCTGTTTTGAAGAAACTCAGACAGGCAACATTACGGAAAGTGTGATCAGTCGACAATAAACACAATAGCAAGCACCTGGTACGGCAAGTCTGCCATTCGAAGATAGGTTTCCATCTTCAAACAAAAAGGAGACAAACTTGGAACCTTGCACTCAGGTCGAGAGAACTGATGTAATATAATTGCATCTTTTGAATCCAGTTTCTGCTCCTTCCTGAAAAATAAGAAAATCACTAATTACTTGCTGAACACAATGAATTACATGCATTGGTGTTACTAGATATACTGACGTGTGCAGGCGTAACAAAAGCTAAGATTCAGAGCAAAGAAAGCTTATTTGCTGAGTGTATCTTCCACAATATAAATGACATATGGTGGCAGTGTAAAGGAAGCCAGCAGTATTACCTGTAGGGGCAATGGGAGGATAATCCTGCTTCTGGTGAGAAGCAATGGTAAAGCAAGAAATGAACAGCTGAAGTAGACACAGTGCCCTCTGGGGTCTGCTGGTGCAGCTGTTATGTTACTAAATTTAGTCTGGAGGCCTAGGCTAATAACACACACGATTGTTCAAACCAAACTTAATAATTGAATGAAATATGTAATTCTTTAAAAAATCTGCTAGCAGAACTAATACCCATAAAGCTGTACATTCCAAAATTGAAGCCATTCACCAGTGTCCTTGAGGGAAGGGGAAATACCTTAGCTCGTCTGGCCTTCAGCCAAACCAATAAATCCAAATCCAAAGAGGTCTGATACAGTGCAGCACAAGTAGGCACAACACCACCCTACCAGTGATACCCACAGTCCATGAATGAAAGAAGCAAGTCAGCAATAATCACTTTTCCTGTCTGCTAATGGAACATTCATCTTGCAAATACTAAAATCTAACCTCCTGAGAGTTCATGTTCATAAGGTATCAGAGCAGAATTGAGCTATTCGGCCCATCAAGTCTACTCCACCATTCAATCATGGCTGATCTATCCTTCCCTCTCAACCGCATTCTCCTGCCTTCTCCCCATGACCCGGGACACCCGTACTAATCAAGAATATATCAATCTCCGCCTTCAAAATATCAATTGACGGCCTCCACAGCCTTCTGTGGCAATGACAACCCAAGCTGCTTCTACATCATTTAAAACTGTATATTTTGACGACAATATAAACTGAAAATTTAATATCTAGCTCCCAATAATCTGACCTGAGACGCAAATTAATAAAACATATGCAAAAAAGTAACAATGATAAAGGAAACAGGCCATTGTTAGCTGTTTGTCATAAAGATGTGTTGACATGGAGGTTAATTGGCCTCTGTAAATGTCCCCAAGTGTGTAGGGAGTAGATGCAAAAAGTGGGATAACAGAACTAGTGTGAACAGATGATCAATGGTCAGCATGGACTAGGTGGGCTGAATGGTCTGTTACCAAGGTGCATGTTTCAATCCATTAGGAGGATGCACTGGGCTCCCTGGAGTTTAAGAGAATGGGGGGTGATTTACAGAAGTTTATAACATTAGTTGAGGGGGCACAGAAAGGGTATAAAATCACAGTATTTTTCCCAGGGCAGGAGAGCCAAATTAAAAGGCATTAGCTTAAGGTTAGAGGGGTAAGATTTAAAGGGAATCCAAGGGCAGGTTATTCCACTTAAAATAGGGGGTATATGAAACAAACTTCCAGAGGAAGTGGCAGAAGTGGGAACAATTACAGCACTGAAGAGACAATTGGGCGGGTATAACTAGAAATGGACCAATTGCAGTCAAATGGGATTAGTTTGCATAGTCAGCTTGGTTAACATGGATAGGTTGGGTGAAATGCTCCCTGATTCCATGCTGCCAGCACCCAATAACGTCTGTGTGAAAGTCACCCCTCAGATTCCTATTAAATCTTTCCCCCTTCACCTTAAAACCATGTTCTCGATTCCCCTACTCTGTGTCTACCCAATCGATTCTGTTCACGATTTGATACACCTCTATAAGATTCCCTCTCATCCTATTGTGCTTTAAGGAATAGAGACCCAGCTGCCTTACCTCTCCCTATACCTCACACCCTCAAATCCTGGCAACATCCTCGTAAAGCTTCTCTGTACCCATTCCAACTTGACAAAATCTTTCCTGTAACATGGTGCCCAGAACTGAACACAATACTCCAAATGTGGCCTCAACAATGTCTTATATAACTGCAACATGAACTCCCAACTTCTATTCTCATTACTCTGAGTAATGAAAGCCATTTTGACCACCCATTCTACCTGTGATGGCACCTTGCGGAAACTGTGTATCTGCTCTCCTAGACCCCTCTGCTCTACAACACTCTCCAGAGGCCTACCATATATTGCGTACGTCCTGTCCATGTTAGATTTTCCAAAATGCAACACCTCACATGTCTTTATATTAAATTCCATAAACCATTCCTCAGCCCCCCTGGCCGATCGATCAAGATGATGCTGCAAATTTTCACAACTATCTTCACTATGTGCAATACCACCCACTTTTGTATCATCGGTAAACTTTCTAATCTTGCCATGTATGTTCTCATCCAAATCATTAATATCGATGACAAACAGTAATGGGCCCAGTACCGAACCCTGACGCACACCATTAGTCACAGGCCTCCAGTCCGAGAAGCAACCTTTCACCATCACCCTCCGCTTCCTTCCATGAAGCCAAATTTCTATCCATTCACCTATCTCTCCTTGGATCACATCCAATCTAGCCTTCCAGAGCAGCCTACAATCAGGAACCTTGTCCAATGCTTTGCTGAAAACCATAGATACATCTATAGCTGGTTGTAGCCCTTGTTAAATTATCAACCAGCTTGACTGTACAACATATTACTTTGGAACACATCCTCATCCTACCAGAGATATTTCCTTTTCCCCTTCCATTCCTCGCCATCATCTCTTCAACTTTTTTAACTACCCTGTCTTTTTTTAAAACTATGTTTCTCTCCCCGCACATGGCCTTTTCCAACATTTTCTATTTTTTTATTCCACATTTCCAGTATCTTAAGGTTAGTACATTGATTTTCAATTATTATCTGGCCTGTTTTGGTCAAAACAGTCAATGATTAAGTAAGAAAACGTTCTGGAATATTTCCATTGATAATAATATTTTGACAATCCTCGTTTTAAATAGTTTTTTTTGCAATTGGATCACATTCCAAGACTTTATTTGACTATAGCATCATATTATGATCATATTATTACTCTGTCAGTTTATGAGAAGTGTGTGTTTCATTTCCGTGATTGGTGTGGCCAATGAAGCAGCCGCAATCACTGGTACCCGAGTGTGTTTACACACACACACGGACTTAGCGTGTGGTTACATTCTCCTGGAGTTACATTCTCCGGGAGTTTACATCTCCGTTTAAAAAGCTCGACAATTATTCATTCTGCTTAAGTAAATCGTTTCTAACAAAACTAGAATAAATCATTGGTGTTTTCTGATACAAAAATGAAATATATTGGGAAATAGCGACGTTGCAGTTCGTGCTAATCATACTAAATCATATTTAAGTGTTACAATTCGTATTTAAGATATACCTGCATAATTAAAAAAAAAACATTGCCAGTTCTTAACCTAATTCTCAGGAGAGTACAGGACCGAACCTGTAAGCATTCTGGGCCGTTCTAATTAACAAAACAATCTGAATTGTTTCTTCTTGTGCATGTGTGTGTATATGTGTGTCAAGGGTTTGCAATTCGATCCACACCAGCTCCTTCCTTTCTCCTGACTCTTGGACAACGCCGCTTGCCAGCTTCAAACATCGCTGCCCTTGTGCCCAGCCTGTACGCCCGGTATATGGAAGCGTAGATGATAAGCTGTTACCTGATCGCCAGCAATTCGTGCAAGAGATATGCAGCCGCTGCCAGCAAGGCACCCCCGGTCAAGCACAGCGTTTTCTTCCACCATGACTCCGCTCCCAGCCCTGACATGATGCTACAGTAATCTTGCAGAGGGAAAGTGATTATGTATCCATAAAAAGAATAGTGGTCATCAGAACCGCACAGTCCCAGAGAAAAGCTCTGATTCCTGCTCAGATCAACTACGCATGATCTGGACGATGCAAAACCAACACCCCAGTACATTCTTCGATATTCCAATAGATCGGCCCGAGTGACTGCGCCGTTTCAAATAGGAGACAATTGCAGATGTTCGGGGAATTGTAATGATGTTATGCCGATATAAGTTGTACAAAAAGCAAACGTGTGAACACGACTCGAAGATCCGTGGAAAACAAACAGCATTTTAGCCTTGCTCCCGGTGCCCGCCTTTGTCTTCCTGTGTTTTCTTTCCCCTCCAGCTACTCTGTGATGTCATTACTTGTCACATTGATTCTGCAAAGACATAAATTGCACTCGCACTCAAAACATCATACACTGATTTTAACCCGATGAAAATCGTAATATGTAAAAATCCACTTTGCACAAAAATCCACATTGCACAATAAAACACAGGAAGACAAAGCACTGCATTAATGTTAGAACATCATCTTGTTGCATCCGCATTAGATGTCCAGTACAGGAGCGATTAGTACACCTGAACTTTCTCACTGTCCACACCACCCACGATTAAAAGGGTCAAGGGTTATGGAGGGGGGGCAATGATTATTTACCATAAGTGGCTTATATTAAAACACACACCAACAAGAAATTTAGCAGGACAGGAAATCTTGGTCCACTGTCATTTCTCTCAAGGAGTTGGATTTTGTGCCATTTTCACCATAACCCTGCATTTTCCCTTTCATTGTGAATCATTTTTCCTGACCAGAGGCTCAATTTCTCTAACCATCGTTTTCTTATTCCCACCTGCCTTATCCTTCACTTTAATAGGAACATGCATGCTTTGAACACACTCTTAAACCAGTAGGAAAGAACTGCAGATGCTGGTTTAAATCGAAGGTAGACACAAAATGCTGGATTAACTCAGTGGGATAGCCAGCATCTCTGGAGAGAAGGAATGGATGATGTTTCAGGTCGAGACCCTTCTTCGGACTGTCTGAAGAAAGGTCTCGATCCAAAACTTCACCCATTCCTTCTCTCCATAGATGGTGCCTGTCCCGCTGAGATACTCCAGCATTTTGTGTCTACCCTCACTCTTAAATCATCCTACTTTCCTAATGTCCCGTTGCCCAACAACAAGCTACTCCGATCAACTTTAGTATGTTTCCGTCCAATGCCACAAAGTTGAACTTGCCCCAATACAGAACCTTAACTTGTAGCCCAACTCTGTCTTTATCCATAACTATTTTAAAATAGAATAGTGGTCGCTGGTCCCAAAAGCCTCACACATGGACACTTCTGTGACTTGCCCTACCCAATTTCCTAAGAGTAGATCAAGCTTTGGCCTCTCCCTTGTACGACCTTCCACATATTGGTTAAGGAAACTGCCCTAAACACATATGACAAATTCCACCCTGTCTAAACCCTTGACACTGACAGTTCCAGTCTATATTGAGAAAGTTAAAATCCCCTACCATGCCAACCCTATTAGTCTTCCAGCTGCCTGCAATCTGGCATATTTGTTCTTCTCGTCCCCGTTGACTATTTGGGGCCTGTAGGACACTCCCAACAAGGTGATAATCCCCTTTTTATTTCACAGCTCCACTGGACAAACCATATGATACGATAAAACTTTATTCAACCCTGGAGGGAAATTGGTCGGTCACCAGTCACAACGCACAAGGTACACAAAAATTGAAATCAAAATTAAATTAAAAGTGAGAAAAAAGAAAAAGACAATGACTGTTGGCTGGCTGCCATGTGCACCATGCGGAAACTGGAACGAACAAACAAACAAACAATCGCAGGCGCATCCCCTGGGCAGAGGATTGTGCTGGCCAAGCTGAACAATATCACAAACCCCCTGCTGGACCCTCTGCAGTTTGCATATCGGGCCAATAGATCTGTGGATGATGCAGTCATCCTGGGCCTGCACTTCATTCTCCAGCACCTAGACCGCCAGGGGACCTATGTGAGGACTCTGTTCATTGGTTTTAGCTCTGCATTCAACACCATTGTGCCAGAGCTACTACACTCCAAACTTTCCGGGTTGACTGTGCCTGAACCACTCTGTCGGTGGATCATCAGCTTCCTGACAGGAAGCAGCATGTGAGGCTGGGAAAGCACATCTCAGACCCGCAAACCCTCAGCATAGGATGCATACACTCCCCTCTCCTCTACTCTCGCTACACCAATGACTGCACCTCCACTGACTCCTCTGTCAAGCTTCTCAAGTTTGCAGACAACACAACCCTGCTTGAACTGATCCAGGATGGGGAGGAATCTGCCTACAGACAGGAAGTGTCACAGCTGGCGTCCTGGTGCCATCGCAACAACCTGGAGCTCAATGCTCTTAAGACAGTGGAATTGATTGTACACTTTAGGAGAGCTTCCCCTCCCCTCACCCTACTCACCATCAACACACCACAGTCACATCTGTGAAGTCTTTTTATTTCCTGGGAACCATCATCTCCAAGGACCTTAAGTTGGGGGCTGCCATCGACTCCACAGTCAAAAAGGCACAACAAAGGATGTTCTTCCTATGGAAGCTGAGGAAGCACAATCTACCACAGGCAATGATGGTCCAATTCTATATGACCATCGTAAAGTCTGTATTCACCTTCTCCATCATGGTCAGGTTTGGGTTAGCCACCAAGCACGGCACCCGGAGGCTGCAGCGATTCGTCCGATCAGCTGGGAAGGTTGTTAGAAACATAGAAATTAGGTGCAGGAGTAGGCCATTCGGCCCTTCGAGCCTGCACCGCCATTCAATATGATCATGGCTGATCATCCAATTCAGTATCCCGTACCTGCCTTCTCTCCATACCCTCTGATGCCCTTAGCCACAAAGGCCACATCTAACTCCCTCTTAAATATAGCCAATGAACTGGCCTCAACTACCCTCTGTGGCAGAAAGTTCCAGAGACCCACCACTCTCTGTGTGAAAAAATTCCTTCTCATCTCGGTCCTAAAGGATTTCCCCCTTATCCTTAAGCTGTGACCCCTTGTCCTGGACCTCCCCAACATTGGGAACAATCTTCCTGCATCTAGCCTGTCCAACCCCTTAAGAATTTTGTAAGTTTCTATAAGATCCCCTCTCAATCTCCTAAATTCTAGAGAGTATAAACCGAGTCTATGCAGTCTTTGTTCATAAGACAGTCCTGACATCCCAGGTATCAGTCTGGTGAACCTTCTCTGCACTCCCTCTATGGCAATAATGTCCTTCCTCAGATTTGGAGACCAGAACTGTACGCAATACTCCAGGTGTGGCCTCACCAAGACCCTATACAACTGAAGTAGAACCTCCCTGCTCCTATACTCAAATCCTTTTGCTATGAAAGCTAACATACCATTCGCTCTCTTCACTGCCTGCTGTACCTGCATGCATACTTTCAATGACTGGTGAACCATGACACCCAGGTCGCGCTGCATCTCCCCTTTTCCTAATCGGCCTGCATTTAGATAATAGTCTGTTTTCCTATTTTTGCCACCAAAGTGGATAACCTCACATTTATCCACATTATACTGCATCTGCCAAACATTTGCCCACTCACCCAGCCTATCCAAGTCACCTTGCAGTCTCCTAGCATCCTCCTCACAGCTAACACTCCCCCCCCAGCTTAGTGTCATCCGCAAACTTGGAGATATTGCCTTAAATTCCCTCATCCAGATAATTTATGTATATTGTAAATAGCTGGGGTCCCAGCACTGAGCCTTGCGGTACCCCACTAGTCACTGCCTGCCATTGTGAAAACGACCCGTTTACTCCTACTCTTTGCTTCCTGTTTGCCAGCCAGTTCTCTATCCACATCAATACTGAACCCCCAATGCCGTATGCTTTAAGTTTATATACTAATCTCTTATGTGGGACCTTGTCGAAAGCCTTCTGGAAGTCCAGATACACCACATCCACTGGTTCTCCCCTATCCACACTACTAGTTACATCCTCGAAAAATTCCACAAGATTCGTCAGACATGATTTACCTTTCGTAAATCCATGCTGACTTTGTCCAATGATTTCACCACTTTCCAAATGTGCTGCTATCCCATCTTTAATAACGGACTCTAGCAGTTTCCCCATTACCGATGTTAGACTAACTGGTCTGTAATTCCCCGTTGGCAGCAACCTTCCCTCCATTGACAAACTGCACACTGCAAGGGCCAGGACGCAAGTGGGTAAGATCATCTCTGACCCTCTCACCCTGGCCACAAACTCTTTGAATCACTTCCCTGTGGAAGGTGACTCCGGACTGTCAAAGCTGCCACAGCTGAACATAAAAACAGCTTTTTTTCCCCAAGAGTAGCAGGTCTACTCAATAACCAAAAACCTGTAGCCTCCTTTTGCTCTGGTATTTTATTTAATTCACATTTCTAATCAATAATGTTTTATTATTAATGTTTAATGTATAATTCTTAACTGTCACTGTGTGTCATGTTGTCACTTGCGGGCGGAATAGCAAGGCAAATTCCTTGTATGTGAATACTTGGCCAATAAACTTATTCATTCATTCAACTAAAAGTATCCTGTCCCAGGTTCTCCTTTGTTCTCCCCTCCCCTCCCCTCCCTCACGGCTGTCGCCCCCATGTCAGGTCCTCCATTTTGGGAATGGAATACTTTGTCACGTGGCGAGGCACAGTGGAATTCTTTGCTTGCATACCCAATATATACAATTAGCAGCCATCTACGACGCTGTCAAAGTTACAAAGGATCCTCTTTTGTCCCCCCACCCCCCCATAGCAGTTTCCCCACGACAGGTCATCATTGTCCTTTGTTCTCCCTCCCCATTGTCCATTATTCTTCCGCCTCCCTCATGCTGGTTCCCCTTTGTTCTTCCCTCTCCCTCACCGCAGTCCCTCCACCCCGGATTCCAAATTGAAACCAAGGGAGCAATTTCCAAGTCCTAGCATATGCTCAGGATACAGTCAATGATATTGATGGAGTCATGATCCGATTCTTCCACATAAATATAAAAGTTAGAAAACGATGCAGCCTGGAAGATCTAGCGGTGGCAAACAAGAAGACTGTCCAGTGTGCAAGAGCCTGGCCAAACATTTGAAACATAGATGATGGACATGAAAATAAGAAGTTGTTTTAATATTTGCAGCATTCGTGCTGGTAATTAATAACTGATCAGTGAAGTCTGATGCAATCATTTATATATTTAATCATACTCTGAAAGCCCATGCAAGTCAGTTCTGGTAAATCTTCCAGTGGCTTAACACATCTTTAATAGCATTGACTCATCACAGTGAAAAAAACCTATTAGCACTGGTCTACAGGTGTCCATAGTTATCTTCATTGACGTTTTAGTTGCTCCAATAATAGCCCTCATTGCTTCTAATTGGTCACAATTCTGTTCTCTGTTCTCCTGTAAATTATTTTCCTCAAGACTTGTAAAGAACATGCACGTACACAGAGAGTTCTTTACTATAACTTTATTAACTAAACACACATCACTGCCCTAGCTGTATGTGGTCTGTCACGATCACTAGAGAGAGAGCTAAGGATGAGGAGGACACAGTTATACTCGATTATAGGGGAGTGGTTAGCAAGGGCTACGTCACTACTGTTAAAGGGATATACACATATCATCTACAAAACAAAATAAAGAACAGTGACAAGCGACCACGTCTCATGCGCTAGGGGAAAGTAAACAACAGTAATGCAGGAACACAGAATCACACATAATCGCCATAACGGTCTGGCGGCCTTACAAGGCGACCAGATCGGGTCCGCACCTCGCCATCACCTCCTCCCCCCACGGGAACGAGAGGGACCGGCGCGGGTGGGGAGCACTTAACAGGAGAGCCCCGGGGCGACGAACGCGGCGGGGTGGATGGAGAGGTGGGAGGCGAGAAAGCCTGAGAACCAGGGACTACAGCGGGAAGAACCACTGGGGAAGGCCGAGGGGAAGGTGGACTGGGCAAGGCGGGTACGGGACGCGACGGCAAAGTCGGCACAGGGGGAGCATACGGAGCAGCCGGAGGGGGACGAGGTTCATTCACCAGCCGCAGGTGTTGACGGGACCTGCAGTAGATCGTGCCGTCGTGGTTGACCAGGTAGGAACGAGGTGATCCGGCAGAACCGACGACAATGGCGAGTCTGTGATGGCCGGAGGCAGATCGCATACGGACGACCTGGCCAGGATAGAGAGGACGGAGGACACGGCAGGACTTATCATGGGAGCGCTTTTGGATACGGTGTTTGTGGGCAATGCGCTTCCAGACCATGGCAGGTTTGAGCACGGAGGGAGTGAGGGACTGTTGCGAAACAGGGATCGGAGGACACGTGACACGGGACATGAGGCGCTGAGCTGGGGACCCCAGGGCATTGTCACGGGAGATGTTGCGGAGGGTCAGGAGGGCAAGGTAAATATCAGAGCGAGACAAGCGACAACGTTCCAGCAATCCTTTGGCACTGCGGACCGCGTGCTCAGCCAGGCCGTTGCTCTGAGGGTATTCCGGGCTGCTAGTGTAGTGTCGAAAGTTCCAGCGATCAGCAAAAGCACGAAACTCAGCACTAGTGAATTGACTGCCGTTGTCCGACTGCAAGCTAGCCGGGGACCCAAAAGTAGAGAAGTGACGTCGCAGCTTCTCAATGACAGCAGAAGAAGACAGGGAGGGGAGCTGGTCAACCTCAAACCAGCTGGAGTAGGAATCGACAAGCATCAGGAAATGCTTGCCGCGCCATTCGAAAATGTCAGTCGCCAGCGCAGACCAGGGAAGGTCGGGGGCGGGCTGCTGCAAAAGGGGCTGCCGCTGCTGTTGCGGGGCGAGGCTGTTGCACGTAGGGCATGAGGAGACCCTGTCCCGGAAAAAACGAGCCATATCAGGCCAGTAGAACTGGCTCTGAGCGATGGAAAGGGTGGATTCGGCCCCGGGATGGCCACAATGAGCAGTTTCAAAATATTGTTCACGAAGTGCTGCGGGCACTACCACCTTGTGCCCCTTCACAATCACACCATCACACAGCACCAGCTCGTCACGAACCAGGAAGTAGGGCACCGCTGCAGCCAGCAGGGAAGTACGGCGGTCTGGCCAGCCCCGCTTGATAACCGCGGCCAGCTGTTGGAGCGAAGCGTCAGCTGCCGTGTGCTTGACCAGAGACTTCATCTGATTTGAAGGTACGAAATTCACGTTGAGCACTATCAGATCGGACGCCTCGTAAGGGTGACGGGTGGTGTATGCAAGAGGCGCCCGAGACAGCGTGTCGGCAACAAACATGTCCTTGCCTTTTCAGTAAACCACAGTGAAAGTAAATCGTTGTAGCTGAAACATCATGCGCTGAAGCCGGGAGGAGGCCACGTGTATTGGCTTGTTAAGGATGGTAACCAGAGGTTGGTGGTCCGTCTCAATAGAAAAACTGGTGCCCAGAATATAGTCTTTGAACTTCGAGCAGGCGAAGACAACAGCCAGCAGTTCTTTTTCAATTTGGGCCTAGCGCTGCTCGGCGGGAGTCATTGTGCGGGATGCGTATGACACGGGCAGTTGTACTCCATCGTGGACCTGCAAACAGGCGGCACCGAGGCCAAACTTGGACGCATCACATGTGAGGACGATGGGGCGCTTGAGGTCAAAATACTTTAGCGTTGGGGTGCTGACCAACCTGGACTTGAGAATGTCAAAGGCTTTCTGGTGTTGCGGGAACCAGGCCCAGGCAGTGTCCTTTTTCACCAGGTCTCTCAGAGGAGCGCTCAACTCACTCAAGTCAGGGATGAACTTCCCCAGGTAGTTGACCATGCCCAGGAAACGCTGGAGGCTCGGCACATCAGCAGGTGCAGGCATCTCAGATATTGCGGCTGTCTTCTGCGGGTCAGGCTTCAGCCCCGATGCTGTGAAAACATGTCCCACGTAGGTGACCTCCGGGACACGAAATCGGCATTTTTTTTGGTTGAGCTTTAGGTTGACCTCCCGGGCTCATTCCAGGACCTGGCAGAGGTTATGGTCATGCTCCGTGACATCCTTCCCGTAGACTAGGATGTCGTCGACAATAATGGCACACGGGAGCCCGGCGAACAGTTGTTCCATTGTCCTTTGGAACACCTCACTGGCAGAGTTGATCCCGAACGGCATGCGGAGAAAACGAAACCTCCCGAAGGGCGTGCTGAATGTTGTTAGGTATGAAGACCGTTTGTCAAGTGGTATCTGCCAGAACGAACTCTTGGCGTCGAGAACCGAAAACACGGTGGCTGGACCGACTTGTGCAGCAACATCTTCAACGGTTCGCATGGGATAGTGCGGGCGCTTGATGGCCAGGTTCAGATCCTTCGGGTTGATGCAAATCCGCAGTTCACTCTTATCCTTCTTCGCAGCGACAACCATGGTGGAGACCCACCGAGTGGGCTCACTCACTTCCTTCAGGATGCCCGTGGCCACCATTTCACGAAGTGTAGACTCGACTTTGCCTTTCATCGCGAATGACACCCGGTGTGGTGGCGGATGACGGGTTCGATATCCGGGTTGAGAGTGATTTTGTAGCTTGCAGGGAAGCTTTCCCAGCTTGGTATCGAAACTGTCTGGGTATTCGGCCAGCGGGTCTAGGGGTGACTGCACCATGCGGATGTCACGATGGAAGTTGACCAATCCGAGGTCTTGTCAGGCCCGAATGCTGAGCAGGGGGGCACATTTGCTGTCCAGCAGAAAAAAAGAGAGGGGCCGAGAGGCCTTCAGTACCTTACAGTGGAGAGTGGCTTTCCCCACAGGAACAAGCAAGCCTCCCCCATAGGCACGCAAAACAGAGCGTTCAGTGGTAACGAGCTCATTATTTCTTATGTTCTTGAATAAGCTTGTTGACATAACGTTGGCAGCGGCCCCCGTGTCGACCTTAGCAGAGAAAGTGGTACCATTCACAGTAACTTGCACGGTTGGGTCCATTATCAGTGCAGGTGCACCTCGCAGCGAAAACACGCTCAGCTCGCTCTGGGAAGAGCTCGTATGAGACAGTGGGAGTTCGTCCTGCTGGTGATGGGAACCAGACACAGTATCATCACGTGCCAGGTAGTTTGAGGGCTTCTGCTGTGGCAGCGCAGGCTTCCCACGGGAACGACATGCCGCTGAGAAATGGTTTTGCTTGTGGCAGAAGTTGCAAGTCTTTCCCAGCGCAGGGCACACATTGAAACGATGCGACGCAAAGTTGCAATTCGGACAGCGCTGACGGGGTCTTGACCCGGGCGCAGGGCTCACCTTCTGTCGCTGCGGGGCAGTGGTCCGGCAGCCGGTGAAACTGGCCGGGCGGCCCTCATGGTCGGGCGGCGACACGGCGGAGGAGACAGCCTCCGCAAAGCGAGAGGCGTGCAGAGCCTCGTTAAAAGTCAAATCGGGCTTGCGGAGGAGCTCAAATTGCAGCTTCTCGTCTTGGAGGCCATACACCAAAAGATCGCGGGTCAAAGTCTCAGGGGTCACAGCATCCAGGCTGCAGCGGTGACGGAGCCGCAACGCGGCGACGAAATTGTCCACAGATTCACTAATTTGAAACGCTCCAGGATACAGTTAGTGGGAATGTCACACATTTCGGTAAACTTAGCAAGCAGACATACCGGGTCCTGAGCGTTCTCGTTGACCCCGTAGACAAACGACTCCGATTGTTCCAGAGCCTCTGGACCGGCCAGGTTGACCAGGAGGGAGGCTTTGACCGCAGGGTGGGCAATGGTAACGTAGAGCTCAAAATCACGTCGGAAGACGTTCCAATGGTGAGCAATGTCATCATCGAAGATCAGAACGTCAGGCTTACGACAGGAGGAAGCCATCGCGACTCGGGGAGGCGGTACTGGGACTACAGAAATAAAACCCGATACACAGGAGACGCAGTATAAGAAACTTCTGACGCCATGTAAAGAACATGCACGTACACAGAGAGTTCTTTACTATAACTTTATTAACTAAACACACATCACTGCCCGAGCTGTACGTGGTCTGTCACGATCACTAGAGAGAGAGCTAAGGATGGGGAGGACACAGTTATACTCGATTATAGGGGAGTGGTTAGCAAGGGCTACGTCACTACTGTTAAAGGGATATACACATATCATCTACAAGACTGCAAAAGGATATTTTGTTTGAGTCCAGCTTGTCTTTTTGACAAGTTTCATTTTAGCTTCCTTCTGTAAGCTCAACACACACACATTTTAAAGGAAAATGCAGGATATTTTATCAACTGCCAATTTTGAAGTACACAGAGATGTGTATGTCAACAGTACAGCCATTAAATGGATAAGATACAAACAAAAAGCATGTCAATGTAATTTTCCTTACTATATGGTCTAAAGATTAAAGTAACCATCATCCCGGGCACTTAATTGCTTCCTGTTTGAAGAAAGGCCATCAATACAAAATGCAGATCTGGCTTTTTTGGTTCATTTCTAGGTTATCATCATTATTTCTGGTTTTGTTTTAGGAATGCCTCACCCACACCAACAGAATCCAGAACAAGGATAAGCCTTTCATCCCAGATCTGAATTGGGTCATAGCTGCTCTACATTCACACTGATACTGATACTTCACTGCCTTTGTGGCTGCATGTGCAAAACTACAGGGATGAAAGCTGCGCTACTCAAGAGCAAAGGGAATCCAAGCAGTTGCACTATAATGATATAGTGAAATCATATTTTGCAGCTACCAGAACACTGACAAGTGTTGAAAATGATCAAATTTAAATGCACAGAACTCAATACTTCATATAGCAATGTTACAAAATTTTGAGATTTAAAAAATAAAGACCATAAATTAATGGCCATTTAAATCAACTAGCGAGTGGGTATTAGTGGAATGCGGTGGATTGGAACGTTGCGGTTTGCTGTGAAGTCGGGAGGAAAAATACTGTTGGTTCATACATTTTTTTATGCATTTCGCAACATGAAAATGTGATTAAAGCCTCCCTAAAAACCAACTTTTAATATAAAAATAAACTGTGTACCTTTTTTTCTCCCCTACGCAAAATCCTTCCCGTTGTCGGCGGTCACGGCTTTTGAAGGTGATTTTTAAATTACTCTCGTCAATAAATAATCTAGCGTAATTTAAAAATAGCTTCATGAATGAAATGTCGGAGCGATTTTTCTTCCGCAACGAAATCGCCCGACATGGATCGATTTTCCCAGTCTGCAGAAAAACGGAACTTTAAGCCCGCCCCCCTCTGAAAGGCGCCAAAGTCACGCACACGGGGAGCGGCAGAACTGCAGCGCTGCTCAAGGTAAGTTTTGTAACATACCTACTTCATAAACCCCCATAATTATGAACACATCAACAGCCAAAAGCAGATTAAAAATCACTCTTTAATGCAAAAATAATCCCTGATTAACAAAATCCTGAAACCTTGATATTACTCTTGGGAAATTTGATATACAAACATAATTTCAACATTGTTAAATCAGAGCATAAACTATTCTATCGGAGGCAGTGAATCAGAGAAGGACTTTGACAATGACCAGATTGACTCAGGAAATTACAAAAAACAAGACAAGTTTGAAGGTGTCATCTAGATTTCAAGCATATAGTTTGAAACAAAGTATGTCAAAAGTCATGCCAAAATACTAGTTTTCAGAAATAATTTGTATAGTATATTTACGTCAGTGATATCAGTCTGTACGTTACATATCTATATGTAACATTTAGAAAATCGTGCTATTTTTGTCAATGTAAAATATCTTCATGCAGCTTGGAAAAGATTTTGAATGCATGATGTAGATCATCATAAAACATTAGCACAGCAGTATTTTTGAGACACAAATGAATTAAATTATTCCTTCTACAATTTGTCTTTGGAGCAACTACTAGATTCTGATTGGTCAGAACCATTATCTTTCCCGTTACTACTTTCCGAGACAAAATCAGATTGCTCAGCTACTTTACTATTCACTGCGTGCAGAGCATAATTTACACTACAATCATTAATCCAACTCCAGGTGCCAAATATGGGATTAAACAGCATTCCGTTGACAGCCTCAACTGTGAATCCACCTGAAATGCACAAAGAAAAATAAGTAAAACATTTTCAAATGTCTTTAATGACACAAAATAAAGGCATAACAGAACCTCCGATAAAATATGAATGTCAATGTTATTTTTCTTACAATAGTGGATAAAATACCACAACCATAAATTATCAATGACTTATTTGTGTCACTGGACAATAATGGGAGATCAACTCATGTCAAAGTGGGATAACCTAGAACTGGTGTGAACGGGTAAGTGGTGGTCAGTGTGGACTCAGTGGGCCGAAGGGCCCGTTTCCATGATGCATCTCCAAATGAACCTAATTTCCCCAAATTGCATGGAATAAAGAGAAAAGAGTACCATAGAGAAAGGCTGCAAAGGATGAATAAAATGCTTTATTCCAGTTAAATTTAAGGAAATTTATCTCAGTGTTACAAAACAAAAATACTGCTCATTTGAATGCTTATGTATATCGAATTACCATTTGTTCTTAAGAATCTTCAAATTCATTCCACTGTAGTTGTTCACCTAGCACTCACATCTATTGGTCGAATCAAAACATTTCCCAAATACTAGTCATATTAATAACGTTGAAAAAGAATATTTAAAAAAAATGTCCATCTGTGCTTCGCTTCAGACAAACGCACTTTTGCCTTACTGCTATTTCATAATATTGTTAATTATTGGCCTGAAGCAAAGAGAAGGGCAAATAAAAATGAAGGAGAAAGTCAAGAAACAAAAGTGGCATTGACTGATGTTGATGTCAGAGGTAGGGGCCAGAGGTTTTTCATTCACCAAATCTAGTGAGAAGGGTGTAATTAGCATGTTATAGAAATTTTAAAAAAGATTGTTTTCAAGATTCAAGAGAGTTTATTGTCATGTGTCCCAGATAGGACAATGAAATTCTTGCTTTGCTTCAGCACAACAGAAAAAAGTAGGCATAAATAAATACAGATGATTGTAACTTTTGCCGTCTGCTATTGACGATTTACATTTATTATGTGAAGCAGCATTCCTTGCTTCCCCTTATGCTTTGAAAAGCTGATAATACCACCTTGACCATTTAGGCTCCATTGTACTTACTAGATGCTAGATATTTCTCCAACTCTTCAGGGCTGATGAACTTTTCCCATTCATGTGTCCCACTTGGTACAATTCTCAATACATATTCAGCTGCTACAATTGCCATTGCATAGGACAGGATTGTTTTGTTAATTGTTGTGATAAAGAGTGATCCTTCAGGCTATTTGAAAGAGAGCAAGTGATTTCAGGCATCAGGTGCCTGGAGATAGCACAGTACACTAATAATAAATCATATTCTTAACATGTTATCTCTAGACAAAGGGATAATCTTAGTTGATTTTGTCTTTTAAAAGAACCAGTGCCCTTGATATTAACACTTTATAAACAGTGCCCTTAAATAATTGTTTCTGGTATTGTGAACAAGGCCCGCAGAACCAAAATATTTTCAGTTTACTATTTAGGATACATTTATTTATCCCTGAAATTACAGACTTAAGATAAAGGAGGGCAATCTTGACTATTCCACTTCATGACAAAAGTGGCAAAATAAATGTCCAGAGTACACTTCCCAGCACTTACAGTAGCTAAATAGCACTGTCACCTAAATTGTATCATGATAGGTTATACTCCCGAGCACAAACTGTATTCAGTTACAGTATGTAAGGGCCTGTCCCACTAGCGCGCGATTAGACGCGACAAGCGCGACCTGCCGTGGTCGCTTTAGTCGCCCGGCCTCGCGTGACCCTGTCCCACTGCGATCGCCGGAGTCTCGTCGAGTTGTGTGTAGCTGGTGTCGACATCGCGCGTAGTGTCCAAAAACCGACACTGCTCAAAAAATTACGCGCGGCAAAATCCTGTCGCGCAGAACGTGATTAACGTGATGACGTTTTGACGTTGTGCGTCTTCAGCGTGGCGTTGCGTGATGACGTCACTGCCCGACGTCGTGCAACGCGCATGCTCATGCGCATCGTCACGTGATGAAAAATAACGTCCTTCCTTCGGACGTCGCGCGTGTAATTGCGCGCTAGTGGGACAGGCCCTTCACTTGCACCGGGATCGCCTGACCCCCACGCGACCCCCGCGTCCGAATTTGTCGCGCTTGTCGCGTCTAATCGCGCGCTAGTGGGACAGGCCCTTAGTAAGCTGCAGATGCTGGCTTAAATCAAAGGTAGACACAAAATGCTGGAGTAACTCAGCGGGTCAGGCAGCATCTCTGGAGAGAAGGAATGGGTGGCGTTTCTGGTCGACTCAGACTGAGGAAGGGTCTTGACCCAAAACGTCACCCATTCCATCTCTCCAGAGATGCTGCCTGACTCGCTGAGTTACTCCAGCATTTTGTGTCCACCTTTAGTTAAAGTATAATCCACTATTAAAGTAAACAAGAAGCAAATGTATCAAATATGCATTTAAATTAAATCCTAGTCCTACATTTTATCCCCACTGCATGTATACTTCCAAACAGTCTCTCACCACCACTCATCAGAAAGTGCTGGTCTTAAAAGTTACAACCACTGTTTGTGAATGACTGAATAAACCACTTTTATTTTTCAAAAAAATCTTACCTTTAACACTTGCGCAGCACATGTAATAAATATTTCTAAGTTGTTAACATGCTCTACAACTTCAGAAGCTACAACTGCATCAAATGTATTTGTTGCCTCCATCGCCATTTCCTCCAGAGAGCAAGCAGTGTACTCTACTTGCCCTTTCAGCACTGGATCAAATAATTGGTGCAGCTTTGCTGTTCTGATATTATCTTCTAAAGGATCAATTCCAACCACCACTGCTCCAAGTCGACCTAGTGGCTAAGGAAATAAAACGTTAAATCCTCAACTGCCTCCTAACTAAATCTCTAGCTAACTTAGTGGAGATTTCTCAAAAGATCAATTGTTAAAAGATCAAAGATCGAATCAAAAGATCAAGATTTGAGGCTCAAGATCAGAGATGCCTGTTCGGATTGAATTATTTCACTTTTGTTTCAGTAAGTGTGAGAAGCACACGAGATTTGGACTGTGGTGTGGGGGAGTAGGTAACCTGGGATTTTGTTTAAAAAAAATACACACTGTATATTAAATAGTCAGTCTAATGGGTTTTTTAATTTAAATGTTTTTGTCACATTGCAATTTAGTGATCAATGGGTGCTATATTGATACAAGGAAGATGTGCTCTAATCTTTACTTAGACAGTAAATTGGTTCATTTCTTTCATGGGTATTTATTGTACCTCACTTAGTAGTCCTCCTCCACAACCAACATCTAAAATCCGGAAACCTTGAAGGGGATGTCCTAAGTGCATTTTTTCACTGTACGTCAATAATGTGTCGCTAGAAAATGATCAGAAAACAAAATCATCCATATTTCTCAGGAAAGCATCTTCAAAGTTCAACATGGAATAAACAACGCAAAGTCTTAAGTTTGCTGCTCCAAATTCTGACCATATGTTCATCCCATGGATAAAGGTGCCCTAAGTTACAAGTTATAAAATTGCCAGTAATAGTCAATAATAGATCTTAATATTTTACAGAGTAAAAAGAATGACAATTCCTGGAACAATATAGAAAGGGATAGCTAAGGTGGGAATAGGGACCCTTAATAAACAATGAGGTTGTCTATGTGTGGAGACACAGGAGAAGAGTGAGGTGTTAAACAAATATTTATCATATATCTTTACAATGGAGAAAGACTGGGGCGATAGGGAATTTGGGGAAATAAATAGTGAGTAATGAAGTAATGAATTAATTGAAACAATAACAACAATGACAGATGAACATTTTCACAAAATAAATAAACGAAAGAATTTATAAATCTCACGTATCTCCATGAAGAATAGTAGCACCATGCTCTTGTACATTGAGCACCTTTATCACAATTTAACATTTTGCAACAAGTAATTAAGCACATTTGAACACTTTCCCACAATCATCATAATGGAAACTGTGAATGGGAACCTTACCGGATAAAAGGAACACGAAGATCATTCAAAGCATGCAGAGCTGCAAATTCACCATTACTATCCCACCATTTTTGTGACAAGGCCTGAAACGTCTTCATTTCATCAGGGTCCACAGTTGTCCTTGATGAGGTATACCTCCTAAATGAACCAAAGAAACACATCACAATAGTCCTCATGTCTTCTTTTAGTGTTGCATGATTTTTCTATCAAGAACATAGAACAGTACAGCTATAGAATAGACCCTTCGGCCCACAATATCTGTGCTGAACATGATGCCATGACCATCTCTTATCTACCTGCACATAATCCACATCCCCCCATTCACTGTATAGCCACATCCCAATCCAAAAGTCTTTTAGATTCCACTTTTAAATCTGCTTCAACCACCAACACTATCAGCATGTTCCAGGCACTTACAAACCACTGTGTAAAAACTTGCCCTGCACACCTACATTAAAGTTTACTCCACTCATCTGAAATCTATGCCCTCTAAGATTTGATTTTTCCATCCTAGGAAAGAAGGTTCTGATTGACTAACCCATCTATGCCTCTCATAATTTCATATACTTCTGTCAGATCTTCACAAAACATACAGTATTACAAATAAATTAATCCGTCTGTCCAACCTCTCTCTGTTGCTCCATAAACTTGGCAGCATTCTGGTAACCTCATCTGTACCCTATCCAAAGTCTCCACATCCTTCCTACAATGGGGTGACCAGAATTGCATGTAATACTCCAAATGTGGCCTAAACAAAGTCCTATACAACTGCATCAAAACTTTATGACTCTTTTACTCCATACCCTGAAAGCAAATATACCATATGCCTTCTTTACCACTATCTACTTGAACCCCAATATCCCTCATAACATCAATGCTAATGGCAATGCCATTAATTGTATTTATTTCCTTGTATTTAACCTCCCACAGTGCAAAATGTCACATTTACTCAGATAAAATCCATCTGCCATTTATTCATGCAATTCTGTAGCCAATTTGCATTCTGCTGCATACCTTGCCAGCATTCCTCACAGTCTATGACATCAGCAATCTTGGTTTCATCTGCAAACTTACTAACCAACACATCTACATCCAAGTCATTTATATATAATCACAAGCAGCAGACACCCAAGCACAGATCTCTGCTGGTCACTGCTTCTAATCTGAATATTGTCCCACCACCATAACCCTCTCTCATCTACCAACAACCAAGTTGATATTTAAGTGAGTTGCTAAAAATGTTATTTCTGTTGTAGCAAAATCATCAATACCACTTCAAAGTTAGTGTGATAAAGAATTGACATGAACTAATACAAGCTTAGTCTGGCCAAACATTAATTTAGACCAAGCGTTATTTCTCATGAACAGTGACATTTTAATAAAGCAAGAACATAAATGTCTGAGATGATTTGTTAAATATTTTCTTTCAAATAAGCAAATACTTTCCAGGTAATTAAAGCGAGTGGAGAGAATAATCATGGACAGAACTCTTCAATATGCTACAAACCTCTTTTTCCTTTCCTGCTCCTCATCTGTCCCATATCAGAACAAGAGTAAGGATGTTGGTTCAGTAACCAAAGGAGACAACCAGCATGTACAGATCTAATATTGACCAAATTAGCTGCTACATCATTAACCGACCCTTCATCGAAAGGTTAAGTGGCAATGTTCACTGATGACTGAAATGCTTGTTTCTAATTGAAATCTTTCAAGATACAAGCACAATGCATCTGCATGCAGCAAAATCCTGGACAGCTTTCAGGCAAGGGTAAATACCAGGTAATGCCCATTTCTAACAAGAAAGATAACACCTAAAGTGCCCTCCATAATGTTTGGAACAAAGACCCATCATTTATTTATTTGCCTCTGTACTCCACAATTTGAGATTTGTAATAGTAAATTTCACATGTAGTTAAAGTGCATATAGTCAGATTGTAATAAAGGCCATTTTTATACATTATGGTTTCACCATGTAGCAGTGTTTATACATAGTTCCCCCCCCCCCCCCCCATTTCAAGGCACCATGTTTGGGACACAGCAATGTCATGTAAATGAAAATAGTCGTGTTTAGTATTTTGTTGCATATCCTTTGCATGCAATGAACACTTGAAGTCTGCGATTCATGGACATCACCAGTTGCTGGGTGTCTTCTCTGGTTATGCTCTGCCAGGCCTGTATTGCAGCTATCTTTAGCTTACGCTTGTGTTGATGGGTAGTCCCCTTCAGTTTTCTCTTCAGCATATAAAAGGCATGCTCAATTGGGTTCAGATCGGGTGATTGACTTGGCCACTCAGGAATTGACCATTTTTTAGTTTTGAAAAACTCCTTTGTTGCTTTAGCAGTATGTTTGGGATCATTGTCTTGTTGTAGAATGAACTGCCGACCAATGAGTTTTGGGGCATTTGTTTGAACTAGAGCAGATAGGATGTGTCTATACACTTCAGAATTCATTATGCTTCTACCATCAGCAGTTGTATCATCAATGAAGATGTGAGCCAGTACCTTCAGCAGCCATAAATGCCCAGGCCATAACACCCCACCACCATGTTTCACAGATGAGGTGGTATGCTTTGGATTATGGGCAGTTCCTTCTCTCCTCCATACTTTGCTCTTGCCATCACTCTGATATGTTAATCTTCATCTCATCTGTCCATAAGTCCTTTTTCCAGAACTGTGGTTGCTCTTTTAAGTACTTCTTGGCAAACTGTAACCTGGCCATCCTATTTTTGCGGTTAACCAGTGGTTTGCATCTTGCAGTGTAGCCTCTGTATTCCTGTTCATGAAGTTTTCTGCGGACAGTGGTCATTGACAAATCCACACCCGACTCCTGAAAAGTGTTTCTGATCTGTCGGACAGTGGTTTGGGGATTTTTCTTTATTATAGAGAATTCTTCTATCATCAGCTATGGAGGTCTTCCTTGGCCTACCAGTCCCTTTTTGTTAGTAAGCTGGCCAGTTCTCTCTTTCTTCTTAATGATGTTCCGAACAGTTGATTTTGGTAAGCCTAGGGTTTGGCTGATGTCTCTAACAGTTTTATTCTTGTTTCTCAGTCTCATAATGGCTTCTTTGACTTTCATTGGCACAACTTTGGTCCTCATGTGATAAACAGCAATAACATTTTCTAAAGGTGATGGAAAGACTGGAGGCAAGACTAGGTGCTGAGAGCTCTCTTATACCTGCATTAAGGAGGCATTTAAACACCTGAACAATTACAAACACCTGTGAAGCCATGTGTCCCAAACATTATGGTGCCTGAAATGGTGGGGGCGGACTATGTATAAACACAGCTGTAATTTCTACATGGTGAAACCAAAATGTATAAAAATAGCCTTTACTAAGATCTGACAAAGTGCACTTTAATCACATGTATTGTTTTCTATTACAAATCTCAAATTGTGGAGTACAGGCAAATAAATAAATCATGGGTCTTTGTCCCAAACATTATGGAGGGCATTGTACATTGCAATTATCTTCAGCAATATTACCATTGTTAAGCAGCTCACCAGCAATTTTCTGAGTGCCAGATAATATGAAATTAACTTCCATAGAAGATTGGAGATTCAGTGAATACTCAATCTTCTACAGGTGTATGGTAGAGAGCATACTGATCGTTTCCATCACAGCCTTTTTTCAACAAGTCAAACGCCCAAGAACAAAGGAGACTGAGAAAGTGGTGAACACTGCTCAGTCCATCACAGATATTGACTTCTCCAATATCAAAGGGATCTAGAAGGAGGCCACTTTCACCTTGCTACTACAATTGGGAAGTTAGCACAGGAACCAGAAAACCATGACCTCCAGGTTCAAGAATAGCTTCTTCCCAGCAGAGCTATACAGACAAAAAGTGTGAGATAACAATAGGAGGGATATGAAACGTGAATCCAGAAGGAGGAATACAGAAGAAAAGGGGTGACATCATTCAATGTATATTTTACTGAGTCAGAAGCACTTCACCTACAGAAGCCAATATTCATATATTAAAATAGATTACTTCACTGTTAGTTTGATGACTGCAACAGCTTCAACAAATTGGCTGTAAACTTCCCTTACAAAAAGGAAGTTTAGTTTTAGTTTATTGTTACCTGTGCCGAGGTACAGTGAAAAGCTTTTATTGCTTGCTAGTCAGCGGAAAGACAACACATGATTACAATTGAGCCATCAACAGTTCAGATATATGATAAAGGGAATAACGTTTAGTGCAAGACAAAGTCCAGTAAAATCCAATAAAGTCTCCTAAGAATGTGAAGGGCTCTGTAAACAAACCCCTTCAAAAAATATTACTATTTACATTCAACTATATGGCAGAGTCCTTTGATATTCTGCAATGCCATTTTTTTCTACATTCAAAATGTATATTTGACACTATCTGCTGGCACCTCCTTATGACCTTTTTCATGCGCTGTGAAGGAGATTGTTGCCTTAAAGGATTTTTACAAAACGAAAGCAGCTGCTGAAACCTATAGTGAGCGAGTTCATGAATGAATTGTCCCGCTGACAAAGTGTTAAAGAAGGAACTGCAGAATCGAGGGTACACATAAGGCTGGATAAACTCAGCGGGTGTAGCAGCATCTAAGGAGCGAAAGGGATAGGCGACGTTTCGGGCCGAAACCCTTCTTCAAACAGATCGCGTTGGACACTCGGCATAATTCAAGAAACGCCCCTCGAGCAGGAAAGCATGCAAATTTCAGGTCTGGTCAGCATTTCTCACCGACTGGCGTCCGCGTAGCCAGGCGCACCCTGTGCATAGCTGCAGACGTTGCCTCCCGGGACCTGTCGCTCCCTGGACGCCCGTGGCCGGGCAGCAGCCGCCGCCGCCGCCGCCGCCCAGCCTGAGAACGCTGCCCGGAGCCTGCGCTCTGGAAACCGGAGCCTGGAGCATGAGCCACGTCCCGCACTCCGCAGTTGCAACAGCGCCCTGTGCATTGCCATTGCTGGGGCACCAGTCCCTCTCTGATTACAGTCCGGCGGAAATACAAGCTGCTCGATCCAGCTGCTTTAGTAAAAAGCAGTCGCTGCTCATCAACTATACGCGCAGCACTTGAATTGAATGAAACGAGGCAAAGCTCTAAGTGTAATTAATTATTCGGGAAATACCGATTTTAAATAGACAAATAATAACATATCCTTAGAAAATTGGAAATTGTTGTGTTCATTATTTTCCCCATGTACCGAGGTACAGTTAATTTTTTTGTTGTTGCATGCTGACCAGTTGCAGAAAGACAATACATGATTACAACATGATTACATCATCCACAGTGTACATATACATGATAAAGGGAATAACGTTCAGTGCAAGATAAATCTAGTAAAGTCTGATCAAAGATAGTCTGAGGGTTTCCAATGGGGTAGTTAATAGGGAGGTTGCACGGCAGTCGGGTCACGACCCATGACCCGTACTGTTGCTACACTACGCCAAGTGGAGTACACGCGATGAACTGCAGGTAAGCACTGACCATTGTTTCCAGCGGAGCGGGCCCGTTAAAACCCGCCGAAATTGTCCATTTTTGCACTGTAAATAATTATGGAAATCGGGATAAGTGTGAGAGACATTTATCCTACTTCAGAATTCCAAACAATTAGACATAGAAAATGCGGCTGCACCAACCATGATAAAACACAATAAAATTGCAGCATTGAAATATAAATTAAATAAAATATATTCAGACCAAGTTGTAAAATTTTACCAATATACTAAACAATTACATTTTGAATTTGGCGATAAAGCTCAAAAATTATTGGCTCGTCAATTACGGAAACTGGACGGGGAAAAAACAATTCATATGATTAAATCAGAAACAGGAGAACCACTAGTACAACCTAAGGATATTAATGAGAGATTTCTGCAATATTATCAAAACCTTTACTCTGCTAAAACGATAGATCACCGTTCAGGAATAGAAGCATTCCCACAAAAATGCAATCTTAAAGGGTTAGATTTGAAAGATAGAGAATTATTAGACGCTGAAATAACAGTAAAAGAAATTGAAGAGTCTATCGGATCTCTAAAAAACGGTAAATCCCCGGGACCAGGTGGCATTGGCTTGGAATTCTATAAAACATTCTATGGCCTGATTGTTCCACGTTAAAAGACACTGTACGAACATATCTATACCCAACAGAAATTACGAGAAACGCTAAATGAATCTATTATAACACATACCAAAAATAGATAAGGACCTGGATGATCCAGGATCAGATAGAGCTATAGCTCTTCTAAATACTGATAAAAAAATATTAACTAAAATCCTAGCACAAAGATTAAGCATAGTGATTAATAAATTAATACACCCGGATCAAACAGGATTTATACCAAAACGGTATTCTTCATATAACCTAAGACGATTATTCAATATTATATACTCAAAAAGAAGTACTAACAAAGATCTAGCAATTATTTTCTTAGATGCAGAGAAAGCTTTCGACCAGGTGGAATGGCCCTATTTATTTTCGGTTATGAAAATTTTTCAATTGGGCGAGAAGTTTAGCACATGGGTAAAACTTTTATATACTAACCCAACAGCTAGAATATCAACAAATCAAATGTTATCAGCTAAATTTAACTTATCTAGATGCTGTAGACAAGGATGTCCGTTATCCCCGCTATTATTTGCACTCGTAATAGAACCATTAGCAGAAAGCGTGAGGTCCCATCCTGAAATATATGGGTATAATACCAAAGATACTGAGAATAAAATTTCCTTATGTGCAGACGATGTATTACTTCACATTACAAAACCTGAAGTTAGTATCCCAAACTAATTAAATTTAATAACTCAATATGGCTCATTTTCAGGATATAGAATTAATTGGAATAAAAGTTAAATCATGCCAATAATGGAAAGTAACCCACATATATTACAACAATTTCCTTTTAAAATAGTAAATGAAAAATTCAAATATCTTGGAATTTATGTAACAAAGAGATATACTTTATTTAAATTTAATTTTCCGCCTTTATTGAACAAATTACATAAGAATATTTTATATTGGAAAACATCACCTATTTCAATGTTGGGTAGAATTAATGCAATAAAAATGATTTTTCTCCCGCAATTATTGTAACTCTTTCAATTAATCCCGATATATCTCCCAAAAACTACAGTCACCAATTTTATCTGGGATTATAAGAACAGAATAAATAAAAAACACTTATGTAAATAAAAAATAAATGGAGGTTTAGCACTACCGAATTTTATGTTTTATTTTTGGGCAGTTAATATTAAAAATATGATTTTTAGGTTGGAAGTACTGGACCAACAACCAGATTGGTTAAAAATGGAAAAGGAAGACTGTTTACCTTTTGAAATTGGGTCGATCCTATTTGCTATTACTAAATTAAGCAAAAAAACCTATAATGAGAACCCCATAATATATAGTGGAATACGCATTTGGAAATAATTAAAGAAGACACTAAAATTGGATAATTTACCACTATCTCTTCCCATTGTAAACAATGCTACATTTAAACCCTCAATGATGGATAAGGGTTTTTTACAATGGAAAAATCACGGAATTACAAAGATGGGTGATCTCTATAGGGAAAGTTCATTCCTCTCATTACAGGAACTACAACAAATTTATGGGTTTCACTCAAAAGACTACTTTAGATATCCACAAATTAGAGACTATGCTAAATCAAATACACAGGAGTATAGAAATAGAAAGACAGAAATTCTTGATGAATGTTTGAATAAACACCCTAACACAGAAAAATTGGTATCTTATATTTATAATATTCTATTAGATAATGATGCACCCATGACGGAAATATATAGGCAATCATTGGAAAACAATTTTTCAGAGAGCTTGGAAAAATGCTGAAAAGCAGGACTTCCAGTGTTGTTATCTCCGGTTTGCTTCCAGTTCCTCGTGCTGGTGAGAGCAGGAACAGGGAGATACGGGACCTGAATGTGTTGCTGAGGGACTGGTGCAGGGGGCAGGGATTTAGATTCTTAGATCACTGGGATCTGTTTTGGAGTAAGGGGGAACTGTACAAAAGGGACGGATTGCATCTTAACAGGTGGGGGACCAGCATTCTGGCCGGCAGGTTTGCCACTGCTACACGGATGGTTTTAAACTGAATAAGGGGGTGGGGTGTCAAATGGGATAGTCGAGGACGGAGTTAAAGGGAAAGAGAGTAAAGGGATGGTTAATGACCCCAGAATTAACGGGAAAGAAAGCTCACAAAGGGATAAGAGAGTATGGCCAAGTGGAATAGGGATCGATGTGAAAGGGACCACTTGTCAACATAATTGTATAAGGAGTAAGAGTGTTGTAAAAACAAGCCTGAAGGCTTTGTGTCTCAATGCGAGGAGCATTCGTAATAAGGTGGATGAGTTGAAGGTGCAGATAGCAATTAATGACTATGCTATAGTTGGGATCACGGAGACATGGCTCCAGGGTAACCAAGGCTGGGAGCTGAACATCCAGGGATATTCAATATTCAGGAGGGATAGACGAAAAGGAAAAGAAGGTGGGGTAGCGTTGCTGGTGAGAGAGGAGATTAATGCAATAGAAAGGAAGGACATTAGCGTGGAGGATGTGGAATCGATATGGGTAGAGCTGCGAAACTCTAAGGGGCAGAAAACGCTAGTGGGAGCTGTGTACAGGCTACCTAACAGTAGTATTGGAGTTGGGGATGGCATCAAACAGGAAATTAGAAATGCGTGCAACAAGGGTAACACGGTTATAATGGGTGACTTCAATCTGCATGTAGATTGGGTGAATCAAATTGGCAGGGGTGCTGAGGAAGAGGATTTCTTGGAATGTATGCGGGATAGTTTTCTTAACCAACATGTGGAGGAACCAACGAGAGAGCAGGCTATTCTAGACTGGGTATTGAGTAATGAGGAAGGGTTAGTTAGCAGTCTTGTTGTGCGTGGCCCCTTGGTCAAGAGTGACCATAATATGGTTGAGTTCTTCATTAGGATGGAGAGTGACAAAATTAAGTCGGAAACAAGGATTCTGAAATTGAACAAAGGTAACTTTAAAGGTATGAGATGTGAATTGGCGAAGATAGACTGGCAGGTGATTCTTAAAGGGTTGACAGTGGATGTGCAATGGAAGGTATTTAAAGACTGCATGGATGAAGTACAAAAATTGTTCATACCAGTTTGGCAAAAGAATAAATCGGGGAAGGTGGTGCATCCATGGATAACAAGGGAAATCAGGGATAGTATAAAAACAAAAGATGAGGCATACAAATTTGCCAGAAAAAGCAGCCTACCGGAGGACTGGGAGAAATTCAGAATCCAGCAGAGGAGGACAAAGGGCTTAATTAGGAAAGGGAAAATAGATTATGAAAGGAAACTGGCAGGGAACATAAAAACTGACTGCAAAAGTTTTTATAGATATGTGAAGAGAAAGAGACTAGTTAAAACAAATGTTGGTCCCTTGCAGTCAGAAACAGGTGAATTGATCATGGGGAACAAGGACATGGCAGACCAATTGAATAACTACTTTGGTTCTGTCTTCACTAAGGAAGACATAAAGAATCTGCCGGAAATAGCAGTGGAACGGGGGTCAAATAAGATGGAGGAACTGAGTGAAATCCAGGTTAGCCGGGAGGTGGTGTTGGGTAAATTGAACGGATTGAAGGCCGATAAATCCCCAGGGCCTGATAGTCTGCATCCCAGAGCACTCAAGGAGGTAGCCACTAAAATAGTAGATGCATTAGTGATAATTTTTCAAAATTCCTTAGATTCTGGAGTAGTTCCTGAGGATTGGAGGGTAGCTAATGTAACCCCACTTTTAAAAAAAGGAGGGAGAGAGAAAGCGGGGAATTACAGACCAGTTAGTCTAACATCGGTAGTGGGGAAACTGCTAGAGTCAGTTATTAAAGATGGGATAGCAGCATTTGGAAAGTGGTGAAATCATTGGACAAAGTCAGCATGGATTTACGAAAGGTAAATCATGTCTGACAAATCTGATAGAATTTTTCGAGGATGTAACGAGTAGAGTGGATAAGGGAGAACCAGTGGATGTGTTATATCTAGACTTTCAGAAGGCTTTCGACATGGTCCCGCATAAGAGATTAGCATACAAACTTAAAGCGCACGTTATTGGGGGTTCAGTATTGATGTGGATAGAGAACTGGCTAGCAGACAGGAGGCAAAGGGTGGTAGTAAACGGGTCCTTTTCAGAATGGCAGGCAGTGACTAGTGGGGTGCCGCAAGGCTCAGTGATGGGACCCCAGCTATTTACAATATATATTAATGATTTGGACGAGGGAATTCAATGCAACATCTCCAAATTTGCAGATGACACCAAGCTGGGGGGTATAGTTAGGTGTGAGGAGGATGCTTGGAGGCTGCAGGGTGATTTGGATAGGGTGATTTGGATAGGCTGAGTGAATGGGCAGATGCATGGCAGATGCAGTATAATGTGGATAAATGTGAGGTTATCCACTTTGGTGGCAAAAACATGAGGGTAGACTATTATCTGAATGGTGGCAGATTAGGAAAAGGGGAGATGCAACAAGACCTGGGTGTCAAGGTACACCAGTCATTGAAAGTAGGCATGCAGGTGCAGCAGGCAGTGAAGAAAGCAAATGATATATTAGCATTCATAGCGAAAGGATTTGAGTATAGGAGCAGGGAGGTTCTACTGCAGTTGTACAGGGTTTTGGTGAGGCCACACCTGGAGTATTGCGTACAGTTTTGGTCTCCAAATCTGAGGAAAGACATCCTTGCCATAGAGGGGGTACAGAGAAGATTCACCAGACTGATTCCTGGGATGTCAGGACTTTCATATGAGGAAAGATTGGATAGACTCAGCTTGTACTCACTGGAATTTAGAAGATTGAGGGGGGATCTTATAGAAACTTACAAAATTCTTAAGGGGTTGGACAAGCTAGATGCTGGAAGATTGTTCCCGATGTTGGGGGAGTCCAGAACAAGGGGTCACAGTCTAAGGATAAGGGGGAATTCCTTTAGGACCGAGATGAGGAAAACATTCTTTACACAGAGAGTGGTGAGTCTCTGGAATTCTCTGCCACAGAAGGTAGTTGAGGCCAGTTCATTGGCTATATTTAAGGGGGCGTTAGATGTGGCACTTGTGGCTAAAGGGATCAGGGGGTATGGAGAGAAGGCAGGTACGGGATACTGAGTTGGATGATCAGCCATGATCACATTGAATGGCGGTGCAGGCTCGAAGGGCCGAATGGCCTACTCCTGCACCTATTTTTCTATGTTTCTATGTTTCTAAAATGAACTAGGCCAAATAATAAGGCCAGAAATATGGGATGAAATCTTACAACATATATATCACTGTTCGTTAAATACTAGACATTCTTTAATACAATTTAAACTATTACATAGATTGCACTATTCAAAAACCAAATTAAATAGAATTTTCCCATGAGTATCTCCTATTTGTGAAAAATGCCAACACTCAGAGGCTAATTTAACGCACACATTTGTAAGTGGTATAAAAATTCATAATTTTTGGACGGAAATTTTTAAGATAATTTCGGAAGTTGTCAATACCCAATTGGACCCCGATTCAAAATTAATAATATTAGGAATACTAGAACAAAATCAATTATTTACAACAAACCAAAGAACCTTTAACGATTATAGTTTAATAATTGGGAAAAAATTTATATTAAAATTTTGGAAAGGCCCTATAACCCCCACAATTAAAATGTGGACTATAGAAATGTCAGAGACCCTACATTTGGAAAGATTAAGATTTTTCTTAATGGACAAACAAGAACATTTACTAGAATATGGTCCCCATTCATTGAATATTTGAAGGGGCAAACTGGTTCGGCACGAGAACCTGACTGAAACCCGAATCAAGGAATAGATGAAGAATTACATTTTATAACCCAGGACATATCTCCAATGATGCATAATTAGCTGATTACTCCATTCTCCTTTAACTTTTTTGGTTTCTTTTCTTTCCCTCTATTATTTTCTATCTATATAAAAATGAAAAAAATATATAGAAGTACAACTATTATATAATTGTTAATACAAACAATATTAATAATGTATGACTACAACTAACAAAATGCTTTTTATTATGTATTTACTCCTAATTAAAAAAAATAATTAAAAAAAAATTTAAAAAATATATTCCAAAAGTGAGGAGAAATGACAGTAGATAGAAGCGAGAGCTGACCGGACAACAACAGCCAGAGTGCTTGGCGAACATTGGCCGTTTGCTCACTGCATTTCATCAACTAAGGCATTATTTGTGTTTTTTCTTGATTCTTGATCTAAAAAGTTTCAGAAGTGATAAATCTGGCTGTAAAATTTTAAAATCGCCCGTGGTTCTCAAGTGGGTTTTTACATACAAAAATAAAACGCCTCTGAAGCAAAATTTACAGCCAGATTTATCACTTCTGAGACTTTTTAGATACCAAAGGAATCAAGAAAAAACACAAATAATGCCTTACTGTTGATGAAATGCAGTTAGCAAACGTGATAGTTCCCAATATTTTCAATTCCAATAGCTGCACGGCCAATGTTCGCCAAGCACGTTAGCTGTTGTTGTCCCTACAACTCTCGCTTCTCTTTACCTTCATTTCGCTTCACTTTTGGAATTCTGAAGTTGGGTACATGTCTCTCATGCTTACCCCAACTTCCACAATTTTTTACAGCGCAAAAAATCACCATTTTGGTGGTTTTTAAACAGGTAGGAAAGTACGTGTTTCTTGCATTAATAACATATACCGGAAGTTACGGATGTCACACCACATCCATTGGTTCTCCCTTATCCACGATACTAGTTACATCCTCGAAAAATTTCACAAGATTCATCAGACATGGTTTACCTTTCGTAAATTCATGCTGACTTTGTCCAATGATTTCACCACTTTCCAAATGTGCCACTATCCCATCTTTAACAACTGACTCTAGCAGTTTCCCCACTACCGATGTTAGACTAACTGGTCTGTAGTCCCCGTTTTCTCTCTCCCTCCCTTCTTAAAAAGAGGGGTTATGTTTGTTACCCGCCAATCCTCAGGAACTATTCCAGAATCTAAAGAGTTTTGGAAAATTATCACTAATGCATCCACTATTTCTGGGGCTACTTCCTTTAGTACTCTGGGATGCAGCCTATCTGGCCCTGGGGATTTATCAGCCTTTAATCCATTCAATTTACCCAACACCACTTCCCGACTAACATGGATTTCACTCAATTCCTCCTTTGACCCACGGCCCCCTGCTATTTCCGGCAGATTATTTATGTCTTCCTTAGTGAAGACGGAACCAAAGTAGTTATTCAATTGGTCCGCCATATCCTTGTTCCCCATGATCAACTCACCTGTTTCTGACTGCAAGGGACCTACATTTGTTTTAACTAATCTCTTTCTCTTCACATAATCTGTAAAAGCTTTTGCAGTCAGTTTTTATGTTCCCTGCCAGTTTTCTTTCATAATCTATTTTTCCTTTCCTAATTTAGCCCTTTGTCCTCCTCTGCTGGTCTCTGAATTTCTATGTACTGTCCTTTTCAGTTGTTTCTAGAATAAATCTTAGTGTAGATGGACACACTAACCATGGTCTGTCAATTGGATTAGATTTTAAGATTGTAGATAGCAAGCCACTGCCCAATGTTGTTGAGTTCCTTTGATGTTACCACCCATTCAGGGACCATTCCATCAGTGTCAAGATTTGTGCCTTGTAGATAAAAATGTATTTGAGTTCTAGAACTTCTACAGGTCTACGGTAGAGAGCATATTGAGTGCTCACGCCTGGTTTGTCAAATTGAATGTCCAGGAACGAAGGAGATTACAAGTGGGGAGCAATCACCCAACCATCACTGGTACTGACCTCCCCCACCATCAAAGGGATCTATAAGAGACTCTGCCTTAAAAAGGCAGCCAGCGTCATGAAGGACCCACACCACCCTGGCCACACTCTCATTTCACTCCTGCCATTTTTGAGTTTCACAACTCTTGCTAAAGGCTCAGAATCAATAGGTTAGGAAAAGGGGAGATGCAGCATGACCTGGGTGTCATGGTACACCAGTCATTGAAAGTAGGCATGCAGGTGCAGCAGGCAGTGAAGAAAGCAAATGGTATGTTAGCTTTCATAGCAAAAGGATTTGAGTATAGGAGCAGGGAGGTTCTACTTCAGTTGTATAGGGTCTTGGTGAGACCACACCTGGAGTATTGCATACAGTTCTGGTCTCCAAATCTGAGAAAGGAAATTATTGCCATAGAGGGAGTGCAGAGAAGGTTCACCAGACTGATTCCTGGGATGTCAGGACTGTCTTATGAACAAAGACTGCATAGACTCGGTTTATAATCTCTAGAATTTAGGAGATTGAGAGGGTATCTTATAGAAACTTACAAAATTCTTAAGGGGTTGGACAGGCTAGATGCAGGAAGATTGTTCCCGATGTTGGGGAGGTCCAGGACAAGGGGTCACAGCTTAAGGATAAGGGGGAAATCCTTTAGGACTGAGATGAGAAGGATTTTTTTCACACAGAGAGTGGTGGGTCTCTGGAACTCTCTGCCACAGAGGGTAGTTGAGGCCAGTTCATTGGCTATATTTAAGAGGGAGTTAGATGTGGCCCATGTGGCTAAGGGGATCTGAGGGTATGGAGAGAAGGCAGTTACAGGATACTGAGTTGGATGATCAGCCATGATCATATTGAATGGCGGTGCAGGCTCGAAGGGCCGAATGGCCTACTCCTGCACCTAATTTCTATGTTTCTATGTCTATGAATGTTGTAACGTTCAGTTTCAAAAACAGCTTCTTCCCAACAAACATCAGGCTATTGAACACTATGAACTAAACTCCAAATTGGGGACTGGACCTTTTTTGCTTTATGCACTATATTTATTTTTATTTATTTATTGGACTTTTCTTTTGCGTTATATTATCTATTGAGTAATGTGTTTACAAATTGTTGTGTTGCTGCTGCAGGTAAGAGTTTCATTCTTCAGTATTGGGACATACAACAATAAAACAATCGACTCTCACTGGAGTTTTAGGTTAAAACCTTTGTAATTCAGTTTTAGAGATACAGCGCGGAAACACATCCTGCTGCCCACCGAGTCCACACCGGCCAGCGATTCCCGCACATTAACGCTATACTACAAACACGAGGGACAATTTACATATACACCAAGCCAATTAACCTGCAGACTTCTACGTCTCTGGAGTGTGGGAGAAAGCCCACACGGTCACGGGGAGCATGTACAGACTCCCTACAGGCAGCACCCATAGTCGGGATCAAACCCAGGTCGCCAGCGCTGTAAGATAGCAATAAAATAGCTGAAAATAAACCTCACACCCTCTTCAGTTACATGTCCTTCAGCATATATGTCTGAAAATAGGTGTCACTTCTGAGAAGAGCAAAAATTCACAAACCCTTTTTAATGAAGTTACTCCCAGGCTGTAGCCCCGCAAATTTTGTCACAGATGAGCATTTGTAGAGCTGCTAAATATTCTGCCGATGCCTAGTCCCACTGCCCTTTCAGGCAATGAGTTTTACACATGTAAATTTGGGGGGGGGGGGTGTGTGTGGCGGAGGGGGATGTGTGTGGGGGTGGAGGTGTTGGGAGGGGGGTGTGTGTGGGGGAGGTGGGTGTATGGGGAGGGGTGTTGTGGGGGTAGGGGAGGGTGTGTATGTAGGGGGGCGTTTGTGGTGGGGTTAGGGAGTGGGGGGGTGTGGGATGGGGATGTGCGGGCTCCGCCTTGATTCCGACCGCACTCACCGGCTCCAGGACCCGGCTCCAGACTCACTCAACGGCTCCCGTCCCCGGTGCCTGTCACACTCATCAGCTCACAGCCTTGGCTGCACTCAACGGCTCCCGGCTCGTCGTGGTGGCCGCCGCCGCTGGGTCCCATTCTCACACGGGAAGGCTGGTCCCCCAATGCAATATTCCACCTCCCCCCCAATTCCAATATTGGTGGCCAGTGGGGGTGGGGGGGGGGGGGGAGCTTTATGGAGTGCTAGTATGGTTGTTGTGGGCCAAAGGGACTGATTTCCAGATGGCTAGTATGGACATTGTGGGCCAAATGGATTCTTGGACTCACAGTTCAGTCACTCATGGCTGGCGGGCTCGCAGTTCACTTACTCACGGCTGGTGGGCTTGCAGTTCAGTCACTCATGGCTGGTGGCCTCGCAGTTCAGTCACTCACGGCTGGTGGGCTCTTAGTTCACTCACTCACGGCTGGTGCATTCACAGTTCACTCACTCACGACTGGTGGGCTTGCAGTTCACTCACTCATGGCTGGTGGGCTTGCAGTCCACTCACTCACGGCTGGTGGGCTTGCAGTCCCCCACTCACGGCTGGTGGGCTGGCAGTTCACTCATAGCTGATGGGCTCACAGTCCACTCACTCACGGCTGGTGGGCTCGCAGTTCACTCACTCACGGATGGTGGGCTCACACACACACACACACACACACACACACACCCTCCATCATTCACACATATCCTCCATCACACACACATCCTCCATCTCACACACATACCCTCCATCACACTCACACACACACCCTCCATCACATATGCACACACACCCTCCATCTCTCTCACACACACACACCCTCCATCTCACACACACACACACCCTCCATCACACACACACACACACACACACACACACACACACACACACACACACACACACACACACACACACACACACACACACACACCACCCACCAACGGGGCATATGACAGTAAAACTCTCTTGAATCTACTCACGCAGACTAATGGACTTCCGGAATGAGCGCGACCTCTGGACTGAGCGGTACTTCTGGAATGAGTGCGACCTCTGGACTGAGCAGGACTTCCGGAATGAGCGCAACCTCTGGACTGAGCGGGACTTACGGAATGAGCACTACCTCTGGACTGAGCCATGGCTGGTGGGCTCAGTTCACTCAACATGGCATAGACTCACAGTTCACTCAGCACGGTGTAGACTCACAGTTCACTCAGCACGGTGTAGAATCATAGTTCACTCAGCACGGTGTAGACTCACAGTTCACTCAGCACGGCGTAGACACATAGTTCAGTCAGCACAGCGTAGACTCACAGTTCTGGACTCAACTCTTGCTCAGTCTTCTGGGCTGACTGACTCATGACCAGCCTCCGGGGGTTTACCCTCCTCACCCCCGGAGGGGCCGTTACCTTCATGGCGACAGACAGGCGAGTAGACCAATCTGCTGATCTCATGATTTTTTAAACCTTCATAACTGTTCTATTATTTCACAGATTGGAACAAAACTTGGGGCGCTTGGAGCAGAGGAGAATGGTGAGAAAGATGGTGTAAAAATCATTGTGATATACGGTAGCGTTTTTGCGCAAATTTATTTACAACGTAGACCGAAAGTGGTTAAGTTGAGAGTTTTAGTAATAGGATAGATATAGATAGACCGATAGACAGATAGATAAGACCCCCTCTCATTCTTCTAAATTCCAGTGAATACAAGCCCAGTCGACCAATTCTTTCATCATATATCAGTCCCGCCATCCCGGGTATTAACCTGGTGAACGTGCGCTGCACTCCCTCATTAGCAATAAAATGTGCTTCCTCAAATTAGGGGACCAAAATTGCACACAATACTCCAGGTGCAGTTTCACCAAGGCGCTGTACAACTGCTGTAGGACCTCCTTGCTCCTAAACACAAATCCTCTTGCAGTGAATGTGGAAGAGCTGCTGTGATGGATGTTTATTTTACCTTTGTAATGTGGTTGTTTGTTTTGTTGCTTTTTTGGTATGATTGTATGGCAAAGCAAATTCTTCATACGATTTACATACTTGTTTTGTTTTCGTACTCGGCTAATAAAGTTAATTACAATGTATCCACAATATACTGCATCTGCCATGCATCTACCACTCACCCAACCTATCCGTGTCACCCTGCAGCCTCATAGCACCTCATAGCTCACACTGCGACCCAGCTTTGTGTCATCCACAAACTTGGAGATGTCACGTTTAATTCCCTCGTCTAAATCATTAAATATATTGTAAATAACTGGGATCCCAGCACCGAGGCTTGCGCCACCCCACTAGTCACTACATGCCATTCTGAAAAGGACCCCTTAATTCCTACTCTTTGATTCCTGTCTGCCAACCAGTTCTCTATCCATGTCAATACCCTACCGCCAATATCACAGGGCTGCCAACTCTCACGCTTTGAGTGTGACTCACTCATTTCGAGAAATTCTCATGCCCTCACGCTGATCACAAATTTCTCACGCTCTGTCGGGTGACAGAGGGGTGAGACAGAGGGGAGAGATAAGGGGGGGGGGAGCGAGGAGAGAGAGAAGGGAGGGAGAGAGAGGTAGGGAAAAGAGATAGCTAGAGAGAGAGGAGAGAGATAGTGAGAGAGGGGGGGAGAGAGGAAGAGAGAGAGGGAAGAGAGAGGGGAAGAGGAAGAGAAGGGGAAAGAGAAGGGGAAAGAGAGAAACGGGGAAAGAGAGAGAAAGAGAGAGGGGGAGCAAAGCGAAAGAGGGGAGAGAGCAAGGGGGAGAGTGAGGTGAGAGAGAGGGGAGATCCCCTGGTTCGGTACTCCCCCAACATCGGGAACATGTTTCCTGCCTTTAGCGTGTCCTTAACAAATGGTAACAGAATACTGAGTGAGTATAATTTTATGGATGAGAAATTGTGTTCAACCGATTGATGACTTCTTTGACAAAGTAACTGGCATGTTAGATAACAAGGAAGCCAATGAATGTAGCAAATTGTGTTATCCATAATTTGGTCTGTGAAGTGCCCCATAAAGGATTACTGCATTAGATAAGCACCTGCGGGCTAGAACGTAATAGGTTAAGTCCAGGGGGTCAGCTATGGGGCTTTATGTGTGGGCCAGATATATTGTCAGTGCAAAGGGGCAAGGAGCAAGGCCAGGTTTCCATCCAGAGTCAAGGTCTGGAATAGTACTAGGTGTTCAGTCAAAGCTGGGACCAGGGGTGTTCAGCACTGGGAACCTGAGCAAGGAAGCAGCTATGATCAGGGTAGAACCGGGTAAGGCTGGACTCAGGGACAGGAATGAGAGAAGGTATGCAACTGAAGTCAGGGCCAGGAGTAATACCAGGTGTGCAGTGAGACCCAGGTTGGTCAGCATGGGCCAAGTGTTTGATTATAACCTGATATTCATATATGAATACACTAATATGCACCATATTAATACAGTATGCACCATATTGCACAATTTCAAGCTGAAAAATGCAAGCTGAAGGGGGGACACCCTCCTCCCACCCCCAAGTCGCTCCACTCCCTCGGGCTTGGTCTCTCACAATTTCTCACTCCTAACTCTCACCCAATGTTGGCAGCCCTGATATCACATGCTCTAATTTTGCACACTTAACTCTTGTGTCATCAGATTCCATAATCTGGGGCAAAATAGCTGCAGTCCCAGCACCGACTCTTGCGGTACCCCACTAGTCACTGCCTGCCATTTTGAAAGGGACTCGTTAATCCCTACTCTTTGTTTCCTGTCTGCCAACCACTTCTCTATCCATGTCAACACTCTACCCCAGATACCATGTTCCCTAATTTTGCCCACTAATCTCCTATGTGCGACCTTATCAAATGCTTTCTGAAAGTCCAGGTACACTACGTCCACTGGCTCTCCCATGTTCATTTTCCTAGTTACATCTTCAAAAAATTCCAAAGGTTAGTCAAGCAGGATTTCCCCTTCGTAAATCCATGCTGACCCAGACCGATCCTGCTATCCCAAATGTGTGGCTATCTCATCTTTTATAATTGACTCCAGCATCTTCCCCACCACCGATGTCAGGCTAACTGGTCTATAATTCCCCGTTTTCGCTCTCCCGCCTTTCTTACAAAAGTGGGATAACATTAGCTACCCTCCAATCCACAGAAACTGATCCCGAGTCAATAGAACATTAGAACACCAATGCATCCACAATTTCTAGAGCCACTTCCTTTAGTACCCTGGGATGCAGTCCATCAGGCCCTGCGGATTTATCAGCCTTCAGTCCCATCAGTCTATTCAACACTATTTCCTGCCAAATGTGGATTTATTTCCGTTCCTCTGTCCCCCCCCTCTGTCCCCCCCCCCCCCCCCCCCCAGATCCTCTGGCCACTACTATATCAGGAAGATTGTTTGTGTCCTCCTTAGTGAAGACAGATCCAAAGTACCTGTTCAACTCATCGCCAAACGGGGAGCAGGGAGGGGAGAGGAGTTATGGAGGGAGGGAGGGAGGGAGTGACTGAGGGTAGAGGAAAGGAGAGGGAGAGAGAGGTGAGGGAGGGATAGGGGAAGGGTAGGAGGAGAGGGGAAAGAAGAGGGAGGGTGAAGAGTAGGGGGAGAGAGTGCTGGGGATGAGGGGAAATGAGCTGCACCTGTGCAGTTGGGGGTTATGAGTGAGTGGTGGAATATTGCGTTGGGGGACCAAGCCTCCTGTGTGACAGGGAAATAAAGGGTCCCACTTAGTCTAGTACCACTATAAGATCTCCCCTCACACTCTACGCTCCATGGAATAGAGACCCAGCCGACTCAACCTCTCCCTATAGCTCACACGCTCTAGTCCTGGCAACATCTTCGTAAATCTTTTCTGAACCCTTTCAAGTTTGACAATATCTTTCCGATAACATGGCGCCCAGAACTGAACACAATATTCCAAATGCAGTCTCACCAATGTCTTATACAACTGCAACATGACCTTCCAACTTCTATACTCAATACTGATGAAGGCCAAAGTGGCAAAAGCTTTTTTGACCACTTTATCTACCTGCGACACGACCTTCAAGGAATTATGCGCCTGTACTCCTAGACCCCTCTGCTCTACAACACTACCCAGAGCCTTACCATTTACTGTATAGGTCCTGCCCTTGTTCGACATCATCAAAATGAACACCTCACACTTCTCTGTATTAAATTCCTTCAAGTATTCCTCAGCCCACCTGGCCAATCAATCCAGATCGTGCTGCAATCTCTCACAACCATCTTCACTATCCACAAAACCACTAACTTTTGTATCATCAGCAAACTTGCTAATCTTGCCCTGTATATTTTCATCCAAATCATTGATAGAAACATAGACACATAGAAACATAGAAAATAGGTGCAGGAGTAGGCCATTCGGCCCTTCGAGCCTGCACCGCCATTCAATATGACCATGGCTGATCATCCAACTCAGTATCCTGTACCTGCCTTCTCTCCATACCCCCTGATCTCTTTAGCCACAAGGGCCACATCTAACTCCCTCTTAAATATAGCCAATGAACTGGCCTCAACTACATTCTGTGGCAGATTCACCACTCTCTGTGTGAAAAATATTGTTCTCATCTCGGTCCTAAAAGACTTCCTCCTTATCCTTAAACTGTGACCCCTTGTCCTGGACCTCTTCCTGCATCTAGCCTGTCCAACCCCTTAAGAATTTTGTAAGTTTCTATAAGATCCCCCCTCAATCTTCTAAATGCTAGTGAGTACAAGCCGAGTCTATCCAGTCTTTCTTCATATGAAAGTCCTGACGTCCCAGGAATCAGTCTGGTGAACCTTCTCTGTACCCCCTCTATGGCAAGAATGTCTTTCCTCAGATTAGGAGACCAAAACTGTACACAATACTCCAGATGTGGTCTCACCAAGACCCTGTACAACTGCAGTAGAACCTCCCTGCTCCTATCCTCAAATCCTTTTGCTATGAATGCTAACATACCATTTGCTTTCTTCACTGCCTGCTACACCTGCATGCCTACTTTCCTACATGCCTACTGGGTGTACCATGACACCCAGGTCTCGTTCCATCTCCCCTTTTCCTAATTGGCCACCATTTAGATAATAGTCCTGTTTTTGCCACCAAAGTGGATAACCTCACATTTATCCACATTATACTGCATCTGCCATGCATTTGCCCACTCATCCAACCTATCCAAGTCACCTTGCAGCCTCCTAGCATCCTCGTCACAGCTGACACTGCCCCCCCAGCTTCGTGTCATCCGCAAACTTGGAGATGTTGCATTCAATACCCTCGTCCAAATCATTAATATATATTGTAAATAGTTGGGGTCCCAGCACTGAGCCTTGTGGTACCCCACTAGTCACTGCCTGCCATTCTGAAAAGGACCCTTTTACTCCTACACTTTGCTTCCTGTCTGCCAGCCAGTTCTCTATCCACACCAATACTGAACCCCCAGTACCGTGTGCTTTAAGTATGCATACTAATCTCTTATGTGGGACCTTGTCGAAAGTCCAGATATAACACATCCACTGGTTCTCCCTTATCCACTCTACTAGTTACATCCTCGAAAAATTCTATAAGATTCGTCTGACATGATTTACCTTTCATAAATCCATGCTGACTTTGTCCAATGATCTCACCACTTTCCAAATGTGCTGCTATCCCATCTTTAATAACTGACTAGCATTTTTCACACTACCAATGTTAGACTAACTGGTCTGTAATTCCCCGTTTTCTCTCTCCCTCCCTTTGTAAAAAGTAGGGTTACATTAGCTACCCGCCAATCCTCAGGATCTACTCCAGAATCTAAAGAGTTTTGGAAAATTATCATTAATGCATCCACTATTTCTGGGGCTACTTCTTTAAGTACTCTGGGATGCAGCCTATCTGGCCCTGGGGATTTATCGGCCATTAATCCATTCAATTTACCTAACACCTCTTCCCGACTAACCTGTTTTTCACTCCGTTCCATCTCATTTTACCCCCGGTCCCCTGCTATTTCCGGCAGATTATTTATGTCTTCCTTAAACCCCTGTCGACCCACGAGTGACCCCGAGTTTTAACTCGTGGTAATCACGTACAATTAATGTAGCGGGAACGTTGGAACTCGCGGACGCAACTTAGCGACTCGTGGCACCCACGACAGGTACCCGTGAAACTTGTTAACTCTTGAAAAAATTCAAACATGTTTAAAGTTTTCTACGAGTCAAATTTACTGTTGGTTAAAAATTGAAACATTTAAACTCGTTGTAAGAATGTAGCGGCCCGTGAGTTTACCTTAGTGACTCGTGAGTCTACCGTGGCCACTTTAACTCAGCGGGCAGGCAATCACTACCAAAGTGTCTGCCCACACAGTCAGTACACCTCTCCTACACTTGTCTCCCGCACTAAGATCATCCCGCAGAGAATGATCCCAGCCTAACCCAAGAGCCTTGTCACCCCAGTCAGATTAAAGATGCCCGCACATCCCCCCCCCCCCCCCCCCTCCAATCTCTCTCCACCTCAAATCACGCCTGGGCAACAAAGCAGCTCAGAAGGTGAACCCTGAGCTCCGTCATCCAACAATCTGATGTGCAACTGATGTGAAAGAACAGCAGCTGTGGGCTACCGGCACCCGGCATGGACAACTCACACCCTCACACACGAAAAGTGTGTGCGAATAAACAAAAACAAGGAATAAAACCAGCCAGGCTTGAAAGGCAACTAAAAATATATTCCACTTAGAACGAGCGGGCGTGGAGACATCCGTCCACATTCAAAGATTACGTCTCCCATCTCCCCGCAGTGTGTAGACCTGGCAGTAAATTCAATTAAAATATAACAAACCTCCGCCCGTTGGTCTTCTAACTATGTGATGTGTGTTTCAAACAAATCATAAGTATAACTGCTCTGGCACTGGAGGGTGCACATTTTCCCTTTGTAGGTCATATCAATAGATGCGGCCGTGTTGAATTCTATCCTTAACTCAAAGCCGCAGGATGGAGATGTCTTCTTTAACACTGTTGCTTATTAAAACAGACCTTCATTCACGGCTGGCTCAAGAGTAACTCGGGAGAGGAACTTGGTAACTTGGGAGAGGAACTTGGAACATCGCAGAAATGACATACCCGTGGGAACTCGGTTAAACTCTTGAACATAAATTTGGAATCTCGTACACAACCACGAGTCTGGTTTTTTTTTCTTTCACTCGGGGTCATTCGTGGGTGAACTCGCACCGTGAGACAGGGCCATGAGTGAACACAGAACCAAAGTAGTTATTCAATTGGTCTGCCATGTCCTTGTTCCCCATGATCAAATCACCTGTTTCTGACTGCAAGGGACCTACATTGGTTTTAACTAATCTGTTTCTCTTCACATATCTATAAAAACATTTGCAGTCAGTTTTTATGTTCCCTGCCAGTTTTCTTTCATAATCTATTTTCCCTTTCCTAATTAAGCCCTTTGTCCTCCTCTGCTGGACTCTGAATTTCTCCCAGTCCTCTGGTCGGCTGCTTTTTCTGGTATGCTTCATCTTTTGTTTTGATGCTATCCCTGATTTCCTTTGTTATCCACGGATGCACTACCTTCCCTGATTTATTATTTTGCCAAACTGGGATGAACAATTGTAGTTCATCCATGCAGTCTTTACATACCTTCCATTGCATATCCACCGTCAACCCTTTAAGAGTCAATTGCCAGTCTATCTTGGCCAATTTACATCTCATACCCTCAAAGTTACCTTTCTTCAAGTTCAGAACCCTTGTTTCTGAATTAACAATGTCACTCTCCATCCTAATGAAGAACTCAACCATATTATGGTCACTCTTGCCCAAGGGGCCATGCACAACAAGACTGCTAACTAACCCTTCCTCATTACTCAATACTCAGTATAGAATAGCCTGCTCTCTCATTGGTTCCTCTATATGTTGGTTTAAAAAACTATCCCTCATACATTCCAAGAAATCCTCTTCCTCAGCACCCCTGCCAATTTGATTCACCCAATCTATATGTAGATTGAAGTCACCCATTATAACTGTTTTACGTAGCACGCATTTCTAATTTCCTGTTTGATGCCATCCCCAACTCCATTACTACTGTTAGGTGGCCTGTACACAACTCCCACTAGCATTTTCTGCCCCTTAGTGTTTCGCAGCTCTACCCATATCGATTCCACATCCTCCAAGCTAATGTCCTCCCTTTCTATTGTGTTAATCTCCTCTCTAACCAGCAACATTAACCCACCTCCTTTTCCTTTCTGTCTATCCCTCCTGAATTTGAATATCACTGGATGTTCAGCTCCCAGCCTTGGTCACCCTGGAGGCATGTCTCCGTGATCCCAACTATATCATATTCATTAATAACTATCTGCACATTCAACTCATCCACCTTATTACGAATGCTCCTTGCATTGAGACACAAGCCTTCAGGCTTGCTTTTACAACACTCTTGTCCCTTATACAATTATGTTGAAAAGTGGCCCTTTTTGATTTTTGCCCTGGATTTGTGTGCCTGCCACTTCTACTTTTCACCTTGCTACCTATTGCTTCTACCCTCATTTTACACCCCTCTGTCTCTCTGCTCATGCTCCCATCCCCCTGCCACATTAGTTTAATGTAGATGACAAATATGTGATGTAGATGACAAACAGTAACGGACCCAGCACTGAAACCTGAGGCACATCACTAGTCACAGGCCTCCAGTCTGAGAAGCAACCTTACACCATCACCCCGTGCTTCCTTCCATGGAGACAATTTGCTATCCATTCAGCTATATCTCTTTGAATCCCATGCGATCTAACCTTCCAGAGCAGCCCACCATGCGGAACCTTGTTGAACGCCTTACTGAAGCCCATGCACACAACATCTGCAGCTCAGCCCTCATCAACCTTTTTGGTCACATCTTCAAAAAATTAAATCAGATTTGTGAGACATGACCTCCCATGTACAAAACCAGGCTGACTCTCCCTAATCAGCCCTTGTCCATCCAAATGCCTGTATAACCTATCCCTCAGAATACTCTCCAGTAACTTACCAACTAGAGGTTAACAGCCTTTAGTTCCCAGCAATTTCCCTGCAGTCCTTCTCGAAAAGAGACACATTTGCCACCCTCCAGTCTTCCGGCACCTCTCCTGTATTTAAGGACAGCAGTTGAACAAAGGGGACTATGGAGTCATGAGGAGGAGCTGGCCAAAGGTGACTGGAAAGATACCCTAGCAGGGATGACAGTGGAACAACAATGGCAGGTATTTCTGGGAACAATACAGAAGGTGCAGGATCAGTTCATCCCAAAGAGGAAGAAATATTCCAAGGGGAGTAAGGGAGAGTGGCTGACAAGGGAACTCAGGGAGAGTATAAAAATAAAAGAGAAGTACAATATAGCAAAGATGAGCGGGAAGCCAGAGGATTGGGTAATGTTGAAAGAGCAATGTAAGATAACTAGAAAGGCAATACAGGGAGAAAAGATGAGGTACAAGGGTGAGCTAGCCAAGAATATAAAGGAGGGTAGTAAAGGCTTCTTTTGGTATGTGAAGAGGAAAATTAGTTAAGACCAAAGTTGGACCCTTGAAGACTGAAAAAGGTGAATTTATTATGGGGAACAAAAAAATGGCAGATGAGTTGGACAGGTACTTTGGATCTGTCTTCACTAAGGAGGACACAAACAATCTTCCTGATGTAATAGTCAGAGGATCTGGGGTGATGGAGCAACTGAAGGAAATCCACATTAGGTAGGAAATTATGTTGGGTAGACTGATGGGACTGAAGGCTGATAAATCCCCAGGGCCTGATGGTCTGCATCCCAGGGTACTTAAGGAAGTGGCTCTAGAAATTGTGGATGCATTGCTGATCATTTTCCAATGTTCAAAAAATTCAGGATCAGTTCCTGTGGATTGGAGGGTAGTTAATGTTATCCCACTTTTTAAGAAAGGTTGCAGAGAAAAAACTGAATTATAGACCAGTTAGCCTGACATCGGCGGTGGGGAAGATGCTGGAGTCAATCATAAAGGGTGAAATAGCGACTCATTTGGATAGCAGTAACAGGATTGGTCCGAGTCAGCATGGATTTACAAAGAGGAAATCATGCTTGACTAACCTTCTGGAATTTTTTGAGGATGTAACTGGGAAAATGGACAAGGGGGAGTCAGTGGATCAAGTGTACCTGGACTTTCAGAAAGCATTTGATAAGGTCCCACATAGGAGATTAGTGGGCAAAATTAGGGCAAATGGTATTGGGGGTAGAGTGCTGACATGGATAGAAAATTGGTTGGCAGACAGGAAACAAAGAGTAGGGATTAACGGGTCCCTTTCAGAATGGCAGACAGTGACTAGTGGGGTACCGCAAGGCTCGGTGCTGGGACCGCAGCTATTTACAATATATATCAATGATTTAGATGAAGGGATTACAAGCAAATTTGCAGATGAACCAAAGCTGGATGGCAGTATGAACTGTGAGGAGGATGCTATGAGAATGCAGGGTGACTTGGACACGTTGGGTGAGTGGGCAGATGCATTGCAGATGCAGTTTAATGTGGATAAATGTGAGGTTATCCACTTTGATTGCAAAAACAGGAAGGAAGTTTATTATCTAAATGATGTCAAGTTGGGAAAAGAGAAAGTACAACAGGACCAGGGGCTTCATCAGTCAATGAAAGTAAGCATGCAGGTGCAGCAGGCAGTGAAGAAAGCGAATGGCATGTTGGTCTTCATAACACGAGGAGTTGAGTATAGGAGCAAAGACGTCCTTCTGCAGTTGTACAGGGCCCTAGTGAGACCACACCTGCAGTATTGTGTGCAATTGTGGTTACCAAATTTGAGGAAGGACATTCTTGCTATTGGGGGAGTGCAGAGTAGGTTCACAAGGTTAATTCCCGGGAATGCGGGACTGTCGTACGCTGAGAGAATGGAGCAGCTGGGCTTGTATACTCTGGATTATAGAAGGATGAAATGGGATCTTATTGAAACATATGTTTCAATAATTATTAAGGATTATTAATGGTTTGGACACTCTTGAGGTAGGAAACATGCGCCCGATGTTATGGGAGTCCAGAACCAGGGGCCACAGTTTAAGAATAAGTGGTATGCCATTTAGAACACTTTTTCACACAGAGTTGTGAGACTGTGGAATTCTCTGCCTCAGAGGGTGGTTGTCTGGATACTTTCAAGAGAGAGCTAGATAGGGCTCTTGAAGACAGTGGAGTCAGGGGATATGGGGAGCAGGCAGGAATGGGATATTGATTGTGGATGATCAACCATAATCACATTGAATGGCAGTGCTGGATTGGAGGGTCGAATGGCCTACTCCTACACCTATTGTCTATTGTTTACCTACAACATACTCTGCAGTTAACCAGTTTATTCAAACAGCACCTTGCAATCACAAACACTAAGAATGACAAGTGCAGCAGACATGGGATTGCATGCTTCCCTGCAAATTGCCGACCTTCCTGATGAAATATATTGCCGTTCGTTCATCGTTGCAGGATCTGCAGATCCTGGAACTCGCTCTCATATAGCTTCATCAGAGTGACTGCTGCACTTCAAGCAGGTGACTTGCCACCGTCTTCCTGAGGGCATTAGGGATCTGTACCAAATGTGCACCAGCTTAATCCAAGAAATTAATAAATAAGAAAGCCTTAGCAAATTATATGGTGCATTTTGTAAATGGTGCACACTTGAGCCATGATGGAAAAGAGGCAGGGAGAATTAGTTTGGTGTGGTGGACATGCTTTCAGCAGCATTAACATTGCTGAGACTCCCATCATCATTCTGGGCAAAACCATTATCTAGAAACAACTGGGCCAACACCCTAACCCGAACCCAAACTCTAACCCCAATGCATAAATGTTATGGTAATAAGAACAGTTCAGAGGCTGGAAATCTGCAGTGAATAAATCACCTCCGTTCATCCAAAACCCTTCCATCTTATAAAAAGCACGTCATCCAGCATGATGTATTGACTCAAAGAGAGTATCTTCAACAACACTCAAACAACTGGTTGTCCATCCAGGATAAAACAACCCACTTGCCTGCCACCCTTAACGAAACACGGCTCGGGAATAATTACCTGCCTTCCTGCACTCTGCACTGATTGTTCAAAGAGATATTTACTTAGAGGGAATGGTGAAAGAGAATTTATAACCCCTTTGAAGTATCCAGAAAACCTCTTCTGACATAGTTTATTTTCATCAATCACTAGTTTCCATCTCCAAGTGAAATGGCGCTCAGACGAGGAACATTTGGACTAGAAATCTTGCCTGAGCATGATGTCAATACAAGATTGGGCAACTTTCAAAGAGTAACTGAAGATAACTAAAAAGGGCGGACTTAGAGCACATGGCATTGGGGGTAGGGTACTTACATGAATAGAAAATTGGTTGGCAGACAGGAAACAAAGAGTAGGGATTAACAGGTCCTTTCCAGAATGGCAGGCAGTGACTAGTGGGGTATCGCAAGGCTCGGTGCTCGGACCACAGTATTTACAATATACATTGATGATTTAGACAAGGGAATTAAATGTAACATCTCTAAGTTTGCAGATAACACAAAGATGGGTGGCAGTGTGTACTGTGAGGAGGATGCGATGAGGATGCAGGGTAACGACAGGTTGGGTGAGTGGGCAGATGCAGTTTAATGTGGATAAATGTGAGGTTATCCACTTTGGTGACAAAAACAGGAAGTCTGGTCTAAATGGTGTCATGTTAAGAAAAGGGGAAGTACAACAAGATCTGAATGTCATAGTTCATCAGTTACTGAAGGTAAGCATACAGGTACAGCAGGCAGTGAAGAAAGCAAATGGCATGTTGGTCATAACAAGAGGAGTTTGGTATAGGAGCAAAGAGGTCCTTCTGCAGTTGTACAGGGTCCTAGTAAGACCACACCTGGAGAATTGTGTGCAGTTTGGGTCACCAAATCAGAGAAAGGACATTCTTGCTATTGAGGGAGTGCAGCGTAGGTTAACAATGTTAACAATGTTATTTCGTGGGATGGCGGGACTGTCATATGTTGAACGAATGGAGTGACTGGGCTTGTATACACTGGAATTTAGAAGGGTGAGAGGAGATCTTATTGAAACATAAAAGATTATTAAGGGATTGGACACACTAGAGGCATAAAACATGTTCTCTATGTTGGGAGAGTCCAGAACCAGGGGCCACAATTTACGAATAAGAGGTAGGCTGTTTAGAATGGAGATGCAGGTAAACGTTTTCACCCAGAGAAATGTGAATCTGTGGAATTCTCTGGATGCTTTCAAGAGAGGGTTAGATAGAGCTCAGGAAGATAGCAGATTCAAGGGATATGGTGAGAATGCAGGAACGTAGTACTGATTGTGGATGATCTGCCATGATCGCAATGAATGTCAGTGCTGGCTCGAAGGGCCGTATTGCCTACTCCTGCATCTATTGTCTATTGACAACTCGTAAATTTCAACCCCAGCTCTCGCAATTTTCTCTCTAATTTCCTGCAATGTCCTCGGATATATACATATGCATCCTTCTTGTTATTGACTGACGTCTCAATTTCCCGCGTCAGCCAATTTCCTCATGTTTGCCTGCCTTGCCCTTCATTCTAACGGGGACGTACACATCCTGAGTTTTCTTCAGTCCATTTTTTTAAATATCCCACTTCACCAATGTTCCTTTCCCCTCAAATAACCTGCTCCAGTCAACTTGAGCGAGACGTTCTCTAAAATGTCACCTATTCTTTTTCTCCAGATGCCGTCAGTCCCACTGAGTTATTCCAGCTTTTTGTGCCTATAAATATATATATATATACACACACACACACAGAACTTATTTTTGTTTATTACTGGACCAAGTGGGACCCATTCCAATGCAATATTCCACCACTCACCCGTTTCCCCAACGCAATATTGCACTTCATCCATAGCCCACCCCCCAGCACTCCCTCTTCATTCCCCTCCTCTCCCTCACTTTCTTTTCCCCTACCCTCGGTCACTCCCTCCCTCCATAACCCCTCTCCCCTCCGTTTAAATAATATTAAACAACAATCCTCTCCTCGTCCCCTCCCCCACCTTACAACAATGTAACAAATCTCTCATTGCACGTGGAGTCCTGTTTTTGTTAACATTGTAACTTTTTTTGAAGAGCAATTGTTTATGTAAATAAGATCCCATTATGAAAAATGTGCAAATTCAAGTGATTTTTCAAACTGGATTTTGTAGTTTAAAATGTGAATAACTTATAAAATATAACATCAATCTGAACAAAACTTGATACACCACACCACAGGACAATGGTGAGTGAGATGGTCCAAACATTGTAGCGCTATCGTGTACTGTTTGGCATAATTGCAGGATTACATGGGCAGACATACACACAGACATAGAAACAAACAAGATTTGTTGTTTGGAACATGACAATAAAGCATTCCTGACTCTCATGTGTGAAAGAATCAGGGTAAACAGGAAGGGAAAAAGGAAGAGTGTGAATTTGCAGGTCAGCTGGAACTGTAGAATTCAATGTTCACGTCATTGGGTTGTGGACTATCCAGTTGGAATTAGAGACACTGTTCCTAGTTTGCATCTGGCCTCATCCTGATACTGGAGGCCTAGGATAAACAGGTAATGTCGGGAATGGGAATTAAAATAGTTAGCAACTGGTAGATGCAGATGGCCAGAGTGCATGTGCTTGGCCAAGCCGTCACCTAATCTGAGTTTGGAGGTGGTTGACGTAGAAGGTCAACAGCTGTTTAAGTTCTTGTATGGGGGTGAGGAAGTACCTATATGTTAACCTCCTATAGTTACAAGGAGCATGATTGGGAAGGGAAGAGCAAACTGGAGAGTTAGAGATTGTGGTTGACGTAGAAAGCAGAAAGGGGTGGCAAGGGAAAGTTGTGACGGGTGATGGAATAGTGTTATAGATCACAGAAATGTCAAATAATTATGTGCTGGATGTTGAGGTTGGTGGGGTGAAAGGTAAAGACTAAGAGAATTCCGTCCCTATTTTATTTGTGGGGCAAAAGCAGAACTGTAGGATATAGAGGCGATACAAGTGACGGATAACATTTGCAACATTTGTCCTTTTTTCCCCATATGAAATACTTAGCAATACTTTATGACCATTTAAAACATACACAAACATTATGAACAAAAAATATTTATTCAAATTTGGAGGCCATCTGTAGGTTCTGTAGTTTTCAAATTTAAATCTTCCATTTAAATTCAAATATTGATGTGAATATGCTTGACTGAGATTAGATGGTCAATATCAGGAAGGATGCAGTGGATCTTCAATTGCCCTTATTTTGATAATACCAGAATATTAATGATCATTTAATTCATGAGAAAAACTCAAGGGAGATCTGCATTCTTATATTGTTTTCTATTTGAAGAATGTAGATGAAATGTGGTTAAAGTTTATAATTTCAAAGGTGACAGTACCCAAAGGCAAAAGACTAATTGCCTAATTGAAAACATTCTGGAAAAATTGGTATTGTTTCAGAAGTGTATTTCCCCCCTACAAAACGTAACTAATGAGCCTGAAGTGAAGACAATGGATGATTCATATTTCTCTCATGCATCTTGCCATAAAGGATGGTTGGATATCAATACTCCTCCCTCCACTGTCTACTAATAGAGCAAAGAAATTGGTTGAAATTATGTCAATGAATTCTGGAAGCATACCCCCCCCCCCCCCCCCCCCAAATTTCTGTCACCCGTGAATTAGAAAACACATTGACTTTACTCCTGCATTTATCCTACAATTACGAAAGTCAATCAGTTCTCGGCTTTCTTAGTTTAATTTCATCAAATTTCTCCCTACAGGACAGTTTAAACAAGAATGTGTGAAATATCTAAATCAGTATTCCAAGAAGCATAAGTTCCAAGCATTATTAAACAATAATTTTAACACTCTACACTCACTAAGGAGGACACAAACAATATTCCTGATATAGTAGTGGCCTGAGGATCTCGGGTGACAGAGGTGTTGCATAGACTGATGGGACTGAAGGCTGATAAAAATCCTCAGGGCCTGATGGTCTGCATCCCAGGGTATTGAAGGAAGTGGCTTTAGAAATCGTGGATGCATTGGTGATAATTTTCCAATGTTCTATAGACTCGGGATCTGTTCCTGTGGATTGGAGGGTAGCTAGTGTTATCCCAGTTTTTAAGAAAGGCGGGAGAGAGAAAACGGGGAATTATAGACCAGTTATCCTGACGTCGGTGGTGGGGAAGATGCTGGAGTCAATTATAAAAGATGAGATAGCCGCACATTTGGATAGCAGTAACAGGATTGGTCCGAGTCAGCATGGATTTACAAAGGGGAAATCATGCTTGACTAATCTTCTGGAATTTTTTGAAGATGTAACTAGGAAATGGACAAGGGAGAGCCAGTGGATGTAGTGTACCTGGACTTTCAGAAAGCATTTGATAAGGTCCCACATAGGAGATTAGTGGGCAAAATTAGGGCACATGGTATTGGGGGTAGAATGCTGACATGGATAGAGAAGTAGTTGGCAGACAGGAAACAAAGAGTAGGGATTAACAGGTCCTTTTCAGAATGGCAGGCAGTGACTAGTGGGGTATCACAAGGCTTGGTGCTGGGACCACAGCTATTTACAATATACATCAATGATTTGGATGAAAGGATTCAAAGTAACATTAGCAAATTTGCAGATGACACAAAGCTGGGTGGCAGTGTGAACTGTGAAGAGGATGCTATGAGAGTGCAGGGTGTCTTGGACAAGTTGGGGGAGCGGGCAGATGCATGGCAGATGAAGTTCAATGCAGATAAATGTGAGGTTATCCACTTTGGTAGCAAAAACAGGAAGGCAGATTACTATCTAGATGGCGTCAAGTTGGGAAAAGGGGAAGTACAACGGGATCTGGGAAAAGGGAAGTACAACGGGGGTCCTTGTACATCAGTCTATGAAAGTAAGCATGCAGGTACAGCAGGCAGTGAAGAAAGCGAATGGCACGTTGGCCTTTATAACAAGAGGAATCGAATATAGGAGCAAAGAGGTCCTTCTGCAGTTGTACAGAGCCCTAGTGAGACCACACCTGGAATATCGTGTGCAGTTTTTGTCCCCTAAATTGAGGAAGGACATTCTTGCTATTGAGGGAGTGCAGCGTAGGTTTACAAGGTTAATTCCCGGGATGGCGGGACTGTCATATGCTGAGTATACTCTGGTTTAGAAGGATGAGAGGATATCTCATTGAAACATATAAGATTGTTAAGGGCTTGGACATACTAGAGGCAGGAACAATTCTCCCGATGTTGGGGGAGTCCAGAACCAGGGGCCACAGTTTAAGAATAAGGAGTAAGCCATTTAGAACGGAGACAAGGAAACACTTTTTCTCACAGAGAGTGGCGAGTCTGTGAAATTCTCTGCCACAGAGGGCAGTGGAGGCAGGTTCTCTGGATGCTTTTAAGAGAGAGATAGATAGGGCTCTTAAAAATAGCAGAGTTAGGGGATATGGGGAGAAGGCAGGAACGGGGTACTGATTGGGGATGATCAGCCATGATCACATTGAATGGCGCTGCTGGCTCGAAAGGCCAAATGGCTTACTCTTGCATCTATTGTCTATTGACAACTCGTAAATTTAAACCACGGCTCTCGCAATATTCTCTCTAATTTCCTGCAATGTTGATTGATTTACTCCCTCTGTGCAACATCAGTTTCTAAGCAGATTTATACCACATCCCTAGAGGTACAGTACTGCTGTTGACAGTATAAACTTTTGCAAAAAAGACAAACTAGCAGTGAAGACTACATTTGTCTCACTAAAAATAATGCATCAATATTGAGGTCAAATAAAACTTCAATAAACACTTGCAAAAAATGCAGCTACTGTGACTATACTGCAAGGGTACAGAATTATGTTTAATTATTTTCCTAAAAGTGTACACTATTCCTACTGTAAATTATGCATCTGATTATTCCCTCAACTTATTTTAAATGAGAAGTAAACACCATATTGATGTGCAACAGAGGAAATCTGAAGAAATTTAATATACAGCTTTAAACAAATATGCACAGATTACAGGTATGAATTAATTAGAGGTTCTCAGAATCCAGATGACTGTTTTTGTTTATGTGTAGTAGGCAAAAGGTGCACATTACTGCCTTGTATTCAAGTGATCCTCTTTCAACATCCTTCAGGTTTGATCTATATACCTTTTAAAACGCCATAAATATCAGCAATAAACAATGGGAAATGTGTAACAAAACCAACCTGAAAAGTTTATTGACAGCCAACTAAAGTTAGTGTAAATTTTATGTTAAAATATTACAACTGAAAGCAAACTGTTTACAGTGTGAATAATCTCTGAAGAATGCAATACAAATAAAACCTTAAGCAAGTACTGAACTATAGACAGCACTTGGAAAATATTTACACCTATGTACATATAAACACCTACACAGTTGTCAAGTATGCCTCTATAATGAGACAATCCTCCAAAACTCATGGAATTTCTGATCATGGCAAGGATGCCAGAAAACTTTCCCCCTTAATGCTTACGATTATTGGGTGTTCTCGACCTGCACAAGAAAGAAAAAGAAAGAAATTAATAAGAGACAAGACCCCAGTTAATTCACTAGCTAGACTAATTGAAAATAGTCTTTTTAATTATATTTTTAGGATGTAAAGTATACGTTTATACATTTATATATATATATATATATATAAAGACCAATATGCGTGTGCCTTTTAACATTACTGGCCTTACAACTTTACAGATACATAAAGGAAAATTGTAAAAAATGTATACTACCTTGATCGTGACTTAGACTTGTGTTTGCGGCTTGCCTTCTTACCAGACCTTTGAGATTTTTCCACTGATCTTGAACGACTGCGTTTTGATTTCTTTGCATTCTTCTCTCTGCTATCCGGAGAACACGAGCTGCTCCTTGCACTAGATTCGGTGTCCGAGTGATTTTTACCATCCTTTGTAGATCTTTTCTTGCTGGACTTGCTATCCTGCCTAGAATACTGTTGTGGAAGTTTACTGGAGCCACTGCGCGAGTAAGTCCGCTCTGATTCTCTCTTGCGTTTTAGCTTACTTTCATCTTGACTGCTTGACTTACTACCTTCTTTATCTTCCTTTTGTTTATCCTTACTTTTTTGTTTGTCTTTCTTTTTGTCCTGCTCCTTTTCTTTATCCTTTTTCTTCTCCTCTCTCTTCCTAACCCTTTCAGTGCTTCCACTCCTAATCTTTTTCCTGTCCCTGTCTTTACTGCTGCCCCTTTGTTTCACTCTACCTCCACTACGACTCCTGCGTCTTTCAGGACTTCTACGTCTTTCTTTGCTCCTACTGCGACTGACACGCTTAACATCACTTTTGCTTCTACTCCTGTGCCTGTCCCTACTCCTCCTATTCCGAGAACCACTGCGATGGCTATGCCTCTCTTTTTCCCAACTTCCATTTCGACTATTTCTCCTGAGCTGATCCCTGCTTCTACTCCTCTCCCTCCTCTGTGGGCGGGAGTAACTTTGACTTCTACTGCGACGTCTAGTCTTATGGGACGGCGATCTGCTATGGCTCCACTTTTTCTTTCTCTTTGGTGAAAAAGAATAGGTGGAGCTACTACTGCTTTCAGTACTACTGCTGGACGTGGAGCTCCTTGACCTACTGCTGCTGCTGGTACTGCCACTGGTGCTGCTACTCCCACTACTACTGCTGGACGAACTTCTGTTTCTCAAAGCTTTTTCTTTTGAACCTTTCTCACTAAATATTTTGCTGACTTCTGAATTGGGTTCAGTTTCACTGTGAGTTCTTTTCTTTTCAGGAATAATTTCACAATCCTTTTCTTTCCCTTCCTGTTTCACTACACCCCCAGCATGTTCCTTACTCTGTTCCTTAGTATCCATCTCCCTGAAAACTTTACCCTCCTGTAGATGCTTTGTATCTGGAAAAACAAGAGCAATCAAATTTAAATTAAACAAATGAAAATGATCTTGAAAGGGTCATAATAAACTTTAATAAGACTGTACCTTAATCATTTGCAAACATATTTTAAGAATGAACATAAATGTCTGAGGCTAATGCAGCTTACCAAATAATTCATATAAAATATTTCCGCTTTCACCTTAAACTAATGCCCTCTAGTTCATGATTCTCTACTCCGGGGAAAAAGATTTTGTGCCGTCTGAGGAATGGCCTTGACCCAAATAATTGTCTGTTAAATTTCTCCACAGATGCTGCCAGACTGGCTGAGTTTCTCCAACTCTTTGTTATTTGCTCAAGATTTTAGCATCTGGAGTCTGTGCATCCAGCCTATCTATTCCCCGCAAGATTTTAAGATCACTCAGTCTCTTACGCTCAAAGAAATAAAATCCATATCTGCTCAACTTGTAAGTCGTGGCAACATTCTTGTAAATCTTTTCTGCACTCTTTCTGGCTTAATGGCATCATTCCTGCTGCAGGGTGACCGAAACTGAACACTATACACCAACAACCTTTCCTTTGACTCCTCCCATTTCCTCCAAATCCAAGGCACACGCATGGGCCCAAGCTATGCCTGCCTCTTTGTAGGGTACGTCGAACAATCCTTGTTCGAGGCGTTGACTTGCTGACTTCTCTAATTTCAGGTAATCTTTGCTGTCTGTCTCCTTCACCTCCCAAGCTCTCCCAAAGCCTACTGTCTCCACCTCTTCTTTTTTTTTCCCCCGCCCACCCCCACATTAGTTTGAAGAAGGGTCTCAACCCGAAACATCGCCTATTCCTTCGCTCCATAGATGCTGCCTCACCCGCTGTGTTTTTCTTGCATTTTTATCTACCTTCGACTTTTCTAGCATCTGCAGTTCTTTCTTAAACTATACTTAAAGTGCAGCCTTTCCAATGTCTTGTACAACTATAGTATAACACCCTAACTTCTATATCCAATACCCTGACCGATAAATGTCAGAATTCCAAAAGCCTTCTTCACTCTCAAAACTAACGCCACTTTCAGGAAACTAAATAAGTGTACTCCAAAACCCCTCTGCACTACAACATTCCTCAGGGCCCAACTGTTCATTGTGAAGGCATGCCCTGATTTGTTTTGATTTGAAACTGAAACACCTCACCCCATTGAAACTCAATTTGCCATTCCTCAGCCCACTTGCACACCGAATCAAGATCCCGATGTAATTACTGCTAATAATCTTCAGTGTACGATACCGCCTACTTTAGTGTCTTCTGCAACTTTGCTCGTCGTGCCTTGGGCATTCTCAGCCAAATTGTTGATATAAATGACAAACAACCATGCACCCATCACCGATCCCCAAGGCACACCAATAGCCCAAAGTACAAAAAACAATCTTCTACCACCCTCCTCTGCTTCTTATCATGAAGCCAATTCTATAACCAGTTAGTTAGCTTTCCCTGGATCCCATGCAATGTAACCTTCCAGAGCAGCCTACCATGTGGAATCTTATCAAAGGCCTTACTGAAGTCCATATGGGCTATGTCCACAGCCCTACCCTCCATCAACCTTCTTGTTTACTTCTTTAAAAAAAACACAATCAAATTTGTGAGACACGATCTCCCACATACAAAACCACATTGACTACCCCTCCTGTCTCCAAATATTTGTATATCCTATCCCTCAGAATCCTTTCCAGTAACTTTCCTACCACAGATATGGGGCTGATTGGTCTATAGTTCCCAGGCTTTTCTTTGCGGTCTATTAAATAGAGGCACATTAGCCACCCTCCATATGTCTAATGACGATCCACATATCTCAGCTAGGAGTCCTGCAATTTCTTCTCCAGCTTTCCAGGGTCCTGGATATAAATGATCAGCCCACATGGATTTATCTACCTTCATACATTTCAGGACATTCAGCAGCTCCTCTACTATAATGCGGACTGTGCTCAAGATACTGCCATTAACTTTGCCAAGTTCTCTCGTCTTCATGGTAAAAACAGATAAAGAAATATTCATCGATGACCTTGCCCATCTCCCCTGTTTATCTCATGTTAGGAACATTATAAAATGGTTTACATTTCCTGGATTTGTAGATGTGGGACTGCAAAAGTTCACATCATATATAATTTGCACTACCACATTGAATGGTTATGGGAAGATAAAGCAAAAAACACGCCAATATTTTGCTGGTGTGAGATATTCAGACATTATCTGTGGCTTTAGATCACAGGTCACTCAATCTGAAAAAACACCCTTGGGGGTGTTATAGCCAGGACCAAATATCAACCATTTTTGTTACACTGTTACTGCTGACAAAAATTCAAAGCAGCATTCTAGAAATTCCAAGCAAGTTTCAGCATAAGTAATTGCCTAACAGGATGAACTAACTTGATCGCAACCAGATTGCTACTGCAGTCTTAAGAGTACTCTCATTGTTAAATAATGAGAGTAGAATGACTGAATGAGTCAAGGGAAGAAAGTCCTATTAATCACACTCGCATCAAAATTGATAAATGTCCCGAGGAGAGGTAAAAAACCTAGAGGGACAATTGAATTATAGAAGATTGTTGAAGATCTTCAGCTGACATACCTTCCATTTGTTTCTCGTGCTGCTGTTGTAGCAACAACTGTAATTCCCTTTCTTTGCGTCTAAAGGCATCCTGCTTTTGTCTGATTCTACGGTGTAATTCTTCATCATCTGTGTCTGAGGATTCAGATGCTCTCTCACTTCTCTCATCTTCACTATCCGATCCATAATCGCCCAGTCCACCTGCACATAAAAACCCCAGTTTCTTTCAAAGTGGAAAAAAAACATGCTTATAAGAACATTGTACATTTAGTTCATTATGTACTATGTACTTGGTTTGATTTGATTTATTCACACTCTTTCTATTGAAAGACAAAGTATTTTTATATTCTGGTACAAAATATTTAAATGATAAAATCAAAATGGTTTCTGCAGCATTATCCAAGAAAGATTGAAGAACAAAGACATCCAAGTATTGAACTATTGACAGCATATTATATCTGTGCTATAAAATAACATTTTAAATAAACTGATGGAAAAAGCTAAAATATAGTAGCGATTTCTTTTGAGCACTAATCTGATTGAGATAATCTTGTATATTTAATGGTTTATTTGACGACTTTTAACATATATCGGTCTGGAGCACTCCTAATGATTTGATATCTAAATTCATCAAACATGCTTCGCCACTGGTCACCAGATCACAGGTTTCCCTAATCTTATTTCAATTTGCTGCCATCAACTTCTGCTGATTGGAAATTATTTAGGATGTCGGAGAAGGAGAAAAGTACTAATATTTTTGATCACGACTATCTTCTACTTTCACTGGAAACAGTGCATATGAGTCTTAGGTCAGTTTTATAACTTCATAACTGGCAACTGGGTACAAATGGGCTGGAAGTCCCTGCTGAACTGCAACCAGCCACAATTCACTGGCTTAAGGAAAGAAAACAAAGTCAGAGTAGCAACCACAAAGTAATACTTTAAAAAAAATCAAAGCATTCGTATCCAACTTTATCTTAATTAAAACAATATTAATGCATTTTATTCATAGCTTGAATAATCCTTTTATAAGCTTACTTTTATTTTTTGAGAGAAACAATTTTAATAGAAACTGGTTCAGTGAGTATTATGTATGCACAATAACAAGTTATTTTGCAAGCATTGTTCTGGTTTGAGGTGGGGCATATTTGCTAATCAAATAAAAAAATGAAGCGTCGCTACTTTTCATTTTGCAGTAATGGTAAGTTATCACAACGGAAATTGTCCTGTGAACATTCTTGGTGTATACTAAAATACTGCAGGCAGGAATTTCTGTGTTAAAGGATTGACAAAAAAATAAAATAACGATTCATTACTTTAAAGAAGTGTCAACTTGTCAATAGTCCAGATAGACCATGAAATTATGTATTTTATGACACACATTATGATGGACATCTATAATTACAGTTCATTCTCTGCAAAATGCAATCATTATTGCAGTCATAGATCCTTGACTTTAATTTAGGAGTTTAAGCCATTACTTCCTTGCTTGTGGTATTTTGGGTTTAATAAATATTGTAAACAATAACATAATCAAGAACGAATGCGTCTCAGTAGCTTTCTTCATTGAAAGTAAAAGCCTGGAAGTGGTATTTGTAATGCACCATTCATAATAAAAGTAGTATTGTTACCAAAAAATAATATCAGTCTCCATTCCATTTAAAACTTCTTCGTTCTCTGTTGGCTATGCAATAGTTGTATTAATTCTGCTTTGATAATGATTAATTTATTTGTCAGGGTTCCCTAGGATGTCATTTATTTTGAACCAACTTCCAGTTGGAAACCGAAAATTAATGACACCGAGTCAGACATTTTTATAACATTACAAGCAGTAGTCATAGAGCCATAGGGTAGTACAGCCCAGAAAATGTCCCTTCAGCCCACTACATCCATTTACCATAATACTGCCCACATTAAATCTAAATATTTTTATGACTTGCCTATTAAAGTGCCTGTCAAAATGTCTCCTCAACCTCCTCCAGCAATGTTGCAGATATCACCACTTTCCGTGCAAAGAAACTTTCCCCTTAAATCTTGTTTAAAATTCCTTAAACCACTTGTTTCTTCAACTTAAACCATTTGTTTCTTATACCTCTACCTCTTATACCTCTACATGGCAAATAGATGTTGACTGTATCGAAGACTGTATATAAAAAACTATCGAAGATTTTTATAATTTTATATATCTGTCAGGTCACTCCTCAGCCATCTTTACTCCAAGGAAAATAAGGTCAGCCTATCCAATCTCTCCCCATTAAAATTAGTTGTTCTTCAATCCAGAGAGAATTCTGCTGAATCTACTCTGCATTTCTTTGAGAATAGAAGAGGCGACTATTCGCAGCATGTGATGTTATATATTTCATGTTGGGAAATGAACCTGTTGTGGAATGTCAGCAAGAGAGTTTGGTTGCTAGTAGTGTATAAGTAAGGTTTTCGTAACTTTTATGTAGGAAACTACAGCTGGATAAGAATACAGATGAGAGTCAAAAATACATAAAATGGCACCTTTTGACTGGTATATGGACCACAATCAGAGTTAAAAAAAGTACAAAGGAACACACACGTTCAGGCTTAAATTTTGAACAAATCCCCCTTCTCCCATTAACTCTGTTTTCTTTCAAAGGATGTTACTTACCAAGTCCAGTTAGAGAAGCCAGTGCACTGGACTGTGCCAGCTGCTTTGCAGGAGCTTTGTATCACATCAACAACAGGAACAACATGTTAACACTTTTTCAAAGTCATGAGTTTCTATGGCATTGCAAAACTGTACTACTACAGCTGCTTTGCAAGGGAGAGAAGAAACATTATAAACAAAAGATCCATTCAAGAGCACAGTGCTTCACATACAGGAAATTTGTTTACAGTTTTATATCACCTAAAACAAAATCAGTTAGCATCTACGAACATGAAATGTAAGGTGAGATTCTCTAATAATGCACTATCAACTAAGAAGGAGGAAAGGATTTTGATCTCATGTGGTATTTTAAATATGGTAAGGAGATGCACTGTCAGCTTTTCAAAAATAAATCTTCTCTGATAATTTTCCAGCATTTATGGAAGCAAGACCTGAAAATATAGTGAAATGCTGACGTTAAAAAGAAGTTTTACATCTCAATAGGTATTTATCAGGAAATACTATACAGGTTTGACAGCAAATGGTTAAAGGGTAGGGTCATCATCTCACCGATTTCTAAAATCACATTACACTGAAAACAGTTCAATTTTTGACCCTGCAGTCAAAAGTATGTACATTTGAATAATATGCACTGCATTTATAATCCAAGAAACACACAGGAGTTCAGATTTTGCTGCAAACTGTACCATTGCACTGTGATTGTGCACTAGTAGAGACAGATCTCTATAAATGCGTACACGATTGTGGGACATGACTAGCATGTCCATTATAATGTAATAATGGAAGTAAACCAATCAACTATGAATGAATATTAAAAACAAACTCTCAATTTGTTAAATTCATTAAAATAATATATGGTAATTTGCCATTTGTTCTCATTGAACCGAGAAGAAAGGTGCAAGAAATTGCATTAATTCCTGAGCTGTCTGGATAACTGCCATAATTTTGTGTACCAGAATAAAACAATCACACTCTTTACTAATTATTTACTAAATTAATTTAATAACGAATCCAAGAGTTTTTTCAATGGGATACTAATGGTCAGAAACGCCAAAGATCCCATGTCTACCTTTTATGACATAGTTTCTAGATTATAATTGCTAAAATCCTACTTAGTGATGCTTTTTGGACATAGGTGTTTAAAGAATTATCTTGGAAATTTTTGAAATATTTTACATTAAAATTTTGTGGGAAAATGTAAGCTTTGTTAACTGAAGACATTTAGTTTTATAAACAGTAAAATCCCATTTAACCAAATGCTTGAAACAATACTCAAATTTATCAAAAAGACATGCACCTAAAACAAGCTAGTCATCAAATATTATTTGACTAAGAGACCTTGAATGCCATTAGCTACAACTGAGGGCAGATCAGTGATCAATCCCAAGGAATTTGTAAGGCATGTGTAAATTTCAACTCCAATTTTTTACTTATTTTGCCAGCTTGATAACAAGCCAAATACATTCCTAGTGTAGTCAAACATAACTCGTTAATTTACGTTCTTTCTTTTCGACACATCCCTCCCCATTACCTCTTATAACAAAAAGTCACTAATTTGTAACATTTATTGTTTTTCTATCTACATATGCCATTTGACCCATTGAGCTTTACTAGCACTTTGGTTTTTTTTTTTCAAATTTCCAGCATCTGTAGCTTTAAAAAAAAATGTTCACATCAATCATTTATCAGTTTAATAGATTATAAAGGGCTACAATTTAAAACCTACTGTACCCTTAAATTAACACAATTGTTCATTCCATTTGTATATTCCAATTTCGCCATTCGAGTATCACCTATTATCAGATTGTAGAACTATTTATGACACACTATTACTCTATTATCTTAGAGATTAGCACAAGATGGAGAAAGGAAAATAGTTTTAAGCCATGGCAAAAGGTAAATTAACCCGAGAGAAGGCTCACTGATGCGTAAACTAATCAATTCATCTTACTGTAAAATTTACCCTAATCTTGTTAAGTTTAGGTTAGCAGGAAAAATAAACGCTCCCAATTCCTAATTCATTTTTACTAACAAATTTAGCTCAAGATGGAATTCATAATTCATCAACTGAACAGCAGGTTTATTTCTCCCCACTATTTGAATACTCACCAAACACATTGTGCATTTCCTGTATATATTTTTTTATTAGGAAGCAGTTGTAATTAAGTCATGATGGACTATCACAGCTGCCGAGGAGTGAAACTAAATCAGATTCTTTATTTGGATCCACATTCCGCAAATGTTTGATTTAATGAGGTTTTTGCTGTACTATCTCCTCACTGTTGCTTTCAGAGTGTGTAAAACATTTGAGAAATGTTAAGCTGAGAGTGGATTACTTTATGATTTCTTCTGAGGAATAAATGCAATTTTCTTCAATAAAAGTATAATATAAAAAGTAAATTTCAAATCCATCATATCTTAAGGAATTTATGACCTCTTCCAGGTGAATATGCTTCAATTTTAGTTATATTCTACAATTTATTTAATTAAAAAAAAAACATCTCATGTACCTTTAGTGGCTTTCCGGTGAGCTTCTCTGGCAACATAATATATCTCTTCATTTGTTACTTCTAAAAGCACTTCAGTGAGCAGCATCTTCATCATTATCATCTAGGATTAAGAAGACTAGTATTTGAATTTGCTTTAAATGAATATCACATGAAAAGGTGGAATGCAATAAAATCATGAATGCAAAACCAAAAGTAACACCACTTTTAGAGCTATGCCATTTATCATTTTATTGCCCCAAGTTTTGTTTTTACCGTTCTAAATAAAGTGCCATTGCTATATAAGTGATGAAGCAACGGTGCTTGCTGCAGGTCTGGAAGAGATTTTCAGGTTACTTCCATGATATGATTTGCTCCATTCTCAACCCAGGGCAGACCACATGAAGGTTGTAATCTACCACCCCAAAATATTGAAGTTCATATCAGACCACCAACTGCTAACATCTAGTGAATGCAACAAGGATAAGATTTATAGAGCTTTTACACAGAGCCTGGTGAGTATGTAGAATGGGTTGCCAGAGGAAAGTTGTAAGAGCAATTACAATTATAACGTTTAAAAAATATGTGGACAGGTACATGGATAGAAGAGTCTAGGGATCTAGGCCAAACACAAGGAAATGGGCACAGGTAGACAACTAGGTCCACATGGATAAATTTTACCAAAGGGCCTATTTCTGTTCAGTGTAGCTATGACTCCAACACCTCTTATACTATGAAGGAGCAGTGAATTATTGACAGCAGCATTGGGTTAAAGTGCCTGGCAGCTTCACAGCAGTTTTGCTATTGTCACAACAAAAAAAACTGGGCTAATAATTAACCTGCGTGGACTGTAACTGCCATAAGTCACCAGAAAACTGTAGTTTTGTTTCTACTTAGTAAATAAGTAAATTATTTAAAGACTAAAATGTTCCTTTGGCTAGTATGCAAATTTGTGGAACTATGAACATTAGATCTACATTTTGTTCTCATTACTGCGATTATATTAATTCTTAGAACAATACACTGTCAGTATTCATTTTCGCCTTCACTATTCCCATTTTAAATAAGACAAAGCCACTTCTCGAATAAGATAAGTTATCCAGCCCTCACAATTTTTCTGACCCTCAATTTACAAGTGCCTTCCATACTGAATAGTTTAAGTTTTTAATCAATCTTAAATTAAGATTGTTAAAAAATAATGCATTCATTGCTAACTGAAATCTAAACAAAATTTTTATTATTGTGGTGACAATAATAAGAATGGAAAATAAATACTGTTGAGGACAAAAAATCGTGAGCATGGACAAAGACCCGTGACCATAGGACAAACATTCCATGTTGTCTCCAGTTCATCTGATTGCTCATATACTAGCAGACCAAAGTTTAGTAAATCTTTATTAAAAAAAGAGGATCAACTTGCAAAATGTCACCCTATCACGTCATTTTATTTTTCAGGTGTGTATTCTAAACAAATCTGAATCTTTATTAAAATTGTAGCAACATCAGAATGTTCCAAGAGTATTTTATGCATTTAGTTCTTAGAATGTAAATTACATTAACGTGACTTTTATTATCAACATTATATAAAGTGATATCTAGACCAGATTTCGTATAGTCAAGGGAAATATTTCCTACGCAGGATTATTTCCTCAGAATAAGTAATATGTTGGAGCAAATTGGAACATAATATTATGTTAGGTAGCATGGTGATATGAAGGTAGCATGGTGTTTTGAGACAATAGTAAAAAGGTAGCAGCAAAAGGAGCCAAAGCCAGAATAAGTCAATTCAAGTCCTGTGATTAGTGCCTACTGATAAGGAATTGTGATGTTCAGATAATGTGTTGCCGACCATTTTAGACATTATATTATTATTAGAAAATATAAAAATCAGTGGTTACGTATGGTGTTGATTAACTGGCACAATGTCAGACTAATTAATCATTATTATGAAGACATTTCAAACAACAAGGATGGTTGATCACATTGTCTTCTACGTTAGAGATTGAAGTAAACAATAGTGCAATAAGTGTGGAGAATTTGATTGAGGAAAATTAAAATCAAATTAATTACAGATGCAGTGAAGAATGTTGTAGTAGAAGCAATGGTTATAATATTTAAAAAAATTAAAGTATGATTTTACACCTATTATGCAGTGACACAGTTCTGTAATTGTCAACACATTTAATTTCTCTCAGTCTGTATTCTCCAATTGTGTCAAATCATATACCATTTGGACTGCTCCCTGGTGGTTACCAAATTCATGTTTAAAACTTAAGATAGAAAATTAAAATGTAATGACAAGCCCAATGCATAAAAAGGTAATAGATTAACATGCCATCTGAAATTCTTTTTCTTCTTCCGTCATTTCTGGTTCGCTCTGTTCTTCCTGAGCTACAGGTGAAGGACTCCTACTTGGTTTGTCATTATTTTTGGTTTCAGTCGTTTCATACTCCTCTTCTTCATCATCGCTGTCCTAAAACACCGTAAATCAAGAGCCAGTGATATACTCTTTAAAAAATTCAACATCTGTCAAAATATTAGTACATACTCGCCAAATCAGTCAGGTATTAAGAAAACGCACAAGTGTAAAACAAGGATTATTTGACGCATATTATTATCAGAAAATCAAATAAATGCATTCAATTCCCTTAAATGTAACCACCTGGGCAAAGTAATTTTCTGATTATTCCGTAAACTGTTTCATTATGTATTCATAAGCTCTAGGAGCAGAATTAGGCCCATAAAGTCTACTTCGCCATTCAATCCTGGCTGATCTATCTTTCCCTCTCAACCCCATTCTCCTGCCTTCTCCCCATAACCCCCCAACAATCTTACTAATCAAGAATCTGTCAATCTCTGCCTTAAAAATATCCACTGCCTTGGCCTCGACAGCCATCTGAGGAAAATGAGTTCCACAGATTCACCCATTCTGACTAAATAAATTCCTCCTCAACTCCTTTCTAAAGGCACGTGCTTTTATTCTGAGGGTATGGCCTCTTGTCCTAGATTCTCCTACTAGTGGAAACATCCTTTCCACATTCCCTCTATCCAGGCCTTTCACTATTCGGTATGTTTCAGTAAGGCTCCCCTCATCCTTCTAAACTGCAGCGAGTACTGACCAAGTGCCTTCAAATGATCATCAAATGTTAACCCAATCATCCCTGGGATCATTTTCATAAACATCTTCACATCTGGCTTATATTTTTCATCTAACAGTGATAACAATTTGGAGTTCTAAAGAGCACACAAATACCCATGCCACTACCCTTGTTGCTTCACAGCTCACCTCACACAAAACACTAACAACATCGTAAGTGAAATTCAATGTTATTTAAAAGATTATCCCCAAAAAATTCTCTTCGAGCAATTTAGTTATTGCACCTTGTAGTTATTGCTTTGAGCAATTTAGTTATTGCACCTTGTGGTAAACCAAATGCATATACTTACAAATTTACTTTTGTGAGGCAATCGTGGCCCATCAGTTTCTTCAGACACCTCTTCGGGATCTTTTTTGTGTTTTGAAGACTGAGCCCGTTCTTTTTCTAATCTTTCCTTTTCAAGTTTTTTCTGCTTCTCTCTCTCCATCTTCTCCAGACCCTCACGAATCCAAGCTGGCAGCGTTCTACGTTTCACAGCATCTACAACAAGGTGTTATTAAACATTCCTGGCGAAACTCTGAACCTGGCTCAAAGCTGAAACCCTCCCAAATATCAACACATAGCAGATTTCACCTTAAAAATAAACTATAGGCACAATGACTAGAAATATTTCAAGTAGGGATAGAGAGAGCAGGTTGAATGACAGAGATAAAGAAAGCAGGGGACATGTGGCAATATATCTCGATTCTTCAATCTCTTTAAAATAAAGGATTGTTCAATTCATCAGTGTGGCATCCTATGATTATAATATCTCGAAGTATGTCCAACCTTATTTGCCTAACATCGATCATGCCAAAGGCAACTTTTTGGCTCTACTGGGATTTGCCACATGTGTTTCCTCACTCTTCAATTATCTTTTGCTGTTGCTTTTATCAATACCAAGACTTTTTTCAAAATGTCTACTGAATTTTTTATCAGCCAGTTCATGTGGCATTGAGTTTTGTATACTCTCCATTCTCCATATAATGCACTTCCTCTTAAATCACTTTTGATCTCTTGGTGGCTATCTAATTCATATGCTATTGATGGAACAATTTATTCATGGTCACCCTATTAAACCACAAAAAATGCAATATGCCATATAAATATTTATCAAAAATATGATCATTACAAATTAAATCTTGTGATGAGAAAAAGTGTATACCAAACTTACCAAGTGCAGGAGGGTCTTGTTTTACTGCTATGGGTGACCGTGGACGATCTCTGTAAGATGGTCTGTCTCTACGGTTAGGTGGTGGCCCAGGTTGCCAATAAGGTGGATGAAATCCTCCTGGGGGACCAAAAGCTGCACCATGCTGCAAGTGTAAAATGTTACAAACATTTAAAAGGATACCTAAACCAAGACTCTTTTCATGAGCTTATCATAAATCATTCCGATAAAGTTCATGTTAATTGGCAGTGTTTATAAATATTGTTAAATAAATGAAATAATATCCTGTAGCAAGGTATTATTTTCTTAGTTTTGGATTCTTAAATACATTTTTGCATTTCCAGAGACAGCACACAAGTTCACAAAAATATTCTTCATCAGGATCAGCTGCTGACATTCAATTACCTGAAACAAGATCTGAAGTTTAATTGCTTACAAAATCTGGAAAGTCTTATTTTGAACCCAACATCCTGCATGACTAATAGTGATGGGCACATTGTCTCAGAGAAGTCCCACGACAGGACTTTGCTATTTAAAATACTATTTCAGTCAATTTCTAGCCTGCTAAAGTTTTGGCAATTCTTCATGTCCCCAAGTCTCACATCAAAAGATGGGACTACCAACTGGGCACTGTGACTTTGACAGGTCTGAGGAGAGAAACTTAACGTGCTTTGGTCCCTCACTTATGGGGAAATAATGAAGCGAAAACTACTACATGACCGTCATTTTATATTGTAGCTATAGATTAAAGGGAATTCTCAATAGAAAAAACACAAGAACCACCTGTGCCGCTCACAACTGGGAGCTACATGATTTTCTGCATCAGTGAAGCAGAATCAGTCGACTAAAGTTACAGCAACTACGTTACTTACATTGTGTTGCTGTTGTTTTTATATAATTCAGGAATGTAAGGAAGTAAGAATCTCAAAAGATAAAATGTTTCCTGTTCACTTATCTTACGAAAACAAAACCAATATTGGTTTGAAGCCCGTCTCAAGATGGCATGAATGCTTATACACCAAGAATTAAACTGCATTAAACAGATTTACCTGATAATCAAACTGGCTGACGGGCACAGATCCCATTCCAAAGTTTTCTGGTGCTCCTCCAAAATTGTTGTTATTGACTTGATTGAACATACGTCTAGAGTCTGGTGCAAACTCACCACTGTCTTGGCTATTGTCCTCCGATGGAGGGACTATGTCCATGGGAGCTGGGGTTGGTATCCACTGCTGGTCTGGTGGTGGGGGAGGTGGTCGATGATGTTGCATTCCCCAGTCTGGTAAATACACAATTCGAAACTCAGCATCTATAGCAGATTCTATATGAGATTCCAAAAGACCCATTATACCTGTAAGTTTGAATTTCTATTTAAATGGTAATATTTACTGCTGAACATATACACTTCTATATAACAAAGGGAATTATTTTTTTTAAATGAAAGAATTCATCATAAAAGAGCAATTCCAGAAATGAATATTTTTAAAATTATCCTCAGCATACTTTAACAACCCATAGAAAGCTGTGTTCGTGGTTAAACAATTCAATTGCTCCATGGCCTGCTCACCATGAAATTTTCAAACTTATTTTTTTTTATAGAGACTACAATTGTCAAAGATAAAATCACAGGGGCATGGTCTTCGTAGGAAACTCAAGAGTCTGACATGGTGATGGGGGTCAAGATAACATTAAAAAAATTAAATGCCTCACACTAACTGGGATCTTTTCAGGGTAACCAGCCAATTGAAAGGAATCAGATTTTTTTTTTAAACCAATAGCAACTCCAGAAACACATTGCACACAGCTGCCAAGCAAAAAGATAGAACTCCAAGCACAAAACTCTACAGCCAGAGGAGCCACATGTTTGCTTGAAAAGAATGAGCCAATTAAAGAAATACCTACAAAATAGCATCTGTCCCTTAATTACCCAATGTTCATTCCTTTACTCATTTTAGAAACAGGACATACAAAAATGTGCAAAGTTACATTCAAGCTGTGGTAAATTCATGAAACACGAAGTGTATAGTCACGCAATTTAGTTTGCTTTGCTGAATGCAGCATTGCACTGGGTGTTATAGTCACTATAAATTTTCCTTCAATTATGTCGTTTTGATGTATCTCATGAAATCATTAAAACTGTCCTTGCGTGCTCTAATTTATGACTGCATTAATGTTCACTTACTGTTATTCTGCCAATTAGGTTTTTTTTCTCCCATTGTATTCTTTCTAATTCCCAAGCTGTAATCAGGAATGTCACACCCTGAATGATAACACAAAATGTAAACAAATTTCCAAATAGTAACTACACTCATTCTACCCCTACCACCAAATCGCTCAAGAATATCAAACAGAACCAAGTAACTCAAATATGGAACCTGCTTCTCCTGTTTATTTGCATATTTCTAAATATTGGACAAAAGTGCAGCATAGAAAAAGGAGAAGTACTCTGCAACTATTTAACAATAATCTTAAAGCAAGGTAACTTGGTAAAAGAACCCTTGTATTTTTCACTTGGGGATTTTTTTTAAACCTAAAATTAAAAGTTTGTACAGATATTTTGATACAATCTTGTGCATCTTTCCTACAACATCCTTCCAGATGGAATTAATTATTTTCATGTTTTTCTCAATTCCCCAGAGAAAGGCAGAAAAATTCTGCATTCTTTCCCAAGGGAACAGTAAGTGCGTTAAAACCCAGGAAAGATCGCGTCAAAGAAAATGGCTGGTGCCTGATTTGTTCATTCTCATTTCATACCTCTCTGTACTCATTTATAAAGCATTACAAGTATTAGTAAATAGCTACGAAATCACTAACTGGTGGCATATTACATAAAATTAACACATACAACAAGGGAATAGTTCACGTATAATTATCAACATAATAAAATGTTCTAATTTTTCTCTATTTACAAGTATATTTACAACTGACCAAGGTAACAAACATTTCTGAAAATTAAATACAAACCCTGTTCCCATATTCTGTTGAAATTAGGATCTCCTGAAAAATTGCCATGATTGTCTTGACTATTTTCAATGCCATGTACTGCCTGTCCATTGGGTATTATTACTGGTTGTTGTGCAGTAACAGATTCCTCGGAGGCCTCTCTTTGAGCAATCCATGCTTGTGCTAATGCCGCCCAGTCAATCTGACCTGAAAAAAAATGTTTTCATACAGACACAATTTATTATGTAGATAATATCACGCTAGCAGGCAGCAGCTTTGTAATTTTCCATCAGTACATCACAATGAATTTAAAATTGATCACATATTGTGAGCAAATGTACTATAAACTCAGACTGAGAAATTGATATGTTATTGCTTGAATTTCAATTAAGTATCTAATTTTGATTAACTTAATTGATTGAAAGATATAGCATTGAAACAGGCCACCAAATCCATGCCCACCACCCATTCAGGTGACAAATTAATAACTAAACCCAAGGTAATTGAAAATATGTGTCGGAAGGAACAGCAGATGCTGGTTTACATTAAAATAGATACAAAATGCTGGAGTAACTCAGCGGGACAGGTAGCATCTCTGGAGAGAAGAAATGGATGATGTTCCGAGTCGAGGCTCTTCTTCAGACTCCTCTGAGGCCTCTCTTCAGATTCCTCTGAAGCTAATATGTATCTAAGTGCTTATGTATAGTGATACTTGTACTGAACTGTATACAAAAACGAATTTCACTGTACCTCGGTACAGGTGACAAATAACGTACCATACCTGTCATACCTGAAAGGTTAGTTAAGTGAGTATTAAGGACTTGACATGAAGTGTCCACTTACACCTTTTACTTTCATATATGATCTTCAAATCACTTTCTTCTGATGTTCAGTTTTTTACTTCTGATGGCAGCATCTGGAGTCTCTTTTGTCTTCATAACACTCCCTTTCCGCAGCTGAGTGTGCTTTCACATGCTCCTGTTGAAAATGATCCTGGATGCCACATCTTTCATGGGTCATGGACCTCAGAGTTGGTAAGGTTGTAACTTTTATTTCTAAGGAGGCTTTAGGAACATCCTTGCAGTAGCCTGGGAGAGGATGTTGATATTGGATCACCTCTCCTTCAAGTGGATTTGAATTCTGGCAGAGACAATGTTATGGCAACTCTTCAGAACGTAAAGGCAAGGTAGTTTATCAGTTCAGGAGAAAGATCACAGTTTTGTCTCAGGTCTGAGATCTTGATCTCTGTTCTTTTTCTCAGATAAAGAAAGGCTGCATACACACAGTGGGGACGGTGGTGGATTTAATGCTTTCCTCGAGGTCTCCCAAGATTTGGAACGTTGATCACATTTTGCAGGACCTCATCGTGAACTATTGTTGTTCATGTAAGCAAGAATTGCCTGCACAGTACACCTTGATGACTGAGAAAGTGTTAAAAATGGCCAAATTAAAGACACCATAAAATGGTGGATCCCTGCACTTGTCAGAATTGTTTAACCCTTGTCAGCTGAACTTTACAAGCTTTGAATGGCACCGGCCAGCCTAGTCTCAGACTAGTATGCAGGATGGTGAGGGGTCCAGGTGTTCTCCTCGTTTCTCCTAAATTGATAAAATGTATAGCAGTTTTGCAAACAAACCTTAAATGCATCATTTTGATTGGATCGCTGCAAAAGCGTTGTAAATAGTATAAATAATGTTGCAAGACGGTCATCCTGTTAATTGGTGATTGGTCGAACTATTGAGCCTTGGAGAAACTGTTTGAATCTCAGGGCACGTGTTTCAATGTTTATTCTTGTTTGCTTCCTTCTAGAACTTTCGAATACAATGTATTGGTTACTGTATTATTGGGTTAGGGAAATGTCTATCACATACTGTGTTAATCGATATCTGTTATTGGACTGTAAAGAGATCACCCCCATGTGGTTCGGCCCCTCAAGGTTCAGGGACCTATAAAAGGCCGCTCCCATGAGGTCCTGTGTCGATCTTCTGGGAGAACAATTGGGACTGTGTGACCTTCTGGAGTGTCTCTGCTTGAACGAGGCTAAAGAGGGTTTGGCCAGACAGATACGAGGATCGAACCCGCGGTGGTTAGGTATAGTAGTGGGAACTGTAATTGTGTTTTGTCAAAATAAAGATCAGTTGAGCAAGTGCTTGACTCAGTGATTATTGGCTGAAATTAGACTGGGGGGAAGCTTAGAACGAGCTATTTACAAAATGAGTCAATTTGTTTCTAGAGTGGAAGCAACAGATGCTGAACATTTTCCCAAATGCCCTGTACAATCGCACCTCTCCAGCAGAGAGCTGGTGGACTTGAGGTGCAATATAAAAATGAGAAAGGCCGAGAGGAAGGTCACAATGGGATTGGCTTCATGGTGAACCCATTGGTTGGAACCTTGCATACCACTTAAAATTGACTAAGATTAACAATTATAAGGGTTACACAAAAAAGCTGGAGAAACTCAGTGGGTGCAGCAGCATCTAAGGAGCGAAGGAGATAGGCGACGTTTCGGGTCGAGACAATTATAACATTGGTCGAAGTTCAAAGAAAACATACTGATATTTTCAAATGTCTTTCCTTTCTGAAATTCATGATCTGCATCAATTAATATCAAAAACATGCATTATATGAACAAATTAAACATTGTAAATTTTTCAGTTATGGAAACTTACTTGGATCCTGTTGCTGCTGAAATGATTGCATCCACTGTTGCTGGCTTAAAGGCCACTGTTGCCAAGGTTGACTACCTTGATCCCACATCTTCAATTGTTCAACAATTGTTTAAAAGCTAACAACAGGACAGAAGGTTTGTCGTGTTTGCACTCTAAATCAACACATTAGAAACGCCATAAAGTTGAAAAAATATCCTGGAATACAAAATATACAATTCCTTAGTACATCAGCAGTCTAAAGTACTAAAGGTCACATCTTAAAATACAGCCAAAGGTCACTTGTTAACAATTACTACCATGATCTTAGTTCAATATAAATATATACTTTGTAAAAACACCCTAAACACTGATTGACACCCATTTAAAAATGAGTTATTTGCAATAGTAAAAGTGGGTACATATACCCATCTGCCTCTGAGTGTAGTTGCCCCTCAGGTTCCTATTAAATATTTTCCCTTAAACCTATGTCCTCTGGTTCTTGATTCCCCTAACTTGGGTAAAAGAATCTGCATGCATCCTAATGCCCTATACATTAGTGTTGAGGGCTCGATTGTAATCATGTATTGTCTGTCCGCTGACTGGTTAGCACGCAACAAAAGCTTTTCACGAAACATTCCTAGCCTGCAGTATCTCTCCTGAAAGCTCAAGCCCGAGTCCTGGCAACATCCTCGTAAATATTGTCTGCACCCTATCCATGGGTGCAGACAATCCTTCCTAAAATAGGGTGCAATGTAATATATTGTTCCATTCCAGCGTAGTAAAAGCCCTATTTCTTACCCCATCTACCTTTGACGCTGCTTTCAGGGAACTATGTCAGTGTACTTTTAGGTCCCGCTGCTCTACAACATTCCCCATGGGCCCAATGTTCACCGTGAAGGTCCTGGCCTAAACGGTACATACCCAAAACATCACGCAGCTTGTCTCCACAGGTGCTGCCTGACTGCAGAGCATTGAGCATTTTGTTTAATTCTAACGCCCAAAAGTACACAGCTAATGAACTATATTGAAATGCTGTAACTGTTAAAGGGGATTAAAAAAATGTTGTCCTGTTTTTAGAACCAGGCACAATGTAGTTATGTTCAAACAGATGGAAGCAATAAATATGTCTAACATTACAGGATTCTGCAAACACATTCCAGCACTGAGGAAAATAAATTATAGTTCAGTACCTAGTAGGACACCAACAATTGCTTCAGATAGGGAGCCGATTGCTGTACATTTCTATTGTACATTTACCCCAGTGAAAACCTCCCACCCAGGACCAGGATAAGAAAACACTTGGGAGTTTTGCCTTTTGTTGAAGTGGAGGGGAATGCAGTAACAGACTTGCACTGTCTTTGGTTAAACAAAGTCAGTGTGTAAGATTTAGATTTTGAAAATACATTTTTAAGAACTCATAAAGGGTTGGAATAATGTTGGTTACAAGGAGTTAAGGCAAGTTGAGTTCATTGTCATATGCACAAGCATGTACAGGTATGATGGAAATCTTGCTTGCCATGAGTCAGGATACTGTCTACAAAGTACATGTTGAATCTCTATAGACTTCTAAGAAAGCAGGGGTGCTGGAGAACCTCTTCATGATTACACCTAGGCCCAGAAAAGGTCACCCCAAATGTTATCAGCCAAGAGTTTGAAACTAACTCCTCCCCCATTGTCGATTTACCAATGAAAACTGACATATAGTCTTCAACTTCCCCTTTCTGAAGTCAATAACTACTTCTTGGTCTTGAGGTTGAGTGAGAGGTTGTTATTATGGCACCATTTGAACAGGTTTTATATACCTATCTCCTGTAAGCTGATTCACCATCACAGTGAGCTGGCCAACCCACATTGGAACAGCGCTCAGCCACACTTTTGGATGTAAAGAGAGTAGAGCAGGGACTAAGCATGCAGCCTTGAGATGCACCTGTGTTGATGGTCAGTAGGGTGGAGATTGAGATGTCAAGGATCCAGTTGCAAAGGGAGGTACAGAGGCCCAGGTCTTGGAGCTTGGTGGTGAAGGTGGGAACATCAGACCAGCAGAAGCAAGAGATGGAAGATGTCCTTGAATACTACAGCCAATTGATGTACACAGGTTTTTAGCACTCAGCCAGGTACTCATCTTGTGGATCAGATGGTTGAGTGGACTCACCCGCTTGAAAGATACGCTGACGGTCTCAGAGACTATGATCACAGGCTTTCAATTTCCTCAACTTTGAAACTTCTGGTGGATAACCGACTTAAGCACTCATCACCAGATCTGGCTGAACAAAAAGTGTTTCTACTGAATCTCAACTACAATCAATATTCCTGGTTTAACCTAAAAGGGCAAATGTAAAATTCAGCTTACTGTTTCCCCTTAAGGGAGGCTTATAGGGCTAAGTGGCTTATTTCTACTTTATATTCTTCAGGGAATTCCATGACGGTGCAGGAAAATGGTGATCGTACCTGATCTTCAAAAGATTAAAGATCAGTTCTAACAAATTTTCACAGCTCTTTCTGCAGATATACGTGTGCTCCTATATCTCATGTTATTTTCAATTATTTTCATTCTGAATACTGGAATTTATTAACACAGAGCACTGCGATGGAAATTGCCCTTCCTAACATTGCTTTTCCAAATTAAAAATTCTGAAATTAATTGAAAGGATGCAACTCTGCAAATGTATTTATTTTTTGTTTTTAATTTGAGTGCAGTTATTACAGCAGAACCAAAAATACAAATGAAGGACAAGAACAGAAGTGTCAGCCATTTTGCATTAGTGACTGGACCAATTGACATTCAAATGGATTTTTGGATCAGACTTACTCTTGGAGTTAGGAAGACCAAGGAACCAATGTGAATGAAGATGTTTCCAATTATTATCAGGCAATAATTGATAAATAAAAGATACACCAGTTACAAATGCTGATTCACTTTAGGACTGGAAATTCTTATTAGATGCCTACATTATTTGTGGGGACTGGGCACAGCAAAAGAAATGTTTTTTGATGCTTTTTATTTTAAAACAGCTAAGTGCCAAAGGGCTGTAGCATATTACATCAATATTTTCTTAGTTGAATGCTAAATATTCTGGTTCAAGATGGATTTATTCCAGAGTTACTCATGATAAAAAAAAACTGTGCTCTAAATTAAGGTATCTCCAGTGACATGGAAATAGAACAAAATCACTATTACGTGGTTAAACTGACAACACAACCATACATCCCTGCAAGTACATGCCAAGTCTGTTTCTGAGATCTGGAAATTTAAACCAAGACTTGGGTTCTTTCCAGTGATTCTAAATAACCATCCAATTCAACACTTTAACAGGAAGGGAACTCTCAACAGATAAACAGTACAAGAAAAAAGCACATTTATTTAGTACAATGTAGACAAAAATGCTGGAGAAACTCAGCGGCTGAGGCAGCACCTATGGAGCGAAGGAAATAGGCAACGTTTCGGGTCGAGACCCTTCTTCAGACTGTTGTGGGGGGGGGGGGGCTGGGGGCGGGAAGAATAAAGGAAGAGGCGGAGACAGTGGGCTGAGGGAGCTGGGAAGGGGAGGAGAAAGCAGGGACTACCTGAAATTAGAGAAGTCAATGTTCATACCGCTGGGGTGTAAACTGCTCAAGCAAAATATGAGGTGCCGCTCCTCCAATTTACGGTGGGCCTCACTCTGGCCATGGAGGAGGCCCAGGACAGAAAGGTCGGTTTCGGAATGGAAGAGGGAGTTGAAGTGCTGAGCCACCGGGAGATCAGGTGGGTTATGGATTTGCTCAAAGAGTCTGGAGAAAAATGCAAGGGTCCCTGGTACACTTTATTCCAAACAGCCCCGTCACAGAGGACTCTGTGATTTACGGACTGTTCCCAGGGACACATTCAGAGACTGACATCGAGTGCTGCTGGAGGGTCATCAACTCGGTGAAAGACGCTCTTTGGTCTGCCTGAGCATTGTTCACCACCCAGCAGAGTGAGATGTCCGTCGGGGAATGTTGCTGACTGGCCCACTGCAGACTGCAGGAGTACGTGCTGAGGGACGCACTGAAGCTTGGTGCAGCTAACACCAAGGCTCGGTGGGGGGAGGGCCACAGTCTAAGGTCCTTCCGCTGCTGGACATGGGGGGCACGGTATGGCGGAGATGCCCCTCAAAATAAGGGAAGGTATCCCATGCCAGTGGGCCACATGAGTGGCACGGGTGGGGGATCGATTCGCGAAATTTGAGAAATGTATATAGACTGTATGGAACAATTTGTATAGCCTCCGAAAATGTCGGATGGATTTTTCGCACGGTTGATGTATTGTATATATTTATTACTTGAATAAAGTCTATTTTGTAATAAAAAAGGGTTATTGTGAACCGAGCGGAGGCGTTGGGTGAAGCGATTGCCAAGCCTATGCCTGGTCTCACCGATGTAGAGCAGCTGATGCAATAGATGAGGTAGGATGAGGTGCAGGTGAATCTCTGCCGCACCTGGAAAGACTGCTTGGGTCCTTGAATGGAGTCAAGTGGGGAGGTAAAGCGACAAGTGTAGCATTTCCTGCGGTTGTAAGGGAAAGTGCCAGGAGAGGGGATGGTTTGGGTGGGAACAGACGAATTGACCAGGGAGTTACGGAGGGAGCGGTCTCTGCGGAAAGCAGACAGGGGAGGAGATGGGAAGATGTGGTCAGTGGTGGGATCCCTTTGGAGGTGGCGAAAATGTCGGAGGATTATTTGTTGTATGTGACGGCTGTTAGGGTGGAAGGTGAGGACAAGGGGGACTCTGCCCTTGTTACGAGTGGAAGTATGGGGAGGGAGTTACGGGGTATAGAAGAGACCCTGGTGAGAGCCTCATCTATAGTAGAAGTGGGAAACCCCTGTTCCCTGAAGAATTAGGACATCTCCAATCCCCTGGTGTGGAACACCTCATCATCCTGGGTGTAGATGCGGCGAAGACGGAGGAATTGGGTGTAGGGGATGGAGTCCTTGCAGGAAGCAGGGTGGGAAGAAGTGTAGTCCAGATAGCCATGGGAGTCAGTGGGTTTACAGTAGATGTCGGTCGGTAGTCTATCACCTGCGATGGAGATACTGAGGTCTAGAAATGGTAGTGAAATGGCGGAAATGGTCCAGGTGTATTTGAGTGCCGGATGGAAGTTAGTGGTGAAATGGATGAAGTAAAATTATTTAGTACAGGTAATTCTTCTCCCATGCATTTCCCTATAGTGAATTAACACAATTGATTTATTGATGACATTATTGTCTTTAAGAACATAGTCAGTTTCATTGTGAGTGGGCATTGAAATTGACAAATGATCACCTCTGTTAACACATACCAATGATACTCCATTAAACAATGAAATCAGCAGTATTCCATTTTTTTAGGCATAAAAATGTTTATTCTATTAAAAAGGACAATATGTTTGACAATCCTGCAGGAAAAAAAACTTATTGCGAGTTTGAAATTCCCCCTTGGCACAATTGTTTCCTAACTCTATTTTCTATAACATGGGGATCAATCTATAACAATCTGAGAAAATTCCAGTGCTTTTAAACCTCAAGGAAATTGATCCAATTACCTCAACAAAGTTTCTGATGAAATAACAGTGGCTAGATGGGGAAAGTGAAATTAATGTGGCATTTATGGATGTACAAAGTTATTCAACAGTGCCGCTTAATAGACGTCATTAAGATTAAACGGTATTGAAAGAAGGATTATAACAGCATGAATCAAAATTGGACAATTACTGGAAACAGTATTAGTGAAATATTTTTGTTTGGACTGAAGAGAGGTGCAAAGTGGTGCTTTCCAGGGATTAATACAACAACTACTGCTTTTCTCAATAAACATTAATGATTTGGATATGCAATGGAACAATTTCCATTAAGCTAATAGCCCAAATCTAGGAAGTACAGTGAAAAGTGAGGAAGATGGTAACACTTCAAGGAAATAGATGAGATGAACAGGTATGACAGACACAATTTAATGCCAAGAAACATTACATTCTGGGAATGAGAAAAAGCAATATAAATTTGAGAACAGCAGTTTAAAGGAGATACAAAGACACAGAAATTTGGGGCTCTGAAGCATATGTGAATAGTTTGCTTGATGCCGAAAGTTGAAAAAATGGTTAAAGAGCATATGGGATTCAGTGCTTTATAAATAGGTGGCGCAGTAGTCGAGTTACTGTCTTACAGGTCAAGAGACCTGGGTTCAATCCTGACTATGGGTTCGGTCTGTACGGACAATAGACAATAGCAGGAGTAGGACATTCAGTCCTTCGAGCCAGCACCACCATTCAATGAGATCATGGCTGATCATGGAGTTTGTACATTCTCCGCATAACGTGCATGGGTTTTCCCGGGAGCTCCAGTCTCCCCCCACTCCAAAGACATACAGGTTTGTAGGTTAATTGTCTTAGTATAATTGTAAATTGTCCCTAGTGTCTGTAGGGTGGTGCAGGAATTGCTGGTCGGCGCAGACCTGTTGAGCCGAAGGGCCTGTTTCCGCGCTGTACCTCTAACAAAACTAAAAATCATCAAGGGCAAAAACTAGAAAACCACAATGAACGTTAATAAAAGCTTTACAGCCATATTGGAATCAGTGTTTTCAGTTCTGTGCACATTGTAAAAGATGTGCAGGGCTTGGAGACATAGAAGAAATTCATCAGAATCATTCCAGGGATGTAGATTTTCAATTGTGTGGACAGTGTTTGGACCAGGGTAGGTTATAAGATGAGAATTACAAGATCAGAAAGGGATACTGGTATAGACAGAATAGATGGTTGATGTTGGCTGGATCGGGAATCAAGTTAACCATGAAAATTAGCTTTAGGTTTATTATAGTCACGTGTACCAAAGTACAGCAAGAAGCTTTGTTTTGGATACTATCCAAAATGATCAGATAATACTACACAGTACAAAGTCAGAGCAATGGGGGAAGATACAGAGTGCAGAACATAGTTCTCAGCATTGTTATGCATCAATATAGTTCTTAGCATTGTAGCACATTACAGTGACCAAGTGTAACCGATTTTTATTTGCTACAAGATTAAGATCTGACTATTTGCTGCAATAATAGTTTTTGTTGGTTTTATTGTCAGGTGTACTAAGATACAATAGAAAATCTAGTTTGCTTGCCAACCTGTCAAATCATACCATGCGAGTACAATCAAGCCAAACACAAGTACAACAGGTAGTGCAAAGAGAAAAATAAAGAGTTCAGAATATTGTTACAGTATTACAAATCCAGGGAACCTAGATAAAAAAAGTGCAAGGGCCGCAGGGAGATAGGTTAAAGAAGAGACGACAGATTCAATTGTGCACATCTAAAATAACATAATTTGTAGTATTATGGGGAGAGGGTTCTTGAAGCGGAACCAGTTCAATAACTTTACACAAAGCAGGTGTGGACTTGACAGGCCAAATGGACTCCTGCCGTAATCCAGTCTGTGATTCCAAAATATCTGCCATGTTGCAATATATTCTTATAAAACATGTATACACAAAGAGATCTTATGAAAAGAAAACATTCAACGTTTTTTTTTCTTGCAATACCCTGTTTATTAACTAAACGCGTCTTAGACAAGTCGCTCCGCTATACATGCCTCGATCAAAACTTAAGATAAATGTAACGGATTCATCTTCGCATGGTATGCATGATAACACCGATTACATTTTGAAAACAACCTATCGAGATTCCTCAGCCTCAAGTAACAGAATACTTTAGGACTAATGACGAATTATTTTGTCGATTGTGGGTTGATGTTCAACAGGGAGCCGCATGTCTTATTTCACCAGCAAACACCGCCCCCACCTCCTCGGCAAAAGGTCGGGCAGGAAAAGGCCCAACTCGACGAGTAGTTGTCGCGGGCAGTTTTCATTCGACCCCCGGCCGAGTTCAGGCTTTGGGACCCAGCACCGAGCTACAGAGGTCTAAGTGAATGGCTCCAGGAGCCGAGCTTGGCCTGGTTTGCTCCAGGGTCGCTTCATCTCTCCCCGTACCTGCCCCCATCCTGACTCCCGAGACACTTTCCCCGCTACCGGCGACCAAACTCTCCCTCCATCCGCCCCCCAACTCCGGGGGAAAAAAACAAGCGTCTCGCCGCCGCCGCCGCCGCCGCCGCCCCCCTTCTCCTCCCCGCTCCCTCCCCCCGCCACAGCCCGGCCCCGGGGGACACAGGCCGATCACCGGACCCCGGCGCCGGCCGTGTGGACGCGATCGCTGAGGGAGGCGGGGGGGGGGGGGGTTGGATTCGTGCCGGGTGCCGGCGGCGGGGACACGGGGACGGGGGGACGGGCTTGTTTTTCACTCACCTGCCGTAGGGCCGCCCGCTTCCAGCTCCCAGCCGATCAATATGGCGCCCTCACCCCCGACCCGGAAACACAACCCGCTGGGGCCGCTGGGGCCACTGGGGCCTGCGCTTCGATCCTCACTCAAGCCTTCAGGCGGCCGGAGCTGGAGTCGGAGCCACGTCGGGTTGGAGGAAGGGGGGAGGGAGGGAGGGGAATCGGCGACGGGCGATGCCGCTTTCAGCGCGATGGCTCGGTGCCGCGGGCAGGTGGCGAGGAAACGCCGCTGCTCACGTGACCGTCTGCCATGCTCCCCCCCGGGGAGGGACCTGCCTTCTGCAAACGCAGCTCTGCAAAACACTGCACGCCGAGCTGCAGCTTGCAACCACCATCCATCCCCTCAGCTCGACTCATCCCGTCGTTTATGAAGGGAGAATGGCGTTGAGAGGGATAAATCGATCAGCCATGATCGAATGGCAGCGAAAACTCGATGGGTCGAATGGCCCAATTCTGCTTCTATGATTCATGGTCTTATCAGCACAGCACTTGTTTTACCATCGTTGATAACTATTTTGTGCTATCTGATGACCCCATGCCAGCGAGTTACAGGTTATCCCTCGCCCTAGATAGAGAATTTTGTTTTTAAGAGTCCTTGTTGGAATTCTAGGATTAGTGGCCTCTTGTTATGGTCATCCCCACAGATAGGAAGATTCAGTCTCAAGTTTTCATCATTTTTAAGGCTCAGGGGCAAAGAGACACATTTTTGCTGAATACATTTCTTTTAAACAATTAAATAAATGTGATACTTCACTGTGGTGCATATATATTTTTTTGTAATATATATTACAATATATTATATTGTATATATTATATTTTATATATATTATAATATATATATTTTTCTCCAACGTGACCCCTTCACTCGCCACATCTTCCCATCTCCCCCCCGTCTGCCTTCCGCAAAGACCGCTCCCTCCGCAATTGTCAATTCTTCCCTTCCCGGGCACTTTCCCTTGCAACCGCAAGAGATGCTACACTTGTCCCTTCACCTCCCCCATCCACTCCTTTCAGGGACCCAAGCAGTCCTTCCAAATCCGACAGAGGTTCACCTGCACCTCCTCCAACCTCATCTACTGCATCCGTTGCTCCTGATGCCAACTGATCTACATCGGTGAGACCAAGCGGAGGCTGGGCGATCGTTTCGCCTACACCTCCGCTCGGTCCGCAATAACCAACCCGACCTCCCGGTGGCTCAGTACTTCAACTCCCCCTCCCATTCCGTATCCAACCTCTCGGTCCTGGGCCTCCTCCATGGCCGGAGTGAGCAACACCGCAAGTTGGAGGAACAACACCTCATATTCCGCTTGAGGAGTCTGCATCCTCTGGGCTTAAACATTGAATTTTCTCAATTCTGTTAACCCAGGCTGCCTCCTCCCCTTCCCACCTCTCCCTCAGCCCTCGGGCCCTGGCATTCCTTCTCTCTCTATCTCCCCACCCCCCCCACACAAGTCGCACTAGCTTCTCATTTTTACACTACAAACAGCTTACAATGGCCTGTTTCCTTTATGATCAATACTGTTTTGCATATCTTTCATTCATTGTTCTTTATCTCTCTACATCACTGTCTACATCTCTCGTTTCCCTGATCCCTGACCAGTCTGAAGAAGGGTCTTGACCCGAAACGTCGCCTATCTCCTTCGCTCCTTAGACGCTGCTGCACCCGCTGAGTTTCTCCAGCTTTTTGTGTAACTGTCAATACATTGGAATTTTCTCACCTTCAAATTTCATGGAATCAGAAATGTGCAGCATAGAAATGGTCTCTGTCGACCCACATCACACATGCCAAACTAATCCTATTTTCCAATATTAGGTACATATCGCTTCACAGTTTTCCCCACTTTAGGTGCATACCCATTTAGGTTTTTTCCTTTTGAAGTACCTGTCCAATGGCCTCCAATACATCTGCCATTAAAGACAACAGTGACATTTCAGATACTCTTATATACGATGGTGACGTTTAGATTTTTGGATCGGCACACAGATATGCGTGGAATGGAGGAATATGGATTATGTGCAGGCAATGAGAGTTAGTCTTGGCATCATGTTCAGCACAGGCATTGTGGGTTGAAGGACCTATTTTCCTGTACTGTTTTATGTTCCATGTTTTAACATCACCACCCAAAATGGTTTTGGAGATTCTTCTTGTCTGCCCCAGCATAACTTCTTCAAAACTCAGCTGCTTCACACCAGTTCAACACCCATGAGCTCTCAATATATTGAGCTACAAATTCATAAGCCTGCTCCATGATATGGAGAGATATCCAAAGGGTTTCTACAGCTATATTAATAGCAAAAGGATAACAAGGGATAAAATTGGTCCATTGGAGAGACCGAGTGGACAGCTATCTGCAGAGCCAAAAGAGATGGGGGAGATATTGAACAATTTATTTTCTTCGGTATTCACCAAGGAGAAGGATATTGAATTATGTGAGGTAAGGGAAACTAGTAGAGTAGCTATGGATACTATGAGTTTCAAAGTAAAAGAAGTACTGGCACTTTTGAAAAATATAAAAGTGGATAAATCTCCAGGTCCTGACAGGATATTCCCTAGGACATTGAGGGAAGTTAGTGTAGAAATAGCCGGGGCTATGACAGAAATATTTCAAATGTCATTAGAAACGGGAATAGTCCCCGAGGATTGGCGTACTGCGCAAGTTGTTCCATTGTTTAAAAAGGGTTCTAAAAGTAAACCTAGCAATTATAGACCGGTTAGTTTGACTTCAGTGATGGGCAAATTAATGGAAAAGATACTTAGAGATAATATATATAAGTATCTGGATAAAGAGGGTCTAATTAGGAACAGTCAACATGGATTTATGCCTGGAAGGTCATGTTTGACTAATCTTCTTGAATTTTTTGAAGAGGTTACTAGGGAAATTGACGAGGGTAAAGCAGTGGATGTTGTCTATATGGACTTCAGTAAGGCCTTTGACAAGGTTCCTCATGGAAGGTTGGTTAAGAAGGTTCAACTGTTGGGTATAAATGCAGGAATAGCAAGATGGATTCAACAGTGGCTGAATGGGAGAAGCCAGAGAGTAATGGTGGATGGCTGTTTGTCGTGTTGGAGGCAGGTGACTAGTGGGGTGCCTCAGGGATCTGTGTTGGGTCCTTTGTTGTTTGTCATGTACATCAATGATCTGGATGAAGGGGTGGTAAATTGGATTAGTAAGTATGCAGATGATACCAAGATAGGGGGTGTTGTGGATAATGAAGAGGATTTCAAAAGTCTAGAGTGATTTAGGCCAGTTGGAAAAATGGGCTGAAAGATGGCAGATGGAGTTTAATGCTGATAAATGTGAGGTGCTACACCTTGGCAGGACAAATCAAAATAGGACGTACATGGTAAACGGTAGGGAATTGAAGAATACAGTTGAACAGAGGGATCTGGGAATAACCTTCCTTGAAGGTGGAATCTCATATAGATAGGGTGGTAAAGAAAGCTTTTGGTATGCTAGCCTTTATAAATCAGAGCATTGAGTATAGAAGGTGGGATGTAATGTTAAAATTGTACAAGGCGTTGGTGAGACCAAATCTGGAGTATGGTGTACAATTTTGGTTGCCCAATTATAGGAAGGATGTCAACAAAATAGAGAGGGTACAGAGGAGATTTACTAGAATGTTGCCTGGGTTTCAACAGCTAAGTTACAGAGATAGGTTAAATAAGTTAGGTCTTTATTCTCTGGAGCGCAGAAGGTTAAGGGGGGACTTGATAGAGGTCTTTAAAATGATGAGAGGGATAGACAGAGTTAATGTGGACAAGCTTTTCCCTTTGAGAATAGGGAAGATTCAAACACGAGGACATGACTTTAGAATTAAGGGACAGAGGTTTAGGGGTAATATGAGGGGGGACTTCATTACTCAGAGAGTGGTAGCGGTGTGGAATGAGCTTCCAGTGGAAGTGGTGGCGGCAGGTTCGTTGGTATCATTTAAAAATAAATTGGATAGGCATATGGATGAGAAGGGTATGGAGGGTTATGGTATGAGTGCAGGCAGGTGGGACTAAGGGAAAAAAGTTGTTCGGCACGGACTTGAAGGGCCGAGATGGCCTGTTTCCGTGCTGTAATTGTTATATGGTTATATAGATATGGATTATGTGTAGGCAGATAAGAATTGGTCTCGGCATCATGTTCAGCACAGACATTGTGGACTGTGGTGTTTTATGGGAGCACTACCAGATATTCACCAGCCTTGTGTGAACACCCTATCCCTCAGATCTCCTTTAAATGTGTGCCCTCTATTACTCCTCTGCCCTGGGAAAATATTCTGACCATCTATTCTATATGCCTCTTCATTTTATAAACCTGTTTGGTCACCCTCATCCCCCTAAATTCCAGTGATAATAAGCCCAGTTTATCCAATATCTACATTCGACTCCATTCCACTCAACATCTTGGTAAATATCTTCTGTATTCTTTATTGCTAGAACATTCAAAACTGTGCACACTATTTTGATCCCACTGTCTTACATTATCTGTCTGAAGAAGGGTCTCGACCCGAAACATCACCCTTTCCTTCTCTCCAGAGATTATGCCTCTCCCGCTGAATTACTCCAGCTTTTTGTGTGTATCTTTGGATTAAACCAGCATCTGCAGTTCCTTCCTACACGTCTTACATTATCTGCTGGATACTTATGCTCTCTCTAAATCCAAGTGATACAAGTGTTAGTATACCTTACATTTGGATTTAAGAATATCAGATGAGATTGCCAACATTTAGATATATTTTGTTTGTTTAATTCCAGTCTCTAAGGAGAATGTACTCTGATAACACCAATGTTCGCCAAGCCCATCAATAATTAGGGCCATTTCTGGTAACTTGGCAAAATGCAATAATAATTCCCGCTGCTATCTGTAAGGTGTACTGTTTCAGTGGATACATGTGATCTTGGTGGTATCTTAATCAAATAAGTCAGCAATAGCTCAAACTAAAGATATCGACACAAAATGCTCGAGTAGCATTTCGGGTCGTGACCCTTCTTTAGCCTTAAGAAGGGTCTTGACCCAAAACGTCACCCATTCGTTTTCTCCAGAAATGCTGCCTGTCCTGCTGAGTTACTTCAACATTTTGTGTCTATCTTTGGCTTAAACCAGCATCTGCAGTTCCTTCCTACACAATAGCTCAAACTACTTCTGTCTACTAATATTATTTTCCAAAAAATAATTTCTTTATTGGTTTGATATGAATTACTATACACAAATATTAAAATCAAAAGAACTTTATATATTTTCAGAACCAGCTTGCATCTGGAATAGGTACCACCGCAGAACCTGCAGGGCAGACTTCACTGTTTCTCTGAACAGCCAGAAGTGGCAGGTTTCTAATTTGAAGGCACATTTGAATTAAAAACATGTTATAGATCCTTGATATAATAGTTAGAGTTACATTCCATCTATGCAGAATGTATTTTGGTAGTAATGTTTTCCCTGAAGAAAAACTAAAAGTGTATGGGGAGGGTGAGGAAAGAAGGTTCAAAACTTTTTTTCAAGTTCAAGACTAAAACCCCACTGCAAACTTAATTTATACCTGAAGTCTCTTTTGAACACAACTATAATCTGCAATTGAATCACACTATTTGCAAACCATCTATCTACCACCCATATCCCTTTGGTCATGTTAAAAATGTTAGCCTTGGTTTGCTAGCATTACTCCTACAATCGAGCAGAAAGTTTTGGGATTGAGAGTTCAGAGAATTTAGCTCTTAATCTTGTCTGAAGTTTCAGTGTAATTCAAAGAGAGATTGAAATTCTGACTTTGGATCAGATGTTAAATTGCTGTAACATTTGGTCTTCCTGTGTCCACAACGTCCCACAACATAATTTGGGAAAGGGTGCAGTGTTTTATAGTAGATTTGACATACTTATCTTACAATATTTCTCTCTCACAAAAGCTTTTTTTTCCACCAAGTTCATCTCTCCATATATTCTTTCGGGGATTACTTTAAAATTTCCAAGCTTGTAAACAGGAAAATTCAAGATCATTGCAACAAAATGCTATTTATAGAAAACTGAAAAGGCAAAATATAAAATATCCTGAAACGAAAAAGCTACTTTGTTAAATTTTACATTGTAGCAGCTACTACTTGCAATGTAGGCTGCCCCTTTATAGCCAAGCCAGGATACATTCAGATATGTTTTCAGAACAGGTAGTTCAGGGCTAAGTCTTTCATACCTATTAAATGAAGCATCTGAATTTAATTCACTGTTAGTAGGTCGGTAACTAGTTTGGATCAGGGCTAGTTGGAATGATTCAAATACAGTTAATTTGACTGTGCAGATTAAATAAATCATGAACTTCTTGGTGAGATATCAGCATGTTTCTGATAGCCATGCAACCAAACCAAAGTAATTAATACCTCTGGGTGAGAAACAAAAATGATGCAAAATATTTCCCTATAATAATTTATTTAAGATATATTTGCTTAAGGGATACAGGGAATGATGGCAACAATTATTGACACGAGTAGTTTGTTAGGGCAATTTAGAGGGCAATAAAGAGTTAACCACATTGCTCTGTGCCTGGAGGCCAGGCCAAGCAATGACAGCAAATTTCATTCCCTCAAGGACGCTGATTTTTTTTTTCCCCCAAGTGATTTTCTGTGGTTTCATGGTCACTATTTTTAGACCATTCTTTTTTTTGAAATTCCAGATCTATTTAATTCTGTGAATTTGAGCAGAGCAAAAATATGTACAATGGAATTCACAAGAACACTAAATCTCAAATTAATTGAATTATAGTCTAAGTCACGTTGAAGCAAAACAGAAGCCTCAAAACTAGATTCTGTTCCACATTAGTAGGGCATCTTTCGTGGAGGTGTTAGGTGACAGTGTGTTGTACATTAGCTTGCCTATTATTCTTTTCACCACCAAGGGAGTTATGAAAAACAGAAAGTTCCTCTGTGATAGTTGGAGGCCACGAGAACACACATTTGTCTGTGATGAGTATTTCATCACAAAAGGAATATTTGTCTGAAGAGTATTTCATCACAAATGCTAGCTACCTAGTTTACTGTGAAATTAATTGTTTTTAGACTTGGATTACCTGCAGCTGACACCTCAAAACACTGGAAAGAACCACCCAATATTGCAGAAGTCTCCAAATTTAGGATAAGCCAACCAACTTTTGCATCTTTTCCCAGGCCATAATTCCTAGTACTGAAGGGTTCATCGGCTCCATAAACTGGCTACACCCTTTGCATGCCTTGTACCAGATTACCGCAGGTGAATCTTACTAAGGGAAACTTACATATTTCCTCAATTTCCTTTGAAAAAGAAAAATCAGAATTAAAATGTCAGTCGGTGTCACACAACTCAAGGAACTCTATACTTTGCAAATCTGGGCACAATTCTTGTTACCATCCCAAATACAATGAAACATTTTACAATACTTGCCAGCAATAACTTACATTTATGCAATATGTTGTTGATGTTGGAAATCCCCTAAAAAGTGTCAGAAGCATTTTCTATTTTGGAGATGAAGAATAGTTGGTTAACAGTTTTAGGTCTATGTTCAATAAAGTTTGATGAAGCCATAAACATTATCTCTACCTTTCTCCCTGCATTATGATTTGCCAAATTTGTCTAGCATTTTAAATGACTATTGTATCTAATTTAACATGGTAATTGCAATGAACTCTCAGAAACACTACACCATGTTGGTTCGATTCTGCCCCATCCCCCACTCCCAACCCAGTATCGCAGCTCACAATCTTTGCATTCCTGAGCCAAATGCTGAAGACTAATTTCATCGGACCTCTGTACTCACAAGTCCAAAGGTGTAATCAAAATCCTGATTGTGCAAAGTCAACCTTCTCCAAAGCTCTCCTCGGAGAATCCAAAACTGCAGATTGACTTTTCCAACTATAAACATTGTCACTTATTTTAAATAGCTCTGACATTCAGGAATACTTAGAAACTTAGAATTTAGTAAAAGGGATGACAAATGGAATGGCACATTTCAAATAAATGGCTTTAATGACATAGATAGGAAAAGTGATGACGTCCCCCAGAGTGAATATCGGTAGTCAGACAAAATGTTGAAAAGCAGGACCTCCAGAGAATTGATCTCCCCGGATTATTCCTTGTGCCATGTGCTTGTGAGCGTAGGAATAGAAAGATAGGGCATGTGAATGTGGTTGAGAGTTGGTGCAGCAGGGGGCAGGATTTCAGAATTTTTGGACTGGGGGGGTTCTCTTCTGGGACAGAAATTACCTATACAAGAGATATAGACTGCATCTGAACAGAATGGGACAAATATCCTGGCGGGAAACTTTGCTACGAGGGAAGGATTAAACTAGTTTGACAGAGGGACATAATCCAATGCAATAGTGAGACAGGTGGGGGTCTGGTAGTTAGTACAGAACGCAAAGACAGCAAGTTCAGTAGACAAGGTCGCAGGAGCAAGGCAGGGTGCAAGCAACGATAGCTGGATTAATTAGTATTGATTTCAAAGTTACTGGTCTGACTGATAAAGGTGGATGAACTCAGAGGGTGAGTAGGTATGTGTAACTGGGACATTCCAGCCATAACAGAAAACCTGGCTAAGGAAGAGACAGAACTGGCAGAAACTTGCTTGTTCCAGGATAGATGCCCCAGTCAATTTAGAGGACAGTGTAAAAGGGGGACAGGAGCTGCTTTATAGATTAAGAACAGCGCTGCAGTACTCTGAGATGACATTACTGAAGGGTGGTCCAGTGAGGCTACATGGGTGAGCTGAGAAATAAAAAGGAGATGATGACCATGTTGGGATGTACTCTTGACCCTTAACTAGTCAACATAAATTAATACCAACAATATCACTTCCTTCTGGAAGGCGACTCCGGACTGTCAAAGCTGCCACAGCCAGATATAAAAACAGCTTTTTGCCATGAGTAGTAGCTCTACGCAATAACCAAAAACCTGTAACCTCCAATTGCTCTGGTATTTTATTTAATTCACATGTTTAATGAATGATGTTTTATTATTGTTTTATGTGTCATTCCTAACTGTCACTGTATGTCATGTTGTCACTTGCGGGCGGAGTACCATATTCGGGCAAATTCCTTGTATGTGAATACTTGGCCAATAAACTTATTCATTCATTCATTGTCACAGTCCAATCTATGTTGGGATTAATTGGGTGGAATTTGATAAATGTATTCAAGAAGGTTTCTTCAGGCTATATATGGAGGGCTTTATGAGGGAGAGAGCAAAGCTTGGCCTACTATTCTGGAATTGGGAAGGGGAAGTGACTGAAGTGTCAATGAATGAGCATTTTGGGACCAGAGACCACAGTTCTATTAGCTTTAAAATAATTATGGAATAAGGACAAGGGTGATTGATCAACTAGGCAAATGGGCGAGGATTGGCAAGTAATTTAAGTGTGAAGAGCAGATTTGGCCAACAATTCTCATTGACATCAAAAGACATCAGCAAGACTGGGACGTGTTTTATAGCAGTATTTTCAGAGTACATGTACGTAGTTCCCTGAAAGTGGCTTCGCAGGTAGATCTTGGAGTGAAGGCGGCTTTTGGCACATTGGCCTTCATCAGTCAAGGAATTGAGTATAGAAGTTGGGATATTATGTTACAATTGTACAATAAGTTGGTGAGGCTGCATTTGGAATATTGTTTCAGTTTTCTTCATCCTGCTATAGGAAAGATGCCATTAAGCTGGAAAGGGTGCAGAGAAGATTTACAAGGATTTTACCAGGCCACGAAGGCCTGCGCTATAGAGAAGAGGTTGGGAAGGTAAGGACTTTATTGCCTGCAGCGCAGGAGCCTGAGGGGTGACCTTATACAGGTGTATAAAATCATGAGGGGAATTGATAGGGTGAATGCACAAAGCACAAAGGGTGGGGAAATCAAGTAGTACAGGGACGGTTTAAGATGCGATGAGAAAGATTTAATATGGACCCAAAGGTGAAGATAGTGGGTAAATGGAACGAACTGCCAAAGGAAGTTGTTTAAGCAGGACCAATAACAATATATAAAAGATATTTGGACAGGTACATGAATAAGAATGCTTTTAGAGGACCAAACATGATAAATGTGATAGAGGGTGTTAGTTCCATAATATTATTAGTACCAGTTTGATTTTGCTGCAGCTTTGATTGTATTTCATTTTGTAAATGTTAAGGATAATGTTATTGAAGAATTCAAAAGAACACATGGTAGGCAATTATTTATTGAGATATCCTTGAGCAAGCAACATGTTTATCATATTGGGCATCAAAAAAGACTAACAACAAAAAATGCATAACTCAATTGATAATGTGAAACTGTGTCAAAATTCAGAAAGAGACTGAATGCACCCTTCTGGTATATTGTGTGGATTAACACACAAATAGCATTTCATGTATTAAAATCCAGAATTTGTGACATAATATTTTATAATTTGATGCAAAGGTAACGATGCATGAAGTGAGATAGGCTTCCAAAGAACTAAATTTTATTGTTTAAAATAAAAATATATATATATATATATATCAGATATTAACATTCAATATTCTTGGATCTTATTTCTGCCCTTTATAATAAAGCATTCATAAAATATGAAGTTATAATTGTCTCTGATATCAGAGACTAATCTTTCTCTTTTTGCATGTAAATAGTCATCACCTTCATAAATTCATAAAGGATTCTTCTAAAGTTGAAAAATATACATTGAATGATAATGACCATAATGAAAATATGTGCATTTCTGTCCGTTTAAATAAACTCTGGGAAGGGATGGGTAGTGGTGGGAAAATTTAAAGGCATAATTTAGTAAGTAAACGTCACTGCTTTCAACTAACTTTATACTCGAAGTGCATTTAATTCCCTCTAGTGGCAACATTTTTTTTATCATGATGTCCTTCTAACTTTCCCTGATAAATTAAAGATAGCATGAAAAGTTTGCAAAACCCAACACGAGTAGGTATAAATTAGAAAAAGTAGCCTGCTCATGTTTTTATGAAAGTTGTTCATAGAACAATAAGTAAGCCTGAGCATTAAGTACTCTTGCTTCAGGGACTGTCTGTACAAGAGTGTCGCTGACATAAACCCATTGGCCAGGTGGTGCTCCAACATCTCTGAATCCTGAAAAGCAAAGATCATAATTTTTACAAATTCCATTAAATATAATTGCAAAATCATACCACAGTTCCATGACCGGATGCAAGAATAATCAGAATCAACGTGATACTTAGTGGTCCTCAATAATTAAGAATAAAAAAAATAAACTCATATTATACAGCACAGAAAGTGGTCCTTTGATCCGTCTGATCCATGCTGAGCAAAGTGCTTTCGGAACCAGTCCCATATCTCTCAGAACTTTTACGATCCATGGTCATTCCCTCTACAACTCTTTGGTTCACTTATTCCTTCCCAACCAACCAATCTGCCCCCTCCTCTGGCACTTTCCCCTGCAACCCGGATCGTTATTGATAGCAGATGATCAGCCATGATCACAATGAATGGCGGTGCTGGCTTGAAGGGCCGAATGGCTTCCTCCTGCACCTATTTTCTATGTTTCAATGAGATGATCACACTCCCCCAGTGTCCACCCATCTCTGGTCAGACGTTGTCCATGCTCCCTGGGTCACACCGTCACATCCTCCCCGGGTCACACACCGTCCCATCCCCCTGGGGCCCATGCTCCCTGCATAACACCGTCACATCCTCCCTGGATCAGACGCTATCCAACCCTCCCCTGCTCACACACTGTCTTAGCCTCCCCAATCCTTCAGGCTGATTGTAGGGGCAGCCGTAAGCTGGCAGAGAGGAGCGGCAACACAAAGCATGGCAAGTGAGATGGATATTATTGAGGAGGTTTTTTTCCTGTGGAATTCTCTGCCTCTCTGGATGCTTTCAAGAGAGAGCTAGATAGGGCTCTTAAAAATAGCAGAGTCAGGGGATATGGGGAGAAGGCAGGAACGGGGTACTGATTGGAAATGATCAGCCATGATCACATTGAATGGCGGTGCTGGCTCGAAGGGCCGAATGGCCTACTCCTGAACCTATTGTCTATTGTCTATAGTCACAAATGTAATACCTATCACTACATTTCCTCTCTCACTTCCATCCAGGAACCCCAGCCCTTCCAGATAAAACAGAGGTTCGCATACACTTCTTCCAATCTCATTTACTGCATTTAGTGCTCCCGATGTGGCTTCCATTAATCGGCACGACTAAGCGCAGACTAGGCGACTGTTTCACCGAACACGATTGGTGCCTGTCTATTTTTTTGTTTAAGACTCTAGCATCTAGTTTTAAAAATATACATCTCTGCAAGATGATCTTGGCAGCCTTGAACCCTGGAGCAGTTTTTCTCATCCCTCAAGGTGAAGGAGTAGATCCCTTCCCGAAAAGCCCTATCCGTTGATGATTGTTCTCAGCTGTGTAAAAATTGCTGCCACCATTATATCTGCACTTGCTGCCCCCCCACCACTATTATGCAACTTTGCACACCTTAAATATTTCAGTCAGAGTAAGCCTTTCTCAGATTATATTCAAGTTTTCTCATTAGGATTTTGTTTTTTCCTTAATCATCATAAAACACAGGGGCACATGATTGATTTTTATTCCATTCTTGACCTTTATTCCATTCTTTCTATTATAACCTCTTTGCCCTCCCTAATTGTGTACAAGATACTACAAGCAATAGAGATCTACAGTTCATTATGTCAGTAGGCTGTAATATGTTTCAATAGGTGCTTATGCTAAAGAACTGTGTAAACAAGTCTACTCGAGTACAGCTGTCTGTCTAGTGCACAGTGATCTGTCTTGATAGAACTGTTATTAGGATTTTAATTGCAGCTTATTGCAACTATCAATATAATCCCTCTGTACTCTTACATTGATGATTGTACATTATACTGAAGTAAGCTTTGTAAATAGTGGACATACTCTAAAGAGTCAATTAGATTGCAATGAAAATGTATAAATTTAACACATGTAAATCAAGGGATACCTCTGCGTAATATTGATTTTGTAATTAACATTAGCAATGCAGGTAACTCAAGTCTATAATTTGTGAGGGAAATGTTTTAAAAAACTGTTCAATGAACAATGACAAACTGAATATAATGCAACCTGGTCACTATTTTATTATTTTACCTGGAATATTCTTGTTTGCAGAAGTATGTTCAGGCATCTTTTTGTTCGGTGTTCTGACTTGCACATAAGCTGCATAGTGGCCTCCACGCATAGAACCACAGTGTTCGACAATTCCATAAAGTCCATAGACCACTCGGCTTTCATCTCCAACATTCTAAAATGATAAGCCCACAAAGGTCAATTAGAATTTTGCAAGTGTTTGTTTTCATGGTATGATGATTAGATTTTCCATACACCATAAATATAAATACTTTGTGTTCATGCTACAAAAACTAGTCACAAAAGACACTCGATAGAATGCCTCTTCTCCCAGGTATACAAACAGAACTGTCGTAAATCATCTTTTCATGGAACTTACTTCCTTCTACATCAATGTTTAATTTTCCTTTGACCCTAGTTCTCTCCCAACTTCATGCAATTTTCTTGCCATTACTGTTCTTTATTTAACCTTGGGCACATAATTCACTCACACCTTCATGCCTGTATAACCATTGTTTCCAACTTGTAATAGTTATGGTTGTGTCACAATCCAGCCTTGCTTCACTGAACACTTAATTAACATTAAATAATTTCTTCTTAACACATTGTTATAAACAGGGCCCAAGGTCCCATGTTTGTTCCTATTTTCAGTCTTAAAGTCATTCTCGATCTTTTTCTGAAAACAGTGAGTTAAACTTCCTCAGATTCTGCATCTCTTTCAAAGAGTTTTCCTAAATAGCTGGACATAAACTAATAATATCCTTCATCTTATATTGAAAATAAATCTTTAAACACTTATAATTTTCTATTATTTTTCTTGCCCCTTCAATGGCTCACTTTTCCGTGACTTTCCTGTCCAAACTTAATTACCCCCAATACCTGAAAATCTTCCCACGTGAGTGATACAAATATAAAATCTGTTAATTTACCTTCTTCCACAGCATCTTCAGAGACCCTAAACATTTCCTCCAGGTAAGTCAATTATTTACTGTTATTTTTCTCCAAGGTTATGCAATAAATACACTGCTTAGAATGCAGCTTCCCTTTCATTTGGTAAAGCAAAAATGGCTTGCTTTATTGATTGCCACCATTTAGCATGCAGTACAAAGTTAAATTCAGTCACTTGCCACTGCAATTCTACTTGTGCTCAGAACTCGTTCAAATATGACATAATTCAGAGTGAAGCTCAATACAACCTCAAATTTTGGAATTAACTGCCTTGATAATCACTTCAGCAACTTCAAATCTAAACAACAGCTTTCATCTTCTCTTTCAGCCTCCATTGGTAAAATGGAATAGTTATAAGTGATGCCCATTTTCCTTTCAGCAGATTCCTATTATTTCTCTTAACATGCCTCGTAGTCATTTTTGCCAATTAATTAAATCACTTTTCAAATACCTTTTTTTCCCCACAAATATTTTCTTTCTTTTCCATCATATTAATTCCTTTTAGCAGGTTTTTTTTTGCAAGAATCTTATGTTTGAACGACTACACCATTACACTACAATGGACTGAAAGCACATGGACGGGAGATCAACAGATGCCACTGGTTCCCTCTCAAATCTTGTTGGATTTCAAGCACGAATGAATTATAACCTTTGTCAAAGAAAATCATAATTTAATATATATTTTTAGGTTCCTCTCTGGTGACATTAATCTTAAAGACAGCAGAAACCGATGCTGGCAAGCGATTCAGGTGAAACTGGACTGAACTAGTGATTTGTATAGCTTGTGACATCCAGTAATATTTAGTGGACAGTATTAACAGACAGCCTACCATAAAAATCAAATGGTACAGGTTTTCATGAGATTAGATGCTTACAAATTGTAGCAGAATATTTGTCTCAGCTGTTAAATTACAATGTGAAGGAAGGAACTGCAGTTGCTTGTTTAAACTGGAGATAGACACAAAATGCTGGAGTAACTTAGCGGGACAGGCAGCATCTCTGGAGAGAAGGAATGGGTGACATTTCGGTTCGAGACCCTTCTTAATTACAACGGTGGGTCACTCTGTCATTGCCGATAAAATGGCTTAATATGTAAAAATATTCCAGTTTACGCTGCAATGTTTATGCAGAAGTCGTAAACTTGATTCAAATTTAGCTTTAGTTGCTCCATCTCCCAAACCAATCAATCAAATCTTTATTAATCTCTCTTTATCTTTTTTTAAATCCTATCCAAACAAAAACCAGCCCTTAAGTAAGCAAAGCATGTTGGCTTGGTTTTATTATCATTCTACCATCTGGATGGGAAAATCTTTAAGGAAAAAAGTACCGCTTCCAAATTAAGAAGGGGAAACTCAACTATTTTGGGCAAATAGTTTTTATCTTGATTTTGGGGAATTGTTTTGTTTTTGGTTTACAGAAAAAAGAATTGGTTTACAGACATTTTACGTCACCTTGAGCACTGCCTGCATTTGTTAGTTATTCTCCTGTAATAACTAACGACTACACTCAGACGGGTCGCAGTGTTTTTGATGGTTAATTGTGTATTAACCACTATTTTGATCTTCACTGTCATCATTTTGGTTGATTTCTGTATTTACAGACATGTAGCCAGTAGGCTTGAAGGAAATAAATAAACTTTTTCAGGACTAAGACAATTTTGTTTTGAATGCTAAAATGTAACATATCAGATGAGATCAAGTGCTGACTTAATATCTGCCAGTCAGTCTTACCTCACATCTGGAAATTAGCTATTTGCTCTATCTTTGAACTTAAAACGTGATGAGATCTGGCGTTAAGTCTCCTAGTAAAACCCAAATTGGGCATCAGTGGGTAGATTAATAGTAAGTGCCACTTAATAGCACTGTGGACGATAATATCCATCACTTTGCTAAACATCCAGAGCAAATGGATTGAACAGTCATTAGCCAGATTGGATTAGTCCTGCTTTGAGCAAACAAGCTCAAAATCAATTTTCCACATTGCCAGTAGATGTCAGTATTGTAACTAACTGGGGATATAAGGAACAGCAGATGCTCGTTTACAAATAAAGACACAAAGTGCTATCGTAAATGAACGGGTCCAGCAGCATCACTGGAGAACATGAGAGGTGATGTTTTGGGTCAGGCCCCTTCCTCAGAGTCTGAGGAGTGGATGACCTGTGTCCTAATTTCTTCTTTGACCCGTGTACTCTTTCTGACCACATTTTGGGGTACCAATAAGTTTGAACCTCCTTAGCTATAGATACTTTAACCCATCAATCTGTTACTACAATGTTGCACTCTCACTTGGGCAAACTCTTCGCTGTTCTTACAATAGAGGAAGCCATCCATGATGAGTCTCAGTGCAATCCAACCATTTCATAATCAATTTTCTCAGACATGCCCATTAAAACACACCTCACTCCTCCCCCACCCCCACTTCCCCATCCATAGTTCTCTCAACTCTCACTCACAGGTACAGTAGCCAAATAATCAAAGAGCCTTTGGGACATGGGAGGAAAGTGGAACAGGGGAACATTATCTGCCACAGGGAAAATTCCATCAAACGACCTTAGATCTCAGGATTGAACCAAGGTGATGGAAGCTTTAAGGTAGTTGAAGAGAACGCAGAACATTGTGCCATCCAATTAATTCAAACTTTCAAAAGAGAAGAGAAACAAAAAAAAATTGAGACCCTAAGATCAGTAATGGGAACTAACTGGATAGCTATTTCAAAAGCCTGGCTGTATCAGATGGGGCTTACATATTATACACAACATTATGCAGGCACCTGCCACACACGCATGCACACAAGCATCTCCTTTGTTAGGTAAGCAGACCAAACCTGCTCACAATGCTATTAGTTACATTCATTCTTTATTTGAAAAAATATCTTTGGTTTTCAAATTTTCCTACCAATGTGAATACTCCCACAATTTAATCTATCTCTAACATCCCTGCCCATCATTCAGTCTTGAAGTCTTGAACATAGGTTGCAATGTGCTCAGACAGAACATGTATATTGTCTGCAGCATCTATAAATCCTTCTCACACCTTACGTTCCCATCCAGCTTTGCAAATTTCTCCAATTGACATCATTAAATTACATTATAGGTAGCAGGGATCCATGAACTATTTTATGTGACAGCCTTTTAGTTAGCCTGCCAACCCATTGCATGATCAGTTGCAGCACACCTTTGTTCAGTTTGCAGAAGTGGCCATGAGCTTCCAGGTATATTGTCTATCCAACTTACACTCCTTCTGAGCTGTCTGTCTTCACCTGCTCAGTACCATCAAGGGTCAACATAAGATTAAGGAACAATACCTCATCTTCTACCTGGGTACATTGCAACCTTTGGAATTAAATATAGATTTGAAGACTGTAAGATAACATGGTTCTTCACTTTGTATCAAGGCTGGCCAGTCTGCTGTCAGGTTATCCAGTAGTAACATTAACTTTGTTTTTCCTTCTCCACAGACCCTGTCTGCTCTGCTTATTTTCTCAAGCTTTTGGGTTTCAGATCTCATCAAAAACTCTCTCTCTAACTTCCTTCCTTAACCTGCCAATGAGACAACACTGGAATCATTTTAACAGCCTTGGGATTACTCAATCAGAGATAATCTATTCGCCTTGTCCAATCCCCTCCCCTTTCTAAAAACATAAAACCATTTGTTTACTCGCTTTCCAAATATGATGAAGAGTCCTCAACACAAAACGATTTCTCTTTCCATAGATGCTCTCTGACCAGTTCAGCGTTTCTAGTATTTTTTGTTCTAACCCCCAAAATATCTAATGGATTCCTATTACTTCAGTCCATTCCAAATTTCAATTGATGCCAACATAATACCCCATTTACCCCCAGCCACACTGTGTCATGATATTCTATTTGGGGCCCAAATGAGTTTTAAAAAATAAAAAAAAACACACCCACCAATTTGCCTCTTTACTTCATGTTTGCAATAAGGAATTAAGCTGAATGAACCTGATTGAACATAAAATAAGGGTAAGCAACAAAGTTATTGTTGATACACAAAATGCTGGCGTAACTCAGCGGGACAGGCAGCATCACTGGAGAGAAGGAATGGGTGACGTTTTGGGTTGAGACCCTTCTTCAGACTTATGTCAGGGGAGTGGGTGGTACAGAGATAAAATGTAGTTGGAGACAGTAAGACTGGTGGGAGAACTGGGAAAGGGGAGGGGATGGAGGGAGAGGGAAAGCAAGGGCTACTTCTTGAAGTCAGAGTTATTGGTTATTGGTGAATTGGGTGCTTCTTCATAGTACTATTGAGACATCTTCCACCATTTTGCTGATGATGGAGATTACGCTACCGGGGCACTAGCTGTCACTATTGAATAGGCTCTGTATTATATTTATTAATGGCAGAGGCGGAAATCACTATCAAAACATAGGGGGGGGGGGGGAGAACCACAATTTCTCAGTGGCCGTACGTGCACACAGGCGAGGCTTCGGCCGTGGGCCCTGTGGACGATAACATCGGGAGCTGACCTGGTTGGTGACCGACTCCGAACTCCAGCAACAGCAGCTTCGTCCACCCCGACTCATGGGGCTTCAATCGGCCCGTTCGTGGGGCCTTTCATCGCCCGGCACGGCTTAAAATCGGCCGTGGGATCTTCCATCACCCGGCGGGGGCTTCAACATCGGGAGCCTCGATCACCTCGACGCAGCAATTTGACCGCGGGGCGATGGAAGATCCCGCGGCCGATTTCAAGCTGCGCCGGGCCAAGCGATGAAAGGCCCCGCGAGCGGGCCATTTCAAGCTCCGCTCTATAATCTTTGCTCCACCAGGACATTGTTGTATACATCTCCCTCGTCCAATCACCATGCTCTATCCTCAGTCCCACCCCCCCTACTTGCACCGCTGACCGACACCTCCCTCCTCCAATCATCGTGCTGAATCATCATGTACCCCCCCCCCCCCCCACTGCTTGCTGACCGACGTCTCTCTCGTCCAATCGACATCAGTCCCACCCCCACTGTCTTGCGGAAAGCAGAGATTTTTGATAGATTTTTTTTCCTTTGAATTTCAAAATCCGGATTACAAAACATGGGTGGGGGGGGGGGGGGGGGAATTGTCCCCCTCCTCTCAAAACATGGAGGGGACGTGCCCCTCACCCCGCGGGATTTCCGCCCATGATTAATGGAATATACCAGGTCAATTTATCACTTGTTTGCTTGACATTAGTGTCATAGCTATATTGGTTAAAGTTAGCAAAAGATTCTGCTAAAGCAGTGCAGTCTGAACATTATCAGTGTACTTTATGATGTGTTTCAAAAATGTCCAATTTAGCAAGGTGGAAGTAGTAAATGTTCTCAGCATGTAAACTGAATTTCATCTCCTAAAGGGATGCTTGTACAGCAAGCAGGTACTGAAGCAGAACAATGTCACCTCTCACCTGCCCTGTCATTCTATATGATCCTACTTAATCCTTACAAGCCCTTTTCAATCCCTCGATCTTTCAAAAATGTATCTGCCTGGAGTCATAGAATCAGTGATACAGCGTGGAAACATGCCGTTCGGACCAACTGCCACACCGGCCAACAATGTCCCAGTTACACAAGTCCCACTTGCCTGCGCTTGGTCCATATCCCTCCAAACCTATCCTATCCATGTACCTGTCTAACTGTTTCTTAAACTATGGGATAGTCCCAGCCTCAACAACCTCCTCTGGCAGCTTGTTCCATACACCCACCACCCATTGTGTGAAAAAGTTACCCCTCGGATTCCTATTAAATCTTTTTCCCCTTCACCTTGAACCTATGTCCTCTGGTCCTCGATTCCCCTACTCTGGGCAAAAGACTGCATCTACCCGATCTATTCCCCTCATGATCTTGTATACCTCTATAAGATTTTCCCTCATCATCATGCGCTCCATGGAATAGAGACCCAGCCTACAGCGTCTCCCTATGGCTCAGACCCTCTAGTCCTGGCGACATCCTCGTAAATCTTTTCTGAAACCTTTCAAGCTTGACAATATCTTTCCTATAACATGGTGCCCAGAAATGAACACAATATTTAAGTACCTCTAAAAATTAGCCCCCATTTTTTTGGGATAGAGAATTTCACAAATTCACGACCCTCTGCAAAAAGGAAATTTCTATGACCTTAAATGATCTTGAACTATGTTCCTTCATTTGCGGCTCTTCTATGAGCAAAAACATCTCAACACCTACCCTGCTTGTTTTTTTCTAGCATTTTCCACTTTTTTCTTATCTTACTTGCATTGCTAGCCAGCAACTTACCATTAACAACTCATCACAGATCTAAAAGTTTAATGTGCTGAAAACTGATGACACAAGAAACTGCAGATGTTGAAATACTGTGCAAAACACAAACTGCAGGAGGAATTCGGTGGGTCAGGAATATCTGTGGAGGAAATGGTAAGACAACATTTTGGGTTGGGACACTTCTCAGACTAAAGAAGAGTCCCGACCCGAAACATCGTCTGTCCATTTCCTGCATAGATGTTGTCTGGCCTGCATTCCTCCAGCATTTTATATTTTGCTCGTGTTCTGATAACATTAAGCCAAGGGCTGGATTTAGATGAAGAGAGGCCCTAGGCTATTCCACTTGTGAGGCCCCTCTCAATCCCCCAGCCCCACGACGAGAGAAGATGGAAGAGTTGACCAGATTGACACCGATATGCAGCCGAGCGTGGCCAATGTTATAAGGGCTGGAAAGCTGTGCTTTTTATTTATTGCCAGTGCTAGTGTGGAGTTATCGGCTTAAAACACTATTATTCTGAAATGGAGGGCAAGAAAAATTACTGAAGTGTTATGTAGAGACTACAGTGTGTTGTGACAGCATATGTAAGAAAGGCCTATGATAGTCAAAAATATTATACACCAGACCCGTACGAAGCTTTTCAAAAAGGGGGGTGGCATGGTAGGATTACAAAAATCTTATGTGAAATAAGTGCACGCAGCGCATATCACAAGCGTGAAGCTCAAAAACCTTTGCGGCCGGGGTCCAGGGCCTGCTTAAGTGCCCTGGAAGCTCCAGGGTTTTAGATGCTCTCTGGTGCATTCTGAGCCTTATTTTGGAGCATTTTTGCACCAAATTTATGACCAACATTTGAGAAATAATTTTGGTTGAGTCAAGCGTAATGAGTGGTTGATGATTGGGGTCATTATTGTATACATTTTTAAAAATCAAGAATTGCTGTCCTTGGTTTAATAATCAAGTTTTACTGTAAAATGTTATATCAAATGTTATAAAGGAGCATGCAAACACTGCAAATAAAATACTGTAAGTTTTTGCAGTAAATAAAACATTTTTTTAGAAAATGTTTGTGTGTTGATTTGATTGCCTGTTACTGTTCGACTGTGTTATTGTGTGCACTTTAAAAATGTGAAGCAAAATGAAAGTCGCAAACTATGGAATTCAAAATTTTCAGTATTGTTATCAAGGAAAAGAAAGCAGTTCCAACTGTTTGATATTCATATGGTGGAGAAAATATAATTGCTCTAAAACCTACCTTAATTTTGCACTCACTAAAGATAATCCTCCTTTCCCTCTCCCTCCTCCTCCTTCCCCCCCATCTCTCTCCCCTCCCCTTCTCCTCTCTCTCCCCCCCCTCTGTCTCAACCCCCCCCTTTCCCCCTCACATCCCCCCTCTCACTCCCTCCCTCCCCCTCTCTCTCCCTCCCACGCAACGAGGCTCCAACTCCGCGCCGCAGACCCCCCCCCCCCCCCCCCCCCCGGCCCGGATAAGCGGGCACTCCCGCAACGCAATATTCCACTATTTACATGGAGTAGACACCTAGGATCTTTGGTGGACACGAGGCGATTGTGTGGAGTGCAAATGGAGATCGGAACCCGCCCGAACCCACAGCGCACGCACGGAGAATTGCGGACGGTTGCAATTTTTTTCCCCAAAACTTCCAGCGGGCCGGAACTAGAATTTTGGGTAATTTCCATCAAAGTGGAATAGCTGATAGCGCTCCAAATTTTTTTTTCTCTGGATATTTTTTACTCTGGGAAAAAAACACCTTGGCCGGAGGTCCCCTAGATTTTGAAGCCCCAGGCTTCAGCCCATGAAGCCTTTAGGTGAATCCAGCCCTGCCGAGGTCCCCCTAGATCTTGAGGCCCTAGACTTAAGCTTGTGAAGCTTATACGTAAATCAACACCTGATTAAGCCAATTTGACTCTCTTTGGTCTACACATCACACCAGGGAAGTGTGGTCATGGGCGGCAGGGGAGGCAGAGCCTCCCCTGTCATACTCCTAATGAAAATAGCTGTTAAGAAAAGTAAAGAAACATAATAATAAAATGAAAATAATGATTTTTCTGCTGATCTGTGTTATGTCATTTCTATATGAATCCAATACTTTTTTTGTCAAAATCGCCAAATTTGCGCGCTTCGCTGCAAATACAGGGAAAGATGAGAGGTGAGGCAGCAACGAGCTGAGCCTCCCCTCTGATTGCGCAACCCCTCAGAAAATGGATGGAGCGCGGGCAATAAGCGTGCGCATGTTACTATATCTCTGTGTATGTCACCAATATAATGTGTGTAAACCCCTTCATCACATGTCCCCGCCTTCCATAGTCCAGGTAATTTATTTCCGTATAAAAGTATTAAATTTAGGCTTGCTGGTCTCGCCTTAAAACTGCAATGAAAAAGCTCCAGGGGAGGCAGCTATCACATCTGCTTCACTGAGGGGCGCGTGTCCTGAGCCCAGTGGAGGGAGAGCGAGCGTCAATTACGTAGGCTCAGCCCATGTAATTGACGCTGCCTTCAGCAGCGGCGGTGCAGCACTGGATTCCACCGCTGGCGGCGCTGACTGTCCAGCCGTGGGCAGAGCTGACTTTCCAGCCGCGGGCAGCGCCGACTGGTAGGTTGATTCGTTGATTTGTAGCGGCCGATTCGGAGGCTCTGGGCCGCGAAGAGCTCCCAATTATGTCCCGCACCTAAGGGGGCCCCGCGCTGGAATAAGATATTCTCGGCTTGGGTAGATCTACCCCGGGTGGAGGGGGGAGAAAGGAGTGGAGAGAATAGAGGGGTGGAGGAGGAGGCAAGAGATAGACGGGGAGGGGGGTGTGAGGGGGAATGGAGAAGGGGGAGGTGGGTTGTTCCCTCACGGTCGCGGGGCAACGCTCCCGCCCCTCCAGTCGCCGTGCTTCACGCACACAGCCTAAGGCTCCACCCCTCTCTCTCCCCACGGAGACATGGTGATCAATACAGGGGGGGGGGTGGGGGGGCAGGCCACTGATTCTAGCCAGTGCCTCCCCAGCCATTGACCTCACCGCACGTCAGTGCATCACACATCTACTGTCTGAAAATTAACTTGCATCTTTCTCTTTCCCAGTTCTGATGAAGGTTTGCAAATCTGAACCACAAACTAGTTCTCTTTCCACAGGTAGTGCCCGACCTGCTGAGTTTTCCCCACATTTTCTTTGCTTTAGTTTCAGATATCCAGCATCTGCAATTTTTTTGGGATATTCTTTTGACTGAAATCTGCCTTGTAATGTCCCTAGAGGATCTTATGCATTTCAATACGACCACCCCTCATTCTTCTAAACTCCAATACACCCAATAAGTTGAGTCTCTTTTGATGAATCAATCCAAATAACTAGATTGTACTGAACCTCTTTTGATGGCATGAAAACTTACTGATCAATCTTAAAAGGTGATTGAACCGATGTGTTATAAGGATTACGTAAAGGTTAATTGGAAATAAATCTTGTCAAAAAAAGTGTGTGCACAGAACATACCTTGCAGTTGGTTGAACAGAACGGTGCCAAATCCAGTACTAAAGGGAAATCCACGTGTTTATTAACTTTCCGCAAACTCAAACCTGCCTGACATGGAACATAAAACTTTTTAAAGTAACTGAACCTTCAATTTATGATAACTATGAGGTGAAACTTTTTCAGAAACATCATTCCTATTTAAAACGAATCCTTAAAGATCATAGTCCCGAGTTCTTAATGGGATCCATGGGGATACAATACAAAAGTAATACATAATCTAAAAATAGATTAGCGTGTACACATTTAAACATCTTACATTATGAAGGCTCTCCACAGCATGAAGAATATGCAGAAGACATTCATGGACATAATTTAAAGACAGAGAGGTTTTAGGAATGGGGCAAGACAAGATATATCTGTGTTTCTCACCACAGAGTTAAGTGATCGAACAGATGTGTTATTAAGTTTTCATAAAGGTAAATTGGAAATAAAGCTAATCAATAATTTGAGATCAAATTGATGACATTTTAAGCTCATACCAGAAATTTAGAGTTTTTTTCTGCAAAAGGTTTTATTTATAAAACTCCTTGAACACATGAACTGTGCTTGTTATTAAGGAAGATGAGCACAAAATTAACTTGGTAAAATGAGCTAGATATTAAAGCATAATAAAGTTGAAAAATGTGCTATAGCGACAAAAAGGTTTAAGAAGATAGTTTTTAAAAAAAATGTAGTTTGGAGATTCAGGGTGGAAACTGGCCCTTCGGCCACAATTGGCGCCAATCAGTGATCTCCGTACACTAGCACTATCCTATACACTAGGGACAATTTATAATTTTTACCAAAGCCAATTAACCTACAAACCTGTAAGGCTTTGGAATATGGGAGGAAACTGGAGCATCCGGAGAAAACCCACGCAGCCATGGAGAACATGTATAAAATCTGTATAGACAGCACCTGTAGTCAAGATCGAACCGGGATCTCTAACGCTGTAAGGCAGCAACTCTACTGCTGTGCCACCATGCTGCCCTTGATAGTTCTAGAGTTTTAGATCACCTGAGCACAGCTGCTTAGAAATATTTAGTTTACTCAAAGGGCAGACCCTGAGGAACATTGATAACTTGGGAGGTTTGTATGATTGGAGAAGATTAAAAGGGGTAAAACATGAGACTTGTAACAAGTTACCACGTAGAAACTAATTTTAAATGACCTCAGATTTACTCAGAAATAGAGATATTGTTCAGCCATATCTTGGAATTATTAGATATATATTTAAGCAGAAGGACATTAGGTTATGGAATAGGATAGAGAGAACAGAAATAGATGCAAAATCATGCAAGTGCAGTAAAGTATTTGGGAAATAATGATTTCTGACAAATGTAAATGAGAAAAGGGGAATATGATCACCTATTTTCTTTTTTTATCAGGCACACAGGAACAACAGATCCAATTATTTTCTTCCACACTGTAAAATGTGCTGATTTGATTTTTTGTTTTGTTTTTATTGGTGCAAGGATAGGCACATGGAAGTGCAGGGAATAGAGGGATAAGGATCGTGTACAGGCAGATGAGATCAATTTAACTTGGCATCATGTTCAGACCAAACAATTTTGCTGAATGGCCCGTTAGTGTGATGTACTGTTCTATGTTCTATGTATGGAATTTAATTTTAAACCAATAATCTGTAATTATACAACATATTTTATTACTTTGATTAAAAAAAATATCAGAAATGTCTTGAAATAATTTTTAAAATAATTACTATAAATTATAGTCCAATTACTGAACAAATATTTGGTTTTGCTTAAATAAATTTGTACATACAAATTTGTCTGAGAAATTTTAATTTAAAGGGTGATTTATCTTTTGAAGTGCAGACTCAAAATTATTAAACATGAAAATAATAAAAATAAACCTGATATTACCTGGTGGAACCTTTTAAGGTGAAGATTTAATATAGGTGGGACAGCCGAGATCAACATTTGTTTCCGAGCATTTGTATATACATGTTCTGATTTCTTTTCTATTGAAAGGAAAGATAGTTAATGTAAAAATTAGCATTAATGTGAAATATAAAAATCTTTTATAGGTCAAGGTAACAACAAGAGTAGCATTTACTACAAAGCTTCCAAATATTTATAAAGATTATTTGGCACACATCATCATAACCTGTAACATATACTGCAAGTTCTTAATCAACCCCAGGTCAATATCCATTGTGGAAAACCACCTACTGTCAGGTTATAAAGGAATTAGGATTACTGAATACCAAATATCAGTAATATCCTTAATCGAGAAAATAAGAAGTAGCAGGTCAGCATTATTTTATATGAATATGATTCAATAATTCAAGGGAAGTAGAAACATAGAAAATAGCTGCAGATGTAGGCCATTCAGCCCTTCGAACCAGCACCACCATTCAATACAATTATGGTTGATCATCCAGAATCAGTACACCTTTCCTGCTTTCTTCCCATATCCCTTGATTCTGTTAACCCCAAGAGTTATATCCAACTTTCTCTTGAATACATCCAGTGAATTGGCAGAGAATTCCACAAATTCACAACACTCTGGGTGAAAATGTTTTTCACCCAGAGAGTTGAGAATCTGGGTGATCTTATTCTTAAATTGTGGCCCCTGGTTCTGGACTCCCCCTACATTGGGAACATTTTCCCTGCATCAAGACTGTCCAATCCCTTAAGAATTTTATGCTTCTATAAGATCCCCTCTCATCCTTCTAAATTCCAGTGAATATAAGCCCAGTTGATCCATTCTTTCATCATATGTCAGTCCAACCATCCCGGGAATTAACCTGGTCACCCTACGTGGCACTCCCTCAGTACCAAGAATATCCTTCCTCAAACAAGGAGACCAGAACTGCACACAGTGATGATTCGGTATCACCAGGGTCCTGTACAACTGCGATAGGACCTACTTGCTCCTGTACTCGAATCCTCTCGCTATGAATGCCAACATGCCATTTGCTTCACTGCCTGTTGTACCTGCATGCTTAATTTCAGTGACTGATGTGCAAGGACACCTAGGCTCGTTGCACCTCCCCTTTTCCTAATCTGACACCATTCAGATAATAATCTGCCTTCTTGTTCTTGCCACCAAAGTGGATAACCTCACATTTATCCACATGATACTGCATCTGCCATGCGTCTGCCCACTCACCCAACCTTTCCAAGTCACCCTGCAGCCTCATAGCATCCTCCTCGCAGCTCACACTGCCACCCAGCTTTGTGTCATCCACATACTTGGAGATGTTACATTTAATTTAAATAACTGGGGTCCCAGCGCTGAGCCTTGCGGCACCCCACTAGTCATTGCCTGCCATTCTGAATAGGACCCTTTAATTCCTACTCTTTGCTTCCTGTCTGCCAACCAGTTCTCTATCCATGTCAATATCCTACCCCCAACACCATGTGCTCTAATTTTGCACATTTAAAACTCTTGTGAGGGAACATTGATGTAGCAATGGATATTTGCAGATAAAATAGATTTTTCTGGCATTTACACATCACCCACCTGCTGACTGAGTCTTCTTGTGCTGTTTTTGTTTTTTCTCTGTACATTTTTCACACAACAATTTGTTGTTACCCATTAGAAGATCTATGGATGTGAACTGGGCAAGACAAGACTGGAGTGAACATTCCTTAGGTCTGGCTCTGTAGCTCCGAGTCAGTGTTTGAAAAGCTGTAACGGTGTTTCTGGAAACAATAGATTTTTCTTTTGTGTCTTGAATGCTGAATGAAACATTGTCATTCTGTTCCTCAAAAACTGAATCAATAATTAATTTTTCTTTTTTGGTACAGCCAAGGTTGAGTTTTGATATCCCATTGGAAATAGAATCACTATAGTTAAAGTCTGTGTGTTTGAATTGCACTGAATTACCAAAGTTAGAATCAGTACCACAACTCAGGGATTCCATCAATTTTGAAGGATTCTCAGGCTCTGATGCTTCAGTGTCTGCATCGTTGCTTCTATCTGACAGATTGTTTCTATCTGACTGATTCCCATCTTTATCACTACCTTCTGACTGACTTAACTTGTTGCCGTCTACTAGATTAGAGCAATGAAGTGTCTGGTTACTCTCCTCATTGTGTCCATTGCTTTGTTCTGCCGAAGCTTGCCAACTCCTCTCATCATTATCTGTTGATTTCTTTATTCCCTTTATCCTTTGTTTGTTGACATAGCCCTGCTAAAAATACAATATTGAAAATTGTTGGTACGTTGTGTTAAAAATCTTAACTTGCGAATATGTCAGATGAGAACAGAAAAATCACAAAGAATAGTGAGAAATTAAATTTTGGGAGATCCTTTTGCTTTATGAAGATTAATTATAATCTGTCATGTCACACAGATAGCCTATAGGTCAGAATGGCCTATATTTGAGTCCAACTATCTAGAGGCTTTTAGCTGGCTATTTTATAGAGGAATTGCTGCTAATTTGGTTTAAGTATTTTTACACAAAAATAGTCACTCCAAGATGACGTCTATATCAATACTGAAGGTCTCCACAGTGCTGGGAATCTGAAATACAGAAAATGCTGAAACACTTAGTCTATCTGCCTGACCTGCTGAGTGTTTCCAACATATTCTGTTTCCAATCCACCTATCATAATTTATTCACTTTGTAATATTGTTGCCATTAAAAAATCTAATGTTAATTAAAAGTTAAATATTGCAGATGCTAGATTTCTGAAAAAAAAAAAAAAATAATGGAGAATTCAGTCATTCAGATTGCATCTGTAGAGAGGAAGCAACAGAGAACTGTGGAGTATCCAAGTTATTCCACAAATGAGAAACCTCATTGATAATGACTAGTGAGGTGCCGCAAGGCTCAGTGCTGGGACCCCAGTATTTACAATATATATTAACGATGAGAGGAATTAAAAGTAACACCTCCAAGTTTGCGGATGACACAAAGCTGGGTGCCAGTGTTAGCTGTGAGGAAGATACCATGAGGCTGCAGGGTGAGTTGGATAGGCTGGGTGAGTGGGCAGATGCATGGCAGATGCAGTATAATATGGATAAATGTGAGGTTATCCACTTTGGTGGCAAGAACAAGAAGGCAGATTATTATCTGAATGCTGTCAGATTAGGAAAAGGGGAGGTGCAATGGAGACTCACAGCGGGCGCTGGTTGCTGGTCGTTCTCCTCTGCCGGGATCAGAGTCTCCGCTTTCCTTTTGCCAACATTTCTGACTCTGGGCTAGGCTGGGCCTCCGACTCTGAGCGGGGCTGCTGCTTGGGGCGCGGCTACTACTTGTGGCGGGGCTGCTGCTTGGGGCTGGGCTGCTTGGGGTCCTTCCGAAAGTCCGTTTAGAAACCTCCGCCGGCCATCCTCGGCTTCACTAAAGACGCGATGGCGCAGGAAGGGGCGGACCGTCCCGGGAGTGACAGGGGAAGAGACTAATCCGCGCGGCACTGGAAGGGAGAAGAGATCGATCTGCGCACGCGTGGTTTATAAGATTTTTAAATCTCGCTACCTTTTACGACATTCAATCGATCGGAACGAAACGGTGCAATCGCAGCATTGGAGAACGGTGAGTTAACTGGCGAAAAATCGTAGCGTTATCACAAACCGTTTTTGCGCAAATAGAATGACCACCAAACCGGAAGATAACAAGATCAGAGTTTTAGTTATGTACAGATAGATGAGGAAAAAAAAATTTACCCAGAGTTGTGAATCTGTGGAATTCTCTACCACAGAAGGCAGTGGAGGCCAATTCACTGGATATTTTCGAGAGTTAGATTTAGCTCTTTGGGCTAAAGGAATCAAGGGATATGGGGGAAAAGCAGGAACTGGGTACTGATTTTGGAAGATCAGCTATGATCATATTGAAGGGCTGAATGGCTTATTCCTTGAAGGGCTGAATGACTTATTCCTGCGCCTTGAAGGGTTGAATGGCCTATTTTCTATGTTTCTATGTTAAGGCTGCCAAATCTAACCAAAGAACAACCACTAAGTAAAAGTAGTCCGGCAGCTTCCGACATAAGATTCCAGAAGCAAAATGATCATATCTACTGATTATTTGCAGCATTTTCTGTTTTTGTTTTCTTCATTTAAAAAGACTATCAGTTATTTACAGGATAGCTGCTGGTTATTAACTGGATGTTTAGTATAAAGATTTAATTTTTTCTGAACATTTAAAGTTTTAAAAAACACAGCAAGTGGTTGCTGAATTGTTGAAGGAGTTTGTTTGTTGGCTTCAAGGATTCAACTAGCAGTACATTAATCAGCGTTTCCCTTGGAATATGGCACAATGCGGAGACTGTGCAAAAGTCACAAAGAGTACATGCTCCATGTACACCAGCAAGGAAAATGCACAAGGTGCCTACATTTTAAGGACTGCCTTACTAAGTGTGGTTAGCATAAACTGGGAAATGAAATCATTATAATGAGCCATCAGCATGAACTTTGTAGTAAGTTCAACAAATCTGACCAATTATATTTGTAATAGCTATATTATTAAATTATTAGCTAAATACCAAAATGAAATGGTAGATAACAGACCAGCACCAAATAGGGATTACAGGATAAGGGGATACATATTTTGTATATAAACACACTATTTAAATTGGTAGCCTAGATTTACCACAAGCAGGGAATAAGGCCCATAATGGTGCCAAACCCCAAAAGTAGTAGCTACCGAGTAAACAAACTGCAATCAATGCTCGAGAAGATCTAAAAAGCCTAAAGATGATAAATGCTTCATTTACTGTGCACACAAAAACAAAAAGTTTTCTTACCCTTTCTTCAACAATGGGAAGAGAAAGATCGATAAATGGCTCTTTAACAGATGAAATCTAAAATATTTAAAACTTTGTAAATAAAATATAATAGAACTACATAAAAAATATTACAGTTCACAACACAGGGGACAAATCATATATAAACTCTATATGAAATGAATGCCTAAAATTAGGCTACAAACATTGTATTGTAGTCCTTATTTAAAGAATTAAGGGGCTGTCCCACTTGGGTGACCTAATTGGCGAGTTTAGAAGAGTTTTTAAAAAAAATGACATGGTGAAGACCTCCTTCGACTATGTAGTAGACCTCCTTCGACTATGTTGAAGACCAGCTTCGACTAACTTCGGGAAAATTGGACACCGAATAGTGGAGAGTGAAGACGACCTCCTTCGACCTCCCTTCGACTATTATGACGACTATCTATGACTACCCTTGATTACCTACGACTAACATGCCGACCTACTACGACTAAACCTACGAGTTTTTTCCATGGCGACCTTTTTATACTCGCAGGCATTTTTTAACATATTGAAAAAAACGCTGCGACCTAGCTGAGGCCTCGAGTATGCGGAGACCACCCTCGAGCTTGAAGGAGAGTTACGAAGACCTCCTGCGACCTTGTGTCGACCATGCTGCGAGTATGAGTTGAGGGCAAACTCACCAGAACACGCAGATTAGGTCGCCCAAGTGGAACAGGCCCTATAAAATTGTGTATATCATATTATCACTGTACTGGAAATTCAATTTTTTTCCCCCCAGGTTTAGTCGAATACTTTTTTTAGTGAAATAACTAAGGACACATGGCTACTGAACTCTTTAACAGTGTAATTATTGCAGATTTACCAGAAAATAACCTTGTTGATCAAAGGAAATCCTATGCATAATGCAAAATATAGAATTTTTCATGTAGTTTGCTTTACAAGTATGAGGGACACAACATGTACTGAAGTGCCAACTTTTACCACTGAACATATTGCAGAATTGTTCAAAGTGTCGCTCAAACTCAAAATGATATAATTTTATCATGTTGCAGATGCTTCATAGCTGTAAATTGAAACCCTAGTTGCTATACTGTTGCCATTTACTACAAAATTCTTCTAATCCTGAACAGATTAGGCCATTTGGTTCATTGAGTCTACTCTGCCATTCAATCATGCCTTATCTATCTTTCCTTCGCAACCCCATTCTCCTAACTTCTCCCAGTAACCTTTGACACCAATCAGGTATCGGTCAATCTCTGCTTTAAAAATACCCAACGACTTGACCTCCACAGCCACCTGTGGCAATGAATTCCACATATTCACCATTCTCCCCATTGTGCCATACTCTAAGGGAAATAAAGAGATATAAAAATATGAATAAAGAAATTCATCTTCATCTCCTTTCTGAAGGTATGTCCTTTTATTCTGAGGCAGTGCCCTCGGTCATAGAATACCCCAGTAATGGAAACATCCTCTCCACATCCATTCTATCCAGTCCTTTCATTATTTGACAAGTTTCAAAGGTCCCTCCTTCATCCTTCTAAACTCCAGTGATTACACACCCTGTGCAGTCAAATGCTCACCGTATGTTAACCCAATCATTCCTGGGATCACTCTCTTGAAGCTCCCCCGGACCATCTCTAATGGCAGCACATTCCTCTTCAAAAATGGGGCCCAAAACTGTTCACAATACTCCAAATGCAGTCGGATCAATACCCTATGACGCCTCGGCATTACATCCATGCTTTTCCATTCGAGTCTTTGCGAAATGAATGCTAACATTGCATTTGCCTTCCTTACTAGTGATTCAAATTGTAAATTTAGGGAATCCTGCAGCAGCACTCCCAAGTCCCGTTGCACCTCTGATTTTTGAATCCTCCCCTCATTTAGAAAATAGTCCATGCTTTTATTCCAACTATCAAAGTGCATGAGCGCACACATTTGCTATGCTGTATTCTATCTGCCACTTCTTTGCCCACTCACCCAATCTGCCCAAGTCCTTCTGCAGACTCCCTGCTTCCTCTACACTACATGCCTCTCCACATCTTCAAATCACTTGCAAACTTGGCCCCAAAGCCATCAATTCCATCATATGCATTGCAACTACAATAAAGAACAAAAGACTGCAAAAGTATTTACTTCTACCCATGATAAAATTACGACACAAGGTTTAAAAAAAGATATTTACCAAACAATTCTATATTTCCCACATTTTACATTTACTTAGGTGCTACATTTAATATGTAGCAAACACAAATATGAAACTAAAGCAAAATTATATTATTGTACATTGGAACACTATGCAACTAACCAAATACTCACATGCAAGCATTCCTCACACATGACAGTACTGATCAACTCTCCAACAAAAATTTGGTTGATAAAATTCATCTTCACACCTTCTCTTCCGTATACTGCAATGGCATTATATTCTGTTAAATTTATCTGATGTTTCCCCTTAAACAAATGTTTTCAAGTTGATGATTTCAAAGTTTTACAACAATTTCTAGAGGTTATAAATTGAAAACAACTATGGTTTAAAAAAATATTCATGCACATTATTGGTTCAAATACCTAAAGGCTAATAATTATGATTTTAAAACATAACCGAGCCAGTCTTTGCCATATGCAGGTTTCTGTGTTATTTCAACTGAAAAGGGTGTATCAGGTTTAAATCACCATAAATACAGTAGATGGCGCCCTTGAACTATACAAAATCTCTACCTTTTACTTTTTGTTTGGTTTCTTCATCAGCAGTTTTAACTGTTGGGCTGTTGAAGGCTTTTAAGATGGCACTCTGTATGCGCTGCATCAGGGAAAAAAAGTATATGCTTACAAATTGTTTCTATTGAATACAAGTCTATACTTACAAATTGTTTCTATTGAATACAATATTGTACAAGTGATTCTTTTCTGCAATGTCAAAGGCACCTGAAAGTAGTTTGATTAGTTTAGATTATTGTCAAGTGTATCGAGGTATATAATTAAAAGTCTCATATTGACCACTTCCTGTCTGCATTGTATATTGATTTTAAAAAAGACGCCACCCTGATCGTTGTAATTTTTGGCCAGCTTACTCACAGTCCCCCTCCACTGAGCCAGCCCCGAGGATTTTTCCCTTCGATTAAAAATAAAAAAGTGATGAGTGTTTAAAAAACCTTGAGATCAGCTGATTGGTCCTCTCGCCTGTCAATCACCGCAATGAAGGTAACGCCCCTTCGGCGGGGGGGGGCAGGATTATAAAACCCCGGATGCCAGGACGTAAGTTAGTCGCTCTGTAAGATTGTGAGGGAGAAGCCACCACTGTCATTCTAAGCTGTGAATCAACTGAACTGTGAGTCTGCAATGTACTTGCAATAAATTATTTGTTAGCCCTTAATGACAATGCAATGAGTTGTTTGGCCTACTGCCCTGCCTATGCTTGAAAGTGCAATGCTTAATTGGAAATGAAATGATAATGCCATGAATTGTTTGGCCTGCTGCCCTGCCTGTGCTCGAAAGTGCAATGCTTAATTAGAAATGCAATGACAATGCCATGAGTTGTTTGGCCTGCTGCCCTGCCTGTGCTTGAAACTGCAATGCTAACCTTATTGGGTCCGACTGTGTTTGGAAGGAAAAAATGCTTTATTTGGTCCGACTGTGTTTGGAAGGAATAAATGTTTTATTAGGTCCGACTGTGTTTAGTTCAAAAGTCCCACTCATTTTGTGACTTCCGCTTAGCGGACAGGTCGCGCTGAATGCGTAATTTCCAGTGAGTGCAGAGGTCGCGCTGATTGCGTAATTACCGGTAAGTGCAGAGGTTACATTGATTGCGGAAGTGCCGCAGACGGCGGAAGCCCCACAGTGGAGAGGCCGCACTCAGCCGTGTGAGTAGATTCCAGAAACTTTACTGTCATATATATGGTGTGAGTGTGAGACTATGTATGAGTGGTGGAGTGTGCATGTGTGAGTGGTGGAGTGTGTGTGTGTGTGAGAGAGGTGGGGTGTGTGTGTGAGAGAGAGAGAGGTGGAGTGTGTGTGAGAGAGGTGGAGTGTGTGTGTGTGTGAGAGGTGGAGTGTGTGTGAGAGAGGTGCATGTGCGTGTGAGAGGTGCTTGTGTTAGTGAGAGGTGCGTGTGTGAGTGAGAGGTGCGTAAGAGGTGCTTGAGAGGTGCGTGATCGTGTGTGTGTGAGCATGCGTGCGTGTGTGTGAATTGGTGAAGTGGAATATTGCGTTGGGGGACCAGCCCTCCCGTGTGAAGCTGGGGCCCAACGGGTCCCACTTAATCTAGTACTATTACTAAAACTCTCATCTTGACCACTTCCGGTCTGCGTTGTTTTTAAATTTGCGCAGAAATCTGCTTCAATGCACCAAGAGGGGGGGGGGGGGGGGGTGCAGCAGAGGGGGGGGGGGCGGCAGAGAGGAAGGAGGGCGGAGGGGGAAGGAGCGCGCAGAGAGGGAGGGGGGCCGGAGGGGGGGGGGCGGAGAGGGAGCGGGGGGCGAGAGGGAGCGGGGGGCGGAGAGGGAGCGGGGGGCGGAGAGGGAGCGGGGGCGGAGAGGCAGCGGGGGGCGGAGAGGGGGAGGGGGCAGAGAGGGGGAGGGGGCAGAGAGGGGGAGGGGGCAGAGGGGCAGAGAGGGAGGGGGGCAGAGAGGGAGGGGGGCAGAGAGGGAGGGGGCAGAGAGGGAGGGGGGCAGAGAGGGAGGGGGGCAGAGAGGGAGGGGGGCAGAGAGGGAGGGGGGCAGAGGAGGAGGGGGGCAGAGGGGGAGCGGGGCAGAGGGGGAGCGGGGCAGAGGGGGAGGGGGGCAGAGGGGGAGGGGGGCAGAGGGGGAGGGGGGCAGAGGGGGAGGGGGGCAGAGAGGGAGGGGGGCAGAGAGGGAGGGGGGCAGAGAGGGAGGGGGGCAGAGAGGGAGGGGGGCAGAGAGGGAGGGGGGCAGAGAGGGAGGGGGGCAGAGAGGGAGGGGGGCAGAGAGGGAGGGGGGCAGAGAGGGAGGGGGGCAGAGAGGGAGGGGGGCAGAGGGGGAGGGGGGAGAGGGGCATGTGTGAGTGGTGGAGTGTGTGTGTGTGAGGTGGGGTGTGTGTGTGTGTGAGAGAGAGAGGTGGAGTGTGAAGTGAGAGAGGTGGAGTGTTTGTGTGTGTGTGAGAGGTGGAGTGTGTGTGAGAGAGGTGCATGTGCGTGTGAGAGGTGCTTGTGTTAGTGAGAGGTGCGTGTGTGAGTGAGAGGTGCGTAAGAGGTGCTTGAGAGGTGCGTGAGCGTGTGTGTGTGAGCGTGCGTGCGTGTGTGTGAATTGGTGAAGTGGAATATTGCGTTGGGGGACCAGCCCTCCCGTGTGAAGCTGGGGCCCAACGGGTCCCACTTAATCTAGTACTATTACTAAAACTCTCATCTTGACCACTTCCGGTCTGCGTTGTTTTTAAATTTGCGCAGAAATCTGCTTCAATGCACCAAGGGGGGGGGGGTGGGGGGGGGTGCGGCAGAGGGGGGGCGGGGGGCGGCAGAGAGGAAGGAGGGCGGAGGGGGAAGGAGCGCGCAGAGAGGGAGGGGGGCCGGAGGGGGGGGGGGGAAGAGGGAGCGGGGGGCGGAGAGGGAGCGGGGGGGCGGAGAGGGAGCGGGGGGCGGAGAGGGAGCGGGGGGCGGAGAGGGAGCGGGGGGCGGAGAGGGGGAGGGGGCGGAGAGGGGGAGGGGGCGGAGAGGGGGAGGGGGCGGAGAGGGGGAGGGGGCGGAGAGGGGGAGGGGGGCAGAGGGGGAGGGGGGCAGAGGGGGAGGGGGGCAGAGGGGGAGGGGGGCAGAGGGGGAGGGGGGCAGAGGGGGAGGGGGGCAGAGGGGAGGGGGGCAGAGGGGGAGGGGGGCAGAGGGGAGGGGGGCAGAGGGGGAGGGGGGCAGAGGGGGAGGGGGGCAGAGGGGGAGGGGGGCAGAGGGGGAGGGGGGCAGAGGGGGAGGGGGGCAGAGGGGGAGGGGGGCAGAGGGGGAGGGGGGCAGAGGGGGAGGGGGGGCAGAGGGGGAGGGGGGCAGAGGGGGAGGGGGGCAGAGGGGGAGGGGGGCAGAGGGGCAGAGGGGGAGGGGGGCAGAGGGGGAGGGGGGCAGAGGGGGAGGGGGCAGAGGGGGAGGGGGGCAGAGGGGGAGGGGGGCAGAGGGGGAGGGGGGCAGAGGGGGAGGGGGCAGAGAGGGAGGAGGCAGAGAGGGTGGGAGGCAGAGAGGGAGGGGGGAGCAGAGAGGGGGGTGGAGCAGAGAGGGGGGGGGGAGCAGAGAGGGGGGGGGAGCAGAGAGGGGGGGGAGCAGAGAGGGGGGGGAGCAGAGAGGGGGGGGGAGCAGAGAGGGGGGGGGAGCAGAGAGGGGGGGGGAGCAGAGAGGGGGGGGGGGGAGGAGAAGGGGGGAGGCAGCCCCTAATCAAGTCGTAGAGCAGCAGCCTCCCCGCCAGGCGCTGGGCCTGAGCTTGGCTGCAGTCGGCGTGGACCCAAACGAGGCCCGGAGCGATCTGAGGACGACCTGAGCAGCGGAACACCGGCCGATCGCGGCTTCTGCGAGGGGAAGCCCACCCACCCGCGTGACAGACGATCGGGCGGGGAGGCGGAGAGGAGATTGTCTCACGTGACGGCCAGGTGTGATAAGGATCACCAGCGAGGAAAACGCGTCACAATTCCCCAAGTTCCTGCGATCGATGGAGGAATCAGATGTCTCCATAGACGGCCTCTCCCAGAGGGAGTAATGGCCGCCAAGGTCACCTTCCCATCGCGCTGTCCCGCACCCTCACCCGCGGGGTGATAACGGCCGCCGCCGCAATGTTCTAGAACCTCAAGGAGCCCAGTGGAGCACGCAGCACGACCCGAGTAGTAGTTTAAAAACGCTAAGTGTCAAATTTAAAGAAATGAAAGTTAAGAAGCCAAGAAGTACAGAAGATAGAACAGGGGTGACGTCACTCGCAGCACTCGCAGAGGCAGGCAGGCAGAGCCATTGTGACGTCATCAGCGAGACCATCTCATTTATTTACCGTTGTTTGAAATTTTTGAACATTTCCATAAATAACGTGAAATAATGCATCAAATTTTCAGATGAAGCGATTTTTGACATATGGTCTAAATCTCTATCAGAATATGTAAATACTCCACTTACTATGGTAAATATTTATGCTCCTAATTTTGATAATCCACAATTTTTTAATGAAATCCTGAATATAATCTCTGAGTTCAATTATCAAAATGTGATAATAGGGGGAGATTTCAATTGCGTCTGGATCAATATTTGGATAAATCTGCACAACAAAAGAGACTTAATATAAAATCAAAATCCAGAAAACGTCTGGATTGATCCTTCTCTCCCCAATAAAGTTGAAGAATACAATATACAAGAAAAATCCGATTATTCATAGCACTGTACGAATTTGGAGACAAGTAAAACTTACTGTTAAATTAAGAAATTTATCGCTTCTTTCTTCTATAGCTAATAATCCGTCGGTCAAACCATCTATTATAGATAAAACGTTTACTCACTGGGAAAGACTAGGAATCAAAAAGATTGGAGATTTGTACAAAATGGGAAACCTTTTATCATTTCAGAAATTTACGATCCAAATACAATATGAGAGGTAATCAATATTTTAGATATCTTCAAATTTGAGATTATTTGAAAAAATATACACACGAATATCAAACTCTGATGCCAGATATATTAGATGAAGGTATGAATAGAAACGCAGTCAAATAATTTAATATCATACTTGTATAATATCATTCTAAATATAGAAATTCCATCCTCAGATGCAATTAGAAGAGAGTGGGAACAGGAATTAAGATTAAAAATTCCCAAAGACAGATGGGATAACTATCTTCTATATGTACATAACTGTTGTTTGATTAATGTAAGACATTCTAATCCAATTTACATAGACTATATTACTCGAAAACTAAACTGAACACAATGTTTCCAAATGTATCCCCCATCTGTGACAAATGTTTACCTCAAAAAGCAACTATAACACACTCCTTTGCCTCGTGCATAAAAGGAGTCACAAAATAATTAAAAACAAAACTGGACCCTCATATAGAATTGATTATTTTTGGAACAACAGGTGCTTGCTCTGTTATCAATATTTCAAAGACGTTTCCTTAACTATGGCCTGATAATGGCAAAGAAACGTATACTTAAATTTTGGAAAAATGCATCCACCACGACGCTTAAAATGTGGATCACAAGCATGTCTGAGATGCTACATCTTGAAGATATGAGACTCATCTTAGCAGGAAAATCAGAAAATGTTTTAAAGACATTGTCTCCTTTTATTGATTCATTACAAGTATAGTATGGTGCCACACAACTGATTCACGAACTGAGTGATGGGGTGTGGTGAGATATGAAGCAGGTATATCCACACATAAGGGGCCCTTTTTTTCATTCTTTTTCTTTTCTTTTTCATTATTTTATGGGTTTTTGTCTTTATTTTTCTATAGGCTATCACTTGTTCACCCCTGGACTGCACATCTGGTAGTCTAGGGGTTTACACATCACTACTTCCTTCACGCTTTCTTTTTCTTGTTCTTTCTCTCTTGTTCTACCTCTTTCTTGTTAAATTAAAAATAGTAGTACACAAAATGTATTTTGTAATATGTTGGGGTTTATACTACTGTACATTGCTTCTAATAAAATATAAATAAATAAAGAAAAAAGAAGGAAAAAAAATATATATATATTTCACTATCAGCGAGTCGCGTTTTCGAGGAGATGTGAATCGCAGACGAACATGACACAAACACACACAAATACACATCCAAGATCAGATTTCTAATAGCTACTAGACCAAGGGGGACCCATTGGGTCCCGTCCCCTCAAAGCGCTGCTTTGGTGGTGGTGGGGGGGGGGGGCTGCAGTGTGACACACACACTCACCACCCTCCACACTAACTAGCCACCCCCTGCACACACTAACCACCACCCCCCACACACACACTAACCCCTCCCTTGATATTATATAAATATTATTCATTCGCTCCTTTTACCCATCACCCGCCCTATACATTCATGCATAACCCCCAACTGCGCAGGCGCGGCTAGAAAGGGGGGGGGGTGGAAGGGGAGGGGGAGGAGGTAGAGAGGAAGAGGGGTAGAGATTGAGGGGTGAGGGGGGGGGGGTGCGGCGTCACAGGGAAGGGCTGGTTCCTGAACACAATGCTCCATGACTCACCCATAGGTCCCAATATTCACGGGAGAGGAAGGGGATAAAGAGAGGGAGGGGGGAGCGGAGAGGGTGCAGAGAGGGAGGGGACACAGAAGGAGGGGGTAGAGGCAGCACCTACCCAGATCGTGGAGCAGCAGTCTCCCCACCAGGAGCCGGGCCAGAGCGAGGCTGTGGGTGGGCATGTACCCGAGCGAGGCCCCCCTCCCCCCTCCCCACCTCCCCCTCTCTCCCTCTCTAACCCCCTCCCTCCCTACCCCCCTCTCCCTCCCTACCCCCCCTAACCCACCACCCCTCCCTACCCACCCTCCCTCCCTCTCTTTCTCTGTCCCAGGGAGGGGGTAGAGAGTGAGGGGGAGGGGGTAGAGGAAGCACCTTCCCAGGTCGTAGAGCAGCAGACTCCCACCAGGCGCCAGGCCCGAACTAGGCTGCGGCCAGCGTAGACCCGAGCGAGGCCCGCGGCAATGTGAGGATGGTCAAAAGCAGCGGAGGGCCAGCCGATCGAGGTTTTCGCGAGGGGAAGCCCACCCACCCGCGTGACAGACGATCGGGCTGGGGAGGCGGAGAGGAGGTCGTCCCCCGTGACGGCCAGGTGTGATCGGGATCACCAGAGAGGAAAAGACGTCATGGTTCCCCGAGTCCCTGTGATAGACGGAGGAATCGTAGGTCTCCAAAGATGGCCTCTCCCAGAGGGAATAATGTCCACCATGATCAACTTCCTATCACGCTGTCCCGCACCCTCACCCCAGCCCGAGCGGTGATAAAGGCCACCGCCACAATGTTCTAGAACTTTAAGGACTCAGGGAATTGTGAAGCAGCAGTTTAAATACGCTAAGTGACAATTTTAAAGATGTGAAATTTAAGAAGCCTAGAAGTACAGAAGACAGAACAGAGGTGACGTCACTCGCGGCGCGAGCAGGCAGATCCATTGTGACAGTGCAAGCAGAGGCAGGGAGGCAGAGATATTGTGATGTCATCAGTGAGACCATCTTGTTTATTTACCAAGTTATTTGAAATTTTTGAACATTTTCATAAATAACTCGGGAAATAATGCGTCAAATTTTCAGATGAGGCGATTTTTTTGGGAGATGCTTCATGTTGAGGTGCAAGTGCTGTTTTTGAGAGTAAATGTTGAGACCTTGGCTTGAGAGGCTTTGGCTAGAAGATTGAGCAGGTGACAGCGAGATAAGGTAATGGGCCTGTCCCACTTAGGCGATTTTTCAGACGACTGTCAAGTTGCCGGCAGTTGCCTGAAAAACCGGCAACTGGAACGGCGACTGTCAGAGTGGAACACACACACATCCCTTCCTTCACCAACCCGTTATGCAGGCAGGGGACAGGGCAAGCGGGGGGAGCGCTGTCTGAGTGAAATTCACACGGTGCAAAGCCAAGGTGATACAGACACAAACCGTGATGAACAGGAAGGTTGGAGCTGTAATTAAGGCGGCTAAAGCACAGTGTACGGTAAGTCCTTTAAAAGAGGGAGAAGGGTGGGGGAGAAAGGAGGGAGAAAGTTAGAGAAGGTTTGGAGACAACTTTTAAGAAGCCGGAGATACATGGCTGTGAAGCTCGGCGGACGTTTAACATTACCGGTCGGCTATCCTTGTTTCTGAAAACTACTGCTTACGTTTTCTTTCCCCCAATGAGCCAATTAAATTCACCGGTCAGCATTGGCTCCAACCTACGAGAACCTTTGACCTCCTGGCAACCCACTAGGACTTCCTGGCGACCCACCTACGGCACAAGAATTCTCGCTACTCACCATGGCTGCTTCATTCTGGTCGGCGCGACATGAGGCCGCGACTAGTTCTCAGAATGCGGGAACTCCTCACGACCTCCTCATGAAGGTGTCTCTCCGGTAACCACCCGTGAACATGTGGCGACCATGTGATGACTGCAGTCTCCTGCAGTTGCATAAAAAGTCGCCTAAGTGGGACAGACCCATCAGGTCTTCTTTTTTGTAACCTTTTTTCTTCAGTCTAGTCAGGTGTAGTCAGGATTGCAGTTAGGGTATTAATATACTCCTCCTGCAGGATGAGAGGCCAGGAAAACTTCTAGCATCCCCGAGTATTACACCTATAGGAAGTACGCCCATGTGAGAGAACTGGATCTATAACTGGATGACCTCTTGATTGTCTGAGGGACTGGGGAATTCATAGATAGGAGTTATAGCGATAACACTCAAGGTAAGGGTGGAAAATAGATGGGTGACCACCAGGAATGGGAGTAGGCAGAGAAGCAGGAACCACGTGGCCATTTCCCTTGAAAACAAGTATACCCTTATGGATGTTGGAAAAGAGAATCTTTCTCTGTCCCAGGGAGGGGGTAGAGAGGGAGATGGAAAGCAGAAGCAACAGTCAGGTCTCTGACAACAGGCCAGGCTGCAAGGTGCAGCAGAGAAGGGTAAAGTCAGAGTGATAAAAGACTAATTGATTGGGGGACAGGAGATTCTGTCCTCGTCGCAAATAGGACTCCAGGATGGTGTGTTGCCTCTCTTGTGTCATGATGCTGGATATCTTGGAACAGCTGCAGAACTTTCCCAAGAAGGAAGGTAAGCAGCCAGAAGAAGTCGCTGTACACACTGGTACAAATGAGGGAGGTGGTAAAAGTGATGAGGTCCTGCAGAGTGAATATAGGGAGTTAAACAATAGGTCAAAGAGCAAGTCCTCAAGGGTAGAAAGCTCCAGATTACACCTTGTGCCACGTGGAAGTAGGGGTAGCAATGGGAAAATAGAATAGATGAATGTGTGGCTGAGAAGTTAGTGCAGGAGGCAGGGATTCATATAGCTGGACCATTGGGATCTCTTCTGGGACAGAGGTAACGTGTACAAGATATTTCATTCTGAATTGGAGGGGTCCAATATCCTGGCAGACAGGTTTGCCAGTGCTACTAACGACAGTTTAAATTAGACTGGGTAGGAGGGCAGAATCCAATGTGAAGCTGGAAGTTAGTACAGAATTAATGACATTGAGTTCAGTCGACAGGATCGGCAGGAGCACAGCAGGGAAAGACTGTTGGATTACATTGCATTTATTTCAATACTGGAGGCCCGACAGGTAAAGTGGATGAACTAACTCAGGGCATGGATAGGTACAGGGACGTTGTAGCCATTGCAGAAATATGGCTCAGAGGGGGACAGGACTGGCTGCTTAGTTTTCTAGGGCACAGGTGTTACTGGTGAGATAGAGGTGGTTGTAAAAGAGGAGGGAAAGTTATGCTGTTTAAGAGAACATTGCAGTGGTAGTTTGAGACGGTATTGCTGAAGTGAAGCCATAGAAATAAAAAGGATGAGACATTTAAAAAAAGGGATAATCATCTTGTTGAGATTTTACTGCAGGCCTCCAAAGAGTCAACAGTGATTAGCGTCGTGCTTAGATGAGGTAACATTTATTGTGCATTCAGGAATGCTTCTTCAGGCAATATGTAGAAGAGGGCAAAGCTTAACCTACTCTCAGGGAATTGGGCAGGGAAAGTTACTGAAGTGTCTGTGGGTGAGCTTTTTGGGACCAAAATAGTTATGGTAAAGACAGGTCTGGTCCACAAGTTAAAGTCCTAAATTGAGGCAAGGGCAACTTTTATGGTATTAGACAGGAACATGCAAATGTTGAGGCTCTGGTTAAGAATAAGTGGAAGGCATAGGTAGGAGGAATTTAGTGCATTCTCAGAGGAATATAGGAGTTTGAGGTGCTTTCTTAAGAAGGAAATCAGGAGGGCAAAAAGGGAACGTGAGACTGCTCTGGCAGATAAGATTGAAGAGAATCCAATGAGATTTTATAAATATATTAAGGGGGAAAGGGTAACTAGAGAAAGAATAGGGCTCCTCAAACAAATGTAGCCATCTATGTAGTGGCTCATGTGGTCATCTAACTTTGAGCCATGGGAGATGGGCAACGTCCTCAATGAATATTTCTCCTCTTTTTACTGTGGAGAAAGACATGAAGATGAGGGAACCTGGGAAAGGTCATGCAACCTAACCTTCGAGAGTAGCTACCATGCCGAATCTTATAAAAAAGACCTTGCTCAAGTCATAAGGTCGTAAGTGATAGAGTAGAATTAGGCCATTCGGCCCATCAAGTCTATTCCGCCGTTCAATCATGGCTGATCTATCTCTCACTCCGAACCCTATTCTCCTGCCTTCTCCCCATAACCTCTAACACCTGCACTAATCAAAAATATATTTATCTCTATCTTAAAAATATCCACTGACGGTCTCTACAGCCTTCAGTGGCAAATAATTCCAGATTCACCACCTCTGACTAAATAAATTTCTCCTCATCTCCTTCCTAAAAGAACATCCTTTAATTCTGAGCCTATGGCCTCTAGTCCTAGACTCTCCCACTAGTGGAAACATCCTCTCCACATCCATTCTATCCAAGCCTTTCAGTATTCTGTATGTTTCAATGAGATCGCCCCTCATTCTTCCAAACGCCAGCGAGTATAGGCCCAGTGCCATCAAATGCTCATCATTGGTTGACATACTCTTTCTTGGGATCATTCTTGTAAACCTCCTCTGGACCCTCTCCAGGGCCAACACATCCTTCCTCAGGACCATATAGACAACTTTTAGGCCTTGCCCTCGTCAACCTTCTTGGTTACTTCTTCAAAAAACTCAGATCTTCCTCTGGACATAGAAAGTTGATCCAAACAGACATAAAAGAGATGAATTGCTGGTGAGAATATAGAACAGCACAACATAGACTCTTCAGCCCTTCATGTTTGCACCAACCATACTGCCAATCTAACAAATCCCATCTGCCTGCACATGGTCTGTAACCCTCTATTCCCTGTTTATTCATATGTCTGCCTAAATGCTCTTAAACTTTGCTATCATATCTGCTTCAACCACCTTCACTGATGCTTTCCAGGCACCTAGTACATTCTGTGAAGATTCAATGTGATATAGAAATTTTAAGGGGGATTTATGAGGCTTGTTTGTTTTAAACAGAGTGTGGTCGGTGTCTGTAATGTTTGCCAGGGTAGGTGTACAAGGATATATAATAGCTAAGGTTAAGAGGAACAATATTTCACTCAAGGGATTGAAATCTTTGGAATTTCCAGCTTCAGAGATCTATGGCTGCTTAGTTTCTCACTGCAAGGATGACGATGATTAACTGATTCTTAGATACCAAGTGCCTACTCTCATTTTCAATGTGAAAAGATGACAAGTGAAAAATTACCTGTAACTTTATTAGATAGAAACAACATTGCTAGATTCATAGCATTGTCCTACAATCACTTTAAATTGAAGTATGTCCCCAAATATAAATAGTCTATTAATACTCCTAAATATAAATTAATGCAGGATACAATTAAAGCTAAATTTGACCTTACTTGTGATACATACATACCAATTTGCAAATATGACCTGGTCAACAACTCTGTTTTGCATTTGCCCTTTTCATCCTATAACCAACAATATAGTCATACATAATTGCTCAGCTGAATACCCCAAATAGGTTTAGGCCTATCAACAGCCCCTTTTGTTAAAAATTGAGCACTGAACCATTTATTTAGGTCAAACAAAGACATCATCCCTGCATGGTCAACGTGCTAGTGACAGTGGTGAAAGACAGTAATTAATTAGCAGCAGGCATCAACTACTTCCAAGCCACTGTATTAAATAATCTATTACAAATAATATTGGTAAAAAATGCCCTGCAGGACTTGTCGACTGTCATTCCCTCCATCATCTTTAAGTTGCCTGACCTTTCTCCAAAACACAGTCAAATTGCATTTATGTTTCCACACTGAAATGGGAGCACACAGCTCAGAAATGTAGGGTTTTGACTGTAAAAGGCAAGTCCTAAAACTGTGTTTCTTAGGAGACAAACACAGTCATCAAGTTTGAAGGGTTTTCTTCAGCTCACTAGCAGGGATAATTCATGCACGGTACAACATATCCTTCGTGGGGTTTTCTAAACAGCCTGAACAAGAGAATGTTCGTGGTGGTAACCCTGCTAAAGGATTCTGGTGGCAGGCACGTCGCTGCAGGCTCTCTCCCTCTCTCAACACCACATGGTTGTGACACTCCACAACAATAACTCGATTAACAGCTGTGGTGTTCCCAGGACAGACAATGCTGTGCTACTCGGGTACCCGCGGTTCTGACTGGCACAACTGTCACTGCTGTGTACTTTGAATAGATCCATAGACCTGCCAGTCTAATTTTGTCACACCGTCTAAAGTCCTTCAAATCATGTCTTTTTTCCCTGCAAGTCATTTCTCTCACTGCTCTGCTGAAGGATATATGGCAGCCACAATAATTTTCAGTTCAAATTGAAATTGTAGAGCATTGTGAATTTAAAAAAACCTTAAGCAATCCTAGGTGTCACTCCATTATTGATGAGCACAAAAGCAATTTAAATAAACAATTTAAATAAACAATTTAAATTGAAGTATAATTGAAGTATAAAATTATATATTTATATTTAATTGATATTGTACTATAAAGGACTTCAGAATGTTGGTACAAAGTTTTTTAAATCTTACTTCGCTCACATTGATGACATGCATTCAAATTTCCCAATGCTACCTCTATACTGAGACAGAAGGCAGAAGAACTGCTTGAAGTGGTATCAGTGGGTTGGCTAATAAAGGAGAATCAAGAATTACTAAAACTTCATTTCATTTTTCTCTCGCCAAAATAAAAAAAGTAAATTTCCTGGCATTTTTGCAGACATTTGCTATTGAAAACTCTCACTACGGACAAATGAAGGGAAACAACCTACTGGGATATTCTTTTTCAAAACCAATTCCCTGCACCATTTCCCCAATATAAAAAGACCCTAAAACAAAATAGGAAGAAAATGTTTTATTTTATTTTATAGCTGCCCAAACTAGCTATTTTGAAACGTTTTGAAAGTAAGGTACTTTCGCTCCAAATGTTGTTAAGCTGGGAAGGGTACAGAGAAGATTTACGAGGATGTTGCCATACTAGGGAGTCTGAGCAAAGGAAGAGGTTGTGTTGGCTGGGATTCTGTTCCTTGGAGCACAGGAGGATGAGGTGTGATCTTAGAGAGGTGTATAAAATCACGAGAGGAATAGAAGTGGTTTTCAGTGTCTTAGCATGATCTTTTTTGTTAACTGCATCACTCAGTACAAATCATTCAGTACAAGAACATCCAAGTCTGATCAAAGAGGCTTTGGCCTGCTTACTGAATCTGCTTTTCATCTCAAGCTCATGTTAAGCAAAACTAGTAAATTAAAGTATTTATAACTTCTATATCATTCTCTAACAAATTCTCTAGCTACGTATTAGTTTATGAAGCAAACTATTGAAATTTCTCTTAAATGCACGTTAATACATACAAATTATATTAAAATTTAGTCCTAATATAATGTCATCTTATTCCCTTCTCTTAATGCCAGTTTGGTCATTCGCTCTGGTTCAACTTTCTCTATTAGCAGATTTGAATTATTGAGAGGAAATGGAGATAATTAAATACAAATTGTGCAACAGTTGAATCAATTTAAGGTGTTATAACTTTATATTTATGTGACATTGTAAGAAATCATTTTGGTAACTGACAATCAGTAGCCACACAATTGATGTAAAAATACTAACTGCTATTTCAACCATCAGCAAGAAATTCAAGGTACATCAAGACCATAAGTTCAATATTTGCAGTGAGCAGTGATGCAATAATCATTGTTGCAAACCTTCAATAAACTCTCGAAATATATCTCCAGTCGGTAACATCTTGATGATAACATTGTCTCTGCTGGTGCAGAGCGAGCATGGTGGCACAGAAGGTGGAGCTGCTGCCTCACAGCTCCAGGGACCGGTCGTGTGAAATTTGCACATTCTTCCTGTGACTATATAGATTTTCCTCCAGGTGCTTTTAATTTGACTACTCTAAATTATCGTTAGTGTAGATGTGTTTTTACAGTGGAAATAGTCTGCCAATAGCATAGGTTCAAATTAATTCTCATTACTTCTCTTGATTTTGTTGGAGAAGGCTGCAAGCCATATAGTTTACAGACGTGTGCTGAATTACATACCAACTTTGATTTTCGGTCATAAATCTAGCAAATCTTAAAGTTGCGATCAGTTCCATGGTGTAATGACGGCAGAGGCTGATGGTTTCAATGTTATTATACCACTAAATCTAGGCAATTAATCTAAAAGGACTAATTACAAAATATTATCCCCACAATTTTAGACAATAGAGATAATTAATTCTGGTTTTAACTGGGCAACACATCAAACAAATACTTTAACAATACGGAATTACGTGATCCCACAGACGGAAGAAGAGTTTCAATTGAAACGTCACCTATTCCTTTTCTCCAGAGATGCCGCCTGCCCCACTAAGTTACTCCAGCATTTTGTGTCTATCCATGTTATGCCAGTTCGGGTAAGGGAAATTAGCTTGTTGGAAATTCATAAAACACTTAGCAAAAAATCTGGGATATAGACAGCTTTCTTGGAATACAGCTATCCCACTTCACAAGTGAGTTGCCTGTATCAATAATATGTAGATCATTTTTTTTTTAAACTGGATTTGATTTCATAGTAGTCTTGAATATAATTACCTTAGTTTCTTCAATCTGCATGGCATCCAGTAAATAGTGAAGTAGTTCCTGACTGTCCTGTTGCTGGAAACCCCTAAAACGTGGCGCTCTGTTGGGCAGAGAAGCAAAACATGTAGTAAAGCATCAATTTGTACTATAGTGTATAATACTAGCATACAGCACAAAACAAATTTGGAAATAGGAAACAAACTATTTTAATAATGACAAAATGTATAACTTTAAATAGGTAACATGACACTTATTCAAGTGTCCCCAAACTCTAAACCATTCACTTTTTGTGAAAACTGCAACAAAATTTAAACTTGTATTTAAAAGTAATACAATTTAATGCAGGCCTATTAAAAAAGGTACATTTTTGGAGTTACAAAACAACTGGAAAAACTAACTAGGCAAAATCTTCTGGAAAGATGAGTGAATAATGTACAAGATGTTTGTGCCTTCACCCACTGAAACATATCTAAATTGTTGTTTGCTCATTGGTGCTGAAATAGTAATGAATCCTGCTAAATTTTCTCTGCATTCAGACAACAAAACAAAGAAGGATTAGTCATGCTTCTTAATTTGAGTATTGCAAATGTTAATTCCAGTAATGGGTTTTACAAAAGTTGCTGGCAAGCCCTGTTCACATTGCTAATCCCCAATTGCCCTTGAGAAGGCAGAAGTGAGTCGTATTTTCAAACTACAGTGGTGTTATGGTGATGACATTTCCAGTCTATTCTTGGATATTGATACAATGAAAGCATAGTGTATGGTTGTATACAGACCAACAAACAGCAGTAGGGTGGTTGGAGATAGCATCAAGCAGGAAATTAGGGATGCATGTTGCAAAGGTACAGCAGTTATCACGGTGACTTTAGTCTGCATATAGATTGTGCCTAACAAATTGGTAGCAGCACTGAGAAGGATTTCCCAGATTGTATACGGGATGATTTTTTAAACCAATATGTAGAAGAGTCAACTGGAGGACGGGCCATCCTAGACTGAGTATTGTGTAATGAGGAAGGATTAATTAGCGATCTTGTTGTGCAAAGCCCTTGGGCAACGGTGACCATAGTATGGTGAAATTCTGAATTAGGATGGAAAGTGACATGGTTAATTCAGAGGCTAGGGTCCTGAACTTAAAGAAAGCAGACTTTGCAGGTATGAGACAGGAATTGGCTAGGATAGACTGGCAAATTATACTTAAAGGGTTGACAGTGGAGATGCAATGGCAAAGATTTAAAGATTCAATGGAAGAACGCCAAAAATTGTTCAGGCCTGTTTGGTGAAAAAATAAAACAGGGAAGGCGGCTCAATTGTGGCTAACAAGGGAAATCAAGGATGGTGTTAAATCCAAGGAAAGGGCATATAAATTGGCCAGAGGAAGCAGCATACCGGAGGACTGGGAGAAATTTAGAACTCAACAGAGGAGGACAAAGGGGTTAATTAAGAGGTGGGGGTGCTGAGAAAGAGAACGAAAGAAAGCTTGTGGGGAATATAAAAACTGATTCAAAAAGCTTCTTTAGGTATGTAAAAAGGAAGATTAGTGAAGACAAATGTAGGCCCATTACAATCAGAGACAGGTGAATTTATAATGGGGAAATAAAGACATGGCAGAACAGTTAAACGAGAACTTTGGTTTTGTCTGCACTAAGGAAGGCACAAACAATCTCCCAGAAATACTAGGGGACCAAGGTTCTAGTGGGAGGGAGGAACTGAACGGAATCCACATTAGTCAGGAAATGGTGTTAGGTAAACTGTTGGGACTGAAGGCAGGTAAATTCCCAGGGCCTGATGGTCTGCATCCCAGATTACTCAAGGTGGCCCTGTAAATCGTGGATGCATTGGCAATCATTTTCCAATGTTCTATAGACTTTGGGTCCGTTCCTGTGGAATGGAGAGTAGCCAATGTAACACCACTTTTTAAGAAAGGAGGGAGAGCATAAATGGGGAATTATAGACCAGTTAGTCTTAAATCGGTAGTGGGGAAGATGCTTGAGTCGATTGTTAAAGATGTTATATTATATCAGCGCATTTGGAAAGCAGTGACAGGATCGGCCAAAGTCAGCATGGATTTATGAAGGGATAATCATGCTTGACTAATCTTCTGAAATATTTTGAGGATGTAACAAGTAGAATGGATAAGTGAGAGCCAGTGAATGTTGTGAATCTGGACTTTCAAAAAGCCTTTGACAAGGTCCCACACAAGAGATTTGTGTGCAAAATTAGAGCACATGGTATTGGGGGTAGGATATTGACATAGATAGAGAATTGGTTGGCAGACAGGAAGCAGAGTAGGAATTAGCATGTCCTTTTCAGAATGGAAGGCAGTGACTAGTGCGGTGCCACAAGGCTTGGTGCTGAGACCCCAGTTATTTACAATATATATTAATGATTTAGACGAGGGAATTAAATGTGGCATCTACAAGTTTGCAGATGACACAAAGCTGGGTGACAGTGTGAGCTGCGACAAGGATGCTATAAGGCCGCACTTACCACTTTGGTGGCAAGAACATGGAAGGCAGATTACCATCTGGTATCAGATTAGGAAAAGGGGAGGTGCAACAAGACCTGGGTGTGCTTGTACATTAGTCACTGAAAATAAGGATGCAAGTACAGCAGGCAGTGAAGAACGCTAATGGCATGTCAGTGTTCATTGCGATAAGATTTTGAGTTTAGGAGCAAGGAGGTCCTACTGCAGTTATACAGGGCCCTGGTGGGACCGCACCGGGAGTATTGTGTGCAATTTTGGTCTCCTAATTTGAGGAAGGACATTATTGGTATTGAGGGAGTACAGCGTAGGTTCACCAGGTTAATTCCCGGGATGGCGGGACTGTCATATGATTCAAAGAATGGGTCGACTGGGCTTGTATTCACTGGAATTTAGAAGGATGAGGGGTTATCATATAGAAACATTCTCAATTCTTAAAGTATTGGACAGGTTAGATGCAGGAAAAATGTTCCTGGTGTTGGGGAAATCCAGAACCAGGGGTCACAGTTTAAGAATAAGGAGTAGGCGATTTAGGACTAAGATGAGGAAAAGCTTCTTCACCCAGAGAGTTGTGAATCTGTGAAATTTGTTGCCACAGAAAGCAGTGGAGGCCAATTCACTGGATGTTTTCAAGAGAGTTAGATTCAGCTCTTAAGGCTAAAGGAATCAAGGGATATGGGGAAAAAGCAGGAACGGGGTACTGATTTTAGATGATCAGCCATGATCATATTGAATGTCATTACTGACTCTAAGGGCTGAATGACCTACTACTGAACCTATTTTTCTGTGTTGTATGGTTTGGAGATAGGTAGTCAAGAAGGTGGGGATTTTTCTCATTCGAGATGGTAGAGATTGCGGGTATGCACAGCAGAATCTATGAAGCCTTGGTAAATTTATATTTTGGTTTTTGTACATGGCACAGGCTGCAGCTGTTCAACTCTGATAAAAATAATTGAGAAGTTCAGAATGCTGCTCTTTGCTTCACATTTTAGATAGCACTTCAATGTTCAAATATGCAAATTACTATGTTAAAAAAATGCTACAGTACTTCAGTATAATGTATACTATAGTATACGTCTTCTTTTTCATGTTTCCCTCATCCTGTAGAAAGTTGTATCTGAAGTAAACTGGACATGCATTTTGCGTATGCCAAAATAGGTTGATTAACAGAGTCAGAATGCAACAGCTCCATAGGGAAAAATACTGCAGATGGTAGAGGTAGCTATAGAATCACAGAATCTTCCAGCATGGAAACATGATCTTCAGCCCAACTTGCCCATGCCGACCAAGTTTGCCCACCTGTGCTAAATCTGGAATAATAATAGACGATGCAAGAAATATCTACTACATCAGGCATCATCTCTGGAGAGACGGGGCAGTGTTTCTAATCAATCATTTATCATCAGAAGTAATTCAATCCATGATGGCTAAGTAAGCATCATGCATTTTCTCTATATTTTGCTTGACACCTCACCTGTTTCATCAGACCAGCACTGTACAACTGTATGATGTTAATAAGCTGGAATTCAAAACGACGATGGGAGAAATGCACCAAATGATGTGATACTGAGGCAAGTCCAAAAATCTATTTCCATGCTGAAAAAAATATATTTAAGCTACAAAAAGTAGCATGATAAATAATAATACATTACCCGTATATTCATTTATTTTAAAGTCATTAGGAAATACCAAATGATTATTAAATTTAATTGTGAAATGTATTCATCATGAAATTAGAAAAAAACGACAAATATAAATGCACTATTTTCTCCTTGAAAACTTGCTGGAAGCAAGATCATTGCTGTGTTTGAGGCCTTTTGGATGGTTGATTGACCAGAACATAGGCAGATGTGCTGACATATGGAAGCCAGTGCCATTGCACCACAACCTGTTGTACAGTGCCAGCAGTATCATGACAGAACAGGTTGAACTGCTGCTAATAGTAATCAGCATCTATGGTTAACTATCTCAAATATACCTTTTTATCAAGAACATACTTAGTTGCCCGTTTGAAAATTAATACTTGCTTAAAAGTTACATAATCAAAACAAAATATTTAGTTTCAGCCATCAACTGTTTTCCTTAAAACGTAATGTAAAACATTAATGGTTCATTGATATGACATCTATTAGTCCGGAGAAAAATTCAGAACGCAAGTAACTTCACACAACATTCAAGTTTACAGTTCCATGGATGCACAAAGAAATGGACATTAAAGGGCCTGTCCCACTTTCACGACCTCTGCCGAGTTTGCCCTTGACTCATACTCGCAGCATGGTCGTCACGAGGTCGTAGGAGGTCGTAGCAGGCCGTGATGCTAGACGTAGGTACTCGTGGCATCAAGTAGGTCGGGGTGTTTTTCTAGCATGATGAAAAATGTCCACGAGTAAAAAAGGTCGTGAATTAGTTTGTGAAAGTGGGACAGGCCCTTAAGATGCTGGAATCTTGAGCAGAACAAAGTGCTGGAGAAGCTAAGCAGACAAGGTGCTCAATGGCTTAAAAAATGTAAATTGCTTGGCCATCATTTGTGCTGAGATATTTTCCCTCTCAATGATGCTCAGAGTAAAATCTTGACCAATGGAGGTTTTCCCCTCGGTTTATCTAATCATGTCAATTTTCATCCATGTTCTCATTTTTCATTGTAACCATTTTAATAAAAGTCAAACTTCATTCACATCATGGCAATCAATTCCATACATTTGATACAACAGAGATCATTTGACCACTAAACCCATATTGTCTCTCAGGGGTATTTCACGAGTCCCAATCCTGCACAAACTTCTTTGAAACTTGCATGCCGTTCTATTCCTACTACCCACCGTATTATCGATAATTTTGCATTTACAGCACTTCAAGTGCAGAGTGTAAACTCCAATTCTAATGTTACAACATAATACTGTATCACTCCACTTAAAATACCATTTTTGGTACCAATGGTACCAAATACCTTTACACTGGTAGGGTAAATGAAGAACCAATTAACATATAATTGGATTTTCGAAAGACATTCAATAAAATACATCTCTATATCATTAGATTTGAGATAGCATATTGATTAGTATTAATAGAAAGTAGGAATAAACAGTTTTTTAAAAGCTTTCAGGCTGTTATGTTTGGTGGGCCACAAGGGCTTAGATGGGCCTCTTGGTCAGCATTTATAAGTTGTTCTGAAGGACCTGTTGCCATGCTGTTTGATTCTTTGACCCCCAGATTGGATTCCATTATCTATACGTTCAACCAAACTAGTCTCCACATTTAATAGACATCCTCAGTAACTTTCACTGCCGTCAGGTTTATGCCACCAACAGACATACATTTCAGCATTTAGATGGGTCATTTTCTCCAGAACTCCTTGGTTCACTTGATCATTTTTACTAACATCCATTTGTCTTCTCAAAATACCTACCTATGCAACTGCAGGAGATGCAATATCTGCCCTTTTACTTCTTCTCAACATCACTGATCCAAATGTTAATTCCAGGTGAAGCAGCAATTCATTTCTTACAATTTAGTATATTACATTTGGTGCTCACCATGTAGGCTGCTTTAGAATAGAGAAATTAAAATTAATCATAGTTTGTGAGACTGATTTGCAGAACACCCGTCAGTCGTGACCCATAACTTTGTCTGTCCATTTGCATCTACAGATGCAGACTGACACACTGAGTTTCCATTTGTATCATTCAGTCTCATCCGTATCCACCCATTCAGACACACTCATTGCTTTATCTATCCCTTTTCTGTAATTTAATATATGATAATTTCAATGTTGCCACTTCTGTTGAAGGGTTATCAAAATGAATCTTTAACTCTTGTCCCTTTTACCATAGTTGCTGCCTAATCAATATTTCTGGAATTTGCTACTTTTATTTATGAAAATTATTTCTCCTGATATTCGTCATTTATTGCTCCATCTGATACCTCATTCTGAATGTCATGGTATCCAGTGTTCTCTAGTTTACTTATTGTCATTTATTTGGAAATCTGTCTTTAATATTTGATAAATAAAACCAATATCCCCACATTTTTCAAAATTATCCAACCTTCCCTTTTTAAAGTACAAATGTAAATGTGGCACAAAAAAAGTGATTAAAATATAAACATTCCAGGCTTGTTTATAAAAAAAACCCAACAGGTGATGATCACATAGTATTCATGGAATGGTAAATTATTTCCATTACACCCAATTCAGAAAGCATAACCGATAAAAAGTATATTCAAACCAAGCCTAACCAATTAAAAATTGCTTTGAAAATAAAGTAAACAAAATTGGAAAGGACAAGAGATCAAGAGAACATAAAGAAATGAGTAATGAGCAAGAGAGAAAGTATATTAGGAATATATAGTAAACAAGATATTCAACGTTTAGTAACAATCTTTAAACAGAATTCTCATAACAGCAGTCACAAGAAATCACAATCAATGACGTATTTGTGTAACCTTTATTAAATGTGTTTAATGACTAATTGATGTGTCAATCACTTGTTCGTATGATCAGTCAGAAGTCAGCAATCCTAAAATTCAGTATAGTGGAAAACAAACAGAAGGGCCCTGTAGCAATATACACAATCTGCCCCAACATAACGTTTGCCAGCTGTAACACTAACAAAATTAACAGCGGATGGCTTGATACTAGACACTAAGCAGCCTATTACGAGAGCAGCCTATCCTAAAGCAGAAACCATGAACTTGAACACATCCAAATAAGTTTTGCACAACATTGAAGATTATCTCTTCACTACAAATACATTGGGGCATGCTGTTTTTTGACGAAAAATGTCATCATGCTAATATCAATAATGAGCAGAACTTATCTGTAGGTGCTTCATAGCACTTACCAAAATTACTATACAATAACTGTTTGGATTGAATATAAAGGACTCATGCAATAGGTTAAGCCAATTAGTGGAAGCCTCTGATTCTTATAATAAACTGGAAATCATCAAAATCAGATCCAAAATCACAAGTGAAATATCTAAAAATAACAAAAGAATGGGAATCAATGCTTGACATAACCCACAATTTACAAATGGATTAATTATATTTCCTTCTACCAAAAGATTTGAGGTGTATAATTTATCACTAAATGGCAATAAAAAGGTACATCACAAATACTTGCAAAGTAAAACCACAACCAGCAAAATGTAGACATTTTGGAAATTTAGAAATATAAAATTTACAAAGAACAGTACAATAGATATAAACCAATATATTCATTCTGGAAGAAATTTTATTTTTTTCAGACGAAATACAATGTATTCTATTCAAAACTGAAGTTATTAACCACAGTACTTCAAAATACATGGGACTGACAATTTAAAGATTATTATATCCAGAAATATTTAATTAGAGCATGCTGAACAAAAATCATCTCTAAAACACAAAGCTCCTCATCATTAACATGAGGAAAGAACACTCTTGACTCATCAAGGTCATCAGTACTTAGATCATCAGAGGAACCCTGCATCAGAAAGAATTCTGAATCGCTAGCACATAAAAATGTCAGTCCCACACTACATCCTATTGCAAAGTTCATAATTGTACCGACTCTTTTTTTATGATCTTAGAAAATAGTTGAATATTGGTTTGTAAACCATATCAATTATGGAGAAATGTACAAAAAGTGCATATGTAGGAAATTTTTATAAAATTACAGCTGAAGGTAGGTACAATTATCATAATTCTGTCAGCAAGATTTTGGCACGGCAGGTTTTGTTTTTTTCAATTTTTGTTAGAAAGCAGGCCCATAATTCTTCACACAGCAGCCTTTAGCATATACATGTAATTTTGTTCTTGTGTGTTCTTCTGCACTGGGTAGATAGCAATGAAGGACACAAATAAAGCAGTTTTTAGTTCAAAATTCCCCAGAACCTGAACACAAAAGATAGACACAAAATACTGGAGTAACTCAGCAGGACAGGCAGCATCTCTGGATAGAATAAATGGGTGACGCTTTGGGTCGAGACCCTTTTTCAGACTGAGCGCGGGGGAGAGAGAGTTACAGTGATAAGGAAGTATAAAAGATCAAAAGAGGTGCAGATCAAGGAAACTGTAGAATACATTAATTACATTGTTAACTCGGGGAAGGTGACAACAAAGCAAACAGAGATACAATGTAATCAGGGGACAGTCTAGGTATGTTACAAAACTTACCTTTACCGGCGCTGCACTTCTGCCGCTCCCCGTGTGCGCGACTTTCGCGCCTTGCAGAGGGGGGCGGGCTTAAAGTGCCGTTTTTCCACAGGCCTGGATAATCGATGAATGTCGGGCGATTTGGTTGCTGAAGAAAAATCGCTCCGACATTTCATGAATGGAGGTATTTTTAAATTACTCTAGATTATTTATTAACTAGAGTAATTTAAAAATCACCTTCAAAGGCCGTGACCGCAGACAACCGGAAGCATTTTGCGTAGGGGAGAAAAAAAGGTAAATAGTTTATTTTTATATTAAAAGTTGTTTTTTCGGGAGGCATTAATAATATTTTTATGTTGCGAAATGGGGTCCCCAAAAAATGTATGAACCCCCAGTATTTTTCCCCCCGACTTCACTGCTAACCGCAACATTCCAATCCACCGCATTCCACTAAAACCCACTCGCTAGTTGATTTAAATGGCCCAGAAATTCATGAAAATGAGATTTAAAAATTATGTTATATTGTGGATTATTGTGTGAATGTTATTTGGACACTTAGGCAATTTAAAAAAAGTTTATCTTTTCTTAAGAAATTGATAGATGTTTAGATCTACTCATTGAATTTTGTAATTAGCTACAATTAGATAACTAACTAATTATATGCTTTAATTTCAGGTCATCCAAGTAAGATTGTTTAATATTTATTTCAGAATGCTTCAATCTATAATAACTGAAAATTTCATTGAGTTCTCTTAATTTTTAAGAATGTTATGGACTTTTAACTTTTCCAGATCACAGCTTTTGAGTTAAGTCAATTGAAAGGCAATGGGAAGCAAGATGCTCATTTCCGAGTATGAAAATGGCCATAACTTTCTTAATACTGAAGATATGAAAGTAAATTAGGTGTCAAATTAAACTTCTTTTTATGCTTTATCTGATGGGATAAATTGCAGACTTGATTTTTAAAATCTCAAAATTTTGTAACATTGCTAGACAGTCAGACTGATCGGAGAACTGGGAAGAGGGAGGGATGGAGACAGGGAAAACAAGGGTTTACTTGAAGTTAGAGCAGTCAATATTTATACCGCTGCAGTGTAAGCGAAATACAGTGCCCTCCATAATGTTTGGGACAAAAGACCCATCATTTATTTATTTGCCTCTGTACGCCACAATTTGAGATTAGTAATTTTTTTTTAAATCACATGTGGTTAAAGTGCACATTGTCAGATTTTAATAAAGGCCATTTTAATATATTTTGGTTTCACCATGTAGAAATTACAGCAGTGTGATGAAGGGCCTTGTTTCTGCACTGTATCTCTAGCAACTAGTGATGTCCATGAATTGCAGGCTTCAAGCATTCATTGCATGCAAGGGATATGCGACAAAATACTAACCTGTACGTCTTTGGAGTGTGGGAGGAAATCGAAGCTCTCTGAGAAAACCCACGCAGGTCACGGGGAGAACGTACAAACTCCGTACAGACAGCACCCATAGTCAGGATCGAGGCAGCAACTCTCCCGCTCTGCCACCGTGCCACATGTTGCTGCGTGTCCTCTCTGGTGATGCTCTGCCAGGCCTGTATTGCAGACATCTTTAGCTTATGCTTGTTTCGGGGGCTAGTGCCCTTCAGTTTTCTCTTCAGCATATAAAATTGTCCATTGTCCATATCCATTGTCTTTTTATAGATATGTATATAGCGCTGCAGAAACTGTGCACCTTATCCCCCCCCCTTTTTGTTTTCTTTTTGCACTGAGTAGGAGCAGTTTTTAATCTCATTGTACATATGTATAGTGACAATAAAAGGCATTCTGATTCTGATTCTGATTCTGAAAAGACATGCACAATTGGGTTCAGATTGGGTGACTAACTTGGCCACTCAAGAATTGATCATTTTTTAGCTTTCCAAAAATGAGTTTTGAGGCATTTGTTTGAACTTGAGCAGATAGGATGCGTCTACACACTTCAGAATTTATTTTGCTACTACCATCAGCAGTTGTATCATCAACAAAGATAAGTGAGCCAGTACCTTCAGAAGCCATAAATGCCCACCACCGTGTTTCACAAATGAGGTGGTATGCTTTGGATCTTGGGCAGTTCCTTTTCTCCTCCATACTCTTGCCATCACTCTGATATAAGTTAATCTTCATCTCATCTGTCCACAAGATCTTTTTCCAGAACTGTGGTTGCTCTTTTAAGTACTTCTTGGCAAACTGTAACCTGGCCATCCTATTTTGCAGCTAAATTGTCAATGATCGTGCAATGTAGCCTCTGTATTTCTGTTCATGATGTCTTCTGAGGACAGTGGTCATTGACAAATCCACACCTGACTCCTGAAGAGTGTTTCTGATCAGTCGGACAGCTATTAGGGCGTTTTTCTTTATTACTTTAGAGAAAATTCTCCTGTTATCAGCTGTGGAGGTCATCCTTGGTCTGCCAGTCCCTTTGTGATTAGTAAGCTCACCAGTGCTCTTTCTTCTTAATGATGTTCCAAACAGTTGATTTTGGTAACCCTAAGGTTTGGCTGATGTGTCTAACAGTTGTTTTCATGTTTCTCAGTCTCATAATGGCTTCTTTGACTTTCATTGGCTCAACATTTGGTCCTCATGTTGATAAACAGCAATAAAAGTTTCCAAATGTGATGGAAAGACTGGAGGAAAGATTAGGTGCTGAGAGCTCTCTAATACCTGCATTAAGGAGGCATTTAAACACACCTGAGCAATTACAAACACCTGTAAAGCCATGTGTCCCAAACATTATAGTGCCTGAAATGGGGGGGACTATGTATAAACACAACAGTAATTTCTACATGATGAAGCAAAAATGTATACAAATGTCTTTTAATAAAATCTGAACAATGTGCACTTTAACCACGCGTGGTTTTTTCTATTGCAAATCTCAAATTGTGGAGCACAGAGGCAAATAAATAAATGATGGTTCTTTGTCCCAAACCTTATGGAGGGCACTGTATGAGGTGCTGTATTAGTGTGGGAATGAGAGGGGGAGTTAAAGTGTTTAGATCAGGTAGGTTTAGGCGGACTGAGCAGAGGTGTTCAGCGAAACATTCGCCGAAATTGCACTTGGTCTCGCCGATATATACGAATCCACATCTGGAACAGAGGGTACAGTAGATGAGGTTGGAAGAGGTGCACGTGAACCTCTGCCTCACCTGAAAAAAAACTGTTGGGGTCCTTGGACGGAGTCGAGGGAGGAGATATAGGGACAGGTGTTGTATCTCTTGCAGTTGCAGGGGACACATGGAAGTGAGAATGCCGCTGCCGAGGGAAGGAATAAAGGAGAACCCGGTGTGTGGTGACCAGTGTGAGGGACGGGGAAGAGCACCAGGGACCTGGCATGGGGGGTCCACCGTGAGGGGGAGGATAGAACAATGGGCACCCGGCGTGGGGGGGGATGGTTGTAAGGGAGGGAGAAGGGGGTAGATCAAGGGGAACTGGCTTGGGGGAGGGGAGGGGGGGAATTTGTGACTTTATAAGCGCAAATTATGACCAACTATTTGCATACTTTGGCAAGCAAGCAAAGAATTTCACTGTGACTTGTCACATGTGACAATAAAGTATTCAATTACATTTAATTCAATTCAAGTACCGGGGATGGTTGGGTGGGAAAGGACGAGTTAACCAGGGAGTTGCAGAGAGTTGCAGGGAGTCTGCGGAAAGCGGAAAGGGGTGGAGATGGAAGATGTGGCTTGTGTTGGGATCCTGTTGGAGGTGGCGAAAACGTCGGAGGATTATGTGCTGAATGCAACGGCTGATCAAGGCAAATTCCAGGGGGTGAGAACACAAAGGCAAGAACACAATCCAGTGCTGAAGTGGTATCATAAAATGAATGCTGATGTACTTCAATAGAGCATAAGGGATGATTCATAAATAGTGTTTTAACGGTCCTTCCCTACATAAGAAACAAAAATAGTTAAACTAGATCAGTATTTACTGTAGGACTTTGCTTTGCATAAACATCACAATAAAACTTAGAATGAATAAAAGGCCGAGAGCTACTATTATATCAGTCATTCATTGCTAACCATTACATGGATTTTATGTAAAAACATACAATTGGTTGCTATTTGCTCTTGACTACTGTCCATCCTCTTAAAGTCAGTAAGTGCATTGATCTATTGCAAACGTATAATTTGTGCATTTACATGACATCATCTTACACACAAGCACACACAGATATTTCCTGTTTAGTGATATTATGGCATCACTATTTCACTCACGCACAAGGCAAAATATCAGTCGGGCTGCCTATGTGTGGATAGCAAGTTCAGCTATCAAAAACTAAATCAAGATCCAACATGCAAAGTAAATATAACTTATAACTGGAAACTGTAACACTGCCTGCAAGAGAAATACATAATACTAGAACTAAATAATTCAACATTTAAAACTAAATAATTCTACATTTAGACTTCTAATGTTTTCACTGCCAATGACTTAAGTCACATAACCAGAAAGACTGTTGCCCGCTATTTGCAATTTCATTTTCAAGGACAAAGGTCTTAAGTGGAAGATACCACTGGGCAATTATAAAAGACTGTTGGCTTGGGATGACATCCACTCAAGACTACTGCTCAGTTGATGTCAAATACTAGTTACTTTCACTGCTGCACTCACAGATCCTTAGGCAGCAGATGTCCTTGCTGAACAGAAGGAAGAAGTGACATTAATTAATGAAGAAGATATACACAGAGAAATTACAAAAGTGTTGGCAATTACTGCATATTTCACAGTACCCTCACTTAGATTAAAAATTGCATCCTGTGAATTATTATAGGCTTAACGTTACACATCTGATATTTCAAGGGTTCAATATAAGGAGATCACTTCTAAATAAGCAGATATTGAAGGTATATTTATACGAATTAACAGTTTATGTTTTTAAACTAAAATCTATTTTTAAAAAAACTTTATTTTCTCTTATTGTGTTTTGTCCACTACACTTCTATACATTTGTATGGCATACATACAAAATATATAAAAGCAAGAGGCCATTAACAGCAAATTACAGTATGATATTTAAGGAAGAACTATGCAACTAGGCATAGATATTAAAGAACAGAATAATAATCTTGAACATTTTGGACCCATATGCATTCTTGCCTGGGTATTCTACCAACAATGCTTCTTTCATGTAAATATAGGCAGCTGTTCTTAGTAGTGGCGTGTTTCACAACTTTAGACTGCTATTTTCATTTCTATCTTACGTGAAATTACAATGTTAATGAAAACGACATTATTTTAGCTATTTTAATAATATGAGAAATTCACGGGAAGAAAATATTCTGATTTTCTCTGATGATATTAATTTCTTCTATTCAACTTTTTATCCTTTTCTCCACGTGATCATATGCCAAACACGGAACAGCAACATACAACAATTAATTTACCTACAGGTTGTCACTGTGTAGATTTTCCGCCCCAAGAAGCATGCAGTCCTATAGGCAAGCAATTTCTGGTCAATCTGTGATCAAATGCCCTCTCAACTGCCCAACATGTGGAGTGTCCTTCTTCATGGGAATATCGCCAAAATATTTAATAGAGGTTGAATTGCAAGTAAAATAGCTGAATATGTATTTTGCAATTTCACAAACACTGACATTAAATTTATCCAATGACAACTCTTTGAAAACATTACATAAATCTGCTTTTTTTTTCCGGATAGCGTATTAAATAATCACTGTTTGGAATGTAACACAACCGTACTTTTTTGGATGCGCTATCCAACTACCTGTCAAACATTAAATCAATAATAAATCTGAACTAAAGAAACCATTTTTCCCCTCATCACAAACCCTATTCTCTTCCCATAGATTATTTTCTTCCACAGCCATGAGCTTACGTTGAATGAACTGGTGCACAACTCACATTTGCGGTGTTGAATCGATCATCAATACCACTAATCCCCACCTCGACAACGCAACCGGCTCATCAGTAACTGGAACTCCATCAATCTTAAGGTAACAGAAAATGCTGGAGTAACTCAGCGGGTGACGCAGCATCTATGGAGAGAAGGAATGTGCGACCTTTCGGGTCGAGACCCTTCTTCAGACTGATGCCAGGGGAGGGGGCGGGACAAAGATAGAATGTAGGCGGAGACGGTAAGACTAGTGGGAGAACTGTGAAGGGGAAGGAGAGTAAAAGCAAAGAGAGGTCAATGCTCATACCACTGGGGTGTAAACTATCCAAGCAAAAGATGAGGTGCTGTTCCTCCAATTTGCGCTGGGCCTAACTCTGACAATGGAGGAGGCCCAGGACACAAAGGTCAGATTGGGAATGGGAGGGAGATTTGAAGTGCTAGGCCACCGGAGATCAGACAGGTTAAGACGGACTGAGTGGAGGTGTTCAGCAAAATGATTGCCGAGCCTGCGCTTGGTCTCGCCGATGTAGAGAAGTTGACACCTGGAACAGTGGATACAGTAGATGAGGTTGGAGGAGGTGCAAGTGAACCTCTGCCTCACCTGGAAAGATTGTTTAGTTCCTTGGATGGTGTCGAAGGGGGAGGTAAAGGGACAGGAGTTGCATCTCCTGCGGTTGCAGGGGAAAGTACACGGGGAAGGGGTGGTTTGGGGGGGAAGGGACGAGTTGACCAGGGTGTTTCCGCAGAGGGAATGTTTCTGCGGAAAGCAGAAAGTGGTGGAGATGGGAAGATGTGGTCAGTAGAGGGATCCCATTGGAGGTGGTGAAAATATTGGAGGATTATTTGTTGTATACGACAGCTGATGGAGAGGAAGGTGAAGACAAGGGGAACTCTGTCCATGTTACGAATGTGGGGAGGGGGAGTAAGAGTGGAGCTGTGGGTTATAAAGGAGACCCTAGTGAGAGTCTCATCTATAATGGAAGCGGGGAACCCCCATTCCCTAAAGAATGAGGACATCTTCGATGCCCTGGTATGGAACACCTCATCCTGGGCACAGACACGACGTAGATGGAGGAACTGGGAATAGGGGATAGGGTCTTTACAGGAAGCAGGGTGGGAAGAAGTGTAGCCAAGATAGCTATGGGTGTCAGAAGGTTTGTAGTAGATGTTGGTCAATAGTCTGTTTCCTGCAATGGAGAAGGTGCGATCTAGAAACAGTAGGGAGATGTCAGAGATGGTCCAAGTGATTTTGAGTGCCGGATGGAAATTAATGGTGAAGTTGAGGAAGTCACTGCGTTCTGCATGGGTGCAGGAGGTAGCACCAATGCAGTCGTCAATGTAGCGGAGGTAGAGTTCAGGGATAGGGCCAGTTTACGCCTGGAACTGGGATTGTTCGATGTACCCAACAAAGAGGCAGGCATATCTCGGGCCCATAGCTACGCCTTGGCTCTGGAGGAAATGGGAGGAGTTGAAGGAGATGTTGTTGAGGGTAAGGACCAGCTCTGCTAGGCGGAGGAGAGTACTGTGGACGGAAATTGGCTGGTCGAAGAAGAAACGGAGGGCTTTAAGTCCCTCCTGGTGGGGGATGAAGATGTAGAGTAACTGGATATCCATAGTAAAGATGAGGGAGTGGGGGCTTGGAAAACGAAAGCCATTGAGGAGCCGAAGAGCGTGTGAGGTGTCTTGGACCTAGGTAGGGAGGGATTGGGCCAGGGGGGGATAGGATGGAGTAGAGGTATGTGGTAATTAATTCAGTGGTCGAGGTATGTGGAAATTAATTCAGTGGTCGAGGTATATGGAAATTCCACCTCTCTCCATTAATCTTAATGATTTTACGGATACCAAAAGAAGGCTCTTGGGGTTCAAGTCCATAACTCCCTGAAAGTGGCAACATGTAGATAGAGTGGTAAAGAAGGCATATGGTATGCTTGCTTTCATAGGTCGGGGCATTAAGTATAGATTGAACACCGATTTACCAGCATCCTTGGTTCCAGAGCCTTTCTGGATTATCTGTTTTTCTGGACCAACAAAGGTCACGTGATAATAAAACTACAATAGCCCATTGGCCTGCCAATGACACCCCTCCTATGTCTATAAAACATCATGTACTGTACTGTAAATTGAATGTGAATGAAATGACCTGCCGACCCAACCCCGGACCATCACCCTGGCTGGTCCCAGCTTCCCACCCCACTCCCAACTCGCAAAGTGCACCAGAGAGCCCTTCTTCACTCACCACAAGTTATGGTGAAATGGTTGCTATTGTGGCTCTGGGGACAGTGCTTTCTTTTTTTATTTTTTAAATTTTTTTATAAATATCTTTATTTACTAGAGGGACCGTAAGTTACATCAGTGTACATCCCATATATATTATTACAATCATTGTACCCCTTAATTTTTTAAGGCTTTAGAAAACAGAAAAAAGAAAGAAATAGAAACAGAGAAAGTAGAGAAAGTGAAAAAGAGTTGTGAAAGTGAAAAAGCGTGCCAAAGGGAAAGGGAACCCTTGGTCGAAGAGTTAGAGAAAGAAGATTAAGAGATAGACCCTGGAGAGAAAAAAAGGGAAAGAGAGAGAAGGAAAAAACAAAAGCCAGTTACTTTTATTAATAAAACCGCGCAAAAGGAATCTACCAACTCGACAGTTTTTCATCCCCCTTCACCAAGACCCGACGCCGGTACTCCTGAGGTTTGAGGTACTCCTGCACCTTATCCTTGTAGTAGATTTATAAATGCAGACAACGTCTTATAGAAACGGTCTGATTTTCCTGCCAGGCGGAGTCTCATATCTTCCAGACGTAGTGTTTCAAACATAGTTGAAATCCACATGTTAACTGTTGGTATTGGAGCATTTTTCCAGAATTTTAAGATTAGCTTTTTTCCTGTTATTAAGCCATATTCAAATAGATTCTTTTGAAACACATTTAATTCAGGGCTACCTTCCGTTGTTCCAAAGATAATCCAGTCTGCCTTTGGAGTCAGTTTTATTTTAAATAATTTTGTGAAAATTTCAAAAATTTCAGTCCAAAATTTTTGAATTTTTGTACAAAAGACAAATGAGTGCGCTATAGTAGCTTCTTGACATTGACATTTATTACAAATAGGTGAGACATTGGGAACTAAATTTACTTATTTTAGTTTTTGAATAGTATAATCTGTGTAAGATTTTAAATTGTATTAAAGTGTGTCTTACGTTAATTGAACATTTATGCACATTTAATAAATATTCTTCCCACCTTTCTTTGGAAATTTTTATACTTAATTCTTTTTCCCAGTCTCTCCTGATGCCTTCTGTTGTTGGTATTTCTGCGTTTAGAATAATATAATATATATATATTAGGTTTGCTGATTTAGCCTTTGTATTCATTACTTCTTCCAGTAATTCTGGAGGCATATTGTGATAATCTTGTTCAGATAGTCACAAATGTGGATATATTTAAAATACTGATTGTTTCCCAAATTGTATTTTAGTTGTAATTGTTTAAATGATAATAGTTTTCCCGTTTCATACAAATCTCCAAAAGTTTTAATTCCTGCACTTTACCATTGTATAAATGCTTTATCTATAATTGAAGGTTTAAACGAAGGGTTTTTACCGATAGGAGATAAGAGAGATAAATTTCTTAATTTTAAGTTGTGTTTTGTTTCCAAATTCTAATTGTACTATGTATAATTGGATTTTTGTTGTAATTTGTATTATTCATTGTCATTGGTGAAAGAAGGATCGCTCCAATATTGCAAGGGGAGCAGTCCTCTTTCTCCATAATAATCCAATCCGGTTGCTGGGGAGAATTATCCAGCAATTGAATCATATTTCTAATATTTACAGACCAGTAGTAATACATGAAATTGGGGTGAGCTAATCCCCCTATTGCTTTGGGTTTATTCAGGTGTGATCTTTGTATTCTGTGGGACTTATAATCCCAAATAAAATTTGCGATATCGAAGTCCAGTTTTTAAAAAAAAACTTTTTGGGTAGGTGTATTGGAATTGATTGGAACAGGTATAAAATTTGTGGTAGAAAAATCATTTTTATGGCGTTTATTCGGCCTATTAAGGACATCGGAAGCGTTTTCCAAACTTTAATCAAGTTACATAGTTTCTTAAGTAGAGGGTTATAATTTGCGTCAAACATGTCTTGATATCTTCTAGTGATTTTGATACCCAAGTATTTAAATTTTTCCATAGCTATTTTGAAAGGAAACTGTAAAAGATGCATCCAATATAATTGATAGTTTTTGATCTTCAGTTTGGTGTGAATACATTATGTTGAGCAGACGTCTCAAATTATTAAATGATTGTCTCTTAGGGATAAACCCCGTTTGATCCGGATGTATTAATTTACTAGCATATTTGCTTCGTCTTCTAGCTAGTATTTTTTTATCTGTGTTTAACAATGCAATAGCTCTATATGATCCGGGTTCTTCCACATCTTTATCTTTCTTAAGTTTTAATGTGATCGTGGATTCTGCTAGCGTTTCAGGTATTTGTTCTTTAAAGGCACATGTGTACATTTTCTATAGGCGAGGTGTAAATATGTCATTAAAACTTTTATAGAATTCATTACTAGATCCGTCGGGACCTGGTGTTTTTCCATATTTTAATGAGTTGTTTCTTCTATTGTTATTATTGTTTCTTCTATTTCCTTATTTGAGATTTGTGCTCCCAATTTCTCTTGTTCCTGCAACTCTAGTTTAGGAAGGTTACAATTATCCAAGAACTCTGTAACTTTATTGATGTCCGTTGTCATTTTAGATTTATACAAATTCTCATAAAATTGTGCAAATCTTTTATTAATATCACTCGGCAAGGACAATATTTCCCCTCTGTCTGATTTGATCTTTGAAATTGTGTGATCCTTTTCTCGTTTTTTTTAACTGACATGCCAGAAGTTATGGGGCTTATCCCCAAATTCAAAATGTTTCTGTCTTGTAATTTGTAATAATCTTATGCTTTCACTGATAATAATTTATTTAATTTAAATTTCAGTATTATTATTTTATTATGTTTATCCGTAGTTTGGTCTTTAGCGTTTTCTATGTCCAGTTGTCTAATTTGTTCTTCTAACTGTCTTTGTTCGTTCTTATTTTTCTTATTTTGAAAAGCTTGGTATGAAATTATAACGCCTCGAATAAATGCTTTAAAAGATTCCCATAATAGTGTAGGTGATATGTCTGGCGTATCATTTATTTAAAAAAAAAAGATCCATTCGCTGTTTTAAATATATACTCCCTTGTGGGTCTTTTAAAATTTGAGGGTTGTACCTCCAAAACAGTTTGTTCTTAGTCATTCCTTCCATTTTTAGAAAGAAAGTTAGTGGGGAGTGATCTGAAATCGTATGTGTGTGGTATTTTGGTTTAGAAGTGTGGGGTATTAATTTTGTATCCACCAGGAAATAATCTATAGGTGAATGTCTTGTTTACCATTGAATAGAACGAGTAATCCCTGCCGGCCGGATTTGCAATCCTCCAGACATCTGTTATATTTGTGTTTTTTATATATGTGTTTAGAAGTTCGCAATATCTCTCTGTTTTTGATTAGATTTATCTAAGTAAGGGTCTAAAACACATTTAAAGTCTCCGCCAATTATGACATTCTGGTAATTATATTCTGAGTGCTCTTACCAGGAGAAGAATTTTTCATGTAAAGTGCTTTAAGCCTCCGTTAAATTCACAGTGCTTACTGATGATGTCATCAGCGCGACGTCCAGAGGCTCCGGTAAGTTTTTAAAATCGGTCCCGACCAGTAGACCTGATTTTAATGCGAAAATTCGCGAATTTTTGGGAGATGAGTTATTTGCAGCGTCTGTTATTGGAACATGGCACCACCGGAAGTCGGGACAGTGCTTTCCACCGCCCCCTCCCCTCTTACCTGCCCTACCGCTGCAGACGACTCCATCACCACCCCACTCCTCCACCTGAATCACCAACAGACTCTACCGTGGAAGCAACAGCAGGTGAGAGGGGAGGGAGCCCCATGGTGACCGAATGCGTCATGTCAGTGGGGGCACACTGAATAAAGCACTGTCCCCAGGGGAAACAACATGACTCGCAACAACAGCCGCATGAACCATGAAGAAGGGCTTGCTGGTGCAGACCAAACACATTGGCAATTAGTTTTAAAATGAAACGATATAAAGTGCTGGAGTAACTCAGTCGACTGAATCAGTCTGAGGAAGGGTCCCAATGTCACCTATCCCTGCTCTCCAGAGATCCTGACCAGCTGAATTATTCCGACACTTTGTGTTCTTTCAATGTGTGAAGAAGCGCTTGCTGGTGCACCTTGCGAGTCTGCAGAGGGGTCGGAAGCCAAGGCTCTAAACGGCTGGGGAGATGGTGCGAGCCAGCGGTGGGATTTTTGGAATAAGCACATGGATCACTAGATCCGACATCTGTTATAAGGGGGGTCATCAAAATGAAGATTTACTGTATTGTCTTTGCAAAACAATTTGGAAAGAAGAATGAGAGCATAGTTGATTTTTTCACGATGGAGGGACCCGACCCGAAAGAGCTGTCTGTGGCCGCTCAGGGAATTTTAACTGACCTGTCGTAATTTTGTCCGGATGATGGGGGTGGGTAGACCAGCAGTTTCCAGAAAATTGGTGTTCAACCTGTATAAGAGCCAGGAAATCATTTTGCAGCTTTTGGTTAGGCCACATATGAATTATTGTGTGCAGTTTTGGTTGACCCATTATTGAAAGGATGTGGAAGCTTTGGGGAGGATGCAGCGGAGGTTTACGAGAATGATGCCTGCCTTAGAGAGCATGTAGCGACAAGGAGAGGTTGCATCGAATTTGGATTGTTTTCTCTGGAATGCCAGAGGTTGTGGGGAGACCCGATAGAAGTATATAAAATTAAGAGAACAATAGACAGACTAGACAGTCGGAACCTTTTCCCCAGGATGGTAAAACAAACTATTTGAAAGCATATCTTTTAATTGAGAGGGGTAAAATTTAAAGGAGATGTGCAGCGTAAGTTGTTTTACACACAGGATGGTGTGTGCCGGGAGATTGAGGCAGATATGATATGGACATATCAGAGACTTTTGAAATATGCACATGGGTATGCAGGGAATCAAGAGATATGGATTATGTGCAGGCAGATAAGATTTAGTCCTGGCATCAAGCTCGGCACAGATATTGTGGGTCGAAGTGCCTGTTCCTCTGCTGTACTGCTTTATGTTCTATGTTCCAATATCACCACTTGACATGGTTTTTGGGATTATTCTTCTTGGCTCCTCAGGGTAACTTCAAAACTCAGCTGCTTCACACCAGTACTTCACTAGTTCAACGTCAATGAGCTTTCAATATACTGAGCTACAAATTCATAAGCCCGCTCCGTGTAGTGGCATTGTGCGAAATACCTGCCCCAATTTGTTTTAGTGGCAACAGAGAATGATCTTCCTTCGTGCATCATTTGAAATTTGTGAACTTTGGAGTAACCAACTGTTTCGTCCATCAGTCCATTTTACACACAGTTAACTTCTGGACTGGTTTACATTATACCTGCACCTCTTAAAGGAAAGTTAATATGCGTGATTCACCAACACAGACTTCATAATGAAGAGGAGAATGTCAAAATGATAGTTCTGCTCTAGAGGAAGTAAGTCCTCTAGAGAAAAAAAATAAACCACTGATGGGAAGAAGTGGCTAGAGGGATAATCTGTAGATTAATGCTCAAGGAATTGACCTTTGTGCCCGAATTGATTGAATCTGGTCAAAAAACAGTGGAAATGGTTACAAATGTCATTGCTGCCACATGCACTGGTATGGCACTCATATGCCTGGTACTACAACACATATATACATCTCACACTTTGGAAATGACAAGTGTATCACAAACACACATGTGGCATTATATCCACTGAAACATAAAAGAAAATATCCACAAACTGAATGAAAAAGCCAAGAAAGCATGGAACAAATAATTGACTTTTAGATAACTTTAAGATAATGGGGTTTTGCAAACAAAGACTGGATATCTTGATTGTACAAGTACCTCTTGGAATGTACACAACCGGGGTGCATTCTGACTGAGCATTGACGGTAAAATGTGCTCTTTTTGCTCCTTACTTTGAAAGAGTTTCACTTCAAACTCATCTCCTAAATCTTCAAGAATATATTTCACCGATTGATCTTTATTTGAAATGACAGCATATTCATTGATTGTTGAACTGAAATCTCATTGACAGTACTTGATCACCAAGTAAAAGCTCATACGGTATGCTTTCTGCACTTTACAGTAAAGTGCAGAAAGCTACAAGATAATTCACTGAAGGGTAACCGTATCTTCCCAGTCGCGTGGACCTCACTCTTCTAACTAATTGTCAAGTACAGTTTAAGTCTTTACATTATGGTAGAAAACAAATGATAGATGCCATCAAGTATGGAGAAATAATAAATAGAAAGATTAGGATTAGACCCTTGAAGAAAACTATTTTTAAAGCAAGAAGTTGGCTAGACAGAAAGAACTTAGGATAATCATCAGACAAATGACTAAAACAGACCAATGGGGCAGTTGACTCTTGTCATTAGAAAAAAAAAACGTAGGATTAGATGGCAAGATGATAGATTGGCAGAGACCATCCGAGTCATTGAAAAACAAGATTAACAATTGTTTAAGTTTATCAATAAGTCTCAGTTAATATGTGCCATTAATGTAATCAGAAATTGAATGTGCCACCGGGACAGAGGCAGCAATGGATATTTACAACTGTTGGATATTAAAAACTGGGCAGCAAGAATAGATAATCTATCATATACCTATAAAAAGTCTGATCTTGGAGGGGGGGGGCGTTGGGTGTGTGCATGTGTGTGCATGTGTGTCAGTGTGTGTGTGTGTGTGTGTGTGTGTGTGTGTGTGTGTGTGTGTGTGTGTGTGTGTGTGTGTGTGTGTGTGTGTGTGTGAGTGTGCGCGCGTCAGTGTGTGTGTGCGCGTCTATGTGTGCGTGTGATCACATCTTTGCGAAAAGACGACGCGGTAATGATAAAATGTTTACATATTCCAGTAGAGATTTCTCCCGTGGAGTCCAAAACTAACTTTCTGAAAATGTCATGCTTTATTTCTCGAGTTATTACTGAAAATGTTCAAAAATCTGACAAAACTTTGTTGATGACATCACAATGGGTCTGGGTGGGTTCTTCCTCGCGCTGCGAGTGAAGTCACCCACCTTAACCACTCCCCCCGCCGGTTATTCAAAAGACGCAGAAAGTCGGTCCTCTCTGTGCCCCTGCCCTCCCTCCCCCCCTCGACGCGCCTGCACGTTGGGGGTTATGTGAGCGTGGGTAGGGCGGGGGGAGAGGGTAAGAGGAGCGAATTAATATCTAGGTAGGTGTGTGTGTGTGTGTGTGTGTGTGTGTGTGCGCGCGTGTGTGTGCGCGTGCGAGTGTGACGCCACAGCCCCCGCCCCCCCCCCCCCCCCGCACTCTACCATTAATTCTCAATGTTCAAATTTGCAGGGTTGTGTTGGCTTTCTCTTAATCTCGTTAATTTCTATCTTCTTCCAAAACCATTGGCCACAGCCTTCCCATTTTCACATATGCTCCTCACATTTTTTCCCTCGACAGGATAAACATCTTCCCATCGCATTCCAACATATATTTCCGAAGTAGTTTAAGTTTTAATCGTTTATTTAAAAAAATTAACTGCTTTTCAGTGGGAGACTCTTGCAGCACTTTCCATTGATGATGTCACAGTTGCATTCTCACAGATGTCCAATCACAATGGATCTCATTTACATATGAAATCACAATTGGACAGGGGTGGGAGATTGCAACCTTCATGTGTTTCCACAGATGCAATCAATCTGGTGTGCACAATCAAATAGACAAGTTGCTCTCCCCCTCCCTCTTTACCTCCCTCTCTATCTACCCCCTCTCTACCCCCCCTCCCTCTCTGCCCCCCCCCCCCCTCCCTCTGACACCACTCCCTCCCTGAGTATTGGGACCTATGGGTGGGTAGAGGGTGTATTGTGTTCGGGTACCAGCCCTCCCCTGTGATGCCGTGCCCCCTCCTACCCCTCAATCTCTACCCCATCCCTCTCTACCCAACTCCCCCTCCACCCCACTCACCTTCTCCCTCTCTACCCCCCTCCCTCTTTAGCCGCGCCTGCGCTGTTGGGGGCTATGTGTGAGTGGATAGGGCGGAGGGTGGGGGAAAAGGAGCAAACAAATAATATTAATATAGTATCAAGGGGGTGTGTTAGTGTGTGTGACGCTACAGGCCGCCGCCAACCCCCCCCCCCCTCCCCCCCACAACCGCGCATTGATGGGACGGGTCCCAATGGATCCCATGGTCTAGTGACGAATTAAACTTGGATCTGCAGACATTAGGATGCCACATTCATCCCAATCATACTTTAACACACAAATCCTTCATCTTGCTGCTTTTGACCTCCATCACTCCAACCCTTTACGTCAACTTCACTCCTTTCTCCCTCACGCTGCCGTCCCCCCACTTTCCCCTTATCCCGCCCTCACCCTGCACTGTCTCTCCCTTACACAACCCTTACTCTCTGCCCTACTAACTTCCATTGCCCTCTGACTTACTCTACATCATTCTGCCCTCCCCTCATTTTGCCCTCCCTTCACTCACTCTATACTCCCCCACTGCAACCCCCCCAACCCCCACACTCTGCTCTCCCCTGCCTTCACTCTACCATCACACTCACTTCCCTCTCCCACTTCCACCTCACCCTATCCTCTCCTTCCATCACTCCACCCAATCACCCTTGGCCCACGTTTCATGTTTATATCCCTCTTCCATCCTCTGTTCATCCCTCCTGTACCCTCTGCCGGCTCACACTACCCTTCCTTCCATCGCCATCCACCACTCCCCGATCCCTTATCCAGCTCCTCCCAGTTCCCTTCCTCACCCTGCCCATTCCCTGTTCATGACCAGCACTGGCTGCATGTCAGGTAAGAAACCCATGGAATAATGCCAACCAGGTGAGGTCTGGTGATGAGTGTTGAGGAGAACAGGTTATAGGTGTAGACAATCAAATATAAGTGTCTTGTTTCAGCTTAAAGACCTGAGAAATGCTTTTTCACATTTGTTTCTATTTCAGATTTCCAGGATGAACTCTACCATTTTCACAAATTTCAATCATATAATCCTTCTGCTCTTTGTGTGATCTTGCAGAATGTAAACTACCACATTTCAAATATAATGGAAATTGCATATTGTTGAATCTGAAACGTCTTAAAATATTTAAAGATGCTATAAGCAAGAAATACAAGCGTCCAGTGCAATTACCTCTGACATAACTGATTGAAAAGAATTCTTGGGACCAAAGGCCCCTTTCCTGCTTCTTTCATACTGTGAAGAAATAAATGTACAGCTGAGGTCAAAGATCCAGGGCCAGGAAGGATAATCATCAATGGATCCTAAACACAAAGGATATTAAAAAAAATATCAGCTTTCCAGAACATTTTCATTTGCATTATAAGACACAAAAACTGTATTTAGTAAATAAAGTGAATTTGTTCACTTGAGCCAATGAGAAGGTAAACATTAAAAGAAATTAGGTTGTCAGTGAAGAAAACAGGATGTTCCCCAATGCATATACACTGAGGGCCAAATATAGTGAGGGCATTTGCAAAGACTTTATATCCTGTAAATATTTTTTAAAGTCTACAGGATTTCATGTAATGCTGCCACTTCTTAAAGCATCTTCAAAATATTTATTTGCAAATAATAATGTCCACGTCTCCTACATTCCACTGGTGTTGACAGGTACTTGAAGTGATGAGCATCAAATAATTTTCCATTGCTCCCATATAATATGGGAGGCCATCATATTGAATTCTGCTTCTGTAGAACAGAACTGCCCAAAACATCTCTATCAACACTAGTCTAGTTATCATTATTCGCTTGTTAATTTATTTGTTTAGTTCTTTTAAATATCTGTGTATTACTGATTTTTATCCATCCTATAATGTGGCATGAAAGCTGCAAAGTCTTTACCGAATCTCAGGCAAACTATTCTCCAGCACAAATATCAAGAATGAACAAAATAAAATTTAGTGGCTAACTGAATGGATTTAGATACAAAATGCTGAAGTAACTCAGCGGGACAGGCAGCATCTTTGGAGAAAAGGAATGGGTGACGTTTCGGGTTGAAACTAAAGTCTGAAGAAGGGTCTCAACCGGAAACGTCAAGCAAATTTTAAAGTTGCCGTCAGTTCCATGGTGTAATGACAGCAGAGGCTGATGGTTTCAATGTTATTATACCACTAGATCTACGCAATTAATCTAAAAGGACTAATTAGTTACAAAATATTATCCCCACAATTTTAGACAATAGAGATAATGAATTCTGGTTTTAACTGGGCAACACATCAAACAAATACTTCAACAATACGGAATTACGTAATTCCGTGATCCCCACAGGCGGAAGAAGAGTTCCAATTGAAACGTCACCTATTCCTTTTCTCCAGAGATGCTGCCTGTGCCGCTGAGTTACTCCAGCATTTTGTGTCTATCTTCGATTTAAACCAGCATCTGTAGTTCCCTCCCACACACTGAAGGGATTTACTTGGCTACTGGGTCACATACCACAGTTCATTTTCAACACTTCTGCTCCACAAGGTGCCAGTTAACATTACTAATAAACAGTTATCCAATAAAAAATTATTTGAACGGCTATTGGCTCAAGAGGGCAAAATATGATTGGAGCAATCTATTTTGGTTAATTAAAACCAGAAAATTGTGTGGATGCTCAGCAGATCAGGCAGCATTTGTGGAAAGAGATAATTAATATTTACGGCCAATTACCCTTCTGAACTGGAGTAAACAAGCACCTTTCAAGTAGTAGAGGAAGGGGTCATAGAAACATAGAAAATAGGCGCAGGAGTAGGCCATTTGGCTCTTCTAGCCAGCACCGCCATTCAATATGATCATGGCTGATCATCCAAAATCAATACCCCGTTCCCAATATCCCTTGATTCCCTTAGCCCCAAGAGCTAATTCTAACTCTCTTGAAAACTGATGAACAACGGAAGTATCTGTGGGTCAAGGATGTCCAGCTTGAATAATAGTTTTTTTGTGTCATCTGAGGGAGGCAAATGATTGCTGTCAACCACAGCTGATCTGCTACAAAAATGTAATAGAGGAATATAGAAACATAGAAAATAGGTGCAGGAGTAGGCCATTTGGCCCTTCGAGCCTGCACCGCCATTCAATATGATCATGGCTGATCATCCAACTCAGTAGCCTGTACCTGCCTTCTCTCCATACCCCCTGATCTCATTAGCCACATGGGCCACATCTAACTCCCTCTTAAATATAGCCAACAAACTGGCCTCAACTACCTTCTGTGGCAGAGAATTCCACAGATGCACCACTCTCTGTGTGAAAAATGATTTTCTCATCTCGGTCCTAAAAGACTTTCCCCTTATCCTTAAACAGTGACCCCTTGTCCTGGACTTTCCCAACATCGGCAACAATCTTCCTGCATCTAGCCTGTCCAACCCCTTAAGAATTTTGTAAGTCTCTATGAGATCCCCCCTCAATCTTCTAAATTCCAGCAAGTACAAGTCGAGTTCATCCAGTCTTTCTTCATATGGAAGTCCTGCCATCCCAGGAATCAGTCTGGTGAACCTTCTCTGTACTCCCTCTATGGCAAGAATATCTTTCCTCAGATTAGGAGACCAAAACTGTAAGCAATACTCCTGGTGGCCTCACCAAGACCCTGTATAACTGCAGTAGAACCTCCCTGCTCTCATACTCAAATCCTTTTGCTATGAATGCCAACATACCATTCGCTTTCTTCACAGCCTGCTGCACCTGCATGCCTACTTTCAATGACTGGTGTACCATGACACCCAGGTCTCGGTCCATCTCCCCTTTTCCCAACCAGTCACCATTCAAATAATAGTCTACTTTCCTGTTTTTGCCACCAAAGTGGATAACCTCACATTTATCCACGTTATACTGCATCTGCCATGCATTTTCCCACTCACCCAGCCTATCCAAGTCACCTTGCAGCCTCCTAGCATCCTCGTCACAGCTAACACTGCCCCCCAGCTTCGTGTCATCTGCAAACTTCGAGATGTTGCATTTAATTCCCTCGTCCAAATCATTAATATATATTGTAAATAACTGGGGTCCCAGGACTGAGCCTTGCGGCACCCCACTAGTCACTGCCTGCCATCCTGAAAAGGACCCGTTCACTCCTACTCTTTGTTTCCTGTCTGCCAGCAAGTTCTGTATCCACATCAATACTGAACCGCCAATATAAACATGAATATGAACAAGGGCAGTTACTGAGGAAAAATGAAAATGTGCAAGAACGGTAAGATGTAGAACACTGGTCACTAGAAATCTAAATTATTATTATATTGTGATATGGTGAATATCATTGTTTTGCATGCTATCCCTTCAAATCATACCATATACGAGTACAATCAAACCAGATATGAGCACAATTGGAAGCGCAAAGAGAAAAAAAAGAGTGCAGAATATAATGTTACACCTGCAGAGAAGGTGCAGATTGTTTTAAAAAGTGCAAGATATGTGAAGGTAGGTTGAGAGATCGAGACTGCATCCTTAGATTATTAATATCATGGGATACTTTTACAAATTAGGAAAAAGGCATGAGTCAAAATGTATAAAAGGTTTAAGTCAAGAATGCAGGATCTCCCTGGGCTATGATGATTAAAAATTCCAGACCACCCAAGCAACTGAATCATCCTACCACAACCAGAGAGCAGTGATGGACTACTATCTACCACTTTGGTGACCCTCAGACTATTCTTGATGGGACTATGCTGGCTTTACCTTGCACTAAACGTTATTCCCTTATCATGGATTTATCCACTGTAAATGGCACGATTGTAATAATTTATTGTCTTTCTGCCAGGCACGTGCCATCAGGGTAGGCAAGGTAGGCACTGCCTACCCTGACTAAAATTATGAAATGGCAATTATTAAATATAAATAGTAAAGGCATGGGAGAATTATCCCTATCTAAGAGATCGATCCCCTAGGTAGGCATAATTCTCCGTGCCTTTCATCCACAGCGCTTGTAACACGGGAAGGTCTGTGCAGCCCACATGCCGTCAGCGCTGCCTGAAGCCGTCAATTTCAAGCGGGGCTGAAGGCAGCAGAAATTCTGCCTTTGCAGCCCTGCACATGCGCAGCATCATACCGCACACGCGCATCAGTCTACTGCGCATGCGCAGCGCAAGTTTCTTGGCGGGGTTTTCAACTATGGTTTGTCGTGTACCAATGATGTGGTAAGTACATTTTGTGTTTATGTTCTTAAATACCGTATTTCCCGGGGTGTGGGGGTGGGGGGAGCGTTGCTTTCACAGCATTTGGAGTGTCTGGCCCGGGGTAAAGTTGCGGGGAGGGCACGAATGTTATGAATGAGGGGTCAGGAGCATCCACTTGCGACGCTCCTTGCACAGAGGTGTGGAATGCCACCACTCTGAGGCCAGGGGGGGGGGGGGGGGAAGAGAGAGAGAAGCCGGGCCGGACAGCAGAACCAGCCGCCACCTTAGCGCCTTCTGCCGGTCCCCGCTCACCTCTGACAGCTCTCCATCTAAAAACCTCTTTCCTGCCGTTCGCTGGCCTCACTCATGTCCTTAAATTCCGACAGCGCGATTGAGGTTACTCGGCTGTGGGAATTTAAGGATTTGCAGGAAGTCGCTGACATGAGTCATATAGGAATCCTATTATCCATTCTATTTATCCATTGTCTTTTTATAGATATGTATATAGCGCTGCAGAAACTGTGCACCTTATCCCCCCCCCCTTTTTGTTTTGTTTTGCACTGAGTAGGAGCAGCTTTTAATCTCATTGTACATGTGTATAGTGACAATAAAAGGCATTCTGATTCTGAGTGAAGTCGGCGAGTGGCAGGTGACAGGTGTTCCGACGGAGAGCACTGCCAGAGGTGAGCGGGCCGGCAGAAGGCGCTGAAGTGGCGGCCAGTTCTGCTGTCGGGTCCCGGTGGCCGCTCCCCGAGCTGCTTCTATCCCCAGCTACAGTGCGTGGCTTCGTGCCGGGAGAGCTGCGGTAGTTGTGAGTGAGTGAGTTACTGGCAGTATCCCTGACACCCTCCTTCTCAACACTCGTGCCCTCCCCACAACTTTACCCCTGGCACAGACTCTACACACGCTGTGAAAAGAACTGTTCCCCCAATTGGTCTAGGATTAGGAAGCCTTAGGCAAATTGAAATGTCACTGTTTTCATTTTTTAATTTATTTAACGGGGAGAACAATCTGCGCATGCGCGGTTTAATTTTTTTTTAAAGCGGACTGAGTGCCTACCCTGAGTAATTACTCACGGCACGTGCCTGCTTTCTGCTGACAGGATACGACCCAACAAAAGCTTTTCACTGTACCTCGGTACACATGACAATAAACTGAACTAAGCCCATAAACTCCAAAAAGGTTCAATTACTTGATTATTTTCTGCACCCTCAGCAGATAAATCCCATTTCTGGATGCCCCCCTCCCCCTTTATAAATATTGACAATAGAAGTTTTGAACAGAATTACAATTCCACCTGGGCTCAACATCAGCAATCTGTATTTGGCAACAGACCATCACTTACTAGGTTTGATTCTGTAGGTGGACAGATCTTTAACTTTGTTCCCTTTTCCTTCATCTCATGCATAAGATCACTAAGCAGATGAGTCTGAGCCATGTTCTGAAAGAAAGGTTGGATATTACAATAAAAATAATTCCTTGTTTCAAACGTGCAACAAGAATGAACAAACCCAAATATCATATCTGAAAATGTTTCCATATCATCATAAAGTATTTATACCTTAATCAATCAATACTTCCAGCTCCAAGAGTATTGCATTATTTACAAATTTGATCAATGTAATAATCCAATACTTTAATATACCAATTCAATAATTTTTTGAGGAATAATGTTTGGTTCACCCTTAAAAGCATTGCACTTGAGCATTTTCTCTTTCCACTAATCAAAAACATTTATACAATTATTACTGAAGAATTATTTCCAGAAATTCATTACTGTGGAGATTTAAGAAATAAAAGGAAAATGGAAAGTTAACAGATTAGGAATATACGGAAAATGGCAAGATTTAGTTTCAGCTATTTAAAATAAACTTACTTGCATAACAGCATTAAAGAAGCAAGTATTTCCTAAATTGCTTAGGCCTTTGACAGGAACAGCCGCATTGTTGATTGTGTGCTTCCCCCTCACGTTTTCACTACACTCCGAATTTTCATCTTGAACTCTCGTCAATTTAGAATTTAAACCTATAAAGAGATTTAGGCAATTGTTTGAAACAAAAATTGACAAATTTTAAATATAGCAAACATTGATCCTTACTGTACATACAGAACAGACATATCTAGGAATTAAAAATATTTTTAAAGTATCATATTTCAAATTTCTCTTATGTTAAATAGTGCATGTGGATTTATTCTCATCCACTTCCCGTTTCAATTTAGTTTTGTTTATATTTTCTGGGTTTAGTTTAGTTATACAGCGTGGAAACAGCCCCTTTGCCCACAAGAGTCCACACCGACCAATGATCCCCATAAACTAACACTATCCTACATGCTAGGGAGAATTTATAAACTTTACCAAAATCAATTATCCTACCAACCTGCACATCTTTGGATGTACAAGTGTGTGAGAACACCCAGGGAAAACCCATGCAGTCATGGGGAGAACGTACAAACTCTGTAGACAGCACCCGTAGTCAGGATCAAACCCTGGTCTCTGGCGCTACAAGGCAGCAACTCTAATGCTGCGTAACCATGATGCTCCATTTTACATTCATATCAGCCTAAGCCGTATATATTTAATTCTGAATAATGTCCAGAAGATATAACTATAATACTTGGATATGCTTACCTATTTAATTTTTTTCAGTGATTTGCTTAATGGTTTGCAAGATTACAGTTAAGAACAACTGAAATACCATGATGAAAATGCAGAAATTTTAAGAGAAGGAGAAGTTAGAATTTGATCTGTTGGTATTTCACCTCTCCAGCTCAAGATGCAAAAACAAACAAGGCAGGTTATCCAAAATACAATCAAATAAGCACCAAATGATTTTAAGCCTCTGCAACTGGGCCAAAGTTTAAGAAGCAAGCAACAGACACAGTTTAGTTTAGTTTATTGTCACGTGTACAGATGTACAGTTAAAAGCTTTTGTTGTGTGCAAACCACTCAGAGACAATACATGATTACAATCATCCATTCAGTTATAGTTATGAAAAGTTGGCAAAGTGGTCGGTGATGTGGTTAGGGGAACAAAACTCTGAGAAGTTATCCTAGTATGACAGATTCAAGGAAGCAAATGCAAATTGCTATCTCATCTAAAATGTGTTTTGTAAACCTGTGCATGAGTATTGGTTAGCGCCACATTGCCTATGCTTGCACAGAAAGTGTTTGGTAAAAGGTAGCAGGGAGCAAATCAATGTATCATGGAAGGAACAACAGCGACAAATTATGGAGAGTGAAAATTTACTTGGTTATAATGTGGTTATTGTACTTAATAATGTGGTTATTGTGAGATGCATAATTAAGATGCAATTTGTAATACTGTATTTAAACTGAGTTTAAAAAAATTATGCAAGTACCAAACATCTCATAAAATATTATTTACATTCTAAACAAATTAGAAGCGAAACAATTCTTCCAAAAGCATCCAGAAAACCCACCAGCTAAGATTGAATTCTACAGTTTCACGTAATAAACAGAACAATATTGAACATAAATAAATCACCAAAAAGAGGATCCCAAACATCTCAATTAATCTTAACATAGACAAGACTTCAAATGATTTAATGATATTTAATTCAGTTTCACTGCTTAAAATGCAGAGGAATTATTAAGTGTTTCAATTGGGAAAAAATGTCTAATAAGTTGTATTCATTATTTATTTGTGAGCTTACATACATACCTCAAACTGTTATGCACTAGTTCAAGCCTTAATAGGATTAATATTAAATATTCAATCAAGAACATAGTTTCTGTCATCACACATGACAGCTGAAAGTTTTTTCGCCGCCAGCATCAAGATCTGCTGTGCTGGGTGCAGCTGCAAAAGGAAGCACTACTTGAATCACACTAGAAAGCGGAACAGATGCCCAAAATTTCCCAGTAGAAAGTGTAACCAGCATGGAGACCTTGCTAATCTATTTGCCATATCACTTAAGTGTTGAGAGAGAAAGACATAGATTGGCATCATTAATTTACATCCTAAATGAACATTGTGGACTTACCTAGGATAGTCCACAACACTGCAACTTCCATTAGGCAAAAGGTTCTGTAAATTATACTATTATCTATATGGTTTCATACGTTAATGACCAATGCACATCAAATAGAAATAGCATATTAAAATCTAACCTACGGACACCAGAAATTTCAGAGGAAAGGTGAATAGATCATGTTGGGATTATCTTACATATTAACAGAATTCTGACATAAATATTAATATAATGACAATAGAATATAATGATGGAGAATAAATTATTTAGGTGTGCTGGTTTATTTTATGTATACTGCCGAGTAAAAAAAAAAGTTATCTTGAACAGGAAAGTACGATACTTGGGATGGCCAACATAATATCCTTATTGGAGAGCTGGTGGTGTCAAAGTGAAAGCTAATTGTCGTTTTGCCAACGTTGCACCATGAATTAGGTATGTTACAATACCTACCTTTAGCAGCGCTGCAGTTCTGCCGCTCCCCGTGTGCGCGACTTTGGTGCCTTTCAGAGGGGGGCGGGTTTAAAATGCCGATTTTTTCTAGGCAGTCCAAATCAATCCATGTCGGGCGATTTCGTCGCTAAAGAGAAATTGCTCCGACATTTCATTCATAAAGGTATTTTTAAACTACGCTAGATTATTTATTAACTGGAGTAGTTTAAAAATCATCTTCTAAAGCTCTGAACAGTGACAGCAGAACGGACCTAAGGTAGGCGATAAAAGAAGCTACACAGTTTATTTTTACATAAAAACTTGGTTTTTAGGAAGGCTTTAATCACATTTTCATGTTGCAAAAAGGGGACAAAAAAAAATGTATGAACCGGCTGTATTTTTCATACTGACTTCACTGCAAACCGCAACGTTCTAATCCACCGCATTCCACTAAAACCCACTCGCTAGTTGATTTAAATGGCCATTAATTTACAGGCATTAAACACTAAATTCCTTCCAGTTGGTCTATAAATTCATGAAAATTAGATTTAAAAATTATGTTATATTGTGGATTATTGTGTGAATGTTATTTGGACACTTAGGCAATTTTTTAAAAAGTTTATCTTTTCTTAAGAAATGGATAGATGTTTAGATCTACTCATTGAATTTTGTAATTAGCTACAATTAGATAACTGACTAATTATATGCTTTAATTTCAGGTCATCCAAGTAAGATAGTTTCAACGTCGCCTATCCCCTTCACTCCTTAGATGCTGCTGCACCCGCTGAGTTTCTCCAGCTTTTTGTGTAACCTAAGATAGTTTCATATTTGTTTCAGAATGCTTCAATCTATAATAACTGAAAATTTAATTGAGTTCTCTTAATTTTTAAGAAAGTTATGGGCTTTTGACTATTCTAGATCATAGCTTTTGAAAGGCAATGGGGAACAAGATGCTAATTTCCGAGAATGAAAATGGTCATAACTTTCTTAATACTAAAGATATGAAAGTGAACTAGGTGTCAAATTAAACTTCTTTTTATGCTTTATCTGATGGGATAAATTGCAGACTTGATTTTTAAAATCTCAAAATTTTGTAACATTGCTACATGAATACATGCATTCCAGATTTTCAAGTTCAAGTTCAGTTCAGGTTTGCGTTTATTATCACTTAACCAACTAAGGTACGGTGAAGTTTGAGTTACCAGACAGCCAAACTAAGTGTAAAGAACATAATATACACATAAAATAAATTTAACATAAACATCCACCACAGTGGAATCAACATTCCTCATTGTGATGGAAGGCATTAAAGTTCAGTCATCTTCCGCCTTTGTTCACCCGTGGTGGTCGAGGCCTACTTTTCAACACACGCAAAGTATTGTGATAAATAGAAGTAATGTGTTTGCTTGCAGGATTATTAAAAAAGCATATTTTCTTATATTCTACCGAGCATATTTTGCTTCTCACTAATTAAGTATAACTTCTCATTGTGCAAAATACGAAAAAGAAAAGGTGCTTTGTCTGAGAGTGCTCCACATATTGATTGTTTTTAGGTATGTTCACATTTTTTTTAAAGATACAAATTTCCTTGTTCTGAGGAAAGACCTTTGTTTAGTTTAGTTTAGAGATACAATGCGGAAACAGGCCCTTCGGCCCACCAAGTCCACGCCGCCCAGCAACTCCTGCACATTAACACTATCCTACACAGACCAGGGACAGTTTTACAATGACACCGAGCCAATTAACCTACAAACCTATACGTCTTTGGAGTGTGGGAGGAAACCGAAGATCATGGAGAAAACACATGTAGGTCATAAGGAATACGTATAAATTCCATTCAGACAACACCCATAAATAGGACCGAACCTGGGTTTCTGCTGCTGTAAGGCAGCAACTCTACCACTGCTCCATCGTGCCAATACCATGGCTTGCTAAATTATTTTTGTTTCTTTTTCCACAGATACTGCCTAACGTATGAAGGTTTCCAGCATTTTCTGTTTTTGTTTCTGTATGGCTGGTGCAAGTTGCACAGCTGGTCGAGCTGCTGCCTCACAGCTTCAGAGATCCGGGATTGATCCTGACCTTTGTACTGTCTGTGTGGAGTTTGCATGTTCTACGTGACCACGTAGCATTCCTTCGGGTGCTCCCATATCCCAAAGACGTGCAGGTTTGTAGGTCACTTTGCCTGTAAATTGCTCCCAATGTGTGGAATGGACATAAGAGTGGGATGACATAGAACTAATATGAATGGGTCGGCCATGTTCGGCGTGAACTCAGTGGGCCGAAGGGCCTGTTTCCATGCTTCAATCAATCAATTTGAAATGTTGGCACCTTTCTAAATCTTAGATCCTTACTACTCACCCCAAACAGGACGTCATCCTTCTACAATTTCACTTGAACGTTTTGTACCATTCGTGGTTTTATAATTTTATACAAAATGGATCCAAGTGAATTACAGCATTAAAATTTAAGGTCATTTCTAACTATCTGAAAACGCATCATCTGGTGCTCCCCCAAAGCAACGGTAAAGTCTTTTAGTTATCTTTCCAGGTTTTTCTGCTTATTCTAATTAAATCTTTTTTTAATTCAATAAACACAAGAAATTGCTTGTTTAACATCTTCATTTTCTGCAATCAATTGTTTTTGTCGCTCAAAATGCAAGAAATGATCTATTTGACAATTACATTATGTTAATGATCTGTTGACTCAGAAATTACATATGACACCTGACCAATTTGCAGTTAAAGATGAAAAGGAAATCATATTTTTTCCAATTCTTGTAAATCTTGTAGTGGAGCCAAAAGAGTGTACATTGACCAGCACAGTAAGTCTCCTCAGCCCACAGTCTATGCCAAACCGTGGCAATTAAACTAACCCCTTCGGCCAGCAGATGATCCATACCCCTCTCTGTATATTCATGAGGATATTTACAAGTATCTTAAATACCACGATTGTATCTCTTCCACCCTCACTCCTGGTGACTGTTAACCTACCAATTCCTCTCATAATTTTATAAACCTATCAGGTTTCCTCCAGCCTTCGATACGCCAGAGAAAACAATCCAAATTTTTCCAACCTCTCCTTATATCTAATGTTGTTTAATCCATGCAGCATCCTGATAGACATCTTCTGCACATTCTTAAAAACCCTCACATTCTTCCTGTAATGGAGTGACAAGAACTGCATACAATATTCCAAATACAGCCTAACCAGTTTTATAGAGCTGCAATAATGTTCTGACTGATTTCTTCTTTACCACTATCTCTTTACCACAACACCATGTGTTGTGACTTTCAGGGAGCTATGGACTTGGGTGCCAAGATGCAAGTTATTTAACAGTTAACCTACTTAATTTAATGCTGTTAAGGATCCTGCCATTAACCTATACTTTCCACATATATTTGACATCCCAAAGTGCAACAGCTCACACATGCCCAGATTACTCTATAAGGTGTACTTTTTGGCCGGAGAGAGGTCATGGATGTTGGTTCACATCCTGCCAGTAGATTTAGAGTGTACTAGAGACAACATTGGTAGTACCCCTCCAGTACTTGTAGGTAGCCCAAGTCTCAAGAGAACATTGTTGTCCAGTAGATCATGGGCTTTGTGCTGAGTTTCTCAGATCCCGATATCTGAACACTTTATTTCTCAGATAGCCATCGACCCCAAGTTACCATACTGAAAGCAATAGTAAATTTCATGATTACATCTGGCTTCACCTCAGATCTCACTGAAGTATGGAAAGTAGTTCACATTTACGACGGACTACATGTGATCAAAGCCAATGTACATATATAATTATGACATACTTCATGAAAGATCATGTTCCTATTGATATTCAGAACCTAAAATAACCATAACATTCAAACTAAAGGCAATGTAATATCTAGTTAACCGTGGATTTCAAAAACATCATTAATTACATGGACATGCAAGTCTCTTACAGCCATCTTTTACTGCCTGGAGGCATTCCTGGGTAAATTATAAGACCAGATCTACATTTGCACCAACCCAGTACTGGTATCTTACCGGTAGAAATAACTATGACCAGAGGGATAACTCTTTATACTGGCCCAAATAAATTAGGATTCACCCCAACCTTTTCACTCCATCACCATTGCAGTGAAATGGTGATGGTTACATAAACCGAAGAAGCCTTGTATGTGCAGCATTCCAAATACCAAATAATGGAAAATTAGAAGTTCCATTTTGTGATTAATTTATACCACATTTATAAAAGTACTCCTGGAGGAATTATTTAACTTGGTAAAAAACATTATTTGCACGAGAGTGCAATTGTTATCTAATAAAGTAAATTTTATTATGCCAAAATATTCTTAGAAAGAGGCAGGCAACTGTAAAATGCCCACGGACGAATCCCACATCTGGGACAGCATCTTAAGGTAAACAATGTTCACACTGCCATCTGGACCAAACTGCAGGCAAAAAATAAACCAGAAACATATGGAAAAGCAGATTTTTCTCTTCCCTGCAGCACTACAGAATGGCAAATGTCAAGCCCGAATTTGTCTACGCTTCACTGTGCTAAGCTTCACAGCACCACCTGGTTCTTGCTCAACCACCAAATATGGATTGCACTGGCGCTGTGGAGCATATCCACAGGGCAAATTCAATAAATACATTCCACTTCATAGCTAAATGACATCTTAACACAAGTAGCATAGTCCAAATTTGTTCCTTTGAGTCTTGCTCTTATTAAAGCAAAGGAACAATTTAATTCACAATTGTCAAATTGCATACACATCTGTTTAATAAATATTCAAATTAATTACAATAGTTTTGAAAGTAAGTTGGCAATAGGAAAAAAAAAGAATAAAGGCCACACAAAGAGTGTTTCTTAGCACATGTGAATCTTCTAACACAAGCATTGATGAATTCTGAAGCTTCAGTTTCTTTATGAAATGTTTCTCAATAAATTCAAGGAAGTGTTATTGGTATTAGTTTATTATTGCACGTGTACCAAGATATAATAAAAAGCTTTTGTTTGAGTGCTATCCAGTCACATCAAATCACATTATACATGAGTACAATCAAGCTGTACCACAGTACATTCATAACCTGGGAACTGCAGGTCCACCACTGATGTTGCAGCAACTGGTTGTCCGACACCACCGTTAATCCACACAAATTTCGAGATACACTTGAAATCCCCCCAGAAGTCCCCGAGAAAATGTGGTGCCTAAGGCAGGTGAGGTGGCTGATCTGAACCTCATCGGGACTTCCGTGCCAATTAGTGGGTTGAATTTGCCCCCTCCGACCAGGGCACTGAAACTCCGGCCCGGCCGGAGCCTGCAGAGCCGTTCCCATAGCCGACTTCCAAAGTCGATTTTGCAAACCAGTATCTTGACCCCATGGCAGCCGAGGCAGTCCGTTCTGTACGGTAGAACACCTCTTGCAGGCCGTGACTTCTGATGGTCCGGCAAAACAGATAATGCAGAAAGGCTCTGGAACCAAGGGCGCTTGAAAATTGGTGGTGGACCTGTAGCTGTATAAGCTAGTTCGGTATTCCGACTGCGCATGCCCAGGTCATAGGTCATTCGCGATAAACATTCTTGGCAGCTGAGCTGCTGCGTTTATGTAGACCTGCGTTTCATCCGTAGTCAGGATCGAACCCAGGTCTCCGGTGCTGCAAGCACTGTTCAATTGCTTCTGGAGTTAGATAATGTAGAACAAGTGCGAACGGGTGATCTCGCTACTGTCACCTTCCCCTCCCGAGTGTCCCATCCCTGCCCGGGGGTGGTCAGAGATGTCCTGGGTGACGGGACACTGGCCCAGAGCAGTGGCAGCCCCAGGCTTGCAGCCAGCGTGGAGAAAAAGCGCTAACTCCAGCTCAACTCTGCTCCAACTCCTGAGGAACCCGTTCACCGACGGGCCAGGGACCATCAGCTGTACCGCTCGCCTTATCAAATGGCTGTCAGTTATTTTACAGAGGCGAACAATGCACCCCTCTGCTGCATAACCACAGAATGCAGAGTTTTGCGCAGAGTCTCACTACCGTCCCCTTCCCCTCCCGAGTGTGCCATCCCTGTCTGTCGGTGGCCGGAGATGTCCGGGGTGACGGGACACCGGCCCGGAAAAGTGGCGGCCCCAGGCTTAGACAGCGCTTACTCCTGTTCAACTCTGCTCCAACTCCCGAGGAACAAATAAAATTGACTTTGACTTTCCCTCGAGGGATAATTCGGAACAAATAATCACTCTTGCTGGGAGTAGATTTTGAGGTTGCTATTGATATCTTTCACTCACCTTTCTTATCAATATATAAATTTCAGTGGCACGCTTTCCAATTATGAGAAGAATAACTGATGCAAGACATTAATTAACAGAAAAAAATAATGTCGTCATCCTGCACAACTTTTGTCATTAGTTTCACTACTTACAACCAATTTTTTACATTGGGATCACTTTATTTAATTGAATTTACTCAACCAACAAAAATAATTATAAAACATGTTCATGAACATGCTTTATAATTATGACCAAAAAAAATCCTCCAGCAAAGCATCTTTGCTTAGCTAATGTTTGGACATCAAACATTCGTACATAGGGCATACAAAACAGAGATGGGGCAATTAATAGGGAAGATTGCAACAATCAAATTATCGTGAGTATGATTTTTGGATTATAAGTGTGCTGAGAGAGAAAGATAGAAGCAGCTACAGTTACAGGTTAAAGTATTGTAATTAATGGTCACCTTGCAAAGAATCAGAGCTACAAAAACCTGACGGTTTCTGCCTAAATGGTGAGTTCTGCCTAAAGACGTCTGAAGTTGGCAAAGAAGTAATGTTTAGCGTTAAAACAACATATGATGTTTAAAGATAATTATCAAAATATTTTTTTTAAATCACAGTATTGTAGCGGCACCATAATAGATAATGGTCAGGGTCACCAATGTCGGGGTCACCAATGTAGCGGCACCATAGTATTACAGTGCAGTTGAAAAAAAACATTATGTATACTAAAGGACATCTCACCTTTCAATACTTTTTTATTTAAATGCAGTTTCAAATTATATATAATTTGTGTAAAACAATAAACTAAATGCGCAATTGATTTGCTTCTTCACCTAAAAGGACTACTTAGTCCATGGATGGTGGGAAGTTATGTAAACTATAGCAGAAGGAAAGTTAAACTTCGTTAAAAGGAAGTCATCTTAAAGACAGTTGTGAAAAGTCTCACCATTGGTATTAGTTTATTATCGTCACAGTACTGTGACAGTGAAAAACTTTGCTTAGCATGCAAATCATACCGAACAACAGTAGAATCAAACCATACACGAGTACAACAGGTAATGCAAAAGAGAAAAACAGTGCGGAGTATAATGTTGCAGATACAGAGAAAGTGTAGCTTACTTTGTGGCATTTGGTTGAGTTTTAATAAACTATTAAAAAAGTTCTGAATTGTACTGCTGTGTGCTTTATCAGATTTTCCACACACTGACAAGTTTAAAAAGCAAACCTGTTGTGCTGCTGCAAGTAAGAATTTCATTGTTCCATTTCAGCATACAGGTATATGACAATAAAACACTCTCATCTCTTGCCATGTCCATTCAAACTTAAACAAATAGCTGCAGGAAAACAGCCTCAAAGAAAATACTTCCAATAAATAGATGCTGACTGTAAAATTGAATATGATAAATGATAAAGTTCTATTTTTGTCAAGTTGCTATAAAATAAAAAGTGAACATGAATTGAAAACAAATAGTATTAGATAGAAATCTTAAAATGAATTCTACTGAAAATGATTGATAATTAGAATAAAATTCTTAAATAGGTTCCATTATATTCATAATGACTTCTATTAGTAAAACAGAAAATGAGTAATTGCTGTGTAGAAAGTCAATTTAATACAGTACATTACAAAATAAGGACCAGAACATAAAATAAATACCGCACTGTGCCTGTACTGCACCTGTTTAGCCAGTCACAGATTTTGTAAACTACAACCTGTAAAGCTACAATTGGTCTGCTATCCTACCCAGGAGTATAACATTCTGGGTGGCACATCTTGGGGGAAAAAAACCCTTGGCCTCATCTTTTTATATAGCTAATGAGATCTCTTTTATTCCCTGACAATTTCCCTAAACAAAACTGGGCTAGTTACACTGAGTCACTGAATTGGCAATGCATTGTTAGCAGCTGTTTACATTCTTTTGGGATCCCAGCATGGAGATGAAAGAGATGATTTCAACCGATTAATGTAATTATCCCAACTATTCACGTAAGAATAATGTAATTAGAACATTTTTGCAGCTGAAGCCAACTACAGCAGAGATCGCATGGGAAACCAGGAGTCTGCTGACAACCTACTTCCCTTATATTAATACCAGATGCCATGAAATGTTGTTTTTGGAGTGTTGTTTAGGAAATTTTGGTTTATATAATTAAAAATAAAAAGATAACCTACGAGTATACTTAATATAACCAATTATCTAAGCAAAGTGGAATTTATTCAGATTTTTCAAGAGTGGGACAACATGAAATTATGAAATGTTCTTTATTAACTGACAATTATGAGGATGTAAAATGTGGTGGGCAGCAATATACTCTGTGCATCACCAGACGGATGTTGTGACATTGTGCCATGGGTTAAATTGAAAGTGCAGAAACATTAAAAAAAAAACAAGCAGCTAAGCTTTGATAATGTCTATAACCACTGACGAACATTGAAAAAATGTTTGGACAGGTATTTGGATAGGAAAGACAGAGGGATACAAGCTTGTGTAAGAAGGATGCTGGTTTAAACCGAAGATAGACACAAAGAGCGGTAGTAATTCAGCGGGACAGGCAGCACCTCTGGAGAGAAGGAATGGGTGAAGTTTTGGGTCGAGACCCTTCTATTGCATTGGGGTGAGCACAGAAGAGGTGAGTTGAAAGGGGCAGTTTCTGTGTTGTATCTTTCTATGATTCAACGTTATTTTATAAGGGTAGATACTCAGTGATACTTGGAAGTGAACCTGGAGGCCAGTCACAATTAATGATAATACCTATGGGATTGTTCATCACGATTGTCTAAGATGATAACATTTATTCTCACCTTGGAATTCCCTATAGTTGAGGGCTTCATCTACTCTCACAATGGCCCAGAATTGTAATGGCCCACTCAGCTTTGTAGTCGGAGGTGATGTTAAACTTAGACATATGGCTAAGGGCTGCAAGTGTATGTACAATAAGATAGACACAAAATGCTGGAGTAACTCCGTGGGTCAGGCAGCAAAGGAATAGGTGACGTTTCGGCTCGAGACCCTTCTCCACTGATCTGATCTGCATCATCTGATGAAGGGTCTCGACCCGAAACGTCTGATGAAGGGTCTTTTCCCGAAACATTACCTATTCCTTTCATCCAGAGATGCCGCCTGACCTGTGATTTACTCCAGCATTTTGTGTCTATCTTCGATGTTAATCAGCATCTGCAGTTCCTTCTTACACATGTGTACGTATAATAATTGAGTTACATTACACAGTGATAATCTTGATGCTGGCTCTGACATAGTTGATTATATCAACAATTTTACAAAGCAGAATAGTATTTATGCACCATCCCTTTCCATCTCCAATGCCCAGAGAAATTTGTTTATTCCCATCAAATAAGTACGGCAACATTAATTGAAATCCCCAATCATGTCCCACGTCACTGCATTGAATTTTCCACATAACACTAAATAGTACATATTAGGGCTAGTGTTGCTTTAATAGGGCATATGGTTGAGCTCTGTGCAAGCATATACACTACGTAGATATAAGAATAACATTACCTGAGTGCGTCTTTGTAGCATGTTTTTGTAGAAAATCCATCAAAGGAGTAAGAACCTTTTTATTGCAAGGTATTAATTCGTCATCACATTCATAGCACCTGTGAAGTTAAAAGAATGAGATCTATTGAATGCAAACTGTGCTGAATCTACTTCACGAGCAAAACTTATTTTCTTCTGAAGTTCATATAATTGAAGCGCTTGTCTTGCAACTGCAAACAACATCATTTTTTTGCAAAAATGCCTTAGAGGCAAAAACTGCAAAATGCAATTTACATGCAGACACTGGGAACAAATTTGTATTTCTCCGTAAGGTACGTTGTTTATCTCTATTATACTAAAGTTCTTCCCTTTGTTCTTAACCATCTAAATGTCTGTGTGACCCAGGGTTGTGTTGGCTTTCTTTTAATCTCCTTAATTTGTATCTTCTTCGAAAAGCTTGGCCACAGCCTTCCCACTTTCACACATGCTACTCACATTCTCTCTGCCGACCGGATACATATCTTCCTGTTGCATTTCAACCTATATTTTAAAAGTTACTAACTATTTAAAAACATATTCAAAATATTAAAGTTTTCAAAGTTCTAATTTTGAAGGAAAAAAATGCAGACTAACGTCACAATCAACTCGCAAGGCACGGCGGGACATTCCGTGTGGGAGGGGCACTCAAGCTCACCAATGAAATTTTCAAGCTCGGGGCTTGGGATGGGCCCGTGACCGGCGCTGAAAAAGAAGCCGCCGGTGGAACCAAGGCCGAGCCGGGGTCAGGGACGATCCCAGAGATGAAGTCGGGGCCTGGACTGGAGACCATGCAACGGCTGAGCTCACACCTGCAGTCTACAGCTAGGGCCGGGCTGAGTACGAGAACCAGGCCGAGTTCCAGGCCCTGCCACTGCCATCTCTCTCTCTCTGCCTATCACTCTCTCTCTGCATCTCTCCCTGTCCCCCCTCTCTCTGCCGTATCTCCCATCTCTGCTCTCTTTCTCCTCTCTGCCCCCTCTCTCTCTGCACCTCTCTGTTCTCTCTCTCCCTGCCCTCCCATCACTATCTCTCTGCCATCTCTGGGCCCCCCCTCTCTCGCTGCCCTCTCACTCTCTCTCGCTGCCCACCTCCCTCTCTAGGGAGTGGTGAGTATTGGGACCTCCAGGCGAGTGGTGGAGTATTGCGTTTGGGGACCAGCCCTCCCCTCTGACATCTTGCGTTCCCCCTACCCCTCCCTCTCTACCCCCCCTACCTCTCCCTCTCTCTCTCTCTCTCTCTCTCTAAGGAAAATAATGGCAGCGAGTATCAACAGGAGGAACAGGCCTACAATAATGATAAAGCAGCTGTACATTTCTACTTCAGTTTCTGGGCTAATTATTCTCTGCTATTTCCAGGGATATCCAATCTCCTCTACTGATTGAGGGTGTATCATCAAAACTACAAGCTAAATACATATCTACCTGATGTTGGCTCAAGCCTTCAATGGTACTCTATATGTCACATGTACTGAGGTACAGTGAAATTCATTTTTGTATGCAGTTCAGTACAAGTATCGCTACGCATAAGCACTTAGATACATCTTGGATAAGCATCTCAGATACAGTATGTGTACTAGTACACTGAGACAATATACAGAGTCGCCTGATTTGGCACCATTTTGGAGTCCCACAATCTGTGGTTTAACTCAGTGTTATTATTTAATGATAACACAAAGTAAAACTCAAATTCCACTGCACGACTATTCAGAAATCCCAACAGTTTGGTATCTAGGTCACCAGTTGAGGTTATCAATTCTCACGAAGATAGACACAAAATGCTGGAGTAACTCAGCGAGACAGGAAGCATCCCTGGAGAAAATATGTGACGTTTCGGGTTGAGACCCTTCTTCAGACTGGGAGTCAGGGGAGAGGGAGCAAGAGTTAATGGAAGGATAAGGTGTAAAAACAAGAGATCAAAGGGGACGAAGCATGTAGAATGGATCATTGTTAGCTGAGGGGAAAGTGACAACAAGGCATACTACCAGTAACATTTAATCAGGACAGTGAAACTAGTCAAACTAAGATTTTCTTTGAACTTCATCCCCTTGATTTGTTTTCACACCTTCTCCTTATCTCTGTCTCGCTTGCCCCCGACTTTCACTCTGAAGAAGGACCCTCGCCAATGTCTTGCAGAAATATAACATGACTTCCTAACCTCTATACTCAATTGATCGTAGGGCAACGTGCTTAAAGCCTTCTTGATCACCATATCTACCTCTGAGACCACTTTTCAAGGAACTATGTATCTGCACTCCTCGATCCCACTATACAACATTTGATTATGTTCAAAGGTAGAAAGAGAAATTTAGAAAATTGCACAAATTCCTTAAGATCAGTCTATACCAGTATCTGCATTCAAATATTATAAACTTTGATTAACAAATACTGCTTATTAATTATAATTCTTACCAAACAATCCACGACTCCAAACTGACTGCAATACAATGTGGGTCCAAATGAGTAGTGTGGAAATGCCTCAAAGAATGTTGCTCTTGTGAGTTTTGACCACAACCCTAATAACAAGTGCAAGATATAGTCAGTATTCAAAAAAGTGACCATTTTCTTTGTGCGTTAATATAGCAAATTTTATCATTAACTAAACAATAAATGCAGAATCTTGAGCATACTAAATTTAAAGTTTCACCTAAAATGTGAAAATGAACGTCTATGTTAAATCAATACCAACCTCAGCTTATTATACTACTGCTTATCATTGAATCTTATATATTTTAAGACTACACAGAGATGTAATCAGACAGAAATGAACAGATTTTAGGAAAAGTCATTTAAAATTTAGTTAAAGTGGTGAGCCTGCAAGAGAATCTAAATAAAAAAGTACATGTGTAGGAATTCAGACCAAATCAGCGCATGGAACCAAGATGGTACAGCCATTGCAAGAGAGATGTCGAATGCACAAGAACCCAGGATTGAAGGAATGGAAAAATCCAAGCAGGTTAAGCTTATGAAAGTCTGTTGAGTGCAAGCCCATGAAGAGATTTAAACTAGACATGTGATTTTCTGACTATTTAATTATTTCACTTCCTGCCAGTTTTGACACCGCTTACTCTGTTGTTTATTACTCAGCACATTTCTGGCCCGGGTCAATAATTTCCCTTCAATTCTGCAAGCTTAAACTTGCATATGAAAATGTTTTCTAATACATTAGGTTCATACCAATATCAGGACATTCCTCTCATCCCTGGTTCTCATCAAAATCATCAGCTTGAAATATTAACTGATACTTCTTAAACTGCTGAGTATTCCAGTATTTTCAGCTTTTATTTGTGATTTCTAGCAACTGCAGTTTTTCATTTCATGATATTCCCCATGTTAACCACTTTACCCTGTACAAATGGACACCACTGGCAAGGCACCGTTCTTTTAGTACAACGCTGAAGTATACCTAGATTGTAAACACATATTCTAGCAGAAATCGTTCACACGTTTATTTTCTTGATTTGGATGACAAATGACTTTGGATTCAGATTTTAGATGGACCAAAGGACCATTCTAAATAGAATGAGAATAAGATAGGCAAGTGACAGGATAGAAATCAAGCATGGTCTTTCAAAAGGGTGTTGAAGCATTAAATTAGGTACTTCAGGTCCTACTTCTTATGGTATTGGTGACCTTGGAGAAAACTGCCACATGCTGGAAATGCCAGTTCAAGTTTAGAATACCGACTCAAACTAATATCACTACATCTTTAACTGTCTTGCAAGCTTGGAAATCACTCACTTCTGTTAATGTTTTAAAAAACAGCAGTTTCAGATATAAAAACTAAGAAATCGAATAATTTGCTGCTGAAAATTAAACATTAAAAAAATTCAGAAGACTTACAAAATTCAAAGGAATTGCTCATTTGAATGCATATGATGGGTAAGTTTGTAAATAACATGAACATTAGTGGTGTTGATAATGAGGTTAGTCTTAGACTGGAGAATGATATTGATCAGCTGATTAATTGGGCACAACAATGATAGACATAATTTAGTCCTTGTAAGTGTGAGGTGATACAATTTTGGATGTCTGATAAGGGTAGGATATGGACCATGAGTATTGAGAGGAGGAACATTGTGCATGTTCAAAGATTCCTGCAGGTGGCAGCACAGGTAGAAACAGTGATGAAGAAAGCACTTCATCACAACACAGAATATGAGAGCGGAGATGCCTTGGTACAACTTTTAAAAAACTTGATTAGACCAGAGTCCGAATTGTGTGTAGCTTTAGTTGCCACCCACTAGAAAGAACATGATTACAATGGAGAGAGTAAGGAGGTTCAAGGGGATACTCAAGGAACGGCAGGTGCTGGAATCTTGAGCAAAACACCAAGTACTGGAGGAACACAACGAGGCTTGGGGGAAGGAGAGACCATTCTAAATAAATAAGAATAAGATAGGCAAGTGACAGTGACAGACTCTCACACTTCTAGTCTGTAAATTATTCACGGAAATTTGATATCAGTAAACTTGTAAATTTCAACTTTCAAATCTGCAAAAAAACAGGATAAATGTATAACCATTAAGCCAATGTTCAACAATATAATTTGTGGATAAATGTGTTTGATGTGCTAAAAGACCTTGGCTTATTTCAAGCAAGTTCTTTCCCATAAATTGTATTGGAGATTACAAATCTTTTTTTTTAAACCATGGAAACAAAGCAGTTGATTTAAACAATTACCTGATAACCACACTTCAGGCACATCCAAATATTTGGTGAAACTTCTGACTCTTCATCATGTGCTTTCAAAGTTCTGGCACATTCTGCACAAACTGACCAGTGATTGTGGATGACTGCTTTCTTCACTTGGATCAGATCCACCGCTCTGCCTGTATGCTGGCAGGCAGAACCTAAATGCATGATTAAAATAAGCATTAAATCGAGATTTGATTTGACTTGGTTTATACCAACTGGAAAGTATGTATGCGAGACCCCAATTCAAATTGTATAAGTTGTAATTCCAGGGTTTTATTAAACAAATTAAGTAATGATAGTTTAAATGTGTTCTTGTAATGTTCTCAAGTATTTCATAACTCATAATATGGAACTGCTTGAAGTTTTCATCTCATATGCATACGAAATATATGTCGGGTGGTATGACTTTTGATACATTGTATCCTGTTTAGCAGTAGTTGATTGAACAATGTGCTGGAGAAACTCAGCGCTGAGGCAGCATCAATGGAGCTCCATAGATGCTGCCTCACCCGTTGAGTTTCTCCAGCATTTTTGTCTACCTTCGATTGTTCCAGCATCTGCAGTTCCATCTTGAACAATGTGCTGGAGTAACTTAATGGGTCAGGCAGCATCCCTGGAGAACATGGATAGGTGGCGTTTCGGAGAACATGGATAGGTGACATTTCAAAATCTTTCTCCAGACCCAACTCGAAACATCACCTATCCTTGTTCTCCAGGGATGCTGCCTGACCCACTGAGTGTTTCTCCAATACTTTGTATTTGAGTATTAACCAGCATCTACAGTTATTTGATTCTACATTATCAGCTACTGCTGTTAGTTGCATGTTATTCACCAATAAGGGATATTAGGTTAGAAGCTCAATCTTAATTACTTGTATTATTAACAGCAATATAGAAGACATTCTGACTATTACAAGTTTCAAATTATGGCAATTCCAAAAGCTCCTTGTGCCATGCATTAGTCTACTACATATTGCAAGCAAACAAATATATGTTTTGATCCTATCTGCAAATGTCATATATTTTATATTTATATATATTTATGTGTGTGTGTGTGTGCGTGCGCATGTATGTATATAATACATATATACACACACACACATATCTGTCTATCTATCTATCTATCTATCTATGTCTATATCTATATATCATTAAATGCCAGTTTCAAATCTACATGATCCTCAAACATTCTGTGAAAGACAGCAATTTAACCATCAATGTTTAGGAAGGATCTTCAGATGTTGGTTTACGCTAAAGGTAGTCACAAAATTCTGGAGTAACTCAGCGGGTCAGGCAGCATCTCTGGAGAAAAGTAATTGGTAATGTTTCGGGTCCCAACCCAAAACATCACCTATTCCTTTTCTCCAGAGATGCTGCCTGACCGACTGAATTTAACTATCAATGTAATTTAGTCAGTCAATGGTTACATTTCTAATTTGTGGTTTTATTTTAAACTCACACACTTCAAAGCAATAATACCTAATGAAAGCAGATAAAGAACAAATATAATTTCCAGGGCATTATACATCAACTATCAAGTTATAAATAAGTTTGCTATATGAACAATCCTAGTGTCATACTTTTATAAAACATGTTGTGTCCTTTAAGCCACTGACACTTAAAACAGCCTTTGGAACAACTAATGGGCAGCACAGTGCATTCATTTCAATCAAATTAATATAAACAAGCAACATAATAACTAAGAAATGTGATCATTGATTCATCTTAGAAGCTTATACTCAATATATGGGCTGAGCAAATATAAACAATTTGATACAAATGCTTCAATTACTAGATTTATTCAAGATTGAATGTTACAAAAAAGACTCCGTAGAATTATTGGACCCATCTCTGTGCTTAACAACCCTTCGATCAACCAAGTCTGCACTGACTAACCTTTTTAACTAAATCGTACACATATCACATTTTATGGTCCCTGCACTCCCCTCAACCTCCCCCAGAGTATACCAATCATCTAAACACTCAGGGCGAATTTCACAACCAATTTACCAACCAACTCGCACATCTTCGGTAGATGGAAGGAAACAGAGAAAACCTGGAGACACAAAAAAACTGCAGACACTGGAATATTGATCTAAACATAAAGTACTGGAGGAAATCAGCAGATCAAGCAGCATCTGCAGGGGGAATGGACTGACAAAGTTTTGGGTCGGGACCTTTCTTCTACAGGGAGAACTTGCAAAATCCACCTTGACAGAACAAAAGGTCAGAACAAGAGGTCTATGTTGCTGGAGCTGTGTTGCAGTAGCTCCATTTGCTGTTCCAGCTGCCCCACAACCCTAATTTCTTATGCATATTGCTCAAATGCTACCAAACATCTATTCCAACATAAGAGGTACGGAAACTACTATTATTCACACTTATCAGAAGTTTAACAATGTAGTACCCCACAGTATTTTCCAAATCTAAAAGGGTGTTGTGTGGAAATATAATTGCAAAATAGAAAGTTTGTTTTACCCAACACTTCATCTGATGAATCATCATCTTGAGGCTTTTTAGGTCTTCTGCTCTTCTTCGTCATTACAGCATCACCTTGGGAGGATGGATCTTTCACCCTCATCTGTCACTGGTAATTTAACATACCACACAAATATGTAAGTAGGAATGCACCTGTACAATATATACCCCGGGTTGGGGGCAGCCTGTGGCGTCACACACACACTAACCACCCTCCGCCACACACACACTAACCACCCCAGCCACACACACACTAACCCTTCCCTTGATATTATTTTAACATTATTCATTGGCTCCTTTTACCCCATCCCCGCCTTATCCACTGACGCAATGCCCCCAACTCACAGGCGTGTCTAGAGATTGAGAGGGGGTAGAGAGAGAGAGAGATAGGAGCCAGAGACAGAGAGAGGAGGGGGGGAGAGAAGGGGGGGGGGAGAAGGGGGGGGGGGAGAAGGGGGGGGGGGAGAAGGGGGGGGGGGAGAAGGGGGGGGGGAGAAGGGGGGGGGGGAGAAGGGGGGGGAGAAGGGGGGGGGAGAAGGGGGGGGGGAGAAGGGGGAAGGGGGGGGAAGGGGGGGGGAAGGGGGGGGAAGGGGGGGGAAGGGGGGGGAAGGGGGGGGGAAGGGGGGGGGGAGGGGGGGAAGGGGGGGGGGAAGGGGGGGGGAGAGGGGGGAGAGGGGGGGGAGGAGGGGGGGGAGAAGGAGAGGGCGGACTTGAACTCGGCGAGCAGGGCGGACGCTGAGCCGGCGGGACGGACGCTGAGTGCCATATAGAACAATGAAATCCTAACTTGCTGCAGCACAACAGAATATGTAAACATAGTACACTGTAAACAATATATTAATATAATATATATATTAATATAATATATATTAATGATCTGGATGAGGGAATTGAATGCAACATCTCCAAGTTTGCGGATGACACGAAGCTGGGGGGGCAGTGTTAGCCGTGAGGAGGATGCTAGGAGGCTGCAAGGTGACTTGGATATGTTGGGTGAGTGGGCAAATGCATGGCAGATGCAGTATAATGTGGATAAATGTGAGGTTGTCCACTTTGGCGGCAAAAACTGGAGGGTAGACTATAATCTGAATGGTGGCCGATTAGGAGAAAGGGAGATGCAACAAGACCTGGGTGTCATGGTACAACAGTCATGGAAAGTGGGCATGCAGATGCAGCAGGCTGTGAAGAAAGCGAATGATATGTTGGCATTCATAGCAAAAGGATTTTAGTACAAGAGCAGGGAGGTTCTACTGCAGTTGTACAGGATCCTGGTGAGGCCACACCTGGAGTATTGCGTACAGTTTTGGTCTCCTAATCTGAGGAAAGACATTCTTGCCATAGAGGGAGTACAGAGAAGGTTCACCAGACTGATTCCTGGGATGGCAGGTCTTCCATATGAAGAAAGGCTGGATAGACTCGGCTTGTACTCGCTGGAATTAAGGTGATTGAGGGGGGATCTTATAGAGACTTACAAAATTCTTAAGGGGTTGGACAGGCTAGATGCAAGAAGATTGTTCCCTATGTTGGGGAACTCCAGAACAAAGGGTCACAGTTTAAGGATAAGGGGGAAGTATTTTAGGACTGAGATGTGAAGATCATTTTCCACACAGATAGTGGTGAGTCTGTAGAATTCTCTGCCAAAGAAGATAGTTGAGGCCAGTTCATTGGCTATATTTAAGAGGGAGTTAGATGTGGCCCTTGTGGCTAAAGGGATCAGGGGGTATAGAGAGAAGGCAGGTACAGGATACCGAGTTGGATGATCAGCCATGATCATATTGAATGGCGGTACAGGCTCGAAGGGCCTACGCCTGCACCTATTTTCTATGATTCTATGAATATGATAAATGAGAAAAAAAATGTACACACATACTCACAAGTGTACACACACATACACATACTCAAAAAACAAACAATAGCAGTGAAATAATAATAATAGTCTACAGGAGTTCAGAGTTTATTTGAGGTTGTCGTGTTTAATAGCCTGATGGCTGCAGGGAAGAAGCTGTTCCTGAACCTAGACATTGCAGTTTTCAGGCTCCTGTACTGTACCTTCTTCCCAATGGCAGGGGTGAAATAACTGTGTGGCCAGGATAGTGTGGGTTGATGCTAGCTGCCTTTTTTGTGGGGAGGTCAAAGCCGGTGATGGACTGGGCAGTGTTCACAACTTTTTGCAGTCTTTTCCACTCGTGGATGTTCAAGTTGCCAAACCAGGCCATGATGCAACCAGTCAATATACTCTCTACTGTACACCTGCCTGTAGTTCAAGAGAATCCTCTCTGGCATACCGAATCTCTGTAATCTTCTCAGGAAGTAGCGGCGTTGATGTGCTTTTTTTATAATTGCATCATATAAGTGCTGCGGCCAGGAAAGATCTTCGGAAATATGTACGCCCAGGAATTTGAAGTTTTTGACTCTCTCCACCACATAAACAGGATTATGGGTCCTCATCCTCCCTCTTCCAAAGTCCACAATCAGTTCATTGGTTTTACTTATATTGAAATGCTGGCACTATTTGGTCAATCGGCCGATCTCACTTCTGTACTCTGACTCATCACCATCTGTAATTTATCCAACAGCGGTGGTGTCGTCGGCGAATTTGAAGACGGAGTTCGTACTGTGTCCGGCTACACAGTCATGAGTATACAGCGGGGGCTGAGCACGCAGCCTTGAAGTGCTCATGTACTGATTGTTAATGAGGTTAAAGTATTTCTGCCAATTCGAACAAACTGTGGTCTGTGGTTGAGGAAGTCGAGGAAGATGAGGAATCATGCTTTGTCACCTATGCTCACTGGTTATGGTCAATGTCAGGATGTTAAGGATCCAGTTGCAGAGGAGTTGCTGACTCCTATACTCATGGAGATGAGTTTGGTTGGGATTAAGGAGTTGAAGGTGGAGGTATGGTCAATAAATAGAAGTATTATATAGAGGTCTTTGTTATCCATTTAAGTGAGTGAAGGGCCAGGATGCTGGGGACGACAGGCCAACTGCAGTGACTAAAGGCTGCCTGGGAGGCAGAAGTTAATGTGCACTATGATCAGCTCTTAGGGCTCAAGGAATCAAGAGATATGGGGAAAAAGCAGGAACGGGGGTACTGATTTTTGATGATCCACCATGATCATATTGAATGGCGGTGCTAGCTTGAAGGGCCGAATGGCCTACTCCTGCACCTATATTTCTCAAAGCACTTTATGATGTTGGATGTCAGATACTGGTCTTGTTTTTCTTTAGCCCTGGCATGCTAGTGGCCTTCTTAAAATAGATAGGAAAATCAAATAGGGCGAGGTTAAAGATATCTAAATACTTCTGCCAGTTGGTCTGCGCAGATCCTCGGAGCCCTGCTGGCAGCTCCATCCCGGCCAGTTGTATTCTGCAGGTTAATTCTCAGGAAGGCTATTCTGACATCTGCAACAGTGACCACTGGTACAGGAACACCCTAGACTGTTGGGGCGGATGACATTATTCCACCAACATTCTGTTGAAAGTGAGCATAGAATATCTTGAACGGTGCAGAGAGACGTGTTGTTGTCAGCGATACTGCCTGATTTCACTTTGTTATCCGTTATAGCATGCAAGTCCATGTGGTTATTCCATGACTCTGACTTTGCCCTGAACCTTCCCGAGCAGGACCGGAAAACCCGTCGGCAGACTACTATCCCTGTCCCTCAAGTGCCGAGGGGAATGACCCAAGGAGTGGCCGCCACAGTATGAGATAATATACAAAGGGAGAGTAACATGATAAATGGATAAATGATGATACAGAGCTGAGGTGGTCAGAGAGATCTTGAAATGGATGTTGATGTCAAGATCCCTATGTAGATAGGTACATTAGGTAGTTATGAGGGAAGGTATGTGAAAATACCCTGCTAACTTTGAGCAGTTGAGAGGAGCAGCATGGGAGATTTTTAAAAACATCAGTTAGTGAGATCAGTATTCCAGAGCTTTAGGAATTCGATTCAGAGATAATGTCCACCCTCACACAGTCATTTGCTGAAGGATTTTAACCCAAGTAAATCTGGGTTAAATAGCTAGATCAGGAATGGTAAATTTTATACCTATTAAGACTGTCAAAAATCCACCGGATTCATTTATATCATTTGAGGAAATAAATATCTGCCAACATATCTGTGACTCAGGACTCAATTATTCCTACCCAACCTCTGAAATAGCCCAGGAAATAACACACTTGAGAAGGAAATCAACATTGGCTAATGGGAGGCCATGACGTTCACATCATGTGAATGAATAAAATTCAGAAAACGAAACATGTCACTACACAATTTGTTAACATGTCATCAGAGCATCTAAAACTTCACAGCGATATGTCAGTATGGACGTTAGAACAAGTACCTATTGCAATTATCGTCATTATATTAGTAGCCACTTGAACGAGAACACACAGGGCCATGGTCTGGATGCAAAACCAAGGTGGCAGAGCAACTTGATTTGTTTTTAAATCTCAAAAGAATTAGATTCAATCACGATAAATGGTCCAGATTAAATAAACCACGTTGATTTTATGCGCAGTGTTGCCTTCAAACTGTGTAGTTTGTATTATGCTGCCTGCCAGCTATGCTTGCACAGTGCATTGACCAAAATGCTGGAATAACTCAGCGGGACAGGCAACATCTCTGGAGAGAAGGAATGGGGGACGCTTCGGGTCGAGACCCTTGCGACTCACTCACCGACTGCAGGGGCTGGGACCCCTGAGCCTGCTCTCGGTGCCCGGGCACGGATTCACTGAGCCACAGCCGCCGCTCGCTGTCTTGTTCCCGGAAGAGAAGAGTCGCAGAGCGCGGTTCCGGGGAGGGGAGTCAGGAAGGAAAGGGCCTGGACTGGGCCTGGGCCTGGGCCTCGACCACAACTTCTCCGCCTTCCCGCACTGGCAGCGATGTGACCGCTCGGATCCGCGCATGCGCCCGCTCCGTCAAGGAGACATGATCCTCGGCTGCTGGCTGGTTCCGCTCTCCCACGCATGCGCCCACCGCCCGCTCCGTCAGGTGGCTCCACGCATGCGTTCGTCGCCCGCTCCGTCAGGTGGTGGACGCCGGCTCCCCTGCGGCTCCACGCATGCGCTCGTCGCCCGGTCCGACTCTCAGCTTCAGGCCGGTCACACTCGCCCGCGCATGCGCTCACCGCCCGCTCCCGAAGCGCGGCTGGGCGGAGTGGAACTGAGCCGAGTCCGTCCGAGCTTGTCCGAGTGGGGAGAGCCGAGCCGAGCGTGGCCGGGCGGGGAGCCGAGCTTGTCCGAGTGGGGAGAGCCGAGCCGAGCCGAGTGTGTCCGGGCGGGGAGCCGAGCTTGTGGTCGAGCATGTCTGGACCGAGCCTATCCGAGTGGGGGGATAGGGTTCGTCTGGGTCCGGGCGGGACGTGGACGTGAGTGGTTTCAGGAGTCATGGCTGGCGTGGCCGGCTTGGTGACGGCGCTGCTACTGCGGACAGTGAGCCGGGGGTGGGCTGTGGAAATGTGCCGCCAGCAAAGGAGGTGTTGGGGTGAGTAAAGAGGGGGGCTGAGCCTCACTGATTGTGTAAACCCATGCAGAGAACATGCTGGAAGGTCAGGCCGCACCTGTGGGAGACTCAAAATGCTGGAGTAACTCAGCAGGACAGGCAACATCTCAAGGTTCCTCGTCTCCACCAAAACGGAGACTAGTCAAGAATGTTTTGTTGTGAGCGAATGGCATGTTGGCCTTTATAACAAGAGGAATCGAATATAGGAGCAAAGAGTTCCTTCTGCAGTTGTACACAGCCCTAGTGAGACCACACCTGGAGTATTGTGTGCCGTTTTGGTCTTCTAATTTGAGGAAGGACAAATTAGAAGTTTCCTGCATCTAGCATGTCCAATCTCTTAATAATTTAATATGTTTCTATAAGATTCCCTCTCATCCTTCTAAATTCCAGTTTATACAAGCCCAGTCGCTCCATTTTTTCATCATATGACAGTCCCGCCATCCCGGGAATTAACCTTGTGAACCTACACTGCACTCCCTCAATAGCAGGAATGTCCTTCCACAAATTAGGAGACCAAAACTGCACACAATACTCCAAGTGAGGTCTCAATAAGGCCCTGTACAACTGCAGAAGGCCCTCTTTGCTCCTATACCCAACTCCTCTCATTATGAAGACCAACGCCATAGTTGTTCCCATTCACTCATCGACCAGATAACTTTGTTTCCAGTTTGAAGCCTGGTGACCCCGGGTAACCCTCCCAGGAACACCCTCCCCCATTGGGTGTCACTTTTCAAAATTTGACATTATGGACTTATAAGAGGGAAACTGTGTTTTAACCGACGTACTGAAATGTATGCAGGATATAACTGGTGGAATGGACGGGGAGCCAGTGAATGTGATGTATTTGGCTATTTCAGAAATCCCGAGCTAAAATCCTGCAATAGAGATTAGTGTGCAGATTGGGGAAGGGCTGCAAATTAGAAGATGAACAGTAGAAATGAATGGGCCTTTTGGGTTGGCAGACAGTCATGTGAGATACTGAGAAATTAGTGCTTTGGGCTCAGTATTAGAGATAATGACTTACTTGAATGAATGAATGAATTTTATTATCACATGTGATGTCACAGTGATATTCTTTGTTTTGCATAACCAAGGTATGCAAAGATTTTCCACATAAAGGGCACTGATAAAGTTACAAAGTATCCTGCACAAGGTCCTCCTTTGTTATTACCCCCTCACGGCGGTTCCCCCACGCCAAGTCCTCTTGTTCTCGACGATGCATCCTCCGGCTCCCATGTAGCCGACCTCGACAGCCACTAACCTCATTAACTGCCGACCCGGCCTCCTCAACAACTGCCACTGGAGCCACTCCGGACACCTCCGCGGTGCCAATCCAAAGTCCGGCAGCAGGGCTCCACCAATACAGAGAGCAGCTGCGGGGATCGCCGCCCAGCTTCTTCGCGGCCTCTTGGGAGGCTTCTGCTGCTCGCGGCCTCCTGGTAGGACCCTGGACCATGACCCCATAGATGAGGACCAGGCGACCATCTCGCAGAATGACCCTCTTTCCGATGCGGAAAGGTCTGTACACAACCGGGGGTCCTTACCTTTGATCCCTTCTGCCCTCACCTCAACGAGTTCCAGGTCCGCCATGACGTATAGCTTTTCTTCCGTCTCCTCTGCCTCCATGCCTTTTTCCAGGGAAATGTGTCATCACCGCCCAGTGACAACCCCTTTTCTCGGCTCCACCGGTCCCCCTCCTCTTTGACACCCCTGGATATCTCTTTTTACTTTTAACTGCCGGTGTGACATCAACCATCTCAAATTCTCCACTCCCTGACCTACTCTAACCTCACCCCCTTTGAACTTGCATCCATTCTGCAGCAACCCTGACATTATCATTAAACCTGCCGACAAGGGAGGTGGCATAGTAGTCTGGCAAGCTGAGTCCACCGCGCTAAGGCCAAGCGCAGCTCTTGGACACTCCTCCACCCCCCCCCCCCCCCCCCCCTCTCCCCCCAGCCTCTCTACTTCCTCCTCATAGCCACCCAGATTTGTAACAGCAGCAAACTTGAATACAGGCACTCCTCGACTTGCATAACAGGCGAATTATGTAAATCCACACTTACGTAAGCGTTCATTGAGCCCACTGATGCTCCCATGGTCTCCACATCAGAGCTCCCCCATGGTCTCCACAGAAGTCCACAGTATTTTTTTCATCACTTAATATATTTTTTCCCCAGTCATATTATCTCCACTCCACATGAAGGATTTGCTGTTTTGTCCTAACGTAACAACAAACATCCAAGTAATTTGTCAGCGTAGGCATTGGGAAGTCCCAGCAAATCCATGTTTCAGCAGCATAATGTAGTGACACATTCGCTAACATGAATCATTCAATGAACTCTGTCCTTCTGCATTCAAACACCCAGGTGCAGAAGTGCTGAACTTTCTGGAATTTGTGCAGGTAAAGGCGCACAGTTCACCGAAGAACTGCTGTCATAACCAAGCAAAGCATGGGCCAGTACTTCAGTCTAACAACGTTTTGGAGCTGCTAAAATCTTAACTCTCAACAAATACTGCCTGATCTGCTGAAGATTTAGTTTAAGTCATAGTATTTAACTGTTGTCAGTATACCAATTGCAATACAATAAAAATTGCCTTCCTAATTATTATTTATAAATTTGTGATCTTTGTCAAATGCTCTTTTATATAATGCTCTGTTTTTCATTGTATTTTGGTTATCAAGTGAGCTCTGATATCGACAAACCTTCTAAGTTTGTATTGCCACATTTGCAATCAACCATATGAAATAACAAATGTAATTTAAAGTTATGAAACTTTTTGTTCATTTTTGTTATTTAGCTCCCATTTCCCTAAGCCAACCCAAAACCTATAGCAGTGTCTGTGTGGATCTCTCCGAGGCCGTCTCCTACCAGGAATTAAAAAAGCTGCTGAAATCAAACAAAATATTTTTGATCGATGTCCGAGAACCCTGGGAGCTCACAGAATATGGGCAAATTCCTGGCTCTATAAATGTACCACGTAAGTATACCATTATGGGTGTGAGCCATCTGTTGGTATATTGTAATTTGCATAACAAATGTATTGAGAATATCTGAATGATGCATGAAATTGTATTAAATGAACTGTATGTGTTGACAAATTATTTAAGTTTGAGCCATTGAGCTAATGCTGAAGTTATACAATAACTTTATCAGGCATTACCAAGAGTATCAGGTACAGATCTGGTCAGTGCTGGGTTAGTGGATCATGATAATAATTAATTCATTTTTATCAAGCACTAATTATCAATGTTATCCACTTGTGTGCCATGACCAGTGAGATATAATAGAAAACAATGCCTGAGAAATATGATTCCATGAGGAATAACTAAAATGCTAAAATTGTTCAGTCTTGAAAGGAGAGCACCAAGAGAATCTCCTTGAAGTTTAAAAGATGCATTACATCTAAAGCATTGTTTTCAAGGGGATTGTAGAACAGAAAAAGAAGAGCACACATCATTGCAAAGGTAAACTGTGCCAAATTAGACCAAGAGCAGGAAAAGACGTGCGGCTTGTGGGTAAGAAGGATATAATTTTAGATGGTCTTCTGCAAGAATGAGAATAAATATAATAATATTATAATAGTGTATTAGCAAATTCTCTAAGCTTAGCTTTATACAATAGATTCAGGATTTTCATTAGAACCCAATTGTTTCATTAATTTAACTGCATTTGGGTATGCTTAGAAAATTTTAGTGCTTACAAATTTTTTTAATGCCTTTCAGATTGGCATTTTCAAATATAATATTATGAATCCACATATGGCACTAGTATTGAGAGATGTCCAAAGATGAAGATCATTTTATTAACAAAAGAGCTCTTATTAGATAGAGCTCTTAAAGATAGTGGAGTCAGGGGATATGGGGAGATGGTAGGAATGGGGTACTGATTGTGGATGATCAGCCATGATCACAGTGAATGGCAGTGCTGGCTCAAAGGGCCGAATGGCCTACTCCTGATCCTATAGTCTATTGTCAATTGAATCTTAAATTTTAAAATGCTAAAAGCACAAGTAGTGTAACGATCTCTGAATATCCTCCAAGTGAAACAGAAGATGCTCGGAGGTCTTAATTGGATAGACAAGAAAAGGATGTTGCTATTTGTAGCAAAATCTGCGAGTAATAGCCAATGCCTCTGAATTCTTGGGATGTCGGGACTTTCATGTGAAGAAAGACTGGATAGACTCGGCTTCGAATTTAGAAGATTGAGGGGGGATCTTATAGAAACTTACAAAATTCTTAAGGGGTTGGACAAGCTAGATGCAGGAAGATTGTTCCCGATGTTGGGGGAGTCCTGAACAAGGTGTCACAGTATAAGGATATGGGGGAATTCCTTTAGGACCGAGATGAGGAAAACATTCTTTACATAGAGAGTGGTGAGTCTCTGGAATTCTCTGCCACAGAAGGTTGTTGAGGCCAGTTCATTGGCTATATTCAAGAGGGAGTTGGATGTGGCTAAAGGGATCAGGGCATATGGAGAGAAGGCAGGTACGGGATACTGAGTTGGATGATCAGCCATGATCATATTGAATGGCGGTGCAGGCTCGAAGGGCCGAATGGCCTACTCCACCTATTTTTCCATGTTTCTATGTTTCTAATACAGTTCCACCCACTTAATATAGCAGAGTTGCAATTCTTGTTTTGATATTTTACGTCTTTGGAATATGCATGGTTTTACCTGTAATGTTTGGTGTGTTGACAATGTTTCACATCTGGAATTTTACAACCCTACCTTTACATAAATAAACATGAAACATTTTAACTTATTTTTGTAATAAAATTCAATCTGTTTGAAAGTAGCCAGTGGAGAGCAGGAAACAAAGCATTGTCTTTGATATGTGGTGATTTTTTTTAAAACAAAAATATCATCACTGTTTACAGATATTATATTAGTTGAAATGTTTACTCTTTTTATCTCATTTGCCTAAAGTTGACCAAGTGGAACATGCCTTGCGTTTGGATCCCAAAGGTTTTATGGAGACCTACAATGGGCTAATGCCAGCGACGTCGGATAAAATTGTATTTTCATGTTTGGCAGGAGTCCGGAGCAAAAAAGCTTTAGATACTGCTGCATTTTTAGGGTACAGTAGGTGAGTACAGTACCAGCAACTCAGTAATTGTTTTTTTTTGTTTAGTTTTACCTCCATCAAAGTGCTGGAATAGGACTGAATTCATAGACTGTTACAGAACAATATTTACAACGCGAAGTGCTGGAGGAACTCAGCGGGTCAGGCAGCATTTCTGATGAAAAAGGGTGGGTGACGTTTTGAATTGGGATCAATCTTCATATTCCAGTGATGATGTCTAACCCACTGAATTAGACTAGCACTTTGCGTCTATTTTTGGTATAAACCAGCACCTGCAGTTCCTTATTTCCAAAATTGACAACACCACTGTTCAAGATAGGAAGGAGACGAGCATTGTGAAACTACATGCCGTTTATTTTCTTTTGGGAAATTCCTGGAATTCATTATTAAGTAATGTCCTGGGGGGGGGGGTCCATTATATGATTAAGCTAGGTCAAAAGCAAAATAGTGTTTTAAATAGTTATGTGACTGGTAGGTTAGGCTTAAAGGGAGCCATTGGATTTTGAGGCATATGTAAAGAGGCCACACAAAAGATACGGGCTGATGCAATTAAGCAGAACCTATTATTTATAATGGAAAAAGGATTGGTTAATTAAGTGCAGATAGAGTTGAGATAAATACCTCGTGTTTAGATTGGCATGCTGTGATCAGTGGAGATCAGTTGAGATCACTGTTGGAATTTCAGCTATGTGCAGTCATGTTAATCCATAGATAAGTGTAATATATCCAAGCCTGCTGCCGATAAACTGTGCTTAAACTGTTCTTGACTCTACCAACATTGGGAAAATTTTTCCTGCAGCTACCCTGTATAATCCTCCAAGAAATATATATGTTTCTATACAATCCCCTCTCATCCTTGTTAATTCCAGTGAACACAAGCCCAGTCGACCCATTCTTGCATCATACGTCAGTTCCAACATCCCGGGAATTAACCTGGTGAACCTACGGTGCACTCCCTCAAGAGCAATTTTATGTCCTTACTCAAATTAAGAGACCAAAATTGCACGCAATACACCAGATGCGGTACAACTGCAGTAGGACATCCTTGTTCCTAAACTCAAATTCTCTTGCAATGAAGGCCAACATGCCATTGGCTTTCTTCACTGCCTGCTGTACCTGCATGCTTACTTTCAGTGACTGATGTACAAGCACACCCAGGTCTCGTTGCACCTCCCCTTCTCCTAATCTGACACCATTCAGATAATAATCTGCCTTCCTGTTCTTGCCAGCAAAGTGGATAACCTCACATTTATCCACATTATACTGCATCTGTCCACTCACCCAAACTATCCAAGTCATCCTGCAGCCTCATAGATTCCTTCTCGCAGCTCACACTGCTGCCCATCTTTGTGTTATCTGCAAACTTAGAAACGTTACATTTAATTCCCTCGTCAATATATATTATAAAGAACTGGGGTCCCAGCATCGAGCTTTGCGGCATCCCACTAGTCGCTGCCTGCCTTTCTGAAAGGGACCCATTAATTCCTACTCTTTACTTCCTGTCTGCCAACCAGTTCTCTATCCATGTCAATACCCTATCCCCAATACCATGTGCTCTAATTTTGCACACTAATCTCTTGTGTGCAACCTTGTCAAATGCTTTTTGAAAGTCCAGATACACCACATTCTCTGGCTCTCCCTTATCCATTTTACTTGTTACATCCTCAAAAAATTCCAAAAGATTAGTCAAGCATGATTTGCCTATCATAAATCCATGCTGACTTTGACCGATCCCGTCACTGCTTTCCAAATGCGCTGCTATGACATCTTTAATAATTGACTTGAGCATCTTCCCCACTACTGATGTAAGGCTACCAGGTCTATAATGCCCCGTTTTCTCTCTCCCTCCTTTCTTAAAAAGTGGAGTTTCATTGCCTACCCTCCAGTCCACAGGAACTGATCCAGAATCGAGAGAACATTGTAAAATGATCACCATTGCATCCACGATTTCTAGGGCCACCTCCTCGAGTACTCTGGGATGCAAACCATCAGGCCCTGGGGATTTATATGCCTTCAGTCCCAACAGTTTACCTAACACCATTTTCTAACTAATGTTGATTCCCTTCAGTTTATAATCATAATCATACTTAATTGTCCAAGTATGTTTTGCACCATACGAGGAATTTGATTTGCCATACTCTCATACCAATAAAAAGCACCAGAACACGCAAAATACATTTTAACATAAGCATCCACTGCAGTGACTCCTCCACATTTCTCACTGTGATGGAAGGCGAAAAAAAGTTCAATCTCTCCCTCCTTTGTCCTCCAGCGGTCTGGGGCCTCTAACCTTCCATTGACGGAACGATCTTACTCCCTTAGCCGATGGTTGGACCTCCGCATCGGGGCGATCAAGCTCCTGCATCAGGGGGGAATCTTAGCTCCCCCACGATTTACCCTTGGTTGGAGCGATGTTAAAGTCCGTTGGAGCGTCGATCCCAGGCAAGGAATCGGCTCCGTTGTTAAATCCACGCCCCGTGGTGGGGCTCAAAGTCAGTCCCGAGCAAGGCCTCCAGCTCCATGATGTTAGACCGGAGATACGATCCGGTAAAAAAAATTGCATCTCCGGGAAGGTAAGAAATTGAAAAAAAGTTTCCCCCTCGCCCACCCCCTACATAAAACAAACCACAGAAAATTAACACAAACTTTTTAAACACTAAAGGTAACACACAAAAAAGACGAAAAGGACAGACAGACTGTAGGCGAGGCTGCCATCGAAGCGCCACCCGGTGGAATGTTCCTCCCTCCGACTAGATCCTGGGTCCCCTAGTATTTGGATTTGCATTTATGTCTTTCTTAGTGAAGAGAACCAAAGTACTTGTTTAACTATTCTGTAATTTCCTTGTTTCCCATTATAAATTCACCTATCACTGACTGACTGTGAGGGACCTACATTCGTCTTAACTAATCTTTTCCGTTTTACATACCTATAGAAACTTTTACAGTCGGTTTTTATATTTCCCGCAAGCTTTCATGCTCCTTTTCCCCGCTCTTAATTAACCACTTCGTCCTCCTCTGTTGAGTTCTAAATTTCACCCAGTCTTCTCGTTTGCCGCTTCTTCTGGCCAATTTATATGCCTCTTCCTTAGCTTTAACATTATCCTTGACTCCCCTTGTCAGCCACAGTTGAGCTGCCTTCCCAGTTTCATTTTTTCACCAGATAGGGATGAACAATTTCTGGAGTTCATCTATGCGGTTTTAAATGTTTGCCATTGCATCTCCACCGACCCTTTAAGTATAATTTGCCAGTCTATCTTAGCCAATTCCTGTCTCACATGGGTGGAATCCCGGGGGGGGGGGGTACCTTTGAGAGGTGGGGGACAATCCTCCCCCATGTTTTGTAATCCGGACTTTATCAGAAGCTTTCTAAGAGCTGAATCGGCCCGTTCGCGGGGTCTATCAGCGCCCGGCGCAGCTTAAAATCAAACTGCTGCATCGAGGCTCCCGATGTTGAAGCCGATGAAAGCCCCCGCGAACGGGCCCATTGAAGCCGCACGATTTGGGGCGGGCGAAGTTGCTATTGCTGGAGTTCGGAGTCGGTCACCAACCAGGTCAGCTCCCGATGTTACCATCCACAGGGCCCCCGGCCGAAGCATCGCGTGTGAGCGTCTGGGTGTGCGAGCGCGCGGCCGCCAAGAAAATGTCCCCCACCCCCCCATCTTTTGATAGCGATTTCCGTGCCTGCTGTCTCATACCTTCAAAGTCTCCTTTATTCAAGTTCAGGACCCTAGTCTCTGAATTAACCATGTCACTCTCCATCCTAATGCAGAATTCCAGCATATTATGGTCACTGTTGACTAAGGGGCCTTGCACAACAAGATCGCTAACTGATCCTTCCTCATTACACAGCCTAGGTTGGCCTGCCCTCTAGTCGGTTCCTCTACATATTGGTTTAAAAACCCATCTCGTATACATCCAGGAAATCTTCCTCCTCAGCACTTTTACCAATTTGGTTGGCCCAATATGCAGATTAAAATCACCCATGATAACCGCTGTACCTTTGCTGCACTCATCCCTAATTTCCTGCTTGGTGCTGCCCCCAACCTCCCTACTGCTGTTTGGTGGTCTGTATACCACTCCAACAAGCATTTTCTGCCCTTAGCTATTTCGCAGTTCTACCCATACCGATTCGATAGCATCCAAGCCAATGTCTCTCCTTGCTATTGCATTAATCTCCTCTTTAACCAGCAATCCCACCTCTTCCTTTCTGTCTATCCTTCCTGTATATCGAATATCCCTGCATGTTTAGCTCCCGCCTTGGTCACCCTGGAGTCATGTCTCCATAATTCCAACTATCATATTCCTTAACTACTAACTACTAACTTCAAATCATCCATCTTATTTTGAATGCTCCTTAGTTTTCAGGTTAGTTTTTTTTAAATCTCCCTTCTACCTTTTGCTTCTGTCCTCATTTTATGGCCCTCTGTCTCCTTGCATTGGGTACCATCCCCCTGCCCTGTTAACTTCTCGGCCACATATTCAGGTCCCCTATCTCCCTGTTCCTACCCTCACTAGCACGAGGTAATGGAAGCAAACCAAAGATAACCACCCTAGAAGTCTTGTTTTTCAGCCTCCTACCTAGTTCTCTATACTCACATTACAGAACTTCCTTCCTCTTCTTACCCTTATCATTTGTGCCTACATGCACAACTACTTCCGCCTGCTAACCTTCCCTCTCAAGGATGTTCTGAAGTCAGTCTGAGTCGCCTTCGACCCTGGTACCAGGGAGGCAACACACCATCCTCGAGTTTCGCCTGTCACCATTTGTGGAACGTAGCATATTGCTGTTTATATAAATGGATGTTGTGTGATTTTACCGCTTAGTAGGAAATACCGATTAGCTTGTATGAAATGTGTAATCTTCATGTAAGATAATTACTGCATTTCCAGCACAATTGCCGTATTTGAGAAGCAATCCAGCATTTTCAGTGCTTTTGAGAATTTTAGTTATATACAGCGTGAAAACAGGTCCAACCTGCCCTCGTTTGTCCCATATCCTGCTTAACCTTTCTTGTCCATGTACCTGTCCAAATGTCTTTTAATTGTTTTTATGGTAACCTGCCTCAACATGTGCTCATTCCACATACTCGCTACCCTCTGTGTGCAGAAAATTGCCCGTCAGGTTCCTATTAAATCATTCCCCTCTTATCTTAAATCCCATCCTCTATTTCATGATTTCCTAACACTTCCTACATTTCTTAGGATATGGATGAGAGATGATCCTTTAGAGGTATATAAGGTCCTGAATTTTGATGTGATGTGATCCTATATTCGGCCAAATAAATACCATTCACGAATTAATGTTTTTCTCTTATAGCATAGTAGCAGGGGATTAAATAACTGATCACTGTTTTGTGTTTCAGAGCTGTACATTTCCCCGGTGGTTGGGAAGAATGGGAAAAACGTGAACTTTCCAAGCAAAAAGGATGAGCTGTTTCAGGCACTTCTCATGGAAAGAATTCCCAAAATGTATGAAAAAATAAATCTAAAAATGAAAGCTGGTGTGCCTAGTTTAAAATATGATGTGAGGTAATCGTGGTCAGCAAAATTACATTTAAATTTTTAATTTTTTTTTCCTGATCATTTGATATATTACCTTTTATTAAGAAAATTGCATTGTGCATAGTTGGTTAGTTTACGGGATTAACTAAAAGTAGTAATGATGGCATAATTAATGAATGTCAGTGAGTATTGAAGGTAGATACCAAATGATGGAGCAACTCGGCGGGTGAGGCAGCATCTCTGGAGTAAAGGAATGGGTGACATTTAGGGTCAAGACCCTTCTTCAGACTGAGGATTGTCAGTGTATTGTTTGGAATTGAAGCCTGAGGAAGGTAAATGAACCAGCATTTGCTGATTTTAGCACAAAGCACATATTATATATTAATGCGTTGGGGAAACGGGTGAGTGGTGGAATATTGCCTTGGGGAACGGGTTGCGTTGGGAGACCAGGCCTCCCGTGTGACAGGAACCCAAAGGGTCCCACCTGGTCTAGTATATTAATCTAAAAGCAAAATGTTGCAGCATGGGGAAATCTGAAATAAACTCCTGGAACTAGTCAGCAGACCAGTTAGTATAAATGGTGACAGAAAGAAGATATTAGCACCTGTGGAGTTAACATCTTCGGTCAGTGGCCTTTTGTTACAACCAATGGAAAATGATTAGCATGAAATGTTGATAGTATTTCTCTCTACATAGATGCTGCATGCTGTTCACAGTGACATTGAAAGTGGTGCTGCCTAATCAGTTATATGACCTGGATTCACTCTTCACTTGTCTGTGTAGAATTTGCATGTGGGTTCCCTACTTTCCCATGTCCTCTGGTTTCCCTCCTCTGACAAATTAACTGCTGCAAATTATTCTTTGCCTAGATGGATGATAAGGGAATCAGGATAGTGTCGAAAGAGAATGGACAACAAGGAGAAAATTGTGAGGATGCAATTATTCTGAGAGTGAGGTTATGCTTGATGGGCCAAACAGCCTCCTATTTAATACACCCAAAATAGGCTGAGTACTTTCCGCATTATTTTGTTCGTGTCTCTCCAATTCTCAGGTTTTCTTCGGATACCTGGAGTATCCATCAAAGAAAGGTCCACATCAACTCTATTTCTGCTCCATATAAGGTCCCTCTCCTTCTAAGTATATGCATTTTAAAGCTATTTTATTTGTGAAAGCTAGTTGATTTAATAAACTTAATGATTACCACATTCTTTGCAGTGCATGTTAATGTTTACATGTTTCACCTATGCTTTAAATCAGTTAGCAAACTGCTTGAATATTTTTGTCACTGAAATTCCTGGAAATTATTTACTATGAATGTAAGTTTTAGTTAATGTTTTGTTATCAGAATTGCTTCATGATGGCTTTCCTGTGAACCAAGAAAACGATATGTGCTATTTTTACGTTTATCTTTCCTTAATTACCTCTGCAGCCAAATCATAATTTTCTTTCACATCATCACACTCGGCTTGTACCAACTGACAGACAGCATATCCATTGAACAAATTAGATTAGTCAGTAGTGTAATGTTTGAAAGCCACATGTAACATCTAAAGGGTCACATTTATTATCAGCGCAAAGATTTGTTAAATAAAAATAATTGATTTTCCAATGTTGGCCTTTGCAGGATTTTTTCATCAGTTGGAACTAGCATTTGAGCACTGCACATAAGCAGTCATTATAATATTTTCTATGGCCAGGTTTTATTACCAATAATTAATTATAATTTTAGTACAATTCCATTAATACTCAGATTACAATTCAATTAACAAATTGGCAGTTGAATTTTTATAAATATCATTTGTTTGGGTGCCTTGAAGGCCATTCTTTCTTCCTCCCCTATATTCCATAGTATTGTTAAATACCAACATGTAGCAAGAAGGTAGCTGATTTTTTTTTTTAATTTGATGGATTGGTTGGGTGCAAAATATGTGGTAATTGGAAATGCACATGCAGGAGATTTTGAAACTGGGACCAATTTGTAGAATTGAGGGTGTGTCTGGTTTAGGGATTATCCTCATGAGAAAAGGTTAAACAGATGAAATCTGTTTTATGTTTATAAATTGAAGATCTTGTGGAGGCTTGACAGGATAGAAGCTGAGAGGATATTTTCTTTGGTAAGTTAAATGTATAAATAGGAGAGATCATCTTGTGAGACAGAATTAAGAGATGTTTTTTAGAGAAATTTAGACCATTGGATTTTGAGTCTTTGCAGTTCCATTCTCGAGAGCTTGGAGTTAAAAATATTCAAGGCTGAGATAGATTTTTGCTTAGAGAAAGCAAGGGAAACGTGGACCAGTCTGAAAAGTTGGTTTGATGCCAACATCACAGCAGCAGAATGAGCAGCAAATGCTGGTTTTGGTCACTAACCTGTCTCAGGAGAGAGATTAAGGAAAATTAAGATAAGTGATGAGATAACTCAGCCAATGTGGATTTTAAAGTAGGGTGGATGGGCCAAGGAAAACTTGTTTTGACTTACCAGCCGCTTTGAGTGGCTGGTAAGGTCTGTGAAGGATCCACAGACTTAGTGCAGGTATACACAAGGTAGTGCTTTCTTCCATTGTTTTCGCTCAACCACTGTCTGCTCCAGAAGAAATGCCATCCAGAAGGAGACTGTGCTTAATGAAAAAAGGTACGCCCTCTTGGGAACTGTTGGGGGAAATGCCGCTTCCAGTCTGAGTGGCGGACACCTCGGAGGCTTCAATCCTAGAGATGGGACTCGACTAGCGATTCCGACGTCAGGCAGAGCCATAATGGTGGGTGACTCCATTGTTCGAAGTGCGGACAGGAGATTCTGTGGTGGCAGACGTGAGGATGGTCTGTTGCCACACTGAATTCAGAACATCCTCGAGAGGGAAGGTGAACAGCCGGCAGTAGTTGTGCACGTAGGCACAAATTAGATCGGGAAGAAGAGGAAGGAGGTTCTGCAACGTGAGTTCTGAGAGTCAGGAAGAAGACTGAACAGCAGGACTTCTAGGGTGGTTCTCTGGTTGTCTTCCAGTGACTAGTGGGGTATCGCAAGGCTCGGTGCTGGGACCGCAGCTATTTACAATATACATCAATGATTTAGATGAAGGGATTCAAAGTAACATTAGCAAATTTGCAGATGACAAAGCTGGGTGGCAGTATGAACTGGGAGGAGGATGCTATGAGAATGCAGGGTGACTTCGACAAGTTGGGTGAGTGGGCAGATGCATGGCAGATGGGGTTTAATGTGGATAAATGTGTTATCCACTTTGGTGGCAAAAGCAGGAAGGCAGATTACTATCTAAATGCCATCAAGTTGGGAAAAGGGGACGTACAACGGGATCTGGGGGTCCTTGTTTATCTGTCTATGAAAGTACCTATGCATGTACAACAGGCAGTGAAGAAAGCGAATGCATGTTGGCCTTTATAGCAAGAGGAGTTGAGTACGTATAAGATTATTAAAGGTTTGGACACACAAGAGGCAGGAAACATGTTCCCGATGTTGGGGCCACAGTTTAAGAATAAGGGGCAAGCCATTTAGAACGGAGATGAGGAAACACTTTGTCTCACAGAGAATTGTGAGTTTGTGGAATTCTCTGCCTCAGAGGGCGGTGGAGGCCAGTTCTCTGGATACTTTCAAGAGAGCTAGATAGGGTTCTTAAAGATAGTGGAGTCAGGGGATATGGGGAGAAGACAGGTACGGGGTACTGATTGGGGATGATCAGCCATGATCACATTGAATGGCGGTGCTGGCTCAAAGGGCCGACTCCTGCACCTATTGTCTATTGTCAACCTTGAAGCACTTCTACCAGTTTGTGTGGTGATGGCTGAGGGATTCCCATGACCGAGCATATCTTCAGTTTTTTCTCTGCCTCCTAGTAGTCACTTCATTTGACAGAGTTCCCATCGCAGGGGATTGAGCACACAGACAACTTACATTAGCACATGGGAGATATACTTAGCCTAACCAACAATGTAATTGCTGTTTTTGAATGGAGAATGGACATACAACAGGTATAAAAACCCATCCGTTGCTAACAATTGAAATGGTTTATTTTGAACATGTTTACATTTGTCATCTGCTGGACAAAGGTATAAAAACTTTTAAAAACTAAAACATTTTTAAACTTAGAAATTGTTTGAGAATGCTTTAATTTGCATTTCAATTTGTTTAGTGTAAATGGTTAACGGATATAATACGTTCAATTAACCTGATCTTTTAATTTTGTAACTAGCAGCAATTAACTATAAGGCATCTTTTGATCATCATTTAACCCACCACTGCTAAGGACAGAAACTGTGGACGCTGTGAGAACTCCACAACCATGGCACCAACGTGACACAGGGAAAACTCGCTGGTCGTTCAAGTAATCAAGTTCCAGTCTAAAGAAGGGTCCCGACCCATTTTCTGCAGCAATGCTGCCAAACCCGTTCAGTTACTCCAGCAGTTTGGAGTCTTAATTTGATTTATCTGCCTCTCTCTGCTCCTCCCTCAGCCGTAATCGTTAATTTCTATGCCATGCCTGGGTAACGATTTAGACCAAGTTTAGATCAAGGCATTTCAGCCAGATAATTAATGAAACAGCAGATTGTTGGTTTGAGGCATAGATAAGGAAATAGAGTTGTGAAAACAAAACCACCTATTTGCCATTAATTATAGAATGAAAATGGATCAGTCTGCCACTTTAATGCATACGTTAGTTTTACAATTCACTTTTAATAGCATAAAAACATGTGAAAATGTGCTTTCTTGGAATTTCAGTGGTATAGATTGTTCTTCGCAATAGAGTATAATGGTCTCTACTGACATGAGTAAGAAGGAACAGCAGATGCTGGTTTAAACCGAAGATAGACATAAAAAGCTGGAGTAACTCAGCGGGACAGGAAGCATCTCTGGAGAGAAGGAATGGGTGATGTTTCGGGTCGAGACCCTTCTTCAGACTGACTCATGATTGTTTCCACCACAATGCTCTCAGAAAATCGTACCGACATCACAAAATATTTAAAAAACATGTTAGCATGGCTCAAAAGGGGTACCAATATGATTATCCAAATGATACCCCAAATATACCCCTTTCTGTAATTGAACTAATTAATAAATGAGTTGCAATAATATAATGCTTTTTGGACTACATAAAAGATATAGCCATTATAAGTGCAATCATGTTTGTATGCAGGGGTGTCAGCAGTAGTTTCACAATTACACAATGTGATGCACTTATACGAATCACTCAAATGATGGCAAATTTAATAAAACTGGTAAAATCCAAATAGTGATGTTTAGAATAACAAAGTAAAACACCTAAAAAAAACCCAATTTAAACAGACATGAACAGAAAAATCCAAAGTATGCATGTTTATGCTTCGCCCATGTCAGGACAATTAAAAAAAAGTAGCCAGTGGGCGGTCTCCTTTCAGTATTGGTTCATTCAGTTTGTTTTGAAGGCCAGATAACCACTTTCAAGTTCTTAAATAATAGCCCAAGATTTTTCAACCTTACTTTAAACCATACATTTTGTGCACTCAGACAAAGCCCAAATATTGGTTGTTGTATCACAAAGTGTCAACCCTAATGCATCTGGAAACCTGCGTGGGAAATATAAGCTTTGAACCCAATAGAAATATCTCTATCCCAAACGTCCATTTCATTTTTATTTTAATTCCATATATCTCAACTATTGTGTAGGAAGGAAATGCAGATGCCGGTTTAAACCATAGACACAAAATGCTGGAGTAACTCAGTGGGACATGCTGAAGAAGGGTCTCAACCTGAAAAGTCACCCATTCCTTCAAACCAGAGATGCTGTCTGTCCGGATTTACATCATCATTTTGTGTCTATGTCAAGTACTACTTTGTTGATTTTTTAAAAAAGATATGTCTTCTCCCTAGGAAAATATAAGACACTTAGAACAATATTCCCCTTTCCCCCCCCCAATTACTGAACCATTTTTCTTTGGATTGTAATTCAGAATTCAGTTGGGAAATCTACACAAATCATTTACACCGGTGGAGATTTTATTAGACATAGTTCTAAAATGCAGCACGAGCAAGACAATGAATAAAATGTCCTCTCTCAACATTTGACCAAAACTCGAACAAATAAAACTCCCAAGTTCTTTTTTGCAGCAGCAGTTCTTAGAGTTCAGAATATTTGTTTCCAAAAGCATTTTTATTCTGAAAAACTGCAATGTCTCAATCTCACGAATCTTCCCTCCACTGTTTTTTCTAGCAGAAGTCTTCATGAAGTATAAGGAATTTCCTTGGCTATCACAGTTGAAATCCACTCTTAGTCTTTTGTGGAATTGACAGTTTCTTAGGACTGGCTGTAGGTGGAATTTTGACTACCATTAGGCCCCTGTTCTCCCTCACTACAAGAAGGAAGCAAAGAATACAAATTAAAAGTGAAAATAGAACACCTGTTGAAATCAAAACATTACCATTTTCCCTCTTCCCAACTTTCTCCACATTTTAACAAGATAATTGAGCAACTTCTGGACCAGTGGTACCATTATCATCCAAGGATATTGCACCTCATGCAACTATTCTTTAAACTTCCATTTCATTATACACAGTATTACAAGTTCATAAGTCATTGGGGGAAAATCAAGCCGTTTGGCCACATCAAGTCTATCTGTTATTCTATCAAGGTTGAACTATTTCTCCCTCTCAACCCCATTCTCCTGCCGTCTCCCCATACCTTTAACACTCTTACGAATCAAGAACCTATCAATCTCTGCTTTAAAAATACCCAAAGACTTGGCCTCCATAGCCATCTATGGCAATGAAATCCATAGATTCGCTACCCTCTGGCTAAATAAATCCTTATTCATCTCTATTCTAAAGGCACGTCATTTTATTCTGAGGCTGTGCCCTCTGACCCTAGACTCCACTTGGAAACATCCCTGCACATTCATTCTATCGAGGTTGATATATCAGCAAGTTTAAATGAGCAACCCCCCCCCCCCCCCCCCCACCCCACCATCCTTCCAAACTGTATATTTCTTGTATTATAATATGTTTTTACCCAAGCATAATTGCCCTTCAGTGAGTGGTGTTGAACTGTTTTCTTAAAGCACTAAATACTTTCTTATTATAAGCACTCTCAAGGTTTAGGGTATGGTTCTAGAATGTAAACTCTGATGATGAAAACATTGGGAGATATGCTTGCAAGTCTGGATTGTGTCCTATTTAACGGATTCCTGTGCACGCATTTCCCATGTCTTTCTGGGAGGCAAAGGTCACAGGTTTGGAAGATGATATCAAAACAGTTTAAGAGTTGCTGAAATGCATTTTATAGGTGGTACTGATGACACACTGCACTAGTGGAGGGAGTGAATCTTTAGCAGGGTAAATAGATAAATTGCCAATCTAGCAATATCCATGGTAGGATTTGAGCTTCTTTTAGCACAGTCTGGAGTTTTGCCATTCAACTGTGTGTTCTACAAAGTTCCGATTTAGCATCTCAGAATCAGTGTAACTCCAAAAGAAGCCATGTGACCCATCGTGACCAGGCCAGATCTTATACATGGCCACTTGGTAACCACATTCATCCAATGGTTATGTATCCAGTTTTTCTGTTTGAATCATTAATTTATTCAAAGTGTTACATGCTTTGGATAATCTTTTACTTTGTTCTTAGACTAGTATTTCTTTTTCTGATTAGCTGAAAGGATACTCTTGCACTTGTTTGCTTTTGTTCCCGACACTGTTTATTACCATCTATTGCTTTAAAGATGCATTAACATGGATTGAGTAAAGCATGGGGAGACATTGAGTACCAAAGCACATAGGTTACACATAAAACACTGGTAAAGTCACAGATTGAATGTTGCATCCAATGCTGGCCTAACACTCGTGTGATGGGGTGTGGTGTGAAACATTACTGCCACTTACGAGTCCAACACTAATCATTCTCTAGCCTGTATTGCATGCAGACATGGAGTGCAACAGTATCAGCAAACATATCTACTATCCTGAAGCCATTAAAGATGTTAGCCTAGTACAACATCCTACAGAACATCTACAATAAACCCCTGGGACTTTGATTAACTTTCAACTGCCAAAGCCAATACGAACAATGTTTTACATCAACTAGGATTCCCTCCAGTGGCGTCTTTGCACCTTGATCCCCACCAACTCCAGTTTTACCATTGTCAGATTTTTATGTAATAGCAAAACATCAAGCCATCCATGAGCAGCTGCAATTACAAGCCCATTTTGAAGTATTACAAGCAACAGCCTACCAGCATTCCACTTTACAGTATTATTCAAAACTTTCTTAAATGCTATAATTGTCGCAATATGGCTTTTTTTTTGAAGAGTAAATCCTTATAATCCAAGTTCATACAGAGTTTAAACCTTGCTGATAAAATGGCCAATATTATACACTGGTGGCCCAAATGACATAATTGAAATGAAATACCTGTTTGGAGGTGGTTTTGGTTTTGGCATCTTGTTAAGAATTCCTGCCATTTCTTTACGGTCATCAAAATTCTTCCATAGATCATAAAGCTTCAGAATGACTCTGATTATTTCAAGAATCTGCCCACACAAATGATGCAGAATATTAAAATTAATTTTATAGAAAAACAAATACATCTTCCAATGTACTACATTTTTTTAATACTTCCTTGAGTATTGATGCTTTTGATAAGGTCCCTCATGGTGGATTGATGCAGAAGATTAAGAGTTCAAGAGATATTTATTGTCACATGCACCAATTGGTACAGTGAGATTTGAATTACCATACAGCCATACAAATAAAAAGTACACAATACAGGATAAGAGTTTAACATGAACATCCCCACACAGCGGAATCAACGTTTCCCACTGTGAGGGATGGGAATAAAGTTCAGTCCTCTTCCTCTTTGTTTACCCGTGGTCGGGACCTTTTGGACCCTCCGCATTTGCCGCAACGGCGGCCCGATGTTTCAGGCCCTCTCGCCGGGATGATCAGAGCTCCGGCGTCGGAACAGAGAACACTCTCAGCGGCTTGGAGTTTTCGAATCAGCCACTTCCTACCAGAGACCGCAGCTCCCGAAGTCCACAGGCCAAGCTGGGCGGAGATTCAACGTTGGCGATCCCGGCAAGGATCCCAGGCTCCGCGATGTTAAAGTCAGCGCCGCCCGCAGCTAGAAGCTCCGCAAACCACAGCTCCATGATGTAATTAGCTGGCCCAACACTCTGGAGCTCCACACGACGATTCCTGGTAAGGCATTGCCCTGCTCCGCGATGGAATCCAGTGCTGCACCGCCGCTGAAGCTCTGGCCAGTCTCCGGCAGGAAAGGTCGCGCTAATCCAGATGGTACGCTGCGAAGGGGGGATGGGTGAAGATGCGGCTCAGAGAATAGACGCATCCTCGACCAGGTAGTGACTGAGAAAACGGTTTCCCCTTTCTCCAGCCCCATCCCCCACATAAAAAAGACTAAATGACTAGGATGGAGGAGATTCACGATGACTTGGTTGTATGGAATCGGAACTAAATCATAGAAGACAGGGTGTTGTGGTGGAAGGTAGATATTCTAGCTGGATGTCTGTGACTAGTGGGGTTCTGCAAGGATCTGTGCTGGGCCCTCTGCCATTTGTGAAAATGATCTAGATGTAAATGTAGATGGGTTGGCGAGTATGTTTCCTGACAACACCAAAAATGGAAGAGTTACAGACAGCGGAATATAGATCAGCTGTAGAAATGGGCAGAGAAATGGCAGATGGAGTTTAACCTGAGCATGTGCAAGGTGTTCCACTTTGGGAAGTTCGGCAAGGAGAGAGTATACATTTTGGCAAGGAGAGAGTATACATTTAATGGCAAGACCCCTAATGGCATTGATGTGCAGAGGGATCTTGGCATCCAAGTTCATAGCTCACTAAAGGTGGCAACACAAGTAGATAGTTTGATAAAGAAAGCATATGGCATGGTTGCCTTCATTGTTAGGGTCATTGAGTACAAAAGTCAGGATTTTGGTTAGGTCACATTTAAAATATTGCATGGGATTCCGGTTGCCCCATTACAGGAAAGATGCGGAAGCTTTGGAGAATGTGCAGAGGAGTTTTACCAGAATGCTGCCTGGATTTGAGGGTTTCTGCTTCAGATCTGTCTTCACTGAGGAAGACACAAACAATCTCCCAAATGTACTGGAGGACAGAGGATCTAAGGGGGTAGAGGAATTGAACATTTTCTTTAGGCGGGAAATAGTATTGGGTAGGCTAATGGGACTGAAAATTCCCGGGGCCTGATGGTCTGCATCCCAGGGTCTTCATGGAGGTAGCTCTAGAAATAGAGGACGCATTAGTGATCATTTTCCAATGTTCTATAGATTCAGGATCAGTTCCTGTGAATTGGAGGATAGCTAATGTTATCCCACTTTTCAAGAAAGGAGCGAGAGAGAAAACTGGGAATTACAGACCAGTTAGCCTGACCGGTGGTGGGAAAGGTGCTGGAGTCAATTATTAAAGAGGTAATAATGGGGCATTTGGGTAGCAGTAACAGGATTAGTCAAAGTCAACATGGATTTATGAAAGGGAAATCATGCTTTCTGGAATTTTTTGAGAATGTGACAAGTAAAATGGATGAAGGGGTGCCAGTGGATGTAGTGTATCTAGACTTTCAGAAAGCCTTTGATGAGGTCCCGCACGGGAGGCAGGTGACTAAAATTAGAGCACATGGTATTGGGGGTAGGGTATTGACATGGATAGAAAATTGGTTGGCGGACAGGATGCAGAGTAGGAGTGAACGGGTCCTTTTCAGAATGGCAGGCAGTGGCGAGTGGAGTGCCACAAGGCTCAGTGTTGGGGCCGCAACTGTTTACCATATATATTAATGATTTGGAAGAGGGAATTAAGAGCAACACTAGCACGTTTGCGGATGACACAAAGCTGGGTGGCAGTGTGAACTGTGAAGAGGATGTTTGGAGGTTGCAGGGTGACCTGGACAGGTTGAGTGAGTGGGCAGATGCGTGGAAGATGCAGTATAATATAGATAAATGTGAGGTTATCCACTTTGGTGTCAAAAACAAGGGGGCGGATTATTATCTCATTGGGGTTAGATTAGGTAAGGGGGAGGTGCAGCGAGACCTGGCCGTCCTTGTACACCAGTCAGTGAAGAAAGCTAATGGAATGTTGGCCTTCATAACAAGAGGATTTCAGTAAAGAGGTTCTTCTGCAGTTGTATAGGGCTCTGGTGAGACCATATCTCGAGTATTGTGTACAGATTTTGTCTCTTAATTTGAGGAAGGACATCCTTGTGATTGAGGCAGTGCAGCATAGGTTCACGAGATTGATCCCTGGGATGGCGGGACTGTCATATGAGGAAAGATTGAAAAGACTAGGCTTGTATTCACTGGAGTTTAGAAGGATGAGGGGGGTTCTTATAGAAACATAAAATTATAAAAGGACTGGACAAGCTAGACGCAGGAAAAATGTTCCCAATGTTCGGCTAGTCCAGAACCAGGGGCCACAGTCTTAAAATAAAGGGGAAACCATTTAAGACTGAGGTGAGAAAAAACTTTTTCACCCAGAGAGTTGTAAATTTGTGGAATTCCCTGCCACAGTGGACAGTGGAGGCCAAGTCACTGGATGGATTTAAGAGAGAGTTAGATAAAGCTCTAGGGGCTAGTGGAATCAAAAGATATGGGGAGAATGCAGGCACGGGTTATTGATTGGGGATGATCAGTCATGATCATGATCGTGCTGGCTCGAGGGGCCGAATGACCTCCTCCTGCACCTATTTTCTATGTTTGTATGATAGACTTGGATTGTTTTGCTCTTGAACTTTGGGGAGATTTGATAGTTATATAAAATTATGAGAGGGAAAGATGTAGTAAAAAGTTCTGACTGTTTACCCTAAGGTGGAAATGTCCAACACTAGAGGGCATTGCTATAAGTGAGGGGGAAAGTTTAATGTAGATGTGTGGAGCAAGTTTTTTTTTTAAAAGAGGGCGATGGGTTGTAATGGAGGCAGATACAATAGGAGTGTTTAGGAGGCTTTTTGGATAGGTACATGGAAATGCATGGAACAGAGGAATGTGGATCTTGTGTAGGCATACGAGATCAGTTCAGTTAGGCATCATGCACAGCATAAACATTGTGGGCCAAAGGACCTGTTCCTGTGTTGTACTGTTCTGTGTTCTAGAACTGCACAAAATACTCCGTGTGTTCTCACCAACAACCAATACAGGCACCTCATAATGTGCCAACTTTTATACTTAATACCCTTCCCAACAAAGAAAAGCATGACAAAGGCCTTCTTCGCTACAATGTCCACTTTACTCGCCATTTTCGGAGAACCATGTACCTGCACTCACAGATCTCTGTTCTACAGCACTCTGCAAGGCCCTACCATTTACTGCAGGCCCTACCATTTACTGTGCAAGTTCCGTCCTGGTTGATATACTAAAGTACAACATATCACACTTCTTGGAGTTAAATTCGATTTGTGTTCCTTGGCCCTCCTTCCTTACTGACCTATTGTACACGAAGATATCCTGTCCACAATACCTCCAATTTTAGTGTCACCTGCAAATTTACTAATGTTAATTACATACATTAACAATTTGGAATACAAACTACAGTGGACACAGAATTGACTCGAGACACTCCACTGGTCACAAGCCTCCCATCAGAAAAACAACCATTCACATCTACCACTGAGTTGCGCCAGCATTTTGTGTCTAATTTTGGTGTATACCTGCATCTGCAATTCCTTCCTCCACATCCACCCTTTGGTTTCCTCCAAGACAATTGTAAATCTAGTTGGGCAATTCACCTTTGATTCCATGTGATCTAATGTTCTTGACTAGACTACCATGTGGGACTTTGTTAAAGGCCTTGCTAAAACCCATAATAGACAACGTCCATTAACCTGCCCTCATCAGTCCTCTTAACCACCATCATCAGATATGCGAGACATGATTTCCCAGCACAGAGCCATGCTGACTATCTCTAATGATGGTAGATTCTATCACTCAGAATCCCATCAACAATCTTTCCACCACTAATGTCAGGCTCGCCCCGTCATCAAATTCTTAACTGTGATCACTCGTTGAAAAATTACCCTGCATCTTCTATAAGATATCCTGAAGCTTAAGAGGGTATTTTTCCAGTTTTTTTAATATATCACCTTGTTTTCTGTTATACTCTTAAGCAAGTAAAGTCCATAATTAAACAGCTGATGTAAATGTGTAAACTTATCTGACTTCAATCATTACTACTTTTTTTTTGCTTTGTGTTTATTAAATAATTCCTTTCAAAATGTTAATCTAATTTCCAAAAATTATAAACTAGTGCAAGCAATCAATTTGATCTCTAGGCAGTCATTACCTTTTCCATATCCACTGAGAGTTCAGCAAACCACTGACGAGCATCTTTTTGCTGGACTACACATGCTACATGCAAACAAGCTGCAATGAGAAGAACACAAGTTCAACTTACTATTCCTTACTCTACAGCATATTACTTTCTAACAAGTTATACTCTATAACAATAATGAAAACAACTATGCCAGCAGCATCTTCAACAAAGAATCAGAGCTGGATTCTCTCATAGACCCCTATTAATCCTTTGTACAACAGTGAGTGCGCAAAAAAGGGTCTCAACCCGAAACGTCACCCGTTCCTGCTCTCCAGAGATGCTGCCTGTTCCGCTGAGTTACTCCAGCATTTTGTGTCTAACTTCAATACATGTGACTATGTAGGTCTCAGAAACACTCCAAAAATGAAACCAAAATATCTAGAAATTTCAATAATCTTGATTATTCATAAATTACCCGTAAAAGATGATATTTCAACCATATAAAAATAAAGGATCCGCTAGGCAGCCAAATTAACGCTGTTAGTATTTTAATGTGGACAGTCTAATCGTTTGGCTGATAATTGAAGATTATTAATTCACAGTGCCTTCATGTTGAACCAAAGAGCCCAACAAAAAGGTCACACCCAAGATTGTTTGAAGTTTGAAGGACATTTGTGTGGGAAACAGCCACATATGCAATAATTTGAGGAGATACGAGAGACTGCAGATGCTAGAATCTTGAGCAAAACAAAAGTGGTGGAGGAACAGAGGGTTAGGCAGCATCTGTAGAGGGAAATGAACAATGTTTTGGGTCAGGAGCCTTCTTCAGAATGATGAAGGATTCCAACAAAGTTTTTATCGTCTTCACAACCCAAGGTTTTTTAGCCAGGCTGATGACTTCTGAATTTAGCACTAACTTTATTCCCAAGATGGAGTATAAAGGGCAAATAAATTCTTCCAAGTTTGATTTTCTTTGTCTTCTAACATTAGCCCTTTAGAATCTAAGATGCTGCATTGAGCTAATCCACAGAGCTAACTGTTGAGCATTCCTGAGGTGTCGTGGGCCTAACTGAACCTCTTCATTTCAGACAACATTTTCAACCTCTCACTTCTGAGGTCTGAGGTTCCCACCTGCTTCAAAAGGGCATCAATTATACCAGTGCCCAAGAAGAGTAAGGTGACGTGCCTCAATGACTATCGACCTGTGGCACTAACGCCTGTGGTGATGAAGTGCTTTGAGAGGTTGATCATGGCGCAAATCAACTCCTACCTCGACAATAGCCTGGACCCATTCATATGTCAGGCTGTTATTCATCGATTACAGCTCGGCATTTAATACTATCATCCCCTCCAAGCTGGTTACCAAACTCGCAGAACTGGGTCTCTGTGCATCCCTCTGCAATTGGATCCTCGACTTCCTCATTCACAGACCACAGTCTGTTCGTATTGGTGGAAATGTGTCAGACTCGATAGCAATCAGCACGGGAGCACCTCAAGGCTGTGTGCTCAGCCCCCTGCTGTACTCACTCTATAATCATGACTGCGTAGCCGGTCATAGTGTGAACTCCATCATCAAGTTTGCTGACGACACCACTGTTGTGGGACGTACCACTGATGGGGATGAGTCGGAGTACAGAAGAGAGATCGAGCAACTGTCCATATGGTGCCAGCACAATAACCTGGCCCTCAACATCAGCAATCCAAGGAACTGATCTGGACTTTGGAAGGAGTAGGATGGGGACCCACAGTCCCATTTATATCAATGGGTCAATGGTTGAAAGGGTCAAGAGCTTCAAATTCCTGGGTATGCACATCTCTGAAGATCTTTCCTGGTCCGAGAACACTGATGCAATTATCAAGAAAGCTCATCAGCGCCTCTACTTCCTGAGAGGATTACGGAGAGTCGGTTTGTCAAGGAGAACTCTCTCTAACTTCTACAGGTGCACAGTAGAGAGCTTGCTGACCGGTTGCATCGTGGCTTGGTTCGGCAACTTGAGTGCCCTGGAGAGGAAAAGATTACAAAAAGTAGTAAGCACTGCCTAGTCCATCATCGGCTCTGACCTTCCTTCCATCGAGGGGATTTATCGCAGTCGCTGCCTCAAAAAGACTGGCAGTATCATCAAAGACCCACACCATCCTGGCCACATACTTATCTCCCTGCTACCTTCAGGTAGAAGGTACAGGTGCCTGAAGACTGCAACAACCAGGTTCAGGAAAAGCTACTTCCCCACAGCCATCAGGCTATTAAACCTGGCTCGGACAAAACTTTGAACATTAATAACCCATTATCTGTTATTTGCACTTTATAAGTTTATTTATTCATGTGTGTATACATTTATGTAATGGTATATGGACACACTGATCTGTTTTGTAGTCAATGCCTACTATGTTCTGTTGTACTGAAGCAAAGCAAGAATTTCATTGTCCTATCAGGGACACATGACAATAAACTCACTTGAACTTGAATTAGTTAGTCATCAACAGTTTAATTCAGTCGTTCAAAATAAATAATATTGAAGACTTAAAATTGAGGTCTTCAAAATAAACCTCCAAGTACATTAACAACCAAACCGATTATGAAATAATAAAATAATATGAAATATTAACACAAATTCAAATCATGAATTGATTGTAAACTTACAAGTAGCATTAATTCACAGGCTAGTACAATTCCAAAATGCTTAAAAGATTGATAACTTCTGATTTTACAGTGACAATCAACAAACTGTATCTCATGTCCAAATATTATAACACTCACCCAAGGCGATCATGAATGGAGGATACATGAGGCAAAGGTCTGTCCTGTAGGTGTCATTCACTATCCTCCTGTGTAGATTAAGGCAAGTATTTTTAAAATTAGGTTTTTATGAATTAAACTACAAGTATTTATAACTGATCTAACTCAGAAGTGGAATAGTTCTTTCCAAAAAGCCTAATTGTCAAAGCTCAGTAGCATTTCTTGACCCAGCCTATTTGTTCCTGAAATAACAGATACATTATAAAAAGATGCACAATTATATTTATTGTTGGCACAATTGCTAGTAGTCTCACCTCCAGGACTGGCTCACATTATCTAGGCTGAGATTTCATTGCTTAACTGAGAGAGTGGGAATGCTGCATTGCTACAGATGGCATCTTGCAAACGAGGCTCTGTCTGTCTGTTCAGGTGGCCGTAAAAGGTCCCACTGCACTTTTCCGAAGAAGAGCCGGCACTTTTCCCAGTATCCTGCCGAACAGCCAACACCACTAAGTCAGCTTAATTGGTCACTTATCCTGCCACTGTGCAAAATGGTTGCCACATTTCCATACTTGAAATATAATTTAATGGCCCTGAAGCACTAAGGGATATTGAGGACATGAGAGGTACTACATAAATACAATTACTTTTTTTCCATTCCACTGAATTCTGAAAGATTTACTCACATAGAACATAAACATGATTAATGATTGTTGAAAAATAAAACATGGCATGCACAACTTCCAAGTAAAAAGTTATAGAAACATAGAAAATAGGTGCAGGAGTAGGCCATTCGGCACTTTGAGCGAGCACCGCCATTCAATATGATCATGGCTGATCATCTAAAATCAGTAACCTGTTCCATATCCCTTGATTCCGTTAGCGGTAAGAGTTAAATCTTATTCTCTCTTGAAAACATCCAGTAAATTGGCCTCCACTGCCTTCTGTGGCAGAGAATTCCACAGATTCACAAATCTCTAGGTGAAAATTTTCCTCATCTCAGTTCCAAAAATATAACTGCACTACTATTCTTGATCTTTTTAAATGTACGTCTCAGGGAGTCCATTATGTTGATTGAGAAGCAATAGAACTATTGAATTGAAAACAGTCCTACAATTAATGCATTTATTTAACCGAGAAGTACTGACAGCACGAGGTGCTACGTAAATGCAGATATTATTTCTGAAGAAACTTGCTTTTCTTGGGAAAATTATTTTTTTTACGAATAATAGGAAATTTTATATGTCAAATGAAATTAGTCTTTGTCATAAAATATAATAAACACAAATTGTCTTTGTGTACAAACACCACAATACGCAGAAAGGCAGCTGATTACAATATAATCTTACCATGCTAATGGTAGCAACATGTCTTCTTGTCCCATATCTTGTACATACTGTAGCAATGGTCTATAGGGATGGTATACTATCAGACAGCAATCCTTCACAAAGAATGCAAAATAGTATTAAATAGTTGACACAAGTCTCCAAAACAGTCCCAAACAAACTCAGGCTCGATGGTATGACAGTGTAAAATATCATCTTGCTACAGGGATCACAGCCTAAATCCAGTCTAAACAGATCTACTATGTTTATTGCTATAAGGATATTCAACTTTAAACTATTTTATTTGAAAGTGATTGGCACTGAAGCTGCATGCCCAAAATAGGAAAGTGATCTATTTCCAAAAGCACAAGGAACTGCAGACGCTGGAATCTTGAGTAAAACAGAAAGTAAATCAGTAGGTCAGGCAGCATTTCGGAGGACGTTTAGGCTTCAGACTCATTGTAGTTGGTGAGAGAAAATTGGAAAAGTGATGTTCCTTTCCTCCAACAGTCCTTCCTCTGGATTTATATTTCCATCCTCTTTTCTTCTTATCTGACACCCTTTGGTGTCCTTTTCATCGCCAGCCATCTACCAATAAAACCTTCTCCCTGTATCCACCTATTACTTGTCAGGCCTTGTCCAGGCCCCACCACTTATCCAGATCTCTCCTCCGTACTAAAATTAGTCTAAAGAACGGTCCTGACCCGAAAGGTCACTGAGGTAACATCAACATCAACAGTTTGAGGTGTTAATTTTTGTTGTAAATAAGACAAGAGCACTTACCATTAATTCTAACAAATAAAATTCACATTCTAATATCTGCAACAAAAAAAACAGCAAATCAACAAAAGATTTTTAAAAAGTCGAAATGTCTATAAATACATGCTTTTAAGTATTTTGATCATTACTACCTGCCTGTATATGGAGCATTTTGGAGAAAGGATATCAAGCTGGCAATTCCCATTGTTAATCTTAAGAAACGGTAGAAGCCAGAGAGAAAGATCCTAATTGCAAAAGACCCTAAAGATTGGTCTGATATGCAAGTGCAGGATTCCCATTTAAAGAAGTTATTGTAGAAACAAACGCAACAGAAGCAAGACTCAATATTACTGGGTTCACCGGGAAACTCATCGGGTTGGTGGCATTGCGAGATGAAGCTGGGAATCTTGCTGTTGAATTAAAATTTGGAATCAAAGAGGAGCTTATTGGAGGATAAAGTTAAAACCGGACATCATGTTTGGACGAGTGTGTCGTCTGTACTTGAAGAAAATTAGTACCAAAGGGATTTTGAAAGTCAACCTACCTTTAATTAAAACACCAGAAGAATAACAAGCGAATGGGAATGTTCTCTCTCCCTCTCTCCCTCCCTCCCTCCCTCTCTTCTCTCAGCTCTCTTCTCTCAGCTCTCTTCTCTCTAGGGGTGAGTGTCCTTCCACCTCTGCAGGTGCTCAACTCGAGCCCACGAGGCAACATCCTCGCAGCAGCAACAACAACAACCTTATGTTAGAGGACCAACGTGCATGTATAACAAACTTTTTATGCCTGAATAAAGTTACCCATATGTTCACCACGTTTAGTGGCTCTACAATGGTGACCCGGACGTTCCAATACAGATATTTTGGATTTTCCAATGCACGCAGCCGACCATCTACTGTGGTGACCTGATGTCTGGAGCCGGCAGCCCAGCTCTACAGTAATGACCGCTATGGATGCAGCCATCAACTCTGCGCTGCACCTGGACGCCGCTTTGGGCCCCACTGCCGCGGTCGGGCCGCTCGACTCCTGCCTATGACTGGTCTATCTGATCGCAGGCTGCCTGGATCGCCCACCCACAGTCCGGGCCCACCGTAGTGGACAGCAGCGCAGCAGCCTCTGCCCTCGCTATCTCTCTTGCATGACCCGCCCGGAGCCGACCACTGGGACTGCGAGGCCGCGTCTGCCGCCGCTCCCCCACCAGCTGCTGCCCACTGGGGCCGAGAGGCCGCGTCTGCCGCCGCTCCCCCACCAGCTGCTGCTCACTGGGGCTGAGAGGCCACGGCTGCCGCCGCTCCCCCATTAGCCGTCGCTCCCCCACCGGCCGCCGCACCCCCACCAGCTGCTGCAGGAGCTGCGAGGGTAGCAGGCCCCCCCACCGCCCCCAGCATCACCGACGCCCGCCCGATAGCCCTGGGTGTGGGGAGAGAGTGGATCTGCCCATTACCCCGCCGGCTGCTGCTCAAGGCCCAGCCACCCAATAGGCGGGCCTACCTGGGGCGGCTGCCTGAAGACGCCCTCACCGGCGTGGATGCCGAAGATCCCTGGTCACTGGCTGCCCTTCCGGCCCATCAGCGGGGTGGTGCCTCGGCCAGTCAAGAGTCGGCGGTCCCGCAGCGGATTCCCCGGCAGCTTCCAGCCACCGCCGAGGGCGCAGCCGGTCTCCGACACCGGTGACGGTGAGTGGAGTCCCTACCTGCAGCAGTGGGGGAGGCCCATCGACACCGGCCGCCAAAATGGTCGCCGCGGCCTACTCCCACATGGCCACCGCGACTGGCCGGAAGCGATGCCCGACCTGCTGACAGCAGCGTCACCTCTGGTCGAGTGGCGTCTATGCAACCTGACCGACATCTACAGCACCACTCCTGGTCGGTTGGTGTTACTACAGCCTCCAGTTTCAAGCACAGCTAATCTGACCACTTTGGACTTTGCTGTATCTTTGCCGTTTGCTCACTGTAGTTTTTTTCCCCCATTGTACACTGTAATCACCTAGCTTAATATTACTATTAGTTTCTTGTTGTATTTGCATTGTTGCTGACGTCTTTCTCAGGTCACAATCCCGTTGGTCGACGTGACTGGTCTATACCTCGTCCGTCCTGCGGCTTTTGCATTGGTCTCCTTGCATACCTCGGCATACCTCGGGATGGCCCCACAGCCAGATCGTCGACTGCGCCCACGGGCCCTCTCTGTCCCGACCTACAGTCGGGGTGACCCCGACCCCACTGCAAGAGCTGCCCTCGACCATGCTTGCAAACCTTCCAGTAGAAGGTGAGCGCGCTCCATCCCTTTTCGACGTCTGCCATCACCATCTGCTTGTTAGTTTACGAGTCAGGCTGCCGCGTTTTGTCAGCCTGCTCGTTTTCCTGCCTCTGTTTCTGGGGGGGTCCTGTGCCGGCACCCGGTGTTTGGGCCACTAGCCGCACGAACGCTCAGCAGCCAGTCACGTGACCGGGCAATGGCAGGGAGGATTGTCACGGGGTACAGGGATGTATCCTGGGATATATAACGAACCCTGGGACAACCCCCTCTCTCTCTCTCTTTTACTTCGAGCTGACCAGCTCTTTTCTCTCTTGGGATGAGTGTCGTTCCACCTCAGCAGGGGCTCAGCTCGAGCCCACGAGGCAACAGCTTCGCAGCAGCAACAACAACTTTATGTTAGAGGACCAACGTGCATGTATAACAAACCTTTTAGGCCTGAATAAAGTACCCCATTTGTTCACCACATTTGGTGCCTCTACACTGTAAACATTCACCATGTACTTTTGGAAATGAACTGCTGAAGAAATGCCATGAATGTTTCAAACCAACTAAATAAAAATGAAATTGAGGATTACCAAGCAAGGCTTACCTTATAAAAATGAAAATGCCTTTGAAATGTAAAGTTAAGATGGACAATATATATTTAAATAGTGTTAAAAGTAGAGAAAATTGAAAAAAATAATGGTGATGAAGTCAGTATAAATTGAATGTTTGTCACACACCTCAGATAAGAAGTAATGATCTGACATATACATCTTAAATTGCCCATGGTTAAATAATTAATTTCATTGTTTCCCTAATGAAGCCCGAGTGATATGTAACACCATCCTATGATATTTTGGATGTGCTGAAACACACCTATACTGAGTCATAAGCCAAAGATAAATTACTTTTAGTGTTGTTTTGACAGGATCACCATTGTATGTACAGCATTGAGAAAGATTTAATGAGTAATTATAATCTATTAATATAAAAAGACATATAACGTTAATACTTACATGGTTCATTCTGTAGGGAAATTCCTTTGGAAACGCATAAGAAAATCTGGTTTTCACTATGTCATAACAGAAAGGTTAAAAAAGTGTTAAAAAAAACAGTTCAATACAGTGACATAACTATGCAATGTACTTGTTATTTAGTACAAGACCCAAAACAGAGGCATATAAGAATCGCCAAAATAGCAGGGATGAGGATTGGGTGCAGCTCAAAAAAATTAAATAAAAATAAAAAAAAATCAGAGAACGAGAACAAAAACATTGATTGAAAAGGAAGTTGGGATACAGGGATAAACTTGCAGGTAACATAAAAATTGCTGTGAAAGCTCCGAAAGGAAAATCATGTTTAACAAATCCACTATGGATTTGAAGAGTCTGCAGAAGGGTCCTAAGCCAAAACATTGCCTATACTGTACATTCCCTCCACAGAGCCTACCTAACCCGCCAAGTTACTGAGTTACAAAGATGCATCTTTGCGCTTGCAGAAATATTGCAATACAGACCATTTTCTGGAAATGCATCCCCTGATCCCCCACGCCACCTCTGTAACATGGAGGTTGCCTGGAGAGTGCATTCTGCCAATACACTGTTAAGTGCATAATGATAGGTAACAGATTTTGTAGGTGGAAATTTTCAAGAAATAAAAAAACTATTGTACTTACACACAGAGGTTGAAGCTGAAATCAAACGTGTGTTTGAGACCACACCAAATTCCTAAAAGCAAAAGAATAGATTGTGGCAGGAAGCTCTACACAATATGACAATACATCGAATGGAACAGGATTGCATGCAAACAATATTTTTTCACAGCATTTTGGCATATGTGACAATAATAAACCAATACCAATAAATTGGATGTTTTGGTTTGATTTCTGTGCCTCAAAAATTAGAATTGAAACATATACAGATTATACTTTCAAGTACCCCTCTCAAATATGGTAGAAATGGTTAAATTTACATAGCCGGAATAATCAATACTTCTGCTAAATTGCAGCTCCTCATATTAATGAGTTAATTGTGATTTATTGTATTGCATATATTGGTTTGGTTCATGACAAAATGCTCAAAAGCTGCTGCAATTACGTTACACTAATTATTCTTTCACAATAAATATTATTTATCCAAGAATATTCTAGCAAGTATTCTACATGATGTAAGGAAATACCAAGGTACAATCACAGACAACAAATGATTGATAAACTTTACAGATACATTTGGCATAAGAGGAGGTTTGCTCATCTATGCATGCAAGTGATCTTTTCAAGTAGGCTCTGCCAATACCATTTCAACAAATTGGAGATATTTCTGTACAAGCGAGTCCGCGCAGACCGGTGATCACCTGTACATTAGTTCTATCCCTAACACTAGGAACAATTAACAGAAGCCAAGTCAACCAACAAACCCACATGTCTTTGAAATGTGAGAGGAAACCGGAGCACCTGGGGAAAACCTACTCAGTTACAAGGAGAACATACAAACTCCATACAGACAATACCCATAGTCAGGATTGAACCCAGTTCTCTAGCGCTACAAGTCAGCAACTCTATTGCTGTGCCAATTTGCCACCCGTGACATTATGTTAGGAAAGCACTTATGTTTTAAAAACCAGGGAGATAAAACCATACTTTTTTTGGTTTAAAATAAAGCCACCAAGCAATACGTGACAACTGTAGCTTTGTTTGAGATCCTCCCAAATGCTCGTCAATGTAACTTACTAGACTAAGTGGGACCCGTTGGGTCCCAGCATCACACGGGAGGCTGGTCCCCCAACGCAATATTCCACCTCTCCACCAATTCCAATATTGGTGCCCAGTGGGGGGGGGGGGGGCTTTCAGGAGCACTTTAATTAGGCAAGGCAACTTTAATTACGCAAGGCAACTTTAGCATTTCCAAACCAAAGGCAACACAGCTTTAGTATTTCCAAACCAAAAGCAACACAGCTTTAGCATTTCCAAACTATATTTTCAAACCACATTAAGGGCACTGACAGGTCAGTAAAACCACTTACAGTTTAGTATACATGTGTTCAGTGTTATTCAGCTCAGACTGAGAGACGTTACCCTCTCGCTCCCCCATCTTGCAGAGACTGACTGAGGCACTCAACACTTCCGGGTTTTATAGTCCCTCTGGAAGGGCCGTGGCCTTCAGGAGAGAGAATCTCAACATTTTTTTAAACACTAATAACTTTTATTTTTCATCGATAGAAAAATCCTCTCGTCCTGCGCAGTGGAGGGGGACTCCGAGTAAGATGGCCAAAAATCACAGCCGTAAGTGGCAGCGTTTTTTCTAAAATCAATATACAAAACAGCGGGAAGTGGTCAAGATCAGACTTTCAGTAATATAGATAATCCTGTCCCCATAATACTCATCTTACCTCTCTGACAATCCTGGATGGCATTGTTAAATGTGAAATATCTTGTTATCCTTGCGCGCTTCACATTGCAAATACACATTGGCTATTGTCGGTTTTCGTGATGTTACAAATATGTATTTTATGATATCCTAACATTTTTAACTCACATGCTACAAAAGTAATAGTAAAAAGGAATCTGCAATAAAACTTTCAATGAAGTATAGCCTACTCAATAAATCGTTCTACAACTAGTAATTCAAATGATAATTGAATATTGATAAACCAAAACTTGGCTAATATTTATTTAATAATAATAATAATAGACATACCTCTACTTTTGACGCTAAAAATACACAAGTTGGAGCCATCAATACTGGATCTATACTCTTCAGCGAGTACCTAACAAGATAAAAAAATATCAGTAAAGTTTTAAACCTTGCCTGTACAATGGGAACTACATATAACAACAGTAACTACTATTTCATTGTTTGAAGTGTTTGGAAATGGTCTGAAGTCACATAACGTGCTTTTGTTGTGATGTTCAAACATTTACCCAGGAACAATTATATCTGAGGTTTGGAGATAACTATAAAATAAATGATGATCATTGCAAGTTAAAACAAAGATCGTAATTTAAAATTAGTGAAATACTTTTTCATAAGTATAACAAAACCTTTTATTGAATGCAACAATAAAACAACAATACAATTGATCATAAGTGTTTTCAATCAATTGGCAAGATCAGGCAATATGCACAATAAACTTGACACAAATTTCAAACATGAGGAAATGACTATCAATGTGCATAATGGACATTGTGGTTGAATAACACTGAGTATATATTGATACACAGCACCCACTACAACAAAGAGAGGCAATGAGAAGCAAGTTGATTAGTGGGGATGTCAGGGGTTATGGCGAGAAGGCAGAAGAATGAGGTTAAGAGGAAAATATAGATCAGCCATGATTGAATTGCGGAGTAGGCGTTATGGGCAGAATGTCCTAAATCTGCTCCGATAACTTAAAGTTTCATTTAGGTGGAGTTCCACATCAGATTCAGCAGCACCAACATAACTTATGCTTTTGATATGCTTTTAATTGAAAAGCAAGAAAACAAATACAAGTCTGTTTTATTACATTTCCTATTTTATACCAAATGAATCCTATAAAATAAAACTGAATGGAAAAGTAATCTTACCTGGCATAGAATCTCTTGAAGTAGACCGTTGCAGTTGCAATAACCTGCTGCCTCAATTTGAGGTGTTCCCCGAGAGCTTGGATTACTATTGACGAATCAGGGAGAAATGTTTACTCACATTGTTTGCTCTGCCCTTTAGATATTTGCATAATGTATTCAATTTAAATTGATTTTCACACAAAAATATTAATCTTGAAATTATCATAATTTCAAGATTAATATTTTTGTGTGAAAATCAATTTAAATGGTCATAAGATGCACCATTTAAAGATTTTTACAACTACAATTTCCATTTGGCATAACATAAAATTTAAAAAAATGTTCTCAAAGCTGTTATTCTATATTTCACAGTGTGGCATATAATTAGTTAATAAAAGGCCAAGTTTGAGTGTATTCTCCATTGAAATTGCCAGGTCTTAAAGTGGAGTTAAAGTGGGTACAACCTGTGTATTTGCGTTTCACCTGAAACTACAGGAGCTATCAAGTCCCCAGGCCTGGCCTGGCTCCTAGTCCTCCAAAGGAAGCAGTTACACAGATACAGCTTTGGCTGTAAATTACAAACTTCCTAGATCCTGGAGAGCTCTTAAGAGAATTGGAAAACTGAAAACAATTAGACTACTATTCAAGAGAGAGATATATTAAAAACTGGAAACAATAGGCCAATTAGTTTAACATCCATCACTGGGAGGAGAGGAAGCTAGAATCCATAATAAAGTAAAGCAGGACATTCAGAAAAAAAAAACAAGACAATCAAGGAAGTTGTTGTGGTTTTAAGACAAGTAAGTTGCACCGAACAAATTTGCTGGATTTTTTTGAGAGTGTAACATGCAGGCTGCCCAGATTATGCTGGTGGCCTTGCCGAGGCAGCGTGAAGTGCAGATGGAGTAGATGGAAGGGAAAATGAGATCTGGAAATTATTTTGCACAAAACACAAAAGGTTGCACCGGTACAACAAGCAAACAGGAAAGCCCTGGGCTTTATAGCAAAAAGTATAATAGAAAAGATGCTTTGATGCAACTTTACAGGGCAGTGGCAAGATTATATCCCAAGGAACGATCTCCATATTTAAGGAAGGACATGCTTACATTAGAGACACATACATTAGATTGATTTTTGGGATGATTTCTTTAATGAATAAAGAAAAGTTGAGTGGGGCCTATCTCTTTGGAATGGAGAGGAATGCAAGGGGATCTTATTGAAACGTGAGATTCGAGGAAGGTTGACAGGTTGTATGCCAAGAGGTTGCTTTCCCTGATGGCGTTACGTAAAGCAAGGGAGTGAGGTTTTAGAATATTGGGATACCCATTTCCAATGGAGATGGAGGAATTTATTCTGACGAGGAATTGAGAGTCTTTGGAATACCCTATCACCGAGAGCTGCCGAGGTAAAATATATATAAATATATTCAACGCAGAGACTGGCAAACATTTGAACTAAAAGGGAGGCGAGAGATGTGGGGGAAGAACAAGAAAGTGGGGTCGTGATCAAGGTTGGAAAACATGAGACCAGGTAAAATGTTCACTGTTTTACCAAAGTAAATTTCATTGCAAAGAAAATAGTATATTTTTCATAATTGCTAATAATACTGATAAACAGCATTACCATTTGCAAAAAATATTTGCAATTTCCAATATTCTTCTTCAGCCAGAAATTTCAAGTCTTTCTGTCGCTCTTTCATCACATCTTGCTTGTCCAGAATCCACTGTAAACTGACACAGAATAAGCAAACTAGGTGAAATTGTATTGCACAGCACAAAAAATAAAATTAACTTGTAATTTTATTGGCAGTGGAAGAATCAGTACATCTGCTAAACCTTTGTAATAGGTTGAAAAATCAAAAAACTGCAGATGCTGTAAATGTGAATCAAAAATAATAGATGATTGAAAATAGCAGGTCGGGCAGCATCTGTAAATTTAGAAACATTTAGCAGTTCACTCTTCATCAGAGCCAATGTCTGGCTGCAAGGCATTTGTGGGCATTCTGACAAAGGATCTTTAAACCAAAACATTATCTGCTTCTCCTTCCACAGATGCTGACTGACATGCTGAAAGTTTCCACTGCTTTCTACTTTTATTTCTGCAATTGCTTTAAAATAATTTACAAAAGATAAATTGAGTGATTTTCACTTCATATTCTCTTTACAAGTAGAGACAGTTGCAATAACACTGGCAGAAAACACATTTAATAGTAAGATTAAACGAGAACTTACCAGTTTGAAGTATGATCCTTATCTTATGAGTTAAGGGCCTGTCCCACCAGCATGCGACTCCATGCGGTGAGCGCGACCTAACGTGGTCGCTTGAGACGTTCGGCCTCGCGGGGCCGGTCCCACTTCGATCGCCAGAGCCGTATGGAGTTGTGCGGAGCTGGTCCCGACATCGCTCAGGGCTCTGAAAAACTGACCGTGTTCAAAAATTCCACGCGGCAACGGCCTGTCGCCCGCAGCCGCTTCGACGCATTACGCACCGACTCACGTCGTGCCTCCGTGTCCCGCTCAATATGTGCCTCCGTGACCCTCTGTGTGTGCCTCCGTGGCCCTCTCTGAGTGCCCCTCTCTGTGTGTGCCTCCGTGCCCCTCTCTGTGTGTGCCTCCGTGCCCCTCTCTGTGTGTGCCTCCGTGCCCCTCTCTGTGTGTGCCTCCGTGCCCCTCTCTGTGTGTGCCTCCGTGCCCCTCTCTGTGTGTGCCTCCGTGCCCCTCTCTGTGTGTGCCTCCGTGCCCCTCTCTGTGTGTGCCTCCGTGCCCCTCTCTGTGTGTGCCTCCGTGCCCCTCTCTGTGTGTGCCTCCGTGCCCCTCTCTGTGTGTGCCTCCGTGCCCCTCTCTGTGTGTGCCTCCGTGCCCCTCTCTGTCCTTGCGATCTTACCGCGGACTTCGCTCCAACTTCGCTCTAACTTCGTGCCACGTCGCGCCACTGACCCAACCTCCGCGCGGCCCCCGCTGCCGGTTTGGTCGCGCTCGCCGCATGCAGGCGCATGCTGGTGGGACCGGCCCTGTACGGAGATCACCCGACCGCCGAGCGGTCCCCGTTTCCAGTTTGGTCGCATGCTGGTGGGACAGGCCCTTTATGGTGAGCGATTACATGAAGAAGGCCCGCCAGTGCACATGCGCGTCAATCTTCAAAGCAGCGGCATGAAATCACAGTAACCACAGTCGAAGTAATATAGAAAGACTCAGAAGACCAGAACTACCAGATGATCTTTGCGATTATGAGGGCCGGGAGCTTAGGGCACGTAATCGCTCACCGTAACTCCTCATAAAATAAAGATCCAACTTCAAACTTGTAAGTTCTCGTTTAATCTTCCTATTTTACTTCGGAGTCACGCGAGTGATTCCGTGAAGATTTCAAAGCTCTGCGATTTCATGCCGTAGATCCAGTTCCTTACGACACACTGCTTCGGTTGACACAGGATAAACAAATAACGTATTGAACATTGTTTAAATTATACAATGAATGTTTTTAAATCACAAAAAGGAACAGTAATAACCCCTCTCTCCCAGGGGGAAATTACAAAACAGAACCCAAAACAGCATGCCCAAATCCTTCCGTCGTGAGGGCAGGTTTGTCATATAATCGTGGAAAAAGTCCCTTCACTGGACCATCCTGCGGCTCCGAGGATTTGGTCTAAAGGGACGTCAGTTGCCGCCGCCCTGGTGGAGTGTGATTTAAACAAATCAGTGTCTACTCCAGCACAATCCAAAACCTGTTTCAGCCTCCAAGAAATGGTTTGTACTGACACTTTTCTATGAGGTTTTTTGTGACTGAGGAGCATCGTTGTTTCGGAGCCTCGGAGACTCTTGGTGAGGTCTATATATTGACGCAGGTGCGTAACTACACATAGTCTCAGGTCAATAGGATATGCTCTAAAGCTTATTTTGGTTCCAGACGTCCCTAGCCTGCTTTGTTTGATTAGATTATATACATAAAATGTAATATTATCTACAGAAGAATGCATGCTGTCTAGTCGTACCTTTTGCAATGTCTGGACCCGTTGCGCTGAAACGAGCACCATGAGCATGACCACTTTGAGCATTAGTTTTTGGAAAGACAGAGATGTAATTGGAGCCCATCGCCAAAGCAGTGTGAGAACTATGCTCACATCCCAGATTTCCGTATATCTAGGTCTGGGAGGGTTCTTGTTAAAAATACCTTTCATGAATTGGGACACCAATGGATGAGATCCGACAGAGTGTTGTCCTGACCGCTGCCATAAATAGGACAAAGCACTCCATGCACTATTAATGGCACTATAGCTCAATTGCTCGTCAAAATGCAATGTAGCAAGGAACTCCAATACATCAGGTATGCCTGCAGTGTGATAAGATATATTTGACTGTAGGCAGAATATCTCCCATTTCTTAATATGAGATACGTATTGTTTTTTAGTACTATCCCTCCAGGCCGCAGTAATCACATCCACGGTCCGACTCGATAGTCCGAGCCCCTGGAACGGTCTGGTCAGAATCTGCAAATCAACAGATTAATATGATCATGTAAAGGGTGGCTCTCTCCTGTCACAGGGTGAACCAACAAGTTGCTGCATTTGGGAATAATCGTGAATGGCTGTGTCATCAGTCTCAGAACCAATGGGAACCATGGCTGTGTGAGCCAGTCAGAAACTACCAAAACGCCTGAAGCAGAGTCCTGCTCAATTTTGGTGAGACATTCACTGCTGAGGCAGAATGGGGGAAAAGCGTAAAAGAACATACCTCCCCAATGTAGCGAGAATGCATCCACTGCTACTGCCCCTGGATCCAGTTCCCATGAGACGTATCTAGGTAACTGGTGATTTAGCCTGCATGCAAACAGATCTATGTCTGGCAATCCATACTGGGTGACAATCTTTTTGAAAATTTTAGGATTCAGCAACCATTATGTGTTGTCATTAAATTTACATGACGTGGTGTTTGCCACCACATTATCTCTACCTGGTAGGTAGATAGCTCCGAAGTAAAATTGTGAATTGATATGGGTGAGTGGTGCAGCTAGTATAGCAGCTGCTTCACAGATCTAGAGACCCAGAATCAATTCTGACTTCTAGTGCTGTCTATGTGGACTGTGCACATTCTCCCTATGACTGCAAACCTTACTTGCCGCAGCACTGGTTTCCTCCAACATCCCTAAGATGTTGGGTTAATAAGTTAGCAGAACTCTGTAATTGCCCCGAGTGAGCATGTCATTAATAAATCTGGAGGGAGTAAATGCGAATGCTGGAAGAATAAATGGGATTTCTGCAAATGATTGCTTGATGGTCGATTATAAACTCTATGGGCTAAAGGATTTGTTTCCCTGCTGTACGACTCCATGATGCTACAACTTAAACTGATAGAATATCAATTTTACAACATTAACATAGTGTGTTCTTTACTTTATTTAAGATCAAGAACTTCTCCCAACTCTGAGCCACAGGGTTCAATTAGTAACACTCTTGTCCAAATCTGAAATGTCTGCGTTCAATCTCCACTCCTACGATTTAAAAACGTAGGCTGACAGTTTTAAGAATGCACTGTCAAATAAAAGAGATATTTTGCACGAGACATTAAACTTTCTGCTCTCCCAACTGGACACAAAAAAAAAAATTCCATGTCACCATTTAGAAGAACAGCAAGGACAATAATCCCCAGAGTCCTGGCCAACATTTATCTGACAATTAACATTATCAAAATTATATTATCTATTAATTATCACATTGCTTTTTCTGGAAGAGTAATGGCACAAATTTGCCACCACATCTTACACACATCCAGAATGTTTCATTAATGCAACACACTTTGGCACATTCTAAGGCAGGAGCAGACTTTGTAAATACAACATTTTATTTTATTGCAGCACTGATCAACGGCCAGCAGATTCCTATTTTCCTTCCATCGTTATAACTTGCACTCATTCCTAACTATTCGTGCCTCCTTATCACATTAACTACATTCCCCAAGACCACGAAAGGACCTGTAAAAAATGCAACCCTTTATTTTTCTCATGGTGATATGGAATCATAGAAATTTCACAACTAGCTCTTTATAGCTCGCCTGCATCACCACACCTCACTTATGAAGTCATTGACAACAATATTTCCACAACCACTGAAGTCACTGCAGATGCCAAGATTTTGAGCAAAAGACAAAGAGCAGGAGGAACTCAGCGGATCAGGCAGCATCTGTGGTGGAATGGAAAGATGACGTCACGCAGACACATTGTTAGATTTAAACAGTGACTGTATCAAGATTTTCTCAGCTTCTGTACAAACATAGAAACAAAGAACATAGAACATAGAACATAGAAAAATAGGTGCAGGAGTAGGCCATTTGGCCCTTCGAGCCAGCACCACCATTCAATATTATCATGGCTGATCATCTAAAATCAGTACCCCGTATCTGCTTTCTCCCCATATTCACTGATTCCTTTAGCCCCAAGAGCTAAATTAACTCTCTCTTGAAAACATCCAGTGAATTGGCCTCCACTGCCTTCTGTTGCAGAGAATTCCACAAATTCACAACTCTGCGTGAAAATATTTTCCTCATCTCAGCCCTAAATGGCCTACTCCTCATTCTTAAACTGTGACGCCTGGTTCTGGACTCCAACACTGGGAACACTGCATTTAGCCTGTCCAATCTATTAAGAATTTTATATGTTTCTATAAGATCTCCTCACATCCTTCTAAATTCCAGTGAATACAAGCCCAGTCGACCCATTCTTTCATCATATGTGAGTCCTGCCATCCCAGGAAATAACCTGGTGAACCTACGCTGCACTCCCTCTATAGCAATAATGTCCTTCCTCAAATCAGGAGACCATAATTGCGCACAATACTCCAGGTGTGCTCTCACCGGGGTCCTGTACAACTGCAATAGAACCTCCTTGCTCCTAAACTCAAATCCTCTCGCGATGAAGGCCAACATGCCATTAGCTTTCTTCACTACCTGCTGTACCTGCATGACTGATGTACAAGCACACCCAGGTCTCGTTGCAGCTCCCCTTTTCCTAATCTGACACCATTCAGTTAATGCTGGAGGTAACTAGGCGGGGCAGACAGTATCTCTGGAGAGAAGGATTGGGTGACGTTTCAGGTTGAGACCCTTCTTCACACTTCTGAAGAAGGGTCTCGACCCAAAACAGCACCCATTTCCTTCTCTCCAGAAATGCTGTCTGTTCCGCTGAGTTTCGCCCGCATTTTGTGTCTACCTTTGATTTAAACCAGTGTCTGTAGTTCTTTCCTACAACATTCATATAACAATCTGCCTTCATGTTCTTGCCACCTCACATTTATCAACATTATACTGCATCTGCCATGCTTCTGCCCAATCACCCAACCTATCCAAGTCACCCTGCAGCCTCATAGCATCCACCTCGCAGCTCATACTGTCACCCAGCTTTGTGTCATCTACAAACTTAGAAGTGTTACATTTAATTCCCTCATCAATATATATTATAAAGAACTGGGGTCCCAGCATCGAGTCTTGCGGCATCCCACTAGTCAGCTCATACTGTCACCCAGCTTTGTGTCATCTACAAACTTGGAGATGTTACATTTAATTCCCTTGTCTACATCGTTAATGTATACATTGTAATTAACTGGGTCCCAGCACAGAACCTTGCGGCACCCCACTAGTCACTGCCTGCCATTCTGAAAAGGTCCCGTTAATTCCTACTCTTTGCTTCCTGTCTGCCAACCAGTTCTCTATCCATGTCAATACCCTGCCCCAATACCATGTGCTCTAATTTTGCACACTAATCTCTGGTGCGGGACCTTGTCAAAGGCTTTTTGAAAGTCCAGATACGCCACATCCACTGGCTCTCCCTTATCCATTCTACTTGGTACATCCTCAAAAAACTCCAGAAGATTAGTCAAGTATGATTTCCCCTTCATAAATCCAAGCTGACTTTGACCGATCCTGTCACTGCTTTCCAAATGTGTCGCTATAACATCTTTAATCATCGACTCAAGCATCTTCCCCACTACCAATATACGGCTAACTGGTCTATAATTCCCAGTTTTCTCTCTCCCTCCTTTCTTAAAAAGTGAAGTTACATTGGCTACCCTCCAGTCCACAGGAACTGATGCAGTGTCAAGAGAACATTGGAAAATTATCACCAAGTACACAAATACAGAAGCAACATTCATAGTGGCAACTTAACTTCAAAGCATATCTCCTTGATCCAAATAAGATAGCACCAATTATGATAATATAAAGCACAACAAATACGTGGTCACTGAAAAGTAAGTCCTTCAAGATGGTCTTGCCGATTGTTTTTATGCCTTGATATCAGGATTAAGACCATAATGCCACCAATTACCCATATGAACCTACTGTAAAATTTGGGTAAGATAATATTAATTTTCAAAATTAAACTGAGTTTCAGAATAATTATATAATAGTACATGTTATAAAAAAGGTCTTGAAGCTTCTAAATGCCCAACATAGCCCAAATTATGGGAAGAATCAACTGTTGTCATGCGCACTCATTACTTTACTAAAACCAAGCCCAATTACACAGTTAGCCTTTTTGGATTTAAACAGTCCAAAAGATTCCAATGGTAATTGTCCAATACACATCTTAGAATTATTGAAAATGTATGACACAAAAGGCCATTTACAGTTTGTGCTGGTGGGAGTGGAAAAGGAGCTACCCAGCCTAATCCCACTCTCCACGATATAATAATACTTTAAAGGTACCAAAACAGACCGAAGGGCCTTTATTGAATCAGCATTTTGCATCAATAATATTAGGGTGGAGCAAAAGTGCAGCCCATGATGGATTAGGATAGTACAAAAGACAGACACAAAATGCTCGAGTAACTCAGTGGGTCAGGCAGCATCTCTGGAGAAAAAGGATGGGTGACAATTTGGGAAAAGGATCTTAACCCGAAACATCACCCATCTTTCTTTCCCCCAGAGATGCCACCTGATCCATTCCAGCACTCTGTGTCCATCTTTGGTATGAACCAGCATCTGCAGTTCTTTGTTTCTAAGATGATACCAAGTATTGAAACCATCTAGTTAATCGGGTAATTACAACATTGATTCAGAATTGTGCCGAGTATTAATATTGTAATACAATTCAGTGACAGGCCAAATGGTATAAACAGAGGTGGGATCCATACAGTGATCACTTTCTAATATCCAGGTGGCAAGAATGCCGTGGAGAGTTAATATGGTGGTGTCTAAAATGGATGAGCCAAGGCCAGGTGTGGGAGTTAATGACCTTTTCATTGTGCACACATGCATGGATCATCCAATGTACCCCCTCCCTGTCTCCAGACTGGGTGGGCGAGAATGAAGTAGGTGTATAAGCAAACCACGTCTCAGCCAAGCTGTGTGTAGGACTCCCCTTCCGAACCCACTCCTCATGCCCAGTGGAGTTGTAGGGCTCACTCACTGAAGCACCTCCCCATCCCCAGGCCAGGCCAGGCAGGCGAGATGGGCCACGTTTAATGACGAGTGAAGCACTCCTTGTGCTGGTTTGAGGATTAGTGAACCTTCTCCTGGTGTGGGAGGGGGGGGGGGGGGGGGGGGGGGGGGAGGATCAGTGAACCTTCTCCTGATGCCAGTGTGAGGGGGGAATCCGTGAACCCTTTCCCGATGCCAGTGTGGGTCCAGTGAAGCCCACTCCTGGTGCCAGCGCAAGGATGTGATTCTGTGCCAGTGTGGGGATCAGTGAACCCCCTCCCAATGCCACGGTGAAGAAGGTTCAAAGAACCCTCTCCTGCTGTGAGGGACAATCAGTGAGCCTTTTCCTTATTCAGCTGTGAGGGAGGATTAGTGGACCTTCTCCTGATGCCAGTGTGGGGACCAGTGAACCCTCTCACTGTGTGAGGGAGGATTAGTGAACCCCCTCCCAATGCCAGGGTGAGGAAGGATCAGTGAACTCCCTCAGGTTGCCGGTGTGAGGGAGGATTAGTGGACCTTCTCCTGATGCCAGTGTGGGGACCAGTGAACCCTCTCACTGAGTGAGGGAGGATTAGTGGACCTTCTCCTGGTGCCGGTGTGAGGATTGGTGAACCCCCACTCTGTGTGAGGGAGGATTAGTGGACCTTCTCCTGATGCCGGTGTGGGGACCAGTGACCCTCTCACTGTGTGAGGGGTGATCAGTGACTCCCCCCCCCCCTCCCCCTCCTCCTCTTTGTGCCGCTGTGAGGGAGGACCAGTGGACCTTCTCCTGATGCCAGTGTGGGGACCGGTGACCCCACTCCTTGTGGCCGGGCCTCCCAGGCCGCCGCTCGGATCAAACACTCACTAGTGCGAGCTCTGCCAGAAGTTGCCGGCCATCGCTCCCTCCCTCCCCCCCGCCGCCGCCGCCGCCGCCGCTCCCGGGCTCAGCTCGGCGCCGCTCCCCTGCTGCCGCTTCGCCTCTGCTGCTGCTGCTGCTGCCGCTTTGCCGATGTGTTGTAAACCCAGCTCTTCTAGCCTGGCATTCTCTGCACCTTCCAAATGATTCCGCCAAGGAACCCGGGGTCACGTTCAAAGTGCCCGGTTATAAACCTTCCGGGCGGCCTTGCAAAGCGGAGGATCTCCTTCTTTCACCATCTTATTCCTGCGGCAAAACTGCAGACTTTTCCCCAAAATCATTCTCACTCTGAAAGGTGCAATTGCATATTTGCTATTTGTTTTATAGTGATGCCGTTTAAACATTCCTAAATTAATCTATGCTCGGTTCTGTTCGTGCAAATTAACATTCAACACCCCCCCCCCAAACGCAAATTGCAATCCTGGTTTGAAGAAGGGTCTCGACTAGAAACGTCACGCATTTCTTCTCTCCAGAGATGATACCTGACCCGCTGAGTCACTCCAGCTTTTTGTGTCTGTGTTGGTTTTATAGTTCATTTATCTTGCGTCCAGGAACCAAAACATAACGTGTAATTCATTATTAATTCTTTATTTTTTGAGCAGGTATTTTACAAATTACTTTCTAAATGCTCTAATTGAATCATATGTAGACAAAAATGCTGGATGGTGAGGCAGCATCTATGGAGTGAAGGAATAGGTGACGTTTCAGGTCGAGACCTTTCTTCAGACTCAGTCTCTAGCAATGTTACAATATTTTGAGATTATGAAAATCAAGTCTGCAATTTATCCCATCAGATAGAGCATAAAAATAAGTTTAATTTGACACCTAATTCACTTTCAATATCTTCAGTATTAAAAACGTTATGGCCATTTTCATACTCGGAAATTAGCATCTTTTTCCCCATTGTTTTTCCATTAACTTAACTCAAAAGCTGTGATGGAGGACAGTCAAAAGCCCATAACTTTCTTAACAATTAAGAGAACTCAATGAAATTTTCAGTTATCATAGATTGCATTCTGAAACAAATATGAAACAATCTTACTTGGATGACCTGAAATTAAAGCATATATAGCTTTGCTATATTTAAGAGGGAGTTAGATGTGGCCCTTGTGGCTAAGGGGATCAGAGGGTATGGAGAGAAGGCAGGTACAGGATACTGAGTTGGATGATCAGCCATGATCATATTGAATGGCGGTGCAGGCTCGAAGGGCCGAATGGCCTACTCCTGCACCTAATTTCTATGTTTCTATAATTAGTTAGTTACCTAATTGTAGCTAATTACAAAATTCAATTACTAGACCTAAACATCCATCCATTTCTTAAGAAAAGATAAAGATTTTTAAATTGCCTAAGTGTCAAAATAACATCTACACAATAATTCACAATATAACATGATTTTAAAATCACATTTTCATGAATTTATAGGCCAAATTGAAGGAATTTGGTGTTTAATTCCCGTAAATTAATGGCCATTTAAATCAACTTGCGAGTGGGTTTTTGTGGAACGCGATGGATTGGAACGTTGCGGTTTGCAGTGAATTTAACCCCCAGTCGGCAGGAAAAATACTGCCGGTTCGTATTTTTTTTGTCCCCTTTTCGCAACATGAAATTTTGATTAAAGGCTTCTTAAGAACCACGTCTTTATGTAATAATAAACTGTGTACCTTCTTTTGTGCCCTACGTAAGGTCCTTCCCGTTGTCAGTGTTCACGACTTTAGAATACAATTTTTAATTCACTCTTGTTAATAAATGATCCAGCGTAGTTTAAAAATAGCCTCATAAAACAAATGTCGGAGCAATTTCTCTTTAGCAACTAAATCCCCTGAGATTGATCGATTTGAATTGTCTGGAGAAAAACGGCATTTTAAACCCGCCCCCCTCTCAAAGGCGCCAGAGTCGCGCACACGGGCAGTGGCAGAACTGCAGCGCCGCTAAAGGTAAGTTTTGTAACATACTTACAGTCTCGACCCGAAACGTCACCCATTCCTTCGCTCCATAGATACTGCCTTCTCCAGCATTTTTGTCTACCTTCGATTGATCCAGCATCTGCAGTTCCTTCTTAAACTATGGAATCATATCCTACTAATGCACATCCCTGGCATTCCTATTGCAAACATTACTTTTGATTGGAATATAGAACCATATAGTACAGGAATAGCCAACCATGCTAATCCCATTTACATGCACATGATCTATGTCCTCCAATCCCCTAGTCAAGTCAAGAGTGTTTTATTGTCATATGTCCCAGATAGAACAATGACATTCTTGCTTGCTGCAGCACAACAGAAATATGTACACTGTAAATAATATGATAAATGAGAGAGAGAAAAAAAAGTTCAGTGTGTATATATAGACACATATGTTTATATATATATATATATATATATATATATATATATATATGTATATATATCCACATACACACATACTCAAAAAACAAACAATAACAATGCAATAATAATAATAATAGTCTATTGTAGTTCGGAGCTTATGAGGTTGTAGTGTTTAACAGCCTGATGGGTGTTCATGAGTCTGTCTAAATGCCACTTAAATGTTATTACTGTATGTGCTTCCACCACCTTACCTGGCAGCACATTCTTGGTTTCTATCACTATGTAAAAGAAAACATGCCTTGCAAATCTCTTTTATACTTTCCCCCCCTCTTGCCTTAAATCTATGCTTTCAAATATTTGACATTTCCACTCTGGAAAAAAGGCCCTGCCCAATATATGCCTCTCCTAATTTTTATAAACTTCTATCAGGTCACCCCACAGTTTTTTATGCTCCAGAGAAAACAATTTAAGTTTGTCTAGCCTCTCCTTAGACCTAATCAAGGCATCATCCTGGTGAAGCTCTTCAGCACTCTCCCCAAAGCCTTCACATCTTTAAAACACTGCATTGACCAGAACTCCACACATACTGCAAATGCTGCTTAATCAAAGTTTTATAAAGCCATAACATAACCTCCCAACTTTTATACGCCACACCCTAACTAATAACGGCCATATGCCTTCTTTACACCCCAAAAAACATATACTTTTGATTAATCTTTGACTAATATTTTTATTATACGAGACTAATATTTCACTTTGAGACTAATAATTATTCCATTAATGGAATATAACTATTGTTTCCCCTCCCCCATATATTGTTTTTTATTGAAATTGAAACTTTTCTTTTAAGGAAAGTACGGAGCTAGTAATTGTTCGTAACCAAAAGCTACGGAAGTCCTTAGATGTCTAACCACATTAGGGTGGCTATCACTAACTGCACCAACTATAGATGTAGTTTTTTTCTTTCTTTTACACTTACTAATATAATTCTTTTCAACTTTTTCTATTTCATATTATATCATAATTTTTATTTTGAATGGAGTTATAAGTTTTATTTAAGGCGATATGTCCAAGAGGAAAATCTACGAGATCTAAAACTCATCTATCTGATGTTCGGGTGTAAGGTAGGGTTTAATGAGCTGAACCATTTGCTCCATCATAGACCACCTTGATCATAAGATGCAAGACGTACATATGACAACTAGGGGTGAAGGAATGTTTTGTAGTTGGAATGTTAAGGGAATTAATGAACCCATCAAGCGAGGTAAAGTATTAGCTCATTTAAAATCACTCAAAACATATATAATATTCCTCCAGGAAACACACCTTAAAAATGAAGCGCAACACAGATTGAAGTCAAAATGGATTGCTAAAACATATCACTCTTCATTCTCACATAAATCTAGAGGGGTTGCAATACTAATCCGTAAAGGTATACCTTTTAAACATATATCAACTATAGAAGATATTGACGGCAGATATATTGTATTAGTAGGTGAGTTATACTCAAAAAATGTGACGCTTCTTAATGTATATGGACCAAATTTTGATAGCCCATTGTTTTTTAAGAGGATATTCAATACTATCCGGAATGCACACAATATAACTTAATAATTGGTGGAGACTTAAATTGTACACTAAATTCTTATTTAGACACATCATCAACTCAAAGAAAATTAAAATCTCAGTCAAGTGAATTTCTAAATTCATATATTAATACTACCAACATCAAGGATGTCTAGAGAATTGAAAATCCATCCGGACAAGAATATTAATTTTATTCACCGGTGCATAAAACTTATTCAAGGATAGATTATTTCTTAGTAGATTCTAAACTTATTCCATTCACCTACAGCTCGCAATATCACAATATTATAATCTCGGACCATGCTCCACTAACATTTATGGTTAAACTAAACGGAATGGCAGAGAAACAGACACAATGGAGACTTAACCCCCAAATCTTAAATGAAAAGGTATGTCATGAATACCTTGTAAAACAGATTAATATGTTTTTTGAGGCTAATGACCATCCTGGAACTTCTGCTTCCCTTCTTTGGGAAACATTTAAAGCATTTGTACGACGAGCATTAATCTCCTCCCAGGTATTTCTTAATAAAGAGAATAGGGCTAAACAACAGACATTGGAAATGGAAATAAGGCAATTAGACATAGAAAATGCAGTAGCACCTTCCATGGCAAAACACAATAAAATTGCAGCACTGAAATACAAGTTAAATAAAATATACTAAGACCAAGTTATAAAACTTTATCAACATACAAAACAATTAAATTTTGAATTTGGTGATAAACCACAAAAACTATTAGCACATCAGCTTCTGGACGGAGAAAAAACAATTTATAAAATTAGATCAGATAAAGGAGAAATATTAACACTACCCAAAGATATTAATGACAGATTTTCACAATACCATCAAAAACTTTACTCAACTAAAGTGACAGAACAATCAACAGGAATGGAAGCATTTTTACAGAAATGTAATCTTACGGGTTTAGATCTGAAGGAGCAAGAATTACTAGGTGTTGAAATAACAATAAAAGATATCGAAGAGTCAATTAGATCTTTAAAAAACTGAAAGACTGCAGTCCCTGATGGCCTAAGCTCTGAAATTTATTTTAAAAATTATGATCTGATTTCCCCATGTTTACAGACATTGTATAAACACGTTTATACTCAACAGAAACTCCCAGAAACTCTAAACGAATCTACAATAATACTTATACCAAACACTGATAAGGATCTCGAAGACCCAGGTTCATACAGAGCAATAGCTCTCTTAAATACTGATCAGAAAATATTAACTAAAATCCTATCTCATAGATTGAGTTCAGTGATTAACAAATTAATACACCCCGACCAAACAGGTTTCATACCAAAACGTTACTCATTTTACAATTTGAGACAACTATTTAATATTATATACTCAAACAGAATTGACCTAACAATTACCTTGCTAGATGCTGAAAAAGCATTTGATCAGGTAGAATGGTCATATTTATTTTTGGTGATGGAAAATTTTCAATTGGGAGAGAAGTACTGTACATGGGTTTAACGTTTATATTCTAACCCAACAGCTAGAATATTAACAAACCAAATGTTATCAATTAAATTTAATCTTTCTAGAGGTTGTAGACAAGGATGCCCGCTATCCCCATTATTATTCGCTCTTGCAATTGAACCATTAGCAGAAAGTGTTAGAACTCATCCAGAAATACACGGGTATAACACTAAAGACACAATGAATAAAATCTCCTTATATGCAGATGATGTATTAATACATTACAAAGCCAGAAACTAGTATTCCGAACTTATTAAATCTAATAACACAATTTGGTCAGTTTTCAGGATATAGAATTAATTGGATCAAAAGCGAAATCATGCCAACAACAGAACTCAATTTACATACACTACAACAATCCCCTTTTAAAATAGTTAATGAAAATTTTAAATATTTAGGAATTTATGTAACTAAGACATATACTTCTTTATTCAAATCAAATTTCCCACCTTTACTGAATAAACTAAATAAGAATATTCAGTATTGGAAAACACTTCCTATTTCAATGTTTGGTAGAATTAATGCTATAAAAATGATCTTTTTGCCGCAATTACTGTGCCTATTTCAGTCAATACAGACATATATCTTTTTTTTTTTTTAAGTCGACTCCAAGTGTCTATTGGTTCTAAAATGATTTTAAAAAGTGTCTCCATTGCTTCTAAAATGCATGCACAAAGTGTCCATTGGTTCTAAAATGCTTGCAAAAATGTCTATTGGTTCTAAAATGGTTGCAAAAAGTGTGCCTATTGGTTCTAAAATGCTTGCAAAATGTGTGTATTGGTTCTAAAAATGCTAGCAAAAAGTGTGTATATTGGTTCTAAAATGCTTGCAAAAAGTGTCCCTATTGGTTCTAAAATGCTTGCAAAAATTGCCTATTGGTTCTAAAATGCTTGAAAGTGTCTATAGGCTCTAAAATGCTTGCAAAAAGTGTCTCTATTGGTTCTAAAATGCTTGCAAAAAGTGTCTATTGGTTCTAAAATGCTTGCAAAAAAGTGTCTCTATTGGTTCTAAAATGTTTGCAGAAAGTGTTTCTATTGGTTCTAAAATGCTTGCAGAAAGTGTCTGTATTGGTACTAAAATGCTTGCACAAAGTGTCCATTGGTTCTAAAATGCTTGCAAAAAGTGTCCATTGGTTCTAAAATGCTTGCAAAAAGTGTCTTGATTTGTTCTAAAATGGTTGCAGAAAGTGTTTCTATTGTTTCTAAAATGGTTGCAGAAATAGTGGCTCTATTGGTGCTAAAATGGTTGCAGAAAGAGTGTCTCAATTGGTTCTAAAATTGTTGCAGAAAGAGTGTCTCTATTGGTTGTAAAATGGTTGCAGAAAGAGTGCATTGGTTCTAAAATGGTTGCAGAAAGAGTGTCTCTATTGGTTCTAAAATGGTTGCAGAAAGAGTGGCTCTACTGGTTCTAAAATGCTTGCAGAAGGTGTCTATCGGTTCTAAAATGCTTGCAGAAGGTGTCTATCGGTTCTAAAATGCTTGCAGAAAGTGTCTCTATTGTTTCTAAAATGCTTGCAAAAAGTGTCTCTATTGGTTCTAAAATGCATGCACAAAGTGTCTATTGGTTCTAAAATGCTTGCAAAAAATGTCTATTGGTTCTTAAATGCTTGCAAAAAGTGTCTATTGGTTCTGAAATGGTTGCAAAATGTGTCTATTGGTTCTAAAATGCTTGCAAAAAGTGTCTCTATTGGTTCTAAAATGCTTGCAAAAATTGTCTATTGGTTCTAAAATGCTTGCAAAAAAGTGTCTCTATTGGTTCTAAAATGTTTGCAGAAACTGTTTCTATTGGTTCTAAAATGCTTGCAGAAAGTGTCTGTATTGGTTCTAAAATGCTTGCAAAAAGTGTCCATTGGTTCTAAAATGCTTGCAAAAAGTGTCCATTCGTTCTAAAATGCTTGCAAAAAGTGTCTTGATTTGTTCTAAAATGGTTGCAGAAATAGTGGCTCTATTGGTTCTAAAATGGTTGCAGAAAGAGTGTCTCAATTGGTTCTAAAATTGTTGCAGAAAGAGTGTCTCTATTGGTTGTAAAATGGTTGCAGAAAGAGTGTATTGGTTCTAAATTGGTTGCAGAAAGAGTGTCTCTATTGGTTCTAAAATGGTTGCAGAAAGAGTGGCTCTATTGGTTCTAAAATGCTTGCAGAAGGTGTCGATCGGTTCTAAAATGCTTGCAGAAAGTGTCTCTATTGTTTCTAAAATGCTTGCAAAAAGTGTCTCTATTGGTTCTAAAATGGTTGTAAAAATGGTCTCTATTGGTTCTAAAATGTTTGCAGAAAGTGTGTCTATTGATTCTAAAATGGTTGCAGAAAGTGTGTCTCTATTGGTTCTAAAATAGTTGCAGCAAGTGTCTCCATTGGTTCTAAACTGCTTGCAGAAAGTGTCTCTATTGGTTCTAAAATGGTTGCAGAAAGCGTCTCTATTGGATCTAAAATGTTTGCAGAAAGTGTCTCTTTTGGTTCTAAAATGCTTGTAGAAAGTGTCTATTGGTTCTAAAATGCTTGCAAAAAGTGTCTCTATTGGTTCTAAAATGGTTGCAGAAAGCGTCTATTGGATCTAAAATGTTTGCAGAAAGTGTCTCTATTGGTTCTAAAATGGTTGCAGAAAGTGTCTCTATTGTTTCTAAAATGGTTGCAGAAATAGTGGCTCTATTGGTTCTAAAATGGTTGCAGAAAGAGTGGCTCTATTGGTTCTAAAATTTTTGCAGAAAGAGTGGCTCTATTGGTTCTAAAATTTTTGCAGAAAGAGTGTCTCTATTGGTTCTAAAATGGTTGCAGAAAGAGTGTATTGGTTCTAAAATGGTTGCAGAAAGAGTGTCTCTATTGGTTCTAAAATGCTTGCAGAAGGTGTCTATCGGTTCTAAAATGCTTGCAGAAGGTGTCTCTATTGTTTCTAAAATGCTTGCAAAAAGTGTCTCTATTGGTTCTAAAATAGTTGCAAAAATGGTCTCTATTGGTTCTGAAATGTTTGCAGAAAGTGTGGCTCTATTGGTTCTAAAATGCTTGCAAAAAGTGTCCATTGGTTCTAAAATGCTTGCAAAAAGTGTCCATTCGTTCTAAAATGCTTGCAAAAAGTGTCTTGATTTGTTCTAAAATGGTTGCAGAAATAGTGGCTCTATTGGTTCTAAAATGGTTGCAGAAAGAGTGTCTCAATTGGTTCTAAAATTTTTGCAGAAAGAGTGTCTCTATTGGTTCTAAAATGGTTGCAGAAAGAGTGTATTGGTTCTAAAATGGTTGCAGAAAGAGTGTCTCTATTGGTTCTAAAATGGTTGCAGAAAGAGTGTCTCTATTGGTTCTAAAATGCTTGCAGAAGGTGTCTATCGGTTCTAAAATGCTTGCAGAAGGTGTCTCTATTGTTTCTAAAATGCTTGCAAAAAGTGTCTCTATTGGTTCTAAAATAGTTGCAAAAATGGTCTCTATTGGTTCTGAAATGTTTGCAGAAAGTGTGGCTCTATTGGTTCTAAAATGCTTGCAAAAAGTGTCCATTGGTTCTAAAATGCTTGCAAAAAGTGTCCATTCGTTCTAAAATGCTTGCAAAAAGTGTCTTGATTTGTTCTAAAATGGTTGCAGAAATAGTGGCTCTATTGGTTCTAAAATGGTTGCAGAAAGAGTGTCTCAATTGGTTCTAAAATTGTTGCAGAAAGAGTGTCTCTATTGGTTGTAAAATGGTTGCAGAAAGAGTGTATTGGTTCTAAATTGGTTGCAGAAAGAGTGTCTCTATTGGTTCTAAAATGGTTGCAGAAAGAGTGGCTCTATTGGTTCTAAAATGCTTGCAGAAGGTGTCGATCGGTTCTAAAATGCTTGCAGAAAGTGTCTCTATTGTTTCTAAAATGCTTGCAAAAAGTGTCTCTATTGGTTCTAAAATGGTTGTAAAAATGGTCTCTATTGGTTCTAAAATGTTTGCAGAAAGTGTGTCTATTGATTCTAAAATGGTTGCAGAAAGTGTGTCTCTATTGGTTCTAAAATAGTTGCAGCAAGTGTCTCCATTGGTTCTAAACTGCTTGCAGAAAGTGTCTCTATTGGTTCTAAAATGGTTGCAGAAAGCGTCTCTATTGGATCTAAAATGTTTGCAGAAAGTGTCTCTTTTGGTTCTAAAATGCTTGTAGAAAGTGTCTATTGGTTCTAAAATGCTTGCAAAAAGTGTCTCTATTGGTTCTAAAATGGTTGCAGAAAGCGTCTATTGGATCTAAAATGTTTGCAGAAAGTGTCTCTATTGGTTCTAAAATGGTTGCAGAAAGTGTCTCTATTGTTTCTAAAATGGTTGCAGAAATAGTGGCTCTATTGGTTCTAAAATGGTTGCAGAAAAAGTGGCTCTATTGGTTCTAAAATTTTTGCAGAAAGAGTGTCTCTATTGGTTCTAAAATGGTTGCAGAAAGAGTGTATTGGTTCTAAAATGGTTGCAGAAAGAGTGTCTCTATTGGTTCTAAAATGGTTGCAGAAAGAGTGTCTCTATTGGTTCTAAAATGCTTGCAGAAGGTGTCTATCGGTTCTAAAATGCTTGCAGAAGGTGTCTCTATTGTTTCTAAAATGCTTGCAAAAAGTGTCTCTATTGGTTCTAAAATAGTTGCAAAAATGGTCTCTATTGGTTCTGAAATGTTTGCAGAAAGTGTGGCTCTATTGGTTCTAAAATGGTTGCAGAAAGTGTGTCTCTATTGGTTCTAAACTGCTTGCAGGAAGTGTCTCTATTGGTTCTAAAATGGTTGCAGAAAGCATCTCTATTAGATCTAAAATGTTTGCAGAAAGTGTCTCTATTGGTTCTAAAATGCTTGCAGAGTCTATTGGTTCTAAAATGCTTGCAAAAAGTGTCTATTGGTTCTAAAATGCTTGCAAAAAATGTCTCTATTTGTTCTAAAATGGTTGCAAAAAGTGTGTCTCTATTGGTTCTAAAATGGTTGCAGAAAGAGTGTCTCTATTGGTTCTAAAATGCTTGCAAAAATGTGTCTATTGGTTCTAACATGCTTGCAAAAAGTGTCTCTATTGGTTCTAAAATGCTTGCAAACAAAATTAGCATTTTGCAGATGCATCGTATATAGCCCTGGCATGGCAGATAAGAACTTACTGCGCATTCTGCACACTATGGCACTGCATGGATAATCACAACATGATCCCACGACATCAATTATGCTCCCTACAAATGTTATGAAGATAGATTGCAAATTATTGTTAGGCCTAATAACAAACAAAATCTTTCAATAGGCACAATTATTTAGTTATTTCAGGCCTGAGAGTCTGACGAAGTTCATAATTCATAAGTTCCAGGAGCAGAATAAGGCCAATCGGCCCATCAAGTCTACTCCGCCATTCAATCATGGCTGATCTATCTTCCTATAGCAACTGGCTTCACCCCATAGCCCCTGACATCCATACTAATCAAGAATCTGTCAATCTCCGTCTTAAAATATCCATTGACTTGGTCTTCGCGGTCTTCGCAGCCTTCTTCGGGTTCCCACCCAAACCGTGGTCTCCATTCCTTCCACAGATGCTGACTGAGCCGTTGTATTCCTCCAGCACTTCGTGTTTTGTTCAAGACTCCAGCGTCCCTTCTGTCTGAATATCGAAGTTTTTTTTATTGCAACGAAACAAGTATATAAATCAAGTACGTTAATATTATACACGCGTGGCCTCAACTGTTTCAAATATATTAATTATAGGAAACATCTACATTAAATACCGTTCATGTTCCACTTGCTGAGCGATCACACTTCAATGCATGGGAATTACAGCAACGTGGCGTCAAATGGATTGCATGTTTTATTTTTTCACACGACTGTGACACATATTAAAGGGGAGGCCAGCCCAAAAATTGAACATTGGTAAAACATTCCAAACAGTCCCATGTGCTGAACTGGCATCGCATGGGGTGTATAAAAAGCCACTTCATAGAGATGCACACGGTCAGTCCTCGCCGCAGAAAGAAAGATCAGTCAGCAGCTCGCCACGATGAGTCGCAGCCCGGAAAGGATGTCCTCGTACCGCCGGCACTTTGAGGAATGTACTGCCAGCAGTGCCTCATACCGCGGACGGATGCCCAGCCTGTCGCCGCCCCGCCGCACAGTGCGGCAGCGCTCCGCCAGTTGGAACCGCACCTCCGACCGAAAGGTACCAGGAGACTGGACACCGGCAGGCAGGGGGACCGCCTCGGAACTGTTTGGACGTCGCATGACAAGGTGAGAACCAGAGACTGACTGTATTCAATTCAGTTACACAAAGTGCTGGAGTAACTCAGCGGTTCAGGCAGCATCTCTGGAGACAGACACAAAAAGCTGGAGTAACTCAGCGAGACGGCAGCATCTCTGGAGAGAAGGAATTGGTAACGCTTCGGGTCGAGACCCTTCATCAGACTGGAAAAATTGGATAGGTGTTTCGGGGCGGTAAATTTGTTTCGGACTGGAGAAGGGTATCGACTCGAAACGCCGCCTATCCATGTTATCCGGTGATGCTGCCTGAACCGTTGAGTTACTCCAGTACTCCACGCGATAGGAACAGAATTAGGTTATTCAGCCCATCAAATCTACTTCGCCATTCAAGCATGGCTGATCTATCTCTCCCTCATAACCCCATTCTCCTGCTTTTCCCCCGTAGACCCTAACATCTGTACTAATCAAGAATATATCTATCTCTGCCGTAAAAATACCCATTGACTTGCCTCTACAGCCGTCTGTGGCAATGAATTCCACAGATTCACCACTCTGTGACTGAAGAAGTACCTCCTCATCTAAAGCAACGCCCTTTAATTCTGAGACTATGACCCTAGGTGCTAGACTCTCCCACTAGTGGAAACATCCTCTTCACACCCGCTCTTATTTTGTAAACCAGCACCTACAGTTCCTTGTTTTTTATATTACTTCCAGTTCGTGTGTAAACCGAACGGGTTGCGGAAGATATTGAAATAAATTATTTGCTGTGAAAGAGAAAAACCACACCAAAATCAGTCAAACCAGAAAGCATCTTCATACTAATGTACTGTACTTTACTAGTGTATTGCAAGGACAATTTCAGCAAAGTAAACGGCACTAAAATAAAAAATTAGTTTGTTTTAATTGTGTTCATTAAGGCATTAATATTGATAAGGACCTGGAGAGTGTTCCCGTGTTTGACTAATTGCAAGGCACAGCATGGAAACAGGCTATTTTAGTTTAGAGATACAGTGCGGAAACAGGCCCTTCGGTCCAACGAGCCCGCGCCGACCAGCGATTTCCGTACACCAACACTATCCAACACATGGAAAGCCCACACAGTCACGGGGAGAACGTACAGACTCCGGACAGACAGCACCCATAGTCAGAATCGATTTATGGGTGATGTATAGATCACCCATAAATGTTTGAGGGCTTCCTTTCTTTGATAAGACTGATGTTAAAAAAATAGCAATCCATTAAAATAGCGTTATATTTAGAAAGTTGAATTATGTACAGTATTTGAATATATCAGTGATAAATGTTTACAGGTCTTTGGACAATCGAGAGGCCAACTGGATCAAAACGTTCAAAAAATATACTAAGACTTATTCCTGGGGGCAGAGAATTCGGAATGTGAATCGTGACGATCCAACGTGAATACAATGCAGTGGTGGAGATGATGCGTTCATGCATTGGGTCTTTTGCACGGTTCATTGGCCCTGAGTTATATCACGCTAGCATTCTGGGACTGAGGGGGAAGAAGGGTGGAGCCAACTTCAATGCAAATTATAACAAAAGTATTTCATGAATAAAAACATGAGAGGAATAGATTGGGTAGATGCACAGAGTCTCTTGCCCTGAATAGGTGAATCGAGGGCCAGTGGACATGGGTTTAAGGTGAAGGAGAGAATATGAAATAGGAATCGTAAGGGGTATCTTTTTCACACAAGGTATGGTGGGTAAATGGAACAAGCTGCCAGAGAAGGTAGTTGAGGCTGGGACTATCCCGACGTTTAAGAAACATTTAGACAAGTACATAGATAGGACAGGTTTGGAGGGATATAGACCAAACGTGCGCAGGTGGGATTAGTGCAGCTGGGACATGTGGCCGGTGTGGGCAAGTTGGTCCGAAGGGCCTGTTTCAACACTGTATTACTCTATGGCTAATAATTCCGAGATGATGGCAGAGTGAAATCAAGAGTTCCTAGATGATGCCAATCTCTTTCTTGACTACGAGCAGATGGCTGACCAAATTTTGAAAGGAAGAAAGTATTTCACATTTGGTCCAGAAGGCTGTAAATTTTCTACATTTTCTACAAATACATATATACAAATTATATACATGCAGCGTATCTTTTGTGTCAGACAATCAGGACTGCAGATTGTCATTTAACGGTTCAGTTTGATTCAAATAATAATTTATCGTAATTTCAAAATTAAAATATGGATTGATTTTAAAGTGAACAAACACTGCAGTCAGAATTTAATTGTAATTTAGAGTGTATTATGTCACATGATGAGTGCCTTGGTAGCTTCCCTACGAACGTGCATTGTGGATTATGCCGCTCGATTATCTTCTCTCCAGTAATGTCGATTAACGAGTGAAATCACCAACATGAGCTTCCCACTCCCTCCCCACACAAACTCCCATGCCCACACTACCCACCATCAAAGCTTGGACGTGAATGTGTGACGGCGTGGGTTTTCTCCGGGTGCTTCGATTTCATCCCGCACTCCAAAGACATACGGGTTTGTACGGTAATTGGCTTCTGTACATCTGTGCAGGATAGCTGGCGTACGGGGTGATCGCGGGTCGACGCCGACATGGTTGGATGAAGGGTGTTTCCACGCTGTGTCCCTAAAGTCCAAAGCGGCGATTTAAAATAAAAACAAGGCAGAATGAGGTGCATTCAAGGGTTGCGGATTGGTGCATTCAGGTACATTCCATAAGGTTTTCTTCGATGACCACGTCTTAGGTTTCGAGAGGATTTAACATATACTGATAATCGCAGAATTGTGGGAGAAGATGAAGGCAGAAGCATCGACAAAGACTATATGATTGAGTTGAATGTCATGCAATCTCGTGCAATATCGCAAGACCAATAATTTTACATACTCTGGAAAAGAAACATTCCGGGGGTTATGTTTTCCCATCACATCATTTCCTGCACTCACATTATGGGAAATATGTGTTTCTTGGACAAGCACCAGAACTGCATACAATACTCCCCGGGCGTAGTTTCAGCAAGGCCTTGCGCAATTCCGACAGGACTTCATTACTATTGTTGTAATCAAGACCAACCACACGATTTTGAAGAAGAGTTTCGACCTGAAATTACACCTATTTAAGCTGTAGATATTCTGCCTGACCCGCTTACTTACGCCAGCATTTTGTGTCTTATTTTTGTAAAGCAACGTCTGCAGTTTCTTGTGTATGTCATTTCCCCTTCTTAGCCACTTACTGCACCAGCATGGCAGCCTTCAGTAATTTCCGTACAAGCACATCCAGGTCTCCTTGAGCTTCAGCATTATCCCGTTTCCCATTGTTTAACCTTCCATCATGAGCACAAATGAAATTCATACTTTTCAACATAATTTACAATTTCCATGTTCTTGTCTATTCATTTAGCTGTTCTGCGTCCATTGGAAGTCTACGCATCTTACTCCATACTTACAACTACACCATGTTTGATATCGTAATCTTATTTGGAAATAGGGCATTGCTCACTTCAGCCAGATTGTTGATATAGATCATGAATAATTGGGACACAAGTATTGAATCTCTGCAAAACTCCACTGGTATCCATGCCAATCTGAAAACAATATGTTTATTCACATTCTTTGGTTTCTGTTTAATAACCAGTTTTCAAACCAGGTGAGCATATTACCTCAATATCCACACGTTTTAATCGTGTTAGCCAACATCCTCTGTGAAAAATTATCAAGCACCTTCCAAAATCAATATACAATACTTCGGCGTTGCAGCTGTAGACGATTGCAAACTTTGGTGAGGCCACATCTGGAATATTGTGTGCAGTGTGATCGCCACATTACAGGAACGATTTGGAAGGGGGGGGGGGGGAAGGGTTAAGAGGGTTCAGAAGTGCACCAGTTTATTAGCTATAAGGAGTGGTTGGGCTAGATTGGATTATTTTCTCTGGAGTGTCAGAGGCTGAGGAACGACCTGATAAATGAATTAGAAAATTATGATATACACAGGGTAATTATTTTCCCAGGGTGGAATGCCAAATACTAGAGTTGTCAGCTTTAAGGTGAGAGGGGGGACGTTGTGCACCGCGAATTAGATGGTACATCTTCATCGGCACGGACGAGTTGGATCGAAGTGCATGTTTCCTTGGTGTATGACACCATGACTCCAAGTTTTTACTACACAGGTGCTGTTTGTGCCAGGAACGGCTGTCGCGGCACGTTGTGTAGACAGATGTTCAATTCAAGTTTAATGTCAGTTTAGTTGGCATTATGGTCGGGACAAGCATCGTGGGCCAAAGAGCCTGTTACTGTGCTGTACTGCTACACTTCTATGTTCACGTTCGCGTTAGACTTTTATTAATTAATTATCTCGCTGGCGTGTGTACCTTCTTTCGAGAAGACACGGGGAAAGTAATTGATTAATTCTTCTGCCGCTTCTGCCTTCTCAATTACGGGCTATTAAAACATAAACTAGATTCTGGTGGTGAGATCTTCCGACATAGGAAAAGGAATGGCGAGAATCTGTAGCAGAGATGTAAACTATAACGATTGACAATATGACAGCACCTCGAAATTTGACATCTATTTATAATATCTTTGGTCTTTGCCGGCATCCTCAATTGGAATTAAATTGTAATGCTTTACTGTCACATCTACTCTTGAAATTTCTCTGTGATTACCGGCGCAAAAATACATTGTCAGTACTGACATGCGATTAGAACTGCTTCTTGCGTGTTCAATGGTGGTTCGACTATGTCAAGAAGTGGCTTTATTTAAATTTTAGTATTTTAGTTTTGTTCATACTGTCATAAAAAAGGGGAATTGATTTACCGAGGAAAGATCGGCTTGTACTGTCATTGATGTACATTGCCAGAAAGGACAGGAACATTAACTGTAGCTTTACATCGTGCTGTCAAATCTATTTGTCCTTTTCTAATTTAAGGAGTGATGTGTGCACAGCTTTATATTACTGTCACTTTTGGAATTTCTGGAATAAAGCCGAATAGCATTGTCTACAATAACACATCCGGACAGCATTGCCTTTACAGGTCATGTAACCTAAATTACATGTAGGATTGGAATTCTGCTTTGGCATTGATCACTTAAAACAGGAACCTCCTTCTGAAAATATATCTTCCAGAAAATAATAAGGAGTTAAGTAAACAGCTGAAAAAAGCTCAAATGCGAATTAAATCGGTAAAGCTAATATGACACGACCCTGAATATTAGCTTATATCATATATGTTTTTACATGACAACCCAACCACATAACCATTAATAAAGAAAAGTCCTTCTCATTGTTCGTTTTTCATATAGTGAAAACATTACACCCACAACTGCAACAACATAATATATTGTGGGTAACGGATAGCTGCTCTTAAAGGGTTGAAGTTGCCGTTTATTTAAGGTCCAACACAAACATTCCAGCTGATATTATAACTGTACATATTATTGTGCTGGGTAGTGTTGTAGAGCAGAGGGATCGATGTGTATAGGTGCATGGTGGTTGACATGGATAGAACATTGACATGGGTGACTAACGTGTTGACATGGATAGAAAATTGGTTGGCCGGAAGCAAAAAACTAGGAGTGAACGGATCCTTTTCAGAATGGCAGGCAGTGGCGAGTGGAGTGCCGCAAGGCTTAGTGTTAGGGCCGCAACTGTTTACCATATATATTAATGATTTGGAAGAGGGAATTAGGAGCAACACTAGCATGTTTGCAGATGACACAAAGCTGGGTGGCAGTGTGAACTGTGGTGAGGATGTTAGGAGGTTGCAGGATGACCTGGACAGGTTGAGTGAGTGGGCAGATGCGTGGCAGATGCAGTATAATATAGATATATGTGAGGTTATCCACTTTGGCGGCAAAAACAAGGGGGCGGATTATTATCTCATTGGGATTAGGTTAGGTAAGGGGGAGGTGCAGGGAGACCTGGGCGTCCTTGTACACCGGTCACTGAAAGTTGGCATACAGGTACAGCAGGCAGTGAAGAAAGCTAATGGAATGTTGGCCTTCATAACAAGAGGATTTCAGTATAGGAGTAAAGAGGTTCTTCTGTAGTTGTATAGGGCTCTGGTGAGACCACATCTGGAGTATTGTATACAGTTTTTGGTCTCCTAATTTGAGGAAGGACATCCTTGTGATTGAGGCAGTGCAGCATAGGTTCACAAGATTGATCCCTGGGATGGCGGGACTGTCACATGAGGAAAGATTGAAAAGACTAGGCTTTTATTCACTGGAGTTTAGAAGGATGAGGGGGGATCTTATAGAAACATATAAAATTATAAAAGGACTGGACAAGCGAGATGCAGGAAAAATGTACCCAATGTTGGGCGAGTCCAGAACCAGGGGCCACAGCCTTAGAATAAAGGGGAGGTCATTTAAGACTGAGGTGAGAAAAAACTTTTTCACCCAGAGAGTTGTGAATTTATGGAATTCCCGGCCACAGAGGGCAGTGGAGGCCAAATCACTGAATGGATTTAAGAGAGAGTTAGATAGAGCTCTAGGGGCTAGTGGAATCAAGGGATATGGGGAGAAGGCAGGCATGGGTTATTGATAGGGAACGGTCAGCCATGATCAAAATGAATGGCGGTGCTGGCTCAAAGTGCCGAATGGCTTTCTCCTGCACCCATTTTCTATGTTTCTATGGTTCCTTGAAGGTCGAGTTGCAGGTACATAAGGTGGTCAAAAACGCTTTTGGCACTTTGGCCTTCATCAGTCATAGTATTGAGTAAAGAAGTTGGGAGGTCATGTTGCAGTTGTATAAGGCATTGGTGAGACCGCATTTAGAATATTGTGTTCAGTTATGGGCACCATGTTATAGGAAAGATATTGTCAAGCTTGAAAGGATGAGAGGGTGTGAGCTATAGGGAGAGGTTGAGTGGGCTGGATCTCTATTCCATGGAGCGCAGGAGGATGAGGGGAGATCTTATAGAGTTATACAAAATCATGAGAGGAATAGATTGGGTAGATGCACAGTCTGTTGCCCAGAGTAGGTGAATCGAGGACCAGAGGAGGTAGGTTCAAGGTGAAGGGGAAAACATTTAATAGGAATCTGGGGAGTAACCTTTTCACACACAGAGGGTGGTGGGTGTATAGAACAAGCTGCTGGAGGAGGTAGTTGAGGCTGGGACTATCCCATCATTTAAGAAACAGTTAGACAGGTACATGGACAGGACAGGTTTAGAGGGATATGAACCAAGCGCAGGCAAGTGGGACTAGTGTAGCTGGGACATTGTTGGCCAATGAGGGTGAGTTGAGTCGAAGGGCATGTTTGCACACTGTATTTCTCTATGACTATGATTTTAAAAGAACATGGACAGTTTCATGGATTGGAAGGGTTTAGAGGGATATGGACCAAACGCGGGCAGGTGGGACTAGTGTAGATGGGGGCATGTTCATAAGTTCATAACTTCAGAAGTGGTAGGAGAATAATGAGGCCATTTGGCCCATCAAGTCTACTCCACCATTTAATCATGGCTAATCTATCTATCCCTCTCAACTCCATTCTCCTTCCTTCTCCCTATAACCCCAGGGCAGCCTTACTGATCAAGAACGGCGTTTCTGTGTTATATGACTATTATTAAGGGGTGGCACGTTGGCGCAGCGGTAGAGTTGCTGCCTTACAGTGCTTGCGGCACCGGAGACCTGGGTTCGATACCAATTACGGCTGCTGCCTGTACGGTGTTTGTACGTTCTCCCCGTGACCTCCGTGGGTTTTCTCCGAGATATTCGGTTTCCTCCCACATTCCAAAGACGTACAGGTTTGTAGGTTAATTGGCTTGGTATAAGTATAAATTGTCCCTAGTGTGTGTAGCATTGTGTTAATGTGCGGGGATCACTGGTCGGCACGGACTCGGGGCGCTGAAGGGCCTGTTTTCGTGCTGTATCCCTAAGCTAAACTAAAAATGACTGTGTTCGAACGGCATTATATATATGTGATATTTCTAGCACTTCCTTTTTTTTTACAGTGAAAGATTATACAATATTGCTTAACGCCGATGCTGTTCCTCGTTTTATCTTAGTATCACCCCATTCCATCGTGCCTCACCTTCACTCGAATATCTTGTATGTACTGTAAACGTCTGAAATCCAAACGCCTGAAATCCAAATGTCTCAGCTACTGGAGAAGAGTTGGACAATGTATTTATTGTTAAAGATAAAGAGATTTGCTTGAGCCTCTTGTCAATAAGGTGCAATGGGAATGTTGTTAACCACCTGGCCTTTTGTCTGTCACAGCTTGGGAACGATATACCTGGCTACAGGGCCTACTCTGGATCTGGATGCTGCTACCGCCAAAAATCAGGAATTCATGAGCACTAGAAGCAATGAAAGGAAGGAGATGGTGATTCTGAATGACAGGCTGGCTGCTTACATCGAGAGGGTAAGAAATGCTGAACGCAGTAGCTAGCGTCCGAATCACAAGTCAACTACTTAACAGCACTTTCCCACCAACACCCACTTCAGCCAATAACCCTTCCGCAACTTACATCTGCATGTCAAAGGAGAAATGTCAAACAACTTTTAAGAAAAATAACAGTTTTTACTCCACTAAACCTATGTCCAAATGTAAAGATGCAAAGAACATAATCAGTCTGAAGAAGGGTCCCGATCCGAAACGTCACCTATTAATTTTTTTCCAGAGGTGCTGCCTATCCCACTGAGTTGCCCCACAACTTTAAACCAGCATCCGCTGTTCCTTGTTTCTATGATCTTTATTATCTGTTCTTAGTTTAGTTTAGATTTAGAGATACGATGTGGAAACATACAGCGGCTTGCAAAAGTATTCATACCCCTTGAAATTTTCCACATTTTGTCACTTTACAACCACAAACATAAATGTATTTTACTGGGATTTTATGTGATAGACCAACACAAAGTGGCGCATAATTGTGAAGTGGAAGGAAAATGATACATGGTTTTCAAATTTTTTTACAAATAAAAGACTGAAAAGTGTGGCGTGCAAAGGTATTCAGCCCCCTTTACTTTGATACCCCTAAATAAAATTCAGTGCAACCAATTACCTTCAGAAGTCACCTAATTAGTAAATAGAGTCCACTTGTTTGTAATCTAATCTCAGTATAAATACAGCTGTTCTGGGAAGGCCTCAGAGGTTTGTTAGAGAGCATTAGTGAACAAACAGCGTCATAAAGCCCAAGGAACACACCAGACAGGTCAGGGATAAAGTTGTGGAGAAGTTTAAAGCAGGGTTAGGTTATAAAAAAATATCGCAAGCTTTGAACATCTCACGGAGCACAGTTCAATCCATCATCCGAAAATGGAAAGAGTATGGCACAACTGCAAACCTACCAAGACATGGCCGTCCACCTAAACTGACAGGCCGGGTAAGGAGAGCATTGATCAGAGAAGCAGCCAAGAGGCCCATGGTAACTCTGGAGGAGCTGCAGAGATCCACAGCTCAGGTGGGAGAATCTGTCCACAGGACCACTATTAGTCGTGCACTCCACAAATCGGGCCTTCATGGAAGAGTGGCAAGAAGAAAGCCATTGTTGAAACAAAGCCATAAGAAGTCCCGTTTGCAGTTTGCCACGTGGGGGACACAGCAAACATGTGGAGGAAGTGCTCTGGTCTGATGAGACCAAAATTGAAGCTTTTGGCCTAAATGCAAAATGCTATGTGTGGCAGAAAACTAACACTGCACATCACTCTGAACACACCATCCCCACTGTGAAACATGGTGGTGACAGCAACATGCTGTGGGGATGCTTTTCTTCAGCAGGGACAGGGAAGCTGGTCATAGTTGATGGGAAGATGGATGGAACCAAATACAGGGCAATCTTGGAAGAAAACCTGTTAGAGTCTGCAAAAGACTTGAGACTGGGGTGGAGGTTCACCTTCCAGCAGGACAACTATCCTAAACATACAGCCAGAGCTACAATGGAATGGTTTAGATCAAAGCATATTCATGTGTTAGAATGGCCCAGTCAAAGTCCAGACCTAAATCCAATTGAGAGTCTCTGGCAAGACTTGAAAATTGCTGTTCACAGACGCTCTCCATCCAATCTGACTTAGCTTGAGCTATTTTGCAAAGAAGAATGGGCAAATATTTCAGTCTCTAGATGTGCAAAACTGGTAGAGACATACCCCAAAAGACTTGCAGCTGTAATTGCAGCGAAAGGTGGTTCTACAAAGTATTGACTCAGGGGGGCTGAATACTTTTGCACGCCACACTTTTCAGTTTTTTATTTGTAATAAAATTTGGAAACCATGTATCATTTTCCCTCCACTTCACAATTATGCACCACTTTGTGTTGGTCTATCACATAAAATCCCAATAAAATACATTTACCTTTGTGGTTGTAATGTGACAAAATGTGGAAAACATCAAGGGGTATGAATACTTTTGCAAGCCATTCTATGCAGAATGTATTAAAGAAGGAACTGCAGATGCTGGAGAATCGAGGGTTACACAAAAAGCTGGAGAAACTCAGCGGGTGCAGCAGCATCTAACCATCTCCTTCGCTCCATAGATGCTGCTGCACCTGCTGAGTTTCTCCAGCTTTTTGTGCAACCCTATGTAGAATGTAGAATAGATCATTGTTAGCTAGGAGAAAGCAAACAGAGATATTCAGGAAGTTCTGGTATTATTGTGCCGGTCCTAATGGAACAATATCATGCAGTAATTGTGAAATACAAAGCAAATGCATGCTTGGTTCCTGCATTGATTATAATTCAGCATTTTATTAAATGTATTTAACCTCCTTGTGACTATTTCCGTTGGCTGATGCTTTGCTTATGAGAGGAAGCATGTTGTCTCATGGAGTATGGAAATGCAATGGAAATGTTTTTAACCACCTGACCTTTTTTCTGTTGCAGCTTGGGAACGATATACCTGGCTACAGGGCCATGTCTCTGTAATAGCCAGGGAGCCAGTAGGGCCAGGTCTCATGTAGTAGACGGAATCAAGGGATGTGGGGAGAAAGCAGGAATGGGGTACTGATTTTGGATGATCATATTGATGGGCAATGCTGGATCAAGGGGCAGAGTGGTCTACTCCTGTACCTATTTTCTATGTATGAAATGCATTTTATGCATCCTGTAACCCTATATTTAACGCCGGGAAGTTCAATCTTGCATAAATGCAATTGTCGTTCATTCAGTTTAGTTGCAAAAGTGGGACGCGTATGAAAAAGTTTGGTCTCAGTATTTTTTAACAAAATGGAACAGATTTCTCGTCGTGATAGTTATAGTTATACAAGGTTTCACCCTGTACGTTTATCAATATATTTGCCTTTGCGTTTAATAAGATTAGAATTACATCACCACTCCGAGACAAATAACTATCGAAGAAGAGTCTTGACCCGAAACACCACCCATCCTTTCCATCCAGGGATGCTGCCTGTGCCGCTGAGTTACTCCAGCATGTTGTGCCTATCTGTAGAGTTCAAAGTACAGTGCAAGCCGAGGAGTAGAAGGTAGCATGCTACTTGCATCTAAGTTGATGGCTCTTTTTAAAAACAGCCGGACGGTGGTCGGCTGAATGAATGATTCCCTCTTGTGCTCCTACAGGGTGGGATCCAGTCTAACCTAATGATACCAGAACCATCCAACTCTCATCGCTGGTTTCAGTGAAGTGAAAAGTGTACAATGCACGAAGAACCATTATCTCGCAGCTTAACAATTACATGCTATTGCTGTAGGGGAGAGACCACCTCATTTATTAATAGTGTCGGAGCCAGCATTCATGTCCTCAAAATTTTAAAGGGAAACTTTGCTATTTTTTAAAACTGTGAGAATTAAATTGCCTACCAACATTTTAAATTTCTTCTTTGCTCTGGTTTCAAATTGGTTTAGATAGTTTATTAGCACTGCTGACTTGATTTGCTTCCGATTTAGATAATGATGGGGAGCCTACCCTTGCATTATAATACCAGGCTGATTATTTGGCAAGTTGGGTTGAAGGGCTTGTTTCAATGCTGCATGACTCTATTTGCTCAGGAAAATTATTTTACATAATCCTGAAATTATTTTACATAATCTCAAGTTATCCAGATCATAGTGTTGAAACAAGAACTGCAAGTACTGGTTTATATCAAAGATAGACACAAAGTGCTGGAGTACCTCAGTAGGTTCTATCCTATCAAGATCATACCTCATGGCATTGATTTGTGTTACCACAATCTCGTCAGCCATCTGGTTTATATTGTAAAGCAGCGCTAGGGGATTGTTCAATGCATCTCTACCGCATTGAGGACATTGTACTTTGTCTAAGGAACTGATGCCCCACAATGCACTACATGCTGAGAACTATATTCTGCACACAGTATTTTTCCCTTTGCTTTATCTTTGTACTTGAGTTTGAACTGATTGTAGCTATGTATGGTATAACTTATTTGTTGGGATAGCATGCAAACCAAACTATTCACTTTACCTTGGTAGGTGTGAAAATAATAAACCTAAACCTAGACTTAAACCTAAATAATGTGTATTTTGCAGGTGCGGAACTTGGAACAGGACAATCGGATTCTGGAGGCAGAGGTGGAGACTCTGAAGAGTCAGTGTCTGCCTCCACAAGGCCTGAGGCTTCTGTATGAGGAAGAGCTCAGTGATCTGCACCATTTAGCTGATCAGATGAAAGCTCAGAGGGTAACACGTAACTGATTCTTCACAATAAACGCTTTACAGGTTCATTGCTACAGAATTCAGTCAAATACAACCCACTTCTGTTGCTCACCCTTGATAAACAATTGCTCAGATGAGAAATTAATGTACAATTCCAGATCTAAAATCACTGATGATGCCTCTAATCCGCAACAGCTCGTACATTCGGCCATGATAAGGTAGTGCTGGAGGGGAGGAGAGTGGAGGCTTCTGCAGGGACTGGAACAAGCCTCATTCATGAAAATACTTTTAAAAACTTTTGTTAGTTGGCTCACCTCTTCATCCCCCTTAACCAATATCCTCCATTTGAAATTTCCACAAACAATTTAACTGCAAAATTCAATAATGTTTCATGCCACAAAGTGAAGTGTGAGACAGATTGGTTAACTCACTATTCTGAAACCTTTCACAGAAATATCAAAATAACAATAAATTATATGAACTGTTATATCAAGGTGATGTTAGTTAGGCATACGATTGTCTACAAACACTCTTGCATTTAACCCAAGTAATTTAATTGTACCTCGGTATATGTGATAATAAAGTATCATTGAATCATTGAATGAAGTTGCTCAACTGAATTGTTTTGTTTTATTTTGAAAAGCCATCCACTACCAACATTTATTTGTGAGAAAACTAAAAAAAAACAAAATTAGTTATATTAATATAAACAACAAAGAAAAAGAACACGATCACTCTTTATTACTAGTTATGAGGGCATGATCTGTGCAAATAGTTTGTCAAATATATCCCCACAGGAATGGTGGCGGCACTTTGGTAAAGATCAATAGGTCAGGGGTGGCACCGAACCATATGCAGTTCAAAAGATAAAATCAAAACCTACTCATGGAGTGATACAGTGTGAAAACAAGACCTTTGGCCCAACTTGCCTACACTTGCCAACAGATCCCAGCTCCACTAGTCCCAATTGCCAGCATTTGGTCCATATCCCTCCAAACCTGTCCTCTCCATGTACCTGTCAAATGTTGGGATAGTCCCAGCCTCAACTACCTCTTCTGACAGCTTGTTCCATACACCCATCACCCTTTGTGTGAAGAAGTTAGTCCTCAGATTCCTATTAAATCTTTTCCCCTTCACCTTAAACCTGTGTCCTTTGGTCCTCGATTCCCCTACTCTGGGCAAGCGACTGTGCATCTACCCGATCTATTCCTCTCATAATTTTATACACCTCTCTTAGATCACCCCTCATCCTCCTGTGCTCCAAGGAATATAATTCTAGCCTACTTATCCTCTGCCTACAGCTCAGACCCTCTAGTCCTGGCAACATAAATAATAACATTTTGCAACATTTCATAGTATTTGATTAAAATGACTAAATGGACTGCCTTATGATCGGTTCAGGGATAATGGAGCAGAATTTAGTCCTTCACACTGCAAAATGCTACAGGGGCAAACCTGAGTCTCCAGTTGCCTGCCACTTCTCAATCCCAACCCCACTGACCAATTAGACTGAGGCCTCCTGCACTGTCACAGTAAGGTTGAGGAAAATAACCTCACCTTCTTCATCCCATGCACACTATGTGGTCTTCTGGAGTTAATATTGAATTCCACAATTTTAATTAACTTGATTTCTCCATCTGTATCAGTCAGCAATCTACAATATTACTTAAATGTTTATTTTCCCCTCCCATTTTAGTTCTTTCTTTCTTGGAGTAGAGGATATGTATAGCTTGTGCTCTGCTCTGCATTTCACTTCTATATTCTTCTATCTAAAGACATAAAGTGCTGGTGTAACTCAGAGTCTGAAGGGTCCAGACCTGAAATGTCTCCAGAGATGCTGCTTGATCCGCTGAGTTACTCCAGTACGTTGTGCTTTTTAAAAATAAAGTAGTATTCGCAGTTTGTTTATTTCTATATTCTTCTGTATATGTACCTTTGTTTATGTTCTCAATCTCCAACAGTTCCCATTCACCTTTCAACCAGGAGGCACGAGAGTCTGTAGATACTAGAAACTTGATTTAAAAAAATGGAGAGCAGCTGGAGGAACTCAATGGTCAGGCATCATCTGTGGGGGGAACTGAACAGTCAACACTTTGAGACCCTTTATCCAGAGAGAAGAGTCATAGAAGTGTCATAGAGTCCAACTCGCCCACACTGGCCAACAATGTCCCAGCTACACTAGTACCACTTGCCTGCGCTTGGTCCATATCCCTCCAAACCAGTCCTTTCCATGTACTTGTCTAACTGTTTCTTAAACAATGGGATTGTCCCAGCCTCAACTACCTCCTCTGGCAGCTTGTTCCATACACCCACCACCCTTTGTGTGAAAAAGTTACCCCTCAAATTCCTATTAAATCGTTTCCCATTCACTTTGAACCTATGTCCTCTGGTCCTCAATTCTTCTACTGCATCTACCCGATCTATTCCTCTCATGATTTTGTACACCTCAAAAAATCCCCCCTCATCCTCCTGAGCTCCTTGGAATAGAAACCCAGCCTACTCAACCACTCCCTATAGCTCACACCTCTAGTCCTGGCATCATGCTTGTAAATCTTTTCTGAACCCTTTCAAGATCGATAATATCTTTCCTATAACATAATGCCCAGAACTGAACACAATATTCTAAATGCAGTCGCACCAACTTCTTATACAACTGCAACATGACCTCCCAAGTTCTATACTGTGTTCCAATGCTGACTATTCCTCTCTACTCATTCAGCCTAGATAAAGGATCTTGATCTGAAACCTCGACTGCCCTTTTCCCTCCACATTTGCTGTCTGACCCCCAACTTTGTTTACAGCTTCAGCCATGGTCGCCCTGATTTTATGCTACCAGATACATCCACTCTCTCCCACCCACCCAGCAGCTTTACAAGATTATTTTGTCTCCTTCTCAATTGTGATGAAGGGCCTTTGACTTGAAATGTTGGCTCGGTTTCTTTTCCCACAGACTCAGCCTGACCTGCTGAGTATTACTAGCATTTTTCTTTCAGATTTTCAGTATCTGCTGATTTTTGATTTTTTTCTCTTTTACATGGCACTTGAGGTGGCTAGCAGTATGAAGTCAGCATTGCCCTGGCCATTTTTGTAGAAATAAAGATATAGGACTCAGATATGTCTTGATGCGTATGTGAAGCTATTGCAGCCACAACTGCTGCTACCCCTTTAGCTGTCGCAGGGATGCACTTCTGGATTGAAATGGTTACGTTGTTTGGAGCTTTCACTGTGGCTTAAGTTGTTTATAACCTGGGGAAATAGGATAAATTAACGCAATATGAGATTATTACACCTGAAGGCAAGTTCAAGTTAGAGGAAAATCCAGCCATGATAATATGATTATTTTATTCTTTTAGCAAGACCATGTTTTTTTTTGGTATTAATTGAATGAATCCCGGAAATTGTCATTCTGCAGAATATGCAACATTGTCATCACTTTATAAAGGTTAAAATGTAAGCAATTTATGCGAATTATGTTATTCAGAAGAAATGTTATTGCACGAGATAATAAAAATATTGCTTTTATTTCCACAGGATATGGCATTTGCTGAAAGAGATGCCATGAATGGTGAATTGGAGATCATAAAGACGAAATATGAAGAAACTGTTGTGGCTCGGAAGAAGGCCGATGATGAAATTGAGGCATTCCGCCCAGTAAGTAAATTGCCACGGTCCATCTTCCCACCTGCATACTAAGCCAGAGTAAATACCGACTGATTGCATAACTATCCTAATCAGTGCTTTTAGAGTTGAGAGATACAGCAGTGAAACAGCCCCTTTGCCCCACCATGTCTGCGCTGACCAGCTATCCCTGTTACACTAACACAATCCTACACACTAGGGACAATTTACAATTAACCTACAAATCATGTGCATCTTTGGAGTGTGGGAGAAAACCTGAGCATCCAGGGAAAACCAACACGGATACGGGGAGAATGTACAATCTCCATACAGACAGCAGCGGTAGTCAGGATCGAAGCTGGGTCTTCGGTGGTGTAAGGCAGCAACACTACCGCAGTGCCACTGTGACTCCCCAAGGTGGCCTGTACTTGTTTACCCTTTTCAATCCAATAAGGCTCAGTAATCAGATATCTACAATTCAATCTGGTCAAAGAAACTTTAGTGGAAGAGTCAGTAGGAAGCCCAGAAAGGTTGTGGCAATGGCATGTCCATTACTCGTTCACTGCAGTTCAAAAAAACTGCCCTTCAATAATTTATAAAAACATATTGATTAAAGTTTCTTCAACCGTGTTCTGGACTGGAGTTGCAAACTCAGCCACAAGTGTTTCCTCAGCAGTCTCTGGTCTTTGTCCACCCATCTGCTCATCATAAAATTCCCCTCATCTGTATCCACTTTTCACTCGCCAGGCTTTGTCCTGTCCCCACCACTTTTCCAGCATTCTTCCCTCTACTACAATTAGTCTGACTGAGGGTCCCAACCTGAAATAACATATATCTATCTGCTATCTATATTCTATCTATCTACATTATATTTTATTCTTCTATCTATCTACCTATATCTATCTTCTCTCTATCTATATTCTATCTGTATTCTTCTATATATATTTTTTATTATTATTTTACATAACTAAAACTCTGATCTTGTTATCTTTCGGTTTGCGCTGTTTTTCTATTTGCTCAAAAACGGTTTGCGTTAGCGCTATGATTTTTTGCCAGTTCACTCACCATTCTCCTGTGCTGCAAGTTCACCAAGTTTCGTTCCAATTGGAATGTCTTAAAAGTTAGTGAGGTTTAAAAATCTTAAAAACCGAGTGTGTGCAGATCGATCTCTTCTCCTGCCAGTCAGCGTGCGCGGATTAGTCTCTTCCCCTGTTACTACCCGGGACAGTCTGCCCCTTCCTGCGCCATCGCGTCTTTACTGGAGCTGAGGCTTCCAACCGGACACAATTTTCGGAGGGACCTGAAGCAGCCCAGCCCCAAGTAGCCCATCCCAAAGCAGCCCAGTCCCAAGCAGCCCAGCACCACGTAGCCCATCCCAAAACAGCCCAGCCACAAGCAGCCCAGCCCCATGCAGCCCACTGTCAGAGACCCGACCCAGCCCAGACTCTGATCCCGGCGGAGGAGTGCGACCAGCGACCAGTGACCAGCGTCCGCTGTAAGTCCCTATCGCACCGCCAATTCCAGCAACTACCCCACTGGTCCCTGTCGCTGGCTCCTCCCCCCTCCCCCGTGATGCCCCCCTCTCCCCCATGGCTCTTACCCCATCTTATCCCACAGCCCCCCTCCCACACCACCCCGCCCCCACGACCCTCCCACCCCCACTACCCCCACGGCCCACAAACCCCCCCCCCACAACCCCGCCCACCCCCACAACCCCCCCTTTGCATTGGGGAATGGGTTACCTTGGGGAACGGGTGAGTGGTGGAATATTGTGATGGGGAATGAGTTGCGCTGGGGGGCCAGGCCTCCCGTGCGACTGGGACCCAATGTGTCACACATCGTCCAGCACTTATTAAAAGTCTGATCTTGTACGTGTGTATATGCATATATTTATGTGTGTGTGTATGTGTGGTTGTCTTTACATCTTCGCAAAAACTCTACGTGGTAACGATTACATTTTTACATATTCCGATTGACATTTTTCCCGTCGAGGCCGGGATCACATCTGAACATTTCATGCTTTATTTCTCGACTTATTCTCGACTCATTACTGATTAAAAGTCTAAAAAAGTCAAAAGACTTTGAAATTAAAACCGCCATCTTCAAATGATGACGTCACAATGGCGCAGTTAGCAGAGACCAGCCTCAATGAAGATTTCTTCGTTTATTTGACATGTTATTCGCGATTAAAGCTCGAGGCAGAGATCACTTTCACTGAACAATTTATGCTTTGTTTCTTGACCTTACTGATTACAGTTTAAAAAAAATCAACATACATTGAATTTCAAACCGACCAGCTTCGACTGTGGTTCGACTGTGATTCCACAATGGCTCGACTAGCAGGGAGAGGGCGAGTTGCTTTTGCAACACGCAGGGCAAGTGCAATTGGAAATTTTTTTAAATATCACTGCTGAGGAAGGCAAGCGAAATGCTGGAAACTTGCGTTATGGAACGGTTTGAGTTGGAGGACCACGCCTCCCGTGAGGGCTACGGGTAGAGAACGGGTGGGTTGAGGGAGCAGACTCAACGGGCCTGCACTTGGTCTAGTCACCTATAAATGTTTTTGTGTGATGTTGCCTGAGCCACTGATTTACTCCAGCATTTCGTGCCTGTTTGTTTGTAAACCGGTATCTGCAATTCCTTGTGTCAATAGCTGTATTGGAGAGCTGTGTGGAAATTTAACTCCATTGTGTTTATTTAACTTCAAATCTACATACACAAAATTAATCTATCTTTAGACTTTTTGACTTTAGACTTTAAAGATACTGCGTGGAAACAAGACCTTTGGCGACCAGCTTTCACCCCATGCACTAACACTGCCTGACACACTAAGAACAATTTACAATTTTACCAAAGCCAATTAACCTACAAACCTGTATGCCTTTGGAGTGTTTGATGCAACCAGAGCACCCGGAGAAACCCCACGTGATCACAGGGAGAACGTACAAGCTCCGTATAGACAGCACCCGTAGTCAAGATCGAACCTGGGTCTCTGGTACTGTAAGGCAGCAACTCTACCGCTAGGCCACTGTGCGGCCCTATCTTCTTATACACATTTATTTATATCTAACAGATATTAACAGACATTATTTTTATTTTAGATTGTTGATGCTACCACTACAACATGTATGGACCTTGAAAAGCAGCTGAACAACCTAGAAGGTGAATTAGAATTTCTGAAGAGATTGCACATGGAGGTATATAATAAAATAATATAAAGTATGACTGATAAGTTCAGTATTTATGATAGTCTGAAGATTTCTATTTATAAGAAAAAAATAATTTGAAATGGAAAACTAGAAATTGAGTGATGTGGAGAATAGAATGCACAATGATAATTGTGGTTAGTTGAACTCTTTTAATTCTGCAGCAATGTAACACAATGTATATCATGAAACTTAAACCGTTTTGTATATAATATAGAAATTTATGGACTGCACTCAAATAACTTGTTTAGGTATTTACAAATTAGAGATTATGTTAAATCAAATATGCAAGATTATAAAAATAGAGAACCAGAATTATTGGATGACGTGCTCAACAAGCACCCAAATACAGAGAAATTAATAGCATACATATATAATATCCTTTTGGACAGAGAAATACCAACAACATAATCACTTCGACAAATATGGGGAAATGAAACAGGTTTATCTATATTAAAAGACTTCTGGGAAGAAAGTCTACAACGTATACACTGTTGTTCGTTAAATGCCAGACATACTTTGATACAATTCAAAGTATTACATAGATTACATAATTCAAAGACGAAATTAAATAGAATTTTTCCTAACATATCTCCTATGTGTGATAAATGTCAGCACATAGAAGCTAATTTAACGCATAGTTTTGTAACATGCACAAAACTTAATAGTTATTGGACTGAAATTTTTAAAATTATCTCTATAGTTCTTAAGATTATATTGAATCCTGACCCAAAGTTAATAATATTTGGTGTTTTAGATTCAAATCAAACATTAACAGTAAACCAAAGAAATTTTCTTGATTACTGTTTAATAATTGGAAAAAAATTAATATTAAAATTTTGGAAGGGACCATTATCCCCTACAATTAAAATGTGGACAGTGGAAATGTTGGAGACGTTGTAATTGGAGAGAATTAGGTTTATCCTAATGGATAAATATGAACTTTTTGAACAAATATGGTCTCCATTCACTGACTATATGAAGGGGTAGCTGGGCTCAGCATTGTAACTCAATAAGTACCTGGTGGTAGGATCAGATGAAAAGATATAATCTGAGACTTGTATACTCGTCTCTATATATATTGTTATTTGAAATTGTTTCATTCATTGTTAAGATGTACACTTCAATTTTTCTTTTTTTTAGTATAATAATTGTTTGTCAGTATTATTTTTGATTTTTATTATTTAGATTTTTTTTTGATTTTTTTTCCTTTTTTTCTCTCACATATAATCAAAATCATAATCAATATTATTTAATCACACTCTTTTGATTAAACATCTATTATTTCTTTACTCTTTACTCTTTTCACTCTCAAATAAAAAATAGAGGCTTATATATTACTTTGTAATACTTATATAACTTTGGAAATATGTAAAAAGTATATCTGAAAAAACTGTTATATTATTAGTAATATGTATGGCTTCTAATAAAAATATTATTTAAAAAAAAGAAATCTCTGCAAGGCAGACACAGAGAGGTTTTGCGAAACGTTTGAATGAACTGTTGGAACAGGTGCATATTTCACCCCGTGAATGACTACATTATTAACACCATGCATACAGAGATTTATAAGATACATATTCTTAACACCATGCATACAGAAATTTATTAGAGTAAAATATTGGTCCATAAGTAGGAAAATATTCACGTGCAGATTTTCTTTTCTGGTGCAGTAAGTAATTGAGTTGAATTATCTTATTTGTGATATACCGTAAAATGTGAATCATTATCTGTTGAAAAGGTAATTGAAGAACTAATGAAGCAGATCTATAACATTGCCAGTGTTGATGTGAGTTACACAATTCCAGATTTGGCTGCGACACTTAAAGATATTCAACTTCAGTATGAAGAAATATCAGCAAAGAATTTGCAGGTATGAAAGTGTTACCAGCCATTGTCTGGATGACCTTGCATGTTTTGCATACAGTAATCTTTTTAGAACTTCAGTGATTCACATCTTTAATGAGACTCTTATAAAACACATATTTCAGTGAATTCATATAACTACTTTGCTCATCTTTAATTTTTGAATATAAATCAGTTTTAATCTGACTTTCAGTGATTGAATCTCAAGTGCTAATAACAAATATTTTTTTGACTAAAAGGGAAAAAGGTGACACATAAGGATAACCTTTCTGAATGGGTCTGAAGCACTTTACGACAGATAACGAAAAGGCTTTAATCCATAACACTGACGTTTTTTCTATTTGTGCAAAGGAAGCTTTAACCGTTGAGTCTTTCCAGCATTTTCTTCCTTTATTTCAGATTTGCCACAAGTGCATTTTAGTTTTAGTTACAACTAATGGCATCCATTTGAAGTGTGATCATCATATGTAAAACACAGCAAACAATGTATTCACAGCAAGGGCACACAAACAGCATTGTAATAATGAGTAGATAACATGTCTCAGTCAAGTTTATGTTTGATAAATATTGTTCAGAACCCTTAGGACCACACCATAGTGTGGTATTGAAGTTGTTTCATGTAATTGGTACAATGGATCGTGTCTCTCTTTAGTGTCCCATCTGAAAGATAGTACAGTTGTGCTAGTGTCAGCAACAATTTTATTGAACGAGTCAATGAAGTGGACTGCACACAAAATTTCGTGGTAAGAATCCAAACTACTCAACCACTGCTGAGAACCAACTATATCATCCCATTTGAACACCTGCTCACTTTGCCAAACATATATGGACCTAGAAATTATGAAAGAGGTGAATTGGAAAGTTGCATTTAAGATAAATGAAGAAGCACATTCAATGGGGAATATCTGAAGGGGGACTTAAATGTAGAAAGTATTGAGATGTGTGAGGAGATCATTTCACCCATCAACAACTTATGTTTGGATTTGAGTTTAATTTATTGTCACGTGTACCAAGGTACAGTGAAAAGCTTTGTTGTGTGCCAACAAGTCAGCGGAAAGACAATACATGATTACAATGAGACATCCACAGTGCAAAAGATACATGATAAAGGGAATAATGTGAATAACATTTTGTGCAAGATAAAGCCAGTAAAGTCCGTTCAAAAATAGTCCAAGGGTCTCCAATGTGTTAGATAGTTCAGGACTGCTTTCAAGTTGTTGATAGAATGGTTCAGTTGCGTGATAACTGCAGTGAAGAAACTGTCCCTGAATCTGGAGGTGCACGTTTTCACACTTCCATACCTTTTGCCCGATGGGAGAGGGGAGAAGAGGGAGTGGCCATGGTGTGACTTGTCTGTGATTATGCTGGTGGCCTTGCCAAGGCAGCGAGAGGTCAAGTGGGAGAATTGGTCATTGGAAGTGCTAACTAAGAAGTGAAAGGGAGGTATGCGAAACCAATGATGGGAGACAAAAAGTGAATTTGTGGTAAATGATTGTGAATCAGATTGGAGACACTCAAGGATCAGTGCTAGAACCAACAATTTTTAATCTAACAATATGTTAGACCAAGGAGAGATAGCTGAATGGGTAGAAATAGGCTTCATGGAAGGAAGCAGAGGGTGATGGTGGAAAGGTTGCTTCTCGGACTGGAGGTCTTTGACTAGTGGTGTGCCTCAAGGTTTGGTGCTGGGCCCATTACTGTTTGTCATCTATATCAATGATTGGGATGATAAAGTACATGGCAAGATTAGCAAGTTTGCAGACGATACTAAAGTGGGGGGTATGGCAGATAGTGAAGATGGTTGTGAAAAATTGCAGCAGGATCTTGATCAGTTGGCCAGGTGGGATGAGGAATGGCTGATGGAATTTAATACAGAGCAATGGAAGATGTTACATTTTGGGAAGTCTAACATGGGCAGGACCTACACAGTGAATTGTAGGGCTCTAGGGAGTGTTATAGAGCAGGGAGATCTTAGAGTGTAGGTACATAATTCATTGAAGGTGGAGTCACAGGTAGACAGGGTGGTCAAAAAGGCTTTTGGCATATTGGCCTTCATCAGTCAGAGTATTGAGTATAGAAATTGGGAGGTCATGTTGCATAAGACATTGGTGAGACCACATTTATGGTACTGTGTTCAGTTCTGGGCACCATGTTATAGGAAAGATGTTGTCAAGCTGGAAAGGGTATAGGGAAGATTTATGAGGATGTTGCCATGACTAGATGGTCTCAGCTATAGGGCGAGGTTGAGCAGGCTGGGATTCTGTTCCTTGAAGCGCAGGAGGATAAGTAGATACTTTTATAGACATGTATAAAATCATGAGAAGAATATATCGGATAGATGCACAGAGTCTCTTGCCTAGAGTTGGGAATTGAGGTCGTAGGTTTAAGGTGAAGGGGAAAAGATCGAATAGGAATCTGAGGGGTAATCTTTTCACATAAAGGGTAGTGGGTGTATGGAATGAGCTGCCAGAGGAGGTAGTTGAGGCAGGGACTATCACAATATTTAAGAAACAGATAGACAGGTACATGGATATGACAGGTTTAGAGGCATATGGACCAAATGCAGGCAGGTGGGACTAGTGTAGATGGGACATGTTGGTCGGTGTGAGCGAGTTGGGCTGAAAGGCCTGTTTCCACACTGTATCACTCTATGACTAAAGCTCTAAGTGACTTGGATGTTGGATTATTGATGAAAATATCAATTTTGCAGATGGTACCACATCTGGAGATGTGACAAATGGAATTTACAAGAGACAAGAGACATTTATTGTCACATGTACCAATTGGTACAGTGAAATGTGTGGTCACCATACAGCCATACGAATAAAAAAGAGCACAGAATACAATAGTCTTTAACATAGACATCCCCACACAGCAGACGTTTCCCACTGTGAGGGAAGGCACCAAAGTTCAGTTATCCTCCTCTGTTGTCCTCTGTTGTTCACCTGTGGTCGGGGGCTCCTGAACCCCTCGCTGTCACCGCTATGGGCAGCCCAATGATCAGGCCCGCTCGCCGGATGATGGAACTCCAATGTCGGAATGGGAGAACGTTCTCAGCAGCTTGGACTTCCGAATCGGCCACTTCCTACCGGAGACCGTGGCTCCCGAAGTCCACAGGCCGGGCTAGGCGGAGATTCAACGCTGGCGGCCCTCGGCAAAGGGTCCCAGGACTCCACGATATTGAAGTCAGTGCCGCCCGTGCTGGAAGCTCCGCAAACCACAGCTCCGCGATGTTGAAGCAGCAGGCCCAACACTACGGAGCTTCAAACGGCGATCCAGGTAAGGCATAGCCTGCTCCGCGGTGAATTCAGTGCTGCACCGCTGCTGAAGCTTTGGTCCGGTCCCCGGCAGGAAAGGCCGCGCCAATCCAGTTGGTAGGCCGCGACTGAAAAGCTGTTTCCCCCTTACCCTACCCCCCTCCCCCACATAGAAATACTAAAAGTATCCTCCAAAACGTACTTTTAAATAAACTAACATTTAAAAAAAGATAGAAAAACAAACAGACTGTAGGCAGAGGCTGCCATCATGCGGCGCCCCTAGAATTTAATACACACATTGTGAGGTGCTGCATTTTGGAAGAAGAATAGGAAGAAGCAATTCTAAAGAAGGCAGTTCTAAAAAATGTGTGCAGGAACCTAGAGGTCCGTGTGCATCGATCTTTGCAGGTGACTGTACCAAATTGGGAGAATATTGAACAAATTGTGCTTCATACATACTAAATGTGAAATTAGTGAATTATATGGAACCTTTTTAAAGCTTTGTTCAGGCCACGACCCAAGTGCTGCATCCTGTTTTGATCATCACATTTAAGAAGGATATGATGGACAATGAAAAGACGCAGAGGGACTTTGCAGAATTATTCCCTGAACAAGGGGCTAGCTACATGATTAGGTTAGAGAAATGGGAATTTATTCTTGGAGTAATGATTGAGGGGAGATATGATAGTGGTGTATAAGATTGTGGTTGATTTGAACAAGATAGAGGATGAAACATATGGCATTTGCATGGAATTATAAAATGGACTGCTTCATGTTTGATTCTGGGAGAATGGAGGAGGATGTCCTTCATATTATTTCCCAAATCAGATAAGGCTGAGAGACATTCTTCGCAGGCTAAACTGTACTCATTGCACGGAAGAAAAAAAGTGAACCAAAATTGCAGATCGATGGCAGGCTGAAATAGGCTCTTCTGAGATAAACAAAACATAAGAGTGAGTTGTAGAAACAAGGAGCTACAAGGGTACCGCAAGGCTTGGTGCTGGGACCACACCTATTTACAATATACATTAATTATTTAGATGAAGGGATTGAAAGTAACATTAGCAAATTTGCAGATGACACAATGCTGGGTGGCAGTGTGACCTGTGAGGAGGATGCTATGAAAATGCAGGGTGACTTGGACAGTTTGGGTGAGTGGGCAGATGCATGGCAGATGCAGTTTAATGTGGATAAATGTGAGGTTATCCACTTTGGGAGCAAAAACAGGAAGGCAGATTATTATCCAAATAGTGTCAAGTTGGGAAAAGGGGAATTACAACGGGATCCGGTCCTTATTCATCAGTCAATGAAAGTAAGCATGCAGGAACAGCAGGCAGTGAAGGAAGCGAATGGCATGTTGGCCTTCATAACAAGAAGAGTTGAGTATAGGAGCAAAGAGGTCCTTCTGCAGTTGTACGGAGCCCTAGTGAGACCACATCTGGAGTATTGTGTGCCGTTTTGGTACCCTAATTTGAGGAAGGACATTCTTGCTAGGTTTACAAGGTTAATTCCCTGGATGGCAGGACTGTCATATGCTGAGAGAATGAAGCGGCTGGACTTGTATACTCTGGAATTTAGAAGGATGAGAGGGGATCTTATTGAAACATGTAAGATTATTATGGGTTTGGACATGGTAGAGGCAGGAAACATGTTCCCGATGTTGGGGGAGTCCAGAATCAAGGGCCACAGTTTAAGAATATGGGGTAAGCCATTTAGAACGGAGACGAGAAACACTTTTTCACACAGCGAGTTGTGAGTCTATGGAATTCTCTGCCTCAGAGGGCAGTGGAGGCCGGTTCTCTGGATACTTTCAAGAGAGAGCTAGATAGGGCTCTTAAAGATAGCAGAGTCAGGGGATATGGGGAGAAGGCAGGAACAGGGTACTGATTGTGGATGATCAGCCACGATCACATTGAATGGCGGTGCTGGCCTGGGCCGAATGGCCAAATCTGCACCTAAAGTTTATGGTCTATTGTCTTCTCCCATCTCCCATTTGACAAAAGGTACAGAAGTGTGAAAACGCACACCTCCAGATTCAGGGACTGTTTCTTCTCAGCTGTTATCAGGCAACTGAATTATTCAACCCCAACCAGAGAACAGCGCTGAACTACTATCTACATCTTTGATGTCCCTCAGACTATCCTTGATCAGACTTTGCTGGCTTTACACTAAACATTATTCCCTTATCACTACAAATGGATTGATTGCAATCATGGATTTTCTTTCCGCTGACTAGTTAGCACACAACAAAAAGCTTTTTGCTCTATCTCGGAGCACGGGGCAATAAACTATAGTGAACTGAACTGAAATACTTGTTTACATGAACTGCTAAATGCACTGAAGGATTCCAAATTACATGGGCTCTCATCAAAATTCATTTTATTTTAACATGTTATTGAAACATAGATTAATACACAGCAAAGAAAGTAATACAATACAATACAATACAGTTTTATTCGTTACATTGCACATAAAGGGCAAGTGAAATGAATTCGCCAGCAGTGGTACAATGATAAAGAACACACAATACACAATAAAAATTTAACACAAACATCCACCACAGCATTCATCACTGTGGTGGAAGGCACAAAGCTTGGTCAGTCCTCCTCCATTTTCCCCCGTGGTCGGGACCTCCACCCTTCGCAACCACCGCCGCGGACGTCCAGATGTGCAGACCAGGTAAAAGTCCAGGTATGGACTGTTAATAAAATGTTGTTAATAATGTTATTTATGAATGAAAGATATATAAAAATATAAGAAGACCTACATTTAAGTTTTCCACAGTTAAGTTGAAGAAATGCAAGCAATTCGAGGAGGTCTTATACTTGGAATCAAGCCCGTGCCATACCTGACGAGGATGTTGTTTTACTGTATACCATTAGGGAGTGTGAAGTAGAGAATGTTCTATTCTGCAGCACTATCATTCCTGACCTTCAGGAACACAATAAACCATCTGGTTCTATTCAAGCGAATACAGTTACTTGTCAGGCTATTCACCGAGGCTTTGAATATATCTTTGCATTGCATTTGTTTGAAGCACGCTCAAGGTCTTTCTAGGTGGTGTGCCGGGCTGACAAACTGTACATGCTGACAAACTGTGAATAAAAAAAATGAAAAGTATGAATAAAATTGTGAAAACATCTTTATTTCTAATAGAACAGCAATAGAATATATTTTTGATGAAATGGCCATGCTGTCAGCCTGCTCATTGCTTTGCAATTGTATTGTGTTTGACATCAGCCTATTTTCTTATTTGTGACCATAAAATGCCATAAAATCCAATCACTAATAGTAACTAAAAATTATGAAAGGCACTGCAGTTATGAACATATTTGTATTTAATCATAATTGCTTATTTCCCTTTGTTTATAAATTGTTCTTAATGTTTTTTTTTAAGGAAATGGATGAATGGTATAAAAGCAATTTTTTTGATCTGAATCAAACATCTGCCAAACACATAGGAAACATGCGAAGTTCACGGGAAGACCTTGCAAAATATAAAAAAAATGTAAGTAGGCATTAATGCAGCTAACCTTTCTTTTGCTGAAAAGTTAAAACAATTTCTTATGTACAGTATGCAAAATACATATTGGCCATGTATGATATACATAAATGCTTACTATTGGAACCTACCCATGGAAGAGAAGGGAAATCACAAGACCAATCACTTGCAGGCAATTGTAAAATTTATCCTCCCAGAAAATTACAGATTTGATTTAATGCAGAAATGGTCTTTTAATGGGAAATGGTCTGAAGATGAGTCTTAACCCAAAATGTCACCTATTCCTTTTCCAGAGACGTTGTCTAACCCAGCTTTTTATGTCTATCTTCAGTCTCTAATATACGCTCTTTCCAGCTGGAGATATACAGTAATGTGAAATAAAGGGAAATAAAAGTATGCTGGGGTATTAATGGGAATAACGTCCATTTATCTTGAAAATCTGTCAATGTCCAGAGCATCACAGATTATCAGTATTTTTCTGAAAATGGTCCAGATATTCAAATAAATTTTTAAGGATGATAAGGAGTAGAATGATAGTCATTTAAGACAGGGAATTCTAGTTTGAGCTGAAGGCATAACATCACTGGTGGAATGATGGAAATCAGGGTTTTATGAAGAGCCAACATTGGAGGAGCACAGAGATTTTAGAATATGGTAGAACTCATGGAGGTTATAGGGGAGGGTAAGGTCATGATTTATATATTGATGTATTGTTGTATCAGGATCTAATGTTGGTTAGTGATCGCAGGGGTAACAGAGATGGAAGGGTGTAGTCACACTTAACTGGCTACGTAGGGCAGGCTATGCTCCTCGCATCTCCGATACTAGATTCCTGAAATAGGCACTCGGGCTCTTCAAAACTTAATTGAAGAAGGCACTTGTTCCAAGCTCTTCAAAGCCTCCATGAAACCTTGAAGAGCTTTCATTGACAGAAGCCCTGCTCCATGACCATTATGGAGAAGGTATGTTTGGGATGGCATTGAGAACCTCATACCATGGATAGGGAAAGTAAGTAAGTAGGTTTATTGGCCAAGTATTCACATACAACGAATTGGCCCTGGTGCTCCGCCCACAAGTAACAACATGACATAAAGTGACAGTTACGAATGACTCAGAAAACACTGAATGTTTACTACTCTCTAGCGTCTCCTTCACTCCTGAGCAGACAGGTTTTCAAACCAGGCTTTGATGCAACCAGTCAACATGTTCTCTACAGTACATCGATAGGGTATACATTGACATAGCGAATCTCCTCAATCTTCGCAGAAAATAGAGGTATTGATGAGCTTTCTTTGTGCTTGCATCGATAAGCTGGGCCCAGGATAGATATTCAGAGATGTGCATGCCCACAAACTTGAAGATGTTGACTTTCTCCTCCGTGGTCCTGTCGATGAGGACAGATTCGTGAATCCCCGGCTTTCCTCTCATGAAGTCAACAATCAGCTCATAGCTCAAAGTCTTCTCAATTTTGAGAGTAAGATTGTTGTTTTTGCATCTTCTAAACTCCCTCCTGTACTCTGACTCATCATTACCCATTATTCATCCAACATGGATGGGACACGTTTTGAGGGATATGGACCAAACACATGCAGGTGGGACCAGCGCAGCTGGGCATGTTGGCCAGTGTGAGCAAATTGGGCCAAAGGGCCTGTTTCTACACTGCATCACTCTATGACTTTATGACTCTATGACAATGATGGTAACATCATCAAATCTAAAATATGGTGTTGGAGCTGTGGCAGGCTATACTGCTGTGTATAGAGAGAGTAGAGCATGGGACTGAGCACAGCCATGAGGTACATCTTGTGTTGATAGTTATCGAGGAGGAAGTGTTGCTGACAATTCACATTAATTGTGGCCTACCGATGTGAAAACCCAGGATCCAATTATACAGAGATAAGCAGAGACCCATTTCTCTGGGTTTGATAAGTTTGGAGGGTTGGTGGCGTTAAACGCCAAGTTGGAGTCAATGAACAAAGCCTGATGTACTGTTCTTATTGTCCAGGTGGTTCAATGCAGAGTGGAGAGTCAGCAAGATCACATCCCCTGTTGATCTATTGTAGTGGAGGCAAATTGTAGTAGGTATGTTACAAAACTTACCTTTAGCGGCGCTGGAGTTCTGCCGCTCCCCGTGTGCGCGACTTTCGCGCCTTGCAGAGGGGGGCGGGCTTAAAGTGCCGATTTTCACCAGACCTGGATAATCGATGAATGTCGGGCGATTTAATTGCGGAAGAAAAATCGCTCCGACATTTCATCCATTAAGGTATTTTTAAATTACTCTAAGTTATTTATTAACTAGAGTAATTTAAAAATCACCTTCAAAAGCCGTGACCGCAGACCACCGGAAGCATTTTGCGTAGGGGAGAAAAAAAGGTAAATACTTTATTTTTTTATTAAAAGTTGGTTTTTTGGGAGGCATAAATAATATTTTAATGTTGCGAAATGGGGTCCCCAAAAAATGTATGAACCCCCAGTATTTTTCCCCCCGACTTCACCGCTAACCGCAACGTTCCAATCCACCGCATTCCACTAAAACCCACTCGCTAGTTGATTTAAATGGCCATTTATTTACAGGCATTAAACACTAAAATCCTTCCATTTGGCCCAGAAATTCATGAAAATGAGATTTAAAAATTATGTTATATTGTGGATTATTGTGTGAATGTTATTTGGACACTTAGGCAATTAAAAAAAAGTTTATCTTTTCTTAAGAAATTGATAGATGTTTAGATCTACTCATTGAATTTTGTAATTAGCTACAATTAGATAACTAACTAATTATATACTTTAATTTCAGGTAATCCAAGTAAGATTGTTTAATATTTGTTTCAGAATGCTTCAATCTATAATGACTGAAAATTTCATTGAGTTCTCTTAATTTTTAATAAAGTTATGGGCTTTTAATTTTTCCAGATCACAGCTTTTGAGTTAAGTCAATTGAAAGGCAATGGGAAGCAAGATACTCATTTCCGAGCATGAAAATGGCCATAACTTTCTTAATACTGAAGATATGAAAGTAAATTAGGTGTCAAATTAAACTTCTTGTTATGCTTTATCAAATGGGATAAATTGCAGACTTGATTTTTAAAATCTCAAAATTTTGTAACATTGCTAATTTGTAGTGGTCCTTTCTAAGGAAGATGTTGATGTGCATCATATGCAACCTCTCAAAGCACTTCAGCACCTCCTATGGAGTGAAGACAGCATTAAGAACTGTTTCCTTTCTAGTAAAATAGAACACGTTATCTCTTTTAACAGGAAATTCCCTTTCACCTTTTCTATACTCAGCAAATGTTTTCTCATTCCGTTCACTGGGAGACATCCTTTTTCTATCTATTTTTCTCTCACACAAACAGAGTTTCGTTTCATTCTGTGACTACTTGATCTGTCTACACTTAGTCTTGTGTTTCAAGGGGCTTTTGCAGCTCCATATCCAGTGTGGAGATGACAGTTTAAGCAATGCAGTATGCACTTCCTGAACATTAACAGAATAATATGGTTGTTATAGTCGACGATTTTAACTTCCATCATATTGACTGCAAATCCAATAGTGTAAGGGACTTGGATGGGGTGAAATTTCTTCAGGGTATTCAGGAAAGTCTTCTCAAACAATATTTAGAGGGCTCCTTGGGAGAGGCCATTATGCTGAACCTTCTGTGAAGGGACAAAAGCAAGGAAAGTGACTGAAGTGTGAGTCGGCGAATATTTTGGGACCAAGAGTCAAGAGTGTTTAATTGTCATATGCATGAAGAATGGAATAATAAACTTCTTACTTTTATATGCACATGAATGCAACAACTCAACAATAAATATAAATTAACAATAATACAATAAATTATCAATTATACTAGATCCTAATAATACAAGCCAGTGAACAAATTCTGTTAGTTTTTAAATAGTTATGGAGTACTATAGAACTATAATCCGACACAGGGAATATGCCAATTTTGAAGGTATCAGACCGGAATTTGCCGATTGAATGGGGGATGTCATGCAAGTGGAAGGCTTTTAAAAGTGAAATTGGGAGAGTTTCAGGACAGCATGTTATGAAGAAGATTGATGTGGGCAGGGTGGTGAATGTTGTCCGTAAGGCCTTTGGCAGGACCTTCAATGAGGCACCACATGGTAGGCTGATTTAGAAGGTTAGATCACATGGAGAGTAAGCCAATTGGATTCAAACTGGGATCAAAAATGACTTGGAATTAGTGGTTTCATATATTTTCATGTTCTTTTCTCAGTGATTTTGTAAAAAATATGCATCTGTGCTAACTTTTTCCAAATTCTTTCTGCCTCTTTTAGTTTCAACGAGGTCGGATGGAATTGGATGCACTGAAGGCCCGAAGGGCATTACTGGAGGCTCAAAAAAAAGAGGCTGCAAATAAATATAACAAAGAGATTGAAGACCACGAGGTATTAAACAAAGGATAATGCTTTTCTGCGGGGCAGTAAAAGCAGCACAAACACAATGTTTATAAACATTTTCAAATAGTAGCATTGAAATGTTTAAAAAAAACTATTTTGATTAAGTTCAAGTATTAATTAAATGTAAAAAAATGATTGATGATAAATGTTCAACTTACCAAAATTTGTGGACCAGATTTGTAGATGACAGTGAGGCAATGATTTCCACCATTCATTGCGCTGACAGCAGCCACAGACATTGTGGCTTTTGAGTGATAGTTAGTAATTGTAGCTGTGTCTGTAGCTGTGGCTACAACTGTAGCTGTGTCTGAACCAGCATCACCACATTTACAGTGGTCTAAGCTGTATTTGAGCTGGACAATCAACAATGATGCTCCTCAACCAGTTAGGCTGAAGGTTTTTCACTGAGTTGGGGAATGAAATGACCTTCATAGAATATGCCATGCTGACACCACCATAGAGCACATTTAACTATACTGAGGAACGGTGAATTTTTTTATTTAAAAAAATCTAAACTAGAATGCTATCACTTAGATTATTTACTTCAATGTAAAATCTAATGAAAGCCGAATAAAGAGAAGAGGAAAGAAGTTAGGATTGAGAGATAAGAGACAAAAAAAGTAAAAACATTTTTTCAAACTTTTTCTTCAATCTCAAATGGTAATTACATTACGAACAATTACAATTCTACCGAAACAAAAATTACATTTTCATAATCAAAATTACATTTTCATAGAGAGGTTGGCTGACTGATTAAGACCTAGCAGATGTTAAAAATGAATTTACATCCACATGCACCCACCCTAATTTTATCTGCTGTGTTTAAAGGCAAACTAATGGGTGATTGACAGCATATCACATCCTTCAGTTGTTTTAATGCTGAAATCTATCAGTAATGTTTTGTTATAGCAAATTTTGTGGAATCTTAAAGAGAATTAGATTGCAACTTTTGGATTTCCATACTTAACCGCATAGATTTGATTGCCAGATAGACACAAAAAGCTGGAGTAACTCAACGGGACAGGCAGCATCTTTGGGTGACATTTCGGGTCGAGGCCCTCCTTCAGATTATGAATGCCGGATGCTGGTTGATTTACAACATGTTAACTAAGTACTGAGGAACTGCAGATGCTGGTTTACTGTAAACTGTCCACTGCAAAATCTGCTCAAGTAAACCAGCATCTGCAGTTCCTTCCTACACATTTGGCCTGTGAAATCTCCTCAAGATATGCCTAATTTGAAGAAGTTCTCCTCCACCTATTCCTTCTCCCAAGAGATGCTGCCTGACATGCTGAGTTACTTCAGCATTTTGTGTCTATCAACAACAAGTACTGATATTGCCTCAGCTACTCGTGTTGAAGAAAAATGCAATCATGCTGTTTCTATCAACTATTTTGTGAAAATGAATCCTACCATAAGATGTCATACCGAGCAGAAAGATAGGCTTGAATAAAATTGAATTTTGGCAAATTATTACAAAAATGGTACAAGTCAGTTGCCAAGTAATTTTAAAATATTACTTCTGCAGAACAAGGCTGAACACTTACGGCAAGATTTGGATGCCATTAAGGAAAAAATTGCCTTACATCTACGGGAATATCAGGACTTACTGAACATTAAGATGGCTCTGGAGGTTGAAATTACAACATACAGGTAAGGAATTTCAAATAGAGATGGAAAAAACAAAATAAAATGCTGGAAACATACAAAAATGTCCATAATATGTGGAAAGAGAAATAATTGGGGTGGCACAGTGACACAGCAGTAGTATTATGGGCCTGTCCCACTTAGGCGATTTTTTAGGTGACTGCAGGAGACTGTGCAGTCACCACATGTCCGCGGGTGGTTGCCGGGGAGTCGCCCTCATGGTCGTGAGGAGTTCCCGCATTCTGTGGACTAGTCTCGGCCTCATTATGGTCACCGAGAATTTTTCAACATGTTGAAAAATTAGCGGCGACAAGAATTAAGCCACAATGGAGAGTAGCGAGAATTCTCGAACCATAGGTGGGTTGGCAGGAGGTCCTAGTGGGTTGCCTGGAGGTTGAAGGTTCTTGGAGGTTCTCGTAGGTTGGAGCCGGTGCTGACCGGTGAATTTCATTGGCTCATTGGGAAAAAAAAGGTAGGCAGTAGTTTTCAGAATTAAGGTTAACCGATCAGTAATGTTAAATGTTGTCCCCACTCCTTCTCCCCCCCCCCCCCCCCCCCCCCGATCAGTAATGTTAAATGTCCGCCGAGCTTCACAGTCGTGTATCTCTGGCTTCTTAAATGTTGTCCCCACTCCTTCTCCCCCCCCCCCCATCTCTTAAAGGAGTTACTGTACACTGTGCTTTAGCCGTCTTTTTACAGCGCCAACCTTCCTGTTCATCGCGGTGTGCATCTGTATCACCTTGGCTTTGCACTGTGTGAATTTTTTAGACCGGGCAAGGAGGGGGGAGAGCGCTGTCTAAAAAATTCACATGAGCTGGTGAAGGAAGCGATGTGTTTGTGTGTGTTCCACTCTGACAGTCATCGTTCCAGTTCCCGGTTTTTCAGGCAACTGCCAGAAACTTGACAGTCGCCGGAAGTCCGCTGAAAAATCGCCTAAGTGAGACAGGCCCATTACTGCCTTACAGCACCAGAGATCCGGGATCGATCCTGACTACAGGCGCTTGTCAGTACGGAGTTTGTATATTCTCCCAGTGACTGCGTGAGTTTTCTCCGGGTACTCTGGTTTCCACACTCCAAAGATGTACAGGTTTGGAGGTTAATTTGCTTTCAGTAAAAATTGTAAAATCGTCCCTCGTGTGTAGAATGGTGCAAGTGTATGGGATGATCACTGGTCGGCACAGACTCGATGGGCCAAAGGGCCCGTTTCCATGCTGTATCTCTAAAACTAAAAATGAGAAATATGTTCATACTTCAGGTGGATTTTGAGAGCTAGGTTGCCCAATATTTTAAAGATATTTAAAACCACAGCTTTCTCCACGATGACTAATATAAATATATGCACTTCTTTTTGGGATGGGAGTTAGTTATAAACCACATTTCACCCCAAAATAGGGCAGAGCTGAGAAATATCAGAAACTATGTTACCTCTGTTTTTCTCTGAGTCCTGGTGCAAATTTGAACCTGAAACATTGACCTTTCTTTTTCCTCCACAGATGCTACCTGACGCATTGAGTACCTCCAACAGTTCATTTTTTGCTAAGTTATCCACTAATTGTTTGCCATTTTGATTTGGGACAAACAAATTATACGGGCATTTTTCACCAAATTCACTGTCCGCCTCACCACCCATCAAGCCCCATTCCTTCGAGATTCAGACTGAATCAGAGATCCTGGAAATTTACTTATCTATGGACTCATTATTTAATAGTACTAAAATACGGGTATACTACAGCAGTAACTGGATAGAATCATAGAAACATAGAAAATATGCGCAGGGGAAGGGCATTTGGCCCTTCAAGTCATCACCGCCATTCAATATGATCATGGTTGATCATGCAAAATCAGTACTCCGTTCCTGCTTTCTCCCCATATCCCCTGATTTTGTTAGCCCTAAGAGCTATATCTAACTCTTTCTTGAAAACATCCAGTGAAGTGGCCTCCACTGCCTTCTGTGGCAGAGAATTCCACATATTCATACCTCTCTCGGTGGAAACGTTTTTCCTCATCTCAGTCCTAAGTGGCCTACCTCTTATTCTTAAACTGTGACCCCTGGTTCTTGACTCCCCCAACATTGGGACCATTTTTCCTGCATCAATCCCTTAAGAATTTTACATGATCACTGACTGATGAACACTTTGGGATTGAAGCTCCCCACTGTGAAGTAAGGGCGCTGCCTCACTGGTCAAAGGGCGGCTGATTTCAAGATCAACAGGCCACACTGCTAATCCAATCCCTGTTCTGACTAGGAAATAGTAGTCCCTCCAATCACCATCAATTAGTGGGTTGAATAATCTTCCCCATTAAACCAAGTCCACATGTGCAGGTGGGTGTAAGAGATACCAAATGTTGTCATTGTCAATGGTTATCCAACAGTCAACAAAAGGATGGCTGGTCAGTTACAGTATCTCCATTTCCATTTGTGGAACCTTTCTGAATGTAGATTGAATGCCATGTTCAGTTTAGTTTAAGATTGTGTAGGAAGGAACTGCAGATGCTGGTTTAAACCAAAGATAGACACAAAAAGCTGGAGTAACTCAGCGGGACAGGCAGAATCTCTGGAGAGAAGGAATGGGTGATGTTTTGGTTCGAGACCCTGCTTCAATCCGAACAAGGGTCTCAATCTGTCACCCATTCCTTCTCTCCAGAGATTCTGCAACCTGTCCCGCTGAATTACTCCAGCTTTTTGTACCCAGTTTAGTTTAGTTTAGGGATAAAGATAGAAACTGGCACGTCGGCCCACTGAGTCCATGCCACCCATCGATCACCAGTTCATACTAATTCATTCATTCATTCATTCATTCGCTATACGCTAGGGACAATTTTTACAGAGACCAATTAACCTTTTCTATGACAAACTTAGAAGCATCTATATCTTTAGAATCTGTGTACGTGTGTACCTTCTGTATAAACCCGCAGCTCCTTGCTACGCTTGTGTACCTTTATACTTTCTCTGTGGAAACATTGGGGTAAATACTCAGTATGTACATGACAGCAGGAACTAGGTCAAGATAACGGCCTACTTAATTTGTGCACTATTTCATTCTACATTCCTCATCAGAACTGCCTACCATCGACTCCTTTAAGTCGCGACTCAAAACCTATTTCTGCTCCATAGCGTTTTTGAGCCCCTCTGAGGGGGCGCTGTTAGGTCTGTCTATCTTTGTATGTATCAAATTAGTACCTGCACTGATGTGAAGCACTTTAGTCAACGTGAGTTGTTTTTAAATGTGCTATACAAATAAATTTATTATTATTATTAGGGTAACCTGGACAGACATTTGATACTGCCACCAGAAGAAGCTGGGTGCTTCATAGATATATGCAGAGAGGGGTAGCCTGTCATTCCAGTATTTATTGGAGATCTGACTTCCTTTAAGTTATGGCAAACCTGCCTGAACTTTTCTATCCATTCCCACAGGCAGTTGATTGAAGGAGAGGATTCTCGCCTGTCAACGGTGATGAGTGGGTTTTATGTGTTGGAGCATGGAAACCTCAGTGCCACTGAGAACATTTCTAAGGAGCAGGCTGTCAAGATGACAGAAAGGAAAACTCTACATATCAGGTAAAATAATTCACTCTTCAATGACCTGAATAACATGGACCAAATTGTGAACTGAAATTCTCGTTAGGATTTGTGATAAGCATCAAAAGGAAACCTGAAGGATAACAATATATTTTTGTTTTTTGCATGAGTAATGGGCCTGTCCCACTAGCGCGCGATTAGACGCGACAAGCGCGACAAATTCGGACGCGGGGGTCGCGTGGGTGTCAGGCGATCCCGGTGTGAGTAAAGGGCCTGTCCCACTAGCGCGCGATTAGACGCGACAAGCGCGACAAATTCGGTCGCGTGGGGGTCAGGCGATCCCGGTGCGAGTGAAGGGCCTGTCCCACTAGCGCGCAATTACACGCGCGACGTCCGAAGGAAGGACGTTATTTTTCATCACGTGACGATGCGCATGAGCATGCGCGTTGCACGACGTCGGGCAGTGACGTCATCACGCAACGCCACGCTGAAGACGCACAACGTCAAAACGTCATCATGTTAATCACGTTCTGCGCGACAGGATTTTGCCGCGCGTAATTTTTTGAGCAGTGTCGGTTTTTGGACACTACGCGCGATGTCGACACCAGCTACACACAACTCGACGAGACTCCGGCGATCGCAGTGGGACAGGGTCACGCGAGGCCGGGCGACTAAAGCGACCACGGTAGGTCGCGCTTGTCGCGTCTAATCGCGCGCTAGTGGGACAGGCCCTTAACTCGCTAATTTTATCTGTGTACAACATTAACTTTAATTTTCTCCACTTGGCGGAGGGGAAGAAGTCAGGAATAATAATATTTAAGATAATGCACAATATTTAATTTAATTTTATTGACTTCCTCGGGTATTAATTTTACAATGGTAATTTCAATCAGAGTTTATATCTCAATGAAGCAATGCTGAACAATGAAGCAGGACAGAATCAGGGAAGGTGAAACAGCTTGTGTCTGCTTCCATCTGATATATTAGATTATTGAACAATTGTCGAGATTTTTAATGAGTTTGTGTTACTCATGTAGAACCTCACTGCTAAAGGCTTATGTTCATAACTTAATAATGCATGTGATAGGAGCAGAATTAGGCCTTTCAGCCCATCAAGTCTACTCCATCTTTCAATCGTGGCTGATATATCTTTCCCTCGTAACTTAATTCTCCTCCCTTCTCCCCATAACTCCTGTACTAATCAAGAGTCTATCTCTGCCTTAACAATATGCATTGACTTGGCCTCCACAGCCTTCTGTAGCAATGAATTCCACGGATCCACCACCCTCTGCCTGAAGAAATGCCTCCTCATCTCCTTCCCAAAGGAATGTCCTTCAATTCTGAGGCTATGGACTCTAGTCCTAGACTCTCCCACCAGTGGAAACATCCCCTCCATATCCGCTTTATCTAGGCTTTTCACTATTCAGTAAGTTTCATTGAGGTCCTCCCTCATCCTTCTAAACTCCAGTGAGTACAGGCCCAGTGCCACCAAACACCAATCATGTGTTAACCTACACATTCCTGGGATCATTCTCGTAAAACTCCTCTGGACCCTCTGCATCGCTCACAATACTCCAAATGCAGTCTGACCAGCCCTTTATAAAGCCTCTGCATTACATCCCTGCTTTTGTATTCTAATCCTCTCTAACTATATGCTAGCTTTGCATTTGCCTTCCTTGTTGGGAATCTATGCACATCTTTCCACTATTTTCCAAGCATCCCCCAATTGGCATGGTCCTGCATCAGGATTAAGGGCTCATAAAATTACCTTTGAACATTAAAAAATATATTGTTCTTTCCTTTTTGCTGGCTTGGCTTGCAATGCTGGCAGGGATCAGGGTGTGATGTTGCTAGTGGATAAGCACCAATCAGTTATTTATCTACCAGTCCTTTCCATAAGCTGATGACTTAACATACGTTGAAAAGCCAGGGAAAAGATTTGACAGAAGCTTATTACATACAAGGATAATAGGATGAGCGACCTATTGCTTTTTTTAGCTCAATAAAAATTATTAAAACGCCTGCAGAAAATAGTAGGATTACTTTTCTTGGCTAAATAGAGCATAGAAAATAGAATGGTACAGCAAAGCGCAGGAACAGGTGTTTGTAGTTGGCATGGCTGTGTGGACCATGATGCCGATCTAACTAATGCCATCTGCCTGCATATGGTCCATATCCCTCAATTCTCATCCCTTTCATGTACCTGTCTAAATGACTCTTAAACATTGCCACAATATCTGTTCATACCACCTCCCCTAGCAGTGAGTTCAAGGCACCTGCCACTCTGTGTGGAAAAACTTGATACACACATCTCTTTAAACGTTCCCTCTCTCACCTTAAACCTATGCCCTCTGGTATTTCACATAGTCATAGAGTCACACAGCATGGTCAAAGCACCTGTTCCAGCCAAACCATTCTATTTTCTGTACTCTATTTAACAAATGAAAACAATCTTACAGCATGGAAACATGCCCTTCAGGCCATGAAGACCAACATGCCCCATCTACACTAGTCTCATTTGCCTGTTTTTGGACATATCACGCTTAATCTATCCTATCCATGTCCCTTAAATGTTTCCCAAACATTGCAATAGTACCCGCACCAGACATGTCCAGCCTTGGAAAAAGGTTCTGACTGTCTGCACTATCTATGCCTCTCAAAATTTTAACAACTTCTATCAGGTGTCTCTTCAGCCTCTGAAGAGGAAATAACTTAGGTTTGTCCAACCATAGTGTCCAATCCAGGCAACAAGCTGATTATCCTAATTTACACCCATTCCAAAATCTCCACATCCTTCCTGTAATGAGGCACCTAGACCTGCATATATTACTCCAAAGGTGACATAACTGAATTTTAAACATGACTCCACAACTTTTATACTCAATGCCCTGTCTGACAATGGCATTCATGCAGGGTTCATTCTTTACCACCCAATCCATCTGTGTTGCCACTTTCAGAGAGTTATGGTCTTGCATCTTAGGATGCCTCTGTATATCAATACTCCTTGGGATCCGCCGTTTACTGTATAATTTCTTCTTGCATTTGATTCCCAAAATGTAACACCTTATACTTCTCTGGAATGGACTCCATCAGCTATTTCTCCACCTATATTTCCAACGGATCTATATCCTGTTGTGTCCTTTGACAACCTTCCTCTATATCCACAACTCTGCCAATTTTTGTGTCATTAATTTCTTTAAGCAGGATAATGTGGTACTGGTGAATTCTGAAGCTTAGGCAGTTAAAATTGTTTAGGTTATTTATTTTGATATGGAAGCCCTAGGGAATGAGTATAGTACTGATCTTCTGTAAAAATGGCAAGAATATCTGTCGAAAATCAGTATGGTGCAGTATTCAGGACCCAAGTATAATTTTGACTTTAATGGCAGAAAGCTACAGGCAAGCTTAGACAAAGGGAAGAGGATTAGGGACAATGAGAGGACAAACAATTAAATTTGGTTAGTTATTTATTTTTGGAGCTGAAACTGAATTTTTAAAACATTTTTTCCCTTTTACGTTTAAAGACCACTTCTGCTTCTTTATGGCATCATGAAATATGACAATAGTTTAAATAATGCCAGGTTCAGTCTTTGATAAACTGCACAAATATTTATTTATGGTACTTTTACTTTTATACTCTGTAAGAAGATTTTCCTGTAGTTGAAACTGGGATCTTACATACCACGTAGTGATGGTGTACAACAAGCACATTACCTGAGATTGTTAATTATATAACTTTTCTTTCATCTTAGAACTGTTAAAACAGATGAAGATGTATTGCAAAAAGACATGCAATAGAGAACCATTACAATCTCTGGTGCTGCAGATTATAGTGAAGAAGAATAAGAACTTTAGAAACAATGATCAAATAGGTTTAAAATTCTGTGACATATTATAATGCTTTGAATTCCTTTATAAAAGTGCCATTGAATATTGAAAGAGTAGAATTTCAATAACATTGGCTTGAACGCAATGCCTACACTCTGTGATTTTGCTTCTTTAAATAAAATTACCAGCATTAAATTATGTGTGTGGAAATTACATGTCTGCTATATAAAGAAGGAATTATTAAAACCAAGTTCAGTTGCACTTAATGGTAATAATCATGAAAACTGATATTAATATCTCATGCAGGTACAGAAGGATGTGAGGAAAGCAAATGTCATGTTGGCCTTTATAACAAGAGGAGTCGAAGTGCAGGAACAAATAGGTCCTCCTGCAGTTGTACAGAGCCCTAGTGAGACCACACCTGGAGTATTGTGTGCAGTTTTGGTCTCCCAATTTGAGGAAGGACATTCTTACTGTTGAGGGAGTGCAGCGTGGGTTTACAAGGTTAATTCCCGGGATGGCGGGACAGTCATATGCGGAGAGAATGGAACCAACCAACTATAACGGTTTCCTTGAGACTTGAATTTGGTATTGGTATTTGTATCAACTGGATGATGTGCTGTACACATCTATCCTCAATGTTTTTGGAGCTCAACTTTACTCCTTCAGAACATTACACGTGACAATGCCTTGCTAACCCCTTAATAGTGCAAAATTTGTGTACTGCACCCTGCTATCTTGCCAATACATATGGAGAACATATACATTTCCTATGGAGAATTTCCGCTCCTTAATTAATATTTGTCTAGACATAGGAGGAGGTCATTTAGTCCACCAAGCCTTGGCTGGCTCATACAGCATGTTTATCGATCCAATCCCCTCCATTTATCTCAGGTGGCTTATTCTGTTTCATATCAACTACGCCCAATTCTTCAGCTTCCCACCTGCACTAAGGGTAATTTTGCAGTAGCCAATTAATCAAAGAGTGTAAACACAAGATGCGGCAGATGCTGGAATCTTGATTTAAACATAAAGTGCTAGAACTTAACAGGCCAGGCAGCATCTCTGGAGAGAATGGATAGACTCTCAAGCACTGTACCTTTAAACACCGAGCAGGGCTTCATGGAGTACGGAAACTTCGGCCCCCTCTCCCTACTATCCTACTGGCCAACGTACAGTCACTAGAAAATAAAGTGGAGGACTTAAGGGCAAGGCTGCTTTATCAAAGGGAGCTGAGGGAATGCTCTGTGTTCTGCTTCACAGAGACATGGCTCACCCCCAGCTCCCCAGACTCAGCGGTCCAGCCTGAAGGGTTCTCCATCCACTGTATGGACCGTAATCAGGCATCTGGGAAAGGGAGAGGAGGGGGCGTCTGCCTCATGGTCAACTCTGCGTGGTGCTCAGACGTGGTAGTCCTGTCCAACTCCTGCTCTCCACATCCCGAACATCTGGCGGTGAAGTGCCATCCCTTCTACCTACCGAGGGAATTCACCTCCATCATCCTGACCGCGGTCTACATCCCACCCCAGGCAGACGTCCGTCTGGCACTGGACGAACTGCACGCCGTGGTCAACAAACACCAGACGTCTTACCCCGAGGGGGGGGGGGGGGCAGAGGAACAACTGTTTGGAGTCTGTAGACTAGGCAATGTTCAGGGACTTGGCAACGGACCGGAGTGAATACACCACAGTCGCTACAAACTTCATAAAGAAATGTGTGGAGGACTGCATCCCAACAACAACCTTCCAAGTGTTTCCTAACCAGAAGCCTTGGATGAACCATGAGATCCGCATTCTTCTGAAGACCAGATCCCAGGCATTCAGGTCTGGAAATGCAGAGGTCTACAAGAAGTCCAGATACGACCTTGGTAAGGCCATCAATAAGGCCAAAAGGGACTTCTGCTCCAAGCTGGAGGATGAGATGGATGTTCGACAACTGTGGTGGGGCTTGAATGCAATCACCTCCCAAAAAGCGAAATCAGGAGACAGCGCATATGTCAGCGAAGCATCACTCCCTGACGAGCTCAATGCGTTTTACGCACGCTTTGATAGGGAGAACACTGATGTGCTTTCCCGAGCCCCCATTCGCTGTGATGGTATTTCAGTCTCAGTCACAGAGGCTGACATCAGAAGATCCTTCAGAGGGGTGAATCCTCGAAAAGTGCCTAGACCTGATGGTATACCCGGGCGTGTTTGAAGGGCCTGTGCGAGTCAACTGGCTGGAGATTTTACGGACATTTTCAACCTCTCACTTCTGAGGTTCCCACCTGCTTTAAAAGGGCATCAATAATCCCAGTGCCCAAGAAGAGCAAGGTGACGTGCCTCAATGACTACCAAGCAGTGGCACTAACATCTGTGGTGATGAAGTGCTTTGAGAGGCTGATTATGGTGCAAATCAACTCATACCTCGACAAAAACCTGAACCCACTGCAGTTCGCTTACCGCCACAGCAGATCAACGGTGGATGCAATCTCACTGGCCCTCCACTCCGCTCTGAACCACTTGGACAACAAAAACTCATTTGTCAGGCTGTTATTCATTGTCTACAGCTTGGCATTTAATACCATCATCCCCTCCAAGCTGGTTACCAAGCTCTCAGGTCTCGGTCTCTGCACATCCCAATTGGATCCTCGACTTCCTCATTCACAGACCACAGTGGAAATGTGTCGTCCTCGATAACAATCAGCATGGGAGCACCTCAAGGCTGCGTGCTTAGCCCCCTGCTGTACTCACTCTATACTCATGACTACGTAGCCGAACATAGTGCGAACTCCATCATCAAGTTAGCCGACAACACCACTGTTATGGGATGTATCACTGATGGGGACGAGCCAGAGTATAGAAGTGAGATCGACTGATTGACCAAATGGCGCCAGCACAATAACCTGGCTCTCAACACTCTCAACATGTCCAAACCCATAGTAATCTTATATGTTTCAATAAGATACCCTCTCATCCTTCTAAACTCCAGAGTATTCAAGCGCAGCCGTTCTATTCTCTCCGCATATGACAGTCCCGCTTTCCCGGGAATTAACCTTGTAAACCTATGCTGCACTCCCTCAATAGCAAGAATGTCCTTCCTCAAATTTGTAGACCACAACTGCACACAATACTCCAGGTGTGGTCTTACAAGCCCTGTACAACTGCAGAAGGAACTCTTTGCTCCTATACTCCTCTTGTTATGAAGGCCAACATGCCATTTGCTTTCTTCACTGCCTGCTGTACCTGCATGCTTACTTTCATTGACTGATGAACAAGGATCCCCTGATCCCGTTTTACTTCCCCACAACTTGACACCATTTAGATAATAATCTGCCTTCCTGTTTTTTGCAACCAAAGTCGATAACCTCACATTTATCCACATCTGCCTTGCATCTGCCCACTCACCCAACCTGTCCAAGTCACCCTGCATTCTCATAGCATCCTCCTCACAGTTCACACTGCCACCCAGCTTTGTGTCATCTGCAAATTTGCTAATGTTACTTTGAATCCCTTCATCTAAATCACTGACGTATGTCACCCATTACTTCTCTCCATTGATGCTGCCTTTCCCAGCTGAGTTACTCGGGTATTTTGTGTCTACTTTCAGTGTGAACCAGCATCTTGCAGTTCCTTTCTACACAGATAATAACCCAGGCAGATATTGGAGAGACTCGGTCGTGTTCTGAAAACCTGTAATTGAAAGGTCAATGTGTGCACTGAAATGCCCGCCAGTAACATTAAAGAAATTGGTGGTGACCCACTTTGACCCAGAGAGAGGGCTGCGAAAAGACATCCTGAGTTAAGACCTGGTGCACACTCAAATTATTAATCATCTGAATAGAGGTGTACAACAATCAATTACTTCCATGAACAGACCAGATTTTTAACCAACTTTTTCATTAAGACTTTCAGGGATTTTAAAAATGACACACGACCAATGGTGGCACAATAGCACAGCTGGTAGAGCTGCTGCCTCACATTGCCAGATGCCCAGGTTTGATCCTGACCTCAGGTGATGACTGTGTGGAGTTTGTACATTCACCCTGTGGGTTTCCTCCAGGTGCTCCGGTTTCATCCCATTTCCCAAAGGCATGAAGGTTTGTTGGTTAATTGGCCTCTATAAATTACCCCTGTAGGGAATGTATGCAGAAGGGTGTTAACATAGAACTAGTGTGAAAAGTTATTTGATGGTCGGTGTGGACTCGGTGGTTTTCCAGCTGTATCTCTAAACTAAACTAAACATCCTGCAACCTCATTGACGCTGTCACAACTATTACTAGTCTGATGAAGTAGTTTAAACTAATTGGTCCTGCAGTGTCAAACAAATTCTCAATAATCTTTATTTGTTAATGGCCATAAAATTTGGATTGTATGGGAAGATGGAAAGTAAGTTAAAGGGTTAGACAATTAAGTAGCTAAACTGTAAATCATACGCGTGTACTGTTAACTGTGATAAAAATATCTGATTCTGTTATTATCTGTGGAGCTGCTGCACAATTAAGACTGTGCAGATTCTTTAAAATAGCTTTTCAATGCAGTAATCATTCAATCAGTTGCCCGTTTTCTGTTTAAAAAGATTGCGAAGAAAGATGAACCAGTCCAAAATGTAAGGTAATTGATATGGCAGAAACTTGGAGGTATGAACAGTGTGTGAGATCAGATCCAGAACGAATCGGATTGGAACAGGGTGTGAATAGGGCATCAGAAAAATCAAAAGAAATTAAGAGAGGTAGCAAGCAGAGCAATTTGTGGATTGTCAGGCAAATTCCACAGAAAGTTTGCAGATAAATAACCGAAAGTCTGAACAAGGGTACAAAAATCTGGAGAAACTCAGCGGGTCAGGCAGCATTTCTGGAGAAAAGGAATTGGTGACTTTTCGTGTCGAGACCCGTCTGAAGAATGGTCTTGACCCGAATTATAACCTATTCCTCAGAGATGCTGCCTGACCCATTGTCACTCCAGCATTTTGTCTGTCTCTAGTTCATGGTTGCCTGATTATGAGACTTAGTCAACCTTGTATGCCCTTGTATATCTATTACTTCCCCAGATGCTGCCTGATCCGCCGAGTTCTTCCAGCACTTTGTATTTTGCGCACGATTCCAGCATCTGCTGTCTGTTGTGTCTGCACTAACTTCAGGGAGCTGGACTCCGCATGAGAAAGATGTTCCACTGGCTTGCCTTTCAGATGATAAATTAGAAAATTATATTAAGATTACCTAAATTCATGCTAACAATCCGATGTCCTGACTAAAGCAATGATCGACAACAATATTTGGAAATTAATATTGTGAACAATATTGGATGAAGAAGGGTCACTAATTCCTTTTCTCCAGAAATGTTGCCTGTCCCGCTGAGTTACTCCAGTATTTTGTGTCTATATTCGGTGTAAGACAGCATCTGCAGGTCCTTCCTACACAATATTTGGAAGTTTCTACATGCTTGCGAGTTTGCTACTGGACAGCATCGATGGAATACAGTTTAACCATATAACAATTAACAATGACAGCACGGAAACATGCCATCTCGGCCCTTCTAGTCCGTACCGAACATTTACTTTCATCTAGTCCCATCTACCTGCACTCAGACTATAACCCTTCATTCCTTTCCCGTCCATATACCTATCCAATTTATTTATAAATGATAAAATTGAACCTGCCTCCACCACTTCCACTTCCACTCACCACACAGCCACCACTCTCTGAGTAAAGAAGTTCCCCCTCATGTTACCCCTAAACTTCTGTTCCTTAATTCTCAAATCATGTCCTCTTGTTTGAATCTTCCCTACTCTCAATGGAAAAAGCTTATCCACGTCAACTCTGCCTATCTCTCTCATCATTTTAAAGACCTCTATCAAGTCCCCCCCCCCTTAACCTTCTGCGCTCCAAAGAATAAAGACCTAACTTGTTCAACCTTTCTCTGTAACTTAGGTGCTGGAACCCAGGCAACATTCTAGTAAATCTCCTCTGTACTCTCTCTATTTTGTTGACACCTTTGCTATAATTTGGCAACCAAAATTGTACACCATACTCCAGAATTGGCCTCACCAATGCCTTGTACAATTTTAACATTACATCCCAACTTCTATACTCATACACTCATTACCAGTTTAGCACCAGAACAGTTTATAAAACCAGATCACAATACAATCGAAAGGTTGCAAGGTGAAATCGCATTTCATACATTCAACTGATTATCTTTGCCTTAATGTTTATATTAATTTCCCCTTCAATTGACGTTCCATACAATTCGGCATATCCGTTTACGACCCTCCCTTTTGTTTCCCCGCACCGTTAATTTTGTATGTGCGATTGGCTAGTGGAAGCGAGTAATGCAAAGGGTGAATAATTTCAACCTGTTTGTTTGAAATTGACAGATGCGGGATATTCTCTTCAGAGCAGGAAGAGATGAATCGGTCAAATCATATCTGGCGTCAAGTAGCTTACCACAATTGTTTTGGGGAGAAATGGGGATAAAATGTCATAGAGTAATAGAGTGATACAGCGTGGAAACAGGCCCATCGGCCCAACTTGCCCACACCAGCCAACATGTCCCAGCGTCACTCGTCCCACCTGCCCGCGTTTGGTCCATATCCCTCCAAACCTGTCCTATCCATGTACCTGTCTAACTGTTTCTTAAATGTTGGAATAGTCCCTGACTCAACTACCCCCTGTGGCATCTTGTCCCATACACCCACAACCCTTTGTGTGACAAACTTACCCGTCAGATTCCTATTAAATCTTTTCCCCTTCATCTTAAAACTATGCCCTCAGGTCCTCGATTCATCTACTCTGGGCAAGAGACCGTCTACCCGCTCTATTCCTTGCCTCGTTTTCTGTCCGTCAAGAAATCTGATATTTTCACTAAAACCTAAATGCATTTTTTTTCGATTATTATTCTATTTCACGTGCACCAGCTGAGTAGATTGATTAGAAAGGACACTTTATATAGATTTTCTTTACTTAAGAATAAATCGCCCCTGCAATGGAATAGCGAAAACATTTACAAATCCATGAAAATCGCTGCTGATTTTACATTGCCAAGGATGTGATTCCCTCCGGAAATAAATCGATTCCCAAATGGGCAATATATAAAGGAAACGAGCTGTTACTTGTCTGATACACCAACTGTTAACTTCGGCTGTCTGCATTCACGGATTTACCAGCTCCGACCTGGAATAAAATTCGTGTTTTCAAGAACATTTACAATTTATCATTGATCTCAGTAAGCATTGTGTTCTGAAATAACCTTAGTGTTTACGCTACTTTAATCTGATTTTCCAGATGTGGAACCGGTCAGAATTTTGATAAAGACGACGATAAGCATCAACTCCTCCCATTCTGCCACTTTTTAAAATTCTTAAATACTTTTTTCGATAAAACCTTCGACTTTTAAATCCTTACAATTTGTTTTTTTTTAATTAATATTGGTTGTTATATTTCTAGTCTATATGAATAAAATCTTATCCATGTTCTCCGGGGATGCTGCCAGAACCGCTGGGTTACTGCAGTACTTTGAATCTTTTTTTTTTTAAGCCTGCATCTGCAGTTCCTCGTTTCTATTGAATAAAATACGGGCAAGCCAATAAATGATATAAACATAATTAATTGAAAGTTTTAATCTGAAGGAAAAAGAAAGAACATCGGAAATGTTCATCTGATTAAAATTATTTTTTAAACCTCTCGGTCGAATAAGCCACTCAGAAACGCTTAAAATTATATCCTCGAAACAAATGTAACCAAACAGTATATGCACTGCTCACGTAACCCGATGCATTGGCTAACAGAAGCAAATACATCGTCATCAAGTCACTCGGCATTTGGATGCATCCTTTTGATTGTACTTCAATGCTTTAATGTAAGAATTATTCAAGATAAGTCAGTGATTTATTTACTCTCGCCAAAAAAGAGCGTTTCTATACAATGTGAAAAACATTTGTTTTTAACTGCAATGATGAGAACAGGATTAATAGAACTATGGTAACTTGAGTGACACACAAACAAATCAATGCAGCGCCCGTTTTATAAATTAACGCGGAGTCCATGGAAATATATACCTGATGCGTAGATGCTTCTGATTCAAACATGGAATTCAAATGTGCAAAGCCACTTCGGCCAGCTTGAATAGAATTCCTGATCCAAGCATAATTGTTAAGTACAAAATCCTTGCCCAAGCATAAAATCCCCGCAAATTATCCGATGTTCTGCTCAACGCTCTGAAAATGGTCTCTGCCTTGGCAAATTCCACCCGCAGCCAGCCGGATGTTTTAGAGATGTAATTCCTTCGCTGTAACAATAAGGTTTTATTTTGTTGGGCGACTTTGCTGGTCCTCATTGGGTTAAATTGGCAGATAGTTTATTAAATGGGCAATGACTCAGCTTTGACGGCGTATTGTTTTTGTTAGTATTTTAGGGAAATCCTTGCCCATTTCTTGCAAAACTAATCACGACTTTATTAGAATTCAAAGATAGTGTGTAACGAACAGCGGCAAAATTACACCAATTTCAGTAGTAATTCCCTAGAGTTATTCTAAAGTTGTGATGGTGCCTAGTTCTGTGAGGAGTATTTGCCTGCGAGTATCGACAATCATGTTTTAAACACTTGATGTTTTGTTTAGTTTAGTTTAGCACGGACACAGCCCCTTCTGCCCACCGATTCCGCACCCACCAGAAACCCCAGCACTCTTACACCGTCCTGCACACACTAGGGTCAATTTACAATTATATCAGGTCAATTAATTTACAAACCTGTACGTCATTGGAGTGTCGGAGGAAACCGGAGCACCCGGAGCAAACCCACGCAGGTCACGGGGAGAACGTACAAACTCTATACAACCAAGCACCCGTTGTCAGGATCGAACCCGCGTCTCTGGTGCTGTATGACAGCAACTCGGTCGCTGCGGCACCATGCCGCCCTTAACCAGCTGGTTAACCACTTTGAATAAGCAACTAAATAACCATAGATTTCAAGTCCGTTTTTACAGGTGCCTCCAAGTAATAACCTATTGTCCTGCTTTTGAAACGTTCCAAGAAACTGGAAGCACTGTGGTAAAAAGCAAGCGAGCCTGACCTACGTCCATCCATTTTCCATCTTCATACAGCACGACCCTATCCGATTGCTTGTGCTATTTGCAAGTGTTTGGGTCATTAACTGACAACGTTTTTGGGCGATGAACCATAGGTTCCATGAAATTCACAAGCTCGATATATAGTCGCGCATAGTAAGGTTCTAAATGTTATTTTGCAGATACGACGCGGAAGTAGGCTCTTCGGCTCACCGAGTCTAAGCCAACCAGCCACCCCTCCCCCTCCTTTACAATGGAACTATCCAACACACACCAGGGACAATTTACTTTTTTTTCCGAAGCTAATTAACCTACAAACACCCTATTTGGAGGGTGGAGGGACCGGAGCCCCCGGAGAAAGCCCACGCGGTCACAGAGAAAACGTACAAACTCCGTACAGAACGCACCCATAGTCATGATTAAACCCGGGTCTCTGCACTCCTGTGCCGCCCTTACATTTAATATAAAGCTAGCGGTGCTAAATATTGGTTGGAGGTGAACTGGCGTACCATGTTGGTGAGTTCGCGATGTAATTTGTGAACTCCGGAGATGATTAACTAGTCTGCTACGTAGATCACATAATTAACTAAGAGCAACAAAAAAAATGTTTTAATGAATTTGACCGCATCTTTAATGCATGCATCAACTTCATCTATACCATTGCTGTCACAATGTGTACAAGGCGCTATATTATAAATGTTGAGTCAAGCCTCACGGTTTTCCAAGTTGATTCCTGGCTGAACAACTAGGCCCCATTTTATGGAGCTTCGTGTCGTTCGAATTGTCGGGTGAAATCAGATTTGTTTATTGGTCTTCAACCTTCTGACATTGAAACGGCTGCAGCACCTTTTGTCCGTCGTCTCACACATGTGCTACTCAAAGCACGGCCTTGAAATGAAATCTTGCTGTTCTGAACGGTTTTGCCAATAACAAACTTTTTAAACGGGAGCAACATAAAATGACACAGTTCCCGTCTTCTTTCACGTCTCCTTCATCGATGGTGTATCTGGGAAGGGGGGGGGGGGGGGGGGTGGAGAGCACAAAAAGCTATTTTAAGTCTTAATCACTACCCATTTCAAGCAAACGTGGGCATTGTCCGTGTAATGTTAAAGATAGCCTTTGAGCACGTGGAATAATTTGACAGGAAATTACTTTTTAAGGCCAGTATATTAAAATATTTCCGGCGTGCTGTTTTGGCGAAATGGAATGATAAAGGAAGAACAAAAAGTGATGCGTATCTTATTATTGAAAAGACGATTTTTTAGATTCACCATAGAGTTGAAAAACGGCATAGGTAAGCTAACAAATAAGCCTTAGACGGTATTGTAAGACGCTGTGTTATTCAGAACGATGGCTGGAAATTGGCTGGTAACTGATCTTGTCGTGTTATACAATGAAACCTGAGAATTTCTGTCACTCTGTGCATATGGTCCCGAGTGCTTTAATCCCAATTAGGGGCGGCTGACACACGGTCCTATTCATTGGGCTCAGCCTCTGAATTCATTTGCCTAGAAATGAACTTCATAAATAGGGTCTCTCCTAAATGTGCCCAACAGCAAGGAAAATCGAATTGAGTGGAGATCTCATTCTAATGCGATCGAGTGAGAAAAGGTATGAATTTATAAGGTACACCGAAACATTGCAATTCAGCCACAAATCTCGAGTCTTTTATCTTCAACACGTCAACCGAAAAACGACGTAAAAGTTAGAGAGTTTTGTTTAAAAAAAAGACAGTTGACTTCTTGCATACTGAAATCACGGCATAAAGACATCTTCAAACTTAGATGTGTGTGTGTGTGTGTGGGGGGGGGGGGGGGGGGGAGGGGGATAGGAGGTGGATTAAAATTCTAATTTTAGTCTACTTGCACAAACCGACGTGAACATTTACATTAATTCGTGTTAAACCGTAAGTAGGTCATGTGGCGGGATCCACAAATGACTTAACTATTGGCAAAACATAGAAACATAGAAAGTTTAACAAAGGGCCATCATAGCCTTAGTTTTCTTTCTGCCTTATTGTCGGATTACTAACTTAACGTTCATCTCGACGAATCTGCCTCCCGTGCTTTAGGTCAGGAAACAACGAGAACGGATTTTCCATATAGTTGACGTTCTTTTCCGACACTTGCCACGTTGAATACCTTCGATATGTTACAGAAATTTCCTTCATTGGAAAACAGCCAGCGAAGTCAAAATATTTAACGGCTAATAAAATTTAGGTTAAAACATTAAAAGTCGAGACACGCCTATTGCCGCAAAACTGCACTAGGATTAAATCAAGAAGGGAGAAAAAATCCCTTGTACACGGAAGTTTGCGAGAAGTTCGGATTTAGTCCACTGTTTTTGCCTCTAATTAAGTTGGCTCTATATACAGGCATTCATGCTGGCTTTGAATGTAATGCTGAATCTTCCCTAGCCAGAAGCATTTTGATGTGTTGAATGGAGCTCCCTGGTGGGAGATTGGCCCAAGCTGCTGTGGCTCTGGACGGCTGTTGTTCCTCAACATTCATGGCAGATTATCCGGCAACCTGTTAAATCAAAAAGAACATTACGCCAAAAATGTTGCTTGATGGCGCTGACAGTTCAGCGGCACGCGCAAAAGAGGCTCAAGCTGCTGCAGAATCTCTTATCAAACTATATTTTGGACAAAACCCTATCAACTTTCGCCGTTGCTTGGAAAATATGGTTTAGTCGCCAGTTAGAAAACTGTGACAGCAAGCCCTGGAATGTTTTGATTATCCCCCAGTCCACAACATTGTCCTGGAATAAAGCTGAAACCATGTAATTAATGTGTCCTTTTATAAGACACAATACAGTCGTTCAAGCTATTTAATTTCATTTAATTTTCCATCCCATTTGCTTCGAACACTGCTTTACTTTTAACACCCTGGCTTTCATTCTGCGCCTGGTCCAATGGGCACATTAGATTGGTTTCACCCTTGCTTTTTTCAGGAGGGAAATATAAAAGGAAACGTGTTCTTTCCCTCTCTTCTGGCCAATTTATTTTACTTGGAATAGTTCATCTTTGAGTCCGAGTTGAAAAAAAAATTGCCGGGCTGGTGTGAATGATTTCAGAACAGGCCCTTTTATTTTTTCCCTGGCTGGGAACCAGTCACAATTGGCGAACATTAATAAATAACTTTCCTCCCAGTCAGAGTTTACATGGTTCTATTGATAAAATTGTTCGCGTGTCGTTCACGCTTTGAGATCATTAAATAAAGTATGGAAAGGCTCCACAAATAGAGCAGTGGGGTACCTTGCAGTCCAAAGCCATCTACCTCCGCTTGTCCAATTTAGCTTGGTGTCATCTTAAAGTCGCCAGGCCAGAGGTTACAGGGACATGTTCATGGCTTAAATTTATTGCCCCCTAACTTCTTGTTTCTTTTTCTTTTTTTTGCGCCATTGAGAGAAATACTACTGGAGAGTTATCGGAGAGGTCAGATCCTACCTTTAAAAGAAAATCTGTTGCACGCACCCGGAACAGTGGCTGAATCTTATTTCATGTTAATAATGATTATATAACAAGGGATACATTAAATAAAATGAAATAATTATATATAAGAGTTTAATTTACCGATATGCAAACCCATGTGATTTGCAGTCTATTTTATGCTTTTCAACATTAATGAAATCCGTGGAAACATTTATGTCACTTATTTTTGGATTATATTTTGTCGAATTGTTGATGCTTGGGTATAACAGATACAAATGTGGCTTTTGAGGGATATCTCTATTAGTAAAATGTTTAGTGATGCTGACACTTAATATACTTGTTTACGACCCAACGCCAGGCAAGGAAATGATAGCTGTGTACAATACCAAAAGCCTTTGTTAAATAGCCTACCCTAATAATTAAAGTTTTTTTGCAGCATGGCGAATTGGCTCTATGTGGTCTCTCGGCCGATTTCACAGCGCGTTTGAGAGAATTGTTAACCGTTTTGCTATCATTTCACAATAAAAATATACATACCTCGTGGCAACATATGGAAACATTAAATATATATATAATAAATACATATATATATATATGATATGTGACAATGTTTGACAATGCTTAAACTTGTGATCACAATCGTGGACATTCGGCGAAGATTTATACATCGGGCGGAGATGTGAAAATGCGCTATTTCGCTATTGAATTGTTTTATAGGATGCTTTGTGACCTGATGTGTAACGCGCATGGTGAAAGGTAAATCAGACGGTTGCTGTCAACACCTTTCAGTGCCGCTCAATGCCAGACTTTTGGAACGTTTCTTTATCACTAAGAGACCTTTGATGCGACATTGAATGTTAGTCTAAAATTTGTTTTTAAAAAAGCAGATATAATTTAAACAAAGCACGCCGAAAGTTGGAACTTTCAAAGTACTGCACAAGAACTCATTCTGCGATCAAAGTATCCAAAATCATTTAAATAGAAATAGGAAAAAAAACATGCAATTCCGTATGAATAAAGATGGAATTTAATAATTATTTTACGTCCTAAGAGATAGAAAGTATATTAACTTAAATAAAAGACCAAACAGTTGAAATATTTTACTTCAGCAAACATTTAACTTATTCCAATACCCCGTGCCAGTCAAAGGATGGAGGAATGAAATGACACCGTCTTCCTTTACCCTTCGATGAAAAACAGATGCAGAATTAGTTCATTTTATTTCACGCATAAAACATCCGACACAAAACAATTCCCAAGTAACAATAATCTTAAAAAAAACATCGAGATGATTATGCCGAGACAGAAATATCCGTTCTTAAATCTTTGGCAAATAATAAGATGGTAGAAAAAATAAATCACAATTTTATTTTTAAAATTTATACGAAGTTTTTTTTTGTGTATGTGTTTAATTGAAAGGGCGGTTAAATTTACCCCCTCCCCTCAAAAACCTACTCAGGGAAAGCTGAATGCGCGAAGTCACTGTTTGTTTTGCAGCGTGATCCAATCTGAACTCCCCAACTATCATCCCAATTATTTTCCGAACAGGTTCAACGTTGGCAAAGCTTATATGGAATCACTGAGTTAAAATAATTCGGTCAACTGGACAGGCAACAGTTTAACGGAAGAGGTGGACAAATATAGATGGTAGTTATCCCGAGACGATTGCTACTTTTCTGGTGTTCTACCATCAAGTACCTGCCCCGTTTCTATGCGGCACACGCCGAGTCAATAGAAGTTAACAAGCCCTCCAAACATTCCTGCTCTCTTTGTTTAACTGAGATCCACTCCTCTGAGAAAATAAAAAAAACAAGGGGGAGAGAAAAATCTTTGAAGTATATTTAACCTGAAAGGAATCAGCCAAGTAGACTTAACTTTAGTCACTTATTTTCCCAAAGTTTTGTTGGTCGCAATAAAAGAAGGTAAAATTTATGGAGAAATTATACAGTGAATTTGTCACTTAAAATATCGTAACTGTCTGCTGGACAATAACACAAGCTGACGATTAATGGTCCCGCCAGACCTTTGATTCACAATCGCCTTTCTTGCTCTCTTGACAAATTGGATTTTAGGAATGGGAAGGTCGCCTGGGCCATTGTTCTTGGCTATTTCGAGCACTTTATTATGCAGTTGGGTAGGGAAAGTCTCCATGTGTGTCTCTCTGACCCTCTTGGCTGTGGCTCGCAGCTGTGATCGCACCAAAACTCTCTCACCAAACTGAGCCACTCTGTGCACTCCGTTCAAACGCCGCCGTCCCCCCTTTGGATAGAAAAAGCGCAGCGCACGGGCTCCAACGCGTCATTTCGCAGGCGGAGACCAGTCTGTGTCCATCTCTCTCTCTCTCTCATCTGTCTCATCTTGCTGTCAATCCATCCCTCTTCCTTCGCTCCTTCTTCCCCCCCTCCCTGCATCCCCGGAGCCATGCAAACCCCCCGGAGTTCGGCGATCACCGTGACCGCGGGAAGCATCATTCCAGCCGGGCTCCGTCTAGGTCCCGTTCAGGGCATTTTTAGGCTGGGGAAATATATGTCCGATCGCAAGGAGCATTGCAACAAGAAAAAGGTAATAGATTTGTTGCACGGGTAGAAATATTTGAAATATATTATTCCTTTTGTTTTATAATTTCTCGAGAGCGTGAGTGATAGAAATTTAACTTCTGCGTGGTGGTCGGTAGCTCAGCAGAAGCTTCAATGGGTAATTAGAAAAAAAAGTCTTCACTAAGCCAGAGAGAACTATATTTCAAGTAACTTATCTACACCTATATAAAACACTGGAGAAAGAATCAGTGACCTATGTTCTTCAGGTATTGTTTCAGGTTGACTATTGTCATGGAGCCGCTTAGTCGTTAATTGTTAATTACTTGTATTTTCCTGCAAATTACCATACTGTGTGAACTTCTGTTAACGTTATTGACAGATTACTTTAATTGGATCCAATTCCTACAATCGTGTGTGGCTAAAGGGTTCAATTTGATGGCCTGCAGTTAACCGGACGGTTAGATTTCAATTAATTTATTTTGCCTCCTTGAGATCTATAATCCGTATCGAAATGTCATTTGCAAGACACTTCTTACTTATTTACTATTGGAATTGGTTGTTAGCTTTGAACATGTCCCCGACTGCACGTTTTCCGTTATCTTGATCAAAGTGATATTTGGATAAATTCAGTTTATGCCTTTGCTGAGCAGATTTAGCAGAACAATTATTAGTAGCTGGACACTACCCATTCCATAAACCTCTGTTTATTTTCATGCTTGTGTAAATCGCAATTGATGTACCTCAGCTAGTCTCCTTGTCTGTATATTAAGTACTATGCACGGGGCATGTATTTACATATACATATAGAGGGAAGATTATTCGGGCTTGTTTCCAGCGTCTCATGCCAATATTGCCACGGGCTTCCTTAAACAGGTGCAGATGCCGTGTCGTCTATCACGGTCAGATTCTTAATTTGTTAAATCCTTATTAAACGGTCTGACAAACAATGTTATTTATTTCTCGTCTGTTTCGATTTTGTTTCTTGCGGAAGAATCATTCTGCCTAATTAATAGCTTAACTTTTTCCCCAAGCAATTATAAATGACAGCATTTGCTCCGCCCCATTCCACCATATTTTGTTAATATCTTCCTTTCACGGAGAACGATGAAGGGTGCTATTTTCAACGCCTGTTCGTTGAATGCCTCTGTTCGTTAAGTCGGGATATGTCAGTTTTCGAGAGGCAAAATATAAACTCAGACAAACTTTAAGTGCACAGCAAAATTCGATTACACCATCGGTCAAATGCCAGATGTGAACAGGTGCCACTACAACCTCGGCCTATGGAAATTCTTAATGTGCAAGTCCATATTTCTAGGACTGAACTAAGTTAACATGATCTGACATTTATAAAACTTATATACTGAAGATCGGATTCATGATTGGGTAGTAACTAATAATAAATCGGATTTGTTTACGTATTATTTTATTAGTAATTCAAATTTGAAATAAAGCATTCAATTATAAATACCGAGAGATGCGATTTTTAATGATGTGAAAAAGCGTTCGAAGAATCAACGCATATATATGAATCAGACAGACTGCAGAAATCCTACGTGAAATTAACGGAATTTGTATGCGTGTAAGGTGTTTAGAGTCTGAAGGAGGGTCTCGACCCGAAACGTCACCTATTCCTTCTGTCCAGAGATGCTGCCCGACCCGCTGAGTTGCTCCAGCATTTTGTGTCTATCTTCGGTGTAAGGTGCAACATTTCCAAAGTTTACCTCGCCCGGTGTATACTGGCCCGGACACACACATGCACACATACGCAGACACACACACACACACACACACACACACACACAGACACACACACACACATACACGCGCACACGCACACACGCACATGCACAAACATACACACACACACACACACACACACACTAACAGACACACGTGCGCGCGCAAACACCACGACCACCCTAGTTTAGGCCCGGTCAGCAAGTATTTTAGATTTCATTTCATTTAGTGTACAACGTTGGACAATTCGTTCGATTGCAAATTTCTGTTGGCCGACACACCGAGCAGATATACGGTTGCGACAACAATTTTACTTTCCCCTTTAATCGTGCGTTTTTATGCGAAACCTTGCGGGAACGATTCTATACATTTGGGAATTGAGTTTGTTGCAAATAAACTAACGTAGTGAAATAAATCTTAGAGATCGGTGTTGGGATAAATCGAGAACCTGAATGTGGCCTTCCTTAAATCGAGATGCTGGGGATATGTTTCAGGTACGCTTTGTTAGAGGGGATTTGGTTGACGAAGCCGGCGAATCCGACCCGGAATGGACAGAGTTAATACGCCCAGCCAGACATATCCAAGAGCAGAACCTGGAAGCAATCACCGACCTTCCAGGGGGACAGGTACGTCACATCATTGTACATGTAGCCCTCATCACTCTAAGGCGAGAAAATGACCCCAGCATACTTGGGAACCATTAAACTTTAGCAATCTTTATCTGTTTCTGTTGGCAGATCTTTTACAGAACACTGAGGGATATCCAACCCGGAGAGGAGTTAACAGCTTGGTACTCCAGCTCCTTGGCTCAGTGGTTCGATATACCAACCACCGCCACACCGACTCACGATGAAAAAGGTAAGGCCAATCAACTCAGGTCTCGCTGGAAAGTGCAATCAACGCCGGCGAGACTAGAAATAGCTGCCATGTCAAAAGTATTTCTGGAGAATTTCTCCACCAATGTTTAAAAGTACGTTCCAGTACAAATATTCAACAGGACGTTTCCGAACAAATGCCTGAATGCGTTTTACTGTTGCGCAGCTCTTCTGCATGCATTAACACATATCCGCAAATTATGACTAGCTGTGAGCAGCGTTTTGATTTTTGCCTAAAACTGCATCAGAACTGATGTGGACTCAAGTTTCCGCTCAAACCTTTAAGAGCTTGTCACCCGTGCTTCATCTGTGTTTTCTAATACAACTGAAAACATTACAACGTGGTTAAAACAAATTGATAGCCTGAATAGAAAAACAATCTCATATGTGGAGGAGGAACTGCATATGTTGGTTTGATGGCTGATGTCCGTTTATTTTAACATTTGGAATAGCCGTAATTATTCAAAGACGAGTGAAACGATGTCATCTTAATTCTTTTACTCTGTATTCAATTCATATCTCGATGACACATAGAGAGGAAAATGGTAAAAAAAAAACTTTTTTTGTTGAAACGGTGTCACCCATTTACAGTTTCGATGCAAATGTAACACCCGTCCCCTTGAAAGGAAGTGAAAGTATCAGCGTTTTCCAGAAGCATGTGTGCATTAAGATAGGATTTGATAAGATAGCCCGCAGTTTCTGTCGTAGTATTCAACTCTTGTGAATGTTAGGCCATAAAACACCGCATTTTGCTTCTGAATAAGTACTCATTGATTGCAATAAGTTGTTAATACGTTGAGAAGGCAAATTAATTCCATGGTCGAACTGTTCTTCTCTGTTACTGTATTAGAGTCAACATCGATGCCCAATGAACTCGTTTGGATTCGATTATGCTATGTTGCACAGTATGTTCGGTTTCATTTGGCAATACTTGAACTTTCAATTGTACTGTACTTTTTAAATTGCGCTTCTTTCGCAAATGTTTTAATGTGCACGGCAGAATAAAGCAGTCGTTGAAAATATTATTATAGTCATCTTCAGCAGCAAAACTCAGACATGTTAAGTGTAGGAAGGAGCTGCAGATGCTGGTTTACACCGAAGATAGACACAAAATGCTGGAGTAACTCAACGGGACAGGCAGCATCTCTGGAGAGAAGGAATGGGTGACGTTTCGGGTCGGACCCTTTTTCAGACATATTAATATACCCTCGGATCTCCACAATGGCAGAACTCTCAGTTCTATTGAGCTCACAGTAAACACGAGTTAATAGGAAACTACATCCACTTATCAGCTTAGAACTGAATTCAAGGATAGACCGAACATTTTGGCTCCTTTTTCTTTCTAGAAAATGCATCTTTATATATTCGCGATTTCGTTGTAGTGCAACGGAATTGTTTTATTCTGTTCAGGTCCGGGGAGATGGAGGGGGCCGGGTGTGTGTGTGTGTGTGTGTGTGTGTGTGTGTGTGTGTGTGTGTGTGTGTGTGTGTGTGTGTGTGTGTGTGTGTGTGTGTGTGTGTGTGTGTGTGTGTGTGTGTGTGTGTGTGTGTGTGTGTGTGGGGGTGGGGGGGGGGGGGGGAGGGGGGGCACGACAGGAACACGGCAGGAACAAGTACTTAGGAGTCTACCAAAATAAAAGCAGAAAATGTTGGAGATACTGAACGGATCAAGCTGACTATTTGCCTAACTCGCTGATTGTTTTTTTTGGATGTCAGATCTACAATCTTCGTGGTTTTCATTTATTTAGGAAACATTGACTGATAGACGAGACTGAACAACGAACCACTAGAGAACAGTATGACTGATTCCAATAGCAAAATATGCTGACATTGTCATGAAGTGGGATTTTTGTCAGGAGCATTTTCTCTAAGTATATATGATAAATCCATGCATTATTCTCTACTGATATTTTTTAACCGAAAAAAATGGTGATGGGTCTATTTGAACACAACTTATCCACATCTGCACTCTACAGTATGTACATATGTGATAGTCACTCGCACACTAACGGAAAATATACTTAGTTACATGCTCGTTAAATTAAAAATATAATACATATTTGTTGGTCTGTTGTCAGAACATTTCAACTTAATTTCAAAAGTTCATATGATAATTTGTACATTAGATCTGAACATATAACGAATTTGTCCAATGCAAAGGAAAATGAAATAACTATTTGTACCAGGTTCCGGGAAGTGTGGAAGGAAGGGGAATGGCGAGAGTTCAGGTGGAATACCGGAAGGCACAATTGTCTCCAAATTGCGTACGAGCATATTGCTCTCTTCAATAATTAATAGCACAGGGTAATCTATATCGAATTCGGCTATTAAATCTCAATTTTCAGACGGGTATTGTACTGGTGATTTCTGATGGGGGTGGGCGGGGTGGGCGGGGTGGGGGGGGGGTGAGATACTTCTGTAATATCTAATACAGGTTAAAGGTCAAAGCAAATGGGACAACTGATTTTTTTTGGCTTGGACTACGTTATTGCATCGGTTTGGCAAATATAAGGAAGGTTTGTAGGATATTTAAAAAAAAAAGAATATACAGTCCTTCTCTTGAGGGCTCCAGTCCAACCCCCACAAAAGACCACCTACTATAATCCAATGTGCATCGGTTGTGCATGAGGGACTATGAATAATAATGTATGAAGCGCACAGCAGTGTAAAACGAATGGTGTATTTTCCTTCCGTTGCGATACAATGTAAATACGTGATAATAATCAATTCTACGCTTTTGAGGCGTTATGATGAAATGCAAAATGTAACAATCTTCTCTTAAGAATGAATCAAGTGTAGTTAAAATATCCAACGCATCCTTGACAGTGAAAGGAATTGATATTTTAGTCAATAATGCATTGATGCGCTATACTGAAATTATAAATATCATCTGCTTTCCTTAAGGATTTCTGCCGTTTTAACCCGTGTAAATGAAATATTCATATAAAACACCGGACAAAACAAAGTGTGGGGGTGGTGGTGGTGGGGGGACCGTGGATCAGGCATCATTTCTGGTGGACATTGCCAGGCGCTGTTTCGGTTCAATTTACCACCGGAAACGTCGCCTGTGCATGTCCTCCAGAGATGCTGCCTGACCCGATGAGTTGCTCTAGCACTTTGCGTTTCGCTCGGGATTCCGGCATCGGCAGTTACTTGTCATCTCTGGGTGTCCGTGTCATATCTGGATGCCCGCTCTACCACCCACCAAATGGAGCCCAGGGCCTGGCAGACTTTGACGCAGAGACAACAACCTTGCTGCTCAACGCCCGTCTTGAGATCTAACTATTCCTTTGGTTTATGTTTCATTCGCAAGAAGAAGAGTTACTCGTGTCTACGTATACGTGACTGGATTGTGCTCTCTACATTGTAATTGTCAATCCAGGCTGCAGATGGAATTCATGCTCCAACTTTTTTTTCAGCCGTGTGAACACAAGGAAAATAGCTCGATCAGCTGCATTCTGTGCAATTTAAATTCCCCTTGAAATGTCCTGCTTGACTGGATTTTGCACACAATTCAACGTCCGATGTTATCATAAAAGGGGGTTTCAGATAATAACAACTCATTGCGCATAAAACCTTTGAGTTTGGGTTCCTGATCTCATAATTCCATTTTGCCACTATGTATTTGTTTTGCAAGGCAATATTCGACGAACAGATAATTAGTTAATCCTGTTTCGTGTGATCGCATGTTTCAACATTTTACAATATTTTGCGTTAACATTCATTTTACCACACAACACGCCAGTTCAAAAGCTGGACACAAAAAGCTGCAGTAACTCAGCGGGTCAGACAGCATCTCTGGGGAAAATGAATAGGTGATGTTTTGGGTCGAGATCCTTCTTCAGACTGAGAGCCAACGGACAGGGAAACGATAGATGTATAGTGATAAAGAGAGATAGAGAACTAATGAATGAAAGATGTGCCAAAAGTAACGACGGTGAAGGAAAAGTGGAGCCCACAATGGTCCATTGTTGGCTGTGGGCTGTGGGCTAGGTGCTAACGTGTTATACGGACAGTGAAACTCAACAGGACGACTGACTGACGACACGTCAGTTAAAAATCGTGTTCGTAACGGCTTCAAATGGAAGTTTCTCCAAACTCGTAAGATTCCATTTTTATAGGTAGTTAAATTAAAAATGTATTCTGCAAACATATTGCAACGGACCGACTGAACATTTTGTAAGAATAAAATGCATATATTTTGGGATTTTACGACATTGTTGCCCACTTGCCCGAATAACTTTTAAAGCGTGCATTTGAAATGCGTAAGGAAACATCCTCTGGAAGTTGCCATTACACCTTACGTTGATGATATTAAAGTCGCCGAATTTCTGACGTGATATTAACATTACAAGATCATGAATTGAATGAACTAGCGTCGTGAAGCTGAATTGTAACTAAAGGAATCATTTATCTGAGAGAATCAAGGACGACTGTAGTGACTCTAATTTTCTTGGTGCCTTCCATGGGACACAATCAGAACAGAAATGTCAGCGAGCTAGGACTAATTTTCAGCAAACCGGCAGACGGCAAATATATTCTGATTTTAAACAGTATTTTGCGATTTAAAACACCAGAACAAAGTTCGACTTAACTTTAATCTGTATTGGTTTTTGTTGTCACGAAATACAATGAAAAACGTTGTCCGTAGGAAGTCCACATTGTTAAGGTCAATGTCGGAAAGACGTCAATTTAATTTTAATTATACCTGCAAGAAATGGTTTGGCGATTAAAAAAAAAATTCAAACATAGGTGCGGGAATGGGGGAAGAAGGACGTTCATTGTGAAGAAGGACATTCATTGTGAAGAAGCATTAAATCGGGTTTATGTTGGGAATGCATCTCTGAAAGAAAAATGAAATAAATGAAATGAAAAAAATGAAATGAAATGAAAGAAAAAGGGAAACAAACACTAAACGGGAAATAGGCAACGAGACGTAAAAAAGTGACGAAAATGTAAAACAAAAAAGGGAAGCTAAAAGCAAAATTGAAATATTGGGAAACGAAGTAACCGATAAAATAATGAACCTATAGTGCGAGATGCAGAACCACGATTTATATTCTCCAATGAACAGTTTGATTCCCTTTCTTTCCTTGCGGTATCTACAAATGAGGTCACCTCGTGGAATTGTTCCTCTTTGAATAGCAATGTTAATATTCTAGGCATTGTTCCCAGTTAAATGAGAAGCTTATGATACATAGATTGCTCTTTGGGCTGTTTGTTCAACTCCTTGCCATACGCCTCCTTTCTTCAACATCAACAGATGGGCTAAGGGCATTGTTTCAAGCGCCCCATGATTTCAAGGAACAGCTGTTATCACCTCCAAGGCTAGTAAAGGCCTCAACATTAACTGTCTAGATTGTATATATCTGCTCAGGCTTATTTTTTCTTCCTTAGAGAAGGGTATAATTACACAACCGGACTAAGAATTGCACATGCATTACCCTACCGAGCGTTTTGCCTCATTAACTTCCCTTTACATGTATTATAATTTAATTTGTAAAATTGTTGGGTTGGTCACAGAAACTGCCCTAGCGAAGTCATTGGATTCTATAACACGTGAGCAAGTATTGCAAGCCCTCACGTAGATTTGTTTTGATAAGCACCAGACTTTTTTGTTTACTGCAACATTTAACCAATTTTATGTATGACTGGCGTAATAGTTGAAACACGAGTCACGATTTGAAAGCCGTCACATATTTCCGTTGTTAAATAACGTCTGCTTAATGAATCTCACTTCTATTTGTCGATCTAGTGTAAAACAAAACTTGCTATCTCACTCCAAAACTTAGTGTTCTCTTTCTGTTCTTTAGGTGAGGAGCGTTATATTTGTTGGTACTGCTGGAGAACATTCAAGTATCCGAACACATTAAAAGCTCACATCCACTTCCACTGTAGTCTGAGTAACGGCAGGGGCTTCATCAACAACGGCGAGTGCAGAATTTCCGAAACGTTCAGCAGATCGCCGAAGATTGCAGACATATCTAGTTCGTCAACTCTGAGGAATGGCCATCAAATCTCGTCCCTCTCCACAGAGGAGGTGAAACGATCAATTTCGCCGTTTCTGACAAAAATGGCCATGAGCAAGAAAACAGCGGAAGCTGAGGATGAGCAGGACAGGGCCTTGGACATGAGTGTTAATTCAGCCAGAAGCCACGCCCCTCTGATGACTATCAGCGGGAGTTCTTCAATAGTCAATGCAATGGGCTTTCACCCCGGGATTAGATCTGCGTTCAAACCTACAGGATTATCAAAATTAATATCTTCTGAGGCAAGCGGAGATAGCAGCAGCAAAATGAACGGAATGGGCTTCAATAAACTTCTGAGCAGCATGAAGCCACCACGTTCTAGCAGCGAGACTATAGGAGGCAATCACCCTTCCAAATGCCTCCATTCAATAGAGCCCCCAGCCCCGGCACGAGCCTGCAGCAATACAACGAGAGGGTTTCCTTTATTTACTAACTTCGAACAGACGTCTGCATTCAAACACGTCGAAAGAGGACTTCACACCAGTTTGTCTCCAAATCGTTGCACTCCGATTTCAACCGGCGTTCACTTTGAGAGATTCTCCATTCCTCCATTTGAAGGAGTGAAGCCATTCTCCGGGGAATGCAACATCCCCATAATGCCATTGACAGTGTATAATGGCGAATTTCTCTACAGCCCCCCATATTACCCCTTAAAATTCCACTTCAGTAACTTGATCAAGTACCCTGAGACTGTCACCTACTTTGGCACTCCATCCCTCAACCCGGAACTTGGTTCCATCACCAACATTGACCGTGAAATTGCAATGCACACGCAACAACTGACTAGCATCGCTGCAGAAAAGAACAGATCCAGACTGGAATCCATGTCAACCACCACCACATCAAGTGGCAAGCCCAAAAAGGGCCACCTCTGCTTATACTGTGGCAAACTTTATTCTCGTAAATACGGCTTGAAAATTCACATGCGGACACACACGGGGTATAAACCTTTAAAATGCAAAGTCTGCCTTCGACCCTTTGGAGATCCCAGCAATCTCAATAAACATATCCGTTTACACGCGGAGGGAAACACGCCTTACAGGTGCGAATTCTGTGGCAAGGTGCTAGTGCGTCGCAGAGACTTAGAGAGGCATGTCAAATCGAGACACCCAGGGCAGAGTATGCACAAAGCAGAGAGCAAAATGGAACGTTCCCTGGACGAGGCCGAGCAGAAAAGTGACCACAGCAATGAGAGCGACGTGGATGTTTGTTTTACTGACGATCAGAGCGACCAAGATTCAGGAAGGAACAATGATCAGTGAATAGAACTGATGCGAGTAAACACCGAATTGCCAAAACCCGAAAACGCTTGAAGCATCTAAAAATGCCTGTTTATTTTGTACATAAGACGATAGGAATTGTGCCTTTCGGTGACTGTTATCGTGTCGGGTATTTATTTGGTTTCAGTGCAATTTCTGAAAGCCAAGAGACCGCCGTTTATTAATTAGCGAACTTCAAAAACATCTGTAAAACCGAACACATTGAATATCACAAACATGATTAAAAATCTATATACTTCCTATCAGATTTTAGCTGTCGTTGTAATATTCTCATAGCGTAAATGTTAACATTATAGCTACTCTGCAATAAATGGAACAATCCTCATCTGTAAGTCACGATGATAAATAAGGCTTCAGGAGGGGGATGATATCAATGGTTTAGGGAAATGTGTAAAGGTTAAAGTACGTTATTAGCAGGCAAGGCTAAAAGTGACATACGATGCAGAGCTGGAAGCGATTATACAATTTTGTGTGAACTCGCATCCTTAAACGGACAAACATTAAAGCACTATAAGATGGGAGCGAATGGTGACAAAGGAAATGTTAGGAGGCCACGCTGTTTAAAATAGGGCATACGGTTATTTGGAACATTTTTATGTATACATAATATCTGAAAACCTATTAAAAGCATGGATCGTGACAATGCTATATATAATTTTAAAGAGAATATAATTTTTCGTGATGTCGAAATACATGTTGTGTATTTGTTTTTTATATATATTAAATGATGTACAGTGCACTTAATATTCGCCTCTTCGTTACAATGCATTGTGCGCAAATTTTCAAATAAAGTTTTAAATTCCGAAATAAGTGCTTTGACTTTGAACTTGCTGTTGAAATAAAAAAAAACACCAATACGTCAATTGATATTATCTTTCATGGACATAATCAAATAAATGGCATCCTCTGTCTTAGTTTTCTAAATATACATTAAATGGAAGTCATTAGCGATTTCCCCGCCAAACCGAGCAAAGGTGCGTGAATGCGATTTATGTGACGATGCCTTTTAGGTTTTTGACAATGAACTTGTTCTGATTTGACCGTTCTTTTGCACCGCTCGTACAATTATTATGGTTTGGCTTATTTCCCCAATCGATCTAAAATGTCAAATGGAATAGCAGGGCTTTTGACGAATAACAGACAACATTAATTTATTGAAGAAACAAGGGAAAGATCGATCAGCCATGATTGAATGAGGGAGTAGACTCGATGGGCCGAATAGCCTAATTCTGCTCCAATTACTTATGAACATGAACTTATGACCGGTGATTCTGTAGCCATTTCTGTTTTAGTTACAGGTCTTCTGTAGTTAAACAGTTTGACCTCACCAATATTCGATATTAGATTTGGTCAGATACGTCATTCTGAGGATGTTTTTTTTTGCGTGTGTTCGGAGAGGGACAGAATAGCTGGTATGGCTGGTTTGATTGTCAGACTGTCTCTCCATGGGAATAATGCACAGCTTCCGAATGCCACTCCTGATCAGACCACTGCCCCGGTATGCGGTTAAATAGATTGGAAAAAACTTGCATCCTTTTCAACATAGCGCGGTCTTTATTATGATTTAGTGAAGTGAGATAAATCTTGGGAAAGGCGCTAAAATGGGGCGTGATTACTCACAGACTGAATGGTTGTGAAGGCCAGTGTATGTTTGGTAAGCCATTGTCCGCTGAAAAAAAAGGGCAAATTATTTGATGTAGAGCGAGCCTGATTTCGGACAGTATGCCCAATGTTCTGACAATACAATTGATCCAAAAATTGTTGGTAATCGACCACATTTTTAATTCAATGTATCTTACATGAAGGTTTTTTTTTGTGACTTTGATATTTTGCCTCTTGCTTGCGTGAAATATCTGGTAGAATTCTGCGAACAGCAATGAGGGACGATGCGATTTTGAAAGCTGCAGGTCTGACCAAGTAAAATGCACATCTGTAGGGAACCTGCAATGGAGATGATTTGCAAAGGTTAATTTAATAAACAGACAAAAGCTTATGTTCAAATGTGTGTGTGGGAGAGAGAGAGAGAGTCACAAGGGAAGTTAAATGGAAAGCAAAGCTTCTAAGTTTCTGTTAATTGTGCTTTGGAGTTTTAAAAAATGAAGATTACACAATTCGGGCACAGACACGTTTAAGTGAGTTGGTATCAAGTCTCAGAAGCATCAAGATTGTGGTTGCTTGGAAAGTATTTAAATGAATCCAAGACGATATGCATACATTATACGCAGGTTGGGTTGATCGGAAATGTCAACTAAAGATAGAGAATGTTAAAAATCTCTCTTCACAGGCTAGCCAATTTATCTGTATCCACCTATGATTTGGCAAGCTCTCTCCCATCCCATTTCTCTTTTACAGCTATCTGACACTAGTGACCTCATCATCCTCCTTAATTTATCTGTAGATTTAGCAGATAAGTATGATTACATTCACCGGCAGCTCCATTCTTCATCACCTTAGACAGCGTTTCAGAACCATCTGCTGCTTTGCCCCTTCCTGTGGCTGCACTTTCACCCTGGTGTTCTTCAGCAACTAATCCTTTGGTCCCCTCCTACTCTTTGTTGAAAGCAAAAATATTCGCAAATTTCACCTCTTCTTCCACATGTACTTGGATGTTTCTCGCTCATCATTACTTCTCATCGTCCCACCAATACCTTTAAGTTTTCTGATTTACATTATTGGCAAGCGTAGATTTCCTGCAGCTAAATACTGGAAAGAATCAAGGCAATGTTTTTGGCCTTTAAAGTGGTGGTACATATCAGGTCATATTTAACCTAGAATAAATCTTCGGACCACACAGAGAGTGTCATCAGCACCACACATTTACACTTTCGTAATGTGGAAATTATGAAGTTTATTTAGAGGGCGCGGCACAGGGGTGCAGCAGTAGAGTTGATGCTTTTCAGTGCCAAAGACCCGGGTTCAATCCTGGCTACAGGTGCCGTCTGAACGGAGTTTGTACGTTTTCCCCGTATCCACGGGGGATTTTCTCCGGTTGTTCCCACACACCAAGGTCATGCAAGTTTGTAGGTTAATTGACTTTTGTAATAATTGTAAATTGTCCCTTCTGTGTAGGATAGTGTTAGTGCACAGGGATCGCTGGTCGGTGCGGACTCAGTGGGGCGAAGGGCCTGTTTTTGCGCTGTATTTCTAAACAAAACTAGTTCACTTTAGTTTATTGTCACGTGTACCACGGTACAGTCAAGAGCTTTTATTGTGTGCTAACCAGTCAACAGAAAGACAATACATGATTACAATCAAGCCATTTACATAGTAAATATGTATATAGGGAGGTTGCACGGCAGTCGGGTCACGACCCATGATCCGTACTGTTGGTACGCTGCGCCAACTGGAGTACACGTGATTAACTGCAGGTAAGCACCGAATATTGTTTCCAGCATAGCGGGCCCGTTAAAACCCGCCGAAATGGTCAATTTATGCGCTGTAAATAATTATGGAAATCGGGATAAGCATGAGAGACATTTATCGTACTTCAGAATTCCAAAAGTGAGGAGAAATGATGGTAGATAGAAGCGGGAGCTGAAGAGACAACAACAACCAAAGTGCTTGGCGAACATTGGCCGTTTGCTCACTGCATTTCATCAACAGTGAGGCATTATTTGTGTTTTTTCTTGATTCCTTTGGCATCTAAAAAGTTTCAGAAGTGATAAATCTGGCTGTAAAATTTTAAAATCGCCCATGGATCTCAAGTGGGTTTTTACATACAAAAACAAAACGCCACTAAAGCAAAATTTATCATTTAAAAAATCGCAAACATGCGTGGGTTTTGAATTACATTTTACTCAGATGCAAGCCAAGGAATGGTATAATTGTTAGCTGTTAATTGGACATAATCAACCTCAGCAAATTGACTATATCCTATTGAAAGGGAGTGGGTGTTTAAGCTGTCAGGACATTTTATTATTTGCCAAAATATACATCTCAATACCATAATGATAGAAAACTTTCTTTTCCACACACCACTCGTAAGTCTGGAGATTTTTTTAATGATAAATTTAACATCAGAAGCGTTTTCGTTTTGTATGTAAAAACCCACTTCAGAACCATGGGCGATTTTAAAATTTTACAGCCAGATTTATCACTTCTGAGACTTTTTAGATACCAAAGGAATCAAGAAAAAACACACATAATGCCTTACTGTTGATGAAATGCAGTGAGCAAACGCGATAATTCCCAATATTTTCAATTCCGATAGCAGCACGGCCAATGTTCGCCAAGCGCTTTAGCTGTTGTTGTCCCGTCAGCTCTCGCTTCTCTTCGCTTCACTTTTGGAATTCTGAAGTTGGGTACATGTCTCTCACGGTTTCCCCCGACTTCCACAATTTTTTACAGTGCCATTTTGGCGGTTTTTAACAGGTAGAAAAGTATGCGTTTCATGTATGAACAACATATACCGGAAGCTGCGATGTCCTCCAGATGGATTGAGCGGCTCCGTGCAAGAAGCCCAATGACCTGGTGACCTTACGTGCAACCCCCCCCTATAGTTGATACACGATAAGGGATTAATGTTTAGTGCAAGTTAAAGCCAGCAAAGTCCGATTGAGGAAAGTCCGAGGGTGATCATAGAGGTAGCTAGTAGTTCAGCACTGCTCTCTGATTGCAGTAGGATGGTTCAGTTGCCTGATAACAGCTTGTAGCCCTGCAATGCTGACTGGTCCACCAAATTCCCATTGATCAATCGTTTTGCCCCTTACCTGCATGAAGTGTTCAATTTGCAGCAGACAATTAATCTACCAGCGCAACTTTGGGCAATGGAAGAACCCGTCAGATACACGTGCTGTCACAGGGAGAATCTACAAACTCCTCACAGATAGCACCCGAGGTCAGGATCGGACTTGCGGCCCAGGAGCTGTGAGGCAGCAAAGCTTCCTGCTGCTTCACCATGCCAACACCAGCTCAGGCAGTCAGCGAACAAATGTTTTCATAAACTGCACTACGTATTGTTATGAGAGATCACATGAGAGACAATCAGACTATTTGGATTTTAGAATCTCTCTGTGTGCCCTGTTTATGATAACAAGCATACACATTAAGTGATCTTTCACAGTGCTGGTAATGTGTAAAATGAAAATCAGTAGAGGAATGCCGATCAAATCCTTCCAACTTTAACTGTCTTTTATTTTCTACCAGTTTTGTGAAACTTCTGGAATTCCATGGAATGAACATATAACTATTGTCACCATAAGGAAGCTCATACTTGTGCATTATGGTAACTTACAAAGGTTAATAAAAGGCCGCCAGCTTTGAACAGAACAAGATTAAGTATCAGCGGACTGCAAGCAGCTGTGAAAGGAACTCCATACTCTGTAGCTGGAATGCAGTTAATCCTCTGAGTGCAGGATCAGGGAGCTACTGCACTGAGCCAACATTGAGCTTAGTTGGACGGAAAGATTGTTAACATCTTCTAAATCTTCAACGTTGCAACATCCCACTGTGACTAGGTTGGAAAACATTACATTTTATGGATGGAGAAGGTTCCAGGATCATCCACAGGCTCAGCGATGCAGGAGCCTTTATGTCAGAAGTGCCAAGTGGATGATAAATACTAGCTTCCTTCTCCGGTCTACCTGAGAAAAATTTTCCATCCAATCTGATTCACTCCACATGTAGAAAAGGATACAGCAGAGGTTAAAGGTACCAATTTCACCCTAGCTGTTGTATTCTGGAATTAGCTGTATTTTTTTAGTTGAGCGACAATGATGGAATTTATTTGACAAGGGAGAAATTGCTAAGTTTGTTTTACATACCAAAAGCACTGTAAAGCCAATTTTTTTCAATACCCACCCTCTCTGTCCACTCTCAATCATAAGGAAAGTGGTGGAACATGTTTCAGACAGTGCAATCTTGTTGGTTACACAAAAAGCTGGAGAAACTCAGCGGGTGCAGCAGCATCTAAGGAGCGAAGGAGATAGGCGACGTTTCGGGTCGAGACCCTTCTTCATTCTTCAGTGCAATCTTGTTGTTTACTCACTAATAGCCTTCTTATTGATGCTAAGCTTAGAGTTTGCCTTTTGCCGAAACACTCACTATTGCCTTGAATTAAACGTAGACAAAACTGTTGAATTGCAGAAGTGAGGTGAGAGTAATTGATTTGATTGAAAGGGAGCATTGAACTAAAATGAAGAAGCACTGGTAAAACAAAAATAGTTAAAATCCTCTCCAGGGGGAAACTGGAGGTATGAAAAAGTTCAGAAAGACTCGGATTTGTTCTGAACCTTTTCGTACCTCTAGTTTCCCTCTCCCCTGACTCTCCGGCCGAAGAAGTGTTTTGACCCAAAATATCACCTACTCCTTTTCTCTAAAGACGCTGTCTGACCAGCTGAGTTACTCCAGCATTTTGTGTCTACCCATTGGATTGGCATGCTAATGTCAGGTTAAACATTTCTTCGTATTATTACCAATGCCATAGCTGCTGTGTGTACAATCTAAAATATTTATTTGATGTCTTCAACAACACTTCCAGTACTGCCTAGAAGAACACAAGCAGCATTTGGTTGGAAGCATCAACGCTGGTCAATCCATTTAGGTCCGTTAGGCACCGTCTCTCTTGGATATATATGTATATATCGCCGTCACTTCAAAAGCCTGGAACATCCCACCTAACATTGCTGTGGCTCACCTTCATGTCATACTCTGTATGGATTGAGAAAGGAGTCACCATCACATTCTCAAAGTTAGTGAGAAATGAGTTAGAAATACTAGCCCCATCAGTAACTCTTACATCATACGAAGGAATAATAATATAAACTATTGACTATTCACAATAAACTATTTGCTCCATTTACTGTACTTTGCCCGTGAGGCAAAAGTCAGAATGCTCCATATTTGCAACCAATGGGACATATTTGTTACATGATCAGATCTTAACATTGTTACAGGTAACAATGAAGAAGGGTCTCAACCCGAAACGTCGCCTATTTCCTTGGCTCCATAGATGCTGCCTCACCCGCTGAGTTTCTCCAGCATTTTTGTCTACCTTCGATTTTCCAGCATCTGCAGTTCCTTCTTGAACAATGTGCTGGAGTTACTTAATGGGTCAGGCAGCTAACCTGGAGAACATGGATAGATAAAATTATAAACCATTTTCAAAGACTTTGGACTCTGGACATTAGAGACTTTGGGCTTGGGTGTCAGAGGTTATGGGGAGAAGGCAGGAGAATGGGGTTAGCAGGGAGAGATAGATCAGCCATAATTGAATGGCGGAGTAGACTTGATGGGCTGAATGGCCTAATTCTACTCCTATCTCATGATCTTTTTAGCAAGTTTACTAGGTTTTGAAAAAAATGATTGGCTTTTTTTTGTTTATTATGTTATCCATGAGTACTGGGTTTACAGATCTGTTATGCTGCTGCCGGCAAGATTTTCATTGTTCCACTTTTGGTCTTATGACAATTAAACACTCATGACTCTCTTGGCTCTTGACTCAATAAAATGAAGAAATATTTCATGTCCAGTTTCCATGTTTTTTTTTACAACCCAGGAACATTCTGTTGCACAACATAGAAGCATTATAAAAATTGTTGTTGAATGCAGTTATTAACAGTTAACATTAAAATTGAAGTGAGGCATGAGATTTCAATGATTAAATCACTCAGTCAATCTGCTTTCTAAGGATCAGGAATGATTGCTTGGCAAAATGTGATCAGGTTGATCATCTATTTAGTTTTATTAATATGGTGTATTCAGGAAGAATGCACTGTTCTGGTATACACATGTTTTATAAGAAATCAAGCAGTATAATGCTTGTCTGAAGAAGGGTCTCGACCCGAAACGTTGCCTATCTCCTTCGCTCCTTAGATGCTGCTGCACCCACTGAGTTTCTCCAGCTTTTTGTGTAACCCCCAAGCAGTATAATGATACTGGCTGATTCGTAATGTAATGTAAGTATAACTATTTAATGAGACTTTTATGCAATTGGCACAAAATTCAGTGAATTTAAATAATTTCTTCAACTTGTTCTTTGCTGACATTCCTTCAACCAGTAAAGCAGTAAATGGAAACACAGGGAAATGTCAGAAGTGCAAGCAGAATTGTTTTGTTTTTCTCTCTATCATATAGTTAAGTGCTACAATACTGACTTTCAACAGGGATTTGTACAAAAAAAAACGTAAGATAGGGAGAGAATTAGATTTTTTTCTGATTTTGCAGCAGCTGTTGGCAGGAGTGTCATTGAGAGGTGAGGCTTGGGTCAAGGATCACCTTAACTTCTTTCTTTGTTAAAGTGACAGACATTATTATCTTAAACTTGACTGAAGAGATGCTTCCTGGATCATTGTCTTTAAGTAAACAACAACATTTCATGGTCAGGTTCAAGCTTATCTAAGGTCAAAATGATGCATGAAAGGAACGCTCCAGTGAGCAAGAATTAAATGAATCTTCATATATAACTTTACACTCATTGTTATATCCAGATTGTTGTACCTTCTTTGTTTCAAGAATTATCTGATCCAGGTTTACTTTCCTGTGGACATTGTAAAACATTGGTCGATTTGAAAGATGGTTTGAAAAATAAACCATTATAACTAAAGAGGATGAGATGACAGACAGCATGACGATAAAAAGTAAGGGTTATTTCATTAATGCAATAAATAAAAGGAAATATTTACCAACAATAAACACTAATATTATAATTCCTAAGCTGAATTGTTGAGCACTTCAACTTCTGCAGAAAAGTTACTGAATCATTCCATGTAGTGTAGTAAATATAAGATATGTAGCAAAGTCAGTATCTGATTAAAGAAAAGACAATGTCGGGAGATATCCGTTTATTTGAGCTGCATAAAGAGACTGTGGAACTTGGAAGCACATGCTCTGTCAATCCTACTGAATGTATTATAAATAATAATGCACTTGCTTCGATGCTACCCATAGAAAGCTAGAGGACCCTAAACAGAAGCATTATATCATGTATTAGTTAGACTCTCAGGTGCAGCTGTGTGCAACCTGGTATGGCATAAACAACATTTTTCTTTTAATGAATTCACCAAAGCATTTTGAAATGATCATTCATCTTATTGCATGTAGGACAGAAGCCGTTTTAATTGACGTAGACCATCACTACTCTTTAAAGTGAGTAATTGCTTGCTTGTGAGGCATTTTGGATGTTCTGATAAGGCATTATACAAATCCAAGTGCATCTTTGTAAAATTGTTCTGTCTTTCAAAGGACAATTAGAATCTAGTCCAAAGCAGAAGGAAATTACAGGTTTCCAACGTAATATATTTTTTAAATGAGATGCAGCAAATTGGGTGTGTTACAAAGCATTTCATCTGGTTGGGTAGAGTGAGATGGGTAGGTCTATTAAATATGGCGCAATTATGACTGCATTTGTGTGGCACCTGTACATTAGTGCTGCAGTAGGACCCAACATCTTGAGGATTGTACTTAAAGATATTGGGTCTGGCAGCCATCTATAGATGTTATTTGGAAGCTCAGAAGAAGGATTGACCCACCAAAAAATGAGGGAAGTTTCTTTGTGAAATCACAGTGTTTGGGAACAGCTCCATCCAAGACTGCAATAAACTGCAGCGAATTGTGGACATAGCCTAGATAATCACACAAACCAACCTCCCTTCTATTGAGTAGAAAGGAACTGCAGATGCTGGTTCAAACCGAAGATAGACAAAAAATACTGGAGTAACTCAGCGGGACAGGCAGCATCTCTGGAGAAAAGGAATGGGTGATGTTTCGGGTCGAGACCCTTCTGCAGACTGAGGGTCTCGACCCGAAACATCACCCATTCCTTCTCCCCAGAGATGATGCCTGTCCCACGGAGTTACTTCAGGATTTTGTGTCTATCTCCCTTCTATTGACTCCATTTATACCCCACAGCCTCGGCAAAGCCAGCAGCATAATCAAGGATGTCGCATCCTGGCCACTTCCTCTTCTCCCCTCTCCTATAAGGCAAAAGGTATAGAAGTGTGAAAACGGCAACCTCCAGATTATACCGTCCACGCCGCATCTGCATCCATGATGAGGTGTTCCAGTCCAGGGCATCGGAGATGTCCTCAATCTTTAGGGAATGGGGGTTCGCCTCTTCTATTATAGATGAGGCTCTCATCAGGGTCTCCTCTATATCCCGCAGCTCTGCTCTTACTCCCTATTCCCCTACTCGTAACAAGGACAGAGTCCCCCTTGTCCTCACCTTCAACCCCATCAGCCGTCGCATACAACATATAATCCTCCGACATTTTCGCCACCTCCAACGGGATCCTACCACTGGCCACATCTTCCCATTTCCTTCCCTTTTGGCTTTCCGCAGAGACTGCTTCCTCCATAACTCCCTGGTCAATTTGTCCCTTCCTAGCCAAACCACCCTTTCCCCGGGTACTTTACCTTGCAACCGCACAAAATGCTACACTTGTCGCTTTACCTCCCCCCTCTACTCTATCCAAGGACCCAAGCAGTCTTTCCAGGTGAGGCAGAGGTTCACCTGCACCTCCTCCAACCTCATCTACTGCTCCAGGTGTCAACTTCTCTACATCGACGAGACCAGGCGCAGGCTCGGCAATCACTTCGCCCAACACCTCCGCTCAGTTCGCATTAACCAACCTGATCTCCCGGTGGCTCAGCACTTCAACTCCCCCTCCCATTCTGAATCTGACCTTTCTGTCCTGGGCCTTCTCCAATGTCAGAGTGAGGCCCAGCGCAAATTGAAGGACCAACAACTCATATTTTGCTTGGGTAGTTTACACCCCAGCGGTATGAACATTGACTACTCCAATTTCAGGATGCCCTTGCTTTCTCCCTCCTTCCCCTCCCCTTCCCAGCTCTCCCACAAGCCTACTGCCTCCTCCTCTTCCTTTCTTCCGCCCCCCCCCCCCCCCAACCAACATCAGTCTAAAGAAGGGTCTCGACCCTTAACGTCACCAATTCCTTCTCTCCATAGATGCAGCCTCACCCATTGAGTTCCTCCTGCATTTTTGTCTACCTCCAGATTCAGGGACAGTTTCTTCCCAGCTGCATCATCCTACCACAACCAGAGAGCAGTCCTGAACTGCCTCTTTGATGACCTCCTTGATCGGACTTTGCTTGCTTTACCTTGCACTCAATGTTATTCAATTATCATGTGCCTACACACCATTAAAGGCTCATCATGTTTTGTTTTTCTGGTGTCTGGATAGCATTCAACAAAAGCTTTTCACTGTACCTTGGTACACGTGACAATAAACTAAATTGAAACTGAAAACTGCCATATTTTAGGACAACTGGTTTAAAATTCAATGCATGTCTACCACAAATTGGCAGAGAGTGCACATTTCCATCTATTTAAATCTCAAAGTTCAATATATTCTAATATTAATCATCCTCCTACATTTTTCAGGTGGGCAGTACTCATGTGTATATGTGTTCACTGATTCATTGAAAATGCTAATACCATTTTTTTCAGATAAGAAGTACAAAGATATAATTATTATGAACACAAATTTAATAACCAAATGCATGCATGTAAAGGACAAAGGACAAAGGCCATTTATTGTCACATACCACCAATTGGTGTAGTGAAATTTGACTTGCCATGCAGCACACAGATAAAGATAAGACACAACACTAAAGAATTAACAATGAACATAAAAACATCCCCCCACAGTGGGAACCACAAAGTCCAGTCCCATCCCCATGTCCACCCATAGGCGGTCCAATGTTTTAGGCCTTCTCGCCGGGTGATGGTGCTCCGGCAACGGGAGAGTCCTCACAACGGCTTGGGACACCTGGAACGGCCGCTTCCTTACCGGAGACCTTGGCTTCCGAAGCCAACAAGGCCGCGCCGGATGGAGCTCCATCCACTGGTGATCTCGCCGAGAGATCCCAGGCTCCCGATGTTAAAGTTCAGCGCTGCTGCCCGCATCTGGCCACTCCACAGACCCGCAGCTCCGCGATGTTCACCTGCTGGCTCAGCATTCCGGAGCTCCAGCGCGGCGACCCAGGCAAGGCATCGCCCGCTCCGCTCCACGATGGTGCTCCAGAGCTGAGCCGCTGCCGAAGCCGAGGTTTTGGGCAGTCCCCTCAAGAAACGCCGCTCCAGGCCCGCTGGTAGGCCGCGAGGACGGGTCGAAGCTGCCTCTCCGACCAGGTAGGGACCCTGAAAAGTAGTTTCCCCCTTACCCCCCCCCCCCTCCACCCCCCACATAAAAAAGACTAGAACTCCAAAACAAAACACTAAAACTCACTAAAAATAAAGTAATGAAGTTAAAAACAGCTGCTGGATGGGCAGCCATACGACCTGTAGTTATTTCCTCATGGAAAAGACCAGAATATAATCTTCATCATGCTTTGCATGTAGATAATTCAGTTCTCCAGTAGGATTTCAACCTCTCTCCCTTCATTGCCATGGAATAATGTGGCAGACAGCAAATTCTGGATTTTTGCCACTTTGAGTGAATCCATTTCTCCTGAATGTACTATTGTATTGATCAGTAAGTATCTTAAATTCATGGCTTTCAGTTCTGGCCTTTGCTATAAGCTGAAATTAATTTTCTGTTTCTGTCCAATGAAATTATGTCATTATATTGAAGCCTTCTATCTGATCACCCCTCATTTCTAGAGAAAAGAATTCCAGTTTGTTCAGTTATATACTGTATATCCTCTCAGATCTGATATAATCATCATGACTATTTTTTGTACTCTCTCTATTTCCTCCAGCCAATTTTTTGATTATGGGAACCAGAATTCCTCTCATTGTTCATGTGGCTGAATAAGACATTTTAGATTTTACCATTTAACTGTGCATATACATACTCCAGAACATGCTATCTGATGTTCTCAATAATAACATTGATCATTTCCGGGTCTGAGGTTTCTTGCGCTGCACCATAGCCTATTATGACTGCAATTACAATGCATTGATTTTTCTGAAGCTTTGATACCAACTTCAGTTCAGTTGGTTTTATCTGGTGTTGTTTCTTCCAGTTGTAAAAGTTACTATAAACTAGGGTCTGAACAAGCCCCCCCACCCCCCCCCCCCCCCCGCCTCCCCCTCTGAAGTGTTTTGTTAGAGGCTAAACCATTTGATCAAGCTAAACTTGCTTTCAAAGCTGCTGACTAATTTAAATTTTGAGTGTCTCTGATTCCTAAAACAAATAAAAATTGAATCACCCTATTAGAATTATAATATTTATTCAGTTATTAATTTATTTGCAGACAGTTCAAAGTCAAATCAATACTTCAGAAAACATTGTCCTCACTTTTGTATTCCGACCTTTTCCTCCCTTTTGTATAAATCAACATTACGTTTTCTATTTTTGTACTTAAGCTATAGCTTTTACCATTTCTATTACTAGGATATCCAAGCCCATTGTTCCTCCACAGCTCATACTCTCTACAAAGAAAATAAGATAATTTCTCTTGTAAAAGATTTCACATTTCCCCATTGAAAAATGACCTTCCATGGTCTTTCCCACTCATTTGATTTATACAAGTCCCCTTGTACAAGGTCTTCTTCCAATCTACATAAGCCGTTGTGCTTTTCAACTCTATTGGCCGAAAATGCGAAAATACAACTTTCCATTACTTTTACTATCAATTATATGCATTGCAAAAAACTGACACACCATCCGCCATCACAGTCTATTGTCTTTTTCCAACTGCCTTCTTTCTAAATTACCAGACCATCTCTCTGCATTTCCTGTATGTTTTCATTTCTGCTAATAATCTTGTCTACAGAAATGTAACAAATTATGTAAGTTCATACAACCTAGGTCTAGAATTTTTAAATAAGTAGGCCAGTCACTTAATTGAAACTTCAAGTAGATTGATCTGGCGACCAATTCTGAAGAAGACCCAAAACGTCACCCATTCCTTCTCTCCAAAGATGCTGCTTGCCCCGCAGAGTTACTCCAGCTTTTTGTGTCTATCTTCAAAAATCTATGTTGACTTCAATATTGATCATATCGCAATTGTTCCCATAAAAACAAAGTGCTGGAGGAACTCAATGGGTTAGGCATCATCTGTGAAAGGAATGAATAGGCACTCTTTCCGGTAGGGACCCTTCTTCCGACCTCAATCATCATCTGTCCATACAATCCACAAATGCTACATGGCCCAATGTATCTCTCCAGCACTTTGTTTTTTGCTGACGATTCCAGCATTTATAATCTCATGTGTCTCCACAAATGTTCCAGCATTTGGCAACTATGTCTGTTCTTAGATATTCACCATAATAATGGTAAACTGGTGGAGCTGCAGATATCTGGGCTCTCTTTCCTATTTTCTTCAATATATTTATGTAAATTTACAACTTTCCAATGCATGGCCACAATTCCTAAATTCTAGTCCATCAAGTTTTATCTTAAATCGGATATTTTCTCTGCTACCATTGTCTTTTGTGCTTATCTTCCACCTCCTGAGATTTTTTTATTGTTTGTGCTTCACGACATTGAATCCCTTTGATCTAGGACAAGGTGGATGCTTATATTGACCAAGAAGGTAAACCAACTATTGTTTGTAACAGGAAAGTTAGGGTTCAAGTCTTTAGTAAAGAAATTAAAAGCTTTTGCAAATGGCAAATGACCTGCAGGTTTTTATCTTATAAAAGTTTTACATTGGATCTTCTGCAAGCATTTGATTTTATTTTCAGTTTGATCTTGCTTTAGAATTCTGGACAAGTTCAACATCCTGCCAGACCTATAAATTTCCCTCAACACTATTCAACTTGTAGCCCACGGTGAGGTTTTCATGACGACAACTCTGCAATGATAGAATTGTTGCCTTCCATCTATTAGCACTGGAAGGAAGCAAGGTTGTTTTGACGCTGTTAATCTGTGGCAAAAGAAAACAATGGAAATGACTCAGAGTGAGTAACTAATGAAGCTGAAATAAAAATCATGGCCAAGATTCTCAACAACTTCAATTCCAACAATAGCTTCACTCAAAACAAAGGCTACCTACTTGGGTGGGTTTGTGTTCTTGATCAAAACGTACTGTAGGCAGTAAGGCCAGGTTTCTGACTTCCAGCATGCCCGTGGCTTTTGTTCTGGGGCATGATGCACAATCTGCACAAGCAAGAGGTGAAGATGGATGTGTCGGGAGAGGTAGCTCATGTTTCAGATAATGGAACAAACGATTCAGAAACTCCAAGAGGCATTCTACGAGGTGAGGATGAAACCAGTCGCTAATCATCTTGTGACAGGTATAGATTAACTGTTACAGGTCAGAAAACAGCACTCAGGAGTTTCAAGTCCTTTAAGTCACTGTGCACTAAATGCACATTGCATGACCATTTAACATTATTGTTTCCTCTTGGGACCATATGAAGGCAAAGGGGAATTCCAATAAATGTTGACATGTTACATTAATTTGCTTAAGCAGCTACAACAATATTCAATTATCTTTTTTTGGGCATGTATGAGAGGTGTGCATTAGGGGTAAAGTCAGCATTTATTGCCTACCTTTGGTTACACATGAGAGGGTGGTGATCAGGTGCCTTTCTGCTTACTGCAATCCATGTTACCTGCTATACTGCCTGCTTGGGGGCTTCAGGATTGTAACCAAGTGGCAATCAAATAAAAGTTGTATATGTCCTGGATAGGATGCTGTGTGTCTCAGAAGTCAATAGGATCTTAAGGATGTCTTAAGGATAAGGGGGAAACTTAAGGATAAGGGGGAAATCCTTTAAGACCAAGATGAGAAAGACTTTTTTTACACAGTGAGTGGCGAGTCTCTGGAACTCTCTGGAGGGTAGTTGAGGCCAGTTCATGGGCTATATTTAAGAGGGAGTTAGATGTGGCCCTTGTGGCTAAAGGGATCAGAGGAGAGAAGGCAGGTACGGGATACTGAGTTGGATGATCAGCCATGATCATATTGAATGGCAGTGCAGGCTCGAAGGGCCGAATGGCCTACTCCTGCTCCTAATTTCTATGTTTCAACATATAATTGTGGGCAATTTCATGTCCCTGCTCTCCTTAATCTTCTAAATGGTAAAAGTTACAGTCAAACAGCCCGTACAATTTTGCAAATTATAATATGATGCTTCAAGTGTCTAGTTTTTTTTTCCATGCGTAGAAATACTTACTCTGCAGAGATAATATTAGGATTAAATTCTGCTAATTGGTTTGGATTTCCTCTGAACATTTTATTGTGAAAACATTAATCCTCAAAACAATATAATTGACTGATAGTTACTGCACTGAAAGAAGTTTGATTTGTCCTGAACTTCCATAAATAATTCAAATATGAAATACAATTTATTTATTTGAGCAAGACCAAGGAGTTGATTGTTGAATTCAGGAAATGAGAGTCAAGGATCGAGGAACTTGGCTTCACCAATGGGATGACCGTAGAGAGAATCAACAACATGGATTTTTGGGTGGTGCATATCTCTAAAGATCTGCACAGGGCTCAGCACATTGATGTGATCACAAAGAAGGTTCATCAAAGCCTCCATTCCATTAGAAGACGGAGGAGTTTTGGCATGTTGTCAAATACCCTATTGAACGTCTCCAGGTGTATGATAGAGAACATATTGACTGGTTGCATCACAGCCTGGTTCAGTGAGAAGTAGGCTGCAGAAAGTAGTGGACATTGCTCAGTCCATCACAGATATGGCCCGCCACACCATCAAAAGGATCTACAGGAGGTGTTCCCTCAAAAGACAGCTAATATCATTAAAGACCCACACCACCCTGCCAATGCTCTCATCTCACTGCTACCATTGGAAACAAGGTACAGGAGCATCAAAACCATGATGTCCAGGTTCAAGAACAGATTCTTCCCAATGACCATCAGGTTCTTGAACCACACAGCGCAACCCTAACGTCAATCGTACTTAAGCCTCGATCTAACTATGGACTCTCTTTTTGTTACACTACCTAGTTCCGTTTTGCATTAATATGGTCTGGTTACCTAGCATTACTGATTATTAATTTATTATATTATTCATGATTGTGTATTAATTTGTTGTGATACAGATCCACCAGTGATTTTACGGCAATGTGTGGTCCAGTATCTCCTTTAATCTGGATAAAATTACGAGAGCACACCTGGAAGTCCCCCAAAAAACATGGCGCCTAGGCTTGGTGAGGCAGTCGATCCCAAACTCATTGGGATTTCTGCACCAATCACCGGGTCGTGTGTACACTGGAGGATTTTCCAAATTTTTGGATCTGATTCCTATCAATACTCCAAGTAAAATGAATGCTATATTCCATTGCTTGATTGCATTGGTGAGCAGAGGATTAATGTTTATGCGGAAACCTGAAGCTTAATCTGGTCATCCCAATTTCATGCGCGTTTTGGTTATAATACCCTGATTGTACCCAGGGTGGTCGTGATTTATAACAGAACAGAGACAGATATGTGCTGAAATTCTCTTTGCAGCGGATTGATTCAGGTCTGTCATTGGCACCAGCAGCATTATGGAAGGCCTCATTAATGTATAATGTTAGTTTAGATATTACTTTGCAATCTTTTGATTTTGGAGATACAACATGAAAACAGGCCCTTTGGCCCACCGATTTCATGATCACCAGTGATCACCCCATACACTAACATTGTTCTATGCACTGTTTACACAATTTACAATTTTCTAGAAGCCAGTTAACTTACAAACCTGTACGTCTTTGGAGTGTGGGAGGAAACCGGAGCACCTGGAGAAAACCCACGCAGTCACAGTTAGAATGTACAAACTCTGTATGGACAGCACCCGTAGTCAGGATCAAACCTGGATCTCTGGCATTGCAAGATAGCAACTCTACCGCTACGCCACTATGGCGCCCACATAATCTGTATGATGTACTTTGAAGATACAATATTTATTTTAAAATTGCCTTCAGAAGACTAAATGGTAATATTGAAATTGAAGAGATTGTTTCTGGCATTTAAAGCAAATGGTCAAATTGATGGACGTCTTTTCTCAATTACATACTTGATCACCAATGACTACCTTATCACGTGCATTGTAGTGATCATGATTAACCAGCCGCCATAGAGAGGAGGAGCAGCTTCTGAGACCCACAAATCATCCTCTTTCTCCTTTGCCTTCTCGCTTGGCCACTTGGTAAACACTGCAGCACTTCAAACAATAGCAACAGGGAAGTAAAGATGGTTTGTAAATAAAAAGGCTAGAAATACCCAGGGTTACACAAAAAGCTGGAGAAACTCAGCGGGTGCAGCAGCATCTAAGGAGCGAAGGAGATAGGCGACGTTTCGGGTCGAGACCCTTCTTCCAGAAATATCCAGGTCTGCATAAAACTTAGACCAGTTCTTTTTGGTATTTAACAAGCCATGGATTGGTCAAAATAATAGTATTAAAATCACTCTCACAGTCTATATTTTCTTAGAACTGTGTTCTATTTGTTTCAAGTAAACTGTCTGTAAATTAATGTTCTCTCTACACAAGCACCTACAGTATGTAACAACAGTGACTGCACCTTAAGGAGTACTTCAGGTATTGTAAGATTGCCCAGTCATGAAAGGCAAAGATTCCTTCTTTGGATTTATTAAGACTGACTAGTTATCAAGTATTGGATGGTCTGGTAAGCAGCAGGTACTAAGTACAGCCCACACCAGATGAGGAATACTGGTAGGTACTTTAACAGTGCAACAAACACATGTAAATGAGATCCACTTTGCAACTTATCCAGAATGAATATACATTCATTTGTAAATGAGTTTTTATCTCTGTTTGATGTATGAATAAGACAAAACATTTTAGTTGACCTCCCAATAGATTCATAGGCTTTTGTTAATGCACCTTATTACAAAACCTATGTATGCAACATGTCTTTTTGCTGAGTGTACCTGCAAATAATTTATTTCTGTATTTTATTCAAAACTATATATTGTTATTATTAACTGTTCTGAGTTATGAACAAAAAATATTGCAACGTATGTCTATCTCAGAATAAAATTTCAATTTTCAGAATGCAAAAACATTGAGTTTCAGACTCTTGCAGAGCAGGCCCTGAACAAAAAATAATCTGAGTATCATTGATTCACAAGGTAGGCTCAAAACTGATAAGTTGAATAGAAAATTAATGCCTTTATCTTTACTTGTTCAGTTTAGTTTAGTTTGAGATACAGCGCAGAAACAGGCCCTTCAGCCCACCAAGCCCGCACCGACCAATGATACCCTTGTATTAACACACAATGAGGACAATTCTACATTAATTGCAAGTGAATTAAACAAGATACCTGCTCGTCTTTGGCATGTGGAAGAAAACCAAAGATCTCGGAGAAAACCCACACGGTTACGAGGGAAACGTACAAACTCCATTCAGACAGCACCCGTAGTCAACATTGAACCCGGGTTTCTGGCGTGCAAGGCAGTAGCTCTACTGGTATGGCATCGTGCCGCCCAGGTAAACCTTTTATTATCATTTCAGCTTACATTCATCTAGGATCAAAAATTCTAAGAAAAAGTTTTGAAGAAATTAATGAGACTGGAGATCAGTAAATCCTCAGGAATCAATGACCTACATTCCAAGTTTATAACAATTGTAGCATTGGAAATAGTGGATGCACTTGCTATAATCTTCCAAAATACCATCGATTCTAATTGGAAGATAACAAATATAACCCCACTACTTGAAAAAGGAGGGAGAAAGAAAGCAAGCAGCTGCAGAGAAGTTAGCCTGAGAAGAAGAATTAATTAGAGCATTAAATGGCGCATTGGCATTTATTAAATTAGGATATGAATGCACAAATAAAGATGAGATTATATTGAATCCTAATGAGTGCATCTCGAATATAATGTAAAAGTCTTGTTTTCTATCTTACAGAAGACATGTTTGTGATAGAGGGACTACAACAAAAGTTCACCTGTTTAGTTTAGTTTGGAGATATAGCTTGGAAACATATAAGGTTGTTAAGGGCTTGGACGCACTAGAGGCAGGAAACATGTTCCCGATGTTGGGGGAGTCCAGAACCAGGGGCACCAGTTTAAGAATAAGGAGTAAGCCATTTAGAATGGAGACGAGGAAACACTTTTTCTCACAGATAGTGGTGAGTCTGTGGAATTCTCTGCCTTAGAGGGCGGTGGAGGCCGGTTCTCTGGATGCTTTCAAGAGAGAGCTAGATAGGGCTCTTAAAAATAGCGGAGTCAGGGGATATGGGGAGAAGGCAGGAACGGGGTACTGATTGGGGATGATCAGCCATGATCACATTGAATGGCGGTGCTGGCTTGAAGGGCCAAATGGCCTACTCCTGCACCTATTGTATAATGACTATTGAAACAGGCCCTACGGTTCACCCATTCACTTAGCAATGTTACAAAATTTTGAGATTTATCCCAACATATAAAGCATAAAAAGAAGTTTAATTTGACACCTAATTCACTTTCACATCTTCAGTATTAAAAACGTTATGGCCATCTTCATACTCGGAAATTAGCATCTTGTTCCCTATTGCTTTTCCATTGACTTAACACAAAAACTGCGATCGAGGACAGTTAAAAGCCCATAACTATATTAAAAATCAAGAGAACTAAATGACATTTTCAGTTATTATAGATTGAAGCATTCTGAAACAAATATAAAACATCTTACTTGGATGACCTGAAATTAAAGCATATGATTAGTTAATTACCTAATTGTAGTTAATTACAAAATTGATCGTTGTGATGGAAATAGTATTAAACACCCAGACTGCCTTGAAAATTCAAAAATGTTATATTCTCAAGATCAGAACTTTAATATTATTGTATTATATGCTGTAAATCTGTAACAGATAGGTAAATAAATTACAATTTCTAGCAATAAACCAAGTATTTATGGAGAAATCAGTTGCTAGCTGGTACATTGGCATATTATAATCAATAGCATCATCATACTCCTTAGATTGTAACCAATAAATCTGAGTTGGATGATCAGCCATGAACACATTGAATGGCGGTGCAGGCTCGAAGGGCCGAATGGCCTACTCCTGCACCTATTTTCTATGTTTCTATGTTTCTATAAGAAACTCTGTACACCTTGTTTTTCCTCAGCTTTTCAAATTTTGCGCTGTAAACTACAAGTATTTGCTCTTCAAACCACACATGACATGCCATTCTGCCCACTACTTTCCCATTAACAATGTCCTGTAGAATCCATTTCTTAAGAAAAGGATTTTTTTTTTAAATAGCCTGTATCCAAATAACAACTAATCCCATTCACACAAGAATTCACAATATAACATGATTTTTAAATCTCACTGTCATGAATTTATATCCCAGATGGAAGGAATTTAATGTTTAATTCCCATAAATTAATCTAGAAACATCCACACAAAATATAATCAAATTATTATTTTTTGCACAATACATGTGACTCAAACTGTTGTGAATATTTAGTTTTAAAATAATGATCATGGAGAGAGAGAATAAGACAAAATATAAACAATTTAGATGGCTTATCTCCAAAAAAAATGGGCATTTTAATCATCTTGCTTCTGGAACGCGATTGATTGGAACGTTGCATTTGCGGTGAATTTGAACCCCATATCGGCAGGAAAAACACTGCCGGTTCGTATGGGGCCAAAATCACATTTTTGCAAATGAAAATTAGATTAAAGCCATCCCGAGAAACAAGTTTATATGTAAAATAAACGTCTTACATTATGTTTTGTCCCCTTCATGCGATCTGTCCCGTTGTAGGCATTAAGGGCTTTTGGGCATTAAGGGTTTTTATTTTAATGTAATTATTGAATTGTCTCGTGATTAAATAAATTAAAAAATCGGGAACTGAAGTCCGAACAATTGTTCTTGAGCGGCTTAGCAGCCTGAGAAAAGTCGTCTCCGATAAGCAGGAGAAAACGGCATTTTAATCCCCCCCCCCACCCCCCTCAAAGGTGCCAAAGTCGAGCACACGGCCAGTGGCAGTACTGCAGCGCTGCTGAAGGTTAGTTTTGTAACATACCTAATTCCCTAGTTGTATCCTACATGCTAGGGACAATTTACAGAAGCCAATTAGCCTATAAACCTGCACGCATTTGGAATGTGGGAGGAAACCCATGTGGTCACAGGGAGAACGTACAAACTCCATACAGACAGTACCTGTTGTCATGATTGAACCCAGGCCTTTGGCGCTGTAAGGCACCAACTCTACCATTGCGCCACTGTGCTGCCCGTAGTTTGATTCCTAGTGTGGTGGGAGGAGAGATTAAGTAGACTGAGCCTATATCATGTACAATTAAGAAAATGAAACATACAGAATTCTTAGGAGTTTGATATGGTGTTGTTGTTTTCCTTAGCTGAGGCATCTGGAACCAAGGGTCATAATCTGAAAATAAGGAAATTAATTTCCTTCAACCTAGTGCTCATAAATCTCTGGAATTCTCCATTCATGCTGTGGAAAAGCAGTCATTGATAGATATTGGATAGAGTGAATATTAAGGAAGTCTAGGGACTCATAGTGCAGGATGATTCAGAAGATGAGACAAATATAAAGTGTAAGTTATATTTTAAATATAAAGTGTAATATAATTTAAAATATATATTTTTCTGAAAGCATGTGCTCTTAAACTCCATGAGGATTCAAGTAGGGACAATCATGTAGGATGTTTAAATAGAAAATGCATAAATTAATTATTGCACCCAGTTCACACCAAGAGCCTGTTCATAACGATGTGTTATGTTGGCACCAAAACAAGAACCCTGATGCAGCTATACTGGTGGCTGGAGATTTTAAAAGGCAAGTCTCAAAAAGGTCATGCCTAACTTCTGTCAACACATCACATGTGTCACCAGGGGAGGAAAGAACTTTGGACCACTGCTACACGCCGTTCAGGAAAGGCTACAAGGCTGTTTCTCTCCCTCCTTTTGGAAAATCTGACCATGCTGCCAATTTCCTGCTGCCGGAGTATGAACAACGGATAGTTACGGAAGCGGCAGTGACGAGGGACGTAAAGCGGTGGTCTGACCATTCAGACCATGCTGCAGGATGCACTGAGCGATGACTGGAATATGTTCCAAGCAAGTTCCAGAGACGTCAGTGAGTTCACGGAAGCGGTCACGGACTTCATTGCAGCAATAGCCGATAACAAAGTCCCCACGGTAAGGGTTGGCATCTTTCCTAATCAAAAACCCAGGGTGGACAGGTCCATTCGCATTGCCTTGAATTCTCACACCGTTGCTTACAACTCTGGCCTGGCACCCGACAATATGGATGACGACAAGGCAGAGTCCTACAGACTGCGAAGGGCGCTGAAGGACGCAAAAAGGAGGTACAGGGACAGGATGGAGTCACAGATGAGGCAGCGGGGCACCAGACACCTTTGGCATGGGCTACGGACTATAACTAACTACCGGAGCAGCCCCCCCTCAACCGGAAGTGCCGGCACCCATCTAAAGTTCCCATCTAAACTACTTCCATTTGCCTGTGTTTGGCCCATATCCCTCTGAATCTTTCCCATACATGTATCACGTGTCATTTAAATGCTGTTACAGTATCTCCATCAACTACCTCCTTTGGCAACTTGTTCCGTATATCCACCACCCTTGAAGTGGAAAAGTTGTCTCTCAAGTTCCTATTGAATCTTACCACTCTCAACTTAAACCTATGTCTTCTGGTTCTTGATTCCCTATCGCGGGTAAAAAACTCTGTTCATTCAGCCTACTTATTCCCATCATGATCTTATACACATCTATTAGATCACCCCTCAGAAGAATAAGTAAACTTGCCTGCCGTACCTTTCCCTTTAGCAGGCCCTCAATTCCTGGCAATATCTTCATAAATCTCCTCTGAAATCTTTCCAGCTTCCTTAGAAACATAAACATAGAAAGTAGCTGCAGGAGTAGGCCATTTGGCCCTTTGAGCCAGCACCGCCATTCAATATGATCATGGCTGATCATCCAGAATCAGTAACCTGTTTCCACATTTTCCTTGATTCCATTAGCCCTATGAGCTATATCCAACCCTCTCTTGAATACCTCTCTGGATTTTAAGAGTTATTTCTTCACTGGACAATCAAATGGTTCAAATCTCCCACTAGACGCTGTCTCTCTCCCTTTCACAGTGGGCTTCCTAAACTGTGAAACAGAGAACAAATAGTGAAACCTTCCTTTGATTACCAGGACATGATGGAAAGCTCACATGTTATCGTGCAGCATATAATGGTTGAACCATTACACAGTTTTAAGCAATACTAGACTAAGTGGGACCCGTTGGGTCCCATGTTCACATGGGAGGGCTGGTCCCCCAATGCAATATTCCACCTCTCCACCAATTCCAATATTGTTGGTCAGTGGGGGGGGTTCTGGAGTGCTAGTTGGGTGTTGTGGGCCGAATGGGTTTGGTTTCAAGGGAGCTAGTATGGACATTGTGGGCTGAATGGATTCTTGGGTTTGCAGCTCAGTCACTCAGGGCTGGTCAGTTGGCAGCTCAGTTATTCAGGTCTGGTGGGCTGGCAGATCAGTCAAACAGGGCTGGTGGGCTGGCAGTTCACTCATGGCTATTCCTTGAAATTCCATTTCAAGCAGAGTGCAGGCCACCCCATTCAATTTCACACCATTTCAGGCAGAGTGCAGGCTACCACATTCAATTTCATAGAATTTCAGGCAGAGTGCAGGCCACCACATTCAATTTCACAGCATTTCAGGCAGAGTGCAGGCCACCACATTCAATTTCACAGCATTTCAGGCAGAGTGCAGGCCACCACATTCAATTTCACAGCATTTCAGGCAGAGTGCAGGCCACCGCATTCAATTTCACAGCATTTCAGGCAGAGTGCAGGGCATCACATTCAATTTCACAGCATTTCAGGCAGAGTGCAGGGCACCACATTCAATTTCACAGCATTTTGGGCAGAGTGCAGGGCAGCACATTCAATTTCACAGCATTTCAGGCAGAGTGCAGGACACCACATGCAATTTCATAGCATTTCAAACAGAGTGCAGGCCACCAAATTGCCAAACAACTCATTCCATTGTCCATTAAGGGCTAACAAATCATTTATTGCAAGTGCATTGCAGACTCACAGTTTATTTGATTCACAGCTTAGAATGACAGTTGTGGCCTCTCCCTCGCGATCTTCCAGAGTGACTGGCTCACATCCAGGCATCCGGGATTTTATATTCCTGCCTCCCCCCCCGGAACAGACATTACCTTCATCATGGTGATTGACAGGCGAAAGGACCAATCAGCTGATCTCAAGATTTTTTTAAACACTCCTAATTTTTTTTTTCATTGATCGGAAAAATCCTCAGGGCTGCCTCAGCGGACTGCGAGTAAGATGGCCAAAAATCATAGTGATATAGGGTAGCATTTTTTCTAAAATCAATATACAGCACAGACAGGAAGTGGTCAAGATGGGACTTTTAGTTATATAGATATAAGCTTCATTGTACTGAATGCACATAAATGCAAACACAGGCTAAATTGTGCTAAAATCTGGTTGACAGGTTGGGCTAGCTGACTATCAGTACCTCCAACACATGCATCAACACTCTCCAGACTTCTATGCTTGGAAATGTAGCATTGCTGGAGGTCATATCCGCCTCTCAGCTTTACACCAGACAAAGCTGGTGTATCCAGCAGGGCCCCATTATACGGGTCATTGACTTTAACTAAAGAGATGTTTAGTTGCTTTCTTGTTTATTTTTCTTAAAGTCTAGTTATTTTAACGTTGTAATTAATTAAAATTAAATTGACTTGTTCGGACCAGTTTTATTATTTTGGTTTTAAAATTTTTATTTTTAAAGTGTAGTTTTTAAATCATTACAACTATTTTTAAATGCTTATGATTAACAGGAACATTTAAAGGCAGTGAAATAGCCTCTAGCACCATTGGCTGCTGAAGGTCATTAGGGGTATGTTGAGGCAGCTTCATAATGTCATGCAGCATGGAAACAGGCCCTTTGGCCCAACTCATCCATGAAGACCAAGATGTCCTCCATGTCAATTAAGGAGCTCAGAATATCTGGAGGCTGCTCACCATTTACAGCCATTCCACCTGCTGGGCAGTTACAAAGCAAGGCCTCAAAATCACTGACAGTCTGCCAGTTTTGGGCACCATATCTGAGGAAGGATGTGCTGGCCCTGGAGAGGGTCCTGAGGAGGTTTACAAGAATAATCACAGGAATGAGTGGGTTAACTTATGATGAGTGTTTGATGGCGCTGGGCCTGTACTCGTTGGAGTTTAGAAGAATGAGGGAGGACCTCATTGAAACTTACCGAATAGTGAAAGGCTTGGATAGAGTGGACGTGGAAAGGATGTTTTCACTTGTGGGAAAGTCTAGGACCAGAGGTCAGCCTCAGAATTAAAGGACGTTCCACTGGGTGGCGCAGTCACCGATGGCAGCCTCGCCAACAGTCTGTCTGGCTTTTCGTCTTTTTTGTTATTTTTAGTGTGCTTTAAAGGTATGTGTTAATGTTCTCTGGTTTGTTTTATGTGCGGGGTGGGGGAGGGGGTCAGGGAAACTTTTCTCAATCTTTTACCTTGCCGGAGATGCAATATTTTTCAGGATCGTTTCTCCGGTCGCTCTGCGGCCTAACATCATGGAGCTGGCAGCCTTGCTCGGGACTGACTTTGAGCCACATCGCAGGGCCGTGGACTTACCATTGGAGCCGGTGATCCCTTGCTTGGGATCAACGCTCCAACTGCGGTCTGCGGATTTCAACATCGAGGAGCTCAGGTAGAGACGCAGTCTCAGGTAGAGACGGATGTTGGGAAGCTCCCACCCGGGGTCCGATCGCCTGGCGCGGGGGAGCTGAGATCCCCTCCGATGTGGGAGCTTGATTGCCCCGATGCGGAGGGCTCGACTGCCGGCTGTGGTTGCCAAGATCGCCCCAACAACGGAAGATTTGAGTGCGGGAGAACAAAGAAGGGAAGAAGATAGAACTTTTGTTGCCTTCCATCACAGTGAGAAATGTGGGGGAGCGGTGCGGTGGATGTTCATGTTATTTGGGTGTCTGGTTGCTATTTATTGGTATGACTGTATGGCAAATCAAATTCCTCGTATGTTGCAAAATATACTTGACTAATAAAGTACTATTATGATTATTATTATTATGATTATGATTTAGGAAGGAGATGAGGAGAGATGTATTTAGTCAGAGGGTGGTGAATCTGTGGAATTCTTTGCCACAGAAGGCTGTAGAGGTCAAGTCAATGGATATTTTTAAGATAGTGATAGAATGATTCTTGATTAGTCAGGGGCTATGGGGAGAAGGCAGGAGAATGGGGTTAGGAAGGAGAGATAGATCAGCCATGATTTAATGGCAGATTAGACTTGATGGGCCAAATGGCCTAATTCTACTCCTATCACATGACCATTTGACCTGATGAGTCATACCACTAAAGGTTTTTGTGACCAAGGGGCTGTAGCACAGGAGTGACCACAGATGTTGAGTTAGAGAGTACAGTTCTGCTCAATGAAAGCACTTTTGTGCCTTCCTGCTCATGATAATAAACAGTTCAATGAGAAAACGCGTGAAGAAGGGTCCTGACCATCAAGTTACTCCAGCACCTGTGTCCTTCAGTGAGAGAAAAAGTAATTGCAAGTGGTTAACCATCTTAAAGGAATTCCCTGCAAGATTTCTCTTACTCAACCATATCTGACGTTTTTAAACTACTTCCCCCACTATATTCAATTATAGATTCATAGAGTCATATAGCGTGGAAACAGGCCCTTCGGCTCAACTTGCCCACGCTGACCAACATGCCCCATCTACACTAGTCCCACCTAACCACGTTTGGCCCATAACCCTCTAAATCTATCCTATCCATGCACCTGTCAAAATGTCTCTTGTATGTTATGTTATGATATGTTATGATATGTATATGTGTATAAAATTATGAATGTGAAATTTGGGTTCCCACCAGAATCAGGAGAGGCATCATGAACACTACTAGTCAGAGGCCTCCAGCCCAAAAAACAACCTTTCACCACTACCCTCTGCTTCGTTCTGTGAAGCCAATTCTGTTCCTGGATGTCTTGCGATCCCACCTGCCAGAGTAGTCTACCATGCGGAACCTTATCAAAGGTACGCCACCCATTCCTTCTATCCAGACATACTCAGTTACTCCAGCTTTTTTCGTCTATCTTTGGTGTAAACCAGTATCTACAGTTCCTTCCTACACTTATCAAAGGCCATGCTGGTGAATATATACAATGTCTACAGGCTTTCTCTTGTTAACCTTGGTTGTTACTTCTTTGAAAACCTCAATCTGATTTGTGAGGCATGATCTCCCAAAATCATGCTGACTATCTCTAGCCAACCATTGCCTATCAAAATGGATAATCCCTTAGAATCCTCTCCAGTAACTTACCTACCACAAATGTTAGGCTCTTAACCTTTCCTATCTATATACCTGCCCATACTTACCATTGTTCAATAAACAACAAGCTTACATTTATGTGATTTAGATATGACTTCCTGTACACAGCTAAAACCACTAAGCAGATAGTTCTGCATCACCAGATAGATGTTTACATTATTACCCAGTTACTTGACAGAGATGGTTCCTTCTGCAATTCGAGTCTGGAATGGAATGAGAATTGGACACTAAGGTAGGCTCACCTGAGATGTATCACAGAGCTGGCTGAAATCAACAGAAAATTACATTTTTTAACTTTTGTAACCATGATGTTTCTTCCACTTGTGTCTTCCTGCCACAATGGCTTCTTGAATGGTAAGTGTGAATCAGACCTCTTTGTCATTTACAACTGTTTGTGGCCAAGATGTCTGAATGTGATACAGTATGTCTCATTCTCTCTGCCTCAACTAGAAAATGGTTTTGTGACCAATGCCATTTTCTGCAGAAAGAAGCAGCTTCTCTGCCAAGTTTTTTCAAGAAGAGATGCCGTTAATTATGTCTCCACTAGACCCCTTCCATTGTTGGCGGATAGCTATTTAGTTTCTGGTTACAGAGACTTCCTATCAACCCGCTTCATTTAAAAAACACTTGCATCTGAATCAGCTCTCGTTGCAGCTCTGCTGCCAAATCTGTCACATTTATATCACAGGTCTGACCTATAAAGGCTAGTAGGAAGGAAATTCAACATTGCCGGGGTGCATGAGCAGGCGGAGTAGTAACATTGTTTGTAAACCAGAGAGGATGTAAGGCATGTGGAGATGCCCTAAAAATATTTCACCCAGGGTGATTTTTTTTACTTTCTCAGGAATACCAGTACTGTTACTGCATTGATTCACTGACTTGCCTCCCAAGGTTTTTTCGGCTTAATGAAAAGCAAAAAAGTACAACATTGAGACCTTAGGCACATCGTAAACTTAGATTTATTATAAACATGTTTATGTGGAGGCTTGGTTTCTTCATCTATAAATGGGGTAAATAACATAATTAATATAAATTCTGATGCAGGGCTATTTATATTTATTCTTGAATCTATCAACTTTACATCAGTTTGAAATCATTTTACCTAATGTGAAAGTACTGTTAAGACAGATGGATGAAAATAAATGTTTACTCACACGTGCATGGGGAAGAACGTTTACATGAAAGGACTCACTATGTTTACGATAACATAGGTTTAGAGGGATGTGGACCTAAAGCAGGCAGATGGGATATGTGTAGATGGGACATGTTGGTCTGTGGGCAAGTTCGGCCGATGGGCATGTTTTCACACGGTATGACTCTATGACTATATATTTGTTAAATTATAGAAAGGTACTTTATTCGAAATTCTGGTGATGTTTTGCGTTGTGTACCATCAAGGCGGAGAAGACCTGATGGGCCAAATAGCCTAAAGGGCCTGTCCCACTTACACTACTTTTTTGACGACTGCCGGCACCCGCCATAGGTCGCCGAACATTTTCAACAAGTTGAAAGTTCATCAGCGACCAGAAAGACGCTACGACTCTTTAGGTGACTAGGAGACTACTCACAATCATACAGGTGACACCCTGGCAACATGTATGGTCGTGAGCAGTCGCCCGAAGAGTTGTACCACGTTCTGCTCGCCGCTGGATTTTCAACATGTTGAAAATTTTCGGTGACCTGTAACGACCTATGACGGGTGTCAGCAGTCGCCGAAAAAGTCGCATAAGTGGGACAGGCATCTAATTCAGCTCCTATAACTTATGAACTTATAACTGAGACAGATCGGGTCTTATGCCGATCTTGAGATCATGATACTTAACCCATCATAAATTTGCCATCTGGGTTATTTTAATACAGTGCATAAAAACAAATGTACCACATACAATATGCAGGAGCTCACTTAGACTGAACTGAAAGGAAGGCAGAAACTAGTTAAGAAGTGAACATTAGACACAAATTGGCACTGATTAATTGGCAAACATGAGGAGGAGGATGAAAATGGGGTGGAAAGTGGAGTGGGAGCTCAAGTAGATAGGATGGTAAGGAAGGCAGAGGGTATGCTTAAATTCATTGCTAGGGACATTGAGTTCAAGAGTCAGGAAGTCATGATGCAGCTCTATAGGACTTTGGTCAGGCCACATTTGGAGCATTGCATGCAGTTCTGCTCACCCCATTACAGGAAAGCTGTGGAGGCTTTGGAGATTTACTAGAATGCTGCCAGGATTGAAGGTTTTCAGCTACAGGGAAAGGTTGGATATACTTGGATTGTTTTCTCTGGAACATCCAAGGTTGAGGGGAGATTTGATAGAAGTATATAAAATTATGAGAGAGACATAGATAGGGTAGACAGTCAGAACCTATTTCCCAGGGTGGAAATGTCCAACACTAGAAGACATAGCTATAAGGTGAGAGGAGGAATATCTAATGGAGATGTGCGCTGTCATGCTTTTTACACAGAGAGCGGTGGGGGCCTGAAATGCACTGCCAGGGCTAGTGGTGAAGGCAGACACATTAGTGGCATTTAAGAGGCTTTTAGATAGGCACTTGGGAATGCAAGGAAGCGAGAGATATGGAACATACAAGCAGATGAGATCAGTGTAACTTGGCATCATGTTCGGCACAAACATTGTGGGCTGAAGGGCCCATTCCTGTGCTGTATAACAGTACTGAACTATGTTCTATGTTTTATAATGTGCTTGGGAGGCTAACAATATCCGAGGCATTTTGCATTGTGTACCATGAATCGACTTCAAAATTATGTACAATCAAGTGCACTGTAAATGTTTGCAATCAGGAGAGCATCGCGGGTAGGTATCCCGGAGGAGGTCTGTTGCTGCAGACCCACGATGAACAAGAGGCAGGTGTGGTAGCAGCAGCTGCTGGACTCCTGAGAGACGGACACAGTTGGCAAATTTTCATGGATGAATACAAAGCTATCCCATGGAATTCGCAGTACATCAAGATTTGCCTCCTCTCCACGGGCTGCATAGAGTCCAGGCTAAAGCCCCTAGGAGCTTGAATATGGAAGGGATAACTTGCATTTTGCCATATGCTCCTTGCCAAGCTGATTATGCAACCTGAGGTGCATTTGCAAAGAGGATGGAATGCTATCTTGCATCTGTTAGGAGGACACCACCTTTGAGAATCACTCACTAGCTTCTTTGCAATGGGACAATAAGCCTCCTGGGTTTAGAAAGATGAGGTGGGTAAGTGGTTATCAGTAGTGCTGGAGGCTCCGCAATCCTATTTTTAATCTGTTGCCGCATAAATGATAAATATTGGATAGGGATACATAATTCTTAGCTTTGGTGTATTACAAAGAAATAAGTTGCTACAAAGAGATGGAAGAATGTTAAAAAGACATTAGGTCTGAAGAAGGGTCTCGACCCGAAACGTCGCCTATCTCCTTCGCTCCTTAGATGCTGCTGCACCCGCTGAGTTTCTCCAGCCTTTTGTGAGATATGTGTTCCCAGGAATCAATTAATGACACAGAGACTTGAAAAACCTCTTGAAAGAACAAACACTTGCACATGTCCTTTCTCATCTCTGAGTTCCAAGTCTGAATGTAAACCATTGCTATCCCTTCATGCGATGTTCCCCATTTTACAATTGTGCGGCTAAATTTGGCTCTAACCTTATCTACAACTTTGCAGATGGCACCACTCAATACCCAACCTGTAACTTTTCTCAGCTAGCTTAAGACAGCAAAGTTTATCAAAAATATTCACAGTATTGTAATAGAAGCTATCCAAATGTTTACCATTATGCATGACTTTAGTTTCACAAAAAGAAACATTAATGTGACATAATGGTATTTAAAGTTCATGCTGACTTATTTTAAAATACAGTGTTGAGGTCCCTAAAAAGTCTGAAGACTTGGTCTTAAGAATCAATTCGGAATTGTTCCTCTGTTATAATCTGAAATTAACTTGTCTTTAGTTCTCTTGATTACCAGAGATTATTATAGACAATATTTTTATTTCTCTTTTCTATGTGAGCTCCACAGGATTTCAATAATAGTTCTATCTGCCCAACCTTGAATGACTTGCAATATTCTGAAGCTATAATTGAAAGGCTCTCTTTCGATGTATCACATCCCACTCCGCCGCTCCGATCTTGCTGCTACTTTACCAGCTTCTCATTAAGTCACCCGTGGTATGAAAAACTTTTTTTTTCACTGAGTGTGATTTACTAAAATACTTCTAATTGAGGTTTATCAGAATAACAGGGTACAGTTTATACAGTAATGTAGTTAAAAACCCCTAGATAATTCAAAGGAATGTTATCAAACACAAGCAGCCGTGGCCGTTGCTGCTGCTAGAGTGATGTGGGTTCAATCCTGACATTGGATAGTGTCTATAGAGGGTTTGAGCATTTTCCTGATGATGACATGGGTTTCTCCAGGTGCTCCAGTTTCCTCCCACATACCGAGGATGTGTTTATAAGTTAACTGACTGATGAAAATTGTCACTAGAGTAAGTGGGTGCCATGTAAACTGGGGGAGATGTTGAGCATGTAGAGTGTAATAGGGTTCAGAGACATTTGGAGGGGAATAGGGCTTTGTTCTCCATCTTTGTTCATAAGGTCATAAATGATAGGAGCATAATTAGTCCATTCAGCACATCAAGTCTACTCCGCCATTCAATCACAGCTGATCTATCTTTCCCTCTTAACCCCATTCTCCTGTCTTCTCCCCATAACCCCTGAAACCCATACAAATGAAGAATCTATCTATCTCTGCCTTAAAAATATCAATTGACGGCCTCCACAGCCTTTTATGGCAATGAATTCCACAGATTTCCCACCTGATGGATTTAGTGTTGGAAAGTACTGCAGATCTAAGATGGTTGAGTTGATGGTGGGGATGAGAAAGCAAGGGTGAGAATTTAAAATGGATTAGCACGGGTCTCAGGGGTTATGGGGAGAAGGCAGAAGAATGAGGTTAGGAGGGAGAGGTTGGATCAGCCATGATTGAATGGTGGAGTAGACTTGATGGGCCGAATGCTCCTATCATTTTGAACTTATGAACTTTAACCTCGAGTCAATTTGTGACTAATCTCTCTCCTACAAAAACGGCTCTAGGACATTTTACAAACATAAAAGTGCGCTTAAATGTTATTGTTGAAATAACCCGTTATCATTATAAAATGAAAAATAACAACAAATATACTGTCAGTTTGCTTCTACAGAGTATTTTGTTGTATTAAGTTATCTCCTGCTTTGTGGGTATGCACAGAAACCTTCCTGACTGGACCATAGTAATGAGCACAGCTTAATATTTGTTGGCTCATGTCTTGTCTTTAATTGTTGACTAGCTGATGCAGATTAGATTACAGAGATTATTTCACTTGTTTAGCTTAGCTCCTGCATTTCCAGTACATTTAATGGTCTGTGTAGTTACTAAGAGTTGGTCACAGCATATTTTTTTTCTCAAACTTAATAGAAAAATATTGTTTTTTTCAAACATCTCACTGCAAGAGCTCTCTCCTGGGCTGAACAATGCAGCTTGCCATTTAAAGTGCTTTATTTACTTTTAACAAAGAACCATGCTTAAGCTCTGCATTCATAAGTCAAACTGAAGGCTAACTGAAAAGAACATTCTGTTTTTCACAAATTAAGATAGAAATCTACAATCAGCAATGTGACTAGTTCTATCCTGCTTGCTCTAAGCCAAATGAAGTGGAGGTGTGACAATGAACTTTTACCTGTAATTTGTAAGCAATAAAAAAAATATCAAGGATGTGATTTTTTTCTCTGATGGAGCGGTTTTATCTATTTGCCTCATAAATAAATAAATTTGATCACATAGAAACATAGAAACATAGAAAAATAGGTGCAGGAGTAGGCCATTCGGCCCTTCGAGCCTGCACCGCCATTCAATGTGATCATGGCTGATCATCCAACTCAGTATCCCGTACCTGCCTTCTCTCCATACCCCCTGATCCCTTTAGCCACAAGTGCCACATCTAACACCCTCTTAAATATAGCCAATGAACTGGCCTCAACTACCTTCTGTGGCAGAGAATTCCAGAGACTCACCACTCTCTGTGTAAAGAATGTTTTCCTCATCTCGGTCCTAAAGGAATTCCCCCTGATCCTTAGACTGTGACCCCTTGTTCTGGACTCCCCCAACATCGGGAACAATCTTCCAGCATCTAGCTTGTCCAACCCCTTAAGAATTTTGTAAGTTTCTATAAGATCCCCCCTCAATCTTCTAAATTCCAGCGAGTACAAGCCGAGTCTATCCAATCTTTCCTCATATGAAAGTCCTGACATCCCAGGAATCAGTCTGGTGAATCTTCTCTGTACCCCCTCTATGGCAAGGATGTCTTTCCTCAGATTTGGAGACCAAAACTGTACGCAATACTCCAGGTGTGGCCTCACCAAAACCCTGTACAACTGCAGTAGAACCTCCCTGCTCCTATACTCAAATCCTTTCGCTATGAATGCTAACATACCATTTGCTTTCTTCACTGCCTGCTGCACCTGCACCATGACACCCAGGTCTCATTGCATCTCCCCTTTTCCTAATCTGCCACCATTCAGATAATAGTCTACCCTCATGTTTTTACCACCAAAGTGGATAACCTCACATTTATCCACATTATACTGCATCTGCCATGCATCTGCCCATTCACTCAGCCTATCCAAATCACCCTGCAGCCTCCAAGCATCCTCCTCACACCTAACTATACCCCCCAGCTTGGTGTCATCTGCAAATTTGGAGATGTTGCATTCAATTCCCTCGTCCAAATCATTAATATATATTGTAAATAGCTGGGGTCCCAGCACTGAGCCTTGCGGCACTTCACTAGTCACTGCCTGCCATTCTGAAAAGGACCCGTTTACTCCTACCCTTTGCCTCCTGTCTGCTAGCCAGTTCTCTATCCACATCAATACTCAACCCCCAATACCGTGTGCTTTAAGTTTGTATGCTAATCTCTTATGCGGGACCTTGTCGAAAGCCTTCTGAAAGTCTAGATATAACACATCCACTGGTTCTCCCTTATCCACTCTACTAGTTACATCCTCGAAAAATTCTATCAGATTTGTCAGACATGATTTAGCTTTCGTAAATCCATGCTGACTTTGTCCAATGATTTCACCACTTTCCAAATGCGCTGCTATCCCTAATGATTCCCACTTCCGATGTTAGACTAACTGGTCTGTAATTCCCCGCTTTCTCTCTCTCTCCTTTTTTAAAAAGTGGGGTTACATTAGCTACCCTCCAATCCTCAGGAACTACTCCAGAATCTAAGGAATTTTGAAAAATTGTCACTAATGCATCCACTATCACCAAGGCATTAATGTTACCTTTGTAATATTAATTGATATATCACACACTCATTAATTGATTGATATATCACACACAGATACAAGAATACATTCAATGGCACTTTGGAAAACAATTAATTGGAAGAAGGTTACAAAGAAGGAAAAAAATACTCTTCTCCAAAATACACTTATTTGTCTGAAGAAGGGTCTCGACCCAAAACGTTACCCATTCCTTCTCTCCAGAGATGCTGCCTGTTCTGCTGAGTAACTCCAGCTTTTTGTGTCTTTCTTCGGTTTAAACCAGCATCTGCAGCTCCTTCCTACATACTTATAAATATCCCTGATCATGGCTGCAATTATTGTAGCATTGCATTCACTAGCATTCACAAGCAAATGCAGGCCATTTGGCCCTTGAGCCTGGTTCTCCATTCAACATAATTGCAGAGGATCATTTATTTCAATGCACACTCCCCTTAGTCTTTGAGTCCAAAAATCTATCTATCTCCTTTTTAAGTATAGACACAAAATGCTGGAGTAACTCAGTGGGACTGTCAACATCTCTGGAGTGAAGGAATGGTTGACGTTTCGGGTCGAAACACTTATCGGTGATACTGAGCACAGACCGGGCAATTCGTTCATTAAACACCTTGGCTCAGTCCACCTGGACCTACGTGATCTCCCAGTTGCTAAACACTTTAACTCCCATGCTGACGTTTCTGTGCTGGCCTCATCCACTGTGGAATTGGAGGGAGAGTTAAAGAAACAGCAATTAGTGGTCCTACCCCATAATTTTGGGTCCTGTGCAAGACCTTGACCTTGAGTTCTGTCTGTGGGTTATTTTAGGGCCTGTCCCACCAGCATGCGACTCCATGCGGTGAACGCGACCTAACGTGGTCGCTTGAGCCGTCCGGCCTCGCGGGGCCAGTCCCACTTCGATTGCCGGAGCCGTATGGAATTGTGTGGAGCTGGTCCTGACATCGCATGGGGCTCCGAAAAACTGACCGTGTTCAAAAATTCCGCGTGGCAACGGCCTGCCGGCCCACAGCCACCTCGACACATTACGCACCGCCTCGATGCCGTGCCTCCGTGACCCTCTCCATATGTGCCTCCGTGACCCTCTCTATATGTGCCTCCGTGTCCCTCTCTGTGTGCCTCCGTGACCCTCTCTCCGTTTGCCTCCGTGACCCTCTCTCCGTGTGCCTCCGTGTCCCTCTCTGTGTGCCTCCATGACCCTCTCTATATGTGCCTCCGTGACCCTCTCTCTATGTGCCTCCGTGACCGTCTCTATACATGCCTCCGTGACCCCCTCTATATGTGCCTCCGTGACCCTCTCTGCGTGCCTCCGTGTCCCTCTTTGTGTGACCCTCTCTGTCCTTGCGAACTTACCGCAGACTTCGCTCCAACTTCGCGCCACTTTGCGCCACTCTCCCGACCTCTGCGCGGCCCCCGCTGCCAGGTTGGTCACGCTCGCCGCATGCAGGCGCATGCTGGTGGGACCGGCCCTGTACGTGGATCACTCAACCTCCACACGGCCCCCGCTTCCAGTTTGGTTGCGCTCACCGCATGGAGTCGCATGCTGGTGGGACAGGCCCTTTAGACTTTACTTTTGACTTCAGCGATACAGTACTGAAACAGGCCCTTCAGCCAAACCGAGTCTGCGCCGATGAGCGATCACCCCATACACGAGCGCTTCTACACACAGGGACAATTTACAATTTTTTTACCAAAGCTAATTAAGCTACAAACCTGTATGTCTCTGCCGTGTGGGAGGAAACCGGAGCACCTGTAGAAAACTCATGCGGCTACAGGGAGAATGTAGAAACTCCGTACAGGCAGCACCCATAGTCAGTATTGGTGCTGCAAGGCAGCAACTCCACCGCTGCACCACTCTTTCATTGGGTAATCCAGCTTCCTCCCACATCCCAGAGACTAGCCGATTTGTTAATTGTCTACTCTAAGTTATCCCTTAATGTCGGTTCAAGGTAATAAGAATCAAAGGGAATTGATGGGTATCTGAAAGTGAAGAAGTTACAAAGGTGCAGAGAAATTAAGAAAAGGTGAATGGGACCAAATTGATTGCTCTCCGACAGCTGGTAGCGCGCAATCTGCCGAACGGTCTCTTTTTTATGTTGTTATAATAAGATTAGACAATCATAGAATCATAGAAAATAGGTGCAGGAGTAGGCCATTCGTTCCTTCGAGCCTGCACCGCCATTCAATATGATCATGGCTGATCATCCAAATCAGTATCCTGTACCTGCCTTCTCTCCATACCCCCTGATCCCTTTAGCCACAAGGGCCACATCTAACTCCCTCTTAAATATAGCCAAAGAACTGGCCTCAACTACCTTCTGTGGCAGAGAATTCCACAAACTCACCACTCTCTATGTGAAAAATGATCTTCTCATCTTGGTCCTAAAAGACTTCCCCCTTATCCTTAAACTGTGACCCCTTGTTCTAGAGTTCCCCAACATCGTGAACAATCTTCCTGCATCTAGCCTGTGCTACCCCTTAAGAATTTTGTAAGTCTCTATAAGATTCCCCTCAATCTCCTAAATTCCGGCAAGTACAAGCCAAGTCTATCCTGTCTTTCTTCATATGGAAGTCCTGCCATCCCAGGAATCAGTCTGGTGAACCTTCTCTGTACTCCCTCTATGGCAAGAATGTCTTTCCTTGCCATTCACTATTTTCATGACCATCTTTTTCAGTACTCTGGAGTGCAGATTATCAGGCTCTGGGGGTCGTGGCTTTCAAACAGTTGTATTAATTTATCTAACAATTTTTAAAAACTTAATTTTGTTCTCTCTTTCTCTTCTCTTTGGTTCCCTTGAATGTCTTGGAAGTTATTTTTGTCCTTATCGAAGAACAATAGGCAATAGACAATAGGTGCAGGAGTAGGCCATTTTGCCCTTTGAGCCAGCACCGCCATTCACTGTGATAATGGCTGATCATCCACAATCAATACCCCGTTCCTGCCTTCTCTCCATATCCCTTAACTCCTCTATCCCTAAGAGATCTATCAAACTCTCTTTTGAAAGCATCCAGAGAACCAGCCTCCACCGCCCTCTGAGGCAGAGAATTCCACACACTCACAACTCTCAGTGTGAAAAAGTTTTTCCTCATCTCCATTCTAAATGGCTTACCACTTATTCTTATAGGTTTGCTACTTATCTTGGTAACCTTGCATGACTCCTCTTTGGATCGAATATGATCCTTATCTTCTTTTATTAGGCATGGTCGGATTGCTTTTACATTTGTGTTTTTGATCTGTTTTCCTTGATAGTCATTGCCTATCCATTTCACGCCTTTGATAAGGTGCCTAATGTAACATAGTCAATTAATTCCTCATACCTTCATGCTTTCATTTGTGTACATTTGAGATCCGAGTTTCAGACTGAATTATTTGCTTCCCATCTTGATGAAGAATTATGTGAGGTTATGGTCACCATTCATCCTTCCACTTCTATCACTTGATAATTTCATAATATTGGATGAAAGCAATATGATTTAGTACTGCCAGTGTATATTTCATGGTCTGTGCCATTTTCCAGAATGTTTTGGTCATTTCTTCATTTTGAAGGAGTCCAGTTTGCTGGGGATCTTTCAGGGCCAGATCTAAAATATTTGGCCAAGATCTTTCACTTGTCCATAAACTATCAACTCCATTTAAGCTGTGCTACAATAAAAGCCATGGTGCTGTCAGGACAATAGTAGGGAATGGCACTGCCTGTTCAAACTATCTTTACCATCCAGGTCCGCATTACTGCACCAGTCAAACAGGTCTTCATACTTTGTCACTGCGTGTTGCATCCTCATATCATGACCATGGGATAACTCAGTCTTCGCTTGTAGGTCCACATCAAGGTGAGGAGCTGAAGGATAAAAATGTTAAGACTGAGAAGCAATATTGCATTATTGGCCGTGTAAAGCTGCAGCATGTGAGAATTCCATTGTTCCATTGCCAGTACAAATGACAATTAAACTCTCTTGCCCCCTGACAGTAGGAACTGAGTTTGAATGAAGAGCTGGAAATCTCAATGTATGAGGATCATGTGATGCACTCTCAGTTGCATTCACCCCTTCAATGTGGAATCAGGTCAGTTCCAGGATGAGACTTGCCCTTGATTGTGCTGGTGAACTTGCTGACGCAGTGTGAAATGTAGATGGAGTCAATGGAAGAACCATTTGCTAGCCGCAATCGGTTTGCAGTCTTCAATAGTTGGTTTGCATGATGGTCTGGGCTGTGTCCACTGTGTTCCCTGCAACACCTTGCGGTCTTGGATGGAGCAGTTCCCAAACCATGCTATGATGCGACCCGATAAAATGCTTTCGACAGTGCATCTGTAGAAGTTGGTGAGAGTTGGGGACATGCCAAACTTCTGAAACCTTCTAAGAGCGGAGAGGATCAAGTTAATCTCTTGAGGTGGAATTGGGATTTAGGAGTGTACCGGCAGATGTTCATATATTTTGAGAATATAACTCCCTAGCCGCTAAATGGATGAGCATGGTTAAGGGGAATATTTTCGATACACATGCGAGCTGGCTTTCCGAGTCCTTCAGAGCTTCTTCACAGAAATGGCTTCAAAACACAGTCTTTTGATGAATAAATGCTTTATTGTTGATAGAAAACAGTGAGATTCATCCAAATTTCTTCCGACTCCTTTCTACAATCTTCATCGACCTCCACTTTATTACTTCAAACATAGAAAACTCCTCGTGTCTCCATAACACTGGCATGATCTCCTTTGGAACCTGCATGATCTCCTTTAGACCTTGCATGTTCAAAGGGTTAATCTTCTCCCTACTCGCTCCAAACTGCACTAAAAACTAAACTTCTGTGCAAGCATCTTAGCTCCAAACATGCCCAAAAACGTCATAAACCCCACCCACAATATAACAGGCAGTCTAAAATTTAAAGGCACATGCCATCATCAATTACATGCAAAACAGGCCAAATGGCCACTACATACCGGCCCCTAATTCCGGGTATATTACGAGGCTTAACATATATCATAAAACAAAAGGTCAGGGAATAAAACCCTGTGGCTCCTCATCAGGAAATTGACAGGCGGGGATACTAAGCACTATACTAACGAGGATAAAATAGCAAGCACTATATATCTGCAATCAGAATTCTTCATCGACTCTTCTATCTTCACTTCGCCTTCTAGTAGCAAGCATAACTTGGTTATTAATCTTAATAAAACACTGGTTTTAGTTCAAAGTCATATTGTGTGCACCAAACCCTAAAAATCAGGCATGATACCCAGCATAGTCCAAAACATAATAGTCCAAAGCTTTGACAGCATGAAACGTCTTCCTCCATGTCCGATCAACTCATGGATGTGTTAGTCAATAGACAATAGACAATAGACAATAGGTGCAGGAGTAGGCCATTGGGCCCTTTGAGCCAGCACCACTATTCAATGTGATCATTGCTGATCATCCACAATCAGTACCCCGCTCCTGCCTTCTCCCCATATCCCCTGACTCTGCTATTTTTATGATTCCTATCTAGCTCTCTCTTGAAAGCATCCAGAGACCCTGCTTCCACCGCCCTCTGAGGCAGAGAATTCCACAGACTCACCACTCTCTGTGAGAAAAAGTGTTTCCTCGTCTCTGTTCTAAATGGCTTACTCCTTATTCTTAAACTGTGGCCCCTAGTTCTGGACTCCCCCAATATCGGGAACATGTTTCCCGCCTCTAGTGTGTCTAAGCTCTTAACAATCTTATATGTTCCAATAAGATCCCCTCTCATCCTTCTAAACTCCAGAGTGCACAAGCCCAGCTGCTCCATTCTCTCAGCATATAACAGTCCTGCCATCCAGGGAATTAACCTTGTTAAGCTACGCTGCACTCCCTCAATTGCAAGAATAGCAAGTGTTGTTACAGCAATGTTGAAGTGTGAAAATCCTTCAGAAGAATAACAGGATCTTTAGCAATAAAGTTCACCGTTAGGTTTGATTTAATGTCCGGATCATTAGCAGAGATTTCAAATCCCAGCTCAAGCTTTGGCCATTCTCTGTCTGGCTTGCAGAGAGATTTTAGTTCATCGATCCATCTCCTATTGTTTAAGAGGTTCGCCGTCAGTTCTCTGGAAAGTTCATTCACAGAATTTCCTTCTGTGTTAACATATTTCTGATGTACAACATTAATAAATCCCAATGCTGTTTCCATTGGCAGATCGTCTTAGTCCAAATGCAACTCTCTGGTTTCTTTGGCTCTATCATCTAGTGGAATGCTTTCACAATTGTGGGTGTTCCACTTGGAAAATGTGAATCCTCCCTTATTGCAAAGAGAAGTAAGATGTTCTACTGGTAGAATTGTTTCCTGCTCAGTAGACATGGATTTTAAGCAATCATCCTTGTAGAAATTATTCTTCAAAGAGATTCTTCTTTCATGAAATTTAGTATTCTCGCGATTGCGATTCAAAGTGTAATTAAGTTGCTCTGCCATACGACGATTATTCAGAAGACTAACACTTTCTTGTTTGAAAGGTAAGTCCACACAATAGTGTCCGTCAGTTTTTACGGAGAAGTTCATAATGTCCATGAACTTCAACTCTTCTTTCGACATCTCTTCAGATGGCTTGCTGGTACTTTCATTACAGTCATGATTGTATGGCTTCATCACCAGCTTTTCTAATTCATCAGTAGACATTTGATTAATAGCAATGGCAGGACCGTTCTTCTGATTTCTGTTTTCATGGTTCCTTTTCAAGGAGCAATAGATAACCCATCCAAGTTGGGTTTTTGTAGCATATGGTCCATCACCTTGGCTCATAACAATCTGTATAGGTTCCAATGCCTTCAAAACATTTGTTCCGATAAGTAGATCAACACTAGAATTTATTACAGATATCTTGACATCCTTCAGGTAAGACCATTGTTTCAAGTCTTCATGTCTTGGTATATTTTGACGACCAACAGGCATAGTTCCATGCATAAACACTTCAGATATGGGTATAACATTATCTTCATCCAAACTGGATATCTCCATACTCGTAATGTAATGACTCATGCTATTTTTATCTTTGGTCATGGTACGTATCTCTTCTGTGATATTCAGTCTTCTCGTCAGGCTTTCTGTACAAAAGGTAGTTGAACTTCCATGATCCAGAAAAGCATATGTTTGCAACACTGTATTTGTCTTACTATTCCTTACCTGTACTGGTAAGATAGAAAAATTCCGAGCTTCTACCCCGGTCCCAATATGAGCAGTTACTTGAGGCGAGGTGATAGCATTTCTAGTAGTTGGCTTCTCGCCCTGTTCTCTTTGCTTTGGTAGTTCATCATCCGTTTGTTCCAGTTCTTCCTCTTCCCACTGCTCTGGTAGCTCTTCTTCAATGTGAAGTGCTTCAGGATGATATTGCTTGCACTTATAACAAATCATAGGACTCTTACAGTCTCTCACCACATGTCCTTTTTTCAAACATCCAAAACAGATTCCAATCTCCTTCAAGAAATCCATCTTGTCTTCATATTCTTTCATCTTGAATCTTCGACGCCATCTTATGGTGTGACCAACTTCATCACATAACAAACAAAATACCATTTGTTTGCTGGTAGACACATTTCCTTTCATTCCATCTGGCTTTTCCACAGGTATGGTCATGATAGCAAAACTACTTCTCATAGGTTCAGATCTTTCTTCAGTTTTGGTAAAGGTAGAACCTTTGCTAGTTGCAATTGGTTTGCAATCTACAATAGTCCTGTGGTGTGGCTCTAACATGTACTGTACTTCCCTTTCTAAGAATTTCACCAGGTCTGGTAGCCTGATGACCAGGTTCCTTTCATCTCTTCTTTTGCCTGCTTCGTCTCTCCACTATTCTCTCAGTCTTCTGGGCAACTTGCTCAAGATGATTCTAGTATTACTCACAAGATTAATTTCCTCCATGTGGCTGAGATTTATCATTGAGCTGCAACAATCTCTCAGAAATATTGCATAATCACTCAATGCCTCCCCATCTTCCGGCTTGATTTTTTTCCAAGCATGAGCCTTCTCCATGTATGCATTAGCAATCTTCTGTTCAGCACCAAAACGTTATTTAAGTAATCTTCTCGCCTTTTTATAGCCATGGCTGCCTTGCTCATTCTGACAACCTTCTACAAGTACTTTAACACTTCCACTTGTGTACTTCACCAGAAATCGTAAGCGCCCCTTTTCATCCTTAACTTTAATTTCTAATATTTCTTCTAATGCCTTAATGAAAGCTTCATACTGCAAAGGATCTCCACCATCCATAGGAATTTCTGCTGGTGGTAGAATGAGAGAGGTATTGTCTTGAGCTATGATCTTGTTGAATTCAGTTTGCCTATTCAACAGTGCCAATAATCCATCCTGATAGCTCTGGCTTGGTTCCACCTGTTGATGAACAGGTCTTTGTGATTCAAGATGGCTTGCTCGAGCCTGTGCACCAGGTCTCGAAAAAGTGTGTTCCGCTATTGGTTTGTCTCGAGCATCCACAGACGCTCCAATGGTAGTTTGTGTCAATCTAGTACTCATTTGCTGAGATGCAGTTTTATCCATATTCCTCTGTTCCAATGGGTTTTCAAAGCCTAGAAATCCGGTGGACCTTGATTTGTGGAATTGATTCAACTGCCAATTCACTTTGAGCAGTTTTTCTTATTGGTCCAGAGCTCATCGTCCTTGATGATCTAGAGCGGCATCTTGACCCCTCACTTTCCAGTAGCTCCTCCTTTGATTTGGCCACCACCATCTTTGTGTCTAATTCCAGTTGTTCCTTTTATCGCCTCAGCTCCTCCTGCTGTCGCGTCTTCACTTCCTTCCTCTGATCGTTCCATTGTCTCAACTCTTCTTGATCCCGCTCAATCTCATGTTTCTTCTTCATGGCATCTGCTTCTATTGAGAGAGCAGCTAGCTCAGCTTTAACTCCCAATTGGGCAGAAGCCCTCGATACCGAACTGGCTGAAGTACCAGATTTATATCTTGATCCTCGTGAAGATATATTGGAGATATTATCTCTTCGTGTAATATCATCTTCCATTCTGGCACCTTGTTGCTTCGCACTTCCAGCTACTAAGCTCGTAAGTTGTGGTATAATTTCAGATAACCACTTCTCTGCCTTTTTCATGAAACCATTGAATTTCTTCTTCCTGTCTTCATGGCACTGCGTGTGTCTTCTGCGTTCTTCCTAAGATGGCTCTGAATGCAGCAGTATATCTTGTTTCTTTGCAACTTCCTGGGTAAGGTTTCATAGTTGGCTCATATTAGATTTCACCTTGATCACGTTATGTTCTTATTCCATTAGTTTCTTCTGTTTCACAATTAATCTGTTAACTTCTATCCATAATTCATTTCAGTTTCTCTCAGTTTCTTTCAAACAAGCAGCTAGTGAAATATCTGTTTCTTCTCGATACACGAGTTTAAGTTGTCTGGCTGGTCTTTCACCACCACATCATGGTCCCAGAGGTGTGACACTTTCTTCATCTTCTGATTCTATAATTTAAAGATGTCTTGGCAGATTGCCAAGTCTTTAAATTAATCAAACAAAGTCTCTGCATGTAGTTCCAATTTTATTTTGTCAATATTTCTTTCAAAACCATAACATACTGAAAATGTAGAGAACATCTCTCCAACATCTATGGGCAAAAAGATGACGATAAATCAAATGAAATGCGCTTATCAAAAGATTCAAAACAATCCATACAGACCGGAAAAACACTTTCTTAGTCTCTGTTACATTTGTTTTTTTTTAAATAAAGCTTTGCAGCTTCAAATACAAAGAATAATATTCAATTTGTACTCATAAATCCTGTGATATTGTCTTCAGATAAGTCTCGATGCTGTCAATAGACCTCAAGGCCTCCTCTGGCCGAGATCTATTATCTTCAGTCTCCTCTGGCTAAGCCTCTCCGAGATCTTAGCCAAATCTTCTGTCCCAATCTCTGGGACTTGTTTCACCCCTGTGACGGAGGTCTCCTTTGACGTAATCTTCTGCCCCACTCTCTGGGACTGGTATTTAACCCCCCTGCTGGAGGTTCCCTTCGACTTAAAGTAGCGGCAGATATTTATTTTTTTCAAGAAATTAACTCCCTAGCCGCTAAATGGATGAACATGGTTAAGGTGAATATCTTCGATACGCATGCGAGCTGGCTCACAGAGACCTTCAGAGCTTCTTCACAGATATGGCTTCAGTCTTTTGATGAATAAATGCTTTATTGTTGATAGAAAACAGTAAGATACATCCAAATTTCTTCCAACTCATTACTACAATCTTCATCGAAGTCCAGCTTAATACTTCAAGCATTAGAAAACTCTTCATGTCTCTGTAACACTGGCATGATCTCCTTTAGAACCCGCATGGTCTCCTTTAGACCTCCCATGTTCGAAGGGTTAACCTTCTCCGTACTCGCTCCAAACTGCACTAAAAACTAAACTTCTGTGCAAGCATCTTAGCTCCAAACATGCCCAAAAACGCATTATAAATCCCACCCACAATATAACGGGCAGTCTAAAATTTAAAGACACATGCCATCATCAATGACATGCAAAACAAGCCAAATGACCATGACAAGGAATACACTGAATATGGAAATCAAAAGGGGGAAAGGAGAACATGAGATATTCTTGGCAGATACAGTAATTGAGAATCCTAAGAGATTCCACAAGTAAGAGCATTAAGCTAACAAAGAATGAAAAGGTCACTTTAAGGAACAGTTTGGTGATCCATATGGGGAGCCACAGGAGATGTTCACATGGTCTTAAATGCATATTTTTGATCAATATTTACCATGGAGAAGGTCATGGAAGTAGGGAATTCAGGGAAGAAACCAGTGATGTCCTGAAACACGAAAGACGAGATGTTACGACCATAAGACATAGGAGCAGAATTAGGCCATTCAGCCCATCGGGCCCACTCCACCATTCAATCACGGCTGATCAATTTTTCTCGCTCAATCCCATTGTCCTGCCTTTGCCCCGTAAACTTAGACAATGTTACTAATCAAGAATCTATCAATCTCTGCTTTAAAAATGCCCTATTACTTGGCCACCACAGCCATCTATGACTATAAATTACCCAAGTTCACCACCCTCTGGCTAAAGAAATTCCTCCTCATCTCCATTCTGAAGATGTGTCCTTTTATTCTGAGGCTTTGATCTCTGGTTATATACTCTCCCATTACCGGAAACATTCTTTCCATATCTAGGCTTACCATTATCAGGTAGATTTCATTAAGATCTCAGCATTACATCCATGCTTTTATATTCTAATCCCCTTGAAATAAATGCTAACATTGCATTTCCCTTCTTTACTGCCAATTCAACCTGCAGAGTAACCTTCTAGGAATCTTGCACCATCACTCTCATCCCTTTGCATCTCCGATGTTGGGGTGGAAGATAGCAACCTTCCTGTTTCGACGAATGCAATCAAATGCGGCGTGCACAATCAAATAAGATCAAATAGAACAAGTTGTCCTACAACTTTAGGGTGTGCACGCTATACACTGGAAGAAGAAGATCTCCGATGTCTGAATCCTCTCCCCATTTAGAAAGTAGTCTATGTCTTTGTTCCTTCGACCAAAGTCCATGGCCATACACTATGCTATACTATATTCCATTTGCCATGTCTTTGCCCACTCTCCCAATGTGTCCTTCTGCAGCCTCCATGCTTCCTCAGCACCACCTGGTTATGTTTTTCTTCCAAGGTAGACAAAAATGCTGGAGAAACTCAGCGGGTGAGGCAGCATCTTTGGAGCGAAGGACATAGGCAACGTTTCGGGTAGAAACCCTTTTCGACCCGAAACGTTGCCTATTTCCTTCGCTCCATAGATGCTGCCTCACCTGCTGAGTTTCTCCAGCATTTTTCTCCACCTTCGATTTTCCAGCTTCTGCAGTTCCTTCTTAAACATATGCTTTTTTCCATATGAAATTGCTTAAAGTTGCTCTGAAGTCCAACACTGGCATCCATGTCTTGAGCTTCAAGGATGTCTAACAGAAATCTCACATGATATTGGATCTGGCCATTTCATGGGCATTTAATGCTGGTGGTAGTGCTGATAGGGGAGAGAGAGGCCGGTGTGGGTCCTATAGATTGACTGATGTGGGACCTGTGTAAAGCAGACATAAGGACTCCTTACTCAACTTCTCCACTGTAGATGTGGAATATGGGCACCACCAAAATGCTTGTCTGATTCACTCACTGTTGCGCTATCTTCAATTATCCTTCATCCCAACGTTCCTCACCAAGACTTACCTTCAAATCGGTGCTGTTGGATAATGTTCACGCTTATAAGGTGGGCAAACACCTACAGAGGACAGGGTAGCTGAAAAATGGCAACTGCAGATGCTGCAAATGTAAAGTAAAAACAGAAGGTGCTGCAAATACTCAGCAGGTCAGGCGGCATCTGTGGGAAGAGAAACAGGGCTAGCATGTTAGGTTAAACTGAAACGTAGGATATAGAATGGTACAGCATGGGAACAGGCCCATCAGCTCCTGATGCCTGTGACAAACATGATGCCTACTTAATCTTATCCCTCTTCCTGCACGTTCTCCATATCCTTCTATACCCAGCACATCCATGGTGTCTAAAAGCCTCATGAACATCAGGATCAGGTCTTCTTCCACCACCTCCCCTGACAGTGCGGTCCAGGCTGTTTAAAAAAAAACTTGCCTTGCACATCTCCTTTAAACTTTCCTCCTCTAGCCTTATGGTTCTGCCCTACAATATTTAACATTTCCACCCTGTATAAATGCTTCTGACTGTTTTTGCCTTTCATCATTTTATTAATGTGTTTGGTTTCCCATTATCTTTCAATGCCGCAGTGAAAACAATCCATTTGTGTTCAACCTAATAGCCATGTAGAAAGGAACTGCAGATGCTGGTTTATACCGAAGATAGGCACAAAGTGCTGGAGTAACTCAGCTGGTCGGGCAGCATCCCTGGAGAAAAAGGATGAGCGATGTTTCGGGTCGGGACCCTTCTTCAGACTGAAAGTAGAGAGGAGGGAACTGGATGTAAAAATAGGCCAGAACAAAACAGAGCCGGCAACAGATGACCAAGGAAGGGTGCATCCCATTATGGCCCATTGTTGGCTGGGGAAGAGGTGTTAACGAAGGGATACAAGAATGAAAACAGTGGAAAACAGAAACATAGAAAATAGGTGGATGTGTAGGCCATTCGGCCCTTCGACCCATTCAATATGATCATGGCTAATCATCCTAAATCAGTACCCCATTCCTGCTTTCTCCCCATATCCCTTGATTCTGTTAGCCCTACGAGCTATATCTAACTCTCTCTTGAAAACATCCAGTGAATTGGCCTCCACTGCTTTCTGTGACAGAGAATGCCACAGATTCACAACTCTCTGGGTGAAAACGTTTTTCAAAGGTTTCAAAGGTCTTTTATTGTTATGTGTACCAAGTAAGGTACAATGCTATGCAAATCACCACACAGCCATACAAAAAAGCAAAAAGCAACAAGACACGCAACAACGTAAAAGTTAACATAAACATCCACCACAGCGGATTTCCCACATTCTTCACTGCGATGGAAGGAAATAAAGTTCAATCTTCTTCCCTCATCGTTCTCCAGCAAAGGCTGCCAACTCCTCTATGTTAGGCCACAGTGCGGATGGAGAAACGATATGGAAAAAAATTGCATCACCGTCGAGGTAAGAGATTAGAAAAAGTTTTCCCCAATCCCCTCCCCCCACACGCATATAAAACAAGCTAAAGAACACAAAAAACATACATTTAACACATACTAAAAATCAACAAAGAAGAAAGGGACAGACAGATTGATGATGAGGCAGCAATTGCTGGCTCCAACCAGTGGTATCTCATCTCAGTCCTAAATGGCCTATCCCTTATTCTTAAACTGTGAACCCTGGTTCTGGACTCCCCCAACATCGGGAACATTTTTCCTACATCTAGCCTGTCCAATCCCTTAAGAATTGTATATGTTTCTATAAGATCCCCTCTCATCTTTCTATATTCCAGTGAATTCCAGTGTCCCATTCGACCCATTCTTTCATCATATGTCAGTTCCGCCATCCTGGGAATTTACCTGGTGAACCTACGCTGCACTCCCTCAATAGCAAGAATGTCCTTCCTCAAATTAGGAGACCAAAACTGCACACAATAGGACCTCCTTGCTCTTATACTCAAATCCTCTTGCTATGAAGGCCAACATACAATTTTCTTTCAACACTGAATTAGTAGGGTGACTAGGATGGTGGAGGGGGGAAAGAGATAATGCAGGGGTTACTTGAAATTAGACAAATCAACGTTCATACCGCTGGGCTGTAAGCTGCCCAAGTGAAATAAGAGATGCTGATCTTCCAATTTGACGTTGGAGGAGGCCCAGGACAGAAAGGTCCCAATACCTTCTGATCCAGACAACACCCTACTGCACTCTCTATAAAGCCTCCACACGTTTCCTGTAATGGGGCGACCAGACCTTCTCTCTTTACCCAGATGCGTCACAAACTGCTGAGTATTTTTAGCATTTTCTGTTTTTATTAAGGTTGAAAACTGTCCCTGAAGTAAGTTCTTCTTATAAACATGATTAACATTAAAATATTTTTTGTCTGCAACTCAAAATGAGAGAGGTAATCATACAGTCAGCACAAGAAATCCATTACGTTTTCTAACTCAAGTGTATTTAGTTAGCCGTATCTTTTCTTAGAATATTAAATAATTGGTTCATCAAGAGTAAGTCCAGAAGAAAGGGTGCTGTGCCTACTTGCCATCCTTTTGAAAGGAAAAGCATCGCATGTGATAACTACATTCATGGGGAAGATAAAGTCACTTTAATTGATTTTTGTCACCCTTAATGTGTTTGCTTAAAACCAACGCTTGCATAAATGGATGCTACAGCTGTTTATTGTGTTACAGCTGTTTATTGTGATGGTTCATAGGACAAAACAGTTAAAAGAATTAATTAGCAGCCTAAAGTGGGAGAGCAACAAATCCATTTTGTTCTCTGTATAAAGCGCCACGATTGGTATTACTGCCGTTTCCTTGGTTGCTGTGGCCTTGCACACATTGTTACCTAGTCATTCCAATACAGTAGGCTGGGCGTAGCCCATTCCTTAACCTCTGACTCCCTATTCTATCAACATTGAGCGAATAGAATATTAATGAGCTTTAAAAGTTTTCCTTTTAGTTTCAGTCTCTGGAGTTGATTCCTTTAAAGTTGACTGATACAAATGAAGAAATGTAACATCATAAACTAGGCAGATAATCATATGCTATTTACTAATTTGATTGTCCTACCCGCACGAAAGTGGAAAGGTCTTGAAGCAATAGAGTGCTTTACTTTTTCAGAGATTCAACTCTCAATGTTCTGACAGTTTCTACTTAATTAACCATGTAAGTAGGCAGAGGGAGATGGAAAATTAGTTCTGGTCTGCTTTTATCTTTAGTCGCTGCATGAAATACTTCCCCCTTTGAGCAATCTGATCTCATTACCTGCATGAAATGCTTCCACCTTTTGAGCAGTCTGAATTGGATAAGGGTAAAATACAGACCCACCACCGATTTTCCAGTAACTGGTGGTCTGGCCAAATCTGTGGGTAATCTGGACACAATTCCCCCCCCCAGAGTACCCTCAGAAATGAGGCGCCTAGATGGGTGAGGCAGCTGATTTCAAACTCATCGGGACTTCCACGCTGTACGGAGGGTTCACTTTGCCCCCTGCGGCTGGGGCTCTGGAACTCCGGCTCAGACGGAGCTGTCAGATCCGTTCCCATAGCCGACTTCTGCTGCTGACTTTCTCAGGTCGTGATCTCTGTTGGTCTGGCAAAACGGATAAGCTAGAAAGGATCTGGAGCCAAGGGTTCCGGACAATCGGTGGTGGACCTGTGAAAGCATTCTTCATTTCTTTGGCTACTCCACTTTGCTTGCATCTTTCAAAGAAACATCCAGGATTGGTGCAGGGATAGTAGATGTGAAGGGCTGGGAGATTGCAACCTTCACGTGGTCCGCCCTGTTACGCCAAATGCAATCACCCTGGCATGCACAATCAAATAAGATCAAATAGAACAAGTTGTCCTTCAACTTTAGGCTGTGCACGCCATACGCAAGAAAAAGTAGATGTGAACGGAGTTTAGAATGTTAGTATTTACATTGATGGCATCAGTTTAAATTTTTATTTCTGGAAGGTTTATTTGATTTTTTTACCATCAGCCTTTCAAAACAGGACGAGTATGTCAGAATGGTAACAAAATATTCTCTGCCGAAAATTCTCCCATATATTTCCACTTTAGTAAATAGTTAATTAAATATATGCACAGGGTATTTGCACTGTTGCATAGGTACATACAGGCTTTGGCTTATAAATAAGTATTTAATGGGATAACATCATATAGTGCAAATGGTTTGCAAGTTTACATTCACCAGCACACTCGACACCTTGAGTGGCTCTTAAGGTAGCAATGTTACAATATTTTGAGATTTTAAAAATCAAGTCTGCAATTTATCCCATCAGATAAAGGTAGTGATTGTGGGAGATTTCAATTTTCCCAAAATAGACTGGGAAACACATTCTGTAGATGGGCTGGATGGTTTGGAGTTTGTTAAATGTGTGCAGGATAGTTTTTTTGCAGCAATACTTGGAGGTATCGACCAGAGAAGGGGCAGTGCTGGACCTCCTGTTAGGAAATGAGGCAGGTCAGGTGACGGAGGTATGCATTGGTGAGCACTTCGGGACTAGTGATCACAATACCATTAGTTTCAATATAATTATGGCGAGAGTCAGAACTGGACCTAGGGTTGAGATTTTTGATTTGAGAAAGTTTGAGGGAATGCGTAATGATTTAAAAGGAGTGAATTGAGAGATTTTGTTTTATGGGAAGGATGTAGAAGAGAAATGGAGGACATTTAAAGGGGATATTGTAAGAGTACAGAATCTTTATGTCCCTGTTCGGTTGAAAGGAAATAGTAAAAATCGGAAAGATCCATGGTTTTCAAGGGAAATTGGACACGGTTCGAAAAAAGAGAGATATCTACAATAATTATAGGAGGCATGGAGTAAATGTGGTGCTAGATGAGTATAAAGAATGTAAAAAGAATCTTAAGAAAGAAATAAGAAAAGCTAAAAGAAGATATGAGGTTACTTTGGCAAGAAAGGTGAAAGTAAATCCAAAGGGTTTCTACAGCTATATTAATAGAAAAAGGATAACAAGGGATAAAATTGGACCATTAGAGAGCCAGAATGGACAGCTATCTGCAGAGACAAAAGAGATGGGGGAGATATTGAACAATTGATTTTCTTCGGTATTCACCAAGGAGAAGGATATTGAACTCTGTGAGGTAAGGGAAAAAAGTAGAGTAGCTATGAAAACTATGAGATTCAATGAGGAGGAAGTACTGACACTATTGAAAAATATAAAAGTGGATAAGTCTCCAGGTCCTGATAGGATATTCCCTAGGACATTGAGGGAAGTTGGTGTAGAAATAGCAGGGGCTATGACAGAAATATTTCAAATGTCATTAGAAACGGGAATAATGCCGGAGGATTGGCGTACTGCGCATGTTGTTCCATTGTTTAAGAAGGGTTCAAAGAATAAACCTAGCAATTATAGACCTGTTAGTTTGACGTCAGTGGTGGGCAAATTAATGGAAAGGATACTTAGAGATAATATATATAAGCATCTGGATAAACAGGGTCTGATCAAGAACAGTCAACATGGATTTGTGCCTGGAAGGTCATGTTTGACAAACCTTCTTGAATTTTTTGAAGAGGTTACTAGGGAAATTGATGAGGGTAAAGCAGTGGATGTTGTCTATATGGATTCAGTAAGGCCTTTGACAAGGTTCCCCATGGAAGGTTGGTTAAGAAGGTTCAATCTTTGGGTGTTAATGGCGGAGTAACAAAATGGATTCAACAGTGGCTGAATGGGAGATGCCAGAGAGTAATGGTGGATGGCTGTTTGTCAGGTTGGTAGCTGGTGACCAATGGGGTGCCTCAGGGATCTGTGTTGGGTCCACTGTTGCTTGTCAAGTACATCAATGATCTAGATAATGGGGTGGAAAATTGGATAAGTAAGTATGTAGATGATACTAAGATAGGTGGTGCTGTGGATAATGAAGTCGATTTTCAAAGTCTACAGAGAGATTTGGGCCATTTGGAAAAGTGGGCTGAAAGATGGCAGATGGAGTTTAATGCTGATAAGTGTGAGGTGCTACATCTTGGCAGGTCAAATCAAAATAGGACGTATATGGTAAATGGTAGGGAATTGAGGAATGCTGTGGAACAGAGGGATCTAGGAATAACTGTGCATAGTTCCCTGAAGGTGGAAACGCATGTAGATAGGGTGGTAAAGAAAGCTTTGGTGTGCTGGCCTTTATAAATCAGAGCATTGAATATAGGAGTAGGGAAGTAATGTTAAAATTGTACGAGGCATTGGTGAGACCAATTCTGGAGTATGGTGTACAATTTTGGTCGCCTAATTATAGGGAGGATGTCAACAAAATATAGAGAGTACACAGGAGACTTACTAAAATGTTGCCTGGGTTCCAGCAACTAAGTTACATAGAAAGGTTGAACAAGTTCGGTCTTTATTCTTTGGAACGAAGAAGGTTAAGGGGGGACTTGATTGAGGTCTTTAAAATTATGAAAGGGATAGACAGAGTTGACGTGGATAAGCTTTTCCCATTGAGGGTAGGGAAGATTCAAACAAGAGGGCATGACAAGAGAATTAAGGGACAGAAGTTTAGGGGTAACATGAGGGGGAACTTCTTTACTCAGAGAGTGGTGGCTGTGTGGAATGATCTTCCAGCAGAAGTGGTGGAGGCAGGATCGATTTTAACATTTAAAAGTAAAGTGGATAGGTATATGGACGGGAAGGGAATAGAGGAGTATGGTCTGAGTGCAGGTAGATGGGACTAGGAGAAAATAAATGGTCGGCACGGACTGGAAGGGCCGAGAAGGCCTGTTTCCATGCTGTAATTGTTATATCGTTATAAAGCATAAAAATAAGTTTAATTTGACACCTAATTCACTTTCATATCTTCTGTATTAAAAAAGTTATGGCCATTTTCATACTCGGAAATTAGCAACTTGTTTCCTGTTGCTTTTCTATTGGCTTAACACAAAAGTTGTGATCGAGGACAGTCAAAAGCCCATAACTTTCTTAAAAATTAAGAGAACTAAAAGAAATTTTCAGTTATTATAGATTGAAGCATTCTGAAACAAATATGAAACAATCTTACTTGGATGACCTGAAATTAAAGCATATAATTAGTTAGTTACCTAATTGTAGCTATTTACAAAATTCAATTACTAGATCTAAACATCTATCTATTTCTTTAGAAAAAATTAACATTTTTATTTAAGGCCTAAGTGTCCAAATAACATTCACACAAGAATTCACAATATAACATGATTTTTAAATCTAATTGTCATTAATTTATAGGCCAAATTGAAGGAATTTTGTGTTTAATGCCTGTAGATTAATGGCCATTTAAATCAGCTTGCGAGTGGGTTTTTGTGGAACGCGATGGATTGGAACGTTGCGGTTGCGGTGAATTTAAACCCCATATCGGCAGGAATAATTCTGCCGGTTCATATGGGGAATCAATCACTGTTTTGCAACATGAAATGTTGATTAAGGTCATCTAAACAAGCAAGTTTATATGAAAAAATAAATAACTTTCATTTACCTGTCCCCTACGTAAATCCGTCCCCTTTGTTGGCGTTCACGGCATTAGGAGCAAATTTTTATTTTACTGCAGCGCTGAAATAGTCGGGCAATTTAATTTATTTATTTTAACTTACCGGCAGTCGGAACGAACCTTTAGAAAAAGTTTGCACTCCGAGAAAATGGATGGCAAGGGGAAAACCGCATTTTAACCCCGCCCCCACCCCCCCCCCCAAAGGCGACAAAGTCGCACACACGGCCAGTGACAGAACTGCAGCACCGCTGAAGGTAAGTTTTGTAACATACCTACTTAAGGTGCTTAATTTTTACATGATTGGGTTATGGCTGTTCTTCAAGTTCAGGCAACAATAATTGTTCTCAAGCTGAGCAGGCTTATACCTCAGTCTGAAGAAGGGTCTCGACCTGAGATGTCCTCTATTTCCTTTTCTCCAGAGATGCAGTCTGACCCGCTGAGTTACTCCAGCTTTTTGTGTCTATCATCAGTTTAAATCAGCGTCTGTAGCTCCTTCCTACACAATAATTGTTTTCAGTTGTCTGTGGTCGGATTTGTGCTGCAAGTCATAGGTGCACCGTTTGATAAAACAAATAGATTTGTCTATTCCCCAGAGGATAAGTAACAGCATGCCAGGCCCTCTACAAGTTTAAAGGGTGACACGATCTCTGAAGGTGAATGGACTCATAAACTCATTTGGACATGTGTGTCTTATTGCTGATCTGCTGTCTATATCAGCAGAAATGCCTGCACCTCTTTCAATGTCCAGCTTTCTTGTGATAAGCAGCTCCATGTCTTCGTGAAATCCCCCTTCTTTTTAAGTTACCACACCTTATTGTTTTAAATTCTGAAATAGCTCATCTCAGCTCACCTACTCAGGCCTGGAAAGCCCTGCACCAATCAAGCATATTTATAACACTGTGACTGATAATTGCAGTGTGGTAACTCATGACTCAAGTTAACAGTCAATATAAAGTTTATATGTACACCTGAATCATAATTGAGTGCAGAGTGTTAAACTACAGTTTATCTTGAAATGTTTGGATCAATCTTGAATATCCAGCTTGTAATTCTGGCACTCTTAAGACTGCTTGAATGTGAAGAGCCTGATCATTGAAAACAGTAGTTTTGCTGTGGCTTGCTTCCCTTACTTAACATGAACTTTTGTCGGCACTGGGCCTGTACTCGCTGGAGTTTAGAAGAATGAGGGGGGACCTCATTGAAACATACAGAATAGTGAAGTCTTGGATAGAGTGGGTGTGGAGAGGATGATTCCACTAGTGAGGATGTTTCCATAGCCTCAGAAGTAAAGGACAATCTTTTAGGAAGGAGATGAGGAGAAATGTATTGAGTCAGAGGGTGGTGAATCTGTAGAATTCTTTGCTACAAAATGCTGTGGAGGCCAAGTTAGTGGATATTTTTAAGGCATAGATAGATAGATTCTTGATTAGTACAGGTGTCAGAGGTTATGTGAAGAAGGCAGGAAAATGGGGTTAGGAGGGAGAGATAGATCAGCCAAGATTGAATGGCAGAGTAGACTCGATGGGTTGAATGGCCTAATTCTACTATCACTTATGACCTTATGATGAGATAGGGACATTAAACATTTTCCTGCACAGTGAGCTCAGATATGGTTTGGTTATGTTCACACCCATTGCCTTGGTTGATTATATCTATAAAGGACACAAAGTGCTGGAATAACTCAGCGGGTATGGAGGCATCTCTGGAAAACACAAATAGGTGATGTTTAGGATTGGGAACTTTCTTTAAACTTATTATTTTTAATTAGGAAACAACTGAGCCTTGCACTACAGCTGACCTCCACCAGAAATACTTTTGTTTGGATTTAATTTACTTTCCACTTATTTTTCTTACCTTAGTTATGAATACACTAGGAGCTGCCTGAGGTTGTTCAGCAGACTTTTAGGCACAGTGTCAATGACTACAACTCTGTTAGAAATCTCTTGGGAAAGGCCTGGATAGAGTGGATGTGGAGAGGATGTTTCCACGAGTGGGAGAGTCTAGGACCCGAGGCCAAACCTCAGAATTAAAGGACGTTTCTTGAGGAAGGAGATGAGGAGGAAATGTCTTTAGTCAGTGAGTGGTGAATCTGTGGAATTCATTGCCGCAGAAGGTGGTGGAAGCCAAGTCAATGGATATTTTTAAGGCAGAGATTGATAGATTCTCAATTAGTGTGGGTATCAGGGGTTATGGGGAGAAGACAGGACAATGGGATTGAGAGAGAAAGCCACAATTGAATGTCCCAAAATAGAACAATGAAATTTGTACTTGCAGCAGCACAGCAGGTGTGTAAACATAGTACTCTGTAAATCCCATTTAAAACAACACAAGAAAATTCATTATATATACCTGGGTGGTTTCTCAACATGTGGATCAAGCGCTATTTGTCCCCACCCACTGTGTGATCCAGGATTGGATATCAGCATATATCCTGTATACCAGTTCAGAGTGGCTGTGTCACTTATTCCGGCCAACACTGAGAAGTGGATGGCTAATTGTTGCAAGAGTATCTTGAGATTCCTGTTGTAGGTAGTCTCGGTCTTAGAAGCATCAAGAAAAGCAGAGATCACTGCTGCCCAGTAGACTAGGTTTTAGGTCTTGATGTCCAAACACTTTTTTTCCTTAAATAACCATGGCTATGCTGGCATATCGAAGGCATGGTGAGTTGCATTGTTAATCCAGCTGCCTTTGACAAAAGGTGGCTCCTGATTTATGGGAAATGGTTCATGCCCCCAAAAGAAGAACAGGGAGTTCAGGACTGGCTTTCTGAGCTACATCAGATAAGTTAGAAGTCAGCAATTAAGGAACATTTACTGTTTGTGTCACCATAATCCTGCTGCACTCTAGCATTTGTTCCAATCAGGCAAATCTGCACCTGACTGTAGATGGGAATGCAACTGCTCAGGATGCTTTATCACCATTTGCTCTCTTCCGATTATGGATACTACTATAACACTGCAATTATTTTTTATTCACAATAAAGCAGGTCGCCTCCCATATATTAATAAACCCAAGGCATTATTAGAGGCAAGGTCACCAACAAAGATACAACCCTCGTGAGCAGAATGTGGGAAAGAATCATTTGAAAGGCTAATATCAATTTCCCCTTTTAAGATCTTGGTGAATCTTTATAAAATATATTTTGTGTTTCTCATTGTTTTATTAAATGAACCATTCAGACCCTTTTTTAAACTGTAAATCTGGAGAAACGAATATTTGTAGAAATAATTCAAAAGGGAAGAACTGGAACAGAATTAAGAATGACTGGCTTCAAAATAAAAACAAGAATGTAAGAACATATTTTAATATTGTGGGTTGAAGTTATCAAATAAATTCCCTGTGAAAATGTATCTGAAGCAGTCACAAATCGACATATATCTACAAGATCCGAGAAACATGGTTATAAATATTTTGCAATTTGTGAGGCTTTTGGAATCATTTCATAAAGGTGATAGTGTAGGAAAGAACTGCAGATGCTGGTTTAAATTGAAAGTAGACACAAAATGCTGGAGTAACTCAGCGGGATAGGCAGCATCTCTGCAGAGGAGGAATGGGTGACATTTCAGGTCGAAACCCTTCTTCAGACTGATGGCAGGGGAGTGGGCAGGACAGAGATAGAATGTAGTCAGAGACAATAAGACTGGTGGGAGAGCTGGGGAGGGGATGGAGAGAGAGGGGAAGCAAGGGCTATTTGAAGTTAGAGAAGTCAATGTTCATACCGCTGGGGTGAAAGCTACCCAAGCGAAATATGAGGCGCTGTTTCTCCAATTTGCGCTGGACCTCACTCTGACAATGGAGGAGGCCCAGGACAGGGGAAGGGGAGCAAGAGTGGAGATGTGGGGTATAGAGGAACCCTAGAGAGAGCCTCATCTGTAGGGGAAGAGGGGAACCCCCGTTTCCTAAAGAATGAGGACATCTCTGAGGAAGTTTAAAGATTTAAAAGTTACAAAATGGATGCTTTCACCTTTCTCCTATTACGCTAGCAAGGCTAACAGAAATGTTTTCGCCATTCTTCCATGACACTAGCGAGATAACAGCACAACTATATGAATGTTTTCCTTTATGATATAAACAATCAGAAGAATGTTCAGACAACGGTTCTTTCCCTCGGCTCTACTGATTGCACTGTACAAACAATAGATCAACAAGGTCAAAAAACAATAGTGCTTGAATCTGCAAAAAATAGCTTCTTTAGCATAACCATATATGGGCTAACCTTTCCTCTCTCGGAAGAACCTGTCAATCTTAACAGGCAAAAGGGCTGAACAATGCTCTGTAAGATAAAGTACTGCTGAATTGCTGATTATTGGGGTATAAATATATCTGATTGAACATTACCTATGTGCATGGGGTAGAGTGAACCTACAGTCTGTATATTACAAACTGTAAGAGTTTACTGCCACACCCGCCTGCTGAAATAAAGATTTTACTACTTGATTACGAATTTTATTGTGTTTTTGTCTGTTTGAAGTGAAACGAATCTTAACCTCTTCGATGATCTAGTTTGCAAAACCTCATCCTGGGTGCTGTTGCGGCGTAGAAGGAGGAATTGGGAATAGGGGATAGAATCTTTACAGGAAGCAGGGTGGGAAGAAGTGCAGTCTAGATAGCTATGGGAGTCAGTAGGTTTGTAGTAGAATCGGTCAATAGTCTGTCTCTTGTGATGGAGACGGTGAGATCCAGAAACGATAGGGAGAAGTCGGAGATGGTCTGAGTGAATTTGAGTGCAGGATGGAAATTAGTTGTGAAGTTGATGAAGTCAGTGAGTTCTCCATGGGTGGAGGATGCAGCACCGATGCAGTCATCAATGTAGCGGAGGTAGATTTCGGGGATAGGGCCAGTCTACGCCTGGAACAGTGATTGTTCGACATACCCTACAAAGAGGCAGGCATAGCTGGGACCCATGCGAGTGCCCATAACAACGCCTTGGATTTGGAGGAAGTGGGAGGAATCGAAGGAGAAGTTGTTGAGGGTAAGGACCAGTTCTGCTAGGCAGAGGAGAGTATTGGTAGATAGAAATTGGCTGGTTCTGTGGTCAAGGAAGAAACTGAGGGCTTTAAGACCTTCCTGATGGGGGATGGAGGTGTCGAGTGACTGGACATCCATGGTAAAGATGAGGCAGTGGGGGCCTGGAAAACAGAAATTGTTGAAGAGATGAAAAGCTTGTGAGGTGTCTTGGATATCAGTAGGGTGGGATTGGACCAGGGGGGATAGGATGGAGTCGAGGTATGTGATAGTGCTGATTTAAAAATAAAAATCTTGCCATTTAGAAAAAATAGAATACCTAACCCTTTAAGACATTTCCAATAGCACATGCATTGTTAGAAGCAAGCAGGTGTTTAATTTCTTGCTGTTTGCTAAGAATCATATAATTCACTAAAATGAATTGTTTCTTCCATGCCATTGAACAAATTAGCATCTATATACTAAATAAATTAGATGTCAGTATATAAATCTTTTAATTATTTTTCATCAGTAATTACTGGTAATCTATTACTGTTATAGCCTCATTACAGTAAAAACTAGTTTTTAGAACATTGGAAGCTATCTGAAGACCATTGTGTGGTGAGAATTTGAGACAAGCATCCTGAATTTATCCATTCCATTCTTAATTAGTTTAGATTAGTTTATTCTCACGTGTACCGAGGTGCAGTGAAAAGCTTTTGTTGTGTGCTAACCAGTCAGTAGAAAGGCAATACATGATTACAATTGAGCCATTTACAGTGTATAGATACATGATAAGGGAATGTAAGAAACGTTTAGTGCAAGGTTAAGCCAACATAATCCGATCAAGGATAGTCCGAGGTTCACCAAAGAGGTAGATGTCTGTACATAGATACATGTATATTTTCTGAAACATTGCTTAATCTATTAATCAAGGGGAAAACTCAGGAGAATTCATGAATAACCCGGGAAAGTGGGACAGGCCCTTTAGTTTAACTTTAATGACAACCAGTATGCTTAAACCATACATAGAAATGGTGCTGATTCACAACCTTCAGCAGGTTATAAGTTTGCCTCCAAGGATTGTCTAGCTTGAACAAACATCTTCCTGTGGAATTTCGGCTTTCAATGATGCATTAAATAAGTATGTAAAATAATTTAATATGCTGGTTTTGGCTTGTCGAAAATATCGCACAAACATCATTTGTTTGAGAATATCACAAGAATTCAATATTTGATGTTTGAATATTTATATTATCACACAGATGGTTTTATTTCTTAATAGAAAATGTTGAAAGTATTGAGATAATTTCTGCGGGAGGCAAACACTGTTAATAGTCAGGTCCATGACATCTGGAAGACAGGTTATCAATCCAAAATTTTGGGATAAAAACTAGTCCTCATATAGCAGCTCAAAACATATTGACCGATTTTGTGAGGAAATAGCAGCTGTGACATCAAGGGTGACATTTCTTCACAACCGATAACAGCTAAAGATTTTTGCATATGTACAAATAAGATATAGGAGCAGAATTAGGCCATTCACCTCATTCAGTCTGTTATGCCATTCAATCATGGTTGATCTAATTTTTCCTCTCAACCCCTTTCTTCTGCTTTCTCCCCATAACCTTTGACACCATTATTAATCAAGTACTTATCAATCTCCACTTTAATAATATCAAATGGCCTCCACAGCTGGCTATAGCAATGAATTCTACAGATTCACCACCCTTTAGCTAAGGAAATTCCTCCTCATCTCCATTCTAAATTTACATCCTTTTATTCTGAGGCTGTGGTCTCTGGTTCTAGGCTCGCCCACTACTCTCCACATCTACTCTATCCAGGCCTTTCATTATTCAGTAGGTTTCAATGCTTTTAAAGCCCAACGTGTACAAGCCCTGAGCCGAAAAAGTGTTCCTCATACGTTAACCCAATCATCCCCGGGTGGCACAGTGGTGCATTGGTAGAGTTGGTGCCTGACAGTGCCAGAGACCCAGGTTCGATCTTGCTGTCTGTACAGAATTTGCATGTTCTCCCTGTGAACACATAGGTTTCTCTAGAAGCTCTGGTTTCCTTCCACATTCCAATTTGTAGGTTTGTAAGTTAAATGGCTTCTGTAAATTGCCCCACGTATGTACATAGGATGCGAAACTGGGAGAATGTAGAACTAGCATATGGTGATTGTTGGTCGGCGCAAACTCAGTAGGCTCAAGGGCTTGTTTCCATGCTGTATCTCTCAACTTAACTAAACTAAACTAAACTAAACTAAAAATCATTTTTGTAAACCTTCCCATGACCTTCTCCAATGCTATAGAACATCCTTAGATATGGGGCCAAAACTGCTCACAATATTCCGAATGTGGCCTGACCAGTGCCTTTTAAGCATCAGCATTACATCCTTGCTTTTATATTCTAGTTCCCTCAAAATGAATGCCAACATTGCATCTCAACCTGCAAATTAACCATTTGGTAATTCTGCACCTGCACTCCAAATTCCCTTTGTACCTCCGATTTCTGAATCCTCTCTCCATTTAGAAAATAGCCTATGCCTTTATTCCTTCTACCATGGTGCACACCTGTACACGTTGTGAGGCCTTCGCTAGCTTACTCCTTCCCTGCTCCATCCAATACCACCACATATGTTGGTATTAACATACTGGAAGTTCTCAACCTCATTGCAACTATTGGAACAATCTTCAGTCAGCAAGTTCCCACTAATTTTGTAGGATATCATGCAAACATTTTACCAACATTTTCCTCATCTGTACACATTAAAAACGAGCTGTATTTTCATGACCGTTAGAGGAAAAGGCACGCAGGACGAGGATTTTACTGCACTTTTGGAAGACTAGCTCTGTGAAGAAGTCTCAGCTTTAATACTATACTCCCAATGCACCATGTCTGTGATCATCTCTATGGTAAGGACTGAGATCGACATTGCATGTCTTAATAATCTCTGTATATGTGACAACTCGCGTGGAGCATATATTGAATGATGCAGTCACCAATGCACCACCTGCTGGTTATATGGCGAAGAATAGTTGCAGAGATCTGAGAATTTTCCTCTCAGCTTTCCTGATGGAGGTTACACATTACAGAGAGAATATCAAACCACATGTCAAAAGCAACCTTGAAGCTTCGTGATTTTCTTGAACCTTAATTTCCTTGTAAAACCAACATAAAACACTGGATGGAAACCTATAGACCTCCACTCTGTAATAAAATTCCAGCCTCTACAACTGGCCCACACCTGTTAGGAGTCAGTTGTATGGTCTATAAAGTATACTTTCCCCAACTTCTGTGTTACTTCAAACTAACTTGTTTCTCTCTTTGTCAGTTTTGATGAAGGGCCTCAGACCTGAAACATTATCTATGTTTCTTTCCACAGATGCTGCCGAACCTGCTGAGTTCCCCCAGCGATTTCTGGTTTTCTTTGAGATTATATATAAGCTGCTTATGAATATAAAGGAATTGTTGCGATTTATCTAATAAGGTTCTTCTAACATGGCTTTATGTTGAATATACACTATCGATTTAAAAAAATCTAATCCCTGTAGATTAGCAGAACAGAATAGTTTCTTTGGGAATTGCTAAACCCTCCTGAAGTGGAACATCTTGGTGCAGTGATGAATAATAGCTTGATAAATATAGCAATCACAAGTCCATAAGTGATATGAATAGAGTTGGGCCACTCGGCCCATCAAGTCTACTCTGTCATTCAATCATGGCTGAACTATCTCTCCCTCCTAACCCCATTCTCCTGCCTTTTCCCCATAACCTCTGATACCCAATGATCAGCAAATGCTGCCGGAAACAAGCAGACTGAAGGAAATACAGATGCTGGTCAATAAATAAAGGGACGCAAAGTGCCGGAGTAACTCAGCAGGTCTGGTAGCATCGTTGCAGAACATGGATAGGTGATTTTTCGGATCAAGACCCTTCTTCAGACAAAGAATTTGTAAAGAAATTCAGGGCAATATAGAATATTGGGAAAGCATAAAACTAGTGTACGGGTGATCGTTGGCAGTGTGGTCGGTGAGGCATAGGGCCGGTTTCCATGCTGTCCCACTAAAAACAATACCACGGTTAACGGGTATATTGAACACCTTCGTCTGGTGGAAGTGGGTTGCAACTGCTGAGTTTCTCCATTAATCTTTGAAAAGCAAATAGTCTTTTGAGGCACTGACCATTGAAGTTGCAAAACATTAACGCTGATGTAAAGGATAAAACCATAGATAAAGAACTATTTTTACAATACATCATAAGAGCTTCCAATTTAGTTCATTCATGATGTTGTCCTCTTCTGCTTCATATCAAAATGTTCCTGTCCCTTCTATCTTAGCTCAGTTTACAAATCTGTTTGGTGGTTTTTCTGCTTCCTTTCACATCTGCATTAGACTCTGCTAGCCCACTACCAATAACAGATTTAAGAGGGTAATTTTATATATAGTAACTTCATGGAACATAAGTGACATAATGCCTGAAACCTCAGTAATTCTGTTCTTAACTCGGTGGCTGCTTTAGGTAAAGATAATGCAGGGAGCCATGGTGAGAATTCTTACAGCACATGTCTACTTATCTGCAGTGTGAAGGAGTGTCCTGTCCCGAATCACCGGCTATCCATGTTCTCCAGAAATACTGCCTGGCCCGCTGAGTAACTCCAGCATATTGTGTCTTGTGTTGTAAACTAGTATCTGCAGTTCCATGTTTCTACTTGTCTGTTAAGGTGACAATTTTGCTATTATATGCAATAAGTGCACATGATAAAAATGTGTGAAACTTTGACATTATATGGGTGCTCAGACAATGCTCTGTACATTTTCTTCAATGTACATATTTTGACTCACTGGGCATACAAGGTTTCAAATCTTAATTGGTCAAAGTGAACAAGGGATTTGGTTTATCTCTAGCTGGAAAATTACTCATCTTGTGTCTTGAATAGCACTGCTTTAAAGTGGGAGGTGAAGGTTTGCATTGCTGAGACGTTCCATTTATTTTCCATTGTATGCTGCCTACACTTGTAAATCGTAAAATAATACGCATTGAATGTTTTGTGCTGTGTATCGTAGACTAGAGCACAGGTTAATTAATTCTTTATTGTAAGTTACCCTAGCTACAAGATAATTGAGAAGAAGTTTGAGAGCCGACTCAGTACAATGTAATTTGTGAATGATTTTTATACTTAGTCTTTCTTTGTTTCATTTTCTTTGGATGGTTAAATTACATGGAGAACATGGAAGCCTAGGCATAGTCAGAAGGTGAAACAGGCCTTTCAGCCCACCATTCCATACTAAAAGCCCTGTCCCATGGTACAAGCTCATTCCAAGAGTTCTCCCGTGTTTGCCGCGATTCGAACTCGGTGATTTACGGTAATGGCCACTCTTCGGTACTCGGTGCTCTCGTGGACATTTTTCATCATGTTGAAACATTTTCACGAGTTTTCCCGTGCTTACCTGCCTTTAGCGAGTTTTCCCGAGTACTTGCCGTGCTCCGACGTACCCGCCACGTTCATTCTCCGTGCTTACCATGAGTTTGATATTTTTTAAACTCAGGAGAGCTCTTGGAACGAACTCATACCATGGGACAGGGCTTTAACTATGTAAACAAATTGCATTTACTGTATTTATACTTGGTCTGTAGCTTTGAGATTTAGTTTAGTTTATTGTCACGTGCACCATGGTATAGTGAAAAGCTTTGTTGCATTCTAACCAGTCAGCGGAAAGACAATGAATGATTACTATCGAGCCACCCACAGTGTACAGATACATAATAAAGGGAAGAATGTGAGTAACGTTTGGTGCAAAATAAAGTCCGGTAAAGGGGTCCGATCAAAGATACTTTCTACTCCTTTGTGTTTGTCCAGATACTTGTTAAATGTTGAGAAAGGAGAGCACCTATTTGTGTAAATAGGGGAAAACCATTTTCAGGCTGCAACTTTCTTCCTTGTAGCTTTTTCGCCCTCCTTACAGCTGGTTTGGTGCGGCCTTTCCCGGAGTCGGGCCCAGAGCTTCAGCGGCGACGCAGCGGGGACTTTAACATCTCGGACCCCCTAGCTGGCTCCAACCGCTGGCCTGCGGCCTACAACATCTTGTAGTCTCGGTCTGTGGAGCTTCTTGCGGCAGGCGTGGAGCGGACCTTCCATCGTGGAGCGGGCAATCCCTCGCCGGGGATCACCGGAATACAACATCTGGAAGCCACGGTCTCCGGTAAGGAGGTGGCCGATTTGGGAGCTTCAGCCCGTGGGGTGTGCTTGACCTGTTCCGACCAGAGGGCTTGAACATCGGGCCATACGTAGCGGCGACTACGGAGGGTCAGAGCCCCGACCACGGGTCCACGAGGGAGAAGAAGGACCGTCTGAACTGTATTGCCTTCCACCACAGTGAAGAATGCTGTGGTGCATGTCTGTGGTGAATTATGTTGTATATTATGTATTTTATTACAATAATATTACAATATTTTATGTATTGTATTTTAATTGTAAATTACATTTCACTGAACCTTATGATGTATGTGACAAATAAATTTGAACTTGAGCTTGAACTTGAAATTTGAACTTGAGTTACTCTAGCTTTTTGTGTTTATCTTCAGTTTAAATCAGCATCTATAGTTCCTTCCATGTTTTATAAATTAACTTTCTCTTCTCTCCAATGTGCTGGTTCTTTCCCAGAAACACAGAAGACATATTAGAAAGCATGCATGGGCCCGAGCTACGCTTGCCTCTTTGTCGGGTACGTCGAACAATCCTTATTCTCGGCGTACCAGGGCCCCATCCCCGACCTCTACCTTACATCGACGACTGCTCTGGTGTCACCCCCTGCACCCACACAACTGACTGACTTCATCCATTTCACCACCAACTTCCATCCGGCACTCAAATACACTTGGACCATTTCTGACACTTCCCTACCATTCCTTGACCTCACCATCTCTATTGCAGGTGATACACTCCTGACCGACATCCACTACAAACCAACTGACTCCCACAGCTACCTGGACTACTCTTACTCCCACCCTGCTTCCTGTAAGGACTCCATCCCCTATTCCAAATTCCTCCGTCTACGCCGCATCTGCTCCCAGGATGAGGTGTTCCACACCAGGTCATCACAAATGTCCTCATTCTTCAGAGAACGTGGATTCCCCTCCCCCACTATAGACGAAGCTCGCACCAGGGTCTCCGCAACACTGCCCTCTCTCCCCATTCCCCCACTCACAACAAGGGCAGAGTCCCCCTGGTTCTCACCTTTCACCCCACCAGCCGACACATACAACACATAGTCCTCCGCCAGTTTCGCCACCTCCAACGTGACCCCACCATTCGCCACATCTTCCCATCTCCCCCCCCCGTCTGCCTTCTGCAAAGACCGCTCCCTCCGCAACTCCCTTGTCAATTCTACCCTTCCCTCCCGCTCCACCCCTTCCCCGGGCACTTTCCCTTGCAACCGCAAGAGATGCTAAACTTGTCCCTTTACCACCCCCTCCACTCCTTTCAGGGACCCAAGCAGTCCTTCCAGGTCTGACAGAGGTTCACCTGCACCTCCTCCAACCTCATCTACTGCATCCGCTGCTCTAGACGCCAGCTGATCTATATCGGTGAGACCAAGCGGAGGCTTGGCGATCGTTTCGCCGAACACCTCTGCTCGGTCCGCAATAACCAACCCGACCTCCCGGTGGCTCAGCACTTCAACGCCCTCTCATTCCATATCCGACCTCTCTGTCCTGGGCCTCCTCCACGGCCAGAGTGAGCAACACCGCAAATTGGAGGAACAGCACCTCATATTCCGCTTGGGGAGTCTGCATCTTCTGGGCTTGAACATTGAATTTTCTCAATTCTGTTAGCCCTTGCTGTCTCCTCCCCTTCCCACTTCTCCCCCAGCCCTCGGGCTCCTCCTCCTCCTTTTTCCTTTCTTCTCCCCTCCCCCCCACCCCCCACCCCCCCCCCCCCCCCCCCCCCCCACCTCCCATCAGTCTGAAGAAGGGTTTCGGCCCGAAACGTCACCTATCTCCTTCGCTCCTTAGATGCTGCTGCACCCGCTGAGTTTCTCCAGCCTTTTGTGTACCCTCGATTTTCCAGCATCTGCAGTTCCTTCTTTAACAGACATATTAAAGCCTGATTGGAGGTCTTTGAAAGTCTAAGCTGCTCATATGTGTAAGAAGGAACTGCAGATGCTGTTTTAAACCGAAGATAGACACAAACAGCTGGAGTAACTTAATGGAACAGGAAGCATCTTTGGAGAGAAGGAATAGGTGACATTTTGGGTTACTCATATGATTGAAGTAGAGGAACTCTGTTTATTTGTTACAAGTGTACAATATTCATAAATTGATAAAATTAATCATTTATGAGGACTTTTTTTCAAGAAGCGTGGCGAGAAACTTAAGTTCTTTAGAAGATCTTACTATTGCTTCCACTTTCTATACAGTCACCACTTTTTATAGCTTGGGATGTGAAGTATTAAAAAAAAAAGAAATTTAATTTTAATTTCTCCAGTACCTTCCTTTTTGTTATACTAATTATTTTCAGTTCCTTATTTTCCTGTCCATAAGAAGAATTATATTCTTTATTGTGGAAATATTTACTTTTTACAGGCTAATTTGTGCACTAAAAGGTGTAAAGACTTTAAAAAAAGACAAATCCAAAAACATGTTTAGATTCTAGTTTTGAGCAATCCCACCATACATAATATTTGATTGAAATTGCTTATTTGTTGCTTATTGCTTTATTTGAAAGGAAATTTTGAATTATTAAAGAATGAATATTTCTTTAAACTTTCCTGCATATTTTGTGACTGCTGGAAAAAATACAGAAACCACTTGGAACGGATAATTCTCAAGGAGGCTTGTAGATCAATAGTGCATTTATGCCTATATTGTCTTGGGGTGACTTTGTCAAATTTTCAAATGTAAGTATTATTATAGACTTTATGATTTTTACATTGCATGATTGTTTTTTTCTCACTGCTGCTCAAGGTATTTTAGTAGGTAACACAGAGCTCATCTTTTGCATTATGTTTCAGAGCTCTACAATGTCACAGCTAATAGAGCTGATACTCACAACTCATGCAGCCTGGGCTCAATCATGACCTATGGGGTTTGCAGGTTTTCTCTGTGAATGCATGAGACTCTCCTCCAGGTGTTCTAGTTTTCTCTCACAATACAAAATGGTGTAGGTCAGTAGGTGAATTGGCCACTGTAAATTGCCACTAGCATGTACAGTGCATTCAGAAAGTATTCAGACCCCTCCACTTTTTCCACATTTTGTTCTGTTAGAGTCTTATTTTAAAATTGATTAAATTCTATTTTTTTTATCATCAATCTGCACACAATACCCCAGAATGAAGAAACAAAAATAGGTGTTTACAAACTTTTGCAAAGTAATTAAATATAAATAACTGAAATGTCACATGTACGTAAGTATTCAGACCCTTTGCAATCACATTCAAAATTAAGCTTCGGTGCATCCTGTTTCCATTGATTATCATTGAGATGTTTCCACAATGTGGTAAATTAAATTGATTGGACATGATTTGGAAAGGCACACACCTCTTTATATAAGGTCCCACAGTTGACAGTGCATGTCAGAGCAAAATCCAAGCCATGTAGACAAAGGAATTGTCTGTAGACCTCCGAGACAGGATTGTGTTGAGACACAGATCTGGGGAAGGTTATAAAATGATTTCTGCAGCATTGCAGATCCCGAAGAGCACAGTGGCCTCGGTCATTCTGAAATAGAAGAACTTTGGAACCACCAGGACTCTTCATAGAGCTGGCCGCCTGGCCAAACTGAGCAATCGGGGGAGAAGGCCCTTGGTCAGGGAGGTAACCAAGAACACGATGGTCACTCTGACAGCTCCAGGGTTTCTCTGTGGAGATGAAAGAACCTTCCCGAAGGACAACTATATCTGCAGCACTCCACCAATCAGGCCTTTATGGTAGAGTGGACGGACAGAAGCCACTCCTCAGTAAAAGGCACATGACAGCCCGCTTGGGGTTTGCCAAAAGGCACCTAGACAAGATTCTCTGGTCTGATGAAACCAAGGTTCAACTGTTTGGCCTGAATGCCAAGCGTCACTTCTGGAGGAAACCAGGCATCGCTCATCACCTGGCCAATACCATACCTATGGTGAAGCATGGTGGTGGCAGCATCATGTTGTGGGGATGTTTTTCAGCGGCAGGAACTGGGAGACTAGTCAGGATCGAGGGAAAGATGAATGGAGCAAAGTACAGAGAGCCCTTGATGAAAACCTGCTCCAGAGCGTTCAGGACCTCAGACTGGGGTGGAGGTTCACCTTCCAATAGGACAACGGCCCTAAGCACACAGCCAATACAACGCAAGAGTGGCTTTGTGACAAGTCTGTGAATGTCCTTGAGTGGCCCAGCCAGACTTGAACCCGATCGAACATCTCTGGAGGAACCTGAAAATAGCTGTGCATCAACGCTCCCCATCCAACCTGACAAGCTTGAGAGGATCTGCAGAGAAGAATGGGAGAAATTACCCAAATACAGGTGTGCCAAGCTTGTAGCATCATACATAAGAAGACTTGAGGCTGTAATCACTGCCAAAGGTGCCTCAACAAAGTACTGAGTAAAGGGTCTGACTACTTTCAGTGATATTTCAGTTGTTTCTTTTATTTCAGTTATTTCTAAACACCTGTTTTTGCTTTTTTATTATGGGGTATTGTGTGTAGATTGATGATTAAAAAAAAAGAATTTTATCTATTTTAGAATAAGGCTGTAACGTAACAAAAAGTGAAGGGGTCTGAATACTTTCTGAGTGCACTAGATGAACGGTAGAATTTCAAAGCAGTGAATGTGGGGAGATTAAAACGAGAGATAGGCACTAAGTTCTGGAGTAACTCAGCGGTTCAAGAAGCATCTCTGGAGAAAAAAGATGGGTGAAATTTTGGGTTGGAATACTTCTTCAGACTGAAAATCCTTTTTAAGTCACCCATCCTTTTAATCCAGAGATGCTGCCTGACTCGCTGAGTTACTCCAGCGCTTTGTGTCCATCTTCGGTATAAACCAAAGTCTATCTTTGGTATATTGAGGACACCACGGCTACGCATGGCGAGGCTGACGCTGCAATGCCGTCAGAACAACGGACCTTCATGGTCAGATCAAAATCCACTTACAACAACTGCGACTTGAAAATGGTGCCAAACTGGCGACTCTTGTCTCAGTGTACTACTGCTCTCAGTGTACTACTGCTGACAATTGTACTGTATCTGAGATGCTTTTCTAATATGTATCTAAGTGCTTATGTATAGTGACACTTGTACTGAACTGTATACAAAAATGAATTTCACTGCACCTCGGTACATGTGACAAATAAAGTACCATACAATACCAATAAATACCGTACCATGCCATAAAGAACCATACCATACCTTAAAGTACCATACCAAACCATAAAGTACCATACCATACCTTAAAGTACCATACCAAACCATAAAGTACCATACTGTACCTTAAAGTACCATACCATACCATAAAGTACCATACCAAACCAGCAACTGCAGTTTCTTTCTAGAGATTAAAATGGGATCAGGTTAGGACTAATAGGAGTTGGATGGGTAGTAGTGACTGCACGGGCCAAATGGCCTGTTTCTGTGCTTCCAGGACCATGTTTGGCATCTTGCTCTGCTCATATGTTTGTCTCACCAGCAAGGTGCCCCAACAATGGAAGATTTTACAGGGCCTAATGCTGGACATGATTTCCCTTTTGCTTGTGCGAAATCATTTTCTCATACAAAAGTAAACTATGCAGTTCAATAAAAATAGACTTTACAACATTAATGCTATTAGCACAGAAAAGTTATTGTTTGAAAACTAATATTGAACTTTTCCATTACCAATAGTAAAATTATATGCTCTAAAAATGCACCTTCTAAAACACACCAGATAGATTTATTGTAATATATTAAATAGTATATTTCCTCGATTTCCCAAACCTCTCAATTAATTGGGAAAAAATAACTTTCTGAAGGAAAAAGAAGAAAACATCCTTCAATACCCTCATATTTACTGTACTTTTCCAATCTCCATTTGACTTCCCAACATACATCACCTCACCTTCTTTCCATCTGATCTATCTCCTGCTGTAGCCTTAAACAACCTGATACATCTTGAAGGATCAGAGTACATTGACGGATCAGAGGAGTCATTTTTGATTTTCAAAGGTGGACACAAAATGCTGTAACACAGCGGGTCAGGCAGCATCTCCTTAGAAAACAAATAGGTGACGTTTCGGGTTAGAACCCTTCTTCAGACTGACAGCATCTGCAGTTCCTTCCTACACATCTTTGACTGTCAAGGATGTCTGTGCATCCCATCAGTGGTGAGCCTGCCGGGAATGTGCCATTTTTGACTGTCCTTTGATGTTAATTGTATGTGCTCAGAACAGAAAATTAAACATTGGTTATGGATAAGCTCATGGTCTTTGGCTGTTAAGGTTAACTACTTATTAATCTATAAGAAAATCATGACATTTGATTCCTATTTCATTTATCAGAAATTATTCTTTAATTACTTAAAACATCTTTGCTTGAAGAAAGCATGTAGCATCAAAATATTCAATACATGTTATTGATTTTTGAGAAATATTTTTGAACTGGAATAGTTTTTATTCAAGAAATTGTTAGTTTAGTTTACTGTCATGTGTACCAGTGTACAGTGATAAACTTTGCGCGCTAACCAGTCAGCGGAAGGACTATACATGATTACAATTGAGCCATCCACAGTGTACAGATCAGGCACGTGCCGTGAGTAATTACTCAGGGTAGCCACTCAGTCCGCTTTAAAAAAAAATTAAACCGCGCATGCGCAGGTTGTTCTCTCCGTTAAATAAATAAATAAATAGAAAGCATTGACATTTCAATTTGCCCTTCCTAGGCCTCCTAGTCCTAGACCAATTGGGGGAACAGTTCCTTTCACAGCATGTGGAGAGTCTGTGCCAGGGGTAAAGTTGTGGGGAGGGCACGAGTGTTGAGAAGGAGGGGGTCGGGGATACTGCCAGTAACTCACTCACTCACCGCTACCACAGCTCTCCAGGCACGAAGCCACACACTGTAGCTGGGGATAGAAGCAGCTCGAGGAGCGGCCACCGGGACCCGACAGCAGAACTGGCCGCCACTTCAGTGCCTCCTGCCGGCCCGCTCACCTTTGGCAGTGCTCTCCGTCGGAACACCTGTCACCTGCCGTTTGCCGACTTCGCTCATGTTAGCGGCTTCCTGCAAATCCTTAAATTCCCACAGCCAAGTAACCTCAATCGCGCTGTCGGAATTTAAGGACATCAGTGAGGCCAGCGAGCGGCAGGAGAGAGGTTTTTAGACGGAGAGCTGCCAGAGGTCAGCCGGGACTGCCAAAAGGAGCTAAGGTGGCAGCTGGTTCCGCTGTCCGGCCCGGAGGCCGCTCAGCCACCCGAGCTACTTCTCTCTCTTCCCCCCCCGGCCTCAATGCGGTGTCATTGTGCGCCTCCGTGCAAGCGGCGTCGCAAGTGGCATTATCCCAATCCCCTCATTCATAGCATTCGTGCCCTTCCCGCAACTTTACCCCGGGCCAGACTCCCCAAACGCTGTGAAAGGAGCTCTCCCCCCACCCCCGCACCCCGGGAAATACGGTATTTAAAAACATAAACACAAAATGTACTTACCACATTATTGGTACACAAATTCCATTCTTCTCTCTTTGTTGCCTAACATACACTTAAAATATTGACAAACCATATTTGAAAACCCCGCCAAGAAACTTGTGCTGCGCATGCGCAGTAGACTGATGCGCATGCGCAGTGTTGCAAAGGCAGAATTTCTGCTGCCTTCAGCCCCGCTTGAAATTGACGGTTTCAGGCAGCGCTGACGGCATGTGGGCTGCACAGAGCTTCCCGTGTTACAAGCGCTGCGGATGAAAGGCACGGAGAATTATGCCTACCTAAGAGATTGATATCTTACATAGGTACAATTCTCCCATGCCTTTATTATTTATATTTAGTTATTACTATGTTATAATTTTAGTCAGGGGAGGCAGTGCCTACCCTGACGGCACGTGCCTGGTACAGATACACGGTGAAGGGAATCTGTTGGAGTAGAGGTTTAAAAGAGTGGACCTTAGGGAGCATCCAAATATCTCTTAAATGCCACTATCGTATTAGCCTCAACCATCGCCTCTGGCAGTGCATTCTGGGCACTCACCACTCTCTACGTACAATCACGATTGTAACGCGTGATTGCAGATCCACTTCCGTGACCAGCACACAAAGCGTCACCTGGCTTGGGCGCCATCTTTACCAGAAGCAGATCCCACCACCCCGGCTTTCCTTTTTTAAAAAATATCTTTATTTATTAGAGGTACCGTAAGTTACATTAGTGCACATCCCTTATATTGTATTACAGTCATAGTCCCCCTTAATTGTTTTAAGGCTTTAGAAAAGAGAGAAAAGTGAGAGAAATAACAGCAAAGAAAGTAGAAGAGTGAAAAAGAGATGTGAAAGTGCAAATGTGTGACAGAGGGAAAGGAAACCCTTGAAGAGTTAGAGACTGGAGATTAAGAGATCGACCCTGGAGAGGAAAAAAAAAGAAAAAGGGAAAGAAAGAGAAAGAAAGAAGAAAAGCCAGTTACTTTATTATAAAAATCTCGCAAAAGGAATCTACCAACTCGACAGTTTTTCTTTCCCCTTTACCAAGACCCGACACCGGTGCTTTTTTGAGGTACTCTTGCACCTTATCCTTGTAGTAGATTTATAAATGCAGACCACGTCTTATAGAAATAGTCTGATTTTCCTGCCAGTCGGAGTCTCATATCTTCCAAGTGTAGTGTTTCGAACATAGTTGAAATCCACGTATTAACTGTTGGTATAGGAGTATTTTTCCAGAATTTTAAGATTAGCTTTTTTCCAGTTATTAAGCCATATTCAATAGTCTTTTGAAATGCATTTAATTCAGGACTATCTTCCGATATCCCGAAGATAATCCAGTCTGCTTCTGGGGTCAGTTTTATTTTAAATATTTTTGTGAAAATTTCAAAAATTTCAGTCCAAAATGTTTGAAGTTTTGTACAAAAGACAAATGAGTGTGCTATATTAGCTTCTTGACATTGACATTTATCACATATAGGTGAGACGTTGGGAAAAAGTTTATCACCCCGGCTTTCCTGGCGGAGTGGGCACCTGTTCATTGTGGCTCTGTTGGGTGAATCAGGTTCCTGCAAGAGCTACAGTATGTACATTCTCGGCAGGCTAACCATTGATGGGATGCAGAGACATCCTTGCGGAGTTAAAGAAGCTGAAGACCCAGAGGCTGTGTCTGCATGAGAAACTCGTTCAGCGGACAATCAAAAACTAGAGACAAACAAACTGATAGTTCTGGAGTGAGAGGTCAGTGGCCTTCTGTGAATTCTCAACCTAGGTCAGAAGTGCCCAATTGCCAGGGTTCACCACTTTTTGAGGACCTGAATCAGAGTGACAAATCAGACCTGCAATTAGGATTTCCTTAAATATTCTGTTTTTTTCCCAGCTAGAAATAATTATTTATTGTAGTGTATCGTAAAGTTAGAACATAGAAGAGTACAGCACAAGAATAAGCCCTTTGTAGCGGCCTGGACGAGGTCAGGAAAAGACCAGACGCTAGGCAGGTTTAAACAGTAGTGCTTTAATCCCTACAGCGAGAGCACACCACACACACTGCCAGCACACACCCAGGGGTGGTCAGGAAACCCCGTGGCAGACCAATGTCCCTGTCACTCATTTGGCGAGGGGGATGATCCAAGGAGTGGCTTACCCCCCAGGGACCGCCACAGGACCACCCCCAAGTACCCGAGGCACGAAACGGACAGGAGGGCGTACACGGCGACCAGCCCGGGTGTACACCATGCTCGGCACAGGAACGGGCAACTGACAACCAGGTGCAGGAGACAGAATAGCCAGAGAGGAAGGTACCCGAGACAGAGGGCGCCCTCGCTTACTAGGCCGTGCGACCAGCACCGGCTGATCAATATCAATATGTGCTGGCTTCAGCCGCACATATTGTTCAGGTGACGAAAGTGGACGAGCCATGTTCCAGGACCCGGAAGGGACCCCCGTACGGCCACTGGAGAGGTGTCCAATGAGCATCCCCACGCAGGAAGACAAACTGGCAGTCCTCCAGAGCAGAGAGAACGTGCGGATGGAAGGATCCACGATGAGACGTGGGCACCAGCGCCAGCTTTCCCACCGTCTCCCTTCAGGCCACCTCGTGAAGCGGTCAACAACGGTGAGTAGATAGGTCAAGCGACGGGACGGCGGCAGCGGCCCCACGATGTCCACGTGAATGTGGTCAAACTGCTGCTGAGGGATGGTGAACTCCTGCAACGGCGCGCGCACGTATCATTGCATGTTGGCGGTCTGGCACGGGATGCAAGTGCGCACCCAACGTCCAACCTCCATCCGCAGCCGGTGCCTCATGAAGCGGGAGGCTACCAGGGCCGTTGTCACCCGGATGGAGGGATGCGCGAGCCCGTGGAGGACCTCAAACACCCTGCGCCGCCAGGCAATGGGGACAATGGGTCGCGGAACTCCAGTGGAGACATCGCACAGCAGCGACACGTTGCGCCCCCAGGACCACAGACAACGTCCTGCAACTGCAGGCCTGAAACTGCCGTACGATAGGCAGCCATCTCCTCGTTGACCAGCTGAGCGGTTGCAAGGGCGGAATAATTAATCCCCTCAGCGACTTGGAGAACCGCGTGGACTGCGGTCTCGATAAGGCATCGGCCACCCTATTGAATTTGCCCTCCACGAAACGGATGGAGGTGGTGTATTCAGACACATACGCCAATTGCCTCTGCAGCCGGGCAGACCACGGGTCTGAAACCTCGGCGAACGTGAAGGTTAGTGGTTTGTGGTCCGTATATGCGGTAAACGGCCTCCCCTCCAGGAAGTAGCGGAAATGACGTATGGCGAGATACAGGGCCAGGAGCTTGTGGTCGAAAGTGCTGTAATGGCGCTGAGCACCAGAGATGCCTGCTGAAGAAGGCGAGTGGCCGCCAGCATCCGCCAACGAGTTGATCCAACACTGCCCCAACCGCTACCTCAGAAGCGTCCATCGTCAGGGCGGTCGGGGCGTCCTCTCGTGGGTGAATGAGCATCGTGGCTTCAGCCAGTTCCTCCTTAGCCCTCTCAAATGCCACTGTTGCTTCCATGGACCACTCAACCTCCCTGCGATGACCAGCCATCAGATGGAAAAACGAACGCATGACTGCGGCCGCTGCAGGCAGGAAATGGTGATAAAAGATGACCATCCACACGAATTCCTGTAGGCCCTTAATTGTGGTTGGACGGGGGAACCTGCGAACAGCATCCACCCTGACGGGCAGAGGCGCCCCTGTGGAGTTATGCGGTGGCTGAGGAAGTCAATAGCCGTCACCCCGAAATGTCACTTGGACGAGTTGATGGACAACTCAAAGTCACTGAGGCGCTGACACAGCTGACGGAGGTGGATGCAGTGCTCCAGCCGCGAGCGACTGGCCACGAGTATGTCGTCCAAGTAGACAAAGACGAAGTCCAGGCCGCGGCACACACAGTCCATAAGCCGCTGAAAGGCCTGCGCAGTGTTCTTCAACCCAAATGGCATCTGTACAAATTCGAATAGACCAAATGCCGTTATAATGGCCGTCTTCGGGATATCGTTGGGGCGGACCGGAATTTGATTGTACCCTCGCACGAGGTCCACCTTGGAGAATACCGATGCTCTGGCCAGATGGGCGTTGAAGTCCTGGATGTGCGGGACTGGGTACCTGTCGGCGACGGTCGCATCGTTCAGGCAATGGTAATCCCCACACGGGCGCCAGCCCCTGTCCACCTTGGTGACCATGTGGTGCGGTGGCGCCCATGGGCTATCGGAGGGATGCACGATGCCCATCGCCTCCATCAGGCGGAACTCCTCCTGAGCCAGACAAAGCTTGTCTGGCGCGAGACAACATGCTCGGGTGTGCACAAGCTCACTTATGCACCCGTGTCCACGAGGAATCGACCACCGGTGCGGTGATCCCAGGCGAAGACGCAATTAATTTTGCCGGCCACCGAAGGAATCACTGACGACTGGTCCCTTCGTTTCCCTGGAATTAACAGGGTGGGCGACATTGCCTGGCTGCAGCTCCCCAGCGATGATGGTAATAGCACCAACCCTCTCTGCTGGCGTCTGGTGGAACTGCAAGCGAATTTGGCTGGTTTGAACGGCAGCGACTTCTGCTGGCGTTGGTGGAACTGCAGGCGGGCCCTTCTGCAAAGACATGTCTGGACTTGAATGCCCAATGGCGGCCGGATTTTGCTACGAGGACCGTCTGGGAGCAGTGGAGACACGGTCAATGGTGGCCCCGACCTGCTTTGAGCCTCCAGCCACCGTGGGAAGGATGGACAATGCTTTCAGGTTTTGCTGGCAAGACATCCACAGCTCATTGGCCTGCTCGCCCAGCGCCTGCATGTTCGTAAAGGGTTCCCTGGCGAGCTGCAGGCGGATGTCGGGTGGGAGCTGCTGCCGGTAGGTGAATTTAATTAGCAAACAGGGTTCATGGTCCCCCATTAGGGTGAGCATGTCCTCCAGGAGGGCAGATGGCCAATGGTCACCCAGGCCGTCCATTCGCCTCGCAGTTGCTTGGTCAAGCGCGCTGACCACGTAATAGTATTTTGTTTCGTCTGCTGTAATACCTCTCACAGCAAATTGTGCCTCCGCCTGCTGGGGGAGCAGGCTTCCTGCACCATTGTGTCTTTACTGGAGCTGAGGATGGCCGGGGGAGGTTTCCAACCGGACATTCGGAGGGACTCCAAGCAGCCCCGCCCCAAGCAGTCCAGTGTCGGAGACCCTGCCCAGCCCAGCCCAGCATGGGAGACCCAGCCCAGCCCAGCATGGGAGATCCAGCCCAGCCCAGAGTCAGAGACCCAGCCCAGCCCGGAGTCAGATATGTCGCCGATGTCGCCAAATGGAAAGCGGAAACTGTGATCCCGGCGGAGGAGAACGACCAGTAACCAGCGCCCGCTGTGAGTCCTCATCGTACTGTCGATTCCAACAACTACCCGTCTGGTCCCCTCGCTGACTCCTCTCCCCCTCCCCTGTGATGCCCCCTTTCCCCCATGGCTCTTCCCCATCTTTTGTCTGAGCTCACCCCCCCGCCCCACTCCCCTCACAACTCCCCCTGCCCACTCATCCCCCACCTCCACATCCACCTGCCCCCACAACCCCCTGCCCCCACACCCCCCTCCCACAAAACCTCCCATCCCCCACAACCCCCCATCCCCCACAACCCCCACATCCCCCACAACCCCCCAATTCCCCTCAACCCCCATCCACACACACACTCCCCCGGCCACACACACTCTCTCCCACACACACCCTCCCCCACACACCGCCCCTCCCCTGCAGCACCCTCTCCCCATCCCTCCTTCACCTCCCCGTCCACACACACCCCTCCTCCCCTCCCACCTCATACCTACCCCCCATCCGACACACACCCCACTTCCTTCCTCCCCCTCCCCTCCCACACAGGAAGAGGAGGGGGAGGGAATGCTTGGGGATGAGGGGAAATGAGCCGTGCCTGCACTGTTAGGGGCTATGGATGTGTGGTGGAATAGTGCGTTGGGGGAACGGGTTGTGTTGGGGGATTGGGTGAGTGGTGGAATATTGCGTTGGGGAATAGGTTCCGTTGGGGCACCAGGCTTCCTGTGTGACTGGGACCCAATGGGTCCCACTTAGTCTAGTGCCTATCTAAAAGACCACTATCTAAAATGTCCACTATCATATTTGCCTTAACCATTACCTCTGGCAATGCATTCCAGGCACTTGCCATTCTCTGTGTAAAAAAACTTGTCCTGCACATCTCCTTTAAACCTTGCCCCTCTTGTCTTAATACTATGCCCTCTAGTATTTGATTATTCCATGCTGGGATGCAAAGGCTGCAAAACGCAACTTATATATAGATATACATTCGAGTGAAGTAAAGCATTTGGAATAAGCTTCATTTTCACAGAAGGAAATGGCTTTTGAGTCTTTAACTGCTGGAACAGATTGAATGATCAAGATAGTCTGCAACATCCTAACATTGGGTATAATCTAAACCCATCCTGAGACTCTCCCATCCAAGAAGAACACATTATGAACACGTGTCGAGCTTTGGAGAGCACATCGTGTTCATCCTTAAAAGTACGCTGCAGAGAAAGTTGAGGATAGGGTGGGAGTGGAGATGGAGAGAGAGAGCTGGAGTTCATTAGGCCTTGTTAGGTTGAGTTGGCAGTCAGGAATGCATAAGAGTTGAGTGAGGGAACGCGCACAGCATTTGGAACGCAGCCCAAAGTCTCTTGGAAGGCCAGGGATGCCGATCCAAAAATCTCCTAAATGCCACCACTATCGTATTTGCCTCAAGGATTACCTCTGGCAGCACATTCACCATTCTCTACATAAAGAAACTTGTTCCGCACATCTCCTTTAAACCTTGCCCCACTCGCCTTAAAGCTATACACTGTAATATATAATTATTCCATGCTGGGGAAAGGTTGGAGAAGGTTGAGCTATGTTGTCACTGCACGGTCTTCCTCCGCGAACAACTCTTTTGAGTCTTGGACTTGCAGCTCCAAACACCAGCGGAGCCTTCAGATGGCCTTCTTCTTTGGGACATGCTGGATGGGGTTTGCACCTCTTTGACGTGCAGTCTAGACTGAGGCCTAGGATTCCTTCACCTCATTGTATAAAAGGACCTGTCGGATTTGCAGAGATAGTGTTAAATTAATCTTTCAAATGTTGCAGCTTTCTAATTCTAGCATGTTAGAGACATTTAAACCCGGCTAACTGACAGAACAGGTGTCAGGGGTTAAGGGGAGAAGGCAGGAGAACGGGGTTAGGAGGGAACGATAGATCATCCATGATTGAATGGTGGAGTAGACTTGATGGGCCGAATGGCCTAATCCTTCTCCTATTACTTATGAACATGAGAACTACACAAGAAAAAGAGCAGAACTGCTAGTTTAATTGGTATCATCTGCCATTGCACATCCACGTACTCAGTGCAATGCCAAGTGCATACAAGGAGAGAGCCCTCTGCACACCATTGATACTTCTGATTGTTCAAGCTCCTCAAGTAGCAACAAAACTGCAAACTAAAATCATAATGCTGGGAATACTCAGCAGGACAGACAGCATCTGTGTACAAAATCATGAGATTAATAGATCAGGTGGCGCACAGAGTCTCTTGCCCAGAGTATGGGGAATCAAGAAGCAGAGAATCATAGGTTTAAGATGAGAAGAGAAAGATTTAATAGGAACCTGAGGGGATAACTTTTTCACAAAAAGGGTGGTAGATAGTAGTTGAGGCAGGTACTATAGCAATGTTTAAGAAACATTTAGACAGGGAAGTGGATAGGACAGTTTAGAGGGGTATGGGGCAAATGCAGGCAGGTGGCAATAGTGTAGTTGGGACATGTCGGCTGCATGGGCAACTTGGGCCGATGGACCTGTTACCACACTACATGACCTTCTATGACTCTACGGCTGTGAAGTGGTGGATAAAAGGTCTTCTTTCTCCATTCTGCCACAAGAAATTGCTCGTTCATATTAGCAAGCTCAACTTGCTTTCTTATATAAAAGCAGGATTTGTTGGTCCCAGTAAATATGACCATTAAAAGCAAGATGAACACAATATGTGACAAAGGTTTCTTCCAAACTTTCCAATTGAATTCTAAATTAAAAATATTTATCTGAGTCTGTAGAAGGTCAGAACTAACAGAATGGGATTGTTGCCAAAATCACAAATTACGGATGTGGACAATATCAAGCAATTATAAATATGTTTTCAGCTGAAGAAATTTGTGAAGCATCAGCTGAAGGCCAAATAAATTTGATAATACACTGCACAAAAGTGACAGAAGAAGCATCAAAAGGTTGAAATGACTTCAAACAATGTTATAAATATTACAATATAAGGAAGCTAAGAGACAGCAAGTCATTCACTTCATTTGCCCATACTATTAAATTGGAGATTCTCCAAGTGCCTTTATAATGTTCAGGACAGGTATGCCTCAGGTCTTGAACAAATGGGAGTAAGTATTTGCAAATAAAGCAATTAATTAAAAGGGAATAAAATACCAAGGCATTTGTCAGTGTGTGGGATTTGCATTCATTTTTCTTTGGGTGACATCATAACAATTAATTTGAAATACTGTTAAAGGTGGAAAAAAAATGTTAATAGTCAATTTTTCAGGGACAGTTTTGTATTTAATTTTAATTCAAGGTTTCGCATTTGTCATTGTATACATTATCATCAAACTTCATCTGCATGTAGCATAGGATATAAACTTGGAATATTTGTAAAGCAAGACTTGTTAATAAAAAAAACTGTGTAGACCAGAACTTATTTTCAGGGAAGAGCTGTCCATGCTCACTGTTGACCTATCCGGTTGGTACAGAATTACCTTTGCTGGATTTGGCAATGCTGTCTTGCTGCATGAAACCATCCTGATTGATCCAAAGTGATTCATCTGAAGTGGCAGGTTTAGCACAGTGGGCTGGGGTGTGCATGTTTGGAGTTTAGAGATACTGCGTGGAAATAGGTCCTTCCTCCCACCAAACCCACGCTGACCATCGATCACCTGAGCACAAGATCTATGTTATCCCTCTTTCACATCCTACACACTAGTCGCAATTTAAAGAAGCCAATTAACGGACAAACCTGCACATCTTTGGAATGTGCGAGGAAACAGAGGGTACCTGGAGGAAACCCACGCGGTCACAGGGAGGACATATAAATTCCACACAGCCAGTACCTGTAGCCAGGATGCAACCCAGGTCACTGGCTGTGTGAGGCTGCAGCACTAGAACTGTGCCGCCCCTTGTAAGCAGAAATGTAAAACTGAAGCAGACTATAAAATATCTAAAAAAGATTAAAAACCATTAAAAGTTCAAGTTCAAGTTCAATTTCACATGTATTGCCACATGCACCAATTAGGGTACAGTGGAATTGTATTTATCATGCAGTCATACAATCAAAAAGAGCACAATACACAATAGAATACAACATAAACATCCACCACAGTGGAATCAACATTCTTCACTATGGTGGAAGGCAATAACGTTCAGTCAGCCCTCCTCCTTTGTTCATCCGTGGTCGGGGCCATGAACCCTCCTTAGCCGCCGCTATGGACGGCCAGAAGTACAGGCCGTCTCGTCAGGATGATCCAAACTCCGATGTCGGGACGGACGGACACTCCGCAGCTTGGATGTCCCGAATTGGCCGCTTCATACCGGAGACCGTGGCTTCACGATGTTATAGGCCGCAGGCCGGCGGTCGGCTCTCCTCTCTGGCGTTCTCCAGCAAGGGATCCCAGGCTCTGCGATGGAAAGTCTGTGCTGCGCTCGCTGAAGAAGCTCCGGGCCCGACTCTGGGAGAGGCCACACCAATCCAAGCCGTTAGGCCACGAGGGAGGGCGAAAACGCGACTAGGAGAAAAGTCGCATTCCACCGAGGTAAGTGACTGAAAAACAGTTTCCCCCTTCAGCGTTTTAAGTTTTTTGGACGTCGTGAGAAACCCGGTGAGTCTGTCGGCAACTTCTACGCTGACCTACGGCACCTGGCTAGGCGATGCCACCTGAATGACGCTACCCCAGAGACCCTGACCCGCGATGTCTTGGTGTATGGTCTACGAAATGAGCAGCTGCGGTCGGAGCTCCTGTGTAAGGCAGACTTGACTCTCCAGGCTGCCCTGCATGCTGCAAAGATGTCTGAGGCTGTTATCTCTGCTGCACCACCCCCTGATCATGAGGTTCGGGCAGCTACCGTCGCAACCCGCCGTCCTGCTCAGCAAACTCGCCGTGGGGCCAGCTATGGTTCAAGTTCCAAGCTGGAGAAGCGCTGCCCGAACTGTAACTTTGTGACTCATCGTTTCAACGTGTGCCCTGCGGTGGGAAAGATTTGTAACTTCTGCAACAAGCCTAACCACTTCTCGTCAGCATGCAGAGCTAGAAAAAATCCTGCCCAGCAACAGCGCAGGCACTCTAATTACCTGGTACGGGATGGTACTGCGTCTGGTTCTTATCACTCTCCTGACAACCTCCCACTGTCTGATTCGGACTCTTCTCAGAGTGGGCTCAGCGTGTTTTCAGTTAGGAAGGCACCTGCTCGGATAACAGACCCTACTGTGCAAGTTACTGTCAATGGTTCTACGTTCTCTGCCAAGGTCGATACTGGGGCCGCCACGAACGTTATGTCTACTAGCCTTTTCAAGAAGATAAGGAATAATGAGCGAGTCACTGTTGAGCGCTCTGTCCTTCGTGCTTATGGGGGAGGGTTGCTTGTCCCTGTGGGGAAGGCTACCCTGAACTGTGAAGTGCTAGAGACCGTTCGGCCCCTCTCCTTCTTCCTGGTTAACGAGAAATGTGTTACACTGCTCGGCGTTCGGGCATGCCAAGACCTCGGATTGGTCAATTTTCACCGGGAGATCCGTTTAGTTCAGCAACCTTTGGACCCGTTAGCCGAGTACCCCGATCGGTTTGACAATGCGCTGGGGATGCTCCCCTGCAGTTATGAGATCTCTCTAAAACCTGACGTGGATCCAGTTATACGCCCTCCACACCGGGTCTCCTTTGCGATGAAGGATAGGGTCGAGTCCACCCTTCGGGACATGGTGGCTACAGGCATTCTGAAAGAGGTGAGCGAGCCCTCTCCTCCTCCTCCTGCTCACCCCCATGCTCCCCCTCTGTCCGCTCTCCCGCCTGTAGCGGTCGCTAAGCCTGTGCCTGCTCGCCCTGTTCCGGTTCTTCTCCCTGTGACTGTTCCCGTGTCTCCAGCCATCTCTCCCCCATCACCAGGTCGCTCGCCTCCAATCCCTTTGTCACCACGCAAGTCCCCACATTGTAGTCCTCCTGTCGTGGGGTCTCCCCCGGTGCCCGTTTCTTTGGGGGGAGAGGGTGTGAGCGGGGTTCGTACCCGCTCGGGGCGGATTGTAAGGGCGCCTGACCGTTATGGTTATATTTGATTGCTGCTATTTTGCTGTCTATCCTTTTCCAGTTGCTCTAGTGTATGAGACATGGTCGGCTGTCACGTTCCTTTCTTTTGCAAGAGGAAGGATGTAGATGTTTAGTGCATGTCCCTTTAATTGTAGGTTGTGTAGCCACTCCCCTTTCACCAAGTATATTACTGTCTCTCCATCCCTGGTACCTCCTCTAGTAAAACGTGCAGACCATGTACAACTAGGGCATCGATATATGTGATTAATAAAGACTCGGTAAAGAAACACTGTGTACGTGTATACTCCTTTACACCGCCCCCACCCCCCACACTAGAACACACTAAAACACACTTTTAGACATACTAAAAACAAAAAAAAATTTGAAAGGACGAACAGCTGCTGGCGAGGCTGCTGGCTCACGGTGCCACCTGGCGGAATAAAAGTCAATAAAATTAAATGTTTTAAAATAATTATTAGCCATTTCAAAGATATAAATACTTAAAACATGTCTAACCAAGTATAATATGCATTATCCCCAGTTAATTTAAAAAGAAAATTAACTACCGAGTTTGCTTGTTCCTTGTTGCTCTTACTCTTTATTGAAATGAATCGTCGTTCTTGCCTAAGTGAATGCAAAACTGTAGTAGGTTTGTGCTCTGCTGTTGGAGTCCATGAACTCAATTGGCAACACTCCAACAATGAGCAGTTAGTTAGTATGGGATTCTGTGTTTGTACTTGAAAATGTCGGGAGATGGTGGGGGCGAGAGGGTAAGGCGAAGGGGGGGGGGGGAACACAGCCCTCGATTGGTCCGTCCGCTATAACCAATATCCATTATAACAAATCAGTTAAATTGAGGGTTTACTGTAATTCTGAGAACATTCTGAGGTCACCCATGCCAACACCATGATGTGACAGTCAGCTATGTCTGATAATTTTCCAGCACTTTTTATACCTTTGAATGGTTTACTTGATAAGTGACAACAACCCAGTAATTGGCTTATCTTTTCTACTGCAACTGTGAAGCAGAATTCTGAATTCTCAAGTGAAACAACTACTGCCTGGTTTACTCACAATAGCCTTCACTGGAGCCCTGAAACTTTGCTCAATGTCTTAGCTGTCAGTCCATCGCCCACAAATTGTTACCTGTCCTATTATCAGTTTGAGAGCAGACCATGGAGAGGTAGAAGAGTAAGAAGAGAAGGAGCAAGAGGCCATAAGGTCATAAGGTCATAAGTGATAGAAGTAAAATTGGGTCATTTGTCCCATCAAGTCTGCTCCGCCCTTCAATCATGGCTGATCTATCTCTCCCTCCTAATGACACCCATAATAATCAAGAATCTATCAATCTCTGAAAATATCCACTGACTTGACCTCCACAGCACTTGTATGGCAAAGAATTCCACAGATTCACCACCCTCTGACTAAATATATTTCTCCTTATCTCCTTCCTAAAAGAACATCCTTTAATTCTGAGGCTATACCCGCTAGTCCTACTCTCCCACTAGTGGCATCTTCTTCTCCCCATCCATTCTATCCAAACCTTTCACTATTCTGTATGTTTCAATGAAGTCCCCCTTCATTCTTCTAAACTCCAGCAAGTACAAGCCCAGTGTTGACAAATCATCATTATCGGTGGTCACTCGAAACGAGCATGACTGTCCTCTCCAAAGGGTCGTCTACTTGTGGGTCTGCAGATGTCTGTAGAGGCCGATCCGCGATCCACACACCTTGGTGCAACGTGGGCTGTGGAGACTGGTGGTGGTTGGTAGTCGTTGAGCCCCCTTCTCTCTCTCCTTACGGTGTTGTCGCTATGTCTCTGCGACACGGCATAATTCTATTTCATGAAGTGCAGCTCCTTCCTGCACGGATTTCCTCCAGGAGTGCCTGTCCAGTGCAATGTGCTCCCAGTTGCTCAATGTAGGTATGTTACAATACGTACCTTGAGCAGCGCTGCAGTTCTGCCACTCCCCGTGTGCGTGACTTTGGCGCCTTTCAGAGGGGGGCGGGTTTAAAGTTCAACAAGCTCCCTGAATACCTGAGGTGTGCACAGACTGTAACCTCATTTAAATCAGGCCTAAAAACATTGTTGTTTACTGTAGCTTTTCCATAACCCAACATGTAGGTAATCTTAATCTTCTAATCTTAACCCTTTTATGTGTTTTTAAAATTGTTTTAATATTTTAGTGACTTTGTTTTACTATACATGCAATTGTCTTATTGCTTGTTATGTAATTTTTGATTATTGGCTATTTTGTTGTCCTGTGTTGTATTGTGGTTCTGCAATGTTTTTAAACTATGTTATTCTCTTGTTTCTTTTGTAAAGCACTATAAATTGCAGCTTGTACGAATGGTGCTATATAAATAAACTTGCCTTGCCTTGCCTTGCCTTGCCTAAAGTGCCGTTTTTCCCTAGACAGTCCAAATCGATCCATGTCGGGCGATTTCATCGCTAAAGAGAAATCGCTCCGACATTTCATTCATGAAGCTATTTTTAAACTATGCTAGATTATTTATTAACTAGAGTGGTTTAGAAATCATCTTCTAAAGCTCTGAACGCCGACAGCAGAACGGACCTAACGTAGGGGAGAAAATAAAGTGCACAGTTTATTTTTACATTAAAACTTGGTTTTTAGGAAGGCTTTAATCACATTTTCATGTTGCGAAAAGGGAACAAAAAAAATGTATGAACCAGCTGTATTTTTCATACCGATTTCACCGCAAACCGCAACATTCCAATCCACCGCATTTCACTAAAACCCACTCGCTAGTTGATTTAAATGGCCATTAATTTACAGTCATTTAAATTCCTTCCATTTGGCCTATATATTCATAAAAATGAGATGTAAAAATCATGTTATATTGTGGATTAGTGTGTGAATGTTATTTGGACACTTAGGCAATTTAAAAACGTTTATCTTTTCTTAAGAAATGGATAGATGTTTAGGTGTAGTAATTGAATTTTGTAATTAGCTACAATTAGATAACTAACTAATTATATGCTTTTATTACAGGTTATCCAAGTAAGATTGTTTCATATTTGTTTCAGAATGCTTCAATCTATAATAACTGAAAATTTCATTGTTCTCTTAATTTTTAAGAAAATTATGGGCTTTTGACTGTTCTAGATCACAGCTTTTGAGTTAAGTCAATGGAGAGGCAATGGGGAACAAGATGCTAATTTTCAAGTATGAAAATGGCCATAACATTTTTAATACTGAAGATATGAAAGTGAATTAGGTGTCAAATTAAACTTCTTTTTATGCTTTATCTGATGGGATAAATTGCAGACTTGATCTTTAAAATCTCAAAATTTTGTAACGTTGCTAATCAATGTGATATGGAATTTCTTCAGACTGTTCTTGATGTTGTTCTTGAAGCATTTCTTTGGCCCGCCTGGGGCTCGCCGACCTTCCTTCAATTGAGAGTACAGGATTTGTTTCGGGAGATGTGTGTTGGACATGCGGATGACATGGCCAGTCCATCAAAGATAACCACTGAGGAGGTGTTTGCGCAGTAATCAACCAGAACCAGAAGTTGGTGCTGCATCATTGTGGTGGTAACGCTGGTCATGTTGGCTTCCTCCAAAATGCTGATGTTGGTGCATTTGTCCTCCCAGCTGATCCTCAGAATCTTTCATAAGGATCTTTGATGTTATTGTTCCAGACCTCTCAGGTCCATGACTCGGCTCCGTACAACAGGGTGGAGAGGACAATGGCTCTATAGACCAGCAGTTCTGTTTGAGCCTTTAGGTCTCGGTCTTCAAAGACTCTTTTCCTGAGTCTGGAGTAGGCTCCGCTGACACAACTCAGGCAATGGTTGACCTCAGAGTCGATGTCAGCTTTTGAGGAAAGAATGCTGCCAAGGTAGGGGAAGTGGTCAATGTTTTCAAGAGTGGTGTCATCCACTTTTATAGTGGGTTGGGTAGATGTCTGGTTGGGTGGAGGTTGATGTAGGTAGGACCTGGGTCTTCTTGATATTTAAGGCTAGGCCCATGGCTCTGTATGCCTTGGCAAAGTCATTCAGGATGCCCTGGAGGTCTTCTGCAGAGTGTGCTGCAATGGCACAGTCATCCGCGTACTGAAGCTCCATGATGGCTGTGTAACTGACTTTGCCCTTGGCCTTCAACTTATTAAGGTTGAAGAGCCTACCGTCAGTTCTGTAGAGGATTGGGATCCCCTGTGGCAGCAATGAGGTGAAGTATGGCAGCAATGAAGACGACAAACAGGGTGGGTGCGATGATGCATCCCTGTTTGACCCCCGTTTCCACAGTGAAGGGCTCAGACTCAGAGCCGCATTTGCTGAGCACTGTGACCGACATGCCATCATGTTGAAGCCTCAATATTCTGATGTGCTTGTCGTGACAACCGTACCTTGATAGTATGCTCCAAAGAGCCTGCCAGTCTACAGAGTCAAAAGCCTTTGTCAGGTCTATGAAGGCCTCGTACAAAGGCTGCCTTTGTTCACGGCATTTTTCCTGGAGTTGGCGTGCTGTGAATATCATGTCTGCTGTATCTCTGAATGGGCAGAAGCCACACTGTGATTCTGGAAGTACCTCCGCACACAGTGGTAGAGATAGGTTTGCGAGGACATGAGCTAGGACTGTTGTTGACAGGAGCAAAATGCCCCTGTAATTTCCACATTCAGCCTTATCCCCCTTCTTGAAAATGGTCACTATTAAAGCATCCCTGAGTTCTGAGGTAAGTTCTTTTTTATCTCAGACTTTGAGGAGTAGGGCCACCTTCCTTTAAGATCTCAGCTGGGATCCCATTTGGACCGTTGGCATTGGTTGTTCTTAAGGCTCTTGATGGCATCTTGAACCTCTGTCATAGTGGGAGGGTCTTCCATGTCTTCACTGATGGGGCTCTGGGGGATGCGGTGGGTAATGTCTGGTTCAGTTGTGCTTTCACGTCATCACATCAAATGGTCATAGGTTAACCTACTCATTCCTGGGATCATTCTTGTAAACCTCCTCCGGACCCTCTCCAGTGCCAGCACATCCTTTCTCAGATATGGTGCCCAAAATTGCTCACAATATTCCAAATGTGGCCCTACCAGCGCCTCATAGAGCCTCAGCATTACATCCCTATTTTTGTATATAAGCCCTCTCGAAATAAAGGGGGGAAGAAGTGGGGAGGTATAGGATGAGACATAGGAAATTCTTGCCAATGGTAATGTTTTTCTCCTGGGGAAGAGTTTCTATGGAATAGGTATTAATCAGCAAATGGAGAAGTTTGTTCCTGAGTGCAGGAGGTTGTTGCTATTTATTTCACTCACATCTGTAGAAGTTAATTAATTGACTGTAATAGTGTTATGAAAATTACAAACTATTTTGTGACTGAAAGTGTAGGAAGGAACTGCAGATGCTGATTTTCACCGAAGATAGACACAAAATGCTGGAGTACCTCAGCGGGACAGGCAGCATCTCTGGACAGAATGAATGGGTGAAGTTTTGAATCGAGACCTTCAGACGGAGAGTCAGGGAAGAGGGAGACAAGGAGATAAGGAAAGGTAATGTGTGAAAACGAGACATCAAAGGGGATGGGGATCAATGAAAATGTTGAATAGATCACTGTTAGCTGTGGGAAGCTGACAACGAAGCATACAGAGATAACATTTAATCAAGAGGACAGCCAGACTGGTCAGACAGTCAGACGTCAGACCTTACCCTTCCTTATCTCTGTGTCTCCCTCTCCCCTGACTCTCAGTCTGAAGAAGGGTCTCGACCCGAAACGTCACACATTCCTTCTGTCCAGAGATTTTGTCTGTCCCGGTCTTCAGTGTAAACCAGCTGCAGTTCCTTCCTACACTTTCAGTAATGAAATGGTTTGTAATTTTCATAGCACTATTACAGTCAATTAATTACTTTTAAAGTGTAGTTACTGTTATAGTATACAATAAGAGTGTCCAATTTATACACAGTTAATTTCTACAAACGTGAGTGAAATAAATAGCTGCAACCTCCTGCACTCAGGAACGAACTTCTCCATTTGCTGATTAATACCTATCCCGTTGAAACTCTTCCCCAGGAGAAAAACATTACCTATCGCCCCCTGACCATTGATGAAAGTGAGAGTTACTTTGAGCATACATTTTGGTAATTAGCTTCTGAAGAAAAATAATCCTTCTGTCTCATATAATTTGTGCTTTATGTCATTATCTTTTACAGAGGATGCATTTTTGTTGCACAGTGAATGATATCTTAAAAAGATCTGTGGAGGAAGCCTAAATGTTTTGTGATATATTGCGCCAATAATGAATCTCCTGGAGTTTTCAAATCCCCTGGCGATATTAGTTTTTATTGCTTGGAGCCCTGATAATTCAGTCATTTTTCTCACTGGTTTAACTTGTTGCAGTGATCGGCTCTCATAGATTTTCTTGGCAGTCAAATGCTCTCTTTGCTAGAACAGCTTTGCTCTCATGTGTTGGTACTAGTAAGCAATAATTACCAGTAATAAGGTTTTTGTCATAGTATTCTGAAGATCGGGAATTGCTCCTCCCCAATCATTCTCCAAATTGCCTGCTATGATGAATTCTCGACCATTAATTATTTCTATTGAACATAATTGTAATCTGATTAGTGGAGCTCTATTAAAGTTGCAATATGGGTAAAGTCTTTATTGGAAGCACCTGGTGTGTGATAATGGGTCTGATTAGTTCCCTACAGGGCAAGACATAGCCTCACTTCACAAGCTGCTCTTCACAAGGAGGAGTGACTATTCATTTTCAGGAGCAGAATTTTCTGTGTTGCAATATGACTGTGAAATAAAAATCTTTCAATCATTCCAGTGATATGGATCAGAGTGCCATCCAAGGGGGGAGAGAGCTGTCACACTTCCCTTTAGATCAAATATGATCCCTAATTTCCATGATCAGCCAAAGCTGAGCCACGTTTTCTGTTTTATTTACCAGTCAGGAATGATGGATTGTATTTCTTCCCTGTGCTTTTTTAATGTTTGCTTCTGATAATTCACCATCAATCCCATGAGGTATGATTCCCTAACTAACATAGCACGCTCTTACCTCACATTATCCTTGTTTCCATTACTTAGACTCAGGACTCAGAAATAGAGTTTTATTGAATAATGGAATAATAGATAGAATGGATGCGGGGAGGATGTTTCTAATGGTGGGAGAATCTAGGACCAAAGGGCAGAGACTCAGAATTAAATTACGTACCTTTTAAAGAAAGAGGAATTTCTTCACTCAAAAGATAATGACATTTTGGAACTCTCTAGCCCAGAGGGTTGCGGAGGCCCAACTATTAATTTCATTGAAAACACACCTTGGTATGAATTTGGATATTAAAGGAATCACAAGATGTGGTAGTGGTGTTTAAAATGGCGCTGAGGTACATCAGCCATGACCTTGATACGATATGGTACGATACGATATAAATTTATTTATCCCAGGAGGGAAATTGATCTGCCAACAGTCATAAAACACAAAATTCATGAAACATGAAATTAAAGTGAAGAGTGAAAACACAAAATACATGAAACATGAAATTAAAGTGACGAGTGGAACGGATTTGGAATGTGCAAAGATTGGGGGGGGGGGGGGGAGGGAGTCTACCCCACGACAGAAGAGGGAGGAGTTGTGTAGTGTGATAGCCACAGGGAAGAAGGATCTCCTGTGGCATTCTGTACTGCATGTTGGTGGAACCAGTCTGTTTCTGAAGGTGCTCCTCAGTTTGACCAGTGTGTCATGGAGGGGGTGAGTTGTATTGTCCAAGATGCTCTACAGTTTGAGGAGCATCCTCCCCGCCAAGACCACCTCCCATGAATCCAACTCTGCCCCCAGGATGGAGCCAGCCTTCTTGATGAGTTTGTTGATCCTATTGGCATCCATGGCCTTTGCCCTGCTGCCCCAGCAAACGACAGCGAAGTAGATGGCACTGGCTACCACCGATTGGTAGAACATCTGCAGCATCTTACTGCAGACGTTGAAGGAGCAGAGCCTTTAAAAAAAAGATAGGTGGCTCTGTCCCTGAAGAATGGCAGAGCAGGATTGAAGGACCAGGTGCATACTCATACTCCTATTTCATATCACATCAGTCTGAAGAAGGGTTTCGGCCCGAAACATTGCCTATTTCCTTCACTGCATAGATGCTGCCTCACCCGCTGAGTTTCTCCAGCACTTTTGTCTACCTCCTATTTCATATGTTTTTATGTGGGATCTTGCTTAAATCCATGTGGAACATCTCAGATGTACAGCCCGCATTGAGTATCCTAGCTACCTCCTCAACGAATTAAATCACTTTACATCTTCCCTTAACAACAGAATCATATTGATTGTTCCTGAGTGATGTGCCTTTGTAAATCAAGGTTTATACTGTCCTTTGGAACGGAGTCCAGTAATTTGCTCGAGGCCTAAATTAAGCAAATGGGTCTGTAATTATTTGGTTTATACCTTCTTTCCTTTTTAAACAGTGCTATTGGTATTCCATTTGATTTTACCATTTCTGTATTCAAAGTGGGTTGGAAGATTAAACTGTGACCAATGGCAATAATATCATGTGTTGTTGCCATGCATTTTATCTTTCTCTAGTCTCATATGTGGCCGAAGTGTTTGTAGTCCTAGTTTGTAGTGCAGGACAATGTTAAACAGCTGAAACCCTGCATGCACACACATGCACATGCACACACATGTTCGTATGAGAGAAAAATTAGCAAAGCCACAGAGTCCTAGAGTTATAGAGTAATAGAGTCTTACAGTGTGGAAACAGGCACTTTGGCCCAACTTGCCCACATTGGCCAACATGTCCCATCTACACTAGTCCCACCTGCCTGTGTTTAGCCCATACCGTTCTAAACCTGTCCTATCCATGTGCCTGTCTAAATGTTTCCTAAGGATTGCGATTGTACTTGCATCTACTATCTCCTCCAGCAGCTTATTCCATACACCCACCACATTTTGTGTGAAAAAGCTATAGCCCTGTCCCACAGTATGAGTTCATTCCAAGCGTTCTCCCGAGTTTGCCCTGATTCGAACTCGGAGATTTACGGTAATGGCCACTCGTTGGTACTCGGGGCTCTCGTGGACATTTTTCAACATGTTGAAAAATCTTCACGAGTCTTCCCGTGCTTACCTGCCATTAGCGAGTCTTCCTGAGTATCTGCCGTAAGCGCTAAGAGACGTCCCCGAGCTCCGGCGTACCCGCTACGTTCATTCTCTGTGCTTACCACGAATTTGATTTTTTTTAAACTCAGGAGAGCTCTTGGAATTAACTCGTACCGTGGGACAGGGCTTTTACCACTCAAGTTCTTATTAAACATTTGTCCTCTCATTCCTCCTACTTTGGGCAAGACATTCTATGTGTCTACCCGATTCCTTTCATGATTTTGTACACCTCTATAAGATCACCCCTCATCCTCCTGCGCTTCAAGGAATAGTCATAGCCTGCTCAACCTTTCCCTATATCTCAGGCCTTCGAGACCTGGCAACATCCTCGTAAATATTTTCTGCACCATTTCCAGCTTGACAACATCTTTCCTATAAATGTTTGCTAAATTAGGGTCATGACTCAAACCACCGCCTATCCATGTCCTCCAGAGATGCTGCCTGACTTGCTGAGTTACTCCAGCACTTTGTGTTCTACACACTGTTTGAAATAAAAGGTTTTTCTGTTTTATGCATAATAAAATACATTATGCATAATTGTACAGGCAGGAATTGCTTTCTCCAAGGTAGCCTTTAAGTTGTGTTTAAAGGCTCATCTTCCTGAGAGAATGATCAAGGTTTCTGCTCCATGCTTCATCCAAGTAATTGCACTTTGAACAGCACAATAGTTCTTTCAGTCTTTTAGCCTAGGCACCTGCAGTCAATCTTTGCAGCGGGAGTTTAAATCAAAACCTTTCAAATCAGAAATGCCACCCAATAGATTTCAGCTAGATACTGTGAGGGTCTAAGGGGAGTGGTGGAAGTTAAATGGGGAAAGAGAGTGGGAGGGGTGCAGGGGTGTTTTAGTTTTTAGTTTAAATTCCTGCGAACCATCGTCTCCAAGGACCTTAAATGGGGGGCACTACAGTCAAAAATGCACAACAGAGGATGTACTTCCTGCGGCAGCTGAGGAAACACAATCTGCCACAGCCAATGATGGTCCAATTGTATACTGCCATCGTAGAGTATGTCCTCACCTTGTCCACCATGGTCAGGTTTGGCTTAGCCACCAAGCACAACACCCAGAGGCTGCGGCGAACCGTCTGATCGGCTGAGAAGGTTGTTGGCTGCAACCTTCCCTCCATTGACGAACTGTCCACTGCAAGGGCCAGGAAGCGAGCGGGTAAGATCATCTCTGACCCCTTTCACCCTGGCCACAAACTCTTTGAATCACTTCCATCTGGAAGGTGACTCCGGACTGTCAAAGCTGCCACAGCCAGACATAAAAACAGCTTTTTTCCACGAGTGGAAGCTCTACTCCAAAACCAAACATCTGTAGCCTCCTTTTGCTCTGGTATTTTATTTAATTCACATGTTTAATAGATAATGTTTTATTATTAATGTTTAATGTTTTATGTGTCATTCTTAATTGTCACTGTATGTCATGTTGTCACTTGCGAGCAGAGCACTAAGGCAAATTCCTTGTATGTGAACATACTTGGCCAATAAACCTATTCATTCATTCATTCACTTAGTAGAAATGCATGACATAGAAACATAGAAACATAGAAAATAGGTGCAGGAGTAGGCCATTCGGCCCTTCGAGCCTGCACCGCCATTCAATGTGATCATGGCTGATCATCCAACTCAGTATCCCGTACCTGCCTTCTCTCCATACCCCGTATGAGTGGGGAGGGTGAAACAGCTCTGACAGGTTGGAGAAAGAATGCAGCTCAGTGGATATAATCTGTGATAAAGAAAGAATATTCCAGGTAAATAATAAATGTGTCTGATTTCTCATTAAGGAGTTAAGCTAAATGGCCTGACTGATGAGTGCTGCAGCATGTTGTGGGGGCTTGAATGACTTACAAAGCCATGTTTGGGTAATTGAATTTGCTGCAGAATGGTAGAAAATCAGCTGAAGTTCTTAAAAAAAAAAAATTCTAAAGGAAGGGTATGTTTGGAATACAGTACATGCTGGTTTGTGTGCAATTTGGCATGACTGAGGCCCCCTGCTCTTTTATTTGTTTCCATCTGCGCTGTGCATGTGAATCGCTGGAAAGCCCAGCACTGGTTTGTACCTTCTGGCAGCCCTGCTCTGCAGTTGCTTATTTCCCACAGTCACTTACGCCAAACTTCACATACACGCACACACACATACTCTTCTCCAAGAGTGTCAAGTACACTTGCACAGCCAGGTCTTTCAAATCAGCTGCAGGCTGAAATAAATGCTGCTCCGACCACTGCAGGAAAAATATTCCCGATGGTGGGGGAGTTCAGAACCAGGGATCATAGTTTAAGAATAAGGGGTAGATAGGCCATTTAGGACTGAGATGAGGAAAAACTTTTTCACCCAGTGAGTTGTGAATCTGTGCAATTCTCTGCCACATAAGGCAGTGGAGCTCAATTCACTAGATGTTTTCAAGAGAGAGTTAGATTAAGCTCTTAGGGCTATGGGAATCAAGGGATATGGGGAAAAAAACGCAATGGGGTACTGATTTTGGATGACCTGCGATGATCATATTGAATGGCGGTGCTGGCTCAAAGGGCTGAAACCTATTTTCCATGTTTCTATATAATAAATCATCAGGTATTATTCTTCCAAAATTCCATTCAAAGATGTAGGCTAATAGGTGGTGGTAGTTCTGTGATTTATGCTCGCTGCAGCTCTGCCTAATATATGCAGTCCTTCCAGGTCCGACAGAGGTTCACCTGCACCTCCTCCAACCTCATCTACTGCATCCGCTGCTCCAGATGCCAGCTGATCTATATCGGTGAGACCAAGCGGAGGCTTGGCGATCGTTTCGCCGAACACCTCCGCTCGGTCCGCAATAACCAACCCGAACTCCTGGTGGCTCAGCACCTCAACTCCCCCTCCCATTCCGTATCTGACCTCTCAGTCCTGGGCCTCCTCCATGGCCAGAGTGAGCACCACTGCAAGTTGGAGGAACAGCACCTCATTTTCCGCTTGGGGAGTCTGCATCCTCTGGGCTTGAACATTGAATTTTCTCAATTCTGTTAACCCTTGCTGCCTCCTCCCCTTCCCACCTCTCCCTCACCAATCAGGCCCTGGCATTCCCTCTCTCTCTATCTCTCCCCCACCCAATCGCACTAGTTTCTAATTTTCACACTACAAACAGCTTACAATGGCCTTTTTCCTTTATCTTTCCACATCACCGTCTATATCTCTCGTTTCCCTGATCCCTAACCAGTCTGAAGAAGGGTCTCGACCCGAAACGTCACCTATCTCCTTCGCCCCTTAGATGCTGCTGCACCCGTTGAGTTTCTCCAGCCTTTTGTGTATCCCTAATATGTGCTGCACTTTGATTCAGGACAGTTAACATTTGATTTAAAAACTCCAGTTACCTCCTCAACCATTTTGACAGCTTCCAATTTCCCAGTCTCAACTGACTCTTCTTTGCCATGGATGTCCAGCCTCAATAAACCACCATCCTTCATCAGGAAGGTATTGAGGACCTCCACTTAGTTTAGTTTAGTTTATTTTAGTTTAGTGTGGAAACAGGCCCGTCGACCCACCGGGTCTGCACCGACCAGGGATCCCCGCACATTAACACAAGCTTGCACACACTCGGGAAAATTTACACTTGTACCAAGTATACAAATCCAAGCCAATAAACCTATAAACCTGTATGTCTTTGGAGTGTGGGAGTAAACCAAAAATCTCAGAGAAAACCCACGGGAAGACGGGGAGAACATACAAACTCCATACACACAGCACCCGTAGTCGAGATCAAACACGGATCTCTGGCACCGCAGGCGCTGCAAGGCAGCAATTCTGCCACTGTGTCACCATGCCTCCCTTTCTTTCTGAAGCAAAGGAGCAACCAGTTCCCCTCCACTAATACTGTCGTTCACCCTGCAGAAATTGTTCTTACCAACAAAATGTTCTCTTTCAATTCCTTCCACTTTCTGCAAATTAAAGGTGCAGCCATGGGCACTCGCATGGGCTGCAGTAATTCCTGCTTTTTCAAAGATTCAATTTAGTTCAATGATTTAATGATACTTTATTGTCACATGTCACATGTTTTGTTTTGCACACAACCTGGTAAAATCACACTGCAGACCTCACCTAGTCAATGCACAAGAGTCGCCACGTGTCTGGCGAAGGTTTCATCGAATAGTGCTTGTACCAAATCTACTTTGGCACAACTTCCCAACTCCTCAACTACATCAATGACTGCATTAGTGTTACCTCCTGCATTTGTGCAAAACTCATCAATTTTATCTCCAATATCACCAATGTCCACCCTGCGCTCAAATTAATATTTTTCTGTCACTTTTCTTCCATTACTGGTTTTCTCACTCACCATCTCAGGAGACAAACTATCCACAAATATCTATCTTAAACTTACCGACCCACAGCTACCTTGACCACACCTCCTTGCACCCTGTCTCCAGGAAGGATGCCACCCCTTTCTCTCGGTTCCACCGTCTCCAGTGCATCACAGCCAATCATGGGTTCATCCGTTCCTTCCATCCAGTCCATTTTCACAGATCATTGCAACAGGAAGGCTGGAAGTATTGTCAAGGATGCCTTCCACCCTGGTCATTCCCTTTTCTCCCTTCTACCTTCTTGGAGGAGTTTTGAAAACATGGATGTCAAGACTTAAGAACAGCTTCTTCCCCACAGCTCTTGAAATGATCACATCTTTCATGCTCCCTTCAAAGACTGGTTGCCACTCTACGTCATTCAGATATTCCATTACTGCACTTCTTTTGTATCACCCTAGGTTGCACTGCAACCTTTGCACCGTTATGTTATTTTGCATTCACCTTTACGTTTATTGTTGTACTTTCTGTATTTATTCATTTTAAGCTTCAAGTGATTAGAAATGTCCTTGCACTCTGATGAATTTGACAGTAATCTGAATCTGAATCTGTTTTCAAGATGATTCTTTCCTCTCGAGGACGTCTGAAATGTGCTCCTACTTCACGAATTGTGGTTCCCTTCTACAATCGTTGATGAAACCCTAAAGCTCCACAGACCTTCATTCACTGCAGGGGTGAGACCTCCATTTCCTGCAGTTCTGCTCTCACCGCTCCAAAGACAGAGTGGAAGTAGACCCCTTGGTTCTCACCTTGCGCCCCACGAACCTCACATCCAGCATATCATTCTACTCCATGTCTGCCACCTCCAGCGGGATCCCACCAGCTATCTCTCTCTCCCACACATTTACCTTTCAGCAAGGACTGTGACTACCTAATCACATCCCTCCCACCTATCCATCCCCATCCCATGGTATTTTTCCCTGCAACTGCAGGAGGTGCAACATTTGTCCACACACCTTCCCCCCCACCATCATCCAAGGACCTAATGAACCCTTCCAGGCGAGTCAGAGATTTGACCTCTTTCAACTATTGCATTTGGTATTCTGGATGTGGACTAGCGTGCACTGCCAAGACCAAGTGTAAACTTGGTGATAATTTTGCAGAGCACTTGCGATCTGTCCATAAAAGCCACATTGGACACATTGGATGTCTCCTTACATGTTATTCTAACTTCCCTTCCCATTCCCTCACCTTCCTGCCTGTCCTCCACCAGCATGATGAGCCAAATATAAACCCGAAGAACCACACCATATTCCATTTGGGTAGCCTTCCTCCCACTGGTATGATCATTGAATTTTCCAATTTCAGGTAACGCAAATCACTTGTTTTCCTTTCTCTCTCTGAGCAGTCCATCCAGGATCTCTCTTCCTTTCTTTGCCTTTTTAATTCCTCTTCCATTTGTTACCTAGACTCATCACCCACATCCACTTTGTTCTGTATGTGGGATAGTTTTCTAAACCAACATGTAGAGGAACCAATGAGAGAGCAGGCTATTCTGGACTGGGTATTGAGTAATGAGGAACGGTTAGTTAGTAGTCTTGTTGTGCATGGCCCCTTGGGGAAGAGTGACCATAACATGGTTGAGTTCTTCATTAGGATGGAGAGTGACATAATTAAGTCAGAAACAAGGATTCTGAACTTAAACAAAGATAGACTGGCAAGTGATTCTTAAAAGGTTGACAGTGGATGTGCAATGGAAGGTATTTAAAGACTGCATGAATGAACTACAACAATTGTTCATCCCAGTTTGGCAAAAGAATAAATCAGGGAAGGTAGTGCATCCATGGATAACAAGGGAAATCAGGGATAGTATAAAAACAAAAGATGAAGCATACAAATTAGCCAGAAAAAGCAGCCTAACAGCGGACTGGGAGAAATTCAGCGTCCAGCAGAGGAGGACAAAGGGCTTAATTAGGAAAGGGAAAATAGATTATGAAAGAAAACTGGCAGGGAACATAAAAACTGACTGGAAATGTTTTTATAGATATGTGAGGAAAAGGAAACATTTGTCCACACACCTTCTCCCCCACCACCATCCAAGGACCTAATGAACCCTTCCAGGCGAGTCAGAGATTTGACCTCTTTCAACTATTGCATTTGGTATTCTGGATGTGGACTAGCGTGCTCCTTTCGAGATGAGGAAAATATTCTTTACACAGAGAGTGGTGAGTCTCTGGAATTCTCTGCCACAGAAGGTAGTTGAGGCCAGTTCATTGGCTATATTTAAGAGGGTGTTAGATGAGGTACTTGTGGCTAAAGGGATCAGGGGGTATGGAGAGAAGGCAGGTACGGGATACTGAGTTGGATGATCAGCCATGATCACATTGAATGGTGGTGCAGGCTCGAAGGGCCAAATGGCCTACTCCTGCACATATTTTTCTAGGTTTCTATGTTCTATGTGAGGAGAAAGAGATTAGTTAAAACAAATGTAGGTCCCTTGTAGTCAGAAACAGGTGAATTGATCATGGGGAACAAGGACATGGCAGACCAATTGAATAACTACTTTGGTTCTGTCTTCACTAAGGAAGACATAAATAATCTGCCGGAAATAGCAGGGGACCGGGGTTCAAATAAGATGGAGGAACTGAATGAAATCCAGGTTAGCCAGGAAGTGGTGTTGGGTAAATTGAACGGATTAAAGGCTGATAAATCCCCAGGGCCAGATAGTCTGCATCCCAGAGTACTCAAGGAAGTAGCCACAGAAATAGTGGATGCATTAGTGATAATTTTTCAAAACTCCTTAGATTCTGGAGTTGTTCCTGAGGATTGGAGGGTAGCTAATGTAATCCCACTTTTTAAAAAAGGAGGGAGAGAGAAAACGGGGAATCACAGACCAGTTAGTCTAACATTGGTAGTGGGGAAACTGCTAGAGTCAGTTATTAAAGATGGGATAGCAGCACATTTGGAAAGTGGTGAAATCATTGGACAAAGTCAGCATGAATTTACGAAAGGTAAATCATGTCTGATGAATCTTATAGAATTTTTTGAGGATGTAACTAGTAGAGTGGATAAGGGAGAACCAGTGGATGTGTTATATCTAGACTTTCAGAAGTCTTTTGACAAGGTCCCACATAAGAGATTAGTATACAAACTTAATGCACACGGTATTGGGGGTTCAGTATTGATGTGGATAGAGAACTGGCTGGCAGACAGGAAGCAAAGGGTAGGAGTAAACGGGTCCTTTTCAGAATGGCAGGTAGTGACTGGTGGGGTACCGCAAGGCTCAGTGCTGGGACCCCAGCTATTTACAATATATATTAATTATTTGGACGAGGGAATTGAATGCAACATCTCCAAGTTTGCGGGTGACACTAAACTGGGGGGTAGGGTTAGGTGTGAGGAGGATGCTAAGAGGCTGCAAGGTGACTTGGATAGGCTGGGTGAGTGGGCAAATGCAGATGCAGTGTAATGTGGATAAATGTGAGGTTATCCACTTTGGTGGCAAAAACATGAGGGTAGACTATTATCTGAATGGTGGCAGATTAGGAAAAGGGGACATGCAATGAGACCTGGGTGTCATGGTACACCAATCATTGAAAGTAGGCATGCAGGTGCAGCAGGCAGTGAAGAAAGCAAATGGTATGTTAGCATTCATCGCGAAAGGATTTGAGTATAGGAGCAGGGAGGTTCTACTGCAATTGTACAGGGTTTTGGTGAGACCACACCTGGAGTATTGCTTACAGTTTTGGTCTCCAAATCTGAGGAAAGACATTCTTGCCATAGAGGGGGTATTGAGAAGGTTCACCAGACTGATTCCTGGGATGTCAGGACTTTCATATGAGGAAAGGCTGGATAGACTCGGCTTGTACTCGCTAGAATTTAGAAGACTGAGGGGGGATCTTATAGAAACTTACAAAATGTTTAAGGGGTTGGACAGGCTAGATGCAGGAAGATTGTTTCCGATGTTGGGAGGTCCAGAACAAGGGGTCACAGTCTAAGGATAAGGCAGAATTCATTTGGGACTGAGATGAGGGAAACTTTTTTCACACAGAGAGTGGTGAATCTGCCACAGAAGGTAGTTGAAGCCAGTTCATTGGCTATATTTAAGAGGGCGTTAGATGTGGCCCTTGTGGCTAAAGAGACATGGGGGTATGGAGAGAAGGCAGGTACAGGATACTGAGTTGGATGATCAGCCATTATCATATTGAATGGCGGTGCAGACTCAAAGGGCCGAATGGCCTATTCCTGCACCTATTTTCTATGTTTCTATGTTTCTATGTTCTATCTGCCTATCACCCATATATCTAGTTACCTAGATTTAATTTTCCTTGTTTCACTTTTCATATCTCATCCCTAAACTGGTTTATTCTGCCTATCATCCATCTTATCTGGTTCCACTTATCACCTACCAGTCTCTGTCTTCAACCTCAACCCCCACCCAGTTCCATCTGCCTGTACTTTATTTCAACTTTTCTGACTCAAACTATCTGTCTTGCCCATCCCTCTCACTTCTCTACACAGTCTACCTTCCCTCTGAACCCTCATGCAGGGTCTTGATTCGACACTTTGACTGTTGTTTTGCTTCCACTGATAACGCTTGACCTGTTGAGTTTTTCCACCAGCTTTTTTCTTTGCTCAGACTTTTGTTTTCCAGGGCAATAGGCCGATATATATTCTCAAATTGTAACTGGACTTAACCGTTCGTCTCTTAAACTTCAATTGATAGGTTACTCAAGCAACCTTAGAAAACTGGCATGTACACATAAACAAAAAAGTGAATGCTCAAACTGTATTGAATTTGTAAAAATAACATTTTTTAATAGAATATTTGGAATTGTTCATATTTAATTAAATAGACAATTTAATTTCTTACTGTTGGATTAGTAATCTGTTTTGCAGATTACCATATTATCAAATATTCTATTGTTTATCTAAACACAATAAACTGTCCATCCTTCACAACAACACCTTTCAGTCAAGGATTCTATTTTCTCTTCTACAAAAACATTGCAAGTGGAAATTAGAAAATAGAAAAATCGAATATAGAAATACTTGTATCTTGTCATTTTAACAATATGTATTATTTCCTTTATAGATAAATAAATATTTTAAGTGAGGAAACATGTCACTCATATTTTGAACAGCACTATTAATATGTGTTGACATCAAACCATTCAAATAAGTAATTTTATGCACCCCTGATATGTTGCCCTTGGCAATCAATGAAGAAAATGGCCCTTGTAATCTCTCAATGATATGTGGTAAGATGGGAAAACCCTCTCTCGTCCTTTGTCTCCTTATAAATTTAATCCAGTGCTATAATTCATTTTGAGAATGTGTAAGTTAAAAGAGGGAGAGTTCACCATGTGAATATGTTCTCAGTACTCACTTGGTGTTTCAAAGTAATTTGCATGCTTTTGTGCCAACATAAAAGCTGCTGGAGCCTACCTATTCTCCGGTAGAGAGTTTACCAGCTGCTAGATACTGCTCTGTCTCATTATGGGCTTGCTGCTCTTCTGAGAACCACACCACATGCTGCACCTTCCCTGTTGCTGCTCGTTAAATTACCAGCTACAAAAGCTTGTTCCGCTCCACTACATTGACCTACCACTCTGTTCCTGTTTGGAGAGGTTGTGTGTCATGATCTTGCTTCTTAATTAGGATGCACAGCCATAAAGGCTGCCGTTGTGCCTCCAGACCGCAGGTTACTACAGACAACATCACAAGCAGTGTTGACATAAAAGGAAAGATAAGGGTCAGTGGCAAAAGTCTATTTTACGTGTTAAATTGCATAGGATACCAAATTCAATGTTTCTGATGGCTGTGACCTTGTACATTGTATAGCATATAACTTTTTGAAATTAGTTTTGTTAATCAATATATGACATGACTCAGGTTCTACAGTAAAATTGTATCATGAGCCATGGTTGTAGCCACGCTACCCAATTTTGCTGTTTATTTCAAAGATATACTACCTTTAGCAAAATATTCTTACTATGTTCACTAATTTTCACCATAATCATTATTTGAACAAAAATGTAAAAATCTGATTACATTTTGAACCTCAGGATTTCAAAGTGATAGGAAGGTGAGTAAAATAGGTTCCCTGTTCATTCAATTACATTATTGATCACTTAAACAGACAATTTACAAACATTATTTTAAGTAAATTTGAATCATCAAGGAGTATTGAATTAATATAAATATTTCCTTGAATATATTGAAATATGTTGCATATTAAAATGAATACATAGACAGAAAACGTTTTGAAATGCAGCTATTAAAAAAAAACAAAAAACTTTCTTTCTGCTTTGATTGAGAATGTAGGGAACTGTTTATATTTCAGGGCTGCCTGATACTGCAGGATTCCAAAAGCAACGGACTGTCTCAGATGCTGGAAAAATCGAACAGAGACAAACATGCCGGAGAAATTCACCGGGTGAGGCAGCATCTATGGAGTGAAGGAATAGGTGCTGTTTCAGGTCAAGATTCTTCTTCAGACTGATGCCGGGGGGGGGGGGAGGAAAGGAAGAGGCGGAGACAGTAGGCTTGTGGGAGAGCTGGGAAGGGGGAGGGGAAAGAAGGAGAAAGCTAGGACTATCTGAAATTGGTGAAATTGGAGTGTAAACTACCAAGTGAAATATGAGATGCCGTTCCTCCAGTTTGCGCTGGGCCTCACTCTGGCAATGGAGGAGGCCCAGGACAGAAAGGTCAGTTTTCGGAATGGGAGGCAGAATTGAAGTGCTTAGCCAACTGGAGATCAGGTTGGTTAGTAAAAACTGAGCGGAGGTGTTGGGCGAAGCAATCGCTAAGCCTGCTTTTGGCCTCGCCGATGTAGAGAAGTTGACAACTGCAACAGCGGATGCAGTAGATGAGGTTGGAGGAGGTGCAGGTCCTGGGCCTCCTCCATTGCCAGAGTGAGGCCCAGCGCAAATTGGAGGAACAGCACCTCATATTTCGCTTGGGTAGTTTACACCCCAGCGGTATGAACGTTGACTTCTCCAATTTCAGATAGTCCCTGCTTTCTTCCTCCATCCCCTCCCTTTCCCAACTCTCCCACAAGCCTACTGTCTCCGCCTCTTCCTTTCTTTTTCCCGATCCCCCTCCCCCGCCCCCAACATCACTCTGAAGGAGGGTCTTGACCTGAAACGTTGCCTATTCCTTCTCTCCATAGATGCTGCCGCTAAGTTTTCCCAGCATTTTTGACTGCCACAGAACGGTTACTTTCCGAAAGCAGCATGCTGATTAAACATGCTGGAATTAAGTTGGTCACAACTGAACAGAAAGTTTCCACACCAATTAGCAAACGACATTTACGGGTCCACAACTGGTAGTCCGGCACCTCCTTAAATCTGGACAAAATTACGCGAGCGCACATGAAATCCCTCCCGGAAGTCCCCCCGAAAATGTGGTGCCGAAGCCGGGTGAGGTGGCCCATCTTGACCTCATCGGGACTTCCGTGGCCGATCGGCAGGTCGAATTTTCCCACAGGTCGGGTCTCTGGAACTCCAGCCCGGTCAGAGCCAGCAGATCTCTTCCCATAGCCCACTTCTGAGGCCAACTTTGCGGGCTGGAATCTTCGCCCCCTGGCTTCCAACGTGGACTGTTCTGGTACCGTTGAACTCGTCTCGCAGGCCATGGCATCTGTTGTTCCAGCAATGCAGATAACGCAGAAAGGCCCTGGAACCAAGGGTGCTGGATAATCGGTAGTACCCAAAAGTAATCTTCCCCTTTGTTAACGTGGGACATGAGCAGCTTAACCTGGTTACCTATCTACCAGAATCCCATTTAGTTTGTGTGCACTTATGGGGATCCCATGATATTGCTGGAGCTAGATGGCAATTTCAACTGATTATCTGTGTGGAGATGCTGCTGTGACTTTTCAACCAGTGAAGGTTGCTGGAAGTGGAAGCTGCACTATAAGAAGCCCAATCTAATATTTAATTTATCTTTTATGATAGAATTGCCGCTCCTTGAATTCCATGGATATTCTGCAGTTCCTTCCTGCCGAGTATTCCTGACTTGCTCCCTGAATCAAATTCCAAGACTCCCCTCCTGTGCAGGAAACCCACCCAATACTTTTTTGACAGGTCTTTTCAAGCACATTAACTCTGTCATGTAGAAGGGCAAGGCCAACAAGCATGGGGGACCAAAATCATCTCTAATTTACCCACCAAGTCATATCACACCCGAATATAGGAATACTTTGCCTATTCCTCAGTGCTGCTGGAATCCCCTGCATAACAATGCCAAGGAGGGTTTTCGGAATTGCATCAGTTTAAGAAAGTGACTCATTACCACTGTCTCAAGGACCATTAAAAATGTACAATAATTGCTAACCTTATTGGAGACATCTGAATTCAATCACTGAAAGTAAGAACAATTATCATAATATTTTCCCTTCACATGCATTCAGGAGAAAATTAGGTATGGATCTTACTGGCTGTATCTGGTAAAGTAATTACATATTAATAACTCGAGACATTACGAATGTTGTCTGTTCTGCTAGTGCCGGTCATTAAGGACAAAGCTGGTAAAGTAGGCAGCCTAAATAATTACTGGCCCATAGCTTTAGCCAGCATATTGTCAACAGTCCTGGAAAGAATTCTGCTGGATAGATTAAATTAGTTTGTTAACTCCACAGATAACCAGTTTGGTTTAAAAGCTAAACATGGCACTGACTTGAGTAGATGCGCCCTAAAGGAGACTGTAAACAAATATAGAGGTAAAAACTCATCAATTCTTATGTGCTTTATTGATGTTTCCAAAGCCTTTGATCGTGATAATTATAGAAAGCTGTTTGTTAAATTGAGTCAAAGAGGGGTGCCTAAATACATTGTGGGAATCCTGGCTTACTGGTATGCCCACCAGACTATGCAAGTAAAATGGAGCAATAGGGTCTCAGCCCCATTTGGGGTCAGCAATGGTGTTAGACAAGGGGGGGGGGGGGTAGTTGTCCCCAGTCCTTTTTAATCTTTATATTGATAATCTGTCCAAGCAATTGAAAGCTTGTAATACTGGGTGCATGGGTTACACAAAAAGCTGGAGAAACTCAGCGGGTGCAGCAGCATCTAAGGAGCGAAGGAGATAGGCGACGTTTCGGGTCGAGACCCTTCTTCAGACTCTTCGTAGAGTTGGAGGGAAGGGGGTATCACAGAGGGGGAGCAGTTAGAGAGGAGGTTGTGAAACTGTCTTCGTAGGGAGGAAGAGAACTTCTTCAAAGTAGGCATACCTTGAGGAGATATCGCAGTGGAGTAGACAAATTGTTAAAGAAGGAACTGCAGATGCTGGAGAATCGAGGGTTACACAAAAAGCTGGAGAAACTCAGCGGGTGCAGCAGCATCTAAGGAGCGAAGGAGATAGGCGACGTTTCGGGTCGAGACCCTTCTTCAGACCACTTCAGTGAACCATATTATGCATGCAGATGATCTTGTGGTCTCCAGCAGCTCCTTGCTATATGTTCTGTGTATGGTGTGGAACAGCACTCTTACCAACATATAATGCTGGTAAGAGTGCTGTTATGATCTGTAGAACAAATGAGGATAAATGTCTAAAATTTCCTGATTTTAAATTGTCTGACAATAATCTTAGTGTCTGTAATAAGATAAAATATCTTGGACATTCTATTACAGAACAAATGACAGCTGATGAGGATATTAACAGGCAATGTCGTATGCTGTATGTACAAGCAAATATTCTCTTAAGCAAGTTTGGTGCATGTACAGATGTGGTGAAGATGTCTCTGATCAGAGCATATTGTACACCACTCTATACTGCACACCTGTGGTCAAACTACAGAAAAACAAGTTTACAGAGACTAAAGTAGCTGAAATGATGCAATAAGAATACTACTAAAAAAAACCTAGATGGTGTAGTGTAAGTGAAATGTTTGTGACTGCAGGAGTCATTACTTTACAAGCTATCCTAATAAATCATATGTTTCAATATATTTGCAGGATTAATGACTCTGAAAATGAAATTATCTTGGTCTTATCGAACATAAGGTTTAGCACTACAAGCTACCAATCCCAGCTGTGAAGACATTGGTATAGTTGTCTCGTTGTAGGACACTGATCTTTTTTTTTCTGTATTGTAAACCATGTATTGTGTTTTTGTATATAATTTATGATGCTCTTAAACTTAAATTTAATTTACTACGCATTTATATGTATTTTATGGTGTTATTATATGCAATGTATTCTATGTAATGTCGTTTTTTATCTGGACCTTGAGTCTGAAAATAAAGTTTAATAAAAATGCACATATTAACAATAACACTCAAGAGATTAAGAGATATGCCACAATCTGCCAAATGCCAGAACATAAGCATCTAAGGAATCAGATTAGGAATAGGAATAAATCCATTCAAGAACAATCTGCCTTTGATGTCATGCTTGATTGGGTTTCTGGTTTTACCAGTTATTTCTCAGAGTTCCATAACCCTGGATTTCCCATGGTATGAAATATATATATTTTAGCTTTGAAGATGCTTAATGACTCAAAGGTCTCCAGGATAGAACATTCATAACTCCCTGAGAGAAGAAAATCCTTCTTATCCTTTCTCCTGTAATATGGTTATGTTGCAGACTAAACTATCCTTAATCCCTGTCATTTGATCTATCCATTCTTGTACACATTACCAGAGCCCCTCAGCTCCTTAGAATTTATCCTAAAAATGTGGGCCAACTCAGGGACTGTCTCTTCTGTCCCCCACAATAAGTGATTCTACCATTAGGGAGCCTTCCCTGCATTTATTAATGGATTTCTATTTATCCATGCCCTGATCTGATTATTATTATTATATGTGGAATAAATCACAATGTTGTGACAGATTTAACAATCCTCTTGGTACACACGATTCCAGGTTATAACAACTTAATTTAATAAAATGTTTAAGAAACATGCCTAACCTGGAATCGTGTGTATCAAGAGGATTGTTGCAACTATAGTTGCACATACATAAAATACTATTACTCATTCCTTAAAAACAGAAAACTCATCAAAAATTTCAAATGTCTATGGACATTCTGAGAATATAATCTGTTTCAAAATATAACCTCTTTCAAATACTTTTCAGCATCTTCATACCAATGGTGCGAAAATCAACTTAAAGATCTGTTTTCATGAATTTCTTAAGACTTTTACACCTCCATTTTGGAAAAATAATTTATAGCACAAGAATACCCTTCTTGAACTTTGGCATGTTTTCTTTTCTTTCTGTGTCCTAATGATTCTGTGGCTTTTAAATCTTTTCTTTTGACTGGGACATTACCAACACCCATTGAAATAATGTTACAAATGTTACAAATATATTTGTCTCACGGTATCTGATACCTTCCTTCTCCTGCCTATCACGGAAACAGTGTGTGTTCTTAACATAGCAAACTGTACTTTATGTTCAGATCAGAATCAGAATCAAAATCAGAATCACACTTTATTTACCAAGTATGTTTTGCAACATATGAGGAATTTCATTAGCCAGGTGAGTCATACAATTAAAAGCAATAAATCACTAAAAAATACATTTTAACATGAAAATCCACCACAGTGACTCCTACACATTCCACGCTATGATGGAAGGTGAAATAAAGTCCGAGTCCTTCCTTTTGTTCTTCCTTGGTCAGGGGCCTTGAGCCCTCCGTTGACGGGATGATCTTGACTCCCGTAGCCGGCAGCGTTCGGGCCCTCTGCATCGAGGCGATCAGCTCCTGCATCAATGGGAACGTCAGCTCCCCTGCACCGGGCGATCGAAATTCGCGTCGGGGCTGGTCGAGCCTTCCGCAGCGTTGGAGCTCCCGACTAGCCTCTCCCGAGAATGCGAGCCCTTTATGGTAAGTCCACGGTGGTCCATGGCGAGGGAATTGAATGCAACATCTCCAAGTTTGCGGATGACACGAAGCTGGGGAGCAGCGTTCACTGTGAGGATGCTAGGAGGCTGCAAGGTGACTCGGATAGGTTGGGTGGGTGGGCAAATGCATGGCAGATGCAGTATAATGTAGATAAATGTGAGGTTATCCACTTTGGTGGCAAAAGCAGGAAAGTAGACTATAATCTGAATGGTGGCCAATTAGGAAAAGGGGAGATGCAACGAGACCTGGGTGTAGTGGTACACCAGTCATTGAAAGTAGGCATGCAGGTGCAGCAGGCTGTGAAGAAAGCGAATGGTATGTTAGCATTCATAACAAAAGGATTTGAGTATAGGAGCAGGGATGTTCTACTGCAGTTGTATAGGGTCTTGGTGAGACCACACCTGGAGTATTGCGTACAGTTTTGGTCTCCTAATCTGAGGAAAGACATTCTTGCCATAGAGGGAGTACAGAGGAGGTTCACCAGACTGATTCCTGGGATGTCAGGACTTTCATATGAAGAAAGACTGGATAGACACGGCTTGTACTCGCTAGAATTTAGAAGATTGAGGGGGGAATCTCATAGAAACCTACAAAATTCTTAAGGGGTTGGACAGGCTAGATGCAGGAAGATTGTTCCCGATGTTGGGGAACTCCAGAACAAGGGGTCACAGTTTAAGGATATCGGGGAAGTCTTTTAGGACCGAGATGAGAAAAACATTTTTCACACAGAGAGTGGTGAATCTCTGGAATTCTCTGCCACAGAAGGTAGTTGAGGCTATATTTAAGAGGGAGTTGGATGTGGCCCTTGTGGCTAAGGGGATCAGGGGGTATGAAGAGAAGGCAGGTATGGGATACTGAGTTGGATGATCAGCCATGATCATATTGAATGGCGGTGCAGGCTCGAAGGGCCGAATGGCCTACTCCTGCACCTATTTTCAATGTTTTTATGTTTCTATGATTCCAGGCAAGGGATTCGCTCCGATGTTAAGGCCGCGCCCCGCGGTGGGGCTCATGACAGTCCGAGGAGGCTTCCAGCTTCAGCGATGGTAGGTCGCAGAGCCCGTAAAATGTGATCCGAAAACCGATCACATCTCCGGCAAATTCTCCCCAGATTCCCAACTCTCTCCCCCAGATAAAACAAACCGAAGAATTTTAAAACAAACTTTTAACAAACTCTGTCTGAGGAATGCTGGACAGAAGCGCTGAAAAAAGTCCACTCCTCGTCATCATGTGCTAGATTGGGGCTCATACAATTTAAAGTTTTACACAGGGTTCATTTAAGCAAAGCCAGGCTTGCTAACATATATCCAGGGACGGACGCTGGCCGTGACAGGTGCTCGTTCTCCCCAGCCAATCTAGCTCATGCATTCTGGTCTTGCCCCAAACTTGTGAAGTCCTTGGGATGACAGTGAGACCTTGCCCGTTTGTAGCTGTATTTGGTGTAACAGATAAAACCTTGGGTTTAAATACAACCCAGTCTGTTATCATTACATTTACATCACTTTTGGCCCGTAGGAGAATCTTGCTGGTCTGGAAATCTACCACTCCTCCATCTGCCGCTGCTTGGCTGGAATACGTCATGTTATTTTTAAGGTTAGAAAAGATTAAATTCACATTGAGGGGGTCTGTGAAAAAGTTTTATTTGAAATGGAAACCCTTTTTATCATACTTTGAGTGTCTAAAGGAACTACCTATTGACTGAGGGCACTTGACATTAAGTGGGGATCTGCCTTTATTCTGTTTTGTTACTTTATTATTAAAAAGTGCATTTGATTTTGTGATATATTTGGATTGTGAAAAAATAAGCTGCCACGGGGTGTTTAGGGAGGGTGGGTTTAGGGTTATTTTGTTTATATTATTATTATTATTTATAAAAAACAAAATGGAGGAAAATGTAATGCCATACATCGGATGTACTGTGAATTTTTTTTTCCCACCAATAAAAAACCATTAATTAAAAAAATAAAATTAAATTAAAAAAAATAAAAAATAACGAAAAGAAAGAAAAAACAGACTGTCGGCAGGGCTGCCATCTCACCGGCGCCCCTGGTGGCCTTTTTCAGCCTATTCTTTGACAGTGCTGCCTGTTTTAGATATTCATAGTATTTCTTTATTGCAGTTTCTACTATCTAGTGGAACTCTGCAGTTCCACAGAACGGCATTAAGTTGTGATTGTTTTAAAGTGACAGTGATGCTATTCAACTAAAGACATAATGACACAAAAGCAAATAAAGCAAATCTTTGTCAAATTTTGCTTTTTTCCCCATTAAGGCTTTTGATTTTATATTTCAACGAGAAAATGCAAATATTATAACTTTTTTCTTCAAGATTGAAATTGCAGCAACTACACAAAGGAGCAAATGTTTGAAGTAGGTTCAGTGGCTGCTAGCCATGTCGTAGAGGTAGTTTGGGATTATTAATTAATTTTCAAGTGTAATCAGCTTTTTCATGAATGTGTTCAGTTCTTGTTGCTATTAATTATTCGACGTCTGGCCGATGAATGTCGTACATTTGCAGTACAATTGGTTCAGCTGAGATGCAACTGCTGCTTCCCACAGTTTACAAATAAATACAGGTCATTTACCAGAAACACAACCCAGTCTGGAGAAATAAGTGAGCAGGGAAATAATTAACCTTTATCTCCATTGAAAAGGAGATCTCCAGTGCATCAGTGTTGATTACAAAGGTTGTAGATCAGCTGTGGATGTGGGAAAGACTGGCATGGGAGGGGAAGGGGAAGAGAAGTGGGAGAGGTGAAGGAAATAGGCAGTCATGTAGGGAAACAGTGAGGCAAGGTTGTACTCTAACAAAAAAGAGGAAAAATACATTTGTTAGAAGTCTGGAAACAATAAAAACAAATTGTTTCCGATCAGATCCTGGGGAGATGTAGAACAATATTTTCCTTTGCAGATGCATAGAAAAAGCTTCCACAATTAGTTACATATTTAGACATATTATATTCATTAACATATTTATATTAGGCCATTTTTGATGTTTTTGAATAGGGTAGTCCAAACAACTCAAAGATTTCACTTTGAGATTTCACACACACGAAGCATATATGGCATTCCTTGAATAGAGAATCTTTCAGTAAAATTACTGCAGGCAAAGAAATTAACAGAATTGAAAGAACTAATCACATGGCCTCTGTATTGAACAGAAAACAACCCAATATAAATGAATTTATTGCAACAATCCAAAAAGGATTATTTTTATAATTAGTGAATAAAATTGTTCTGTTTTTGTTGACCATCCACATAGATTTCAATGAACTGTATTTTGAGTCAGAGTAATGTGCAAACTGGGTAAGAATTTCTATGCAACATTCTTTCATGGAACATTTCAAAGGCTTTTAGATAGGTACATTGATATGCAGGGAATGTTAGGATACGGATCATGTTCAGGCAGAGGAAAGTAATTTAACTTGCTTTCATGTTCAGCATAGACATTGTGTGCTGAAATGTTTTTGTGCTGTACTATCCTATAGAGTCATAGTCATACAATGTGGAGACCGATCATTCGGCCCAACTTACCCACACCGACCAAAATGTTCCATCTATGTATTGTGTTCTCTGCCCTTGTGAATACAGCAGCAATTCAGGTTTAATGCTGTATGCAAAAGAGAACACTTCCAACAATGCAGCATCCCTCAACACCAGGTCAATCGCAAACAGAAAACCGGGCAGCTGATGAAAATTTGAAATCTATACTAATACTAAATGTCTCAGCTTAACCACTTCCGGCCCACGCTGTAAATCATTGTTTGAAAAAACGCTTCCCTATATTGCTATAATCATTTCGCCATCTTACTCACCTTCCTCCTCTCCTTCAACCACCCCAAGTTTTTTCCCATCGGTGAAATAATAAGCAAGTTCTGAATGTTTAAAAAATCATGAGATCAGCAGATTGGTCTTCTCACCTGTCAGTCACCATGATAAAGGCCGGACGTGAGTCAATCATCCCGGAAGATCGTGAATGAGAGTTGAGTGCAGAACTGTGTGTCTGCACTTTGAGTTACTGAAATGTGTGTCTGCACCGTGAGTTATAGAACTGTGTGTCTCCGCCGTGCTGAGTAACTGAACTGTGAGTGATTGAATGTGAGTAATTGAGCTGTTAGTGACTGAATGTGAATCTACAAGCCGTGGCTCACTGTGGAAATCACACTAACTCCGGAAGCCCCTCTCACTCCCGCTCAGTGGAGAGGCCGCACTCAGCCACGTGTGTGCGTGTGTGTGTGTGTGTGTGTGTGTGTGTGTGTGTGTGTGTGTGTGTGTGTGTGTGTGTGTGTGTGTGTGTGTGAGTGTGTGTGAGTGTGTGTGAGTGTGTGTGTGTGTGTGATGGAGGGTATGTGTGTGTTTGAGGGAGATGGAGGGTGTGAGTGTGTGTGATGGAGGGTGTGAGTGTGTGTGTGAGATGGAGGGTGTGCGAGTGTGTTAGAGAGATGGATTGTGTGTGTGTGATGGAGGGTAGGTGTGAGTGTGTATGTGTGATGGAAGGTCTGTTTATGATGGAGGGTGTGTGTTTGTGTGTGATGGAGGGTGTGTGTGTGTGAGAGTGTGTGAGTGTGAGAGATGGAGGGTGTGTGAGAGACGGAGGGTGTGTGTGTGTGGGTGTGAGTGTGGGTGTGATGGAGGGTGTGTGTGGGTGTGAGTGTGGGTGTGATGGAGGTTGTGTGTGGGTGTGAATGTGTGTGTGATGGAGTGTGTGCCCAAAACAGGGGGGAGGTTCTGTGAGGGAAAGGGGAAAGGGGAGAGAGTCAAATTTGGACAATTTTCATCTTTTTCCTCTACAGATCACAGCAATGAAGGAGAAAAGTCTATACTGGATCTTACAGAGAGGGAGCCAATGAAGGGAGAACAATACTGCGGGGAGGTGAGCTGAGAACATACAGGAGGAAACTAGGAGAGGGAGAGGGGAGAGAAATCTTTCCTCTTTTTTTCCCTACCGATCTAAACAATGAATTGACATTCTATCCTGGATCTCACAGGGAGCCAATAAAGAGAGAAAAACAGTGGGGTGAGGTGAGTAGAGACACACACACACTTACAGTCCTCAACAGGGCTGAATCTCTGCAAGCAGGCAGGAAGAAGAGAAGAGGGAAAGGATAGAGAGAGGCAAGAGAGACAGCAGGGGAGAGAAATATCGAAATATCTATCTATATATATATAGTATATTATATTTATATTATCAAAAGATTGATTGACAGACAGACAGACAGACAGACAGACAGACAGACAGACAGACAGACAGACAGACAGACAGACAGAGATTCTGCCCAAAACAGGGGAGAAGCTCTGTGTGTGAGAGAGATAGAGAGAGAGAGAAAGGGAAAGAGAATCATTTTTTGAAAATGTTCCTCTTTTTTCCTACAGATCACAGCAATGAAGGAGGAAATGATCTTACCTTGATAATCAATCCTGGATCTCACAGGGAGCCAATGAAGGGAGAAAAATACTGCGGTGAGGTGAGTGAGTACATACAGGAGGAAACTACAACAGGGAAAGAGGAGAGAGACAATTTTTGAGTAAGACACTTTTCCCCTTTTTATTTTCGACAGATCTACACAATGAAGGAGGATAAAGGACCTTGATAGTGGGCTGGCAGTTCACTCACTCGCGGCTGGTGGGCTAGTGCCAGCCACGAGTGAGTGAACTGCCAGCCCACTATCAAGGTCCTTTATCCTTCTTCATTGTGAGTGAGTCAACTGCCAGCCCACCAGCCAAGAATGAGTCAAATGCCAACCCACCAGCCATGACTGAGTCAACTGCCAGTCCACCAGCCGTGAAAGAGTCAACTGCCAGCCCACCAGCCGTGAGTCAAATGCCAGCCCACCAGTCGTGAGTAAACTGCCAGCCCACTAGCCGTGACTGAGTCAACTGCCAGCCCACCAGTCGTGAATCAACTGCCAGCCCACTTGCCGTGAATCAACTGCCACCCCACTAGCCGTGGCTGAGTCAACTGCCAGCACACCAACCATGACTGAGTCAATTGCCAGCCCACCATCCCTGAGTGAGTAAACTGCCCGCCCACCAGTCGTGAGTCAACTGCCCGCCCACCAGCCGTGAGTCAACTGCCAGCTGTCCAGCCGTGAGTCAACAGCCAGCCCACCTGCTGTGAAGGACCTTGATAGTCAATCCTGGATCTCACAGGGAGCCAATGAAGGGAGAAAAATACTGTGGTGAGGTGAGTGAGTACATACAGGGGGAAACTACAAGAGGGAGAAGGGAGAGAGACAATTGTTGACATTTTTCCTCTTTTTATTTTTCTACAGATCTAAAGCAATGAAGGAGGATAAAGGACCTTGATAGTCTACCCTGGATCTCAGAGGAAGCCAATGAAGGTTAAAAACACTGGGGTGATGTGAGGTGATACACGCAAACACACACAGGCCTTAGTGGCTGAGCTGCCAGCCCACCAGCCCTGAGTGACTGAGATGCCAGTCCACCAGGCCTGAGTGTCTGAGCTGCCAGCCCACCAGGCCTGAGTGACTGAGCTGCTAGCCCACCAGGCCTGAGTGACTGAGCTGCCAGCCCACCAGGGCTGAGTGACTGAGCTGCCAGCCCACCAGGCCTGAGTGACTGAGCTGCCAGCCCACCAGGCCTTAGTGACTGAGCTGCTAGCCCACCAGGCCTGAGTGACTGAGCTGCCAGCCCACCAGGGCTGAGTGACTGAGCTGCCAGCCCACCAGGCTTGAGTGACTGAGTTGCCAGCCTGCCAGGCCTGGGTGACTAAGCTGCCAGCCCAGGAATTCATTTGGCCCACAATGTCCAGACTAGCCCTCTGGAAACCAGTCCCTTTGGCCCACAACACCCATACTAGCTCTCCAGAAAGCTCCCACACTGGCTACCAATATTGGAATTGGTGGAGAGGTGGAATATTGTGTTGGGGGACCAGCCTTCCCGTGTGAACATGGGACCCAACAGCTCCCACTTAGTCTCGTATAAATGTAAAATTCTGGGAAGATGAGACAAGATCATGAACTTCAGCCACTGAAGTCTACCTGATCCCTGACATTCTGTTCTCATTGCTGGACAATAGTTAACTCCTGATCTACAGATGCCCACAACGATTAAACATTGGCCAACATCGTGTTGGAATGGGCCACCTAAGGGCATTGGCCATTCATCAGTCTTCTTTGTACTCAATTACATTTTTCAATGGAAGTATTTGATGATAACAGACGCTGAAGAAAACAGGTCCCTTTGTGGGTGTGGTGGATTTATTTATCTCTCTAAAAAAGTAGAGAAAATGATGGAACTGATAGCCACTACATTCCCAGGACGTGACCTTTACTGTCAGTTTAAAAAAAATAAAACTGCAGAGATAATGGTTGCCCTGGTTATTATCAACCAATATTTCATATTGGTTGATAATAACCAATTTTATTGGATGTTATTGCCTTCCACAGGTTTTTTAAACTCGGGAGAGCTCTTGAATTAGCTCGTACAGTGGGACAGCCCCTTTAGTAGGTCATCAGAAGCATCCGTGGAGAAAGAAACTAAGTTTACCTTTCAACTCAATTACACTTTACCAGACCTGGAAAAGAACTCTCATCTGTTTAATTACGCGCGCGTGGTGAGGCGTGGTGGTGAAGGCAGTGACACGCTGTTGCGTGCGGCCCCCCATGATTTTGGGATTCACAAAATCTTCGCGCGCCACCTACGTGACGCGCAAATGACGCCCATGATTCCAGCATCTGCAGTTCCTTGTGTCTCCATTACACTAAAAATAGTACAATAAGAGAGCAAAGTAGAGCAGTGAGATAACCTGACCAGGTTAAAAAGTTACATGCAGTTATAGAGGAAGAGACACAAATATTCAGCACATATAAAGAAGCAAAGGCAAAAATGAGATTGGCAATGATGTTAAAAAATATGTTAAGTGGCAACCACAACATTATTTGATGAAGAATAGATTTTGTTTTCAATGTCATGGCTTATCCTTAAAATAAATGATGAAAATCAAATTATCAACAAATGTTGCAAATCTAAAATAAAACAGAAAATGCTGGCAACATTCAATTGGCTGGGCAGCATCTGTGGGGAAAAATGTGTCAATTTGGCAGGTTAAATATCCTTAGTCCGAGAGAAAACATATTTTCTCTCGTCGCCAACAATCTGTCTGTCCTTTCCTTCTTTGTGTCTGTTTTGTATGTGTTAAATGTTTGTTTTTTAGTGTTCTTTAGTTTATGTAGAGGGTGGGGGGTGGGGCGGGGGGGGAGTTGGGCAAAACTTTTTCTAATCTCTTACCTCGACGGAGATGCAATATTTTTCCGTATCGTACCTCAGTCCGCACTGCAGCCTAACATCAAGGAGTTGGCGGCCTTTGCTGGAGATCGACTGGGAACTCCATCGCGGGAGAATGCGAAACTTTAACATCACGGAACTCGCGATCCCCGTCGCAGGGTCGTCTATGGGGCACCAACTGTGGGAGCCTGCGGGACTTTAACGTTGGTCTCTATTCAGAGACCGACATCGGGGTATCCACGCTGCAGGATTTCGACCGCCCCAATGCGGGAGTTTAGATCGCCCCGACATGGAAGTTTTGATCACCCCGACGTGGGAGTTTCAATCGCTCCGACGCAGGGGCTTCGACCGCCTGCAGCGGGGGCTTCGAGCCCCCCGATTGAAGATGGTTCAACTGCCGCAACCACGGGAGAAAAAGAAGGAAGGAGATTGGATTTTATTGCCTTCCATCACAGTGAGGAACGTGAGGAATCCGCTGTGGTGGATGTTTATGTTATTTTTATGTAGTTGTGTGTCTTGTCTTTTTTTAAAAAGTATAGCTGTATGGTAATTCGAATTTCACTCTACCTTAATTGGTACATGTGACAATAAACTGCCCTTGAAACCTTGAAATGAAATGTAGAGAGGGTGAGGGATGGATAGACAAGACATAGGGAATTTCTGATGGTATGAGACCAGGATACTTGTGGTAGACAAAAATGCTGGAGAAACTCAGTGAGTGACGCAAAGGAAATAGGCAATATTTCCGGTCGAGACCCTTCTTCAGACTGATGTGGGGGTGGGGGGGGGCGGGAAGAAGAAAGGAAGAGCCGGAGACAGTGGGCTGTGGGAGAACTGGGAAGGGGAGGGGAAAGAAGGAAAAAGCAGGGATTACCTAAAATTGGAGAACCCAAGCAAAATATGAGTTACTGCTCCTCCAATTTGCGGTGGGCCTCACTCTGGCCTTGGAGGAGGCCCAGGACAGAAAGATCGGATTCAGAATGGGAGGGTGAGTTGAAGTGCTGAGCCACCAGGAGATCAGGTTGGTTATTGTGAACCGAGCGGAGATGTTGAGCGAAGCGATCGCTAAGGCAACGCTTGGTCTCACCGATGTAGAGCAGCTGACACCTACAGCAGCGGATGCAATAGATGAGGTTGGAGTTGGTGCAGGTGAACCTCTGCCGCACCTGGAAAGACTGCTTGGGTCCTCGGATGGAATCAAGGGGGGGGAGGTAAAGCGACAAGTGTAGCATTTCTTGCGGTTGCAAGGGAAAGTGCAAGGAGAGGGGATGGGTGGGAAGGGATGAATTGACCAGGGAGTTACAGAGGGAGCGGTCTCTGCGGAAAGCTGAAAGGGGAGGAGATGGGAAGATGTGGCCAGTGGTGGGATCACATTGGTGGTGGCGAAAATGTCGGAGGATTATTTGTTGTATGTGACGGCTGGTAGGGTGGAAGGTGAGGACAAGGGGGACTCTGCCCTTGTTACGTGTGGGGGGATGGGGAGTGAGAGCAGAGTTACGGGGTATAGAAGAGACACTGGTAAGAGCCTCATCTATAGTGGAAGAGGGGAACCCCAATTCCCTAAAGAATGGGGATATCTCCGATGCCCTGGTTTGGAACACCTCATCCTGGGTGTAGATGCGGCGTAGACAGAGGATATTTGTGGTGATCAGCCCTCTGTTGATAGGTTAACAAAGGTGGTTGCGGAGAGAGGGAAAGCAAATAAGGAACACATAAAAGCTGCGATATGCAGGTCAATCAGATCAGACAGTGTTTGCAGAGAAAGAGAGAGAGAAGGTGAATTTGTATTAGCAAATGTAGTTTACAGTAGAACTGACCATTTATGATGCACATTTATGATACAAATTACCTGAGATTATTGAATTCGATATTGAGTCTCAAAGGTTGCAATACGCCTCAAAACAGATGATCTGCTGAGTTATTTTGTTGCATTTATGGTAACCAACTGAGCAGATTTTCCTTTACAATGGTGTCTACAGTTCAAGAATGCTTCAATGATTGTAACATTCCTTGTGTCATTCTGAGATCTGATGTGAATGATTGATTAACCTATTGTTTATGCAACTTATGTTGCATGGAATTCAGTAAGTAAGCAGAATATATAGAATGCACGGGAATTTCAAAGTTCAGAAAAGTAGATTGCTCCTCCTTCATTGATTAGTAAAGCTAATTGGTGCATTGGTTGGAACACTCGATCAGAATTCTTACACACTCTCTCCCTCATTCCGCATATATATTTCAAATGGAGAAATATTGATGGGACTGATGAAATTCAGTTGCTTATGTTATACACCACATCCGCAGCCTAATTGGATTTTTCCAAGCAGAACATTTGACCTCAATGTTTGATCCTGGGCTGGATTGGTATAGCCAACCACGATGCATTAAATCAACATGATTCTCTGTACACCACTAATTTGTACAGTCTATCTGTTCAGTTTCCAGAGTTCAGGGGGAAATGACCTGTTTTGGATGCACAGGATGATTCTGCTTTTAATTAATGGTTTATTAATGGATAAAGATGACATTATAGCTGCTGATCGGTGGCATTCTCAAACTCAATTTCATCATTAGAGATATTGAATTTTGCTGGAAAAGATCAAAGGTTAATAATCACAGGTGCAGGCGCTGTTGATGTTAAGGGATGAAATTTGTGCATCTTTCTCAGTCCATTACTGCAATCCATGAATATTCACGATGAGTAATCTTATGGACTTCGACCGTTGTCACAGTAAGTGCATGGCATTTAGTAACAGAGCAATTTCAGCCTTATACTGAAAATAAAATTATCTAATTCAATCTGCACACAAGAAATGGCCTGCAACTAGCAGAGCTTGTAGTGATTACTTTAATGATGGTCTCACGTTGTAAAATCCATGCCACGATTAGTCAAAGACTGAGAAAAAAAGTTAGAAACGGGGAAGACAGGCTGAAAATCTTGTTAGGAGCCAAGGAATAAATGAACTCATCTCTTATTTGTTGTAATATGCAGTGAAATGATGTTGTCATTAGTAGGGCCACAGAACTAGCAGCATTTTAATATAGCATAAAAAAACATTACAAGGATGTCTGTAAAAAAATAATTACAGCGCACGTTACTGCAATGACATAATTTTCTTTGTCCAATAGGGTCTGAGTACAAGGGGAGGGGGAACACATTGGTAGGTATGCTGTTATTTGCATCTCCTGTATCTGCATAATGAGTCCCAAAAACCCAATGAGTGCAGCTGATGAAAAAGACAGGGTGGCATCTTTTTCCGTTTTAATGGGAATACTCAGAAAACTTCAAATATTTCTTGACATTTCTTATAGCAAAATAATCATGGCCTAGGTTGTAGTGTCCATTATGAAAATAAGAGACGAGCAAGTCAATTATACCTCAATGACTGAATAGCCAGGGGTCCTCATTAAAATGATCAGAAATGCTGCAGTGTTCTCTTTTGCTTTTCTGTATGTAGCCACTGATTAAGTTTTATAAGAATGACATGGCCTTTTGGAAAAAAAAAATAGAACGTGCCTCACTATCAAGTCAGCCAGCCAGAAATTCTTGACGCTTTCAAATGTGAGATGCACACTGCATCAAGAAAGGACACTGAATAGTGATAGGGTCATGGATTTCAAATGCATTTAAAAATAGTTGTGGTCACATTACCTCAGTCCAATCCGACTTCGACTTGGTCTTGGATTTTAGTTTGCAGCTGCCAAAATGGTGCAGATCCAGCTGTGTGGTGGCAATGTAGCCACTAATTTCAAACAATAAAATGTACCAAGCTGCGTGACAAGAACAATATTGGCACAATGATCATTCTTCATGTGATATGGTCAGACTTGCCATAATAAAAAAGAATAAATTTATCAACAATGCATGTTTGTTAAGGCTATGAAAGATGATTTCTGAACTGGTTCTGGCCATATTTAACTGCTGCATGGAGATGACAGGCTGATGTTTGGGCTCATGCGATATGACATTGGTTTAACAAAAACAAGAAATTTTAAAATCAACACAGAGAACATTATGACCTTTCTGACTGAAAACCTTACCACGTGTTTTAGTCATATTCGATTCCCATTTCCATTTGCCTCACAGCCAAGTCTGTCAGATGTGTTTGCAGCTCTTGATGATGTTGCCTAACCCATTGCATCACTGTTGTTTTCACAGGGCACATTATTTCAACTATCTGAAATACACAAACCGTCCATTTCAATGTAATGTTTCCCTCCGAACCCTCTTGGCATAGAATCATAGAGTCACAGAGTCATACAGCATGGAAATGAGGCCCTTTGGCCTAACTTGGCCACACCAACCAACATGTCCCATCTACACTGGTCCCACCCACCTGCTTTTGGCTCATAAAGCACCCTGGAAGAAGTGCTTCCATGTGCATTCATCCTTTCTATTCCCCTCATGTTTTTATACACCTCTATAAGATCACCCCTCAGCCTCCTGTACTCTGAGCAATAAAGTTCTAGTCTGCGCCACTGTCCCTGGCGGCATGGTGGTGCAGTGGAAGATCTGCTGCCTTACAGCATATGCAGCGCTGGAGACCCGGGTTCGACCCTGACTACGGGTGCTGCCTGCACGGAGTTTGTACGTTCTCCCCGTGACCTGCATGGGTTTTCGCCAAGATCTTTGGTTTCCTCCCACACTCCTAAGATGTAGGTTAATTGGCTAATTGACTGTTTCTCTAAACCTCTCCCTATAACTCAGACTCTCAGATCCTGACAACGTCCTCGTAACTCTTTGCTTCCCCTTTCCAAATTAATGAAACTTTGTTTTAGCAGAGTGACCTAAACTAAACACAATACTCCAAATATGACCTTGCCAATATCTTGTACTACTGTAACATCTCTATAATACTAAAACTCTTTGTCTTGTTTGTGGCTGTGTATGTGTCAATATCTGGTTAATTCCTATTTTCTTCCAAACGCTAGGCCACAGCCTGCCCATTATCACAAATTATACTCACAATTTACCCGTTGAGGTGATAAACATCTCCGCGTCACATTCCCACCTATATTTCTGAAGTTTTTAATCATTTAAAGTTTTCAAAACAGCCCAAAAACTCACTCTTTTTGGAATCCCCTCCCCCCCCCCCCCACCTCTCGAATGATGTCACAATGCACTCGCAAGGCAGGACGGGCCACTCCGGGTCGGTGGGGCACTCCAGCGTCGTGCAGCGGCTGCCGGCACCCGACGCACAACGTACGGTCGGGAGGGTGGTGCGGCTGGCCCTGGCTCGAGCCGTGCCTGGTGCTCGAGCTGGAGTGAGGGCCGAGCCCGGAGCTTGGGATGGTGCCATAATCGGGGCCGAAAAAGAAGCCGCTGCTGGAACCAAGGACGAGCCTAGGCCCGTGGTCAGGGACGAACCCGGAGATGAGGTGGCCGGGCTGATGGCTGGAGTCTACAGCCAGGGCCAGGCTGAATACAAGAACCAGGCTGAGTTCCAGGCATTGGCGTTGCTTTATGACCTGGGTTGGTCCTGGGGCAGGGAATGGGAGCGAGGGGAAGAGGAGAAGGGAAATAGGGTGCAGAGTGGGGTGATAGAGGGATGCAGGGGGGGGGGGGGTTGGTGTGGGGGAGGGAGATGGGGAGGGTTGGAGGAGGGAGATGCCCCCTCCCTCTCTAGGGGAGATTAAGTGAAATGAGCCATGTCTGCGCAGTGGGGGCTATGCGTGAGTGGTGTAATATTGCATTGGGGGAATGGCGTGCGTTGGGGGAATAGGTGAGTGGTGGAATTTTGCATTGGGGAGCAGACCCAATGGGTCTGCACTTGGTCTAGTAACATCCTAAATTCTATGCAAAATTCTCTGACTGATGATGGTCAGTGTTCCAAAAGCTTTCTTCACCACCCTATTTACCTGTGATGCCACTTTCCGAGATCTATGTATCTATACTCCTAAATTTGTTAGCTCTACAACACGCCCCAAGACTCCATTCACTCCATCCCTGGTTTGACATCCCAACATACAACATCTCACACTTATCTGAATTATATTACAGATGTCAGAGGTTATGGGGAAAAGGCAGAAGAATGGGGTTAAGAGGGGAAGATAGGTCAGCCATGATCAAATCGCGGAGTAGACGACGGGGCGAATGGCCTAGTTCTACTCCCATCACTATCACCTTATATTCCATGAACTATTCCTTGGCCTGACGCCCAGCTGGTCAAGATTTGAAAAACATATTTTTGCAAAAATATTGTATATTCATTAATAATTATGTGCACTTCAGTCTTTATGATGAACATGAACATAACTGAAGCCGCTGAAAACCAAGGCCGCCAGCTCTGAAACAATCTCTTGTGGAACTTCCGTAGCATTGTCCTTTGGCAGGAAATATTGACCTCTAAGGAGAACTTTTTCCCCAGTTCTGAGGAAGGGTCCAGGGACTAAAATATTAACTGCTTCTGTTTCCACAGGTGCTACCTGACCCATTGCGACGTTCCATTTTTTAAATATTTGATCGGTGAACATTAGGTGAATTTATCATGGGAAACAAGGACATGACAGAACAGTTAAACAAATACTTTGGTTCTGTCTTGACTAAGGAAGACACAAACAATCACTTGGAAATTCTAGGGGACTGAGGATCTACTGGGAGGGAGGAACTGAGAAATCCCCAGGGTCTGATGGTGTGCATCCCAGAGTACTCAAGGAGGTGGCTCTGGAAATCATGGAAGCATTGGTTAAGAAAGAACTGCAGATGCTGGAAAAATCGAAGGTAGACAAAAATGCTGGAGAAACTCAGCGGGTGAGGCAGCATCTATGTAGCGAAGGAATAGGTGACGTTTCGGGTCAAGACCTTTCTTCAGACTGATGTGGAGGTGGGGTGGGGGGGCAGGAAGAAGAAAGGAAGAGGCGGAGACAGCAGGCTGTGGGAGAGCTGGGAAGGGGAGTGGAAGAAGGGAGAAAGCAAGGACTACCTGAAATTGGAGAAGTCAATGTTCATACCGTTGGAGCGTAAACTGCCCAAGCGAAATATGAGGTGCTGCTCCTCCAATTTGCGGTGGGACTCACTCTGGCCATGGAGGAGGCCCAGGACAGAAAGGTCGGATTCGGAATGTGAGGGGGAGTTGAAGTGCTGGGCCACCGGGAGATTAGGTGCTTGGACCCCAGTTGTTTACAATGTATATTAACGATTTAGATGAGGGAATTAAATGTAACATCTCTAAGTTTGCGGATGACACAAAGCAGGGTGGCAGTGTGAGCTGCAAGGAGGATGCTATGAGGCTGCATGGTGACTTGGATAGGTTGGGTGGGTGGGCAGAAGCAAAGCAAATTCAGTATAATGTGGATAAATGTGAGGTTATCCACTTCGATAGCAAAAACAGGAAGGCAGATCATTATCTGAATAGTGTCAGATTAGGAGAGGGGAGGTGCAACAAGACCTGGGCGTGCTTGTATATCAGTCACTGGAAGTAAGCATGCAGGTACAGCAGGCAGTGAAGAAAGCTAATGGCATGTTGGCCTTCATTGCGAGAGGATCTGAGTTTAGGAGCAAGGAGGTCCTACTGCAGTTGTACAGGGCAGCTGGAGCATTATGTGCAAATTTGGTCTCCTAATTTGAGGAAGGACATCATTGCTATTGAGGGGGTGCACTGTAGGTTCACCAGGTTTATTCCCGGGATGGCAGGACTGACATAATAGGTCGACTGGACTTGTATTCACTGAAATATAGAAGGATGAGAGGGGATCTTATAGAAACATATAAAATTTCAAGCGGATTGGACAGGGTAGATGCAGGAAAAATGTGTCTGATGTTGAGGAAGTCCAGAAGCAGGGGTCACAGTTTAAGAATAAGGGGTAGGCCATTTAGGTATGAGATGAGGAAAAATGTTTTCACCTAGAGAGTTGTGAATCTGCGTAATTTTCTGCCACAGAAGGCAGTGGAAGCCAATTCACTGGATGTTTTCTAGAGAGGGTTAGATTTAGCTCTTATGGCTAAGAGAATCAAAGGATATGGAGAATAGCCAGAATGGCATACTGATTTTGGATGATCAGCCATGATCATATTGAATGGTTGTGCTGGCTCGAAGGGCCGAATGGCCTACTTCTGCACCCATTTTCTATGTTTCTATGTGCCATTTGATAACACTGTTGATATAATTTTATTTCTGTTTGCTAGTTATTAAGAGTTAACTGATGAGATAATATTTAATTGAATTGGATTGGTGCTCTTTTGAACAGAGCAAATCTTGGCAATTTTCTATATTGTCAAGTCTGGTCCAATGATAAACCATACATTTACTAATTCTACATAAATCCCAGCATTTTCTTCTCCCCACATTCTTATCACTCTACCATAGATTCTGTCACAGCTTGTTCTGTACACCCACCGCCCTTTGTGTGAAAAATCTACCCCTCAGATTCCTATTAAATCTCTTCACCTTCACCTTGAACATTGAGATATGAGAATTAAAAACAAAACACTCTTTAAAAGACATTTAGATAGGTACATGGATAGGAAATAGGAAAGGTTAGAGGGATATGGGCCAAACGCAGGCAGGTGGGACCAGTGTAAATGGGGCGCCTCGGTCAGGATGGGAAAGTTGGGCCGAATGGCCTGTTTCCATGCTGTATAACTCTATTACTATAACACCCAGAAGAAACCCATGTGATCACAGGGAAAACATTCAAACTCCACAAAGGCAGGGTTGGAAATCAGGATTGAATCCTGCTCTCCAGTGCTGTGAGGTAGTGACTCTACCAGCTCACCACTGTGTTGCCCAAAGATGTAAACAATACTGGAGATGCTCAGCTGGAGGCAGAGCTAGTTCTGCCACACAAATCTTTACCTTTACAGCTGGACCGTATGTTCTTTGTTCCATGTTCTATTTTGTTTCGGCGTTTCAAAATTCTGCTATTGTAATTATGTGCTATTGCGATATTAACACAATATTTAATATTCTCATTTCATAAGTTCATAAGGTCATAAGGAATAGGAGTAGAATTAGGCCATTCGGCCTATCAAGTCTACTCCACCATTCAATCAAGGCTGATCTATCTCTCCCTCCTAAACCCCATTCTCCTGCCTTCTCCTCACAACCCCTGACACCTGTACTAGTCAAGAATCTATCTATCTATCTCTGCCTTAAAATGATCCACTGACTTGGCCTGCACAGCCTTCTGTGGCAATGAATTCCACAGATTCACCACCCTCTAACTAAAGGAATTGCTCCTCATCTCCTTTCCAAAAGAACAAGTTATTTTAAAGCTCCTTTTGACAATTACCTGAGGCTTTCTGTCCTCTGCCAATGCAAATTTATTTTAACAAATTCCTTGAGCTCTTCAGTCCCATTATTTTAATCTGTAGAAACCAAGAACTGCAGATGCCGGTTAAACTAATGTACTAATGTACTTGAACAAAGGTAACTTTGAAGGTATGAGATGTGAATTGGCCAAGATAGACTGGCAGGTGATTCTTAAAGGGTTGACAGTGGATGTGCAATGGAAGGTATTTAAAGACTGCATGGATGAAGTACAAAAGTTGTTCATACCAGTTTGGCAAAAGAATAAATCGGGGAAGGTGGTGCATCCATGGATAACAAGGGAAATCAGGGATAGTATAAAAACAAAAGATGAGGCATACAAATTTGCCAGAAAAAGCAGCCTACCGGAGGACTGGGAGAAATTCAGAATCCAGCAGAGGAGGACAAAGGGCTTAATTAGGAAAGGGAAAATAGATTATGAAAGGAAACTGGCAGGGAACATAAAAACTGACTGCAAAAGTTTTTATAGATATGTAAAGAGAAAGAGACTAGTTAAAACAAATGTTGGTCCCTTGCAGTCAGAAACAGGTGAATTGATCATGGGGAACAAGGACATGGCAGACCAATTGAATAACTACTTTGGTTCTGTCTTCACTAAGGAAGACATAAATAATCTGCCGGAAATAGCAGTGGAACGGGGGTCAAATAAGATGGAGGAACTGAGTGAAATCCAGGTTAGCCGGGAGGTGGTGTTGGGTAAATTGAACGGATTGAAGGCCGATAAATCCCCAGGGCCAGATAGTCTGCATCCCAGAGTACTCAAGGAGGTAGCCACAGAAATAGTGGATGCATTAGTGATAATTTTTCAAAATTCCTTAGATTCTGGAGTAGTTCCTGAGGATTGGAGGGTAGCTAATGTAACCCCACTTTTTAAAAAAGGAGGGAGAGAGAAAGCGGGGAATTACAGACCAGTTAGTCTAACATCGGTAGTGGGGAAACTGCTAGAGTCAGTTATTAAAGATGGGATAGCAGCGCATTTGGAAAGTGGTGAAATCATTGGACAAAGTCAGCATGGATTTACGAAAGGTAAATCATGTCTGACAAATCTGATAGAATTTTTCGAGGATGTAACTAGTAGAGTGGATAAGGGAGAACCAGTGGATGTGTTATATCTAGACTTTCAGAAGGCTTTCGACAAGGTCCCGCATAAGAGATTAGCATACAAACTTAAAGCACACGGTATTGGGGGTTCAGTATTGATGTGGATAGAGAACTGGCTAGCAGACAGGAGGCAAAGGGTAGGAGTAAACGGGTCCTTTTCAGAATGGCAGGCAGTGACTAGTGGGGTGCCGCAAGGCTCAGTGCTGGGACCCCAGCTATTTACAATATATATTAATGATTTGGACGAGGGAATTCAATGCAACATCTCCAAATTTGCAGATGATACCAAGCTGGGGGGTATAGTTAGGTGTGAGGAGGATGCTTGGAGGCTGCAGGGTGATTTGGATAGGCTGAGTGAATGGGCAGATGCATGGCAGATGCAGTACAATGTGGATAAATGTGAGGTTATCCACTTTGGTGGCAAAAACATGAGGGTAGACTATTATCTGAATGGTGGCAGATTAGGTAAGGGGGAGATGCAACGAGACCTGGGTGTCATGGTACACCAGTCATTGAAAGTAGGCATGCAGGTGCAGCAGGCAGTGAAGAAAGCAAATGGTATGTTAGCATTCATAGCGAAAGGATTTGAGTATAGGAGCAGGGAGGTTCTACTGCAGTTGTACAGGGTTTTGGTGAGGCCACACCTGGAGTACTGCGTACAGTTTTGGTCTCCAAATCTGAGGAAAGACATCCTTGCCATAGAGGGGGTACAGAGAAGATTCACCAGACTGATTCCTGGGATGTCAGGACTTTCATATGAGGAAAGATTGGATAGACTCGGTTTGTACTCGATGGAATTTAGAAGATTGAGGGGGGATCTTATAGAAACCTACAAAATTCTTAAGGGGTTGGACAAGCTAGATGCTGGAAGATTGTTCCCGATGTTGGGGGAGTCCAGAACAAGGGGTCACAGTCTAAGGATAAGGGGGAATTCCTTTAGGACCGAAATGAGGAAAACATTCTTTACACAGAGAGTGGTGAGTCTCTGGAATTCTCTGCCACAGAAGGTAGTTGAGGCCAGTTCATTGGCTATATTTAAGAGGGCGTTAGATGTGGCACTTGTGGCTAAAGGGATCAGGGGGTATGGAGAGAAGGCAGGTACGGGATACTGAGTTGGATGATCAGCCATGATCACATTGAATGGCGGTGCAGGCTCGAAGGGCCGAATGGCCTACTCCTGCACCTATTTTCTATGTTTCTATGTTTCTAACCCCCCCCCCCCCCCTCACCCCCCCTCCTCTCTGAACACCCACCAATCCCCCCACCAGACTTCGCCTTGGCCTCCATCTACTCACCTGCCTTAGATAATAGACAATAGATGCAGGAGGAGGTCATTCGGCCCTTCGAGCCAGCACAGCCATTCAATGTGATCATGGCTGATCATCCACAATCAGTACCCGGTTCCTGCCTTCTCCCCATATTCCTTGACTCCTTCCTCTGACCCCAACCCCCACCCTTGCCGTGTGTTCACCGTCCCCTCTGACCTCACGCTTTCTGATACGGAACGGTCTGTCCTTAGGAAAGGCCTCATCTTTGTTCCCCTCCATCCCCACCTCAACGAGTTCTGGGTCTGCCATGATGTTGAGTTCTTCTTCCATTGCCTCCGTGGGATTTTCTATGGGAAGGAGTCCTCTCCGCCCTGTGATGACCTCTTCTCCCGTCTCCACTGGACCCCCTCCTCTTAGACTCCCCTGGTGGCCCTCCACCTTCTTTAAACTGTTTTCATTTCCAACTGCCGACAGGACATCAACCACCTTAACTTTTCCATTCCCGTTACTTACTCCAACCTCTACCCCCCTGAGCATACAGCACTCCACTCACTCTGCAGCAACCCCGACTTGATAATTAAACCCACCGACAAGGGAGGTGAAGTGGTAGTCTGGCGCGCTGACCTCCACCGGGCTGAGGCCAGGCGACAATTCTCAGACACCTCCTCCTACTTGTCCTTGGACCATGACCCCACAGACGAGCACCGACATCTACAGAAACTACATCTGTTGACCAACATCTACTACAAACCTACTGATTCATATGCTTCCTAGACTACACTTCTTCCCACCCTGCTTCCTGCAAAGAATCTATCCCCAACCTCCAATTTCTCCGTTGACACCGCATTTGCGCCCAGGATGAGGTTTCCTATAAGATATCATCAGAGATGTCTTCATTCTTTAGGAAACGGGGGTTCCCCTCTTCCATTATAGATGAGGCTCTCACTAGGGTCTCCTCGATATCCTGCAACTCCGCTCTTGCTCCTCCAACCTCCATTCACAACAAGGACAGTCCCCCTTGTTCTCACATTCCACCCCATTAGCCGTCACATGCAGCATATAATCTTCCAACACTTCTTCCACCTCCAAAAGGATCCCACTACTGGCCACATCATCCCATCTCCACCCCTTGCTGCTTTCGACAGAGACCGTTCCCTCCACAACTCCCTGGTCAACTTATCCCTTCACACCCAAACTACCCCCTCCCCAGGTAATTTCCCCTGCAACCGCAGAAGATGCAACACCTGTCCCTTTGCCTCCCCCCTTGACTATCCAAGGCCCCGACAGTTTTTTCAGATGAGACAGAGGTTCACTTGCACCTCCTCCAACCTCATCTACTGTATCCGCTGTTCCAGGTGTCAACTTCAGTACATCGGCGAGACCAGTGGCAGCCTTGGCGGTCGTTTCGCTGAACACCTCCGCTCAGTTCGCCTTAACTTACCTGATCTCCCGGTTGCTCAGCACTTTAACTCCCCCTCTCATTCTCAATCTGACCTTTCTGTCCTGGTCCTCCTCCATTGTCAGAGTGAGGCCCAGCACAAATTGGAGGAACAGCACCTCATATTTTGCTTGGGTAGCTTACACCCCAGTGGTTTGAACATTGACTTTTCTAACTTCAAACAGACCTTGTTTCCTTCTCTCTCCAACCCCTCCCCCTTCACAATTCTTCCACCAGTCTTTCTGTCTCCGACTACATGCTATTTCTGTCCCGCCCACTCCCTTGACATCAGTCTAAAGAAGGGTCTCGACCTGAAATAACACCCATTCCTTCTCTCCAGAGATGCTGCCTGGCCCGCTCAGTTACTCCAGCATTTTGTGATTTCACTGGAATAACTCAGCAGGTCTGGCAGCATCCCTGGAAAAAAAGAATAGGTGGCGTTTCAGTTTGGGACCCTTCTTCAGACCCTTCTTCTTCTTCTGAACTCGAAATGTCACCTATCCTTTTTTTCCAGGATGCTCCCTGACCCGCTGATTTATTCAAGCACTTTGTGTTTATTATTTCAATCTGCTCTGCTCTAAAGAGAACAAGTTCATCTTCGAGTCTCTTCACATAAATGAAATCCTGCTTCCTACAAAGGTACAAAGATACAAAGATACAAAGGACATTTATTGTCACATACATCATTTGGTGCAATGAAAGTTGACTTGCCGTGCAGCACACAGATAAAGATAAGACACAACATTAAAGAATTTAACAATAAACATAAAACATCCCCCCACAATGGTTCCCGTTATGAGGGAAGGCACAAAGTCCAGTCCCATCCCCATGTCCACCCATAGTCGGGCCTATTGAGGCCTCTGCAGTCGCCGCTACGGGGGCTGATGTTCCTGGCCCTTCTTTGCTGGGTGATGATACTCCGGCGTCGGGAGAATCCTCTCAGCGGCTTGGGAAACCTGGAACGGCCGCTTCCTTATTGGAGACCGCGGCTTCCGAAGCCGACAGGCCGTGCTGTATGGAGTTCAACCACTGGCGATCTTGGCGAGAGATCCCAGGCTCCCGATGTTAAAGTTCAGCGCAGCCGCCCGCAGCTGACCGCTCCACAGTCCCGCAGCTCCGCGATGTTCATCGGCGGTCTTCAGCTCACCGGAGTTCCAGCGCGGCGGCCTGGGCAAGGCATTGCCCACTCCGCTCCATGATAGTGCTCCAGCACTGCGCCGCCGCCAAAGCCGAGGTTCTGGGCGGTCCCCTCAGGAAACACTGCTCCAGGCCCGCTGGTCGGCCGCTAGGACAGGTCGAAGGTGCAGCCCAGAGAAAAGCCGCCTCTCCGACCAGGTAGGGACCCTGAAAAACAGTTTCACCCCCCCCCCCCCCCCCACACACACACACATAAAAAGGCTAGAACTCCAAAAACAAAAACTCAACTACCTAAAAATAAAAATAAAGGATGAAAAAACGGACTGCTGCAGGCTGGGCAGCCATACCCATACAGGACGGCGCCCCCCTAGTTCCTGGGTAACACTTTAGCAAATCTCCTCTTGCACCCAGTTCATGGGTATCCGGAGCCCATCACAATAGTCCTGGTAAGCCCTTGCCACTGAGTATTCAATGAGCAGCATGTTAAGCAGCCACAAAATACAAGACCTGACTACAAATGTACCAGTCAGGTTCAAAACAACAATCTGTATAGAAATATTTGACCCTTTAATCCAATGCAAAATGCAATATCAGGTAAGTGTAGGAAGGAACCAAAGATAGACACACAATGCTGGAGTAACTCAGCAGGATTTCCAAAGATGCTGCCTGTCCCACTGAGTTACTCCAGCCTTTTGTGTCTATACTAGGTAGGTGTAATGATTTGTGTCTGAAGAGGTTTCCCTACCCGACACATCACCTGTCCATGTTTTCCAGGGATGCTGCCTGACCTGCTAAGTTATTCCAGCACTTTACTCATTAAATATAATTATTGATTATAATTATGGGTTATATTAATTAATTAATATGACAAGAACATATCCAAGAGTTCACATTTTTGTTCATTTGAGTTGTGAGATTCAAGCACCCCAAAACAGGAGCAAATAGTTGCTGAGGATCTGAACTTTTGCAAGCTCTATTTTGTCTTTTCTTCTTTTGGACTGCTATCATTTTCAGTTAGCTCATTGTCTTCTGATTCAGTTGCCATGAAGGATCCACCCTCCATTATGTCATAAAGTCATTGCATGGAAATAGGCCTTTCTGCCCAGGATGTCCCATCTACTCTTGTCCCACCTGCCCATGTTTGGCCCATATCCCTCTAAACTATTTCTATCCATGTACCTGTCCAAATGATTTTTGAATGTTGTTATAGTATCTGCTTCAACTATCTCCTCTGGAAGCTTTTTCCAGAAATCCATCACCTCAGCGTGGAAGAAGTTGCCTCTCAGGTTCCTATTAAATCTTTCCCCTCTCACCTTAAACCTTTGTCCTCCAGTTCTTGATTTCCCATAATCAGGGTAAAGGACAGTGCGTTATTCCAATCAAATTCCCTCATTTATACAACTCTATAAGATCACCCCCAGCCTGCTGTGCTCCAAGGAATAAAGTAGTAGCCTTCCTAGCATCTCCCTATAGCTCAGGGCCTCAAATCCTGGCAACATCCTTGTAAATCTTCTCTGCACTTTTTCCAGCTTAGCACCATCCTTCCTATAACAGGGTGACCAAAGCTGAAGACAATATTCCTAATGTGGTCTCACCAACTCCAAATGCAGCCATACGCCAACATAGGATCTAAACATCTATACTCAACACCATAACTGATGAAGGCCAATGTACCAAATGCCTTCTTTACCAATGTGTCTACCTGTGATGCCACTTTCAAGGAACTATGTCCCTTCACTCCTAGGTCTCTCTGCTATACTCCCCAGGGCTCAGCCATTCACTGTGAAGGTCCTGCCCTGGATTGACTTCCTAAAATTTAACTCCTCAAACTTACTTACATTAAACTCCATTAATCATTCCTCAGTTCACTCGCCCAATTAATCAAGATCTTGCTGTTAATGTTGATAACCATCTTCCCTATCTATGATACCACCCACTTTAGTATCATCTGCAAACTTACCAAAGTTCCAGATTGCATTACATTGATAAAATGACCTTTACATTTGTTTTGTGATGTTAGTATTATTTGGCAGATATCCAGATTTTGGAGTTGGTATCTCAGATTTCAGATGTTAATTTTCATTTCTGTGATAAAAAAATAGAACATTTTAATTTTAATTATATGTTCTCTTCCATGATTGTTGGAGGAGACAGATGGTGACAGGAGGAATGTTGTATCTGCTCACAGTAAGTTTGAAGAAACATATCAATATGATGGTTTCATAATGAAAATTAGATTACTTGATTTATGATTGTATTGCACGAATGAATTCCCTGTAAGTGACTGGACCGAGCATGCTTCAATGGTTTCTTTATTGTCACGTGTGCCAAATACACTGAGATATTTTTTTACATACAGCTCAGCAAGACTATCCCCATAAATAAGCACAATCCCCCAGTTAGTACAGGGTGTTACAGCCTTCTGAGTCCATATGCAAGAGGCACTATTTTGGAGTCAGTTTACATTCCCAGCTGCAGCTGGGCACCAAGGCCCATTGCAGCCGTCGCCTCCACCCGCTTGTCCCGTGAACCGATGTCCCTCTTCTTGCTGCTATCATCGGGCATGAGGTACAGAAGCCTGAAGTCATGCACCACCAGGTTCAGGAACAGTTACTTTCAACAACCGTCAGGTTCATTAATCCACCTGCACAATAGCTAATATTACCTCAGCATAGAACCACCACAGACTACTTCTTGCATGACCATGGATCCATTTTCTAATTGTATTTTTGCACTAACATCTTGTCTTTAGCAGTCCTTTCCATCATCTTGTATGATTTATGAGTCATTTTGTTTAATTTTTTTTTTGCGTGTTGCCTGAATCTATGTGCCTGTGATGCTGCTGCAAGCAAGATTTTCATTGTATCTGTAACTAATTGTCCCTGACAATAAACTCAACCTGTCTTGACTTGGCTTGGCACTTGGGTTGAAAACTGTGATTAGATATAAAGACGAGTGCAACTTTAATTAAAGTTACAATTGGAGCGGCAAGGTGACACAGCGGTAGAGTTGCTGCCTTACAGCACCAGCGACCCGGGTTCGATGCTGACTGCGGGTTTTGTCTGTACAGAGTTTGTACGTTCTCCCTGTGACCTCATGTGTTTTCTCCGATAACTTTGGTTTCTTCCCACACTCCAAAGATGTACAGGTTTGTAGGTTAATTGGCTTGGTATAAAAAATGTAAAACTTGTCCCCATTGTAGGATAGCATTAGTGTGTGGGGATTGCAGGTCGGTGTAGCCTCAGTGGGCCAAAGGGCCTGTTTCCACGCTGTATCTCTAAGTTAAACAAAACTAAAAACAATTTTGATTAAGCAATGTTATTTCATTTCGAGCACTTCTGTTCAATTTCGCAATCCACTGGCATTTAGTTGAGGTGGTAAATGGATAAATAATTTCAGGGTGACATTCGGTGTGATGGTGAAAACGAAATCTTCAAATGAACCAATGAAGAGAAATAGATTTGACAAAATTGCTGCAAGATTGCACTTACAATGGTGTAAAGGATCCTACTTCTAGAAATAAGGAACTGAAGATGCTGGTTTACAAAGAAAGGATGCAAAGTGCTTGAGTAACTCAGGGGGTCAGGTAACATCACTGGAGAACATGGATAGGTGACATTTCTGGTCGGGACCCCTTTTCAAAACTACTTGATCAGTTTCTTACCGAGTATTGTTACTGTTATAGGGCTATTAATGAACCACAATTGAATTTAAGTTTAATCCAAATTGGTTTAGTTTAGAGATACGGTGTGGAAACAGGCCCTTCGGCCCACCGAGTCCACGCCGACCACTAGTTCTATCCAATACAATAAGGACAATCAATTTACAGAGGGTCAATTTACCTGTGTCTTTGGGATGTGGCAGGAAACCAGAGCACCTAGAGGAAACGCACATTGTCATAGTGAGAACGTACAAATTCTGTATAGACAGCACCCGTAGTCAGGATCGAACCTGGGTCGCTAGCGCCGTAAGGCAGTAAATCTACCACTGAGCCTCTGGTCTATATACACCTCTAAACCATTCCTACCACTGCAATCATATGGTATTCAATAGTAGTGATGATTGGGAACAAGAATATATATTGCAGATTTTAGAAAACACTATTCTCATGGTTTAGTGTGTGCAGTTTTAGGACTCTAGAGTCAGTACTGAGACCTATTGCCAAATAATTCCAACACTACGGAATGTAGAAGTGATCAGATCTTTGCAGGAGTAGGGAGGAAATACAACTCGAGAGGAGCCAGAACCAAAGAGTTATTACAGAATGAAAGAGTGACAGGGTTTAAGGGTGTTTTCCAGGAAAAAATTAAATCTGTAACGGAGGTATGCCATTTGCAATAATTAGAAAAATATTTTGGAAATGGCAGTTACTGAAGAACCTCAACTAATAATCTTCTGCTTCCAGTGCCTGGTTCAGACAAGTGCTCCTATCTGTATCAGTGTGTTTGATGGGCCTGTTCCATTTAGGAGACTTTTTAGGCGACTGCAGGAGACTCTGCGGTCACCATATGATCGCCACATGTTCGCGGGTAGTTGCTGTGTAGTCACCTTCATGGTCGTGAGGAGTTCCCGCATTCTGGGAACTAGTCACGTCCTCATTATGGTTGCAACAATTTTTTCAACATGTTGAAAAATTAGCGGCGACCAGAATGAAGCCGCCATGAAAAGTAGCGAGAATTCACGTGCCGTAGGTGGGTCGCCAGGAGATCCTAGTGGGTTTGCAGGAGGTTGAAGGTTCTCATAGGTTCTTGTAGGTTGTAGCCGGTGCTGAGTGGTGAATTGACTCATTGGGGAAAAAAAATGTAAGCAGTAGTTATCAGAACGAAGGATAACCGACCGGCAATGTTAATGTCCGCTGAGCTTCACAGCCGTGTATCTCTGGCTTTTTAAATGTTGTCTCCACTTCTTCTCCCCCCTCTCCCCCCTCTCCCCCCTATTTTAAACGGCTTACCGCACACTATGCTTAGCTGTCTTAATTATAACGCCAACCTTCCTGTTCACCGCGGTGGGTGTCTGTATCACCTTGGCTTTGCACCGTGTGAATTTCACTCAGACAGCGCTCCCCCCGCTTGCCCTGTCCCCTGCATAACGGGCTGGTGAAGGAAGCGATGCGTTTGTGTGTTCCACTCTGACAGTCGCCGTTCCAGTTGCAGGTTTTTCAGGCGACTGCCAGCAACTTGACAGTAGCCAGCAGTCGCCTGAAAAATCACCTAAGTGGGACAGGCCCATTACACTTCTTTCATTCAGTCTCACAGTGGCTCACAGAAGCAGCAGCAGCAGCAGCAGGAGGAGTTGCAGTTGTAGGGGCAATAGCAGGAAGAGCATGAATCTCTACAGTGTAAATGGCTTGATTGTAATCATGTATTGTCTTTCTGCTGACTGGATAGCATGCACCTAAAGCTTTTCATTGTACTTTGGTCACATTAAAATAAACTGAACTGAAATTAGGAGTGAGAAAATTTACAGCTTATAGATTCATACAGCTCAGAACTAGGCCCTTAGTCCAAACTCGTCCTTGATGACCACGATGCCCCATAAAATCTAGCCCATTTATCCACATTTAGTCCACATCCCTTTAAACCTTTCCTATCCATGTACCTGTCCAAATGTATTTTAAATGTTGTTATAATACCTGCCTTAACCAGTTTTTCTGGCAGCTCATTCCATATATCCACGGCCCTTTGTGTGAAAAAGGTGCCCCTCAGTTTCCAATTAAATCTTGCCCCTCTCACTTTAAACCTATGCTCTCTAGTTCTCAATTCCTCCCCCCAGGAAAAGAAAGATTCTGTGCAATCACTCCATCTATTCCCCTCATGATTTTGTACACCTCCATAAGATCTCTCCTGAGTTCCCTCTGCTCCAAAGAATAAAATCCTAGCCTTCCCAGCATTTTTCTATGATTCAAACTGTCAAGTCCTGACAACATTCTCATATTCCACACTCTTTCTAGGATAACGTCATCTTTCCTTTTACAGGGTAACCAAAAGTGAACACAATACTTCCAGCGTGGCCTCACCAATGACTTGTATAACTGTAACTTAATGTCGCAACTTCTATACTCTGCCCTGACTGATGAAGGCCAGTGTGTCAAAAGCCTTCTTAACCACCTGTCTGCCAATGATGCAGGAGACCAAAACAATGGGTTCAGAAAGAATTTACGAGTGTGAGGGATAAGATGATTAAACCACAATCATTGTGAGGGGCCGAGTGGTTGTAACCACCGACCTTGTGATGGGCCGAATAGTTGGAATCACCAACCTTGTGATTCGAACAAACTGTTACTGTCCTTCAGAGCTGTTGATAACATTGTAGAATAACAAGATGAGGTAAGGAATGTAGCTGACAACACAGAAGCTAGTTTTTAGGTCAAAGGCAATTAAGTAGGTTAGGGTAAAAGCAACTGAGCATGCTTAATGAAATAAATGAATATTAACTTTATGCCCCTCATGCCAAAGAACCTAATTTAAATGTACATGCTATGTATGATGTGGGGGGTACTGGTGGACGTACCTATAGACTGTGCACCTCAGTGCGCTGATTGGGAAGAGCCAGAAGGGGAGGTTAAGCCAGCAGAATTGTGTGTATAAAGGGGCTTTACTTTCCTGACTTTGGTGTGTCTCAACTTGGAGAGGCACCCGATTCTACACTCGCAAATAAAGCATTTCTTGGTTCCACGATTTAGTCTCTGAGTAGTGATTGTGAGCACAAACTATGTCTCACAAGCTGGGGGCTCGTCCGGGATCGCCACTTCGGCCGCTTGGCGGAGGCATGGAAGGAAGGGAAAGTGCACCCTGCTGATTTCAGCAGTCTCTGATCTCCTTGCTTGCCATCAGTGGTTTGAGCGAGTGATATCCGGGCAAGAGACTCGGGAAACAAGAGGAAGTGTCGGGAAAAAAGGGATGGTCGAGCGATTCTTGTGCACAGGACCCGGGTAAGAAAACTGACTATTAAGTATTGCCCGGGCGACCGGGGGTCTGTCGGACGTGAATAGTCCGATAAGACAATGGAACACCGGAACGGGAAAAGTAAGAGTCCGGGGGGAAAAGAAAAAGGCTCAATGGTGAAGAGCTGCACATTCCGCCTGATAGTCCGTTGGGGCGAATGTGGCAATCTTGGGGAGAAGGAAGCCCCGGGGGTAAAGATAAGGAGACTATGATTAAGTTCTGTACTTTGATTAACCAAAGGAACCAATAAGGGGGAGTTCAGTCTGGTGGCCACAGCTGGGCTCCGATGAGGATTGAGCACTTTGGATGCTGTACAGAATATTCAGAGTATCACTCAAACATTGCAAAAATCTAAGGAAAATCACAGTGCCAAATGTTTTGAGTACGAAAAGTTAAAAAAGGAAGGAGCAACACAGAAAGAAATAGAAAACACAACTGTCAAATCTAAAAAAAAGCTACAGAAACCTATAAATTATATGTGGAAAAACAGATTTTCAACAAAAATTGACAGAAACCTCAAAGAAATTTCAGGAAATAGAAGAAACTCATATACAGATTGGTCAGGTACATGAGGAGTTAGTGCAAAATATTATAGAATAGCAGAAGGTAGAGTAGCAATAAGAATTATATAAATGTTACTTTTGAAACTTTAATCTGTGTAGGAAATTGCATAATTTCATTGAAGTAAGAATGGAACAAATATGATTTGTGTGTAAAAACCGGTTTTGAATGAATGAGGAAGTTCATATATGTGATAAGTTTGTTTGTTGTAGGCCACATGCTGTAAGGGTAGGTGTGTGTGGTCCTTTAAGAAATTGTAAGCAATGGGGGAGGTTATGAGCAGCTGTAAGGTAACAAACAACACTTTGTATCATCGCAACTTTGAAGGGGAAAGTTGGAAAATGTAGGTTGCTTGGTTTTGCTCATCAGAAACATCAGCAAAAATGCTGTGATCAATGCAATAAACAATGGCACGCTGTTTGACACAGTCAGGCAGAGGGTATGGCAGGCCCTCAGACAATAATCCAGCAGCCTATCTGGAGAACAAGCTGAAAAGGTGGAGACTGGAAACTGAAGAAGAAATAGAAGGCAACCAGTTAATGAACACTATATTCTGAACCACTGTGGTGGATGTCATTCCTCCTATAGTCAAGTCTAGATTGGAGGAGGTGGTGGGATTGTCATCTATTTCCCACCCCTGATTCAGTGATCATTTGGTCAATGAGGTTGAGAAATATCGCAAAGTTAGGAGAAAGACTTGCAGACCAGCAGGAAGAGGTGCAGAGAAAAATGATGCAAATGTAACTTGAAGAGCTCAAAAAGAAAGAGCGTGAAAAAGGAAAGACAATGTTGTCAGTAACAACAGACCTTGTTGAAAAATCTTAAATAAGTGATGCACCGACACACAGTGAGTCCTATGACAGAGCCAAACAGGTGCCAGAGAATTCCATGCCAATAATAAATATATTTGGGAGAGTGTTTCCTCAAATGCCCTATCAGGAGTGAAATAAATCTGGATATAAGCCCAGACAGGACTGGGGTCCCTAAGGGAGGGAGGGATCTCAGGGAAGAGGTCAAGAAAGGCTAGTAAGGAGACAGGTAATGGATAAGATGTGTTGGGGATGTGAACAGGTATGGTAATCAGGAAATAATAATAATAATTAAGATAATGGTGAACATAGCTATGTTAAGAACATAAAGAAGAGGTATTAAATACACCTAGGCTAGGATGCAGCAGGGTTTTAAATACTAGCCCCATGTTTTAAATCAGATGTTAAAGGCAGATTTGGAAGGTGTTGATATAGTATGTGGATGATTTGTTGGTTTGTTCCACAAGTGAGAAGCAATGTGAGCGAGACATTGTAATTATCTTAGAAAAGATGGCACAGGAGGTCATAAAGTATCAAGGAATAAGTTGTTGTTTTGTCAGCAGCAGGTAGAATATTTTGGATGAGTAATATCTAAATAAGTAAAAGCTATAGAGCAGGATCAAATTGAAGTGATAATTGAAGTTCCCAAACCTCCGACAGTAGGACAGATGATGATGATCTTGGGAATGGCAGGATATAGTTCAGACTAGATTGGAAAGTATGTTGAAATTGTGATGCCATTAAGGAAAATAATGAAGGAAGAAGGACACACAAGTCTGAGAAATGTTTTACAGTCAGAGCCTTTGAATGAAGGGGACAAAAAGGTTTTGCTTGTGGATGTTTCTTGTTAAAGGGATCATAATAGCAAGTATGCAGGGTTTGAAGTGGTGCATCAGGATGAATTAGACTTTAAGGTAATCAAATTGGACGCTTGCCTGCAATCTTGCTTAGCTCAGTTGGCAGAAATTAAGGCTTTAAGAGCAGCATATATACATGGAGTCTGGCACATGTTTGGAGCAGTAGGGAAACAGAAAGGCTTTGAGAAAAGCAACGGAGACCCCATGCAAAGTTAGCAATATCCCCCTATGAAATGTTGTTTGGGTTACCTTAGTTGGGAAAGATAGAAGGAATACCCACCATAGAGGGCAGCGTTAACTTTTAGTAAGAAATAAGTGTATGACTAACAGTATGAACGGAGCAGTCGTGGTATTGCTTACTCTGCATGTAGTCATTGTAAAAAGTGTTAATAACTGTGATAAATGCTACCATCCTATCAGATATGGAGGGCGAACAACCAGATCATTTACCTATCATTCCCATGTAAGTGATGATTGCTAAGACCTAAGGACTAGAGCTGTTTGTCAGGATGGGGGGAGTTATGTAGTAGAAAATAAGGGACATGTAGGATGTTTTGGGCACATTACCTGCCCAAAAGGGGAGAAATGGGTCTGCATGACTAAGAGAGGACAGTTAGGCATCCCTTCCCGAGCCAGGGAGGAAACATTAGACAAAATTAAGGAGGTAGTGATAGGGAGGTTAGCAGAAGCAGTAGTCAACAAACCTCCCCCACCTTCCCAACTGCACCAGACTATGTATGATGAAAGAAAGCAGCAGATTGAGATCCAGGAAGTAGGGAGAAACCTGTTTGTGGACTTGGCCCTCCGGATAGCCAGAACCCTGAACGTGACTAACTTTTGGGTTTGTGGAGGACCACTGATGAGCTCACGCTGGCCATGGTGAGGATCCATCATTGAGGTATGGGACCTGATAAAGTGGAATTTGACGGTGGGAAGAGATCGAAGTCCCCAGGAATGGGTCCTGACACACACCCCGGTTGGAACTGCGTGTATCGCCAGGCCCTGGGCAAAGGATGCCATCCTAGTAGGCAGCTGCCCCTGCCAGTGCATCATCACCCAGTGGCCAAATCAATCCTGAGTGTGGTGGCCAGAGGAACCTCAATGGTATCCCACTGTAAAGGATGAAGGAAACTGTACTATCTGGATGAAGACTGATGGAAGCGAATCGACTGGATTATGGAATTGCACTAGGAACAACCCTTACCAGGGAATCCCAGTGTTGCAGGACATATGGAACAATGTTACCTCTAGTGGACCGGCCCCTGAGGGTCTGCTATGGATATGCAGACACAAGGCATACTCGGTATTGCCAGAAAAATGGAGTGGGACGTATTTAATTGGACTGGTGCCACCAGGGTTTTTTCTGTTGACCACTGAGGAGGGGTGGTCGCTAGGAACACCCATCTTTGATGATCGACACCGAACGAAGAGAAGAATGGACATCGGAAAATGGGAAAATGATGAGTGGCCACCTGCAAGAATCATCTCATATTATGGACCAGCCACTTGGACACAGGATGGATTTTGGGGCTACCGGACCCCAGTGTACATGTTAAATCGGATCATAAGACTCCAGGCAGTGCTGGAAGTAATTACTAACCAGACTGCATCTGCACTAGAGATGTTGGCGAAGCAGCAGACACAGATGAGAACAGCGATATACCAAAACCGTTTGGCCTTAGACTACTTAATAGCTGAAGAGGGAGGAGTATTTGGAAAATTCACCCTCTCTAATTGCTGCCTAAACATAGATGACAACGGGCAAGCAGTAATGGATATATCAGAAGGAATCAGAAAATTAGCACACGTCGCGGTACAGAGATGGAACACAATTACAGGAGCAGGATGGTTTGATTACATCTTGGGAGGAGCCTGGTGGAAAGCGGTGGAACTGGTGATTTTATGGGCATTAGCTGCATTGATCTTTATCCCCTGTGGTATACCATGTCTCAGGGTTCTTATAACTAGAAGTATTAGCCAAATGCAGGCAGTTGTAGTCCCCATGGGGGAGAAAGGGGAAGTCCAGAAGATAATGATAATGAGGCCGAGAGAGGACCCAGAGGAAAGAGAGATAAAAAGAATGTTATTAGCTTTGGAACAGCAGGAAGTCTAGGAATGGGGTTTAATACAGGATGCGTAGCAAAAGAAAAAGGGAGGATTGTGAGGGATAAGATGATTAAACCACCATCATTGTGAGGGGCCAAGTGGTTGGAATCACCAACCTTGTGATTCGAACAAACTGTTACTGTCCTTCAGAGCTGTTGCTAACATTGTAGAATAACAAGATGAGGTAAGGAATGTAGCTGACAACACAGAAGCTAGTCTTTAGGTCAAAGGCAATTAAGTAGGTTAGGGCAAAAGCGACTGAGCATGCTTAATGAAATAAATGAATTTTAACTTTACGCCCCTCATGACAAAGAACCTAATTTAATGTACATGCTATGTATGATGTGGGGGGTACTGGTGGACGTACCTATAGACTGTGCACCTCAGTGCGCTGATTGGGAAGAGCCAGAAGGGGAGGTTAAGCCAGCAGAATTGTGTGTATAAAGGGGCTTTAATTTCCTGACTTTGGTGTGTCTCAACTTGGAGAGGCACCTGATTCTGCAGACTCGCAAATAAAGCATTTCTTGTTTCCACGATTTAGTCTCTGAGTAGTGATTGTGAGCACAAACTATATCTCACACGAGGATGTTCCCAGGAATAGAGGGTGTAAGCTAAATGAGAAATTAAGTAGGCTGTGTCTCTATTGCATGGAGCGTCGGATGATGAGGGCAGATCCTAGAAACATAGAAAAAAGGTGCAGGAGTAGGCCATTTGGCCCTTCGAGCCTGTACCGCCATTCAATATGATCATGGCTGATCATCCAACTCAGTATCCTGTACCTGCCTTCTCTCCATACCCCCTGATCCCATTAGCCACAAGGGCCACATCTAACTCCCTCTTAAATATAGCCAACAAACTGGTCTCAACTACCTTCTGTGGCAGAGAATTCCACAGATTCACCACTCTCTGTGTGAAAAATGATTTTCTTATCTCGGTCCTAAAAGACTTCCCCATTATCCTTAAACAGTGACCCCCTTGTCCTGGACTTCCCCAACATCGGGAACAATCTTCCTGCATCTTGCCTGTCTAACCCCTGAAGAATTTTGTAAGACTCTATGAGATCCCCCCTCAATCTTCTAAATTCTAGCGAGTACAAGCCGAGTCTATCCAGTCTTTCTTCATATGGAAGTCCTGCCATCCCAGGAATCAGTCTGGTGAACCTTCTCTGTACTCCCTCGATGGCAAGAATGTTTTTCCTCAGATTAGGTATCTTATAGAGGTATATAAAATCATGAGAGGAATAGATCAGGTAGAAGCACAGTCTTTTCCCCAGAGTAGGGGAATCGAGGACCAGAGGACATAGCTCCAAGGAGAAGGGGAAAAGATTTAATGGGAATCTGAGGGGTAACCTTTTCCACACAGAGGGTGGTGGGTGTATGGAACAAGCTGCCAGAGGAGGTAGTTGAGGCTGGGACTATCCCATCGTTTAAGAAACAGTTGGACAGGTACATGGATAGGACAGGTTTGGAGGGTTATGGACCAAGCGCAGGCAAGTGGGACTCATGTAACTGGGACATTGTTGGCCGGTGTGGGCGAGTTGGACTGAAGGGCCTGTTTCTGCACTGTATCACTCTATGACTCAGAATACACAGAACACCAGGTGCGGTTGCATCAATTACCTGTATAGTTGTAGTGACAATTCCTTATCTTTATTCCTTCTCCTTGCGATATAGGTCATAATTCAATTTCCTTTCCTAATTATCCCCTTTCCCAGCAGTTAACTTGTGGAAGGAACACCGAGACCCCTCTCTAGATCACCATTAATTCATTTCACACTGCAAAGTGTGTGTGTGGTCAGTAGATTTATTTAACTCTGTTGAAGTCCATTGCAGGGAAGTGTGCAGAATGGAACTGTTTATACCGCAGAGAGGTTCGTACCACAGATAGACACAAAGTAACTCAGAGGGTCAGGCAGCATCTCCATTACAGAGAATACAGCCCGACTCATGTGAAACAAGGGGCTCACAGTATGGCAGTTTATTCAATGACTTCACAGGCTGGCTCTCTGGAGCTTTCTTTCATGAGCAATATTCTTGAGGAAGCAAATGTTGTCGTTAGAGAATTTAGTGAACGGTTACATGAAAGTTTATTGCAAATCTACATCAATAATGTAGAGTTTTATTCAATGCCTTGGTCTGCTAAAAGAAACCCCCAAGATTTGGTCAGATTTATCCCAGACTGCTACAGGAGGCAAGGGAAGCGATCAGTGGAGATCTGACTGAGGTTTTTATATATATGTGAGGTACCAGATGACTGGAGGACAAATGTTTTCCCTGCTTTTCCAAAGGGATAGCTAGTAAAAGCCTGGTGACTACTGATCTGTAAACATCAACGGGAGGAAAGATACTGAAGAAAATTCAGAGAGAGGGGATTAATGAATAGGCTAGGCAGAGAGTAATCAATGGTTTAATTGTACTATATTAAAAAGAATAATTCCATATACAAATTAGTTAAATTTTACCCTACATACACACATTCATACCTAAGTACAAGAGGGCAAGAATAATAGTAAGATTAAATGAGAACTTATCAGTTTGAAGTTTGATCTTTATTTTATGAGGAGTTACGATGAGCGATTACGTGAAGAAGGCCGTCAGCCCGCATGCACGTCAATCTTCAAAGCAGCGGTGTGAAATCACAGATAACAATAGTTGAACTGAACATAGTAAGATTAGATAAGAGTAGAAATACCAGATGACCTTTATGATATGAGGGTTGGGAACAGTGGGCACGTAATCGCTCATCGTAACTCCTCATAAAATAAAGATCAAACTTCAAACTGGTAAGTTCTCATTTAATCTTACTATTTTACTTCGGAGTCAGGTGAGTGACTACATTAAGATTTCAAAGCTCTGTGATTTCATGCCGGAAACGAGTCCATGCATCACACACTGCATCAATTGACCATGGATGAGTGAAAAAGATTAATGCATTCAGACATGACTTAGTTTGTTAAAGATGCTGATGCTTTAATCATCAAAGGAAAATAATAGTGACCCCTCTCATCCAGGGGGAAACTATAATACAGAATCTAAAATGGAGTTGGCAAATACCCCCGGTCTGGCAATGGGTTATTATAAAATGTTTAGAAAGTATGTCCGTTTGACCATCCTGCAGCTGCTAGGATGTGGTCCAGAGGAACATACATAACCCTTGGAGCTGATGTAGTAACAGCCCTGGTGTGTTGAGAGTTGAAAATATTAGTATCGATTCATGCATTAGCCAAAACCCTGTTTTAACCACCTGGAGATGGTATACCTTCTTATGAAGTGTTTTGTAACTAACAAACATTGCTAGTTTGGAGCCTTTAAGGCTCTAGGTGACCTAGACGTATTGTTGTCAATGTGTGACCACACATTACCGAAGATCCATGGGGTATGCCATGAAAACTAGTTTGAGACCTAACGCCCCTGGTTAGTTCTGGTTAATTAAATCATAAACATAAAATATTATGCTATTAGCAAGTGTGACCATCCTGTCCAGTCGCAATTTATGTAGTGACTGGACCCGTTTCACTGAGACCAGTGCCATAAGGATAACTACCTTATGAGAGGCAGCTAAAGATAAGGATGTAGCTGGAGCCCCCTGGTGAAGTAGTGTTAACATAACGTCAATGTCCCATACTTCTGTGTAACTGGGCCTGGGAGAACTTGTGTCAAAGATATCCTTTATAATTCTGGATATCAGAGGGTGAGACTCAACAGTGTGGGTCCAACTTGCTGCAGTAAATATGATGAGAAGGCACGTTGGCACAGTTAATAACACTATAACTTAATTATTGTCAATGACCCATTTGAAAATGAACTCCAAGATGTCAGTTATCCGTGCTGTATTATATTTAACATGTGTATTTAAACAAAAACGCTTCCCATCTCCTGAAGAGGAAATGTACTGCCTTTTTTGGTGCTATCCCTGCACTCTGCAGTGAGCACGTACATGGATTGGTCTGACAACCCGAGCCGCAGGAATAGTCGTCTCAGAGTCTGCAAGTCAATGAATTGATTTATCATGCAGAGGCTGGTTTTGCCCGAGTCACAGGGTGAACCAGCGAAGTTTTATGTTTAGAATAACCATATAAGGATCTATTATTATTCCCAACATTAGCGGGAACCATGCCAGGCAGGCAGTTCGAAACACCTGATGCGGGATCTTGCTGGATTTATTGCAAGACCCGACTGATGCGGCAGAATGGAGGAAAGACATGCAAGAACATTCCTCCCCTGTGTGGCGATAATGTATCTCGCACCACTGTATGCTCATATTTTGCAACTGGTGAATGAGCCTGGATGTAAACATATTGATATTCCGTGTTCCATCGAGCCATAATGACACTTTGTGATCCAACATCCATTCTGTGTTGTCATTGATTTCACGTGATGATACAATAGCGCCAAATGAGGTTAGATAAATATCACAGGATACATTAACTTGATTGCACCCATGTGACTAACATATGCCACCACCATAATGTATCAATTTGGAGTTGAGCATGCAGATTATGCATATTCGCACAATAACCTTTAACCTATAGAATGCACCTAGTGTTTATAGATAGTTGATACCAATAACTGAAAAATTGGTAACTCATGCAAAACGCATCTGCCTCCATAACTGGAGATGGCATTCGTAATTTCTCATCTTTGAGCACTAGCATCAGTTTGGAATTACTGAAGATTACTGACCAAAATTACTGGAGCAATGCAGAATACTGCCACCATTGTGACTTTGGTAGCTTCAGCTGGTAATAGCATAGGTCTGTTAATAATGACCTATATGGTACTTGAGGGGTTAATTCTTTGCACATTGTAAGTTCTGATAATGCAAAGGCCCAAATTGAACAGCTGAAACACAGCTACTATATTCCCAATTACACTTGATGAATAGAAGGCTGCATCATAACAACGAGGTTGTTACAGGCTTCTGTTCTTGGTTCTTGGTCACTTGGTCCTCCAAAATTTTCCTACTGGAATTTAAACTGGAGGTGGTGAAGGGAGGGGTATAGCCAGAGAGGGTTATTGGGAAGAAAGTGCCACTTTAAATTTAATTGCATCTGGCTGGGCAACCGTGGCTTGGTGGAGATTATTCCATGCTTTAATAGTGCGTGGAAAGAACGAATTGCTGTACGCATCTGTCTTTGAGGCTGGGACCACAAATTGGATCGAATATCCTCGTCTACTCCTAATTGGTTTGGGGTTGGTGTAGGTCTTGTGATCTATGTCTAGCTGACCATTTAACATTTTGTAAAAACAGGTCAAACGGTGAGCTTCACGTCTGTCTTAGAGAGGGTTCCACCCCAGAGAATTCAGAAGTTTGGTGACACTCGCTTCTCTCTCGTAGGTGTTAGTAACAAATCGAGTGGCCTTTCTTTGGACACGTTCGATGGATGAAATGTTTTTATCTGTGTATGGGTCCCAAACTGCAACTACGTAGTCCAGATGAGGTCTAACGAGGGTGAAATACAGCTTCTCCTTGACAGAAGCTGAACAATGATGGAAGTTGCGCCTGAGGAAGTTTAGGACACCTGTTGCTTTCACTGTTACATGATGAGCCTGACCATTCCAACATAGATCATTCTGCAATTTGATGCCAAGATACTTGGTTTGTTTGGATTCGTCAAGGGTGACACCAAGTATGTTGTAAGATGTGATGCCTGGATTCCTCTTTCTGGTGACATGCATGGTTTCACATTTGGAAGGATTGAACTGCATGCCCCATTGTTGTGACCACTCGACCATAGTATCAATATCCTTTTGGAGGGCATCTTCATCATCAGCTGACTTAATTGGACGGTTAATTCCAATCTCTTGCCTCAGGGCGGAGTCACTGTTAAATTGATAGTTAAAGGTAAATCCCAATAATCAATAGTTCTGATTGGTATCAACTTAAGTTGGGAACCCCAATTACTCAAATATAGTTTACGGCTGCAACAGTTAAGTTTAGTAAAATACTGTGATTAAATATCATCATACAGATAGGCGATAACAAATGTTCTTGAGCTCTGAGCAGCCCAAGTACCGGTTTTAGTAATTTGGTAAATAACCTGGGAGCTGAAGTTAGCCCATTTTGCAACGCTCTAACTGTTATCATTGCCCCAATCCAGATAAATTTCAAATATCTCCGGTAATCCCTGTGAATGGGAACTGAATAGCATGCCTTTGAGATTGATGCTTGCCATATAGCTCCTATAGAAATCAATTGTTAGACAGTAACAAAGTTTCCTATTCTGAAAGTCTATACTGTACATACGAGTTAAATCATAATGAAGTGACATCCTCCATCTTTCACCCTGTCCTGAAAGGCAATCCTGACCATAATACTGGGCTTGCCTCGAAAGACAACTCTGGCCCCAATTCCAAGCCTGCTTGGAACCTTTGTATGTTGTGCAGTATAAATTAATCACATGTTATCATCAGTTTTTTAAAACAGATCTGAATCTCATGTTATCTTTGTCACGTACAAAAAAACAAGTGTAAATATTACCAACTTGTAAATGGCCCATAACCCCATGTTTCGGAAGAACCAGACCCACCTACCTCCATGGCTACTGGTGGTCTTATGGTAAGCCCAAAGGCCCCTGATGCGGGTTTTTTTTCCATCCTTGATTGGAGATTAGGACTGGCAGGGTGCGGGGATTCCATATTTCCCCTGAGACCGGCTTAGGCCTTGGTCTGAAAACCTCATCATACTGAGCCTGCCTTGAAAGACAACGTTGGCCATATTTCCGTGCCCAGCTTTCAAGCTGCCACCAGCTTCAGTGAACCGCTTACCCCCGATGGAGGCGTGGGGTGTGTCGTCGCCCACCGATGAAGCTTTGCTCGTCGTCGGTACCTTGATTAGTCCGACAGCTTTTAGCTTCCTCATCCAGGTCTTACCTGTTGGATAAGTCTTACCTGAAGAGAGGATTCGGCGGCTGGTTTCATTTTCTTGATTTCATGCCTCACCCTGATAGCGCTGTTCACTGCCGGCACTTGTAGCATGAGGGGAACTGTGGCTCCTTCCGGGTATTCTGCCAACGGCTGGAGACTAACTCTTCCGGCAGCAACACCTTCGTTTGCGAGTATCTCTTGAAGCCATAATGCATGTGCTCCAGTATGTTCCAAGGACATACTTTCAATTTTAAAGTCAGTTACACACTGACCACTCACACTCCCCTCCACAGAGAGGGAGATTCGTAGGCAGCCCTGAAAACTGGTGCTGCCGCAGGCCCCTGAGGATACATGCGCTGACATGGCCCCTCCTACGGACCTACCTCAGGGTTTTGCTCAGACAGGAACTGACCCTGAATGCGCCCCTCCTTGGAGAGGGAGACATTGTGCAGCCCGGAAACAGGTGCTGCTGCCGTGGGCCCCAAGGAGGTCTGCGCTGATAACTCCCTCCTTTGGAATATCATTGTGGAGCAACCTCTCCATCAGGTGCTCCATGTGGGTTTAGACGTCTGCAGATGCTACCCATTGAAGGAGGGGAACCCTCCTGGCCTGACTCCCCTAGTCCACAGGCCTGACCATTTTACTTTTGGTTTTACCCCCTTTCTGGGGACCCACAGTGGTCTGGAAGTGGCTGACCCCTATATATTGGAGGGGTCCCTCCTGGCCTGACTTCCACAGGCCAACCCAACTTGCTGTTGGTTTTACCCCCTTCCTGGGGAACCACAGCGGTCTGTAAACAGCTGACCTCTGTATGTCGGGGGGGGGACCCTCCAGGCCTGACTTCACAGACCTTACCGGCTTGTGGTTTGTTTTACCCCCTTCCTGGGAACCACAGCTGGTCTGGAAGCCACTGACTGTGTTGTCAGTGACTTGGGTGGCGAACCCGCCAGCCGCCGGCTACCCGCACTTCCACGGCCTCTGTAGCCGGTTCCCCATGGTCCCGGTATCCGTGGTCCAAGACCGGGATTCCCCCGCAGTCCATAACCGGTTTCACGGCCCGTCCAGACTTCGCCCCAAACTAGTCCAGCAGGAAAATCTCTGTAACAGAGATTCCTGCAGAAAGAGAAAAAACAACTGCAATTCTAAGCTGCGAATCAACTGAATTGTGAGTTGGCAATGCACTTGCAATATATGATTTATTAGCCCTTAATGACAATGCAATGAGTTGTTTGGCAATTTGGTGGCCTCCACTCTGCCTGAAATGCTGTGAAATTGAGTATGGTGGCCTGCACTCTGCCTGAAATGCTGTGAAATTTAGTTTGGCGGCCTGCACTCTGCCTGAAATGCTGTGAAATTGAGTATGGTGGCCTGTACTCTGCCTGTAATGCTGTGAAATTGAGTTTGGTGGCCTGCACTCTGCCTGAAATGGAATTTACAAAGGACAAAGGACATTTATTATCACATACACCAATTGGCGTTGTGAAATTTGACTTGCCAATGCAGCATATGAATAAAGATAATACACAACACTAGCGTATTTAACAAAAAATATAAAAACATCACCCCACAATGGTTCCCACTGTGGGGGAAGGCAGCAAAGTCCAGTCCCATCCCCAGTTCACCCACAGTCGGGCCTATTGAGGCCTCTGCAGCTGCTGCTATGGCAGCCCGATGCTTCAGGCCCACTCGCCGGATGATGGAGTTCTGGCGTCGGGAGAACACTCTCAGCGGCCCAGAGTGTCTGGAGCGGCCGCCTCTCCCCGGAGTTCGCAGCTCCCGTAGTCCACGGGCCGCGCTGGTCTGAGCTCCGACTCTGGTGATCTCGGCAAGAGATCCCAGGCTCCGCGGTTTTTAAAACTCAGCGCCGCCCGCCCATGGCTGGAAGCTCCACAGACCGCAGACTGCAGCTCCGCGATGTTGCAGTCGGCGGTCCCAGCCCTCCGGAGCTCCACCGCACGGCGACCCGGGCAAGGCATCGCTCGCTCCACGATGGTGCCCCAGCGCTGTGTACCGCCGCCGAAGCTGAAGTCCCAGCCAGTCTCGGCAGGAAACGCCGCTCCAAACTGCCTGTAGGCCGCGAGGAAGGGGCGAAGATACGGCCTGGAGAAAAGCCGCATCTCCGACCAGGTAGGTACTGAGAATATAGTTTCCCCCTCCCCCCCCCCCCCCCCCCCACCCCACCCTCTACACAAAAAGACTAAAATACCTCCAAAAACAAACACTTTAGCTAACTAAGAATATAAAAAAAGAATGAAAAGACTAACAGCTGCTGGCAGGGCGGCCATACTCGACGGCGTCCCCTATGAAGACTATCCATTTCAATGAATAGCCATGAGTGGACTGCCAGCCCACCAGCCCTGAGTGACTGAGCTGCCAGCCCACCAGGCCTGAGTGACTGAGCTGCCAGCCCAAGAATCCATTCGGCCCACAATGTCCATTCTAGCCCTCTGGAAATCAGTCCACAACACCCATGACCACCGATATTGGAATTGGTGGAGAGGTGGAATATTGTGTCGGGGGATTAGTCCTCCCATGTGAACATGGGACCCAACGGTTTATAGTTAACCTGTACGACTTTGGAGTGTGAAAGGAAACTGGAGCACTCAGGGAAACCCCACGTGGTTACAGGTCAGGACATATAAACTCCATTCCATACAGGCAGCACCTACGGTCAGGATTGGAACCGGATCTTTGGCGTCTCAGGCAACAACTCTGCTGCTGCACCACTGGGCCACCCTTTACCACTGTCCCACTGTGCCAGTTGTATCACAGCTTGGTTTGGGGTCAGCTCTTCCCTAGACTGCAACATATTGCAGAGGGATGTACATGTAGCCCAGACATATACACAGACCATATTCACCACCATTGACTCTGTCTACAATTCATGCTTTCTTGGAAAAGCGGCCAACATAATCAAAGACATGTCCTACCCTAGTCATTTCCTTTTCTCCTTGATCCCATCAGTCTGAAGGCACAGAAGATTGAAAGTACACATCACCAGACGTGTGAGAAACAGCTTCTTAGGCTTAGCTAGGATACTATCCAAATCAGCATACCCCATTGGAAGATTGCAACCTTCACGTGGTCCGCCCTGTTTCGACTAATGCAATCAACTCAACGTGCACAAACGTAAGATCAAATAGAACAAGTTGTCCAACAACTTTAGGCTGTGCACGCCACATGAAAGAAGAAGCACACCCCATTGTGAACATTGAAATTTGCCTATGGAACTCATCGCTCCAATGCAGATAACTATATTCTGCATTCCGTACCATCCCCTTTGCTTAACCAATTGTACTTGAGCTTCACTTGATTGTATTTATGTATAGTATTGGGCAGCATGCAAAAGAAAGCTTTTCAGTGTACTTCAGTATACTAAAAATAATAAACCTAAAACCTCAAAGGCATAGGGCTGCTTTGTACAGATATCTCAAATTTAGCCTTGTATTAGAGGCATAGTTATACTGCATGGTAACGGGCCCTTCAGCCCAACGTCCACACCGACCAACGTGACCCATCTACACTACTCCCACCTGTCCGCGTTTGGCCCACATGTACAGAGTACAGAGGAGTACAGAGTATGAGAGAGTACAGAGGAGATTTACTAGAATGTTGCCTGGGTTCCAGCAACTAAGTTACAGAGAAAGGTTGAACAAGTTAGGTCTTTATTCTTTTGGACTGCAGAAGGTTAAGGGGGGGACTTGATTGAGGTCTTTAAAATGATGAAAAGGGATAGAGTTGACGTGGATAAGCTTTTCCCATTGAGGGTAGGGAAGATTCAAAAAGAGGGCATGACATGAGAATTAAGGGACAGAAGTTTAGGGGTAACATGAGGGAGAACTTCTTTACTCAGAGAGTGGTGGCTGTGTGGAATGATCTTCCAGCAGAAGTGGTGGAGGCAGGATCGATTTTAACATTTAAAAGTAAAGTGGATAGGTATATGGACGGGAAGGGAATGGAGGGGTATGGTCTGAGTGCAGGTAGATGGGACTAGGGGAAAATAAATGGTCGGCACGGACTGGAAGGGCCGAGAAGGCCTGTTTCCGTGCTGTAATTGTTATATGGTTATATGTCTAGATTTTTTAATTTACATTTACTGCAGGCAATTTTACAGAATCTGGATGACAATATTTTTGCATTAATGTAACACCAGCACTATCCTAAGCACTAGGGACAATTTCCAATCTTCACCTACAATCTTTACCTGTAGGCTACTTAACCTACAAACCTATATGTCTTTGGAGATGTGGAAGGAAACCGGAACACTCGGCGAAAACCCACGCAGTCACAGGCAGAATGTATGAACTTCGTACAGATAGCACCCATAATCAGGATCAAACCTGGGTCTCTAGCACTGTAAGGCAACAACTCTACCACCACGCCACTGTGCCACTCTAGTGCTTAAAATTATTCATCCCGACCCAGGAAGATTATGTTCCAGAAGTCCAGTAAAATTCTGTCTGAACACTATCAGTCATGAAAGTCAATAAATTAAAATCAACATAATTTTCTATATTTTTGTACCATGTTAGAGAATAAACCAATGCCCTCTAAGCAACAGAACAATACTGCGTGGAGCTATATACGTTATCATTTTGGTAGTTCTTAAGTCTAATATTTTTTCTATCATTATTTATCCACAAAGTAACATGGAACATCTTGCAATATAAGGTATTAGCCTAACATTATAGTAAAAAAACCTCATGCATAAATTAATCCAAAGGGATCACCTGTCATGTTTCTAATTTTCATAGCAACTCAAAGCGTCAATTTAAGGGAAATCCAGCTTCACGTTGCCTGTCTTTTGAGCTTTAATTTGCACAAATATATATATATATATATATATAAAAGATTAGGTCAGGCTGAACAGGTAAGGACAAATGAATGTGTATACCCATATGCATGGAATGCATAAAAGGCATTTATTATACTAATTGGCTCTGTGATACTGTGGAAATCCAGCTACTGGACAGGGTTAATGTCAGGACTGAAAACAACTCTATCCAGCTTTACAACCTGTGTATTATCAGAATAATTGGTCTTTTAGTTGATCTGACTAACTGACAGCTTGGCCATTGATAATTACTTATGGCAGGATTTTCCTATTTTTTCCTGATCTCAGTAAGTTCCTACTAATGAACTAATATATTTTTTACAGCAGAATGGGTTTTCAGTATCAAGAATATCATTGAAACAATCTTGGTGGAGTTTGTAAGCTATTTGCCTATACTTTATGATAATGAGGATGACGGTGATTATACATAATGAAAAGACTATTGCAAGATGGTTATGCCCGCTTCAAATTTCTCGTAATTTATTAATTTTAGCGATTTAGAAATACGTTTTGAACTTGATGACAGAGTGCAATTTCATTCACATGAAATGGTAGCATGCAATTAGATCCTTTCAGGCAACATCCATTTATTGTTGGACGACCAGAATGGGGAGCTTGTTCAAAGTATACTTTTTGTTCCCTTCATTCGTATTGTGGTATAATCTGATGATTAGTTGTAATTTGCAGGAAACCATATTAGACAGTACAACAACATTTTTATGTGCACCGGTACACCCCGCCTAACTCTAATGGAAGGGAATGAGAAGGGAAACACAATACAATTATGTCCAATATCCCAGGATGAGAGGTATGTAAATGCAAACTTTATCAAGATCAATCAAATTAATTAGAATTGTACATTGATGTTTATGATTTATTCAATGTATGCATTAAGATAAAGTAACATAGTGTAACATGTTGAGTAGACCAAATTAGAATGATAATCAAATCAAGAACTCTGGAAATATTATACCAAGGAACTATATAATAATTGTCAGCTGTTACAAAAGAATTGATAACATTATTTTAGTATTTAGCATTTTAACACAGAAAGTGAAAAGAAGAACATAATGTTCAGCCTGCAATCTGGCAGACCAAACTCGCACCACAAAGTTCCCTTAAAAAGTGGGATCAAAAATGTGATACGTTTTTCTTTTCAAATAGCATATTTATAGCTATATTTTCGAGTCATGCCATTTGGCTTAAAGTTGATGTTACTTAATATCTCATACCATTTTAATGGAGTTTTCAATATGAATAGTCAGTGCTCGGAATGACAATATTTCAGCCATTCAGCAGTAAAGGTTTGCAGGTTTCTTTAGTTTTTAATGATAATTGTACTGGATAACTGCAAGATATAATGATTGTTCAAATTTCTTATGTTTTGAAATATGTTTTTTTTCTCCTTCCACACTCCTATATAAAGGAAAACAGAAGAAAACAGAAATAGATGCAGCTTTACAAAATTGTGCATGGACATCCTCAGATCAGCATACACATATCTGCTTTTATATATAATTATTAGTGTTATAGATTTGTTGCTTGTTGCATTTGGTGTTAAAGAACAGTGAAAGAAAATCCCACTAAAACCTATAATTTGTAAAACACTTTTACAAGTTGTAGATAAGAGATGTAAGCAAAAGATCGCTAAACAAACAGAACAACAAAAATAACTGAAAATATAAATCTGGCTTTATTGGGAATTGACTAAATTTGCAGTTGAATATTTTGCTTTCTTTTGCTTTATCTTCCATTTTATTTGAACCTTTCTGTGTCAACAATCCTTGTAATTAGATGAAACATATTTTGGGAGTTGGGTGGATTGCTTTTGTTATGCAGAGTTCTCGGGGGAGAATACTATTATTTTTTTAATTGTGTTATTATGTTCAATGATTTATTCTTCCAAACATTTGGTTAGTTTTACTGCCATTTCCAGTAAAAATGCAGATTTCACTTCTCTACCTGAATCCTTAATGCTTTATTCCTCACAGACACAAAGGAGAAAAAACTATTTTTAAAACCCTGAATTTCATAATGATGAGTTCCTGAATGGAACAATATTTATGAATATTTATGAACATGAATAAATACCAGCTGTATAAATAGCATTAAAAAATGCCTGGTTTTAAATGTATTTAATTTAAGATTTATAATCAGCATCATAATCTTCATGCACTATACTTAATTATTCCAAAATGGCTCACTGATAGATAGTCCCCACTGAAATATCCACAAAATGTTGAATATATTTTATAAATATAGTATTCTCTTCTGTTCCATTATCTCGTGGATTTGGTTTCAGGAAGACACTGTTGAATGTTTTAAGTCTAATTTGTTTGTTCAATGGTAATGATATGTATATTTAACTAATGTTGAGGGATATAACCACAATTTTCAATCATTTCACTTTTTGAGTGTTGTTAGCTAAATATAATACTTTTCAAGTGAGAAATAATACGAATTGATTTTGATTCTTGATAGTTAAGTGTTGAAAATATATGTGACACATGAGGTTAAACAATATTCAAGCTATTGTAAAACACAATCAGACATACAAAGTACATAGTCGGATATATTTTGTCATGATTTGAAGGCATTTTATTTTTTGATATTTAATTGACTTAAAGTGTATTTTGCCTTTGCACTATTTTTAATAGAAATGGTGAGCAAAATAAAGCTTGTGCAAAATGTGTGGGTAAATTAAAAGTGCACTTTCCAAAGAGCAGTGGATTAAATGTCATCATATGCTATTTCATTTTTAACTGGCATTCAGCAATTCATTGCCAAAATCAGAGTTAAAATGTTTGAAATCAATTGAAACATTCCATTGAAATGCATGCAATTTACTTCAAAATATTTAAAGTTCTTTCTGACATAATAGTGATTTAAAACAATACTAGTGATGTTTGAAAATGTAATATATGTTCTTTCTTCGCTGCATTTTAATGAATGGTCAGGAAACATAATTCTGGACTTTAAAAAAAAATCAATGTTGACAATGAAGGCACCTTAGAAATTGTGACAGCCAAACCTCCACAGATTTAACAAACTCTGGTTGCCTGATGTTTATTGTTTCCAGTCTTATGAATGTTTCCTGCGTTAGGAGAGATGTGTTGAATTCAATTGTTTGACATTAAATTTTGCTTGATATTTGCTTCGGTTCATTATGAGTCTGTATTAGTGTGTTATGTGCTGGCAAAAACAATTTGGTACAATGAAAAAAAAACATATACGAAGGACATACCTTTAGATTTTATGAACTCAAAATTATTACAAGGACCTTATAAATAAATTCTGTTACATTTATATTTTTCTTCAATTGCTATTAAAATCACTGAGCATTCCTTAAACTGATGCGATCTTATAATTTTTAATTAAACAAAGCTTTATTGGAATGAAATATGGTTTTAGTTATTAGTATATATTGTATGCTGTTAATAATTACATATTAAAATGAATATTAAGATAAGATATACATTAATAAACCTTGGAAATAATGTTGCCATTTGGGTGTTGGTGAAAACGAGAGATATTGATCCAAATTATACTCTCCTTAACCCGTTGATCTGCATTAAAGGTGGTATTGGAATTGATTTATTATTGTCACATGTACTGAAATTCATTGAAAAGCTAAGTTTGCCTGCAATCCAGTCAATTCATACACTGCTTGATTACAGTCAAGCACAGAAGTACAACAGGTAGTGCAAAGAGAAAAATACCGGAGTATAGAATATGCGGTTACAGCATTATAGGGTTGCAGGAAAAAATGCAACATCAGCAATGAGGTAGGTTGGAAGATCAGTTCTGCACCCTAGCTTACAGGAGGCCCTTTCAATAGTCTGATGACAGCAAGGAAGAAGCTGTTCCTGAATCTGGTGACACGTGCTTTCAATTGTCAGTATCTTCAGCCCAACAAGAGAGGGAATGAAAAGGGGCCTTCATTCTTTTGACTTCTTTTCCAGAAGTGTAGCTGGGGTCCATGGTGGGGAGGCTTGTCTGTGTGGTGGACTGGGCTACATCCACAACTTTCTCTAATTACTTGTGATCTTGAGCAGAGTTGTTGCCAAACCAAGCTGTGATGCATCCCAAAATTATGCTTTATCCAGTGCATCTGTAGAAATTGGTAACAATTGTTGGAAACAATCTAAACATCCTTAGTCTTCTGAGGAAGCAGAAGCATGGTGTGCTGTCTTGGACATAGCTTCAATGTTGGTCCAGGACAAATTGTTGATGATATTTATCACAAGGAACTTGCACTTCAGCACCATTGATGCTGATTGGTAAGTATACTCTACTCCTCATCCCAAAGTCAATGTTTTGTTTATATTGCGGTAGTGGTTTAGATTAGTTCAGTTTAGAGATATAGTATAGAAACAGGTCCTTGGGCTCACTAAATCCGCTCCGACCAACGATCACCTGTACACTAGTTCTATGTTATCCCAGTTTTGCATCCTATGCACTAGGGGATATTTACAGAAGACAATTAACCTACAAACCTGCCCATCTTTGGAATGTGGGAGAAACCAGAGCACCCAGAGAAAACCTATACAGTCACAGGGAGAACATACAAACTCTGTGCGCAGTCAGGATCGAACCTGGGTCTCTGCTGCTGTTCTCATCATGTCATTAAGCGCTCAATCCCTTCATGCACTTTGTTTCATTATTGTTTGAGATTCAGCCCACTGCAATGGGTCGCAAACTTGTAAATGGAGTTAGAGCAGAATTTGTCTCTACTGCAAGGGGCTGAAAATGCACCCTTGCTGGGCATCGGGGTTGAGAATTATCATGGGGTATGTTTTGTCAATGTTTATGGTCTATGTTTCAGGACAATTTGAGCCAATATTTCCACCCTGCATGGAAACTGGAGATTAAATGCTGATTTTAGTGATCTTCTGTTCCACCACTGCATTCACCAGTTGCTCCAAAGTCTAAATGAAATGGTAAGTGTAGAAGTGTTATTTTAACCAATTTTACTTTAGCTTATTTCTAAATTAATTCCTCACATTTTAAGGTGCTTTCAATTCACTTTTTTTTTTTAGCTATTTGCCTATTTGAACATAATTTAAAGGTCTCTGTTACATAGATACAGGTACATGGATAGGACATGTATGGAGGGCTATGCTCCAAACGCAGGCATGTGGGACTAGTGTAGCTGGGACATGTTGGACAGTGTGGGCAAGTTGCTCTGAAGAGCCTGTTTCCACACTGTATCATTCTATGACCCTTTGACTCTGTTAGGGACCATTTTGATGTTCCTACGGACATTGGGCAGAATTGGTGATGTGTCATGAAAGTGGGACATTGTGTAATCATTAATAAATCACCATTCTCTATTCCCATTTGAAGCATTTATCTTTCCTGGAGGTTTGTGTTTGAGAAGCCAGTGGTTGTCCTTAGAGGATAACGTTGAGACAAAAATGCCAAGTTTGTTTACAGATCATTAAAGGTTTATATTTATTTTTTCAGGATCTGCGTGTTGATGGCAAGTCCAATATTTATTACCCATCCCTAAATGCCCTTGAAAAGGTGATGGTGAGCTGTCTTCCTGAACTTCTGGTAAAGGTACTTCTGCAGGTTCTGCTGGGATTTATGATTATGGTAACACAGTACCATTGTGAAAGGGTTATTGATGGTCAGCATGGACTCATTGAGTCAAAGTAGGCCTGTTTCCACATTGTATCTTTAAACTAATGTCAACTAACCAATATTTGATTTCTCAAAATGCTTTGCCTAATTAGTTTAATTTAGGGATACCGCATGGAAATGGGCCCATTGGTCCACCGAGTCTGCACCAACCAATGATCACTCATACACTGGTTCTATCCTACATGATAGGGACAATTTATGGAAGCTAATTACAAACCTTTATGTCTTTGGAATGTGGGAAGAAACTGGAGCACCATATGGTCACAGGCAGAACGTACATACTCCGTACAGTCAGCACACATGGTCAGGATGGAACCCGGGTCTCTGGTGCTGTAAGGTGGCAACTCTACTGCTGTGCCACAATGCCAGGATGAAAGAGTTGAGCTCTATGACGTTACGTTTCTCCCAAAATCCAGCAAGGTTACTGCCTGTGCTATGACATTCAGGAAGTCTGATCTTCCAGGACCATCTCACAAAAGGTGATTGATATCTAAGAAAGCCTGTCTCTGTAAGTTATTTGTTCAATACACAGTATATTGCAATGTTTGGTTAGTGACATGGAGAGGTTCACTAGCTGGATTTGTCTATACATTAACAAATAATTTCTTGCTCTGCAAACTACCTGGGACTCCTATGTTATACACAGCAGTTCTCTCAGTAGCTCTGAGAATAAACACAGTTAGAAGCTCTCCCATTAGCACACAGATTGTTGGGATTGAGTTGGAGATGCAAGAGACCTCAGGTGTTGAAATCTTGAGCAAAATAAATTTTCTGGAGGAACTTGTGGAGGTCAGGCAGCATGTGTGGAGGGAAATGGACAGATGCTTTGGGTCGGGACCCTTCTACAGATTAATCAACAATTGCACCACCCCCTACAACTGCTCCCATTTAGCAAGAGTGATGGAAAGGTCCACATATGCAAAGCCTTCAAGATAGATGAAACACATTATAATCATGATATAAAAATATGACGTAAATGACGAAAATAAATAGCAAAATGCCGCAGATTCTATTGAATTATTGGTCTCAAATCAGATATATGCTTCACCAGTCACCTTTATTATTTTGGGAGCGTAAAGAGTAATGGCATCATTTCAGAACATTTTTAAGGTTTGAGTCTGACAGTTGCTTCCACCAGGGAATAGTTCGCAGGAGAAGCTGGGAATGTTTCCCAGCATCATTTTTCAGTCTCCAAACGCTCAATATTTCCTCAACATTTGTCCGCTTGAAACACTAATATCAATTTTTAATACGCAAAAAATAATTCTGACCATTCCCCTCATCCACAAGCCACAAGAAATAGTCATCCCATTGTAGAACACAGTGTACAGGTTTGATTCATCAGACACCAGTTTGACCTAAATTAATGTATATACATTAGTCAGAAGATTATGCCCTGGAGCTAAACTAGCTGTCAACATTTTGTAGTATGGTCACTGATTCTCCATAACTGTTGTGACTGGGTTTAATGAGGCCAGGCTGCAATATTTCTCCGTTTCCAATATAAATGGTAAAATACAACTGAAGTGTTACCACAACAAAAGTAAATAGTAAAGGGCCTTCTCACTTGGGCGTCATTTGCGCGTAATTAATGCAAAATCATTTACGCATCACGCCGCACGACGCAAGCACATGGTGCGTATTACACGCGCATGTTGCGCATTACACGTGCATGGTGCGTGGTGACGTAGGCAGTGATGCGCGGTCGCACGCGGCGCCGCAGGATTTTGGGATGTACAAATTATTCATGAGTATAGGACACAAATAGTGCCTTGTAAACAACCTGACTCACAGAAGACACAAGAGTGTCTTTGTCAGACAGTGTGTTCTGCAAAATATGAGCAGAGCATTTACTTAGTTAATGGTTTTAAACTTTGAAGAGTGATTTGAATAGCCAGCTAACTGCAAACGTACATTGTACATTCCTGTTGTAGTTTGATGGGTTTGAACCCTAAAGGGCCTGTTGCACCAGCATGTAACTCTATGCGATTAGTGCGACCTAACGTGGTCGCTTGAGCCGTCCGGCGTCGCGGGGCCGGTCCCACTTCGATCGCCGGAGCCGTGCGGAATTGTGCGGAGTTCGTCCCGACACCGCGCGGGGCTCCGAAAAACCGACTATGTCCAAAAATTCCGCACGGCAACGGCTTGTCGGCTCGCAGTCGCCTCGACATTTACACACCGCCCGAACATCGTGCCTCCGTGAACCTATCTGTAGGTGCCTCCGTGACCCTCTATGTGTGTGGCTCCCTGGCCCTGTGTGTGTGTGTGCCTCAGTGCCCCTCTCTATGTGCCCCTCTCTGTCCTGGCGAACTTACCTTGGACTTGCTCCAAGTTCGCCTCACTTTGCGCCGCGTTGCGCCACTCACCCGACCTCCGCGTGGCCCCCGCTGCCGGTTTGATTGCGTTCATCGCATAGAGTTGCATGCTGGTGGGACAGGCCCTTAAGGGTTCTTTGCTGACTTGACAGTTCAAAGCAAAAGAATGGGAGAAAAAGCCGGAGAAACTCAGCGGGCGAGGCAGCATCTATGGAGCGAAGGAATAGGTGACATTTCGGGTCGAGACCCTTCTTCAGACTAAAAATAACTGCATGTATATGATGGATTTGCCATTGAAACCTACTTTATTTCCATGTGCCAAGAAATTAGAATTAAAACATTCAAATAATTCCATTCATATTCCAAAAAGTACAATTTCTGTCATTCGGGAAGCAGTTACTGTCAGCTGAAATGGGCTCAGCATTCTAAACTAGTTTCCAATGTTCTAACATTCAATTCATAATGATAATGGAGTTTAGGATTGACTGTTAGTTTTTTTGGGCTCAGACAATTGTTGTAGCCATAAAAAAAAAACCCTCAGTAGATCATGCAACATGTGGAACAAGAAGCAGAGTTAATATTTCAGTTCGAACCGGGAAAGAAAAAAACAGAAATTATTTCTGGATTGAGGATGCACCAAATAGCAGGTGCTGTATAGAAAATTGCTTGGTAAGAAAGTTGATAAACCAGTGAGATTATCAGGTCAATGTTAAATGCAAGTAGGGCAAGAAAAGACAGAAAATAATTATATAAAAGGAAAGAAAAGCAAATATAATAGATGTTGAAAATCTAAAAAAATATGCAGATGCTAGAAATCTGAAGGGTGCTAGAAATTATAGGGAACAGTTCCGTACAAGACTGCAAGAAATTGTGGACGTAGCCCAGTCCATCACGCGAACCAATCTCCCTGCCATTGACTCCACTTATACTTCAAGCTGGCCTCGACCTGAAACGTCGCCTATCTCCTTCGCTCTTTAGATGCTGCTGCACCCGCTGAGTTTCTCCAGCTTTTTGTGTAACCCTCGATTCTCCAGCATCTGCAGTTCCTTCTTTAACAGCATTATCAAGGACCAGTCTCACCCTGGTCTCTCCCTCTTCTCCCAACTTCCATCAGGCAAGAGATACAGGTTTGGAAACACTTTCAAAGAGTCAAAGACAGGTTCTCCAGCTGTAATCAGGCAACTGAACGGTCCTCTCATCAGCTAGAGTGCGGTCCTGACCTCCCATCAATCTCATTAAAAACCTTTGAACAATCTTCAATCAAACTTTATGGGACTTTATATTGCACTAAATGTTGTGCCCTTTATCCTTTCTCTGCACACTGTGGATGGCTTGATTGTAATAATGTATAGTATCTTCTTTGACTGGATAGCATGGAATTATATCTTTTCACCGTGCCTTGATACACGTGACAAGAATAAACTAAACACATCAGGACCATTTGTGGAAAGGGAAAGAGATTTAAGGGCTTGTCCCACTTACGTGTCCTTGGCACGCAAATTACACAACCTCGTCGTCGCGTTAAGGCAACGGGCATCGTATGGCCGCATGGGGCCGGTCCCACTGAGTAGCACAGAAGGGTATGTAGTTGTGCGCGACATCGAGTGGGGCTCCGAAATTTTTGTAGTGAACAAAATCTTCGCGCGCCAACGGCCAGTCGCGTAACTGATGGCCAAAGTGGGACAGGGCCAAGACCCTGGCGCGATGCAACGTCTCATCTCCACGGCCGTTGCGGTCTGGATCCGCCCGCAGAGCGGGGCCAAGAAAATTGAAGATAGACACAAAATGTTGGAGTAACTCAGCGGGACCAGCAGCATCTCTGGAGAGAAGCAATGGGTGACGTTTCGGGTCAAGACCCTTCTTTCAGACTGACGAAGAGTCTCGACCCAAAACATCACCCATTCCTTCTCTCCAGAGATGCTGCCGGTGCCACTGAGTTACTCCAGCATTTTGTGTCTATCTTCAAATGACGTCACGCACTCCAGACGGCTGTGCGGGCGCATGAAATCGCGAGCGACCTTCGCGGGACTGTCGCGCCTCATCGCGACCACAAGGTTGCGTAATTAGTGTGAAAAGGACACATAAGTGGGACAGGGGCTTTAAGGTTTCAACTCAAAGTCTCTTTGTTATGGAGAAAACTTTGTTTTAAGTTAAAAGGACACAAATTGCTGGAGTAACTCAAAGGGTCAGGCAGTATCTCTGGAGAACATACATAGGTGATGTTTCGGACTGGGACGCTTCTTCATATCTTAGTTTTAAGTTGCAGAGAAGATGGATCAGAGATGGATAGTCCAGGGTTGCTGTGGAGATGTTGTTGCAGCTGTCATCCAGTTGATGGATTCATGAGCACAGTTAGAGAGAGATGAACTGGATACTGGACTTCCTGACTAACAGACCACAGTCTGTTAGGTTGGACAACCCCACCTCTTCAAACCTCACCCTGAACACTGGCATTCCACAGGGCTGTGTATTGAGCCCCCTCCTCTACTCCCTCTTCACCTACGACTGCACACCTGTACATGGTTCTAACATCATCATCAAGTATGCAGATGATACAACGGTGATTGGCCTCTTCAGCGACAATGATGAGTCGGCCTATAGGTAGGAGGTTCAGATCCTAGCAGCATGGTGCACCTACAACAACCTGGCCCTTAACTCCAAGAAGACCAAGGAACTCATTGTGGACTATAGAAGGTCTAGGGGCTGCACCCACCCCCCCCCCCCCCCCCTCCATATTAATGGGACGGAGGTGGAACGTGTTTCCAGCTTCAGGTTTCTGGGGGTCAACATCTCTGATGACCTCGCTTGGACCCACAATACTTCTACACTGGTCAAGAAGGCTCACCAGCGTCTGTTCTTCCTGAGGAGACGAAAGAAGGTCCATCTGTCTCCTCAGATTGTAGTGAACTTCTACCGCTGCACCATCTAGAGCATTCTTACCAACTGTATCACAGTATGGTATGGCAACTGCTCTGTCTCTGACCGGAAAGCACTGCAGAGGGTGGTGAAAACTGCCCAACGCATCACCGGTTCCTCACTCCCCTCCATTGAGTCTGTCCATAGCAAGTGATGTCTGCGAAGGGCGCGCAGCATCGTCAAGGACTGGTCTCACCCCAGCCACAGACTGTTTACCCTCCTCCCATCCGGGAGGCGCTACAGGTCCCTCCGTTGCCGGACCAGCAGGTTCAGGAACAGCTTCTTCCCTGCGGCTGTTACAGTACTTAACTCTGCACCTCGGTGATTGCCAGTCACCCCCCAAGACACTCCTTCCCCATGTATAATTGCACTACTGATACTGTTTGTACATATATATCTTTTTTTACCGTTCATTATTCTAAGTTCGCTCTTCTGGGGAGATGCTAACTGCATTTTGTTGTCTCTGTACTGTATACTGCACAATGACAATTAAAGATTGAATTGAAATTGAAAAAAATGAAATAAACAAAGAAATGAAGGCAAGGCCTCTGCAGATGACTGATTTTTCATAATCAGGGAGGGGAATATCAGAAAGGCAAGTGAAAGCATGGCAGTGGGTGAAATTGAGACATTGGATGAACCTTAGCTCTCAGTTGGGGCGGCAAGGTAGCTCAGCGGTAGAGTTGTTGCCAACAGCTCCAGAGACCCGGGTTCAATCCTCACTACGGGTGCTGTCTGTATGGACTTTGTACATTCTCACCGTGACTGCGTGGGTTTTTCCCGGGTTCTCCTGTTTCTTCCCACACTCCAGAGATGTACAGGTTTATAGATTAATTGGCTTTGGTAAAATTGTAAATTGTCCCTCGGGTGTCGTGTATGGGGATCGCTGGTCAGAGCGACTCGGTGGGCCGAAGGGCCTGTTTCCGTGCTCTATCTCTAAGCTACTAAATTAAACTGAACTCAAGCTAGTGCCACTTTACTTCTCTGTACTTCCAGGTGCGTCTCCCTTGTCTACCCTTGCAACAACTTAAACTAACTTCTCATACTTGCCCAGTTCTGATAAAGGTTCTTCAAACTGAAACATTAATTACATTTCTATTTCCAGAGACGTTGCCGGATCTGCTGGGTCTCTCCAGATTTTTGTGCTTGTGCTCTGGATTCAAAATGTTCCTTCAGCAGGTAATTATGTGGAACTTTACAGCTGAGGTATAAAAAAAGCAACCCACTGGTTCACACATTCATTGAGTACCTTGGGCGATGTTTCTTCTTCTGGCAAAATCTCCCAAAAGATTGACTACTCTACACCTAGTTAGTGTAAGTAGAACCTTGCATTTGCACAATAACTAATATATATTTTATATAACAACAATGATGACATTTCAATGTAATTAATTTAACCTGAATTTCTTCAGCTATATTTTTGAGATATGATTAGGCATTGCATACATATATCTCTCTCCGTGAAGAGTTAAATTTAGTTTAGTTTACTTTAAAGATAGAGCACGGAAACTGGCCCTTTGGCCCACCGAGTCTGCGCCGACCAGTGATCCCCGCACACTAACATTATCCTACACACACTAGGGACAGCTCAGAATTTTACCAAGCCAATTAGTTTACAAGCCTGTACGTCTTTGGAGTGTGGGAAGAAACCAGAGCTCCCGGCAAAAACCAATGTGGTCACAGGGAGAATGGACAAACTTCATGCAGACATCACCCGTAGTCAGGATCGAACCCGAGTCTCAGGCGCTGTAAGGCAGCAACTCTACCACTGTACCACTGTGCTGCCCTTCTGCCCCACCGTGCCACCCTTGTTCCTTGTCAAAAGCTGATGATGTTCTTTGTTCCTGTGTCTCTTTCATTTCCTATTTTTTGACTGAATCAGTGTGGAACAAACTTCTCAAACCAAAATTGCCCTAGATGACACCGATCTTCCAACTCCATTGCAAAGCTTTCCCTCTCCCAAAAGACCATGGGTGTGAGCCAATTAGACTTTCATATTGCCATTGGCAACTGTTTAACAAGTAAGGATGTCAAGTATTATGGATAAAGACTGGCAAATGTACAGATCATCCAATTGACTGATAGGACAGACTAGATGGGCAGAATGGCCTCATCCTGATGCGAAGGCCATAGCGTTGTTTGGCGAGATGGGAGAAGTGGCAAATGTTTAGCTGAGGTATTTAATATTATGGGGGGCAGGACAGAGAGGTCATATCGCATAGGATTGGTAAACAGATGGAAAAAGGGTTTGCCAAACGCATTGACTATGAAGGTGATGCAAAAGCAATAAAAACAATATCTATTATTTATGGGTTTTTTAGGGGTGGAGGACTGAGCAGCCTAATTTGTCTAGATACCTAAAATGCTGCCAGATTGTGGGAGATGGAATTGGAAGCTTAACAATGGGCAATATCATTATGGAGAGGGTTTTTAACAGCACAAATGAACTAGACATCCCATGAGAAAGCAGGGCCCTGTCTTACAAGGAGACTGCTGTGAAAGACCAGGGACGGAGTTATCACCACCCAAATGCTGGATCTTTTAACGCGCAGTGGCGGAGCGGTAGAGTTGCTGCCTCACAGCGCTAGAGACCCGAGTTCAATCCAGACTACTGGTGCCCCCTGTACGGAGTTTGTATGTTCTCCCCAAGACCCGAGTGGGTTTTCTCCGGGTGCTCCGGTTTCCTCCCAAACTCCAAAAGACGTACAGTACAGGTTTGTAGTTTAATTGGCTTCAGTAAAGATTGTAAAATTGTGCCCATACAACTTCATGTTTTTGCAACTTCCACAAGCTGTTTTAACGTACTAGAACTCAACATCTCTCTGAAAGGTCCCTTTGACTCTTCGCTTCTCACCACTGGGGTGAGTGGGGTGCCTTCAGTCATTTAGAATCCCCATTTTTCCTTCAGAGGTTTTATTTGATGTCAGAATTAAATCCCCATCTCTCTCTCTCTTTTTTCTGTGTCTCTATTATGTCCTCACGTTCTTTCTTATTATTATTCCCTTCGTCTTTCAGTTTCATAAGTATAAATATATTCCCCAAAGATATACTATTTTATTGTCAATAAACAGAATCAGATTAACCTGAAACAAGTATTTAAAAAAAATTATCCAAAAAAACAGTCTCCAATATGTACATTCCTTTCACTTCCCCTATGAATATGCCTCTCTCAACTTCATATTCTCTTCCTCTGCTAAATAATATTTATGAACTTAAGAGGTTTATAAAATCTTTGAATGATGTAAAAAGCAATTCAATACATCATTACAATCCTGTCAGAGTGATTTTTTTTACTTTATAAGTCTGTTTTAAAGCATTGGATTGCAGAAATTAGAAATTAGTTACTGAAGAAAAGAATGACTTAACAAAAATATTCTCATGAACATTTTTCACAAAACACTTGGATCAAATGGTGACATACCTGTCCAGAATAGTTGAATTTCGAGGCACTAACAGATGAGTTTCAGCAACAGATGAGCTGAGATGATGCAGATACCAGCCGTGTTGCAGAATTTCAAGTCTTTGCAACGAAAAGACCATGGAGTTGGAAGATCGGCGTCAAATAGGAGAATGTTGTTTTGAGAAGTTTGCTCCACACTGAAAGAGTAGCTGTGACATTGATGACTATGGAAAGGGGCTCGTTTAACAGCAGCGCTTGTCATTTTGAGGAAAGTTAGAGCCTCTGCCACAAACAAATTGGAACTTAGGGTACTTTGCTGTGCTTTAATGTTTCCTAGACGCAAGGATAGCGAATGAATGAATGAATGAATGCTTTACTGTCATACTGTATGTGACTTGTCACAGTGAAATTCTTTGCTTGCCTACCAAAGGTATGCATATAGTCACCACATAAAGGGTGCTTACAAAGTTACAAAGTATCAGCGCCAGGTCCCCCGTTGTTCTCCCCCCCACTCCCCCTCCTTCATGGCAGATCCAACACGCCGGGTCCTCCTTTGTTCACTCCCCCGGCAGCGGCATCAACATTTCCATATGGTCCGTCCTCGTCCGTCAGTCGGCACCATCATCAATCGATGGACTGACCTCTCCACCATTGCTGCCGGGTCCTCTTCAGGCGCCTCCATGGCACTGACCTAAGCCCCAGCTGAGGAAAATTGTAAATTGCTCCTCCTGTGAAGTGTGTGCTAGTGTGACTGGATTCACTGATCGGCAGGGATTCCGTTGGTCGAAGGGCCTGTATCCGGGCTGTATCAAAAGCTAAATCTAAAACTAATGCAAAAGCTCATGCAGAGTCACTTGCATTCAGGTAATGGAATCAAAGCTCCCAAATGAAAACCAATACTTTTTTATATGTTCCCTTACATTCATGTAGAAGGCACTTTAGAACCATTGAAATATATTTGAAGGCAGTTATAAAGTTGGAAATTCAGTAGCAACTTGGTGCACAACAGGGTTACACGTAAAGGAATGTGATAAAGATCTGACAATCCATTTTAGTAGTCTTGTGCATCACTCCACCTGCACATCCTTGGAGAGTGGTCCTAGCTTTTTGTGCTCATCTCGACAATGGGGCTTGAATCCACAACATTCGGTCTCAGAGGAAAGTGTGCTACTGACTGAACCACATCTGACATGTCTCTGGAGACATTGTGCATGGTTCACTCCCATTAAAACATCTCCCAGTGGCGAGGGGCAGATGAATGAATCACCCACCAAATTTCTGAACAGATGTGCCCACAAAGCAACAACATTTGAAATCTAAGAGAACAAAACTTTTCAGTATCTCACTATTATTGCACGTGCTAGTTAAGCTCAGGAGAAATCAGCGACAGAATTGGTCAATAGACAATAGGTGCAGGAGTAGGTCATTCGGCCAAATATCAGAAGTTATTTTACTTCAATTTGTGATATATATTTTAAGGGTTGCACTAAGATCATAAGACTTAGGAGCAGAATTTGGCTCATCGAGTGCCATTCGATCATGACTCATCTATATTTTTCCCTCTATTATTCTTATTCAACCTAAACCCATTCGCCTGCCCCTCCCCGTAACCTTCGACACCCTTACTAATCAAGAACCTAGCAATCATTAATCTAGCAAAGGGTTAAAAGCAACTTGCTGTGTATTCTTTATTTAGAAGGTATAATTGGTAAATTTGTGCATGATGCAAAAGTTGATGCTGTTGCAGTATGTTGCAGCTTTGCAAAACACCAGGTAGTTTACACTTGGAGTATTATAGGCAGTTCTGATCCCCACAGTAGGAAGTATGTTATGTTGAAGAGAGTGCAGAGGAGATTCAACTAGATGTTGGCTGGATTGGAGGACTTTAGTTATAGGAAGTAATTGAATAGGCTGTGTTTGTTTTCATTTGAGCTGAGGAGACTGAGGGATGATCTGTTGGAGCTATATAAAATGATAAGAGGTTTGGATATGAATGGTAAAGATATAGGTAGAAGTGTTTGTTCACTGCCAAAGCAAAATACAATAGTATTTACTACTGCATACATTATCATTAAACCTGAACTGTTGTGTTGCTTGAAAAAATAAGCAAGTAAGTTTTGTCTGCTTGGTATTTCATTATTTGTGAATCTTGCAGAATATTCAGAGCAAAATGAATTCTGCACATATTCTGCAGAAGCAAAATTCTCTGTTTAATAAACCCGAATACGTTAGATTTGGTGACTACTTAGTGGCATGATTTAATGGATCTTATTTGTCCAATAAATTTCAGCATAGACATAGAAGTAGAGACTAACTTCTGGTAGATATTACACAGGTTAGCTTTGTGACAATATACCATCTCATCTGGTTCACTATAGAAGAACATCAACCAATGTGAAATTGCTCTATTTACAACGCAAATATAAACTAAACTCATTGCACAGGTCGTGTCCATTCCATGTTACCCTTTAAACAATATCCCTTTGGGGCTGCACGGTGGCGCAGAGGTAGAGTTGCTGCCTTACAGCACTTACAGTGCCGGAGACCCGGGTTTGATCCCGACTACAGGTGCTGTCTATATGGAGTTTGTACGTTCTTCCTGTGACCGCGTGTGTTTGCTCCGAGATCTTTGTTTCCTCCCACACTCCAAAGATGTCCAGGTTTGTAGGTTAATTGGCAGTGTATAAGTTTAAATTGGCCCAAGTGTGTGTAGCGTGTAGGGTAAACTACTAAACTAAACATTTACTGAACTAAATAAACTAAACCAGACTCGTGTATTTTACTGCTAATTGCCAAAAGCTCTGAAAACTAACGGGGTCTCATTCTTTTGGGATTTAATTGCTATTGGACATTTTAAAACATTAAACATACTTCTATTCATTTCCATGTAATCTTTTTTTATCTCTTCTAATTAATCTTTCTTTTCCATCCTGCATTTGATTTATCCTACTCTAATTTACACTTAATTATTTTATTTTTACATTATTACAATATGATTAGAATAAACTTGTACTGAGTTTTTGTCCTAATGAAATAAGATCACAAATTAATCTTCACTGAGGTTACCGGCCAGAAATGTCTGATGTGACCCAGGACCGACGGGACATCGGCCCGGAGCAGCGGTCCACAGGCCCACAGCCAGCGCAGAGAAGAAGTGGCAACTCCAGCCCAACCCACCAGTGATGGAAATGGGTTTTAGGAACTAGGGATACGTTAAGATCTGCGAGACTGAGGTTGGGAACGGGGGTGGGAGATTTTTATGTGCGGTCATACCCATGTAAGAGTACAAGAACGCGTAACTTGTTTATTGTGTATTTGTAATACAGTTTATTGTGTATTATATGTCATAGCTGTTTTCTTTCATCACTCTCTATCTCTCTCTCTCTCTCTCTCCTGCAGTCATCGTCTGCTTTGGTGGGGGAAGCAGGTCGGTGATTGGTCACAATGCCCCTCGGAGACTGTGTCTGATTGGCCGCCGAGTGACCAGCGCATTATTTGATTGGACACAATGCCCTTGGAGTCCGCAGCTGATTGGACGGGAGGAGACCGATTTGGTGATTGGACACAAATTTTAAGGGAAGCTTGTCGGTGATTTGACACAACCCCCTTAGAGACAGCAGTTGATTTGCTGTCAAATAATCTGGCACAAAAAATTGACAAATAGGAAAACAATAAAATCGGAATTCCAATTTAAATCGGAAGAATATCATGCCTGATCTGCGGCAAAGATACTAGTATCTGCTCTAGTATCTTTGATCTGCAGTTCCTTCCTATTAAAGAAGAACCCTGGCCCAAAACAACTCCTAATCCATTCCCTCCACAGATGCCGCCTAGCCTGCTGAGTTCCTCCAGCACTCTGTGTTTTTTATTTGACTCTGAAATTGAAGATAGACATAAAGCTAGAGTAACAAAGCAGGACATGCAGCGACTCTGGAGAGAAGACCCTTCTTCAGACTGAAGTGAACTCTCGTCGGTGAGAGTACTTGTGATTGTCTGAAGAAGGGTCTCGATGCGAAATGCCACTCCCCAGAACCGCCGCCTGTCCTGCTGAGCCACCCCCCCATGTCCACCTTCAACTCCAGAGCGAAACAAAAAACACAGTGCTGGAGGAGCTCAGCGAGCCAGGCAGCACCCGTGGAGGGAATTGACCAGGAGCCGCCATGGGCCAGGGCTCCCCCCCCCCCCCCCCCCCCCCCCAACATGAAGAAACTGCAGATACAGGCGTCCCCGCAAAACGCCAAATTGTTCCGGGAATACTGAGGTGAGAGGGTGAGAGAGAGGGAGTGAGAGAGAGATGAGATGGGGAGCGGGAGAGAGAGCGCGCGAGAGAGAGAGGGAGAGTGTGAGACAGAGAGACACAGCAAGAGAGGGAGAGAGAACGAGGGATGGAGGGAGAGAGAGAGGGGAGAGAGGGGAGAGAGGGGAGAGAGGGGAGAGAGATAGAGCAGCGAGAGAATAATAAAATAACGTGGGTGAATGACTTTACCTGCACACTAGAAGAAGCCTGTGCTCATGGTCCGGAGCCTTCAATGACAATAGAAGAGCAGTTTTCTTTTAAAACTTTTTTTTTTAATGTAAATGAGATCCCATTGGTAGGATGGGACACTGCTGATGGGCAATTTATGCATATGAAATCCCTTTGTGACGTCATAGCTGCTAACTGCCAGTGCAGATTGAAGAATTTTTTTCAAATTGGGGTTTTGTAAAGTTAAAAATGTTAAGAATGTAAAATATACCGTTAATCTGAACAAAACACACCACAGGGCAATGGTGAGTAAGGTGGGTGAAAAATTGTAGCGCTGCCGTGTACCGTTTTGGCATAATTAGGACATCACAGACACACAGGCACATATACACACAGACAGACATTAAAAAAAACAAGATGAGAGTTTTAGTAATTTATAGATAGATAATTGGTCCATGTAATAATTTGTATCCTGTAATATACATCTTAATCAACAATCCAATTAATTAATTATCCACCATTTTAAAATCACAAACCAAAAACCAACATGTGGTTTAACAATTCTGGATAATTATTTAATTGCATTTCATTTAAGCTGGATAGTTTTATTTAACATTGCTTTTATGTTTTATATTATTTATTAACATGCTTGAAGCAGATAAAAACAAGTAGAAGGAATTACAGTGAATTCCATGGAATTCATGGAGAAACAAGGGACTACAGATGTTGGTTTACAAAAAATGACTCAGTGCTGAAATAACTCAACAAGTCAGGCAGCATCTCAGGAGAACATGAATAGGTGACGTTTCCTGTCATGACTAATTGTGTTGGGGGAGGGAAGAACGCTGGAAGAAAGGAGGGGCAAGGAAAAGCCTGGCAAATGATAGCCTGACAAAGGCTAAAGAATAAAAGACAAAACATGTGAGATAATGATAGGTGGGTTGCCAATTGTGAAGCTAGAGGAAGGAAGCTAGGTGGAAGGGGCGGGGGAGGGAAAAACGTTGGGGGGGGGGGGGGATGTGGAGGTGGGGTTTGTTGGTTAGTTACCTAAAATTGGAGAATTAACTGTTCATACCGTTGGGTTGCATGCTACCCATGCAAAATATGAAGTTTGGTTCCTCCAGATTGCTCGTGACCTCACTCTTGCCAACCCACACCATAATCAGTCTGAAGAATGCCCCGATCTGGAATGTCACTAATCCATGTTCTCCTGAGATGCCTGGCCTGCTGAATTACTCCAGTACTTGGTTCCCTTTGCCAGATGTCTGCAGTGGAACTGTGGTAAAGTTGATATACTGGAAGAATTGGATCAAAGGCCTATCCCTTTTAAAAGCGTTCTTGCGATGCCGCAGAAAACCAAAACATAATTACATAATTAAGACTGCGCCTTTAATTTTATCTTCTTCTTAGGCAGTAGACTGTCAATAACAAGCAGAAATGTCATCCTGCAAATGTTGTGATATAGAATTAATTAAATGTGAAGAATGGCAAATTGATTTATATATTAAAAATAGTACAAACACGACAACAATGATTTACAGTCTTGGGTGATAGCACCCACTCAGTCCAGATGATAATGGTACCTGGGAACAACCATAAGGTAACAATGCTCATCCAGCTTTTGATGACAGTTGATTTTCTTTTTTTGTTCACACAGATATTCAAGACAAAGAACCTGCTAGGTCTTTGTCTATTCTTTAAATTAAACTGGCTGTGAGTTTCAGGTATTACGTGGAGCTGCTGTGTGTATTTTGCAAGCTCACTGCGTGATTGTGCTGGTCACTGCTACAGAAAAAAACCCCAGATAAAAGACAATGATTAATTTCTCAAAGCACTGGAGGAAGCTGAGAGCACAATAAGCAAGAGGCAATCGAGAGTGCAATCATTTTCCGCTGGGGGTTTAAAATAGTAAAATCACCTTCAAGTCTTTGAAGTCTCTCTCCCCCCCTCCACACCCCCGAGATAGACATCAAATAATGCTGCATGTTCATTCTTCACGGTTTTGAAGTGTAAATTTGCACCAATACTGAAAGCAAAGAAGAAGAACTGTAAAATGACTGTGGCGGAAAAAGTAGTAACAATAAAAAGAAGAGCCAGGAGATTTGGTAAAAAGTGTTTGTGAGCAATCTGCGGTAACTAAATACCATCATGTATGTTTTCTAAGATCAATATGTTTGCACATTTTACGTGTGTAATATATTTTCTTGTCGTATATACCTTTTTAGTGATGTTGATACAAAACATGTTTGGATTGTAAATCCGTAGCATGATTTTACAGTGAGTTTCGTTAACTGTAACGATACAAAATCACAAAAGAATAATTTTCAAATGTGAATCTACGTTAGATTTCCCACATCCAATGTTGCACAATGCAACAAAAAGATTAGATGCTGAAGACAAAATTGCTTGTCAAAAATGTCTGCTTCTCCTAAGTACAAAGAAAAGAAAGATTTACAGTTTATATAACCTCTCATAAATATATCGAAGCAACTCACGTAAAATGAATTACTTTGAAGTGTAAATATGTATGAAGCAGAGCAGGCACTTTGTGCACAGGAAGATGTGGGGGAAAAAATGATTACCTTAATAATCTATTAAACTATGTTTTCTGTGAATATTGGCTCTTCGACAAAAAAACAAAACAAAGTTCTCCAGACTATGAATGTGCTGAGATAGGAAATGGTATTCATGTCCAACAACAACTAATTGATTTGTACTATGTTGTTGCATCTGAAATTGATCGAATCAAACAATGGATCCATCGCTCTGATTAACCCTCCTAAATATCTGAAGTTGCGTCTCCAGCCAAACTATTGCACCACAAAAACAATAAGAAGAAACTGAAGTGGATGCCATTCAGCAAATACTCAAAAGGAAGATTGATAGCTAGGTGGCTTTGCATCAGCCCAATAACGTGAGCAGTTCCTTGGTTTAGTTGTATCTAGTTACTGAGAGAGTCCAATAATTAGATACAAGTCCATGGTGCTTTAATTGTCACATGCACAATTTCACAGTGATTTTTTTTTGCATATTTACACATGCAGGCACCTCCATGTTTTGGCATCATTTCCATAGTCCAAATTCCGGTCCACCCATGTCCTCAGTCTACTGGAGCTGCTCCCGATCCAGGTAAGCCCCGAGCTCCTGCAGGGCCTTCCTCTGTATCCTTTGTCTGAATTTGCCTGCAAGCCGATGTCCCTCTCCTTGCCCGGCCATCTTTATGTCACTTGAAAGGCGCTGGAGGCATTAAGGGCCTGTCCCACTTGGGCGTCATTTACGCGACATCATTTACGTGTCAGTATGCACGATGCTCGCGTCATGATTCGCGCATGGCATGCATTACGCGCACATGGCGCGTAGTGGCGTAGGCAGTGACGCGCAGTCGGCGTGGCACCCCAGGATTTTGGGATTCACAAAATCTTCGCGCGCCACCTGCGTGACGCGCAAATGTCGCCCAAGTGAGGCAGGCCCTTTACCCTAGTTCACCCTCATGCCGGCCCTTGCTCCTTGTGTCCGTTGTATCCAGCAGCTTCCTCCCGGTAACGCGGTCCGCTGGGTGGGTTTCCAGTTCCATGGTTCGCCGAGCCTTTGGGTGAGTTCCACCAAGCCTTAGCTTGATGGTGGGGAATATTGTAGAGAAAAAAAATCAAAGACAATTTGACAATAAACGTAGATTGATTAGAAAAAGCAAGCATGGATTTGCTAAAGGCAAATGATTCCTGGCAAACTTGATAGAGCTTTTCCATCAGGTATTGGAAGGAGCCAGTGAAGGAAATGCAGTTCATGTTGTATATGGGGACTCGCTTATTTACGTGATCAGTGGTTGGACAATTCTTGCACCTAATGTGGATAAACGTACTGGCAACGGCACAATGACAGATAAGACCATTTACGATGGGGCAATGAATGGAATGGAATACTTTATTGTCACATGTGACTAGGCACAAGGAAATTTCATTTCGGAGTCACGTGAGTGACTTCGTGAAGAACCCGCCGGCGCGCATGCTCGACATATCGTCGTATCGCGTTGCTGCGACGGCTGGCGGTGGAGCGCGCTCCTCGCCAGCCCTTCATAGGGAACCACTGAGGTAAGTATCCTACCTTAAGTTGGTGGTCCTTGTTGTATTGATTTGTTTCTTGCAGCAAGGACATGGATGGGAGTTCCAAGGGCCGGAGGACGTCTGGACGAGGTCGCCGGTCAGCAGTCCTGGAGCCATTGATATCGGCGGTACCTGCAGCGCAGGCCGGGACACAGGCGGGAATATCGGTAAGCCCTGTGTTTACAGGTCCGGATCCGCCAGCACACCACTGTTCGGGGGAGTTCGACGAGGAGGAGTGTGGTGTGCCGCCAGAGCAGGAGGACCCTGCCATGGCAGTCAGGTCGTCAGCAGGCTTGCTGGCGACCTCGAGCAGAGGGGTCCGTGCAGCTGCACGGCCCTTTTCCCTCAACCCTCCGAGTAGGGGAAGGGCAGGAGCCCGGAAGCCTAACCCTGTCGGGGCTAAGGCATTACCTGCCGCCGAGGAGCGGTCAGGTTCCAGGGCGAGACCCGGGGCGGCTGTGAGGTCCAGTCGACGCCCCCCAACTCTCGACGCCGGGACGGGTCGGTTGGGTCGGGTCTCGTCACGGTCGCCGAGTCCCCCATGGATGGGTGGGCGAGACCATGCGTCGGCAAGGTCCACGACGTGGGCAGCCGGCAAGCCCGCGCGGGCATCAGGTATCCATGCTACGGCTGGTGCCGACACCACGCCGCAAGTGCCCTTAGTGGCAGCGGCTTCAGCTCCCGCTAAATGGAGGCGGTTGAACACACCCGCGCGGGAATCGCGCAGTTTTGCTTCGGCGGCTGTTAGCGACGACTACCGGCACCGGGTGGGCCTCGATGAGGTGCGGGCCGATGATAGGGGCCCCGGCATTTTCTCAGAGCCGGAGGACTCCGACCACCCGAGTGTTCAGGGTGAGGGGCGTATTGACCGTATGGAGCGGCTGCTGGAGCTCCTGCTTCAAGGTCAACAGCAGCAAGCGTCCAGCAGCGACAGGCACGGGACTTTTTCACCAACTTCCACCATCAGCCTGGAGCAGCAGGATGAGGAGGTTTTGGTTCCCATACCACCTCCGTCAGATTTACCAGCGGAGGAACTTCTTGATGTGGCCACTAAGTTCGCGGCCCCACACACGTCTGGGCTTCCCCTGAATTCAAAATTGGCAGCCACAGTGGACTTCCTCAACAACCATCAGCTCCAGGAAGAAGTTCTCATTCAAGCCATGAGCCGTCACAAGGCTCCATCCAACTGCAACTCCCTCAACGTGCCTGTGGTCAATACGCCGATATGGGGCAACATCAGTGCGGCTATCCGTCAACACGAGCTCAAACTTCAGCGGATCCTGAAGCTCCTCACGGCCGGTATTACCGCCTTTGTGCGGTCGGTTGATGGGGATGAATTAAATTTGGATCAGGAGGATGCTCTGGCTCTATTATGCGCAACTCAACATGAGATCAATGGGTTCCGCAAAAGCAGCATCCGCCCGGCGCTCAACCCTAAGTTTGCAGGGTTGTGCAAACCACCGTCGCCGCCCTGTCAGCTCTTTGGAGAAGGTCTCTCGAAGAGAGTCAAAGAGCTTGAAGAACAAGCCAAGACGGTGGGACTCATGCGCTCTCATAGTGCCCCCACGCCGTCGGGCTCGATAGCTCCGCTTGTTCGTCCACGAGGGTCTGCCAGCACCTCTACAAGGACCTACCCTCCAGCTCCACCTCGTTACCAACAGCCCCAGCAGCAGGGGGGCTTTTTTAGGACAGGGCCGGCAGAAACCCTGGTGGAAGATGAGGACGCCGCGCCCTCAAGCCAACCCAGCACCTCCACGTCCACCCACACGTGTCAAAGACCGCCGGTAACCACGGAGGTGAGGCGGTCTGGTTCTCTCTTTTCCCTTTGTCTAACCTCACATGTTGGTGGGCGCCTTCGGTTCTTTTTGGGAGCATGGGGTGATTTTACTGGTGACCAGTATGTGTTACAAAATATTCAGGGTCATAAAATTGAGTTTCTTAATGGGGACATTCCTCCATCCCAGCACAGGCCTGGTCGAACATTTACACTGTCTGCTGCAGAACAGGCAGCAGGCTACAAGGAAATTTTAAGGTTAGAACAGAAGGGAGTGGTAGAGAAAGCGGTTCATGAGCCAGTTGAATTTGTTTCTAATATATTCACTAGACCAAAGAAGGATGGAGGCTGTCGAGTCATTATTGACCTGACTCGTTTAAATACTTTTGTAACATATACTCATTTCAAAATGGACACTTTTGAAACAGCCAAATCATTGATTTCACATGGTTGCTTTATGGCACGCATTGATTTAAAAGATGCGTACTATTCTGTATCCATTCAAAAATACTATAGGAGGTTTTTGAAATTTATCTGGATGGGTCAACTCTGGCAATATAGGGCTTTGCCAAACGGGCTTACCACAGCCCCTAGATTATTCACTAAATTGGTGAAACCAATTATGGCTTAATTACGAGAACGACACCATATAGTAATGGCCTATTTAGATGATATCTTAATTGTCGGCCACACCCTGGAATTGGCTGAACAGGGAGTTGCAGCTGCTGTCAATATATTCCAGCAGCTGGGGTTTATTGTCCATCCAGAAAAATCAAAGTTCTGCCCTTCCCAGGTATACATTATCTGGGGTTTATGGTGGACTCTATTCGTAATTGGCAAACTTGTCGCATTGTTTCCGGCAGCCAGATATGGGCCTTTGCATTATCAGAATTTGCAAAGAGCCAAGATCGCTGCGTTAAAACAGAACGCTGGTCATTATGATCGACCAATGCAGCTGCCGCCTGAAGCAAAGGATGAGTTACGATGGTGGGTGTGTCACATTAGTAACTCATTTAAGCCTATTATTGAGGCTAATCCGGTGGTATACTTGCAAACTGATGCGAGCTCTTATGGCTGGGGAGCTACAGATAATTGCTCTAGTTGCGGGGGCAGATGGGACACCCTTGAGGCTGCTATGTTGTTGTCACAAGGGATAAACTATTTGGAGATACTTGCAGCATTCCACGGACTTCGTGCTTATTGTTCCAAGCTTATTGGAGCACATGTCCATCTCCAAATAGACAACACCACAGCGGTGGCATATCTAAACCATATGGGCGGTACCAGGTCAGTTTCGTGTGATAAATTGGCTAACTCAATTTGGCTCTGGTGTGTTCAAAGAGACATTTGGATTTCAGCTACCTATTTGCCGGGTGAGCTTAATACTGTGGCGGACACCAGGTCACGCAACTTTAATGACAATATTGAATGGATGTTGCATCCTGAAATTTTTGCCAAAGTCACAGCCAAATTTGGGAAACCGGACATTGACCTTTTTGCGTCACGGTTGAACCATCAGGTACCAACATGCGTCTCGTGGGAACCAGATCCTGGGGCTATAGCGCTAGATGCATTCTCACTGGACTGGGGGAATTGGTTTTTCTATGCATTCCCCCCGTTTTGCCTCATCAGTCGGGTATTACGAATGATTCAGATGGATGCAGCCAAGGGCATCCTTATTATACCCGACTGGCCTACACAGCCGTGGTATCCGGTGGTCTTTGACATGCTCAGTGAGCCTTGGGTCCTTTTGAAGGGTTGCCCAGAATTGGTTACTCACCCTGTCTCAGGGGAGCCACATCCCTGCCATGGCTATTTAAGTTTGTTGGCTTGCAGGTTTTGAACAGGCCGTTAGTCCAATACGGCCTCTCAACTCGGACCATGGATACCATTGGGGCGTCGTGTCGAGAGTCAACAAGGCGAAGATACCGCTCACATATTAAGAAGTGGGAAGCCTTCTGCAGCCGCTCTCGCATCACGTACGATGACGTGACTATAACTGACGTCCTGGAATTCCTCGCGGGGTTGCACCATGATGAACACTTAAGTTACAATGCCATCAACAGCGCCAGGAGCGCGCTATCATTCTACCTCAAGATTGAGGTGGGATCCAACAGGCTAGTGTCCAGACTCATGCGGGGCATATTCAATATGAATCCGCCTACACCACGCTACAATATCACCTGGGATGTCAGGGACGTATTAAACCTGCTCAGGACGTGGTCTCCCATGGAAGGGCTCCAGCTGGACAAACTCACCATGAAGCTGGTGATGTTACTAGCGCTGACTTCAGCACAGAGGGTACAGACACTGCATAAACTACGTGTCGACAGGATGATATCTACCCCTACGGAAGTAGTCTTCTTCATTGATGAGCTACTAAAGCAGCATAGACCTGGGTGCACAGGGCTGCAGCTGAAGTTCCCGGCATACCCCGCAGATGCTAGGCTGTGTTTAGCCTCTCATATCCGTCACTATGTCAAGGTGACGGCATGCATCAGAGGAATGGAGAGATACCTGCTTGTCACTCATAAGAGACCTCATCATCGAGTGACAGTCCAGACGATATCCAGGTGGCTCCGAGTCGTCTTGGGTAAGTCAGGTATCGAGGTAATGTGTTCAAGTCTCATTCCACCAGGGCTGCATCGACGTCAGCGGCGAGGATTATGGTGGTGCCGATGGACCATATTCTCGCCACAGCAGGATGGGCTAATGAAGCTGTGTTTCAGCGATTTTATAACAAGCCTGTTGCTGCTCCTCTACAGTTCGCGGAAGCCATGCTGAATGCAGGTCGAGAACGTGGAGGTGTCCCCGCATGAGGGGTTTTGATTTGTTATTAATAAATATGCTCTTGTTTTGCAGTATGAACTATTTGAGCAAGTTTGTTCCTCCCATCCATCCCTGCTAGTGGTGTGTCAGCATGGACGTGGTCCAGGGCGTGTAATCACAGAAGCTTTGAAGTCTTCACGAAGTCACTCACGTGACTCCGAAATGAAATAGTAAGATTGAACGAGAACTTACCAGTTCGAAGGTTGATCATTATTTCATGAGGAGTCGCGGTGAGGGATTTCGTGCCCTCCACGCCCAACCCTCATTCACCTTCATCTGGTAATTTGAGTCTCTTTAATCTTACTATGCCAAGTCATTTCTGTTACTGGTTTCTGTGATTCCACACCGCTACTTTGAAGAATGTCGAGCATGCGCGCCAGCGGGCTCTTCACGAAATCCCTCACCGCGACTCCTCATGAAATAATGATCAACCTTCGAACTGGTAAGTTCTCGTTCAATCTTACTATTCTTTGCTGCATACCCAATGTATACAAATAGCACCAACCAACGGCACTGACAAAGTTACAAAGTACATCGGCTCCTCCTTTTGTTCTGTTCCCCCCCACCTCCAGCGTTTCCCCCAAGCCGGGTCCTCATTGTCCTTTGTTCTTCCCTTCCCCAATTGTCCATTGTTCTCCCCCCACCCCCTCATGGCAATTCCCCCACGCTGAGTTCTCCAGCACTACAAACGCCATAGAGTATGACAGAGGGGTGTCATGATGCTGGGTAATAGGCTTAAGGGCCTGTCCCACCAGCATGCAACTACATACGATGAACGCGATCAAACCGGCAGCGGGGGCCGCGCGGAGGTTGGGTGAGTGGCGCAACGCGGCGCAAAGCGAGGCGAACTTGAAGCAAGTCCAAGGTAAGTTCGCCAGGACTTAGAGGGGCACACAGAGAGGGGCACCGAGACACACACACATACAGGGCCACGGAGCCACACACATAGAGGGTCACGGAGGCACTTACAAATAGGTTCACGGAGGCACGATGTTCGGGCGGTGTCTAAATGTCGCGGCGACTGCGAGCCGAGAACCGTTGCCACGCGGGATTTTTGGACATAGTCGGTTTTTCGGAGCGCCGCGCGGTGTCGGGACGAACTCGGGACGAACTCCGCACAATTCCGCATGGCTCCGGCGATCGAAGTGGGACCGGCCCCGCGACGCCGGACGGCTCAAGCGACCACGTTAGGTCGCGCTAATCGCATAGAGTTGCATGCTGGTGGGACAGGCCCTTTAGGGTGATATATACTGTTACTACTTCAGGCACAACTTACCAGGGCTATGTTGTCTGCCTGGTGCCAGGGTTTATGATATCTCCTTGCAATGTATACTGATGAATTTCTCGATCAGCACAATTAGAGTCAGGAACGTTAAAATAAACAGGCTAATTTAGATCCTATATTATGCAGACAAAGGGTTAACTGATATTTTGATGGTTTCGGGTGCAAAATCAGCAAAGGGACAAAAGGAATACAGAAGGAAAGTTAAAGTAATATGGTGTTACAAAACAGGATAGGGATTTTCAAGCATAAAGGATAAAGTTTTGATAACAGTTCTAATTGCTGCAAAATTTCACTGGCATTTTTATTTTATCAGTCATTCTCCGAGTTTATTTGTTTGTATGGAAGATCTGAAATTTATACTAATGCCACTGACATACAAATAACTTCTAATAGAAACTAAATGTAATGCTGACTGATATTCCTGTGCAGCAGGTTGCATCTGGGTATGTTAATGCATTATGTAAAATCCTATTCGCTTCGTCCCCACTCAGCGATGAAGAGGGGTAAAAACTATTGAGCCTGCTTTGAAAATCTATTTGTGGACATGATGTGCTGAAATTGGTGCTTTGTATTTGAGGCAGGATCTAACAGATTTTAAAAATAGTGCACTATCTGAAAACCTTTTAACTGGATCTTTGAAGGGCAGTATTTTGTCTAGCCATAATGCAAGATTTTCTGACACATCTGATGAAGGGCCCAAGGTTGAATCTGCAACCTGTCTTTTCTCCTTCTAGTTGAATTTTCTCCTTATTTTGATGTTCACTTTCCATTTTTATACATCTTTGCATTAGCCACATATTACTAATTAAAGTATTTTCTTTGAAAAGAATATTAATGTGGAATCATTCAAATCCTCTGTTTCTTCAGTCCCACTTTGTTTAAAAATAAGGGGCCATATTTAAGACTAAAATTATGTCCGTGGTACAATTTCACACCCTGCATGGCATTGCATGCACAAATGCTGACCATGTTTAGTGATCAATTTTCACTTTCAAATCTTTATGATAGAGCACGAAAATGAAGTTGTTGTGTGAAATAGTGGTAATGTCTTAAGTGGACTGAGCAACCGGCTAGCTTGAAGAATTCCCATAAAATCAGCAAATAAGCCCTAATTTATAGGTGGCCTTTTAAACATTTTACAGAGTGCAATATGAAGATTGGAACTTACACAGGGCTTAGTGGTAAAGCAAAACGCGGTAAACCCAAAACTTCAAAAATTGAAAGATTGTGAAGCACCAATTATGGGTCAAAAGGTCACTAAAATATTTCAATAAGGCATGCTACATTCAATGCATTTTCTGTTTGTATGATATTTTCTTTTTTTCCAATCAGAATGCTTTGTAAATGTGGACGGCTTGATTGTATTCATGTACAGTCTTTTTGATTGGATAGCACTGTACCTCGGTACACATGATCATATTAAACCAAACTAAACTAAATAACCAACTTTCCCAGCAGTTCCCTGATTGTATTGGGGAAAGCGGTATCAGTACGCCTTGTGGAGGAGCAGGGAATCATTGATAGAAATTGCTAGTTTTCTGCATTTAACATATGTGCAGTCTGGCAGTTGCAGTCAGACTTCTTCCTAGATAGCCTTAACGTTTTCCTCAATGCAAATTCTGAGTTTAAATCTATACAAATTAACCAGGATAAGTTTGAAAAGTCCAGAACAAGCTACTGTCCCCCTATAATCAGAGAAACTGCTGAAATTTGGGTATCTTTTTGCAAATGGATGCAAGAAAAGTGATTTGATGCCATTAATTTTCTTTGGCAGTCATTCCATCACCTTGGTATCCCTAAACAAGGTGAGTTGTACCTGGAGAAGGCAGAAAAGGTAGGGGGGCTGGAGATGTGGCTGGTGGTGGGATTCCGTTGCAGCTGGTGGAAATAGTTTCAATATTTTGTATGTCTCAATGAGATGGTGTAAATCCAAGCTGCTGTGACTCCAAAGACAGTAAATTCTTCTTTAAATGTTGTAACCCAGCACTGGACACGATTCATCAACTGCAGCCAAACTTCCTTTATTCTTAGAATAAAGGGGAGGTCATTTAAGACTGAGGTGAGAAAAAACTTTTTTACCCAGAGAGTTGTGAATTTATGGAATTCCCTGCCACAGAGGGCAGTGGAGACCAAATCACTGGATGGATTTAAGAGAGATTTGGATAGAGCTCTATGGGCTAGTGGAGTCAAGGGATATGGGGAGAAGGCAGGCACGGGTTATTGATAGCGGACGATCAGCCATGATCACAATGAATGGCAGTGCTGGCTCGAAGGGCCGAATGTCCTCCTCCTGCACCTATTTTCTATGTTTCTATGTTTCCATGTTCCTTACTTTCTAACATACTTCAAACTTTGCAATAAACCCCTACATATTCTTGAGAACTGTACTGGCAAGGAGGTTATGCTTCAATTATATTGGCAATTGGTGAGACCTGATTTGTAAAAGTGTGCAAAATATGAATCTCGTATTTTACAAAAGAGTGGTACTACATTGTTCAGAGAAGGTTTACATGAGTGGTGTCTGGAATGGGCAGATTGCTTATGAAAAAAGGTTGAATAGGCTGCACTTGTAAATTATTGGCATTGAGTTCTGCTGGCTAATGTTTAATAATAAGGGTTGCCCACCAAAAACAAAGACAAGGCAGTTTTGTTTTCCCTCAGAGGGTCTTGAGTCTTTGGTAATCTCTTCCTTAATGGACAGTGCAAGAAGAATCTTTGAATATTTTTAAGGCAGAGGCTGATAAGTGAAGGGATAAATTGTTATGTGTTGGAAGGAACTACAAATGTTGGTTTAAACTGAAGATAGACACAAAAAGCTGAAGTAGCGGGACAGGCAGAGAAGTAATGGGTGACTTTTCGGGTCGAGACCCTTCTTCGGACCCTCTGTTTTCAAGGACAGACACAATGCAGAGTGGAGGTGACCATCGGATCAGCTTGATCTTATCACATGGCTAATCCTGCACCTAATTTGCAAAAATGCATTAAATTAGTTAGAGAGTCAAAGAGCGTGGAAACAGGCTCTTCAGCCCAACTTACCCACGCCGGCCAACATGCCCCATCAACACCCGTCCCACCTGCCTGCGTACGGCCCAAATCCCTCTAAACCTATCCTATCCATCCTGCCCAAATATTTTTTAAATGGGAGGAGAGTATGAGTGCATAAAAAAGGCAGTTGAAATGAAATGCAAAAAAAGATACGACACTGCAGTGTTCCATATGAATAGTGTAAGAAGGAACTGTAGATACTGGTTTACACTGAAGATAGACACAAAATGCTGGAGTAATTCAGCAGGTCAGGCAGCATCTCTGGAGAAAAAGAATAGGTGATGCTTTGGGTCAGAACCCTTATTCAGACCTTTGTGTCTATCTTCCATATGAATAGTGTCTGGAACTCAGAATTTGTGACTTTACCTTCCGCTACCAGAATGGCTTGGTTACTAATCTAAAGCAAAGGTTATCATTGTGTAGGAAGGAACTGCAAATGCTGGTTTAAACTGACGAATGATACAAAATGCTGGAGTAACTCAGCGCGACAGGCAGAGAGAAGGAATGGGTCACATTTTGGGTCGAGACCCATCTTCAGACTAGTCAGGCAAGAGATATAGATAGTGATGTGGAGAGATATAGAACATATTAATTAAAGATGTGCAAAAATTAACGATGATAAAGGATACAGCCATTGTTTACAACTCAGTGGCATGAATATTGATTTCTCTAACTTTAAGTAACCCCTGCAAGTCTCTCCATCCCTCCCTCCCTCGCCTCGGTCACACCAGGTTCCCATTCTCACTTGGCAAACAGCTAACAATGACTTGTTTCCTTTATCATGGAATTATACTTTATCTGGAAACTTCTTCTGCACCCTCTCCAAAGCCTTCTGTCATGGCACAATCAGAACTGCATGCAATATTACCCACAATATAATATTAACCACATATATATTATTACAATGAGCTATACTACTGACAACATATTAGCTGCCTTCATGAAGCAAAACTTCATGGAACAACAGTGACAAGAATGAGTTTAATCACAAAAATCCTGATCTGATATTCCGAGATTTTTTATTGTAAAATCTCTTGGCTTCAACATTCCAGGGACACAAATGGCAAAAATATAATTGAATTGTTATATAACTACTGCAAAAATATTTTATTTTAATCTGCAATTCATTTTAATCAAATGAAGGACCTGAAACATTAGCCCTGTTTTTTTTTTCTTTTCACAGATGTTGCCTGACCTATTGGCTGTTTCCAGCACTTTCTGCTTTTATTATACAAGTACTGTGTTGGTAAGAGGATGGCAGAGTAGTCAGCAGCAGATTCATTGTCTCTTGATGCACCAAGGTCTTTCCAACATCTACAAGAACAATTGAGTCATGTCTTGGAATAATCCCCACTTGTCCTGATAAATGCAACTCTTGCAACACACATAAAGCTCAACTTCATCCTGGACAAAGGAACCTGCGTGCAATGCATTTCCATTTACCCTCTCCAACATTGGTACACCATTATAGTGCATTCCATTTAAAAGAAATCACTTCAGCAGCTGAGCAAGGCCACTTTGACACTACCTTTTAAAGTTTAAACTCTACCATTAAAAAAGTCGAACAGGCAGATGCATGGAAACACCTCCACCTGCAGGTTGTTCTCCAGATCACACTCCATTCTGATTTGGAAGAACATTGCCAATCCTCATTTAGAATGGGTCAATATCCTTGAACCCAAGCCAAATGAAACCTTCATAGGAAAGATTGCAGATGATCAAGAAGGTTAGTGTGAACACCTATTGAAAGGAAATTAGGGATAGGAATTAAATGCTGGCCCTGCTAGCAATGCCCACATACTGTGAGCTAATATATAAATCAAACTGTCCAACAGCTCAGTCTATTTCTGCATAGTTAAGAGTGCGCTCTTCAAACTGATTAAATAAACATTCAGAGAAGCACAAAAGAATGCATTAATATTTCATCCATCTTTCGAATTCTCCTCCTCGGTTTCCAGATCAATGATTGCACTTTTTTCTGCACGGTTTTGCAAATGTACCTAAGTGCATCTCAGGAGTGCTAATTTCTCATTTGCATCATGTCCGCAATCAGGCTGACTGCTGATGGCACACTTTCTCAGAACTCTCGAGCAGGTAAGGAGATAAAGTACACTGGGCACTTACGTGCCACAAGTGAAGCAGAGAAAGAAGCCACCGTGCACAAAGTAGCAAGATGAAAGCAGGTTTGTCTATTAACTGAAACTAAAGTGCACTACACAATACATTTCCATCTCAGACTGAGCCTCTCTGACTGCAGCCAGGCCCATGCAAATATTTTCCTGCTGCATTTTCTAGCTAATGTTGGCTCTATTTTCCAAAACAATCTCTACTCAATGGCTTGATTTTAAAATGCAAGATGCTTTATGCATATCAATTTCCTAGGTTTTGTTTTTAATACTGCCTTTGATGTTTAGAATAATCCTGGGTGCATTGTCTCTTAAAATCAAGAACAAATACCAGTTTATAATTAATGAGGGTGCACATGCCAAAAAAGGACTGTATTGTTTAAATACGTTTATTTTAATGTTTGTGCTTTGATTAAGTTAAAAGACATTTAATATATGGGCAGAATAATGTAAATGATTTATATAGTTTCTTAAATTTCTGCTCATTTGGCTAATGCTGGTGAAATTAAACTAATACTGACTCAGTGCTCTTAAGGTCAATTCTTGTCCACTCTGCTGTGGTATTGAGGAGACAGAGTGTACCTGATTCATTCTGCCTCATGGGGGCTCTGCTAGGAAACGAGCAGAAACACTGGCAACTTACTGCGGTCGGACCGGCCACCAGCATCAAAACCAACTGGTTGCAGTTTCTGAATTGCTCCATCTTTCCAGGAAGGAAAATAGAGAAACATTTTGCATATAGTGATATTTACTGATGGTCTCATTAAATTGGGATTTATTGCAGGACCTATTTAGCTGAATTTCAAGATACAGCATGGAAACAGACTCTTTGGCCAACCAAGTCCACACTGACCATTGATCACCCGTTCAAACCAGTTTCATGTTATCCCACTTTCTCATCCATTGCCTACACATTAGGGGCAATGTTCCAGAGGACAATTAACCTACAAACCCGCATGTCTTTCGCATGGGGGAGGAAACCAGAGCACCTGGTGGAAACTCATATGGTCACAGGGGGAACATATATACTCTGTGCAAACAGCACCCATAGTCATGATGAAACGTGGGTTTTGGGAGCTGTAAGGTAGCAACTCTACCACTGCACCACTGTGTCACCTGTGCATAGTTGTGTGCAAAATATTAAGTTTAATAGGAAATAAATGGATTGAACATTTTTCGATTAACCTCTTGCAATATGAACAGAAAAGACTGGACATACCCAGCAGGCTGCACCAGTGTTAGAGAAACTTAGGAAATGAGTTGAGCCTTGCTGGAGCTGACTTGCCAACCAGAACTTCTGAATGTCCTACTTACCTGGGCGATATGTTGAGGAACACAATTTCTGCCAGCAGCGTGTTCGTTATTTCAACTTTTTTTTTGGGTGTGCCCAAATGTTAGTTTAGGTGTCTCTCGGTATGTCTTGTGTAGGGGGTGTTGGGGGACGAAAGGGGGAAACCGCTTTTTGGTAGCCTCCTCAACGGAGAGGCAACTTTTTCCATGTCGCCTCCCTCAGGGCCTAACAGCTTGGATTGGAGCAGCCTTTCCTGAGTCAGGCACGGAGCTTCCGTAGCGGGCGCAGCATGGACTTTTCCATCATGGAGCGGGTGAACCCTTGCCAGAGAGGAGTGCTCCGATTGCTGGCCTGGTGACTATAACGTCATGGGACTGAGGTCTGCGGAGCTTCTAGCCACGGGTGTATTCGACTGTCCTGACGTGTGGACTTACCATCCAGAGTCTGGGATCCCTTCCTGGGGATCACCGGAGAAGAGCTCCGACCTCCGGCATATAACATCCTAAAGCCACGGTCTCCGGTAGGGAAGTGCTGATTTGGGCGCTACAAGGCGCGGAGTGTGTTGCACTGTCCTGACATCGGAGTTTAGATCTTCCCGACGAGAGGGCCTGTACATCTGGCCATCCGTAGCGTAGACTACGGAGGGTTTATGGCCCCGACCACGGATGAACAAAGGAGGAGGACTGACTGAATTTTGTTGCCTTCCACCACAGTGAAGAATGCTGTGGTGGGTGTTTGTGTTAAATTCTATAGTGTATTGTGTGTTCTTTTTTTAAAGTGTATCGCTGCTGGCAAATTCTTTTCACTGCACCTTCGTTGGTGCATGTGATGAATAAATTTGACTTTGACTTTTACTTTGCCACCGCACCCTCAACTCTGACATTGAGATTCATACCTTGATTGTGTAGATCCAAGGTCTCACCCAGAAAATCAAAGAATGATATAAGAAAACACATTAACATCTATTCATAATCATCATAATCATACTTTATTACCCAAGTGTGTTTTGCAGCGTACGGGGAATTTGATTTGCCATACAGCCATACCATTAAAGAGCAACAAAACACACAACATCCACCACAGTGACTCCTCCACATTCCTCACTGTGATGAAAGGCGAAAAAAGTTCAATCTTCTCCCTTCTTTGTTCTCCCGTGGTCTGGGGCCTCGAGCTTTCCATTGACGGGATGATCTTGGCTCCCTTAGCCGGTTGCAGGTCCCCCGTGTCAGGGCGATCAAGCTGCTGCATCGGGGGAGGGGGGGAATCTCAGCTTCCCCGCGCCGGGCGATCAACTCCAGCTCGGGGCTGGTCGAAACCTTCTGCGACTGGAGCTTCCCGACATCAGCCTCTACCCAAGACTGCGAGCTCCGCGATGTTGAAATCCGCAGGCTTGGAACGTCGATCCCAGGGAAGGAATCGCAGGCTCCGATAGTATGTCCACGGCCCTGGTGGGGCGCAAAGTCAGTCCCGAGCAAGGCCTCCAGCTCCATGATGTTAGGCCGCAGAGCAACCAAGATACGATCTGAAAAACAATTGTATCTCCAGCAAGGTAAGAGATTGAACAAATGTTTCCCCCAACCCCCCCCCCACCTCCCACATAAAACAAACATTAACATTAAAAAGAGAACATTAACACACTTTTAAAGCACACTAAAAATAACAAAAAAAGACGAAAAGGCAGACAGACAGACTGTTGGCGAGGCTGCTATTGTGCGGCACCCCCTGACGGTTAGGGGGAGGAGGGAATAGGGAATAAATTAACATTTATTTTCTCTTTCCTTCCACTTCTATTACTTGCAAACATAACAATTATGTTATTGAACAGGTTCATTGAGTGAACAAACACTTACAATCTGAAGATGGGTCTCGACCCGAAACGCCACCTATTCCTTTGCTCTATAGATGCTGCTTTACCCGCTGAGTTTCTCCAGCATTTTTGTCTACCTTCGATTTTTCCAGCATCTGCAGTTGTTTCTTAAACACTTACTTTCAATCTATGGAGGGCCTTCTTGATTAGAAGGCTGGAAAATGGGATTATGAGGCAGAGATCAACCATGATTGAATGGCGGAGTAGATTTGATGCGCCGATTGGCACAATTCTACTCCTATAACTTGTGAGCTTGTAAAGTGGTAGGTTAAATCATAATTATTTCCATGGTGTTGATGTATTCACCTTTACACGTTGGGGCTCGAGCATTGTTAGTTAAGGACACAATACTGATGATTGCTACGCCAATATAATTTCCTTAACTGATAATCTGTATTATGGTAGATTTATTAGTACATTTTACCTCTCAATGTTGCAATGTTGATGGAAACTATCTATTCAGCAATAGTTGAGATACAAGAGACTGTCCATAGATACGAGAATCTTGTGCAAAAAGCAAACTGCTGGAAAAAATCAGCAGGTCAAACAGCATCTGTAGCGGCAAATGGACAGGCAACCTTTTGGGTTGGGACCTTTCTTCAAAGATTGAGTTGCTAGATTAAATTATGTTATTTATTTTCTGTTGTCCCACAGCACCATCTGCTGTGAGCTCCTGGTACAATTCATCACCACTTAGAAATAACCTCCTGTTTTGTAGAATTTGCAATGAATGTAGTTCACATATATTTGATTTTATGTCAATCATGAACAGCCACACGTTTTCTTTCTTAGAACATAAAGCAGTACAGCATAGATAGTGAAAATGGTTGATAAAAATTGCAGCAGGATCTTGATCAGTTGGGCAGGTGGGCTGAGGAATGGTTGATGGAATTTAATACAGATAAATATTGCATTTGTGGCATTTAGGGAAGTATAACATAAACAGGACCTACACTGTGAATGGGAAGGCTCTGGGGAGTGTTGTAGTGTAGAGGGATCTAGCAGTACAGGTACATGGTTCTTTGAAGTGGCCTCACAGGTAGATGTGGTGGTCAAAAGACATCATCATACTATACTTTATGACTGCCCAAAGACCTATGATCTTTCCCAGTGGTACAATGTGAGAAACAGTAGGTCAATATACTTCCTGCCTTTTGTTTGTTATCAGTCCTCGATTCATGCTGAAATGTTCCTCCCAAACCCTTGAACTTTTATTTTATATGACAGAATTGAATTCAGTATATTATCAAATGTTTTTGATCAACAGCAATCTGCATATTTTGCATTTTTTTGCTTACCCTAGTAGTTACATCTTCATTTTTACTTGTAAAAAACAAATTTTCTTTGAAAAAGGCATATTAGCTCTGCTGAATCATTTGTTTTTTTCTAGCAGTCCTGTTGCCATATACTTAATGATGGATCTGAACTCTGCTAACAACCATTATCAGTCTAAATGGTTAAACAGTTCTGAGTTTTCTCACTCGCACCACTATCAAATATTGCTGCATTTACCACCTTCCATATATCAGCACTATTGCAGAATTCAGAGAATTTTGACGCATTCATTGTCTGATTAATAACACTAGGATAAAGCTATCAGATTTGGGGAATGTGCAGGCTTTTATACTCTTGACTATTACACGTACAAATGATTAAATGCCAAACGTGCTGCCCATTTAAAGCTCACTTTCCCCTTTAACAATCTACCTATTCGTGTGTCTCTTTGCAGAAACGGCTGTACATAATGTAGCAACTCATGGACCCAAGTGGAATTTGTTCCTTTAAAAAGGGAACTGTGAAAAAAATATCATACTTTGTTTTCATTATTTAACATTTCTGCTGAATCACTTTCAGTAGTCCTGTGGACAAGATGAGATTGGCGAAAGCATGAGATGATATGAAAGTAAAGAAACTAAAGATGACAGTTCAGAAATAGGAATCCCTAGAGGTTAACAGGCATCAGGCGGGTGGAAGGTAGTGATTTTAGACAAAGTCCAGAAACAATTCTTAATGGATAATGGGTTAATTAATTCCTCGGGTTTGGTTCAATTATTAAAAATGTGAAAGACATTGAATAACTTGGTTGTAAAGAGTCAGTTCATCACATTATGATGCATCAAGGCATCAGGGCCTTCAGAATGATCTCTATGGTACCAAGGCTTCAAATTATACCAGCATCATAACCCATCACTGTATCTCTAACGTCTGAAGTCTAAAGTAAAAGTGGATCCATGTGATCCTGGGATGGATTGGTTGTTAGAGTCATTTGGGAGAGAGATGGGTGACAATAGTGACCTACACTGTTACGTGATGGATGAAGGTGGCAAGTGGCTGTAGATAAAGGAATCTTCTGGGTAAGGGAGGTGGAGTTATGGACCACATAAGGGGAGTGGTTGGGTAGATGTAAACAGTGGCAGGAGGGGTCCCAATGGGAGGAGTGTGCAGGTGATGGGCTGATGAGGGAGAATAAGCAAGGTGAGAAAAAACATGGATTTTTCGGAAAAAAGGGTAAGTGTGAGAAGATCTGGGGACCGAGGGAGAACAGGTTACCTGTAATTAGAGAATTCAAAGTTCATGCCCACAGGCTGTTGACTACCGAGGCAAATATGAGGTGCTATCCTCTGGGTTTGTATCTGGCAATAGAGGAGACCAAAGATGGACAAGTCAATAGGGGATTGGGAAGAAGAATTGAAATAGCTAGTAACCAGCGGTTCCAGGTGGCCATAGTAAACAGGCTGGTTTGTGTTTGGTCTCACTGATGTAGAGGAGGCCTCATCGAGAGCACCAAATACAATCAGCGAGGTTGGAGGAGGTGTAGACTTTGAGGGGCTGTTTGCGTCTGGATACTGATGAGGGTGGGTGTAGATCCAAGTGTTGCACCTCCTACGGTTGCAAGAGAAAGGATTGGGGAGGGGGTGAGAGGGCGAGGACAGATGAGGGAACCAGGGAGTCATAGAACGAGTGGCTCCTGTGGAAAGCAGAAGGGATGGGGAGGAGAAGATGAGGTGGGTGGTGCAATTACAATGTAGCTCTTGGACAGGTTGGACAATAATGTTCCAGATGTGAAAGCTAGAGGAGTGTAAGGTGAGGACCATGGTGGCTCACAGAACAGGATTACAGAATAGAGATAATTCTGACTGGGGATTCTCTCCAGAGATGCTGCCTGACCCAGTGGGCTACTCCAGCATTTTGTGTCTACCTTCAGTATAAACCAGCATCTGCAGTTCCTTCCTTTTGTACTTCCACTGGGTGGGTTTTTATTCAAGACTTCCGGTATCTGCAGCTCTTTATTAAAATTCACTGACAACATCGGTTCCATCTTCCTATTGTCAAAAATAATTTGTCTTCTAAAGTGTTTCTGTTGCAGAAACTCCTCAAGATGGCACTATTTTAACAAAGCTACATAAAGCTATGCAAGGATCATTACCAAATTACAATGTTTCCAGGTCTGGTTTGGTTTTTAACTCTTATCCAACATTTAACATCTCTGTGGTGGCACATTTTAAGAATACTTCCCTTTGGTTGGATTCACTGTTCAACTGTTTCAGATCATAGGGTGCAATAATCAAGGTAAATATAAATAAATAATTATTTATTAAGATAAAGAGGTAATGAAGTAAATTGAATTTCATGGACTGGATAGCACGCAACAAAAATGCATTTCAAAGTACCTCAGTACATGTAACAATAAACTAAACTAAAAAATAAATTATCACCATGACCAAAATTAGAAGTAATTAATTTTAATGCCAATGCCAAATTGAGATCATAAAATTTAATTTGATGGAAGCAGAATATACACGGCCTTAAACACCTTACCTCTGATATTAGCATAACCTATATGTGATCTTTAAATATACCCATGTGAGTCCTTGATATGTCATAATATATCCAAACATAAAGGCTACTACTTATAAAAGTACTCACCTATCCCCTTTGAATACATTTTTATTATTGCAGCAATAATTACTTGAATTTATATAGTGCCTTTTCTGTAGTGAAGTATGCTAATCACACATGGACACTATCAAGTAAATTAAAAAATGAGTCACATATGGAAATATTAGGGTAAATGTCAAAAATGTGATCATGAATTATCACACAGGAGAGAACTGAAATATTGTCACATAAAGTATCCATATGTGGTAGAAAAGTAGTAGAAGCCTTTCATTTCTAGCAGGCAGCTGGATTTATATTATTGAGCTATTATAAGCTCATTTTTGGAAATGTATAAATCGTTTCAGATTAGCTGTAGTGCATACGAATAAGCACAAGGCACACCCTTCTTCATTTTGACTCCAGAATAGACGTGTTTGAATAGCCAAGGCTCAAAAGGTTACGGACCAAGTGCTGGTACATAGGATTAGTGTGGTTGAGTTATTCAAGATCAACATGGGCAGGGGGAGCCATAGGGGCTGTTCCTGTGCTGTATGACTCTACGAATCCTTCCCTAATAAATAACATAATTGAAATGATGATATCAAGTTGAATTATACAATAAACATTGAAAGTAATGCTGATCATTTACCAATCAAGAAATTATTAAACTGTAAGCATTCTATTAGTTTGTATCATGCCACAAATTTGAAAAAAAGACTGGTTTTGTGTCATTCAACAATAAGACACAATATTTCGTTTAAAAAGCGACACCGATTTTAAACAAGAATGTTAGGCTTCTTCTATTAGTTACACAAACTTTAAAGAGAATTGTAACTTTATTGCTCAGCCCCATTCCACCATAAAGTGGTTCAAAGCTCCCATCTGGGTATAGAATGATTTCACACATGATCTGACCCATATTGTGATATTGTTCCTTTTAAAACTGTCAGCACGAATATTTGTCATGCTTGAACATAAAATAGAGAAAGAATAACAATGTTTCTTTTTACACTGTTCTTCCTTCTCTCCTGGAGATTGCAATTTCCTAGAATCTTTAAAACCACAAACTTCCAATACCAACACTTAACTTTTGATGGACCTTGGCAGAGTAGGAGCAAGCATGCATAAGTCATAGGAGCAGATTTTGGCCATTCAACCCATCAAGTATACGCTATTCAATCTGACTGTTCTATCTTTTCCTCTCAACCCTATTCTTCTGCCTTCTCCCCGTGACCCTTGACATCCATATTAATCAAGAATCTGTCAATCTCCATCTTAAATATTACCATTGACTTGGCCTCTATAGCCATCTGTGACAATAAATTCCACAGATTTACCACCCAGTGACCAATGAAATTCCTCCCCATCTCATTACTAAAGGTACATTCTTTTATTCTGAGGCTAGGGCCTATGGTCTTACACTCTCGCACTAGAGGAAACATCATCTCCACATCCACTCGATCCAGGCCTTTCACTATTTGGTAAGTTTCAATTAGATCCCCCTCATTCATCTGAACAAGTGTTTGGGACAGGTGATTATATGATGTGACATTCCAGGTCGATAGCAAAAGAGTAGACACTGCGCAGTGACATGATGCATGGTCAACTACAGATACATTATGGGCTGCAGATGGAGCATAACTCAGGCACTGTTGATCCACCTTCTCAATGGGTGATGTTAATTTAGCACAATATTATTGTATCCCCCTGTATGGACCTCTCACTGTGCTGTTCATCCCATCTCCACTTTGATTACCCTTATTTTATCCACCACTCCACATCCATCCACAACTTTCTGACAAACTCACTTGCCAGCTTTAAAATTGTAAACCACAGAAATGCACGATAAGCTTGTTCGCGGTCTATTTCTGATCTGTTCTTACTTTGCTGGAACTCACCCCACTGTCACATTTTCTGCTTCAAACATTTATCACTTTGTCCTAGAAAAATCAATTGTTTTTTATCTCAGTCCTTCCCAGCTCCAACAGCTTCTGCTGAAACAAATCTCCCAGAACCTCTGATTACCTTGTTGAACCAGGAACTCCTCTTTCCTGAGTCCCCAAGTTGCAAAGACAATTTTTCACATACACCGTATCAAAACTCACAGAAATTTTAAATCCATTAAATTTCATTTTTGCCTACTCTCGTGAAAAAAGTTTCAGCGATGTAAATATAATCATTTTACAGGTCGTAGAATATAGGAAAATGTAGCACTGGAGCAAGCTCTCCAGTGTACAATGTATGAGCTGAACATGATTCCAAGATAAACTAATCTCATCTGCCTGCACATGATCCATATCTCTATGTTCCCTGCATTTCTGTACGGCTATCTAAAAGCCTCTTCAATGCCACTATTGTATCAGCCTCTGCCTCTACCAACATCCTTGGCAGCAGGTTCCAGGCATCAATCGCCCTCTATGTGAAAACCTTACCCCGCACATCTATATAATTAAAAGTGTCATCTTGACCACTTCCTGGTTGCACTGTGCTTTGATTTTAGAAAAAAATGCTACCACATATGGCTGTGATTTTTTGGCCATCTTACTCAGAGTCCTCCTCTGCTGCAAAGGCCCCGGGGATTTTTCCCATCGATGAAAAATAAAAGACTTATTAGTGTTTTAAAAATCTTGAGATTCTCTCTCTGCTGTCAATCACCACCATGAAGGCCACGCCCCTTCCGGTGGGAGGGCGGAGGGACTATAAAACCCAGAAATGTGGGCGAGACTCAGTCTGTCTGCAAGATGGTGAGGGAAAGATCACAACACTCTGTCTGAGCTGGGAAACTACGGAACACTGAGTATGCAATGTACTTGAATAAATGATTTGTCAGCCCTTAATGAAAATGAAATGAGTTGTGTGGCCTGCCCTGTGTTTGAAACTGCAATGGCAATGGAAATGAAGTGAAAATGCAATGAGCTGTTTGGCCTGGGCCTGCCCTGCGCTTGAAACTGCAATGGCAATGGAAATGAAGTGAAAATGCAATGAGCTGTTTGGCTTGAGCCTGCCCTGTACTTGAAAGTGCAGTGGGAATGGAAAAGAAGTGAACATGCAATGAGCTGTTTGGCTTGAGCCTGCCCTGTGCTTGAGAGTGCAATGGCAATGGAAATGAAGTGAAAATGCAATGAGCTATTCGGCCTACCCTGTGCTTGAAATTGCAATGCAATTGGAAATGAAATGTAATGAGTTGTTTGGCCTGCCTGAAACTACTAATTTCGGCCCACAAGGCTCTATTAGCTGAGAAACCAGTCCCTTTTGCCCCAAATGCCCGTATTAACCCAGGAGGAGCATTTTGGCCCAACAGGCTGTGCCAGGCCATTAAAAGTCAAGAAAAAGTGCCTTTCACTGAGATTTCACTGAGATTTTTTTTAAAGAACACCTTCAACCCATCAGACCTGTACTAGCCCAGGAGTCCCTTCAGCCCATCAGTGAGTATTCCCCCTGCAAGTATTAAACGTCACCCCAGTATTTTCTCCCTCCCTTCATTTGCTCCCTGTGAGATCCAGGCCAAGATAAACTTTCCTCCTTCATTGCTGTGATCTGCAGAAAAAGATGAAAAATGTCTAAAATTGATCCTCCACCCTCTTCCCCTTCTCTCTCACAAGTCTCTCACCTGTTTTGGGCAGAATTTCTGGCAGTTTCTGAACAGCCAGCCCACCAGGCTTGAGTGACTGAGCTGCCAGCCCTCCAGGCCTGAGTGACAGAGCTGCCAGCACACCAAGCCTGACTGACTGAGCTGCCAGCCCACCAGGCCTGAGTGACCGAGCTGCCAGCCCAAGAACCCATTCAGCCCACAATGTCAATACTAGCAAACTGGAAACCAATCCCTTCGGTCCACAACATCCATACACAATGTGGCGCATAATTGTGAAGTGGAAGGAAAATGATACATTGTTTTCAAATTTTTTTTACAAATAAAAAAACTGAAAAGTATGGCGTGCAAAAGTATTCATCCCCCTTTACTCTGATACCCCTAAATAAAATCCAGTGCAACCAATTGCCTTCAGAAGTCACCTAATTAGTAAGAGTCCACTTGTGTGTAATCTAATCTCAGTATAAATACAGCTGTTCGGTGAAAGCCTCAGAGGTTAGTTGGAGAACATTAGTGAACAAACAGCATCATGAAGCCCAAGGAACACACCAGACCAATCAGGGATAAAGTTGTGGAGAAGTTTAAAACAGGGTTAGGTTATAAAAAAATATCCCAAGCTTTGAACATCTCACGGAGCACTGTTCTATCCATCATCGGAAAATGGAACAACTGCAAACCTACCAAGACATGGCCGTCCACCTAAACTGACAGGCCGGGCAAGGAGAGCATTGATCAGAGAAGCAGCCAAGAGGCCCATGGTAACTCTGGAGGAGCTGCAGTGATTCACAGCTCAGGTGGGAGAATCTGTCCATAGGACAACTATTAGTCGTGCACTCCACAAATTGGGCCTTTATGGAAGAGTGGCAAGAAGAAAGCCATTGTTGAAACAAAGCCATAAAAAGTCCCGTTTGCAGTTTGCCACAAGCCATGTAGGGGACACAGTTAACATGTGGAGGAAGGTGCTCTGGTCTGATGAGACCAACATTGAAGTTTTTGGCCTAAATGCAAAACGCACATCACCCTGAAGACACCATCCACACTGTGAAACATGATGGTGGCAGCATCATGCTGTGGGGTGCTTTTCTTCAGCAGGGACAGGGAAGCTGGTCAGAGTTGATGGGAAGATGGATGAAGCCAAATACAGGGCAATCTTAGAAGAAAACCTGTTAGAGTCTGCAAAAGACTTGAGACTGGGGCGGAAGTTCACCTTCCAGCAGGACAACGACTCTAAACATACAGCCAGAGCTACAATGGCATGGTTTAAATCAAAGCATATTTATGTGTTAGAATGGCCCAATCAAAGTCCAGACCTAAATCCACTTGAGAATCCCTGGCAAGACTTGAAAATTGCTGTTCACAGACGCTCTCCATCCAATCTGACTGAGCTTGAGCTATTTTGCAAAGAAGAATGGGCAAAAATTTCAGTCTCTAGATGTGCAAAGCTGGTAGAGACATAACCCAAAAGACTTGCAGCTGTAATTGCAGCGAAAGGTGGTTCCACAAAGTATTGACTTGGGGGGGGGGATGAATACTTTTGCACGCCACACTTTTCAGTTTTTTATTTGTAATAAAATTTGGAAACCATGTATCATTTTCCTTCCACTTCACAATTATGCACCACTTTGTGTTGGCCTATCACATAAAATCCCAATAAAATACATTTACGTTTGTTGTTGTAACGTGACAAAATGTGGAAAGGTTCAAGGGGTATGAATACTTTTGCAAACCACTGTAAGCCTCATATAATCTATCTATACACTTTTAAAACTCTGTGTGTGTGTGTGTGTGTGTGTGTGTGTGTGTGTGTGTGTGTGTGTGTGTGTGTGTGTGTGTGTGTGTGTGTGTGTGTGTGTGTGTGTGTGTGTGTGTGTTTATTTGTGTCAGATTTTTGGCCTTTGATTTCATGGTCCGCCAAAACCACAAGCTCAAACTCCGAGAATTTTTCCATTTCGCTAGTCATTACACTTTTACATTCACGGATCCACTCCTCATTACATTTAGACATTTTTATGTACACATTTTAAAATAAAATCCTTCACCCCCCCCCCACTCACTCATTTTGTCTCCTCCTGCTGGCCAGCCACCATAACAGTTGCTGCCGCCCTGCTCTACTCTGAAAGCGCCGCTATTTTCCTTCTATCGCTGGCGATTTCTGCTGCTGCCGCCCGGCTCTGCTCCCCCTCCCCCCTGGACCGGCTCTCTCACGCTCTCTCAAGCCAAAGATCAGCTCTTCCCCCCGCTGTTTTTCGCAGGGGGAACAGCCCATCTTTGGCTTGAGCCAGTGTGACAGAGCCGGCGCCTCAATGGCCTGTCTTTCACTGGCGATTTTCGCTGTGCCGCCCAGCTCACCTCCACTCTCCCCCCCCGGGCCGGGTCTCTCACGTTGGATCAAGGCAAAGATCGGCTCTTCCCCCGCTGCTTTTCTGAGCATTGTGAAAAGCTGGCAGAAGAGGCAATCGAATTTCGCTGCTGCCGCCCGGCTGACCTCCACTGCCCCCTCCTCCCCCAGGGCTGGCTCTCTCACGCTGGCTCAAGCCAAAGATTGCCTCTTCCACCACTGCTTTTCGCCGTACTCGAAAAAACAGCGGGGGAACAGCCGATCTTTGCCTTCAGCCAGCGTGACAGAGCCGGCACGTTAACGGCCTGTCAGCCAGAGGGAAGGCAGGGACAACTCCGAATCCACCAGCAGAGTTGCTCCGTTAATGGTTTCATTCCACAGTGAGTTCAGTTTGGTAACTCCCGCCACCGTTCCCCTCACCCCCCTCCCTCCCCTCCTCCCCCCCCCCCTCTCCCCCTCTCCCCTCTTCCCTCGGGTCGCCCTTGCACTATATTAACATAATTCTATGAGATCTATCCTCAACCTCTGGCATTCTACAGAAAATTCTACAATAGGTTTGTACCCCCTAATGGGTGACCAGAACTGCACACTATTATTTCTGAAAACATAACATACGAATTGCATGTGCATGTGATAACACTCATGAAACAAAAATCAGACTCAAGGGCCTGTCCCACTTACGCGACGTTGATTCGCTAATTACGCGACCTCGTGGTCGCTTGAGGCATATGGGCCTCGCCCGGCCGGTCCCACTTTGAAACCTGGAGGTGTGCGGGGCTGGTCCCAACATCGCGCGGAGATCCGAAAATCTGACAGTGTCCGAAACCCTCGCGCGCAAACGGCCTGTCGGCATGCAGGCGCATTGTGGTCGTACACAGCGTCTTGACGGTGTATGCAGCGTCTTGACGGTGTATGCCTAGCGCGTGGTGTTGCACGATGACGTCACCGCCCGGCGTGGCATTGCGCGATGACGTCACCGCCCGATGCCGTGCGATGCCCAAATTCTGTCGGCCCACCTCTTGCCCAGCTGATTGGTAAGTATGACGCAAATGACGGCACGCATGAACTTAGCGCGTACTTAGCACATACTTTGCATGAACTCCGCTTCCGTTTGGTCCCGCCAAATGCATGCAATCGCATGCAAGTGGGATAGGCCTTTAAAGGTTTCATTTGAAAATAGATTGCGCCTTAGCTAAACCATCCTGTGAGAAGGAAAAGAACGTTTAAATAGTGCTGAAGCAGCAGGAACAAAACACGGACGAATCATTTAATGGGCACTGAGGACATTAGCAAAATCCAGAAGAATAGATAATTTTCCACTTTGGCATTCAGTCATGATTTCCTTGTCGCCACCTCTGTGCTTTCAATAATAGGTTCATGATTAGTTCATGTGAAGTCTTACATTGTTACCATCTAATCCATTCTCAAATCCAATTTGCTTAACTTTCAAAAGTTTCTGAGATAAATACTCGGCAAAAAGCTTTGAAACACTTAGAAATATTCAAAGTTTACGCATACTGGAAGTATTTTTTGCTTTTCTTCCACTTCCTTCTTTACGTAAAAAGTTAAAAAGATAAACCTTCCTGAGGAGATTGCTGCCATTTCTCCAGTTACTATCAAGTATCTGTACATTAGTGATAAATCAACCTCTGATTTACCACACTGCTTTATCAACATCCCATGTAGACATTTTCTCCAATTATTTCCTTTATAAGGTCATAAGGCCATAGGTGACAGGGGCAGAATTAGGCCATTCAGCCCATCAAGTCTACTCTGCTATTTAATCATGGCTGATCTATCGATCCCTCCTAACCCATTCTCTTGCCTTCTCCCCATAACCCCTGACACTCTAACCAATCAAGAATCTACAAGACAAGGCAAGACAAGAGACATTTATTGTCACGTGCACCAATTGGTACAATGAAATTTTTGGTCACCAATACAGCCATACGAATAAAAAAGAGCACAAAACACGATAGTCTTTAACCTAGACATCCCCACACAGTGGAATCAAAGTTTCCCATTGTGATGGAAGGCACCAACGTTCAGTCATCCTCCTCTGTTGTCCTCTGTTGTATCTATCTTTGCTTTAAAATATCTATCTATCTATCTCTGCTTTAAAAACAGTATCTATCTCTGCTTTAAAATATCCATTGACCTGTCCTCCACAGCCTTCTGTGGCAAGGAATTCCACAGATTTACCACCCTCTGATTAGAAATGCCTTCTCATTAATACAAATCTGTATCCAGATTCAAAATTAATCATATTAGGTATATTAGAAACTGATCAATCACTAACAACAAAACAACAAATTTTTATCGATTATAGTTTAATAATTGGTAAAAAATTAATATTAAGATTTTGGAAAGGTCCTACCTCCCCCACTATTAAAATGCGGATTACAGAAATGTCGGAGACACTTCATTTGGAAAGATTAAGACTTGTCCTCTCGGACAGGCTAGACCAGTTTAGAGGAACATGGTCTCCATTTATTGATTATCTTAAGGGACAAATTGGCTCGGTTCGAGGGCCTGACTGAAACCTGAACGAGGAATGGATGAAGAATTATATATAATAGATCACTGATATATCTCCAATGAAGTATAGAATGTTTAAAACTCCACTCACATTACTGATTTTCTATTTTTATTCTTATTTTAATTTCCTTTATTATTTCTTTCTATTAATTTCTCCCTGTATTAAAAATAATAAAAAATATAGAAAACAAGAATGACTGTAAATTTTAAAAATATTAAGAATGTATGTGATGAATAGTATATTCTTTTGTTTTTTTTTCTCTCACATTTTAAATTGTCTTAATATGTATTTACTTCTAATAAAAAATATTAACAAAAAAAAAAGAAATGCCTTCTCATCTTCCTAAAGGAATGTCATTTAATTCTAAGGCTATGACCTCTGGTCCTAGCTACTCCCACTAGTGGAAACATCCTCTCCACATCCACTCTAGCCAAGACTTTCATTATTCTGTACATTTCTTGGATCTTGGATCTTGGAAACTTTATTGTCATTCAGACCTTTCGGTCTGAACGAAATTTTGTTGCCTTGCGGTTATACATATAATAAAATAACAAAACACACAATAAACACAAATTTAACATCTACCACAGTGAGTTCACCAGACACCTCCTCACTGTGATGGAAGGCAAAAATCTTAAGTCTTTGTCTCTTCCCTTCTTGTTCTTCCTCAGCGCTGAGGCGATCCAGGCCTCCAATGTTGTGACCCCACCAGGTGATGGTAAGTAAGTCCCGCGGCTGAATCCGTGCTCCGCAAACAGGCCGGTTCAACTCCGCGGCCCGGGGTGGTCGAAGCTGCCGCAGCTGCCGCCCTCCAGTCCAGTCCAGCGGAGAAAGCTGTTGCCGCGGGAGCACCAGAGAAGCAGGTCACCAACCTGTGACATGCGAGCTCCCGACGATGTCGTCCAATGGGCCCGCAGCCGAATCTCTGAAGTCGGGTCGCCGCCACCGCCACAGCTCCAAGTCGGGCCGCCGGATTCACGCCACAGCCCCGAAGTCAGCCAGCCTCGCGCTGGTAAGTCCTGGCTGGCTCTGCCTCCGGAGCCTCGAGGTCGGTCATAGTTGGAAGCCGCCAGCTCCGCCATTAGACCTCAGCGCAGACGGAGACGGAGACGGGGGATACAACACGAAAGGTTGCATCCCCCCAAAGGAAGAGACTAAAACACGTTTCTCCCATCCCCTCCCAACACACATACACAACCTAATAACTCAATTTAACAAGCTAAAACAGGAGAAGAAAACAAAACAAAAAGAAAGAGCAGACGGACTGCAGGCAAGCTGCAGCTGCCAAGGCAGCGCCTCCACTGTTTCAAGGAGGTATTCAAAGCTCCAGCGAATACAGGCCCAGTGCCATCAAATGCTCATCGTATGTTAACAAACTCATTCTTGGGATCATTCTTGTAAACCTCCTCTGGACGCTCTTCAGGGTCAGCACACCCTTCCTCAGATATGGTGCCCAAAATTGCTCACAATACTCTAAATGTGGCTTGTTCAGCGCCTCATAGAGCATCTGTACACTGTGGACGACTCAATTGTAATCATTGTAGTCAGTCTTTGGACTGACTGGTTAGCATGCAACAGAAAGCTTTTCATCGTACCACGGTACATATGACAATATACTAAATTAAACTACACCAAACTAAAGCACTGGAAATGTAGGAACTAATGATCTCGGACCACGTCAGAAACTCTGTTCCTTACCAATTAACTCCATCCTTCTTTCTAGCAACAATCTGAAGATGACTCAAGACTACTTGCAAATGTTGTCTCATATTTGGTATAATTAATTAATTTCCTGACATATATGTCCACAACAGCCAGCTACACCCACTCCAACCCATCTGCTGCTGAAACATTAAACGTACCGATAATGAACTATTGCAAAGATTTATTTGACATTTACCACTCTATTCATTGGACATCTTTAATCTCTCCCTCCACTATTCTCAGGTTCTCATCTACTTTAAGAAGACTACTATCAGCCTGGTACAAAAGGAAAATAAGTTAGTGTGCCTTAAAGGGTACCATTCCTTGGCTTTGACATGCACAATCATGACGTGATTCAAGAAGCTGGTCATGGCACACTTTACCTCCCACCTCCCAGACACACTTGATACAATGCAATCCACCTCATTGCAGGAATATAGAGAATGGGTCACACTCATTGCTGGATAGAGATAACAAGGACACCTGTGTCAGATTCTAGGTCCACCTTCAACACCATAATCTCATCCAAACGCATCTCCAAATTCTTGGACCAAGGAGTCGTTATTCTTCTCTGCAACTGGATCATTGACTTCCTGATGCATAGACCACAATCACTGAGGACAGGTGACAAAACATCCTCCACAATAATTCTCAACACCAGATCCCCATAAAGATGTATTCTAAGTCCTTTACCATACTCCCAATATACTCAGGATGGTGGAGAAACATTCTGCTCCAATTCCATCTAAAGTGTGCAAACGACACCACTTTAATGAACTGGATCTCGAATAATTATGAGACGGAGTACAAGAAGAAGATAGAGAGCTTAGTAATATGGTGTCAAGAGGGTTTTTTTGGAGAATCGGAAGAGGTGGGGGGGAGGAGGGGGGGGTCTACAGCTCCCTATAAATGTATTTACACTTTACTCTACCATCTTTTGCAGCTGGTTTTCCACATACCTATGAAAATACAGTCAGATAGTCTTAAATGTGGAAGAGCTTAAATGGGAGGTAGAGTGAAGCAATATAGAGAGGGAACAGGCTCCCCAATCTATGTCCATTAAAATTAGAAGTGGGTACATTAGGATCATTATGTTTCATGTTTCATCTGTGTTCATCCGATCTACGTTGGAGGTTACATTTTAAGATGCATACAGAACTAGTTGCTGGTTTTATTTGGATAGTGTAGAACATTTTATGTTCGATTGTAAATATAGCTACATTCAAAAATTTAAAACATTCATTACTTCTCTGTGAGTCTCTTTGAAGGCCTGCAAATTAACATTATTCTTGAGAAGTCCCAATGGTGATGACTTAATTCTGGAATTTTGTCAGTTTAACCTTATAGACTTGATGCACGTGGAAAACAAATTGCCATACCTTCTGCAATATTTCACTTTCAATGAACTTTATTTATCCATTAGGAACTTCATTTGTGCAGAACATCAGTGCGTGTACAGTTCACATACCCAGCAACACAACACAACATACCTCACACATCACATACCAGCAGTCCTACAGTGGCCAGTAGGTAAAACTGGCAAAGCACAATACATGAAGCATAGGCAATAACAACATTAAAATAATGTAAAAAAATGTATATATAAATAAATGAATAAATAAATAGATCAAATATTCATGAGTCTAATGGATGTGGGCACGAGACATGACATGGCTCTCTTAGTCCTCAATGTGAGTGACCTGTATCTCTGGCCTGAGGGTAGAAGACAGTATTGGCTGTGCAGTGAGTGAGTGGTGTCTGAGGCTATTTGTGTTCCTGTTAGTTTAGTCCTTCTATTATAAATATTGATCAGTGGTTCCTGCTCCAGCCCAATTATTTTACTGCTCATTGATATGATTTTGTTTAGTGGGTTGCGATGGATGTTGGATAGTGACCCAAACCAGGCTGACATATTGAAGGTTATTACTGATTCAATTACACATTTGAAAAAAAGCTGTCAGGACTGACTGGTGAACCTGAAGTCTGCGGAGTTTCCTCAGGAAAAAGAGGCGTTGCTGACACTTAGAAAAGATAGTTTCACTGTTTAGTTGGAAGGTAAGTTTGTGATCAATTATTGTCCCAAGGTGTCTGTATGACTCAACCCTTTCTATTGGCTGGTTGTTGACTAACAGAGTGGGGGTGATGGAAGGACCTTTACGGAAGTCAACAACCAACTCCTTTGTTTTGGAGGTATTGAGGTCAAGGCAGTTCCGCCTACACCAATCTGCAAAAATGTCCATCTCAAACTGTAGCTGTCCCTGTGAGTTGGTGGTGTTCATGATCACAGTGTCATCAGAGTATTTAATGTATGTTATACCTGGGTTAGTGCTCCTGCAGTCGTTTGTGTGTAGTGTGTACAGAACCGGAGAGATTACAGAGCCTTGTGGGGCTCCTGTGGAGACTGTCTTGGAAGAACTGAGGTGACCGTTGACTCGGACCCTCTGGTGTCTATCTGTCAAGAATGAAAGGATCCAGAGGATCAGGTGCGGGTTGACATCCATCTGGAGCAGTTTTCATCCCATCAGGTGAGGTTGCACGGAGTTAAAGGCGCTAGAGACGTCCACAAAGACCAGCCTAATGAATGATTTGGGCTTCTCAAGATGTGTATAGGCGCTATGCAGCAGCGTTAGTACAGCGTCTTCCACACCCCTGTGCAGTTTGTATGCCAACTGAAAAGGTTCAGCATGCATATTGACCTCCTCCTGAAGCTGGGAAAGAATAAGCCTTTCAAAGCCTTTCATGAACAAAGATGTTAATGCCACAGGCTGGTAGTCATTGTCACAGGTGGGATTGCTCTTTTTGGCTACAGGACAGATGGTTGAGATTTCCAGAGTGACGGGATTGAATGTTCTGTCAGGGAGCAGTTAAAGAGATGACAGAAAATACCAGGCAGCTGGCTGCAGCGGGCCTTCAGCAACCGGCCACAGATCTGGTCAGGTCCTGGTGCTTTGTTCGGTTTCATCCTCCTCAGCATGAGTTCAACCTCCCCCTGTCACAGCTCCAGGTTTACTTGGGTAGGTAACATTGGAGTGAGCTCAGCTATTAGCTCCTCCCTCTCCTGTGAGTAGTCAGACTGGTCAAACCTGCAGTAGAATTGATTAAGGCTCTCTGCCATGTTGACAGAGTCTTCTGACCAGGTGTTTGATGATTCCGAGTTATTGCTGGGGAGGCCAGCCAGTGTTTTAATGCCTCACCAGGCGTTCCTGGCTTTGCCTTCCCGAAAGAGTTTCTCAACTCTCTCCTTTCACCCTCTCTTTGCTGCTTTTATTTCTTTGTTTAGTCTATTTGAATGAATTTGGACTCAATTCTGTTTCCTGAGTTTGGACTATTGCAGATTTGCACTATTGTTGAAAATTGAACAAAAGAAACCAGCTCATTTCAGAAACATTTACAAAGTGCACCTTGCAATTGCTCAGATGAATGCAAAATTGTGCTTTGTTTTGAGTTACCAGCACCCTGCTGAGATTTTCCAGGTCTACAATACTATTTACGTTTGAATGAAGCCTCCAAGTTAATGAGTTGTGGCAGCCTTTACATTCCTAGAATCAGAAAAATATTTCATTATACAAACAGTGGCATTCAGCACTGCCACAACCCAGTGCTTTTTCTGCAGTTCTATAAATATTTTATCTCAAATAGTTGAATTAGTATTGAATTGAACACTCTTTCAGGAGAAAAATGCACAATGTGCTGGAGGAACTCAGCTGGTCAAGCAGCATCTCTGGAGAACATGGGTAGGTGATGTTTCGGGTGGGACCCTTCTTCATACTGATTGTGGGGGTTTGGGGGTGGGGGTGGGTGGGAAGAACGCTATAAAAGAGAATGCCAAGTCAAAGCCTGGCAGGAAATAGGTTGATACAGGTGAGGGAGGTTTTGATAGTCAGACGGTTGGATAAAATCCAATGATGAAAAAGCAGATGTGTGAGACATGGATTGGAGTGTGTGAATCGTGAAGCTAGAGGAAGGAATGTAGGTAGAAGTTGATGGGGAGGTTAGAAATAGGTGCAAGACCAGGTGGGGCATAGGGGAGATGTATGGGCAAAGAAGGGTGGGGGAGGTGGGTTGTGGAGGATGAAGGGAGGGGGTTATAGTTGCTTAAAATTGGAGAATTCAATGTTCACACCATTGGTTGTAAACTACCTAAGCGGAATATGAGGTGCCATTCCTCCAATTTGCGCATAGCCTCCTTCTGAGAATGAAGGCCAGGACAGAGAGGTCATGTGGGAATGGGAAGAAGAGTTAAAATGGTTAGCAACAAGGAGATCCAGTAAGCAGTGGTGGACCAGGATGACAAATGTTCAGTGAAATGGACCACCCAAACCAGTCTTTTTAGAGGTACTTTCTGCAGGTGTTAGATCTACTGCATCTGCAGTAGATGTAACACCTGTCTTTATACCTCTTCCCTTACCTCCATCCATGGAATCCAGAACTTAGCATGCATCTCCTCTAACATCATCTACTGTATCCGGTGTTTCCAATATGGCCTCCTGTACATTGACAAGACCGAGTGTAGATTCGGTGACCATTTCACTAGCTGTGCTCCTGCATGTCTTGTCTACTGAACTTATTGTTGTTGACTTCTGTATCAACCTCCACCCTTTCATTTGCCTCGAGTACAGCTTTGGGTCCCACCTCCACCACCCCGCAAATCTGGTTTCAACCCTTGCTAGTAGCACTTGTAGTTTTGTTTGTCATCAATATCAATAACTAGTTATTTAAATTCCAGAATATTAACTGAATTTAAGTTCCTCAATTTGCGATGGTGGGATTTGCAAAATAAATGAAAAAAACGTCAAATGCCAGAAATCTGATATAAAATCAAAAACAAATCTGGTCGTACTCCAATTATCGGCCGCCTGTGGAGCGAAATAGGGGTTATGTTTCAGAATTATGACCTTTCATTGGTAGGCCGGATTTGAACAAACTAGTTCATTTGTTGAACATTTACAATCTTTGTTTACATTAGAAACTACAATAATAGGTAATGTAGCCTTTTAATTCTGCTCTACTATTTTCTGAGATCTTAACACAAAAATTGAGCAAACCATCTTGACCTTTGTAAACTTTTCATTGAGATCATGGCTGATCTTATACCTCACCTCCCTGATGAGAAAGTATTTTCCTCAGCTGATGAATCCAGAACAAGTATAAAATTCAGAATAAGACATTGCCCATTAATGACTGAGATGAGGAGAAAGTTCTTCATGCATCGGATGATGATTCTTTTTAGAATTCTCTACCTTGGAAGTCTGTGAAGATTCCATCACTGAATTAATTTAAAGCCGAGATCAATCACTTTTTTTTTAAAGGAATCAAGGGATATAAGGAAAGTGCGGTAAAATGGCTTTGAGGTGAAAACCAGACGTAATCTTTCTGAATGGTGGAGAAGGACCAGAATGACAAATGGCCTACTCCTACACCTATATCCTATGTTCTTATGTTTTTGTGTAAATCTACATATACGGATTCTGATTAAGTATGCAGACATCTCAGAGACTCCACGCGACTGAGATTGTGATGGTTTGCCAAGTTCCTTTCTGTAGATAAAGTTAAGAAATTCTGTAGCTAAAATTAATAACATTTTAGACACAGATTGAAGGACGTGAAAGTGAAAAACAGCTGCCTTTTTGCAGTTATTTATGATTTTGATAGAAACATAGAAACATAGAAAATAGGTGCAGGAGTAGGCCATTCGGCCCTTCGAGCCTGCACCGCCATTCAATATGATCATGGCTGATCATCCAACTCAGTATCCTGTACCTGCCTTCTCTCCATACCCCCTGATCCCATTAGCCACAAGGGCCACATCTAACTCCCTCTTAAATATAGCCAATGAACTGGCCTCAACTACCTTCTGTGGCAGAGAATTCCACAGAGTCACCACTCTCTGTGTGAAAAATGATTTTCTCATCTCGGTCCTAAAAGACTCCCCCCTTATCCTTAAACAGTGACCCCTTGTCCTGGACTTCCCCAACATCGGGAACAATCTTCCTGCATCTAGCCTGTCCAACTCATTAAGAATTTTGTAAGTCTCTATGAGATCCCCCCTCAATTTTCTAAATTCCAGCGAGTACAAGCCGAGTCTATCCGGTCTTTCTTCATATGGAAGTCCTGCCATCCCAGGAATCAGCCTGGTGAACCTTCTCTGTACTCCCTCTATGGCAAGGATGTCTTTCCTCAGATTAGGAGACCAAAACTGTATGCAATACTCCAGGTGTGGCCTCACCAAGACCCTGTACAACTGCAGAAGAACCTCCCTGATGTACTGAAGCATCGAAGTTTATTTCTTGCTATTTATGTTTATTTAAGATGAATACATGGTTTTGCTTTTGATAAACGTACCTTGTCAATCATATCTCTGGCAGAGTGATGTTTTGTTTTGAGTCTCTTTGGAACATGAATTTTAAAATTTGCAATATTGTACATGGTTTGTATGTCTTGTTTCCAGAACTACAGCAAAGGATGCATTTTTTTTTGGAATATTTTTATTAGAGGCCATACATATAACAAATAATATAGCATTTTTTTCCAAATATAGTTGATACATCTTTCCAAAATTATATAAATGTTAACAATATATATATATTGGCCTCACTTTTTTTTATAGAGTGAAAAAAGTATAAAGAAAGAATAGTGAATAATTATAAGAGTATGATTATAGTTGATTAATATAAAGAAGAGAGAGAAGAAAAAAAAAAATAAAATAAAATAAACAAAAACAAAAAACAAAAAAACAAAAAAAATACTTGTGGAAAAGAAAACGGTATACAACTTATCAATGAGTGGAACAATTTCTAATTATAATAAATAGAGACAAGTATATAAATCTGATCTTAAACATTTTTGTTTGATCTTTCCACCGGGTACTCATTGAGGTTCGATGCTGAGCCCAGCTACCCCTTCATATAATCAGTGAATGGAGACCATATTTGTCAGGTTTCATAAATCTCAGGTTTATCCATTAGGATAAATCTAATTCTCTCCAATTGTAATGTCTCCAACATTTCCACTGTCCACATTTTAATTGTCGGGGATAATGGTCCCTTCCAAAATTGTAATATTAATTTTTTTCCAATTATTAAACAGTAATCCAGAAAATTTCTTTGATTTACTGTTAAAATTTGATTTGAATCTAAAACCCCAAATATAATTAATTTTGAGTCAGGGCTTAATGTGATCTTTAAAACTGTGGAAATAATTTTAAAAATCTCAGTCCAATAACTTTTAAGTTTTGTACATATTACAAAACTATGATTTAAATCGGCTTCTATGTGCTGACATTTATCACATAATGGTGATATAGTAGGAAAAATTCTATTTAATTTCTTTTTTGAGTAGTGTAATCTATGTATTACTTTGAATTGTATCAAAGTATGTCTGGCATTTAACAAACAGCGATGAATTTGTTGTAAGCTTTCTTCCCATAAATCTTCTGTTATAGGTAAACCAATTTCATTTTCCCATTTTTGTCGGAATAGTTCCGTTTTTGGCATTTCCCTGTCCAAAAAAATATTATATATATATGCTATTAATTTTTCTGTTGTTGGATGCTTGTTAAGTACTTCATCCAGTATGAAGGATGCATTTATAAATAACCTAATTGCTTTATATAAATTCACAGATGCTTGGATATACCAGTTTATCCAAGTACCAGGCAGACCTAAAATCCAATTTTTCTTTTGGCTTCCTGGCAGTTCCTACTCGAAAGCAAAGTTGCCTCTTTTGCAACCATGACAACTGCTGTCATTTGGCAAAGGTTTTTATATGGGCAGCTTGTGAAGTTTTTATAATGAATGAATTTGCATTAATAGACCAATAAAGGAGATATACTGCCTTGAATTATTTGAGTTCAGATCTCTCACAGTGTCTTTGTACTTGGCACATAATGTACACAGAAACCTCCACATCTATAGAGCTGTTTATTGATCATAAATAATGTTATGTTTATAGTATTCTAATATGGCAAATACATAAATTAACAGATGGAGCATTATATTTGACTGGCTCTCTGCTCATGGCATAGCTAATGCTTGGCTCATTGAAGAAAACTCATATTTCTTCAAATATGAATAGCCATGTGCCTAAAATAAAATATATATATATTACTGTCAAGGTCAGCAGAATAATATTTGCACATTGAACTGATACTTGCTAATTAAATACGGAGTGAAGTTGTTCTAAATCATAGTTGAAGCAATTACGATTTGAAAATAAATCTACAAAATCATAATCCAAAAATAATTCTTTGATAACTGTAGCAAAAATTGGAGAGTAGCTGGAGGAACGCAGCAGGTCAGGTAGCATCTGGTGAGGAAAATATTCAGTCAACATTTTAGGTCAAGACATTTCATTGAGAAGGATAGAGAGGAAGTAATCAGTGTAAAGTGGTTGGGATGGGAGTAGGGGGAGGGGGAGAGAGATGAGGAGGTGGGGCAAGAGCTAGCGAGTGATAGGTGGATACAGGTGAGAAGGGGTTCATTGGGTGGGGAGGGTGGTTATAGCAGCAGATGTTGGGGGGTGATAAGTGTCGAACAGATACAGACATGAGCAAGCTGATTTATTTAAACAATAATATTTTAAATTAAATCAATGAGATGTGAGATATGAATTGAGTGAATTGTGCTCAAAAGCAAATAAATCATCAGGATAAATCATATTCCAGTCTGATGAATGGGATTAGGGAATACTAAATTATAATTCAATTGCCAACATGTGCTCGGCAACTAGCAGGTAAAATGCTCCAACAGTTCAACGGTGCTTTATTGTCACATGTGCAAAACACAGACAAATTATTTTCCGAGTCGCCATATTTTGTGCCAATTCTAAAGTGCAGTCGGAATTGGTAGTTTGATTTGTGTAAGAAGGAACTGCCCATGCAGGTTTAAACCAAAGATGGACACAAAAAGCTGGAGTAACTCTGCACGACAGGCAGCATCTCTGGAGAGAAGGAATGGGTGACGTTTTGGGTCGAGACCCTTCCTCAGTCTGAAGAATGGTCTCGACCTGAAATATCACCCATTCCTTCTCTCCAGAGATGCTGCCTGTGCCGCTGAGTTACTCCAGCTTTTTGTGTCTATCATTGGTAGTTTGATTTGCTGAATTAAGAATTAATTCAAAAAAGTCCAAGAACCATGATATTCAACATTGTGATGTAATCCCCCGAGCAAGGTTTAGCACTGGTAATTTAAGCATCAGTATCAATCTAGACTTTGGACTTTACTTTAGACTTTAGAGATGCAGCATGGAAACATGCCCTTCAGCGCATTGAGTCCGCGCCAACCATCGATCACCCCGTACACTAACACAATCCTAAACACTAGGGACAATTTATAATTTTCACCAAAGCCGATTAACCTACAAAGCTGCACGTCTTTGGAGTGTGGGAGGAAACTGGAGCACCCAGAAGAAACCCCAGGCGGTCACAGGGAGAACGTACAAACTCTGCACAGATGCTATGCATAGATAGGATTAAACCCATGTCTCTGGTGCTGTAAGGCAGCAACAGTACCATTGTGGCACCATGCCACCTTATGCCTATGAGCACAAGTCTGTGGAAAACATTGGTGTTTCCAGTCATTAATTTCAACATGAGCTGAAAACTCTCTACAATTAATGCAGCTATCAGACTGCGATAAGGATTCCTCGCCCTCTGTTCAGTCAAGTTGATCTGCATTCAAATATCGCTCTCCAAGGTGTGTGGTCAAGATGTCCCGAACAATGGGTGATCCAGTTCATGATAACAAAGCTGTTCAGAAGCACTTTGCCTTGTTCACACAAAAATGTTGTTCCCAGGGGCATTTAACTTCTGCATGGTAGCATTTAATATAGTTGCATGGTAAAAAAATGATCTAGGAAAATCTGTCAGACATAATTTCCCCAGCTCTATGAGCACAGGATGAAGCACCCACCGTGTCACATACATCAACATCTTTCAGCTTCCCACTCCCCTATCCTTCTAGATTAATGAGATAACAAATAATATGGGGAATATAAGGAACTGCAGATGCTGCTTTACACCAAAGATAGACACGAAATACTGGAGTAACTCAGTAGGCCAGGCAGCATCTCTGGAGTGAAGGAATGGGTGACGTTTCGGGTTGAGACCGGTAATATGGAGCAGTTGTCATCCGCTACTCCAGGCCAAGCTCATTTTGCTGCTATCAGCAAATATGATGATTTCCCCAGTTAAGCCATATGATGCCTTTCCTCAATCTCCTCCACCCCATCCCTACTCACTGTACTACCCATTGTTTTTAATCTCGGAGTGGTAATGAAGGTGTATGGAGACACAAGGACCTGCAGATTATGGAATCTGGTGTTGAAACCCAGAGTACTAGAGTGACTCAGTGGGTGAGTCAACATCTATGGAGGTCATGGATCGGTGGTCGGGACCATTCTTCAGTGATGGAAGGGTTAATCAGTCCATGTCCTCCCAGGAAGATGTATGGTGTGCTTGCTTGCCTTCATTGATTGAGGCATTGAGCACAAGAGTCAGGAAGTTATGTTGGAGCTTGGTTAAACCCCTGTCTCACCATGCCAGTCGACCGACGAGTGACCCCGAGTTTTCACTCGCGGTAATCATGTAGCAGGAACGTCGGAACTCGCGCGCGCAACTTAGCGACTCGTGGCGCTAATGGCAGGTACCCGTGAAACCTGTTAACTCTTGAAAAAATTCAAACATGTTTGAGGTTTTCCACGAGTCAAATTTACTGTTCAAGTTAAAAATTGAAACATTTAAACTCGTTGTAATAACGTAGCGGCCCGTGCGTTTACCTCAGTGACTCGTGAGTCTACCGTGGGCACTCTTTAACTCAGCGGGACAAGCAGCATCTCTGGAGAGAAGGAATGGGTGACATTTCCAAATTTCTGCTGCGTCTTTGTGCTCCATCTCTGATGGTTAAGCTGCAACTTTAAACTGACATATGACAATTTTAACTCTTCACATCTTACAGGATTCGATGCAAAATCAGTGATATTCTTGGCCATTCTCCACCACATATTGAGAGAGGGACAGGGAACGGGGAACCATGGTGGATGTCTACAGGATATAAACTCCAGGGCACTGCCCCACACACTGACCCCTGACTGAAGTCCAGGGACTGCTCAGAACAGACTGCTCAGAACTCCGCCCTCTTTAACCTGATTCCCCTCCTCGTCCATTCTGCTGGAGCCCTTCCTCAAATCCCACCGGGAACAGTTGGGCATCCCAGTTGAAAGGTGCAGCAGGACAGAGCGGTGTCCAGGGCATTTGGTGCCATCTCTCTGACACACACATGTAGACAAGAAAGCGTCAGGGGCATGGGGGTGGTGGTGATGGGCAGTTACGGTCTGTGGGATGGTCCCTGTGTGGAGGCTGATCCTGTCTTGATTTAGATTGTGCTGATTGGAATTATTACTGTCTCTCTCTGTATTACCCTCTTGATTTCACATAATTTGTTACACAAAGGTTTGGAAAGCTCACAATGTATTCTGTGCTTCCAGTGATTGTGATTGAACTGTAACATTGCAGTTTCATCAGCTCAATAAACGAGCATCAAAACAAAAAGGATCGTGATGTGAATGACTGCGTGGGTTTGCTCCGAGATCTTCGGCTTCCTCCCACACTCCAAAGATGTTCAAGTTTGCAGGTTAATTGGCTTGTAAAAGTTGTCCCTAGTGTGGGTAGGATGGTGTTAATGTGCAGGGATCGTTGGTCGGTACAGACCCGGTGGGCTAAAGGCCCTGTTTCCGTGCTGTATTCTATAAAGTATTTAAATACCCGAAACGTCGCCTATCTCCTTCGCTCCTTAGATGTCTGAAGAAGGGTCTCGACCCGAAACGTCGCCTATCTCCTTCGCTCCTTAGATGCTGCTCCACCCGCTGAGTTTCTCCAGCTTTTTGTGTAACCCTCAGAGAAGTCCCAGCCTCACAAACAACTCAACACAATAAATAATGTAAAGCAGCCTGGGGCAAGATGGTTTGCTCATGATTTAAATTTTAAATGTCATCCTGTCACCCATTCCTTCTCTCCAGAGATGCTGCCTGCCCGCTGAGTAACCATACTGAGGGAATTCCCACATATATGAAACAGAGAGAAACAGTTCTACACGGCTCTGCCCGACGTTTGAGAATGGATTCGGTGGTTTGTACCCACTCCCCGTCCCTGCTCACTCACCCACCGACCAAGCCGGCCAGCCGGACCCCTCCTCATTACAGCAGCGGACGCGACATTTCCAAGAGAATGGGGCAGAGAGCTGGGGCAGCGCTGGGATGGGAGCAGGGCAGATGAGGCGCACCAAAGGAACAAACAAGTTGATGGCTGCAAGGGGCAGGCGGCAGTGGTCTTGTGCCCCAGTGATGTAGACCACTCTTCCCCCTGCTAATGCACACACAGAAAGAGAGAGATGAGAGCAGAGAATGATCCCAGCCTAGCTCTGGCACTGGACGGTGCGCATTTTCCCTTTGTAGGTCATATCAATAGACGCGGCCACGCTGAATTCTATCTTTAACTCAAAGCCGCAGGATGCAGTTGTCTTCTTTAACACTGTTGTTTCGCCGCCACCTCCTCCTTGCTGCACAATGGCAGCACGTGCGGGGCCGAGATCCTGCCTAGTTTTTTTAAAGTTCTGAAATTGAATAACTTTCAATACTGAATCAGAATACACTTACTGTATGAGATGCTGTCCAGCTCCTCTATTTGATACTTAAAACAGGCCTTCATTCACGGTTGGCTCAAGAGTAACTTGGGAGAGGAACTTGGAACATTGCAGAAATTAGAAGTAAACGGCAAATTTAGTCATACTCGTGGGAACTCGGTTAAACTCTTGATCATAAACTTGGAGTCTCGTACACAACCACGAGTCTTTCACTCGGGGTCACTCGTGGGTCAACTCGCATCGTGAGACAGGGCTATTAGGCTGCATTTAAAATATTGCATTCAGTTCTGGTCGCCCCAATACAGGAAGGAAGAGAAGCTTTGGAGATTGTGCAGAAGAGGTTTACCAGAATACTGCCTCGATGAGTGGGTTCTGGCTAGAAGGAGAGGTTGGACAAATTTAGTTTAGTTTGGTTTTGGTGCACAAACGGGTCCTTCCGCTCACTGGCTCCATGCCAACCAGCGATCCCCGCATTCGAGCACTATCCTACACACCAGGGACAACTTAGAATTATACCAACCCAATTAACCTGCAGAACTGTACATCCTTGGAGTGTGGGAGGAAACTGGAGACTCCGGCGAAAACCCACGCTGTTCACGGGGAGAACATATAAACTCCATACAGACTAGCACCGTTTGTCAGGATCAAACCTTGGTCTCTGGCACTGTAAGCACCAACTCTACCACTGCTCCACCGTGCCACCAATGTAGATTTATTTCCCTGAAGCATCGGAGGCTGAAATATACAAAATTATGCAAGTCATAGACAGATAGAGTAAATCATCAGAACCTTTATCCAGGGTGAAAATGTAAAAGACTGGAGAACATTGTTTTAATTTAGTTTAGAGATACAATGCAGAAACAGGCGCTTTGGCCTACGGAGTCTGCACTGACCAGCGATCCCTGTACACCAGCACTATCCTACACAATAGGGACATTTTATCATTTTTACTGAAACCAATCAAACTACAAACCTCTATGTCTTTGGAATGTAGGAGGAATCCAGAGCATTTGGAGAATGCGGAGCATTTGGAGAAAACCCAGGCGGTCACAGGGAGTACATACAAACTCCGTACAGACAGCACCTGTAGTCAGGATTGAACCCAGGTCTCTGTAACGCAGCAACTCTACCGCTGCGCCACCGTGCTGTGCTGTGCTTCAAGGAGAGAAGCCAAAAATGTAAAGGAAATGTGCATGGCAAGTTGTTTTACACGAGGGTGGTGGGTGCCTGGAAAATGTTGCCAGGGTGCAGTGGTGGTGGGGGCAGATATGATAGTTGCATTTGAGAGGCATTTAGGATAGGCACATGGATATGAATGGAATGGAGGGATATTGATCACGTCCAGGCAGAGGGGACTAGTTTAATCTGGCATCGCGTACAGCGCAGACATTGAGAGCTGACGGACCTGTTCCCATGCTGTAATATTCTATATTTGATTTTTCCATGTAGGTGCCTTGCTCTTTGATCTGGGGAGAGTGTTCACAATCAATTTCAACAATTTTGTTGTGGGGATTGACTAGTTGTGGGGATTAGTAAATCAAAGTTTACTAATAATAGAAAGATGTATGGGAATGTGAGCTGTGAGGCAGAGATACATCTAGGGGATATTAAGAGATTAAATAAATGGGAAGGGGAAGGGCACGACAGGTGGAATACAATGTGACGAAATGTGAGGCCACCCACCTTCGTAGAGAAGAAATAAAAAATATTTTTAAATGGGTTCAGGTTCAGAGGGTCCTGGGAGAATTTGTACAGGAACCACAGAAAGTTCATTTGCAGCCAGAACAAGCAATTACAAAAGTAAATTATACACTGGCCTTTATTGCAAGAGGATTTGATTGCTTTAATTAGTTACAGACTCCATGATACGACAGCTGGATTATTGATTTCCCTATCCATGAAGGATATACTTGCAATGAAAGGGGTGCAGTGAGAGTTTACTAGATTATTCCTGGTATAGAATGCTTGTTGCATAAGAAGCGGTTGGCCCATTTTATTTTGTTTGAAAGAATGAGTAAACATTGTAATCATGTTTAGTCTTTGCGCTGACTGGATAGCACGCAACCAAAAATCTTTTCACTGTACCTCGGTACACTTGACAATAAATGAAACTAACAGGTGAATGGATTAAAATGTACACAATTCTTAACGTTGTTGTTACTCTTGGCTGGACTATCTAGAATCAGTCTCAGAATAAGATGTAGGCCACTTAGAACTAGAATAAGAAGAAATGTCTTCACCCTATATGCAATAAATCTTTGAAGGCACAACAGACTGCAGATGCAAGAATTTAGAGCAAAAAAAATTAAGTGCAGGAAGAATTCATCAAACCATCAAACCAATGAGAAAAATGAATGATCAACATTTCATGTCCTGGTGCAGTAATGGCCCTGTCTCACGGTGCGAGCCCACCCAAGAGTGACCCCAAGTGAAAGAAAAAAAAAACGGACTCGTGGTTATGCACGAGATTCAAAGTTTATGGTCAAGTGTTTAACCGAGTTCCTACGGGCATGTTATTTATGCGATGTTCCAAGGTGCTCTCCCGAGTTACCAAGTTCCTCTCCCGTTACACTTGAGCCAACCGTGAATGAAGGTATGTTTTAATAAAGCAACAATGTTAAAGAAAACATCTCCATCCTGCGGATTTGAGTTAAAGATAGAAATCAGCGCAGCTGCATCTATTAATATGACCTACAGAGGGAAAATGCGCATCAGATTGTTGGGAGACGGAGCTCAGGGTTTGCCTCCTGAGCTGCTTTGGTGCCCAGGCGTGAGGGAGGTTGGGGAGGGTGGGGGGGGGGGGCATCATTAATCTGTCTGGGGTGACAAGGCTCTTGGGTTAGGAGTGGTGTGCAAGGGAGTGGTGTGCAAGGGAGGCTTAATTTCATTTCGGAGTCACGTGAGTGACTTCGTGAAGAGCCCGCCGGCGCGCATGCTCGACATATCGTCGTATCGCGTTGCTGCGATGGCTGGCGGTGGAGCGCGCTCCTCGCCAGCCCTTCCTAAGGGAACCACTAAGGTAAGTATCCTACCTTAAGTTGGTGGTTCTTGTTGTGTTTTGTTTTCACAGCAAGGACATGGATGGGAGCGTTAAAGGCCGGAGAACGTCTGGACGAGGTCGCCGGTCAACAGTCCTGGAGCCAGTGATATCGGCGGTACCTGCAGCGCAGGCCGGGACAGGGGCGGAAATGTCGGTGAGCCCTGTGTTTACAGGTCCGGATCCGCCAGCACACCACAGCTCGGAGGAGTTCGACGAGGAGGAGTGTGGTGTGCCGCCAGAGCAGGAGGATCCTGCCATGGCAGTCAGGTCGTCAGCAGGCTTGCTGGCGGCCTCGAGCAGAAGGGTGCGTGCGGCTGCACGGCCCTTTTCACCCAGCCCTCCGCGGAGGGGAAGGGCAGGAGCCCGGAAGTCTAACCCTGTTGGGGCTAAGGCTTTACCTGCCGCCGAGGAGCGGTCAGGTTCCAGGGCGAGACCCGGGGCGGCTGTGAGGTCCAGTCGACGCCCCCCAACTCTCGACGCCGGGACGGGTCGGTTGGGTCGGGTCTCGTCGCGGTCGCCGAGCCCCCCCATGGATGGGTGGGCGAGACCATGCGTCGGCGAGGTCCACGACGTGGGCTGCCGGCAAGCCTGCGCGGGCATCGGGTATCCAGGCTGCGGCTGGTGCCGACATCACGCCGCAAGTGTCCTTAGTGGCAGCGGCGTCCGCTCCCGCTAAACGGAGGCGGTTGAACACGCCCACGCAGGAATCGCGCAGTTTCGCTTCGGCGGCTGCTAGCGACGACTACCGGCACCGGGTGGGCCTCGATGAGGTGCGGGCCGATGATAGGGGCCCCGGCCATTTTTCAGAGCCGGAGGACTCCGACCACCTGAGTGTTCAGGGTGAAGGGCGTATTGACCGGATGGAGCGGCTGCTGGAGCTCCTGCTTCACGGTCAACAGCAGCAAGCGTCCAGCAGCGACAGGTGCAGGGCTGTTTCACCAACTTCCACCATCAGCCTGGAGCAGCAGGAAGAGGAGGTTTTGGTCGATCCCATCCCACCTCCGTCCGATTTACCAGCGGAGGGCCTTCTCGATGTGGCCACTAAGTTCGCGGCCCCACACTTGTCTGGGCTTCCCCTCAACTCGAAATTGGCAGCCACAGTGGACTTCCTCAACAACCATCAGCTCCAGGAGGAGGTTCTCATTCAGGCCATGAGCCGTCACAAGGCTCCATCCAACTGCAACTCCCTCAACGTGCCTGTGGTCAATACGCCGATATGGGGCAACATCAGTGCGGCTATCCGTCAACAGGAGCTGAAAATTCAGCGGATCCTGAAGCTCCTCACGGCCGGTATTACCGCCTTTGTGCGGTCGGTTGATGGGGATGACTTAAATTTGGACCAGGAGGATGCTCTGGCTCTATTGTGCGCAACTCAACATGAAATCAATGGGTTCCGCAAAAGCAGCATCCGCCCGGCGCTCAACCCTAGGTTTGCAGGGTTGTGCAAACCACCGCCGCCGCCGCCGCCCCGTCAGCTCTTTGGCGAGGATCTCTCTAAGAGGGTCAAAGAGCTTGACGAACAAGCCAAAACGGTGGGACTCATGCGCCCTCGCGGTGCCCCCACGCTCCGCTTGTTCGACCACGAGGGTCTGCCAGCACCTCTACGAGGACCTACCCTCCAGCTCCACCCTGTTACCAACTGCCCCAGCACCAGGGGGCTTTTTTAGGACAAGGTCGGCAGAGACCCTGGTGGAAGATGAGGACGCCGCGCCCTCAAGCCAACCCAGCACCTCCACGTCCACCCACACGTGTCAGGGACCGCCGGTAACCACGGAGGTGAGGCGGTCTGGTTCTCTCTTTTCTCTTTGTCTAACCTCACATGTTGGTGGGCGCCTTCGGTTCTTTTTGGGTGCATGGGGTGATATTACTGGTGATGAGTATGTGTTACGAAATGTTCAGGGTCATAGCATTGAGTTTCTTAATGGGGACATTCCTCCATCCCAGCACAGGCCTGGTCGAACATTTAAATTGTCTGCTGCAGAACAGGCAGCAGGCTATAAGGAAATTTTGAGGCTAGAACAGAAGGGAGTGATAGAGAAAACGGTTCATGAGCCCGTGGAATTTGTTTCCAATATATTCACTCGACCAAAGAAGGATGGAGGCTGTCGAGTCATCATTGACCTGACTAGTTTAAATACTTTTGTAACATATACTCATTTCAAAATGGACACTTTTGAAACAGCCAAATCATTGATTTCACATGGTTGCTTTATGGCATGCATTGATTTACAAGATGCGTACTATACTGTATCCATTGAAAAATATTACAGGAGGTTTCTGAAATTTATCTGGATGGGTCAACTCTGGCAATATAGGGCTTTGCCCAATGGGCTTACCACAGCCCCTCGATTATTCACTAAATTGGTGAAGCCAATTATGGCCTATTTACGACAACGACATCATATAGTAATGGCCTATTTAGATGATATCTTAATTGTGGGCCACACCCTGGAATTGGCTGAACAGGGTGTTGCAGCTGCAGTCAATTTATTTCAGCAGCTGGGGTTCATTGTCCATCCAGCCAAATCAAAGTTCTGCCCCTCCCAGGTAATTCATTATCTGGGGTTTACGGTGGACTCTATTCGCATGAGGGTCACCATACCACCTAATAAGGTTGAGGAGGTCACCCAGGTGTGTCAAGGTTTAATCACCGCTGGTATACCATCGATTCGTCATACAGCTACAGTAATTGGCAAACTTGTAGCTTTGTTTCCGGCAGCCCGATATGGGCCTTTGCATTATCAGAATTTGCAAAGGGCCAAGATCGCTGCGTTAAGACAGCACGCTGGTCATTATGATCGACCAATGCAGCTGCCGCCTGAAGCGACGGATGAGTTACGATGGTGGGTGCGCCACATTAGTAACTCGTTTAAGCCTATTATTGAGGCTAATCCGGTGGTATACTTGCAAACTGATGCGAGCTCTTATGGCTGGGGAGCTACGGATCATTCCTTTAACTGCGGAGGCAGATGGGATACCCTTGAGGCTACTATGTTGTTGTCACATGGGATCAACTATTTGGAGCTACTTGCAGCATTCCACGGACTTCGTGCTTATTGTTCCAAGTTTTTTGGGGCACATGTCCGTCTCCAAATAGACAACACCACAGCGGTGGCATATTTAAACCATATGGGTGGTACCAGGTCAGTTTCGTGTGATAAATTGGCTAACTCAATTTGGCTCTGGTGTGTTCAGAGAGACATTTGGATTTCAGCTACCTATTTGCCAGGTGAGCTTAATTCTGTGGCGGACACCAGGTCACGCAAGTTCAATGACAATATTGAATGGATGTTGCATCCCGAAATTTTTGCCAGAATCACAGCCAAATTTGGGAAACCGGATATTGACCTTTTTGCGTCCCGGTTGAACCATCAGGTACCAACCTACGTTTCGTGGGAACCAGATCCTGGGGCTATGGCGCTAGATGCATTCTCGCTGGACTGGGGGAATTGGTTTTTCTATGCATTCCCCCCGTTTTGCCTCATCAGGTCGGGTATTACGAAAGATTCAGATGGATGCAGCTAAGGGCATCCTTATTATACCCGACTGGCCTACACAACCGTGGTATCCGGTGGTCTTTGACATGCTCAGTGAGCCTTGGGTCCTTTTGAAGGGTTGCCCAGAATTAGTTACTCACCCTGTCTCAGGGGAGCCACATCCCTGCCATGGCTATTTGCATTTGTTGGCTTGCAGGTTTTGAACAGGCCGTTAGCCCAATATGGCCTCTCAACTCGGACCATGGATACCATTGCGGCGTCGTGTCGAGAGTCAACAAGGCGAAGATACCGCTCACATATCAAGAAGTGGGAAGCCTTCTGCAGCCGCTCTCGCATCACGTACGATGCCGTGACTATAACCGACGTCCTGGAATTCCTCGCGGGGTTGCACCATGATGAACACTTAAGTTACAGTGCCATCAACAGCGCCAGGAGCGCGCTGTCATTCTACCTCAAGATTGAGGTGGGATCCAACAGGCTAGTGTCCAGGCTCATGCGGGGTATATTCAATATGAATCCGCCTACACCACGCTACAATATCACCTGGGATGTCAGGGACGTTTTAACCCTGCTCAGGACGTGGTCCCCCATGGAAGGGCTCCAGCTGGACAAACTCACCATGAAGCTGGTGATGTTGCTAGCACTGACTTCAGCACAGAGGGTACAGACACTCCATAAACTACGTGTCGACAGAATGATGTCTACCCCTACGGAAGTAGTCTTCTTCGTTGATGAGCTACTAAAGCAGCATAGACCTGGGTGCACAGGGCTGCAGCTGAAGTTCCCGGCATACCCCGCAGATGCTAAGCTGTGTTTAGCCTCCCATATCCGTCACTACGTCAAGGTGACGGCAGGCATCAGAGGAATGGAGAGATACCTGCTTGTCACTCATAAAAGACCTCATCATCGAGTGACAGTCCAGACGATATCCAGGTGGCTCCGGGTCGTCTTGGGTAAGTCAGGTATCGACACTAATGTGTTCACGTCTCATTCCACCAGGGCTGCATCGACGTCGGCGGCGAGGGTCATGGAGGTGCCCATGGACCATATTCTCGCCACAGCAGGATGGGCTAATGAAGCTGTGTTTCAGCGATTTTATAACAAGCCTGTTGCTGCTCCTCTACAGTTCGCGGAAGCCGTGCTGAATGCAGGTCGAGAACGTGGAGGTGTCCCCGCATGAGGGGTTTTTTGATTTGTTGTTAATAAATATGCTCTTGTTTTGCAGTATGAACTATTTGAGCAAGTTTGTTCCTCCCATCCATCCCTGCTAGTGGTGTGTCAGCATGGACGTGGTCCAGGGCGTGTAATCACAGAAGCTTTGAAGTCTTCACGAAGTCACTCACGTGACTCCGAAATGAAATAGTAAGATTGAACGAGAACTTACCAGTTCGAAGGTTGATCGTTATTTCATGAGGAGTCGCGGTGAGGGATTTCGTGCCCTCCACGCCCAACCCTCAATCGCCTTCACCTGGTAATTTGAGTCTCTTTCATCTTGCTATGCTAAGTCATTTCTGTTATTGGTTTCTGTGATTCCACACCGCTACTTTGAAGAATGTCGAGCATGCGCGCCGGCGGGCTCTTCACGAAATCCCTCACCGCGACTCCTCATGAAATAACGATCAACCTTCGAACTGGTAAGTTCTCGTTCAATCTTACTATTCTCTCCGATCTCTCTGAAGCCCCGGACGAGAACAAAGGAAACCTATCTTGCCAGCGCGTACAAACCCGTTGTATATAAGAGTCTCAACCCGAAACATCACCTCACTCCTTCACTCCTTCACTCCTTAGATGCTGCTGCACCCGCTGAGTTTCTCCAGCCTTTTGTGTACCCCAGTTGTATAAAACTTTGCTGCTGACGCGCACACCCACTTTTTTTTTTTTTTTCATTTCAAAAACTTTATTCAACACAAATCATAAAATACAACACATCAAAACACAATCAAAAATCACACTATAATGAACAGATCATTGTAGTACAGCAGTACATTCATTTATAATCGCCTCAACCCCACGCGGCGACCAGCGCTGACGGAAGGCCTCCAGAGTCCCCGTGAACACCGCGTGTTCCCTCTCCAGGGACGCGCACACCCACTCTTTTTTTTTTTTTTTTTTTTTCATTTCAAAAACTTTATTCAACACAAATCATAAAATACAACACATCAAAACACAATCAAAAATCACACTATAATGAACAGATCATTGTAGTACAGCAGTACATTCATTTATAATCGCCTCAACCCCACGCGGCGACCAGCGCTGACGGAAGGCCTCCAGAGTCCCCGTGAACACCGCGTGTTCCCTCTCCAGGGACGCGCACACCCACTCTCTCTCCCTCTCCCTCTCTCTCTCTCTGCTCTCTCTCACTGCAGCTCAGAGCCCAACCTCGCCATCCTATAGTGGTAACATTCACATCGGGTCCCCTCCACACCCACACCCCCTCTCTCTGACACACACCCCCACAAGGCAACAGGCAGCGTGAGAGACAGAGAGTTTGTAGGGTGTTAGTTTTGTATAAGGATTTATTATTAAATTATTAGCCAAGGTTGGATTTACTTATTTTAAACGAAGTTTGGAGCGCTTGACAATACATTTTTTTTCTCTTTGCGCTCGTTTTCAGAAAGGGTTCAGACCGCGCTTGGCTCGTTGCCCCCTTTGAACCAAGCCCTGCGAGAGGGAGGGAGGGAGGGAAGGTGTGAGTGAACAAGAGCGCCGAGGAGGAGAGGGAAATTGGGGGGGTGGGGGAGTGGGTGGAGGAGAAATAGGGAAGAAGTTAGTTGTTCAGATCAGAAACCTGGAGGCTGGGAGCCATAATGGTGAACAGCGCACCCAGTTCTTCTGAGGAGTGCATAAAGAGACATCGATCCGAAGCAATGTTCCTCTAGAACTATAACTGAAACCGTGTCCACATCACCTCCTCTTGGCCGGACCGCAACACCAAATCTACGCGTCAGGAAAATCCAATGTTCATTGATTCATCTCCATGGTTTTTATAGCTAATTTTCCAATAAATAACTGCAGTAATCACCCCCCCGAAAGGATAGGATAGGGCTGAAGCCCAGTGTTTAGACGTTGGAATGTTTTTTTTAATCATTCTAATAGAATGATTTTCCAACTCCTGTGGTAATTAAACTTTTTTTTCACTCCTAGTTTTTTAAACATATTTTTAGGATATACATTATATATAAAATTGTACACGTGGGAAAATAAGATGAAAATGACCAAAAAGCAAAGAATATTTAGTCTAGGGTGAATTAAATTTTGTGATTAAGACTCGAGCGTGAATGGCACTGAAATATTTTAAAGAGTTCCCACGGTAGACTCACGAATCACTAAGTTAAACGCACGGGCCCTACGTTCTTACAACAAGTCTAAATGTTTCAATTTTAAACTTGAACACTAAATTTGACTCGTGGAAAAAGTCAAACATGTTTGACTTTTTTCACGAGTTCACAAGTTTCGCGGGTACCTGCCGTTAGCGCCACGAGTGGACAAGTTAATCGCGCGAGGTCCGACGTTCCCGCTACGTTGGCTGTACGTGATCACCACGAGTGAAAACTCGGGGTCACTCGTGGGCCAACTCGCACCGTGAGACAGGGGTTTAAATCTTTGAAATTCTCTACCCAAGGGGTTTAAGTAAAAGTCAAGCATATTTCAGTGATAACCTTGTCTTTTATTAAATCACTTTGCCGTGAAAATAGTTGTCAGTCTCTCTACTAACATCCTCACTAGTTTTCAGTTTTTTGTAAAAGGTTAAAGCAATAACATCATAGTGCTTAAAGACATAGGTGGCTACAGATGCTAGAATCTTGCGTAGAACTCACAGTGCTGGAGTAACTCAGCGGAGGCTGCCTGACCAGCTGAGTTACTCCCAGACTTTGTGTTCTAAGCATCATAGAGCTCAAATACAAGTCAAATCTAAATTATTCAGTTATTGTCAGTACAATGCCATCGAAGGCCAGTGCTCTGCTGAGAAGATAAGGACATCATGAAATCATTGGTCAGCTGGAGGTGACCTTCAGAAGCTTTCGCACGGTGGTTGCACCATTATTTTCCAACAAAATGGCAAAGAACAGTCCATAAAGCACCAGCTTGAAAAAAAATTGTGAAAAAAATAATTGTTATTTCACCCAAGGACTGAGGGCAGCAACTCACTTTCAGTCAGAGAGTTAGTTTCGTATACGTTTAATACTGCTAGTGCTCTCTTCCAGTATTATGTTCCACAGAAGCTGCAATTATCAGGAGGCAAGTCCTATGGTGCAGCACAGTACCAGTCATTCATAATTTACAGACAACTATCAATTTCTGCCCATTAAGGATTTGTTTATATTGACACCTCCTAACAAAATGTTCAATTTCTGCTTTAAAGAAAAATGGTGAAGATCATTTTACAATATCTCCCACTGCAGTGCTTTAGTTTATGAATAAACTACTGTAAATTACTGAAGTAATTTAACTCTGTTCCATGATGTTTATTATTTATTTGGCTTTGTATTGCCATGCTGTGTTTCTTAATGAATAGTTTTTGGATAGTGTTGCCCACAATTTTTCATCAAACCACTTGAATTTCCAAAAATATTTATATTACCACCAGGGGGCGCCGCTCAATGGTTGCCTCGCCAACAATCTGTCTTCTTCTTTTTCATTCTTTGTGTTTTTAGTTTGTTGTAAAATGTATGTCTTAGCTTATCTTTAGTTTTTGTATTTGTGGGGGTGGTGGGGGAAACTTTTTTTAAATCTTTCCTCAATGGAGATGCAATTTTTTTCCATGTTGTATCTCTGTCTGCACTGTGACCTAACATCGTGGAGTTGCGGCCTCTTGTTTGGGACTTTAAGAGCTCCAAAACCGCGGAGTCTGCGGACTTTGACAGCTTGGAGCGGGCGATCCCTTTGCCAAGGGTTGGCCTTTGGTGCTGCAACCTGCGGGAGCTGCAGTCTTTAACATCGTGAAGCTCGCGGTCCCTGGTTGGGGACCAATTTCGGGAACTCTAAGCCCCAGGAGTTTCGACCGTCCCATTGCGGGAGCTTAAACCGCCCCAATGTGGGAGCTCGATCGCCGGCTATGGATGGTTCAACTCTCCCAACCACGGGAGAAAAGAAGGAAAGAAGATAAAGACTTTATTGCCTTCCATCAAAGTGGGGAATGTGGAGGAACCACTGTGGTGGATATTTATGTCAAATGTTTATGTAGTTGTGTGTCTTGTTGCGTTTTTGGTATGACTGTATGGCAAACCAAATTCCTCGTATGTTGCAAAACATACTTGGCTAATAAATTACGATTACAATTATGATGATTATGATTCTCGCTGGAAGTGTCAATAAGATTATTCTCAGTACTGACTTTTCAATAATCAGTCTCCAATTGAAGTTTCTTCCACTAATTCCTCCCTCTTTCTTGCAAACTTTCTTTTTCTTGTTCAGCGGCTTCTCATCAGCACTGATTACGATTCATTGATTGCCCTCATTACTGTTCCTTCTTTGTGATGAATTCTATTGCCTCTGATGGTTTCTTGCTGTCAGACCTGTAGATAAACCATACTTCATTAAACATCTAAATCACAAAGGGAACCATTAGAGGGCGGCTTCTTTGTGCTTTTGATGCAGATTCCTCCCACTGGAAGTCCCCTTTGTACTTAAGTGATTGAGCTGCATTCCTTTATGGTGCGGGCATAATGGATTGCACTCAATATATACATTTTGACTGATTAAAACAAAAAAAACTGCCCCAAAATCGACTGAAAAATGCTTTCCTTTTCATTTTAAAACTTTGCGTCTGTAATGAATGTCAAACATGCAGAATTTACAGTTGTGCTTATTTTTATTTAGGGGTTGCTGCACATAGCTTCCACATTGTTCATGTCCATCACTAATCATTTACAATTTGCTCTGGGGTTGTGCAAGTCAGTGGCATCATGAGTGTGAGAAAGGTCTGCAAAGTGTGTGTAAAAATGGAGTGAAAGAAAAGGTGTTTCCCAAAACATTAAAGAATTTGCCAAATAAATAATCATGGTAAAACCTGAACTGGAATTACCAATTCAGATTTAGTTGCACTTTATTGGGATTGATAGATGAGGCACCTCTCAATCTATTAAAAAATTGCGATATAATTGATTTTGCTGAACACTAATAATAATAATTAGAAAGCTAAAGCTGAATCAAATGCAAAACCTGTAAATCCGACATACAAAATAGAAATCCCCCATCTCCAGGCTCACATGCCCATCATCTTCACCACCATCAACCTGACTAGCGGTATGAAGAGATGATTTCAGGAGGATACTCTGCTGTTGACTCTGGGATGACCCATTAATTACCAGCTTCAAACATGGTGCTGTTAGTGTGTGGAAATGATAGTTTAAATACACAATCTTCCCTTTCTAGAATCAATTAAAGGCAATAAAACCAACGGACAACACACAAGTCAATGCAAAGGAGTAAAAGCACCAGTTAGGTGCCCAACAATGTAATAAATAGAAGAAATAAGAAATAGAAGCAGTTTTACCAGTCAATCCCATGTAGGCTGATCTTTTACCTCAATACCACTTTCTGCACTGACCGCATATCTCTGCGTTTCTTTACTATCTAGAAAGCTACCGATCTATACACAGGTTATTTGCATGTGACAACAAGATGGAATTATAACTTCATTAGAGCATTTTCTCCCAGATTAGTGGATATTAAACAGAATCCCACAAAATGCAGTTGCTTTATACTTCCTTGAAAAATTGACATTTACCCATTTCTGCCATTTCATGGCGCCCAGCGACTATTTGTGTGCTTGTCTCAGAAGCGGATCTGCACACACGTTACAATCGCTCCACTCTTCCAAATCTCTACTCCTACAGCAATATTTCTTACTTTAACTATGATTCCATTATCTTGTATCTGCACACTGCGAATGGCTTAATTGTAATCATGTATTGTCTTTCCACTGACTGGATAGCACGCAACAAAAGCTTTTCACTGTACCTCGGCACACGTGACAATAAACTAAACTGAACTGAATTGAAAGTACAGAAAAGTAGTGTCAAACCTTTGCATTTCTGCAAAATTGGATGCAGGGATGTTAAAAAGTTGATATGGATGAAGTGTTTCAATCAAATTCTCTGTTTCAAATGATTCTATTTCATTTTGTACTTCCCTATAAGAGAATCAGCAGAGTGTGCAGCTAGAAATCAGGTAATGAGAAACACCAGTCAATGCACTTAAACTGCGAAACAAGTGGTTCATAAAGTAATTACTTCTTCTGAAAACCATGAATCCAGGAAGAGTCAAGAGTCAAGAGTGTTTTATTGTCATATGTCCCAGATAGAACAATGACATTCTTACTTGCTGCAGCACAACAGAATATGGAAACATAGCACACTGTAAACAATATGATCACAATCAAAACAATACATTTTGCAGGAATCCTTTCGCTTTTTTATAAATATAATTCAATGTTTTTACTTGTTTTATGTATTTTGATACATTACTTAAAAACAAAAGTGATTTTTAATGCCCCTGTCCCATTTAGGTGATTTTTTTGGCGACCACAGGTAACTAGGTGTCGCCTGTATAGTCTCCTCAGTCGCCCAAAGAATCGTAGCATTTTTCTGGTCACTGCTGGACTTTGAAATGTTCAAAACTTTTCAGCGACAGTCGGCCACAATTGGCTTGATGCCAATGAGCGTAGCTTGACTTGTCCTGACGTAGGTGCTGTGCAGGTTGTCGCCAGGATTACATAGGTTGTCACCGGTGCTGACCGGTGAATTCCATTGGTGTCCACCTACGTCAACCAGGTACCAGTGACTGAAATCTTACCTTGTTGTAGCTTGCCGCGGGTGGACATAGGTTGTCATAGGTGTGATCGTAGGTGGACGTCCTAATGGGTCGCCGGTTGTCGGTAGCTTGCCGTAGCTTGATGTCGACTAGGTGGTAGGTTGTCGTAAACATTGTCGCAGACATTGTCATTGGGGGGGGTCCAGCTGCCGGTTTTTTGGCGACCTGCTATGACTATGACAGTCGCCAGCAGTCACCGAAAAAATTACCGAAAGGGCCTGTCCAACTTTCATGACCTAATTCACGACCATTTTTACTCGTGGACATTTTTCATCATGTTGAAAAAACATCCCGACCTACTTGATGCCACGAGTACCTACGACTAGCATCATGACCGACCTACGACCTACCTACGACCTCCTACGGCCTCCTACAACTTTGTGACGCCCATGCTGCGAGTATGAGTCAAGGGCAAACTTGGCAGAGGTCGTGAATTAGGTCATGAAAGTGGGACAGGCCCTTAAGTGGGACAGGCCCATTAGATTTGTTTTTAGGAAGACAGAAAGTGTAAAAGCAGAAATTGTATCAAGACCTTGCATTGCCTGGGACATGCTGCTAAATATTCCTTGATTAACACTGTTTATTGCAATTTCTGGCAAGACAACTGAATAAATGCGCAGGAAAAACATAACAGCATGTGGAAGGACTAAAGTAGAGCCCAATAGCAATAAAAAGAGAGCCATCGATAGAGAAGAAAGAGAAAGATCACAATCACCAAACAATCTGATGGAGGGACTCAATGAGTCGAATAACATCCATAGAAGGGAAATAAATTGTTGAAAAGCAAATTATCTTTGATTCCTTGAGCATCTGCAGCCTCTTGTTTCTCCAAGATCATGTAAGAATGGTCAAGGGACAACATTTGGGAGAGTGGGTGAAAAGAGTGCCTACGACCAGGAGAAGAGAGAGGCTGTGATATGGAAGGGGCTTTGTTATATCTGTGGCTAATACAATATTGCACTCCATCACTGCAGGTTTACCAGTTGAATAGATGAAATGATTCAGGGATTTTCTTAAAGTCTTCTTAAAAAAATGTAACATCGCTATTAATTCTGTGTATTCTAGGCCCATGACCAAAGAAAATGGAGAAGGATTATTGAGGATTGCATCAAGAACCTCAACATGATTTATAAGAAGCACACAGAAGCCCGGCATAACAGGAAGGAAGAATGCACCATCTTCCAAACTACCTACAGTTTTCCACAATGTGGAAGAATCTGCAGGACACTGTCCTCAGCACCTACCTCAGAATCCACAGAATTCGAGTAGAATTATTTTAATCTCTAATCATTAAACAGAATAAATTGTAGCATGTGACCAACTATTCTTTTGTTTGCTTGCTATCAGTCAAGGAAAAGATAATACATAAACACAATTGAGCCATCCATAGAGCACAAGTAAATGATAATGGGTACAACATTTTGTGCAAGATATAACAATGAAATCCGATAAAGTCCGATTAGAGATAGTTCAAAGGGCTTGAAAGGTAGAGGGGAGGTCAGGACCGCCTGATGAGGGGATTGTTCAGTTGCCTGATTGCAGGTGGGAAGAAACTGTTCCTGAATCTACAATGAAAGCATTGACAGAAAGGCTAAAGATGAGTGCATGTAAAAACTTGTGATATGAATCTTTTAAAGAAATATCTCTTACTGTTTGGAAGTGTTTTGGAAATGAACGACAATGAATTAGCTTTCAGTAAAATTTAACTTTTTTATTACTACATTTTCACATGAAAATTACATAAGGCAAAATGTAAAAGCGTAAATATTGATTAATAAAATATTTAAACTGTATCATGTATCCATATATGGACATTTATTTTCCTTTGATTTAAGTTAGTTCAAAATAGAAGAGAAAATAATAAGGTATGTGATGGCCTGTTATTAAACATCACTTCCAGTGGAAACAGATGCAAGGATTATTGCAAGTATTACCATCTAGGTCAGGCATTGCTTCATAATTACAACTTGTGGCTGTGTAGGAGTAAATCCCTTCTTTGTGAAACAAATCTGATGGGACCAATGAATTTTCTGCAAAGTAACATTTCCCACTAATTTCTTGAGGCTTTGAATGGACTGATGCGCAGGTGGGTTGTTATTAAAGGATTATCTGAAGTGCAGCTGGTTTGCTCTTTATTTGACTTTAGACCAGAGATACACTTTAGACTTAGAGATACAGTGCAGAAACAGGATCTTCGGCCCACAGCTGGCATGGTTAGCAAGAGTGGTTACAGTTTAATGTGCCTTTGTAGATGCAGATGGGTTTTTTTAGTCCCATTGATGCCTCGAGTGAGAGGTAGAAAATAGCAGGTTGGCCACATAATATTAAATTTCACACTACTCTTCAGTAGATTCGTTGATTACCCACTGAAGGCCATGCAAACCAATTATGAACTATGTTGTAATCTTTTTTTCGTATTTTATGGTCCGCTTTAAAGTCTTGTGCCTGGTTCAATGGTTCAGAACTCTGATTGCTATCCCAGTAATTTAGCCTTTATGCTACACCTTGACTAAGCAACTTCCCAATTAAACTCCATGGTGAACCCGTCCCTTTGAAGTTGTTAGGCAAAATGGGCATAATACAATATAATAAAATAGTGTTTGATTTGCAGGACTGAAAAATTATAACTAAAGCCATAATGTACTTAAAACCAATTGAGTACAGTGAGCAAATTTGGGCCCAATATCCGAGGAAGGATGTGCTGGTTCTGCAGAGGGTTCAGATACGTTTTACAAGAATTATTCCAGGATTGAGTGGATGAGCGTTTGACAGCAATGGGCTTCTACTCACTGGAGGTTAAAAGGATGAGGGGGAGCCTCATTGAAATGTACAGTATAATGAAAGACATAGAGTGGATGTGTAAAGGATGTTTCCACTGGTGGGAGAGTCTAGGACCAGAGGTTATAGCCTCAGAATTAAAGGGTACTCTTTTAGAAAGGAGGTAAGGAAGTGCTTCTTTAGTCGGAGGGCAGTTAATCTGTGGAACTCTGCTACTGAGGGTTGTGGAGGCCAAGTCAGTGGATATTGTTTAGGCAGATATAGAAAAATTCTTGATCAGAATGGGTGTCAAGGTTTATAGGGAGAATGCAGTAAAATGGGATTACATCAGCTATGATTGAATGGCGGAGCAGACTAATTCTGCCAGAATGGCAGAGCAGACTAATGCCCCTGTCCCAATAATGTCCCTGTCCCACTTAGGAAACCTGAACGGAAACTTCTGGAGACTTTGCGCCCCACCCAAGGTTTCCGTGCGGTTCCCGGAGGTTCCAGGAGGTTTTTGTCAGTCTCCCTGATGGTCAAAAGTCGTTTCCGCTTCTTCTATGTTCCAGCGATTATTTCAAAAAATTCAAAACCGGCCGTGACTAAAAATAGGTTGCCGTTTTAAAAATCAGTGATTTTTTAGTCTAAGCCGGTAGCGATGCTAGTTAAAGGTGATTGCTGGAGGTTGCAGGTAGTGGAAGGTAAGACCTCCCTGGTGGAATAAAACTGGGTGAAAAAAAGGTCTTACCTTCCACTACCTGCAACATCCGGCAACCACCTTCAACTAGCATCGCAACTGGCTTCGACTAAAAAATTACCTATTTTTAAAACGGCAACCTACTTTTAGTCACGGCCAGTTTTTAATTTTTTGAAATAATCGCCAGAGCATAGAAGTGGAAACCACTTTCGACCATTAGGGAGACTGACAAAAACCTCCAGGAACCGCACGGAAACCTTGGGTGGGGCGCAAAGTCTCCAGAGGTTTCGTTCAGGTTTCCTAAGTGGGACAGGGGCATAAGCAGGCTCCAATAACTTGTGACCTCATGATACCAGTGACTCAACGGATCAGGCAGCATCTCTGGAGAACATGGATAGGGAACGTTTCGGGTCAGGACTCTTCTGCAGCCTGATTGTGGTGGGGCAAGGGGGTTAAGAAAGCTGGAAGTGAGGAGCAGCAGGACAATGCCTGACATGTGATGTGGCATCTGGGACAACGTTGGGTTTCACAGTCATCATACCGACACTCATAATAGGGTGAACTCACGTGATATATTTAATTTACAGTGGTGAGAAAGTATAGGACTGCACGGGACGGGAGTGCTGTCCCTCACCTTCAAGGTACATGTGCGATGTTACTTTCAATCTCAGCGCTGTCCCAGCAGCTAAGTGCTGGTCTTCAAAGGAGGAGGCGTGCCAATCTCAGGCATTTCCCTGCAGTTCACACTTGCCTCAAGAGGAGGTGCTGACGGTACAAGACTTCTTCCTGGCGGCTCAGCTTTTGCTTTGGAGGCAACGCTGATGGTCTCTGGATTATCCCATCCTCACTACTTTCTACAGGGGCACCATAGAGAGTATTCTGACCAGCTGTATCTCCGTCTGGTTTGGGGACTGTAGAGCCTCCGACTGGAAGTCTGTGCAGAGAGTGGTGAGGACAGCGGAAAAAATCATCAGGACCTCTCTCGCCTCAATTGGGGATATTGCGACCAAACGTTGCGTGTCTAAGGCCAGCAGTATTATAAAGGACCCCACACATCTCCATCACGGACTGTTCACTCTGCTGCCCTCGGGAAAAAGATATCGCAGCATAAGGAGCAGAACATCAAGGTTCTGCAACAGCTTCTTCCCACGAGCCATCAGATTCCTGAATGCCATGTAATGGGCTGCCACCGTTGTCTATTTATCCTTTTATCCTTTCATCCATGCCTATCCTTCTGTTAATTTATTGTGTTGCACAGGGAGCCAAATGCAACGTAATTTCATTTGGAACTGCATATATCAGTGTATTTCTAAATGACAATAAAGTTTGTTTGACTTGATTATCCTGGCAGCCAGTCTTTGCCTCTCTCTCTCGCTCTCTCGCTCAGGGCACAGTCCCTCTCTGAGGGCAGGGAGAGGTTCTAGCATCTCAGGGTTGCCCCGTTCACTCAGTAGGCTAAGCAGGTAGAGGCACTAGCTATCTAGGGCTTCTTTTGGGCAGTCCAGTCTTGACCACATAGCGACGCCGGTGGTGTCTGGTCTGTTCCGGTGGCTCAGTTTTCCTCAACCCCTCCCCTTCCCCCCTTTCCCCATTCCCCCTTCTCCCCTTCTATCTCCGCTTTTAAAAATGCCCATTGACTTGGCCTCCACAACCGTCAGCGGCAATGAATGTCACAGATTCACCACCCTCTGACTGAAGAAATGCCTCCTCATCTCCTTTCATCTCCACCACTAACTTAGAATGTGCAACATGAGCCCAAGTTTGAAACCTAATCAAATGACTGAATGTAGTTTCTTAAACAAGGCGATAGCGAAACGCTGCAATTTAAACAAAAACATAATTCATTTTCAATGGGTGCAAATGGCATGTACAAGGGGTGCACGGGGAGAGCGAGCTGTTTCAGAGCGATCTCGCCGCTCGCTGCACTTCACTGACGTCTCCAAGCTCGTTGTGCATTAGGGACAAGATGTCAGTTGGTCTCTCCCATTGCTGGCACCGTGCCCTCGATCCCACCCCCAAGCGCCCCCCTCCACCCCCAACAATAAAGAGCCCAATTCGCTCTCCTCAACCTCCCAACTCTTCAGGTGACGCGAGGGGAGGCAAGGTTGCAGAGACCTTTGTTGCACTCTGGGCTCTGAAGGGCATCAGTCGTGTGCTCTTCCTGCTGCAAACCACCGCTGCCCATCTTCACATATCAAACCGACATGAAAGCCGAGAGAGAAAAAAAAACAGGCTGAGTGAGGGGAACGACCGTCTTTAAATTCCCATTGGCATCAAAAAGGTAACGAGTGAATTAAGACCATATCGTCGATTGAGTATAAAACAGATTTTATTCTGTAATTAGTCTTTCGTGAGACCTTGCTAACTACCGATAGATGTGCGACTGTTTCTCTGAGGATGTTTTTGCTTATTTTATTTAAATAATAGTACTTGCTCTGAACATTTTACTTGCTCTGAACCTGAAATCTCTTAGCGGTCATGGAATTTAGCACCGTGTATCCTGTAGCGCCAGTAATTCAACCTCGCTTACTGACCAACAGGTAGTACACGCGACGCAGATACTTACTCAGGCATTTGATAATATGCTGTGCTTAAGAGGAAATATGAGTCGTCCAGAGTATGAACAGACTATGTCATAATTCCCTGTCAGTGACCGCGAGTCAACATTTGTAGGAAGGAACTGCAGATGATGGTTTAAACCGAAGCTAGACACAAAAAGCTGGAGTAACTCCGCGGGACAGGCAGCATCTGTCCTTAGATGCTGCTGCACCCGCTGAGTTTCTCCAGCTTTTTGTGTAACCCCAAAGGAATAGATGACTGTCTGAAGTAGGGTCTCGACCCGAAACGTCATCTATTTATTTTCTCCAGAGATGCTGTCTGACCCGCTGAGTTACTCCAGCTTTTTGTGTCTATCTGCGGGTCAATGTTTTTTTTGTTTCAAAGAATGAGCCACCGATTGATTTCATATTCGCGCCGCTGTAATGCCACAGAGAATCGCAATGTATTTCGAAAACATCAGTCAGGAGCCGACCCAGTGGGATAATTTTCTGTAGCAGACATGTCTAATTTCGGCGGTATTCATCAGAATAATATTTTCTCTTTAAAATTAAAAAAAAAGTGGACAGGAAGAAAATGACCGGGGAATTCAGTTGAGTAAATGAGCTAAAAACGAAATGACGGAGCAACCCAGCGGGACAGACAGATGCTGGAGTAACTCAGCAGGACTGGCAGCATCTCAGGAGGGAAGAAATGGATAGCCTTCCGGGTCGAGGCCCTTCTTCCGACTAATGGACATTTGTAGAGGAAAATGCATAGTCGACGTTTCGGGTCGGGACCCTTCCTCTTTCAGTCTGAAGAAGGGTCCCGACTTGGAACATTGTCTGTCCATCTCCCTTCACAGGCACAGAAACATAGAAAATAAGTGCAGGAGTAGGCTATTCGGCCCTTCGAGCCAGCACTGCAATTCAATATGATCAAGGCTGATCATCCAAAATCAGTACCTCGTTCCTGCTTTCTCCTCATATCCCTTGATACCGTTAGCCCTAAGAGCCATATCTACCTGTAAAACTCTTGAAAACATTGAAGACGCCGCCTGACCCGCTGAGTTGGTTTCCCCCGGCACTTTGTTTTTAGCTCAATATTGTAGCATCTTCAGTTTCTTGTATTCATTTATAACTCAGTTGAGTAAATGTTTTGGAGGATTTTAAAAAAAACGACTGTAAAAGAGAATTGAATAAAAAGGTGTTTTTTTTTTTGCAGACCCGCCGAATGTCGCCGAAGTCCTGTGTGAGCCTAGTTCCATTGTAACCCGCATTCCCCTCACTCCCAATTCTCCTGCTGGTTTGGGGTATTGAGGGACCACACCGGCCGTCGAGTACAATACGGAGTGGGTAGCCTTTCTGACTGAATGACCCCGGTCTTCAATTCATGCATTTCAGTTTGGGAAAAGCACTCAGTCAGAGAAGGAACCTATTTTCACCCAACACCCACATTTGTACAGGAAAAACACAAAATGCTGGAGTAGTTTAATGGGTCAGGCAGCATCTCTGGAGAAAAAGGGTGGGAGACATTTCATGTTGAGACCAGTTGGTGCCGATATTTACATCTAGGAACTTGAAGTGCTCAGCCATCTGCACTTTGGCAGCATTGATGCTCATTGGAGAGTGCACTCCACCTTCCTTCCAGAAGTCAATAACTAGCTCCTTCAGAAAGACACAAAAAACTTGAGTAATTCAGCGGGACAGGCAGCATCTCTGGAGAGAATGAATGGGTGACGTTTTGGGTCGAGACACTTCTTCAGACTTCTGTCAACTCAGCAGGTTGAAATGAATCAATGATTTTTTATGATCCAGTTTGCAAATCTCCAACTGTCTCTTGTTTCCCTTATCCCTAACCAGTCTGAAGAAGGGTCTCGACCCGAAATGTGACCCATTCCTTCTCTCCAGAGATGCTGCCTGTCCCACTGAGTTACTACAGCTTTTTGTGTCTCTCTTCGGTTTAAACCAGCATCTGCAGTTCCTTCCTACACAACCAGCTCCTTCATCCTGCTGACAATGAGGGATAGACTGTTGTCTTACCATCATGTTACCTAGCTCTCTATCTCCTTCCTGTACTCTGTCTTGTCATCTTTCAAGAGCTGTCCCACTACAGTGTTGTTATCTGCAAACTTGTTAATGGAGATAAAGCAAAATTTGGTTACACATTTCTGTGAGTATAAGGAGCATAGTAAGGGGCTGAGAATGCATCCTTGTATGGCACGGTTATTGAGAATTATCTGAGAGGATGTATTGTCACTTCTTCTTGCTGATGGAAGTCTATGGGTTATGAAGTCAAGTAACCAGTGGCAGAGGGGGCTGTTGATACATGGGTTCAGGAGATTGGAAACTTGGTCGGTGCCAAAAGCGTGGCAACTCTGTCTACTGCCCAGGTAAAGTCTGCTGTATTATTTTACCAGATTGTATGCAAAAACAAAGAATTTCATGGTACCTAGGTACACGTGACAATAAAGTAACATTGCATCATTGAATTTGGTTGGAATTATAGCGTTGAAGGCAAAGCTTAATTACTTAATCACTGGGGGTCAACATTGTGTGTCACATTGGGTTATTTCACATCTGCATGAAACCGAAGAAGATAGAGTTGTTATGCAAGTCACGTTTTCGACATATTCATAACAATCTAAATTTATGAGCTTCTATCTTTATGAGTTTCTATATCTCAAGCAAATCTATTAATTAAAACTAATTGGAAATTGCAGGCAACCGTATTAACAAGAACTGATTGGCATAAGTACATTTAGAAATTACCCAGGTAAAATGCATTTGGGTGCGAAACACTGCAGAAGTCCATGGGTGGTGAACTATGTTGACTTTTCTCCAAATAAAATTGTGATCAACATGACCAAGCTTTGTTTTTTTTTAAATTTTTGACAAATTGCAGCCACTGGAAATATTATTTTTTGACTGCTCAAAGTTTTAACAATGCTTTGTATTTACTAAATAATTTTGGCTGATTAAATTTTCCAGGTTGGACCTTATAAGGTTTCACTGTGATCATATTATTTGGCAAATTAATCTAATTTCGCTTTTTGAATTTGTTATGCCATTACTTTATATTTTATCTATATAGTCCATACAAGTCACTTAAATGTATTATGGCAACAAGTTATCTTCAATTAATTAGTAAAGCACGGTAAATTAGTTAACTCATGCTTATTCCCAGGACTCAGGTGTCATTCTGGAGACATCTCAACAATAACAGTCCCACTGATTGATTCAACGATATAAGAAATGCTGCAATGAGAACAAGCTCTGATGTAAATATCCATGTTTTAGTAACATAGATCATTTTCGGTTCAGTTTAGTTTATTGTCACATGTACCGAGGTACAGTGTAAAGCTTTTGTTGTGTGCTATCCAGTCCGCAGAGAGATAATACATGATTACAATCGAGCCATTTACAGTGTAAAATGAATAATATTTTTACATGATAAATAAATAGCATTTAGTACCAGATACAGCCAACAAAGTCCGATCAAGGATAGTCCAAGGGTCACCAAAGAGATAGCTAGTAGTTCAGGACTGCTCTCTGGTTGTGGTAGGATGATTCAGTGGCCTGATATCAGCTGGGACGAAATTGTCCCTGAATTTGGAGATGTGCATTTTCACACTTCTATACCTTTTGCCTGATGGGAGAGGGGAGAAGAGAGAGTGGCCAGGTTGTGACTCGTCCTTGATTATGTTGCTGGCTTTGCTGAGGCAGCGTGAAGTATAAATGGAGTCGATAGAAGGGAGGTTGATTTGTGTAATGGTCTGTGCTGCATCCACAATTCACTGCAATATCTTGCGGTCTTGGATGGAGCTGTTCCAAACCAAGCTATGATGCACCCTGGGGTATGTGTACTGCTTCGCTTCCTGAAGTCGATCACTATCTCCTTTGTCTTGCTGACATTGAGGGAAAGGTTGTTGCCTCAACACCAGGGCACAAGGTTCTTGGTCTCCTTCCTGTACTCCGTCTCATCATTATTTGGTGGTGTCGTCTGCAAATTTGAAGCCCACATTGGTGGTGTCGTCTGCAAATTTGAAAATTGAATTAGATATGTACATGGCTGCACATCCGTGGGTGTACAAGGAATAAAGAAGGGGGCTGAGAAGTTAACTTAATACCACCATTCATTATTAGATAGCACCTTCAATTAAGTGAAAACTTCTTAAATATAGAAGCGAAAATGGAAGATGTATTGAACTAAAACAACCGTATATGAGTGAGTGAGTGAGGTTTTAAAGAGGATCCAAAATGATGTGCAAATTGAACAGTTTGGGAGTGAATTGGGGGACGAATCTGAAAATGGGAAGAATTTGGTCACCATAATCTGTTAATCAGAGTGTGAAGGTGGAAGAGAATTAATAAAAGATTGGTAAATTTGGGAAACAAGAAGTGACAGAGGCAGGAAGCAGTGAGATAATAGAAGGATATGAATACAAAATAAAACTATTTAATTGGGAGACATTGGTGGACTGAAAATCAATGTGGATCAACAAGAATTCCTTAACCGGTGAGCAATATTTATAGCAATATCGCCTGACAACGTAGGGGTTGGCTGAACTCATGATTCCTATGTGGGATGTTTAATATTCTTCATTGGATCAAGCAGTAATACCATTTATTACTTCTTACAGAACAAAGAATTTGAGCTGTATAAGCAATGAATCGAAACCAAACATTGTGCTGGGCTTGGTATAATGGATCTGAATGGTTAAACCAGTCTACAAACATCGTTTATGATAATCAAATGATAGACATATTGGAAACCATCCTTCTTCCTTCTTGCGTTGGCATTATTTGTTCAACAGGATTGGTTGGAAATATTTTCATCTTGTTTACTATCATCAGGTAAAAAACCAAAACTGAAACCAAAAGAAGATGAATTTATGTAATTTTATGGAAACTCATAAAAAATGTTAAATCAATGAAAGTTTAAATTTAGATGTCATTTTGAACTTGGTAGTATCTTATCTTTGCACATGCCAGGTCAACAAGTGGGCAGGCATCAACAGGTTGGCACGGTGGCGCAGCGGTAGAGTTGCTGCCTCACAGCGCCAGAGACCCAGGTTCGATCCTGACTAGGGGTTCTGTCTGTATGGAGTTTGTACGTTCTCCCTGTGACCATGTGGGTTTTCTGTGGGTGCTCCAGTTTCCTCCAAAGACGTGCAGGTTTGTAGGTTAATTGGCTTCTGCAAATTGTCCCTAGTGTGCAGGATAGAACTAGTCTACAGGTGATCATTGGTCAGCATGCACTCGGTGGGCTAAAGGGCCTGTTTCCACACTGTATCTCTAAACTAAACTATAATAAACACGAAAGCCTGGTGTTGATGTCATTTTTTAACTTTATTGACTTATGCATTATTCTGCGGGAAATGAATACAATGGAGTTAATGTGGCTGTAAAATATAATTTATCGAAAAGGTTGGTGAATCAAAAACCATGTTTCTCTCTCTTCACAAATGCTGCCTGATTGGCTTGGTATCTGCAGAATTTTCTGTGTTTTTTCAAAATCAGGTGCACGTTCAGCCTTTGAAAGGATATGAAACGTAAAACCAAAGAAATCAGGCACAGGAGTAAGCCACTTGGTCCTTTAGGAACCTGCCTCCATTCAACACCATTATAGCGAATGGTCTACTTAGTACACAGTTCCCATCTTCTCCCGATCAAGAGACACCTTTCTCCTTGAATATATAGAATGACTTGACCTTCACTGCCTGGTTCCTGTATCATCATTACTTTTTTGCATATGTTTCATTCATTTGTACTATCTCTCTCTACATCACTGCCTATATCTCATGTTTCCCATTCCCCTGACTCTCAGTCTGAAGAAGGGTCTCGACACAAAACGTCACCTATTCCTTCTCTCCAGAGATGCTGCCGGTCCTGCTGAGTGACTCCAGCATTTTGTGTCATATCATTTTCCTTTCTCACTAACTGTTGCTGCACCTGAGCACAATTGGTATAAAAAGACAGCCTGGTCTTTTTCCCTGAACTATCACCATTCAGATAATCATCCGTTTTCCTGTTTTTAGTACCTCACATCTATATATGTTAAACTGCGGTTGTTGGGAACTTGAGCAAAAACCTAAGTGCTGGAGGAACTCAGCGGCTCAGGCAGCATCTGTGGAGGGAAATGGACAGACGACATTTTGGGTCAGGACCCTTCTTCATCCTGATGACAGATTATGAACACAAGGCCACTATCTCCCATTTCTACTGGTCTGCCATGCACTTGCTCACTATAGATGCATTAGATATCTATCATTTCTGTCTGGAAACAATGCAACTTGTTTGGACTATTTTGTTTTGCACATTATGAGCAACTGCACAGAAATGTCTTGTGTCAGAAAGCCTAATGTAGGCTATTAATTTTCTGTGCTAAACTATCATATTTCACTATCTTTCAATTTTTAGTTCAATTAATAAAATGTAATGTAAATCTTGGCTAATGTATTTTTTCTGCCTATCTACAAAGTGAAAAGTAGTTTCCAAATTTCTAAAGGAAGTGAAGTTACAAGCAAATATCCTCAACCATATGAATTCTATGTTTAACTTTATTACCAATTTAATGGCAACAACGACATGCAACTACTTCTGCAAATTTTTCAATTTTTCAATGTTGCCCTCATGTACATCCCCATTTACTTCACCATAAACAATGACAATAAACTAAAGCGTTTTACTGTACCTCGGTACACTTAGCAATAAACTACAGCTTTTCACTGTACTTTGGTACACATGACAATAAACTAAACAAGATAACATTTGGTATTCATAGAAACATAGAAACATAGAAAAATAGGTGCAGGAGTAGGCCATTCAGCCCTTCGAGCCTGCACCGCCATTCAATGTGATCATGGCTGATCATCCAACTCAGTATCCCGTACCTGCCTTCTCTCCATACCCCCTGATCCCTTTAGCCACAAGTGCCACATCTAACGCCCTCTTAAATATAGCCAATGAACTGGCCTCAACTACCTTCTGTGGCAGAGAATTCCAGAGACTCACCACTCTCTGTGTAAAGAATGTTTTCCTCATCTCGGTCCTAAAGGAATTCCCCCTTATCCTTAGACTGTGACCCCTTGTTCTGGACTCCCCCAACATCAGGAACAATCTTCCAGCATCTAGCTTGTCCAACCCCTTAAGAATTTTGTAAGTTTCTATAAGATCTCCCCTCAATCTTCTAAATTCCAGCGAGTACAAGCCGAGTCCATCCAATTTTTCCTCATATGAAAGTCCTGACATCCCAGGAATCAGTCTGGTGAATCTTCTCTGTACCCCCTCCATGGCAAGGATGTCTTTCCTCAGATTTGGAGACCAAAACTGTACGCAATACTCCAGGTGTGGCCTCACCAAAACCCTGTACAACTGCAGTAGAACCTCCCTGCTCCTATACTCAAATCCTTTCGCTATGAATGCTCACATACCATTTGCTTTCTTCACTGCCTGCTGCACCTGCATGCCTACTTTCAATGACTGGTGTACCATGACACCCAGGTCTCGTTGCATCTCCCCTTTTCCTAATCTGCCACCATTCAGATAATAGTCTACCCTCATGTTTTTGCCACCAAATACCTACACTCATTCTAAATGAACTGTTGTGATTCCTTGCATTGTCAGCCAGTTCTTACCCAGATGATCTTTCTTAAAACCTAATCACTTGAGAATATTTTAATCAAATTTTTAATATTTTCCACTGAAACCTAATCAGTTTTGTATTTAATTACACTTCTCTGAAGTGTGTTGGGATAATTTCATGTTTTCTAATATTAAAGTCACCCTTGCACTGCCTCAGCAGCTGGGTGTGGAACAGCCAACCATTGGAACATAGAACATAGAACAGTACAACACAAGAACAGGCCCTTCGGCCCACAATATCTGTGCCGAACATGATGCCAAGACCATGCACATAATCCATATCCTTCTGTATCCCTGCATATCCATTTGCCAATCTGACTCTTAAATGTCACTATCACATTTGCCTCATCCACCAACATTGGAAGCACATTCCAGTCACTCCAAACAAATATTTTTTATAAATGAACAAAACTAGACCAAGTAACCTCCTCAAAATTGTGGATGTAGAGAGGATGTTTCCACTAATGGGAGAGTCTAGGACCAGAGATCAGAGCATCAGAATAAGATTATTGATTAGTACTGGTGTCAACTATGGGGAGAGAGCAGGAGAATTGGGGTTGAGAAGGAGAGATACATCAGCCATGATTGAATGGCGGATAGCACTTGATGGGCTGAATGGCTGAATTCTGCTCCAATCACTTTTGAACTTATGAACATAAATATTGTCAGAAAGTTACTACCCATACTTTACATTTAACATTGAGTAGGAATAATGCAGAGTTAATTAACTCTTGATGTAAGGAATTGATATCCAAGTAAACATCAGACAGAGATTAGTAACTGATTAACATAGATTGGTAACTGATTAACTGAATATATACTGTAGTAAAAAAAAGGTGATATTATGGTCCCATTATTTGACCTGAACAACAATTCCTCTGCTGAAAAAAAAAAGCAATGTAATAGTTCTGATACAATGCAGTTTAAATTTGTTGACATTTCTTTCAGGTCTGTGAGGAGGACAGTTCCCGATATTTATATTTGTAACTTGGCAATGGCAGATTTGGCTCATGTTCTTGGAATGCCGTTCCTAATCCATCAGTGGGCACGAGGAGGAGAATGGGTGCTTGGCAGTACTCTCTGTACTATTACCACATCACTGGACAGTTGCAACCAGTTTGCTTGTTGTGCAATTATGACAGCTATGAGCTTGGACAGGTAAGCATGAGCAGAATATTGTTAATGTAGCAAATGTTAAAAATGATTTAAAGGTGTAACCGACCTGTATCTATATTTATTCCCACACAACATGTTTCTCAGTCACACACAAATGTACGCTGGGTTGGTTTGTATTCTTGGAGGCTTTTCAAAGAGGGATGTAAATAACTTCTAGGAATGAAAATGTCACTTTCAATTTATGTCATATAAAATTATCATTCATTTTCCCGTTATTTAAGTTAAAGAATTGAGAAATACATATATAATTAGCAGGTCCATCAGTGATTGTGACTACAGAAATAAAATTGATAGCCTAAAGATTGTTCCCGATGTTGGGGGAGTGCAGAACCAGGGGCCACAGTTTAAATAAGGAGTAAGCCATTTAGAACGGAGACGAGGAAACACTTTTTCTCACAGAGAGTGGTGAGTCTGTGGAATTCTCTGCCTCCGAGGGCGGTGGAGGCAGGTTCTCTGGATGCTTTCAAGAGCGAGCTAGATAGGGCTCTTAAAAATATGGGGAGAAGGCAGGAATGAGGTACTGATTGGGGATGATCAGCCATGATCACATTGAATGGCGATGCTGGCTCAAAGGCCCAAATGACCTACTCCTGCACCTATTGTCTATTGTCTATTGATTGGTGACTTGAAATGTTATAACTTTTTCTCTTTACAAATTTTGCCTAACCGACAGAGTATTTTAAACTTTTTTTTAGATATCCAATATATTGCATTTTATCAGTTAATATTGTAGCCCTCACAATACAAATACAATACTAATCTACCAAGAGTCAAGGCCTTGAACAATTGGGAGAGAATGGCCAAACGGGGGCTTTATTCCTTGGACTGCAGGATCCAATAACCCTTATCTAAGGAATTATCATTTAGAGGTGTATAAAGTAATGAGAAGGATTGATAGGGTGAGCACAGTCTTTTACAGGGTAGATATATCAGGGTAGATATATCAAGAACCAGAGAATATAGACTTAAGGTGAGAGGAGGATGATTTAATGGGAACCCAAGGACCAACCTTTACACGCAGAGGGTGGTGGTTATATTGAATGAGCTGCCAGGGAGATAGTTCAGGCAGGTACAACAACCATGTTTAAAAGACACTTGGACAGGTACATGGATGGGAAAGGTTTGGAGGGATATGGCCAAATGTGGGAAATGGAACTACTTAGATGAGGCATCATGGTTTGCATGGATAAGTTATGCCAAAGGACCTGATTCCGTAAAGAACATCCTAAGAAATGCAAAATTCAAAGTTTAAGAAAGATTGGTTTAATTCAGAATTCCTGCTTTAATATACAATGGTTCTGTTGTATTCTAAGGCTAAATAATTCACAAACTACACTTGGTGTCCAGAACCCGAAGTGTATTTATTACAAGCCAAACATGGCTGCCGCTAAAGCCCTGCAGATCCCCCAGGACCCTCCTGAGGAAACATTCATTTTGAGACAGAGCCCTCCAGTGGTGACTCAAGGACACAACATTTTTCCCTCCTTGTAAATGATGGTTGTGATATAAGTCCAGTTATCCACCCAAATATGTCCATATGCAATCAGTCCAAAATAACAGCTCGGTGAACATAACGTTTATGGCTTCAAAGCTGATAATCGTGCAGATACTAAGGTCTCCCCTTCTGTCGCTGAGAGCATCAGGCGGGAATAGACTGCTCTGCTGTATGCTGACCACAATCACTGACTTGACTGGATATTGGGAAAGGAAAAGTGTCTAATTTGTCTTCTTCATGTCCCTGTCTACTTGCAATGAGATGCCTCGCATTCCATCTGGTGTCATCTTGGAGGAGGTGCGCGTTCTCGCCAAATCTCCGTTTAATCTGTATCGGCTTGGAGAGTGCGCTTGCGAGCTTATGCTGTCTGTTTGGGTGGCTGATTCGTACTAAGTCGCCGACCTTGAACCGCGGCGCTCGTACTCTGCGTTTGGCATCACCGTACGCTTTCCCTTCTGCTTGGCTGTGTGCTATCATTTCTGCCCTCGCTTTTGTACCTGGACTTGGGTGCGATGATGGTTGAAGAGCATTCGGTTTTGTTCGCAGGTTTTGCCCTATCATCAGCTCTGCTGGCGTTTTCCCAGTCAATGTGTGCGGTGTGGATCTGTAGGATCGGAGGAGGATATGGATTGACTGTTCGAACTTTTTCCCCTCCGAGATGCTCCCTTTTATGCTTTCCTTGCTCACGCGATTGAATCGTTCAAACCCACCGTTTGATTGGGGGTTGTATCTCGACGTCCGCTGATGTTGAATGTCATAACTCGCGAGGAAAGTGGAGAACTGTTCAGATATGAACTGAGGGCCGTTGTCAGTCGTTATGACCTCCGGCAGTCCCCACTTAGTGAACAGCTTTTCGAGAATCGCGATGATCGAGCTTGTCGTGACTGAGAAAGTAGTTGTGATCTCAGGCCACTTGCTGCGGAGATCATGTACTACAAGTAGAAACCGCTGGCTTCTTGGCGCAGCTTGCACCTCTCTGAAGATGTCAAGTTGCAAGTGCCTCCATGGTTTGTCCGGCCATGGAATTGGCTGAAGAGGGGCAGGACATGTTTTTTTTGCTTTCTCACTAATTGTGCATGCTTCACAATTTTTTACGAAATCTTCTACGCGGCGATCTATTGCTGGCCACCACACTGCAGTGATTTGGGTATAACCACTCGAGTTCTGCGCGTGACACATGTATCGTCAACTACAGCCAGTTCGTGGCGTATCCGGTGGTACGGAACCAAGTCGTCTGCTATCTCCTTGGGCCAGTCTGCCCTGAGATACTGGCAGATGATTTGCGGTGTGCCGTCAGCTGTCGACTCTGCTTTCAGCTCTCCCTGCATCACTAGATTCGCCATCACATGCAAAATTACCGTGAGAATGTATTCGTCGATGTGGCTTGAAACGTCGCTATCGTGTGTGCTTGTGGGTGCCACCGTTGGGACGCGACTGAGCATATCTGTGATGCGATTGCGTGAACCTGCAAGGTATTCTACTTTGAAGTTGTACTGGTGAAGGCGACCGGACCATCTGTAGATCCTGAGAGGACGGTGTCCTGAGCCTGATGTGTCCAGCAACGTAGTTAGCGCTTCGTGATCTGTACGGAATGTGAATGGTCTCCCGCATAGATATACGTGCCAGTGTTCACACGCATATATGTACGCTAACGCTTTGCGTTCCCCGGTGGAGTACTTGCGTTCGGTTGCAGTCAAGGGACGGGACGCGAATGCGATCGGTCGTTCACTTCCATCGGTACCCTGCGAGAACACTGCTCTGATCGCTATACCGGAAGCATCTGTTGTGACGTACATTTCCGCACTTGGGTCGAGAGCAGGCGGAGATGCTATTTTGTCTTTCAGTGTGTTGAATGCGAAGTCCTGCTCATCCATCCATTCCCACTGTGTGTCTTTCTGTAGCAGCTTCTGCAGCGGTTCTGCGATCTGCGCTTACTGCGGCACAAAGTTGCGGTAGAAGTTGGTGGTGCCCAGAAATGACGCTAACTCTTTCACGTTAGTTGGGGCGGGGTACCCGAGAAAGTCAATCTCGGATGCAGTAAATGTGCACTTTGCTACATTGGGGGTCAAGTTGTGTTGCGCGAGCCGAACTAACATGCATGCAGTCGTCGATCGTGTTCCTCCTTGTCCCTTCCATGGCCAACGACATCATCGAGGAGATTGTGTGCTCCGTCAGTGGCTGCCAGAACCGACCAGAGGGCTCTGGTTCGAAATTAATGTTTCCTCAGGTAGGGTCCCTGGGGGATCTGCAGGGCTTTAGTAGCAGCCATGTTTGGCTTGTAATAAATACACTTCGGGTTCTGGACACCAAGTGTAGTTTGTGAATTATTTAGTCCTCAAATAAAACAGGCTCAGTAATCCATTTATGCCATTACTTCCTGGTCTTTGGGAAAGATAAATTTTACTTCTATAATTTTTGTTGTTATCTATAATTTCTTCCTATCATAACATTATCATTTTCCTCAAATCACTTTCAAGTAAGAGGCAAATAATGAGATGTTTTAAGATGCTTACAATACAGCTTCGAGGAGGCACACCTGATTTGCAGAGTTGGTTAATTACTGTCACATGCGGCACCAAACAAAATAAAATAAGCCATTCAAGCATCTCATCTTAAATAGGGTGCAATAAAATGGTGTCATAATAAATCCACAAATGTATTTCCATTCTCCGTTAAAGCCAGCAGCACGTCAGTTCAACACATATAAGTTGTCCTGGGGTTGTGACTAATTCATCAACCTTTTTTCTCCAAATCATAAGCCATATTTCAATAATTATTATTATGACATAAGTGTCAGTGTGAGGTGCGGTAAAAAATCTCTGAGGCAGATACTTCAAATGAATTTTGTATGCTGCCATATGTGTACAGGCACAAAATGTTGTGTCTGTCTTCCATTTAAATCACCATCTGCAGTTCCTTCCCTCCACATTATATATCTCTCGTTTCCCTTCTCCCTAACCAGTCTGAAGAAAGGTCTCAACCCAAAATGTCACCCATTCCTTCTCTCCAGAGATGCTGCCTGTTCTGCTGAGTTACTCTAGTTTTTTTGTGTCTATCTTCTCTTTGTACTTAATTGAAATCCCTCATCACTGGCATCTTAAATCTCCTCTGAAGTCACCATTCTGCATTCACTCTTCCTTTGCAGGCATGTGCATGTCTCTGTGTTCATTTTTATAAGAAGGGAGATGGAGTCATTAATCAATATGAGTTATGGGATCCACCAAGCATGCACACATAGTTCCTTCAACAAAAGCCTGGTCCTGATAAATGTGGCAGATTTAGAATTGTGCACTCCCTGCTGACTAGTATTTTAGGGAGCATTTTAGCATGTTCTTGTTTTTATATTAGAGTCAAAGAGTCATACAGCGTAGAAACAGGCCCTTTGGCCCAATTTACCCATGCCAACCAAGAAGTCCCATTTGGTTTTCCCAGTTCATGTGCAGAATAAAGTACCTCACAGCTATCATTATACATTCATTGCACATATCTTCAACATCACTTAATATCTACACCAAAATTATGAGCATGATGAAGCACCACTTAATATTTAGTGCCCTACTTCATTTAATATCATGAATAGTCATAGGATCATACAGCATGGAAATGGGCCCTTCAGCCCAACTTGCCCATGCCAATCAAGATGCCACATCTGCACAGCCCTACCTGCCCGCATTTGGCCCATATTCTAAACTTTTCCTATTCAAGGAAAGTAATGCTGAGACATAGAGTCACTGGTTAGGCAGAATTTGGAATAGTGTGAGCAATATCTGAGGAAGCATTTACTGGCTCTGGAGAGGGTCCAGAGGAGGTTTACAAGAATTATCCCAGGATTGAGTAGGTTAGCCTATGATGAGCGTTTGTTGGTGCTGGGCCTGTACTCGCTTGAGTTTAGAAGAATGAGGGGGACCTCATTGAAATATACAGAATAGTGTTAGAATTGGATAGAGTGGAAATGGAGAGGATGTTTCCACTAGTAGGAGACTAGGACTAGAGGTCATAGACTCAGAATTAAAGGACATTCTTTTAGGAAGGTGATAAGGAGACATTTCTTTAGTCAGAGGGTGGTGAATCTGTGAAATTCTTTGCCACAGAAGGCTGTGAAGGCCAAGTCAGTGGATATTTTTAAAGCAGAGATAGATAGATTCTTGATTAGTACTCGTGTCAGAGGTTATGGGGAGAAGGCAGGAGAATGGGGTTAGGAGGGAGAGATAGATCAGCCATGATTGAATGGTGGAGTAGACTTGATGGGCCGAATGGCCTAATTCTACTATCACTTATGACCTTATAACCTGCCCAAATATATTGTAAATGTTGCTATAGTACCTGCATCAACTACTTTATCTGACAGCACATTGCGTATACTGACCACCGTCTTTATGTCTATTAATAAGGCTGAATATCCCATAGACTTATGTTTTCTCACTAATTTAAAAGCTTAGTGATTCATGGTATCTGTCTGCTCTTAAAGCCTCTCTAAAACGGTCATATTTAGTGTTTGACGCATAGCAGTGTGTCTTTTCACTGTCTCTTCAACGCATACTATGAGTCAAGGCTTTTTGAGCGGTCATATAAAAGACACCTTGTATAACGTTAGTGAACAGCGGGTGAATAACCAATCATTTATTGTCCCACTTATGGGACTATAGAGAATGACAAAGCAGCACAAGCGGTGTCAATTGTGTTATCACATAAATGCTTCACATAAAGCCCAAACTGAAAGCAACACAAACCTCTGTTACTTCCATTTAAAAGTAACTCACATGCCTTGCTCACAAACTTCCCATACAATCATGCAGAGCTAGCTGCCCGAGAAAAAGGCTGCACCAGCCATCACTCATGACTTTGAGTAAATAGGAGCTTCTTTCAGCCGCCTTACCTTGGACACCCTGAATAAATAGGCAAAGTTGGCACTATTGAATTTCATGTTGCCCCATCCTTAATATCATAGGAGACATCTACTGATAAACCCCTAAGTCTTATCAGTTGCAAATGTTGCATGTCATCTAAAACTCAATGACACAATGCCCTTTTGATCTGAGTAGGGCAGCATTAGCTTCCGCCACTGGCTTTGTTATCAAAACACCAGATATATCTGTGCCTCTTGTGGATAGATATGTCAAAGTATGCATCTTCAAGATCTCTGAATCAGCTAAATTGCTGAAAGCCAATCATCCATCTCAAACTGGGTAACCAAACACATGATCAGATTAACCAAATCCTAACCTGATTTGGCATGCTCCACGTTTCTGCAATATTGAGAAATATCAGAAATATACCCCTCTTATTCTTGGACAGACTACTCATTCTTTGTGAGATGTCACTGATTCCACTTGGAAGCATCATTTCCTCTATTGACCGTACGGACGGAAATTTTTGGCTTCTCTTGCCGCGGATGATGCATTATCTGTTTATTCATTTATTTCGCTGGTAACATATAATCAGAACCCTATGACCAGAGCTGAAACACAGCGTCCACTTGATGTGGAAATACGAGTTCCCTGTCAACTCTTGACTGTCAGAGTCACTACGAATCCTCAGCGTTCTTCCTCAGAGTGGAAATTAGCATAATGCAAGCCTGAAGCCTGAACCAAGAATTGCTTCGCAGTCCTCTGACTGAAACCACCTGTCTGAGTCGCCAGTGTGCGCAACACAATCTCTTCGACCAGCCACTTAATCAGGAATACTGGTATTGAGAGCCCACAGATTATTATATACACATTTTTGATTCACAACATGAACCTGCAGGTCAGATAAAAAATATTACATGCCAGACCGGCTTCCTGCTGGTAGCTACCTATCCCAGAGAGGATGGCAATGATGTTTCCAACGAACTGGCAACTCCACTAACTGAGCAGAAATTTAAACATGTGTTGAGGGAGACTTCAACTACTTCACTCTACTGAGCAGCCTGATAACTGCAATCACAGATGTTGAGGCAGTGCTTCCCTGGTCAATATGCCCATATGGCCAGCCAGTTCCAAGATGGTCTACCCTGAACCAGGGTAACCAAATTGTTCCTACTTGGAACTTACAGAGGTTACTAAGCAAGGCACCCTGCCAATGTCTCTGCATCAACTTCATCTTCTCCAGAGACAGTGAAAAGATATTAGACAGTCCATGCTGCCAGTAAATCCAAACCTGGGCCGACAGACTCCTCCATTTCGGAGCTTTACGGAGGTTAATAAAGAGACCTTACCTGTCAGCGTCTCTGAACCCGGGTCAACCTGCTTGTTGGAGCTTCAGCGAAGTTCCATTGCAGACCCTGTCTGACCACAACTTCAGCACCACGCTTGCCAAAAGCTCGTTTCCAGAGCTTAAAAGTGACATTGCTGTGCAAGGCACGCCTGCCAGCATTTCAGAGCTGAATGGGACAGACTACTTCTTCAACCTACAGCTTCTTAGACCCTTGCTGGAGCTTTATTGTGCAGGCCACTCTACCAGTTTATTCCCAGCCTGGATAGACTAGCTGTTCCTTTGGCCAGGCTGCTCCTTCGGAGCCTCAGCGGGGCTCACTGGACAGGTCAATCCTGCCATTACTGCAAGCCTGGTTCAACAAGCTGTTCTTGCGAGGCCAACGGCGCTTCCTGCTCCTTGAACACAGGGTGAAAACCCACCAGAACACTGGAGATTTAACCACCTGGAATGGTACTCCATCCCCACAGCCGCCTTAAATCCCCAATGCAAGTCTTCAACTTGCTACATAAGTCCTCTCTGAAGAGATACTATGTAGGCTGCACGTTACTGGCACTGTAAAAATGAGTCATTTTGGGAATTATCTCATTCCTTATAGCGTTTTGCGAAGGCAATAGCCCCAACTGGGTATTACAGAGAAGTGATAATCCAATTTCCTGCACTTCCGTGAGTTGAGCCCATCTACTGACTTGCAAAAGGCCGAAATGACTCCAGAGCGGTTTTGGACTTGCTGACATAATTTTGTTGCCTACATATCATCACTGGGATATCCCAACTGATGAAATTGATGTATGGAAGCATCCAAAGGTCTGGCAGTTATCTGGACTGGCATATTTCCTGGATACTTTTAGCTAGATCTCCTATCCCCAAAGGGATGGCAAATATGTGACAAGAGCCAGTAGCTCCTTCACATGATTCAAAATGAAGCATATCCCCCATTAGTTCAAGGTATTCAATTTCCTTATCGATATCCACATAGTTGGAGTCACATATGTAAGAATCTCCAACACTCCCCTCTTCTGAGCGGGAAATATCATAACGCAACCCTGAGCCAAGTATTGCTTCCCTTCTTCTGAATGGGAGATATTATAACACAACCCTGAACCAGGTGTTGCTGCCACAGGCATCTGACTGCAAGAGCCTGTAAATGTCTCCAGAGCTAGGAGCACATTTCCTTTCCTTTTTATTTATTCATCCATTTATTTTTTTCTTTACATATTTGTTTGTTTGTTTATTCATTTATGTATTGTACTTACTAGACAGGTTGTGCCTGCTAGTGACTCCGAGTCATTGCTCCCTTCTGGAGCCTCAACGGAGTATTTTGGGGGAGGAAATGCTGCCTGTAAATAGAATTCAACCCTGAACCAGGTGTTGCCTCCTCAGTCCTTTGGCCCCCTTATGTCCCGGTCGAGCCGGCAATGCTATTTTTTTAAATCGCCAGCTCCTGCTGAGCCTCGCAGCGTTTGCACTATATATCCTCAGCCCATAATTGGAGTCACCTCTGTAATATTCTCCGATACTCCCCTCATCAGAGTGGGAGGAATATTGCAACCCTGAGCCAGGTGTTGCCACAGGCATTGGCTGGAGCCGCCTGTTAATGCCTCTGGTGCACAGAGCATTTTAAACGGCAGCTCCCACGGAGCCTCCACATGTTTAGCTATCCCAGCCACGCCGGTCGCTGCTATTTTTAGAAAGTGAGCTCATACGGAGCCTCCATAACGTTCAGATCTCCCGGCCGTACCGACCGTTGCTATTTTTATCCCGCCTCCATGGCGGCAGCTGCACAAGCTGTGCCAGCTTCTCTGGGCCTGCTGCCCCTGTTTTCCAAGCAGTTTCGAACTGCTCCGATTCTCGCGCCATGCTTCGACGTATTGACGCGCATGCGGGCTGGCGGGCTATTCACGTAGTCACTCACGTGACTTTCATATAAAATATAACAATCAGCATAAAGATAAATAGATAGTTTAAGTGAGTGGGCAAATATCTGGAATGTACTGTAGGAAAATGTGAAAGGCTTGGTGAGAGGCTGGGAGGAGCTGTGATATGCAAGGTGTCCTTGTGCATGGCTCAAAAAAGGCAAGATGCAGGAAGGACAGCTAACAGAATGTAACTTATAACTGAGTGAATGGAATACAGATGTAGGGAACTTATGCCAGTGTTACAGGTTGTTGGCAAGACCATATCTGGAGTATTGTGCCTGCTTATATACTAGTGAGAGGGAACTTAACTGAAATATATAAGGTCTTGAGTGGTCTTGCCAGGATGGATTTGGAGAGAGTTTCCTCAGTTCAGTTCAGTTTAATTTATTGGCACTTGTGAAAAGCTTTTGTGGCGTGCTAACCAGTCAGCGGAAAGACAATGCAAGATTAAAATCAAGCCATTCACAGTGTACAGATACATGACAAGGGAATAACATTTAGCGCAAGATAAAGCCAGTACAGTCTGATCAAAGATAGGCCGAGGGTCATCAATAAAGTAGACAATAGTTCACAACTGCTCTCTAGTTATGGTAGGATGATTCAGTTGCCTGATAACTGCTGGGAAGAAACTGTCACTGAATCTGGAGCTGTGCGTTTTCACACTCCTCTTGTCGGAGATTCTAGAATTAGTGTCATTGTTTAAAAATAATACGTGGTCTATTTAGGATAAAGGGCCTTATTTAAAAAATTGTAGACATGGCCTTTAAGGTTTAGAATTATATTTATTGGAGGTTGGTGAAACTTTTAATGTTTATAAAGCACACTAGATAGAAATTTGTTAAGCCTGGGGGATCAAAGATTATCACGGTGAACCAGGCACGTGCCGTGAATAATTACTCAGGGTAGGCACTCAGTCCGCTTTCATTAAAAAAAATAAACCGCGCACGCGCAGATTGTTCTTCCCGTTAAATAAATAAATAAATAAAAACCGTGACACTTCAATTTGCCCAAGGCTTCCTAGTCCTAGACCAATTGGGGGAACAGTTCCTTTCACAGCCAGTGTAGAGTCTGTGCCAGGGGTAAAGTTGTGGGGAGGGCACGAGTGTTGAGAAGGAGGGTGTCGGGGATACTGCCAGTAACTCACTCCCTCACCGCTGCCGCAGCTCTCCGGGCGCGAAGCCACGCACTGTAGCTGGGGATAGAAGCAGCTCGGGAAGCTGCGAGCGGCCACCGGGACCCAACAGCAGAACTGGCCGTCACTTCAGCGCCTTCTGCCGGCCCGCTCACTTCTAGCACTGCTCTCCATCAGAACACCTGTCACCTGCCGTTCGCCGACTTCGCTCATGTCAGCGGCTTCCTGCAAATCCTTAAAGTCCCACAGCCGAGTAACCTCAATCACGCTGTCAGAATTTAAGGACATGAGTGAGGCCAGCGAGCGGAAGGAGAGAGGTTTTTAGACGGAGAGCTGCCAGAGGTGAGCGGGGACCGGCAGAAGGAGCGAAGGTGGCAGCTGGTTCCGCTGTCCGGCCTGGCGGCCCCTCAGCCACCCGAGCCACTTCTCTCCCCCCTCCCCCCGCCTCAATGCGGTGTCATTGCACGCCCCCGTGCAAGGAGCGTCGCAAGTGGCATTATCCCAATCCCCTCATTCATAACATTAGTGCCCTCCCCGCAACTTTACCCCGGGCCAGACTCGCCAAACGCTGTGAAAGGAGCTCTCCCCCCCACCCCCACATCCCGGGAAATACGGTATTTAAAAACATAAACACAAAATGTACTTACCACATCATTGGTACACGAGCTCCATTCTTCTCTCTTTGTTACCTAACATACATTTAAAATATTGACAAACCATAGATGAACACCCTGCCAAGAAACTTTGCTGCGCGTGCGCAGTAGACTGATGCGCATGCGCAGTACAGCAAAGGCAGAATTTCTGCTGCCTTCAGGCCCGCTTGAAACTGACGGCTTCAGGCAGCGCTGAAGGCACGTGGGCTACACAGAGCTTCCCGTGTTACAAGCGCTGCGGATGAAAGGCACGGAGAATTATGCCTACCTAAGCGATCGGTCTCTTACATAGGCATAATTCCCCATGCCTTTATTATTTATATTTAGTTATTACTATGTTATAATTTTAGTCAGGGTAGGCAGTGCCTACCTTGCCTACCCTGACGGCACGTGCCTGCGGTGAACCAATTATGCAAAATCACAATCAGATCAGCAATGTTATTACTAGAAAAGCAGAACGGACTGCGGGGCCAAATGGCCACTTTCATTTTTGATTTGCATGTTTTAAATGATATGTTTGAATAGAACTGAGGACGAGGGGAGACTAATCGAGGTGTGCATTTAAAAGGCCTTTGGACAAGTACATGGATAGAAAAGATTGAGCGGGGTTTCTGCTAATCACGGGCAAATGCTACTAGTTTAGATGGGGCATCTTGGTTGGCACTGAGTCTCTACTTTGGCTCCATCAATGTATACCGGAGTATGTGTACCACATCTCTTCCTGAAGTTGATCACAATCTCCTTTGTCTTGCTGACATTGAGGGAAAAGTTGTTGTCTTGGCACCAGGTTAAAAGGTTCTCAATCTCCTTCCTGTATGGCATTTCAACAAAATCACTCCAATGTGAAAGTTAACACCACATTTCTGATCCTGTGTAAACTGCAGCCATAAAGAATGCAGAAAACCATCTATGAAGGTGTAGAGCAGCATTGGCAGCAGCTTCTGAATTTCCACATTTTAACTACATGTGGACTTACTCCAGTGTTGTTGAGCAGTGGAGGCAAACAGCTTCAACTGCAAATCCTGAACTATCATTAAAGACCACAGATGTACACACAGATCCCACTGTTCCACTCACAGACAATTTATTCATGGTCTGGTAATCTGTTTCAATGATATATTCAGTTCACAAACTATTGATTTGCTCTTCAATTGATGAAAATTTAAAATGTCAGCTTCTTGAAAATGTGCTTTCTGACATTGACCTAAGATGAGTGGTCTCATGAAGAAAATTAATACAGGATCAGACTGCTATGTACATATATTTTTTTAAGGTTTGTGCTTGCGAATAGCTTTGTGGTAAAAAAAGTAGAAGCGCACATACAAAGGTGCTGTTTGATAAATTGGCGAAACATCTTAACAGGTTCAATTCAATATTTACAGAGTGAATGCAATCCTGGGGTTTGAAAACCTAATGTAAGAGCACAATGTGATACAGTGCGACACAGTTCAATGAGCAATTGAAGGACAGAAAAAGGCTCAAAGTATACATTTACACAGGGAGCCTATTTTCAATGTTGCCACTTCCTGCAGAGGTCAATGTCATCTGATAAAATAATATCAGAAAACCAAGCATAACATTTGCCAAGATTTCCCACAATTACTCTCAGAGGGTCGGTCCTATTTTCTATTGTATTTATAGAGTTAGATGATTACTTACACTTTAACTGGTTTGCTCTTTTGGATATCAGCTATCCAATCTGAAAAAAGTTCAGACCTTTTTGTGGGTAGGAGGAGTTGGATGGGGGTTGGGGGGTTTCTCTGCTGACATGTCATTTTTCCCTGCACATCAAAAATAAAAATACCAATAGATAATAGACAATAGACAATAGGTGCAGGAGTAGGCCATTGGGCCCTTCGATCCAGCACCATTCAATGTGACCATGGTTGATCATCCCCAATCTGTACCACGTTCCTGCCTTCTCCCCATATCTCCTGACTCCGCTATCTTTAGGAGCCATTTTTTAGCTCTCTCTTGAAAGTATCCAGAGAACCGGCCTCTGAGGCAGGGAATTCCACAGACTCACAACTCTCTGTGAGAAAAAATGTTTCCTCATCTCCATTCTATCCTACCCCTTATTCTTAAACTGGTCCAAACCCTTAATATCTTCAGGGTTTACCAGCTCAAGGGTTAACCCTTACTAGCTCCTCTTATTATTTTATTATTAACACTAAGTATTTCTACGGTCACTAAGATTTTATTTCCTCACTGTCAACACTGGTTATTATCAAGTATATGTGACGAGCTACAGGAAACAAAAGAGAATTCCAAATGTGAAGGAAGTTTAAACAACAAAATTCCAAGTTTTTGATTTTGATTAAACTGGGTTTTCACTGTTCAGAATCCAACATTCTCCTTTCAGAATTCTATTCACCTTTTTCATCAACTCGAAAACTGGCGTTGAACTCAACATCTGTACAAGTTGCACATCCTTTATTTCTCTTTGGAATACTGTAACTGTTCCAGTCAACTTTACCAACACCTTCACAGACTGTTATTAATTCTTAATTATGTTGCATTGTTTGAGTTGGCTTATTTCAGATGCAAGGTCCAGGAATGCAGACTGTACAATATTCAGGCCTATATTTAATAATGCACCATCATAACTAAAATGCATTGTTTAATCATTATTTAATGCCTAGTTAGTACCTTGCTGCGTATGATTTGCCTGCCAATTTGTCCTCCATGTAACACTTTACTTTGGAATATCCTGAAATTGTGAACGGTATCATATAAATCTATTTATAATATGTGTGTGATTCCGGTAATGAGTGTATGTTGTAATGTGAGATGCATTATAAAGTTTCTTTGATTATTAATATCTCACAGCAATGTTGAGTCCTTCCACTAATCGAACAGAGGCTGAGCCCTCATGGTTATCATTGACAAGGTTAAGAGTTAGTCAGTGATTCCTGGAGATAAAATGGTGAATTTATTAAGGTTGATGGTATAATGATAAACCAGGGTGAAGGTAAGGCTTCGTTTTTTATATCCGCTGAGTTATTATCCGAATTGCACTGTATGAACGAATAGTGAAACAGATTTAAGGGTGACATTCAAAAGGGAACTGGTAAATATTTCATTGGGCAAGATTGCAGGACCATGGAGAAGGAGGAGGTGAATAGATCTACTCGAATAGATATTTCAAAGAACCAGTCCAGACACACTGCACAAAAAAAGCATACAACTGCCCTGTGTTTTTTTTTATCCTAATCCCATTCCATTTCATTGTGACTTTACTATAATCTTTATCCAGCATTTACCTGCACTATAACTAGAGTCCAGATGAAATATCTGAACCTTATGATTTTATATAAATCACATACTCAGATTCAGAGTAAATCAATAGATATTACTGTGTTAATAAATCGTTTTTTAAAAGTTTACTCAAAAATCTCATCCATAGGTACATGGCTCTTGTTCATCCATTTCATCTGACGAGTTTCAGAACCAGGTCAAAAACCATTAAAATCAACCTGTGCCTTTGGGCTATTTCACTTGTATTGGTTCTTCCAGTCTGGATGCATGCAAAAGTCATTAAATTTAAGGATGGCTTGGAAAGCTGTGCTATCGATCTGACTTCACCCCGGGACATACTTTGGTAAGTGTATTTTAAAATAAGGTGCCTAAGTGGTTTGCTCAAAATGGTTGATGTACAATTTTTTCAATCGATATAGAGATTTCACTTGGGTCTAATAACGCTCCATCCAGAAGTATCTATTATTAATTTTGAGGTGAACACTGCTGGTGAGGGTGATAGGAACCAAGTCAATCAGAGCTTGCAAAAGGGAAGTAGATAAGCATTTGAGGGAAAATAATTATCGAATAGAGGGTGACTAGGGTGAGATTGGTCCTTGATTATGCTGGTTGCATTACCCAGGCAGTGTGAAGTGTAAATAGAGTCAATGGAAGGGACCTTGGTTTGCATGATGGTCTGGGTTACGTCCACAACATTCTGTAATTTCTTGCAGTCTTGGATGGAGCTGTTTCCAAACCATGCTGTGATGCATCCTGATTCAATGCTTGAGGATATGCCAAACTTCCTAAAGAGCCTGTCCCACTTGGGCGACATTTGGGCGACTGCAGAGTCAGTGACTGATGCCCGTAAAACCGTCAAGTTGCACGACATACAAGCTGACGTATGCTGTCATGCGGGTGACGCCCAGTTAGGGTTTAGGCTGTAAAATATTCTTCCTTCAATGCATGGATTTTAACCATTAATATATTAAATTTAATACAATAAAATCAATTGTGCAAATGAAAAGATGTCTGAGTCATTCAGTTTTATTAATAGATGTATTGGTCTGCTTCCAGATCCGATCACCGTCTCCATAACTTTTCACAAGGATTGATTCAGTTAGTGTAGACTGAACTCACCTCTCCCTTCTTCCCTCCTCCCGCCCCATCCCTCCTTCTCCACTCCCCCCTACCCTTCTCCCCTCCCCTCTCCCCCCTTCTACCCTTCCCCCTCCTCATCCCTTCCCCCCACTCCACTCTTCTCCCCCTTATCCACTACCCCCTCCCCTTACATCCCCTTCTCCCCTCTCCCTCCCTTCTCCTATTCTCCACCCCCCCCCCCTTTCCCCGACGCTCCTCCCATTTGTGGATCCAGCCTGCGACCAGCGATCCCCCACACACTATCCCACACACGCTAGGGACAATTTATACAAACCTGTGCGCCTTTGAATAGCGGGAGGAAACCCAAACCCTACACCTTGCCCTAGCCCTAACCCTAACCCTAATCGTAACTGTAACCTGAACACTAACTCTAGGTTGATAGGCTTGGTATAAGTATAAATTGTCCCTAGCGCATGTGGGATAGTGTGCGGGGGGGATCGCTGGTTGGTGCAGACTCGGTTGGGCGAAGGGCACTGTATCTCTGAACTAAATGTGACACAGGGGCCCCAGGGATTGGACTCAAACCCCCAATGTTCTGCCTGCTCCTCATGGGACCTAAACTGCTGGCCACGAGTTGTCCCAGAGGCAGATCTCTCTTCCAATGGTCTCTCCAAACCCCCAGAGGCAGCGGGCTTTTCAACTGGGTACAGGCAATGTGGTCAATGTACCAGTCCCACCTGCTCCGGCCACTGAGTCTAAATACCCACCACCCATTTTGAAGCAAGGCGAGGGGGCAGAGGAGGGGGGGGGGTATGTGGGGGTGGGGGGTGGTATTCCCAATGTCTGCATTTATCCCATAGTCAATGTTACTAAAACAGTTGATGTGGCCTTTGTACAGTACCATTAGTGGGATCCAGCTGTCACAGCCTGGGTCTACAAATGGAATAAGGGAGAGGGGGAGAAGGGATGTGAGGGGAGGGGGTACTGGATAAGGGGGAGAGGAGTGGAGAAGGGACGAGAGGGGGACGCCCCCATTTGTGGACCCAGCCTGTGACAGCTAGATCCCACTATAATTCATGGCCAACAGTTTAGTTTCCATGAGGAGTAGGCAGAAGCGAGGGTTAGGGCGAGGGTTAGGGTTAGGGCTTGGGCTAAGGTCAGGGTTTGGGTTTCCTCCCGCACTCCAAAGGCGCACAGGTTTGTATAAATTGTCCGTAGCGTGTGTGGGATAGTGTGTGGGGGATTGCTGGTCACAGGCTGGGTCCACAAATGAGGGGGCGTCGGGGAAAGTGGGGGGGGGGGGGGTGGAGAATAGGAGAAGAGAGGGAGTGGGGGAGAGTGCTTGTGAGGGGAGGGGGGGTAGTGGATAAGGGGAAAAAGAGTTGAGCGGGGAGAAGGGAGGAAGAGGGGTGAAGGGAAGAAGTGGGGAGAGGGGAGGGGAGAAGAAGAGAGGGGAGTTCAGTCTACACTCACTGAATCCATCCCTGTGAAAAACTATACAGACGGTGATCGGATCTGGAAGCAGACCAATGCATCTATATATTTCAAAGTGTCATCTTGACCAGATCCATATCTCTATAGTCCCTGCATTTCTGTGTGGCTATCTAAAAGCCTCTTTAATGCCACTATTGTATCTGCCGCTGCCTCTTCCAACACCCCTGGTAGCAGGTTCTGTTTGCACTGTGCTTTGATTTTAGAAAAAACACTACCACATATGGCTGTGAGCTTTTGGCCATTTTACTCAGAGTCCTCCTCTGCTGCGCAGGCCCTGAGGATTATTCCCATCGATGAAAAATAAAAGACTTACTAGTGTTTAAAAAATCTTCAGATTCTCTCTCTTGTCAATCACTGCCATGAAGGCCACATTCCTTCTGGTGGGAGGGGGGAGGGACTATAAAACCCGGAAGTGTGGGTGTGGCTCAGTCTGTCTGCAAAATGGCGAGGGAGAGGTCACGACTCTCTGTCTGAGCTGGGAAACTACCGAACACTGTGAGTATGCAATGCACTTGAATAAATGATTTGTTAGCCCTTAATAAAAATGTAATAAGTTGTTTGGCCTGCCCTGTGCTTGGAACTGCAATGGCAATGGAAATGAAGTGAAAATGCAATGAGCTGTTTGGCATGAGCCTGCCATGTGCTTGAAACTGCAATGGCAATGGAAATGTAGTGAAAATGCAATGAGCTGTTTGGCTTGAGCCTGCCCTGTGCTTGAAAGTGCAATGGCAATGGAAATGAAGTGAAAATGCAATTAGCTGTTTGGCTTGAGCCTGCCCTGTGCTTGAAAGTGCAATGGCAATGGAAATGAAGTGAAAATGCAATTAGCTGTTTGGCTTGAGTCTGCCATGTGATTGAAAGTGCAATGGCAATGGAAATGAAGTGAAAATGCAATTAGCTGTTTGGCTTGAGTCTGCCCCGTGATTGAAAGTGCAATGGCAATGGAAATGAAGTGAAAATGTAATTAGCTGTTTGGCTTGAGTCTGCCATGTGATTGAAAGTGCAATGGCAATGGAAGTGAAGTGAAAATGCAATGAGCTGTTTGGCTTGGCCTGTCCTGTGCTTGAAACTGCAATAGCAATGGAAGCAAAATGAAAATGCAATGAGGTATTCAGCCTGCCCTGTGCTTGAAACTGCGATGCAATTGGAAATGAAATGAAATGAGTTCTTTGGCCTGCTTGAAACCACTATTTTCGGCCCAAAAGGCCCCTCTTAGCCGAGAAACCAGTCCCTTTTAGCCCGAAAGGTCCATGCCAAGCCAGGAAAACTCCAGAAAAAGTGCTTTTCCCTGAGATTTCACTCAGATTTCACTCTTTTTTTTTAAAGGGCACCTTCGGCCCATCAGGCCTGTATGAGCCCAGGATTCCCTTCAGCCCATCAGGAAGTATTCCCCCTGCAAGTATTAAACCTCACCCCAGTATTTTTCTCTCTCCCTTCATTTGCTCCCTGTGAGATCCAGGCCAGGATAGACTTTCCTCCTTCATTGCTGTGATCTGCAGAAAAATATGAAAAATGTCTAAAATTGATTCTTCACCCTCTCCCCCTTCTCTCTCACAGAGTCTCTAACCTGTTTTGGGCAGAATTTCTGAGCTGCCAGCCCACCGGGCCTGATGACTGAGCTGCCAGCCACCAGGCCTGAGTGACTGAGCTGTCAGCCCACCAGGCCTGAGTGACTGAGCTGCCAGCCCAAGAATCCATTTGGCCTACAATGTCCATACTAGCCCTCTGGAAATGAGTCCCTTCGGCCCACAACGCCCATACTAGCACTCCATAAAGCGCCCCCCCCCCCCCCAACTGACCAGCAATATTGGAATTGGTGGAGAGGTGGAATATTGCGTTGGGGGACCAACCCTCCCATGTGAACCCAACGGGTCACACTTAGTCTAGTCTATAAATAAAACTGAACGACTTAGACATCTTTTCATTTGCACAATTATTATTCTTTTACTCTTATTATTCACATTTACAACTTGTTCTATTTGATCTCATTTGATTGTGCATGCCGGGTTGATTGCATTAGTTGAAACAGGGCAGACCACGGGAATGTTGCAATCTCCCACCCTATTTGCACAATTGATTTTATTGTATTAATTTTAATATATTAATGCTTAAAATCCATGCTTTGCAGGAAGAATATTTTACAGCCCATCTGTGGTCTCTAACCCCAACCCTAACCCTAACCCTAACCCTAACCAGGACAGCATATGTCAGTGTGTGACAGGGAGCACGACATGATGAGACACCCTAATGCCACCTGCACGATTTTGAACTTTCCAAAATCCTGGGGTGACAGGGAAGCACCGCGCGTTACCGTGTGCCACTGCATGCGTCACCACGCCTCACCACGCGTCACGCTCACGTCACGACACGACAACCTCTTTTTTGGGTGTCGCCAAAATGTCGCCCAAATGACGCCCAAGTGGGACAGGCCCTTAAGCCTTCTAAGGAAGTAGAGATGATATGCCTTCACTAATGAAGGAAGGCAGGAAGGGAGGGAAGGGGGTTGGTGGAAGGGATCAGGGGTTGGGAGGGAAGGAAAGTGGGTGACCTGGAAAGTTGGGAGGGGTGTGAGAAAAGCAAATGGAGAAAGGGAAAAGAACTGGGTGACTATGGGAATGGAAAGAAAGGTGTGTACAGGGGAGCGGGAGGGGGAATTGGGGGGACTGAAAAGATGAAATGGAGAGTAGTTACCTGAAACTGCACCTACTCCTTTATTTAAGAAATATAATCCTCTAGCCTCTCTGAGCAAAGAAGGCAATGCATATTCTTAATTTATTCAGTAGGAAATGGTTGCACGATTTCAATGTGAATATATTAATTGAAGAAATAACTTGATTGCTATCCTTGTTAAGCAAAAAGTCTTGTCCTTAAAGTATTAAGATATCTTTGAACGGAGCGCACACTATTTCAGTTTGATAATCTTCAAAAGTCATATTTGCAGCCTGCTATTAATTTATATTTTATGTTCAATCAAATTTGTCCAATGCATCCTGGTAAAATGTAAATTCCTTTTAAAATGTAATCAAGTTGTTCCTGGTTTACCAACATCTTTGCAGCCAGAAAACATGCCTAATAGAGATGAAGTTGAGTTAACACTAGATCCTATTTAAACCCAGAGAATTTTATTTTATTTTCAAAGAGGGGAGTTAGAATTTGTTGAGAAAAATAGAAATAAATTACTGCTAATCTTATTTAGAGATGGTTTAATTTAGCTTAGAGATACAGCACAGAAACAGGCCCTTTGGCCCACTGAGTCCATGCTGACCAGCGATCCCCGCACACTAACACTATCCTACACACTCTTGGGACAGTATACGATTTCACTGAAGTCAATTAACCTACACACCTGTACATCTTTGTGGAAGCCGGAGCACCCGGCGAAAATGCACGCAGGTCATGGGTGAATGTATAAATTATGTACAGACAGCACCTGTGGTCAGGATCGAACCCGGGTCTCTGGCGCTGTAAGGCAGCAACTTTACCGCTGCGCCACCATGCCACCCTTAATCCAGGAGCTCTCCCTAATGGGTGTGATGAGTCGGCCATGAAAATAAATGTCAGTGCCTTCCTGGCAATAGAATGGGCACACTGCACCTAACACATACCAGTTCTCCCTGTTGGAGGAGATTTTTAATAGCATTCCCAGCCTTGCTCACTCCAATTACACTCCATTTTGAACATCTCAGCATTGTTGTTCCACTTCCAGGGAAAGCAAATGTTGAATGCAATCGCACAAAAACTATCAAATTCCCCCCATGGACATTAGATAGTCAACAACTTAATATCATTAGCACAATCTTCAAGTTCCAATACCAATTCTTTCTAAGTAAGTGAGCCAATTTTGGTAAAACTGTACTAAGAGACTGTACATTAGTAAATGTTAATTCTTGTGTTCTTATACATGCAGCGCCATGCTATGTAAATATATAGGTACAGACACTTATGTTGGGGCAGTTTCTGTCAAAGCTAGATATAGGGTCAAAGAGTAAAATAAAATTAATGTTTGGTTAATTCATTAACATGCCACTGATTTGACTTGTCACCAAATAAATAAGGCCATTTTGGTCATTGGTTAAAAATGAACATTAAAAATATGGGGTTGACTATTTAAGAGAGAAGTGATTTGTTTTTTCTCTCAGGTTCATAAATGCTTTAGCATAAGCAACAAAAGTTTTTCACTGTACCCCGGTACACGTGACAATAAACTAAACTGAACTGAACTGATTTTTTAAAAAATTTGATGGAAGTAGAGTTTTGCAATATTTTAAAGACAGAGGTAGATAGACTGTATAAGAGGACATGAAAGGTTAAGTTAGTCAGGAATGTGGAATTGAGATTCCAATCGAATCATCCATAATCTTACTTCTTCTTCTTGCGTATGGCGTGCACAGCCTAAAGTTGCAGGACAACTTGTTCTATTTAATCTTATTTGATTGTGCACGCCGGGTTGATTGCATTAGTCGAACAGGGCGGAAGGTTGCAATCTCCCACCCCATCCATAATCTTACTGAATGACAGGATAAGCTTGTTGGCAGATGGACCTGTTCCTGTTACTAAATCCTATCTTCATATATCATCCTTCATTAGACAAGTTTGCCAACAAACGAAGCAACTTCAAAGTAAAACAATGATATTAGCAATCACTGAAAACTTTGGATAGACACTGATTAATAACTAAGCAAAACTAATATGTTATCTCTCTGGTTTTATCACAGGTATACTTTGTATCACACCATAACTTCTTTCTTTGTTCCTTTACCGCTGATACTGATTTGCTACATACTGATTTTATGTTACACATGGGGCATCTACCAGGAAAACAAGAAAAATGGAAGGTAACTTATCTATGTAAGAGACAGAACAAATAAAATGATCAACGGGGATTACTTTCTTTAACATCTTTTGCATCTTTGTTGATGAGCTACGTTTTTATTTTGCTCAAAGAATGATGGTATTGTTGGCGTCTAATGCTGGTTGCTCTTGAACTATGGGGCCTGTTATGCCACTTCAGAGACCAGTTATGAGTGAACCAGTTTTCACTCGACTGGAGTCACATGTAGGTGGAACTGAGGAGAGACGGATTTCCATGGTTATTATTTTTATGACAGTCCAGTAATTTTTTATGACAGTCCAGTAATTTTCATGATCACCATTAAATATACCAGTTTTGTTTAAATTGTAGATTAATGTAACTAATTTAAAGCTATGTGGTTGCACAGAGTGATTTGAATTTATATCTACAAACCAATGAACCAAATATCTTGGTCATCTGGGCATCTTGTTTGGCATGCATGAGTTGGGCCAAAGGGCCACTTTAAATGCAGTATTACCTTTTGACTAATAACTAAGGAGGAGCAGAAGATTCTGTGAATAGAGGGCACAGATTTAAGATGGTCAATAAAAGTGTCAGGAACTACATAAGGATTTATTAGTTCAGTTTAGTTTATTGTCACGTGTACCGAGGTACAGTGAAGAACTTTTTCTTGCCTGCTAACCAGTCAGCAGAAAGCCAATACATGATTACAATCAATTAATTTACAGTGTATAGATACATGATAAGGGAATAACGTTTAGTGCAAGGTAAAGCCAGCAAAGTCCACTCAAGGATAGTCTGAGGGTCATCAAAGAGGTAGATAGTAGTTCAGTAGTTTAGGAAAAAACACTGAAAATACTGGAAATCAGAATTTAAAATAGAAATAATGGAAGCACCCAGCTAGCCTGACAGGAATCTGTGGAAAGTAAAATAGAATAGTAAGATTAAATGAGAACTTACCAGTTTGAAGTTTGATCTTGATTTTAAGAGGAGTTACGTTGGCGATTACGTGAAGAAGCCCGTTCAGGCCACATTTCCGTCAATCTTCAAAGCAGCGGTATGAAATCACAAATAACAATTACCGAAGTGACATAGTAAGATGCGTGACTCGAGAACTCTCAGATTAACTTTATGAGAGAGGGTTGGCCATGGAGGGGACGTAATCACCAACATAACTCCTCATAAAATCAAGATCAAACTTCAAACTGGTAAGTTCTCTTTTCATCTTACTATTTTACTTCGGAGTCACGTGAGTGATTCCGTGAAGAGTTCGAAGCTTTGTGATTTTGTGCCGCAGACCAAATCCCGGCATCTCACTGCATCGATTGACGCAAGATGAGTGAATAATTTAAAAAATGCATTAAGCACGACATTGATTCAAATGTATTAATGGTTTACATTAATAAAGAAATCAATAGCAACCCCTGTAACTTAGGGGAGGCTAAAGTGGACGCAAAACAGAATGGGCAAAACCCTGGGTCAGTAATCGGCCTATGGTAAAAAAAATTAAATCAATTCAGTTGACCATCCTGCGGTTGCGACGATATGGTCGATGGGCATGTCCATTGCCCTGGCCGGTGACGTTGATGCTGACCTGGTGGAATGAGATATACAATCATCAGTGTTAACCCAGAACCTGCTGCAGCCACCTTGAAATAGTCTGAAACGACCTTCCTTTGTGTAGTTGTTTGTTGATTAATAAACAATGTTGATTCCACACTTCTTAGGATTCTGGTGGCCTTGATATAATATAGCAAGCCTGCCCTCCCACATAGACATGAGACCGTGGGGTATCCAAAAAATGATCTTAAATCATGCCACCCCTGGTCTGCTCTGCTTGTGTAGATCAGAATGTAAAATGTAATGGCCAATTCCATCCTATCTAGCCACAGCGTTTGCAATGTTTGCCCTCGTTGTGCTGATATTAGTGTCATAATTAAGGATGTAGCTGGAACCCCTTGGTGAAGTAATGTTAACACATTTTCAATAACCAACTGGGAGAACTTGTGTCAAGATCTCTTTAACAACTCACTATCCGGGTTGACCCCGACAGAGTAGTTCCCTTTTGTTGCAGCTGTAGTGTCTCTATAACTGAATTATTGTCAAATACCATTTAAGAATGAACTGGAAAATGACAGTAATCTGTACCATATTAAATGTAACATTAACATTTAAACAAAATCACTTCCGATCCCCTCAATAGGAATGTACTGCTTTTTTGGGTGCTATCCCTGCACTCTGCAGTGAGCACGTACGTGGCTTGATGTGACAACCTGAGCAATAAGTCAATCCATTCAAAATGTGTAAGTTAATATTGTTTTATTATACAAAAGCCGGTCTCGTGAACCACAGTTTGAACCAGCAAGTTTTTGTTTTTTGGAATAACCATATACCGTTGTATTATTATGCCTGATGAAACAGGCAACATGGCTGCTTAGCCAGTCCGATAATACCAACCCAAGCGAGGTCTTGCTGACTGTTTTAAGATCCGGCTAATGAGGCAAAACTGGAGGAAGACGACTTCCGGTGGTGCTATGGAGTAGGAGGAACCAGCACCGTCCAGCTCCGTAAAAATTGTATTAAAAAACAGGATAAAACGGGGTTATTTATAGCTACTTATCAGAGAGGAGTTTTTGTGAACGGCACCGGCAGCAGATAAGACCTCTGACGTTATCAGGCGAGCGACTTTTAAAGCAGTAATGTCGATGAAAAGAACTCCCCCTCCCAAAGAGAAAAAATCTGTGCTGAAAAAAGAGGTAGGCCCAGTTGAAGTCTCGACCGCGAGTTTGACTGGCTCTCTGGAGGATATCCCAAGGAAGAAATCTGAAATGGAAGATCTGAAAACTACCATTATGGGTGAGCTTAGAAAAATGAAAAACGAATATAAGGAAGAATTTAAGCTGCTCAGAGCTGACATCGAATTATTTAAAGAACAATTTAAAGAGGAGTTGAAAAATGAAGTTGTAACCACAGTTAAAATTATGATGGATGAATGGAAGATAAAAGCAGATGCTGATCTAAAACAACAGATGCATGAAGTTAATCAGAAAGTTGGTGGTTTGGAACTCTCAGTTGATCGCAAGTTGGAACCTATTATGAGAACACTTGATCAACAACACGATGCAATGAAGGAACTGACCAATATTGCGGATTCAAGTGCTAAGGCGAATGAGAAACTTCTCTCCGAGAACAAGCGTTTAACAGATTTATTGAATAAAATAACTGAGAAATGTATTGACTTGGAGGGAAGGCAACGATGTAAGAACTTGCGTATCGTGGGTGTGCGTGAAGGCAAGGAGGGAGCTCAAGACACCAGAGAGTTTGCTGCAAATCTTCTGAAGAATGTCTTGAATCTGGATCAAGCACCCCTACTTGGCCGAGCGCACAGAGCACTGAGACGACGTCCAAAGACGGGTTCGCCACCAAGACAACTGATTGTGAAAGTGGTTTACGATCATGTTTTGGAAGATATGATGAAGATAATAATTCGCAAACAGAATCTGTTTTATGATGGTGATAAGATCAGCATATTCAGAGATTATCCTGCGGAAGTTGCCAGGAGAAGAGCCCTTTTTACTGAAACAAGGCACATCCTCAGGAATATAAAGGGCGTGAGATATGGCCTGATGTATCCTGCCACACTACGAGTGAGCTACAACAACAAAGAGCACCACTTCACTAAACATACCTAAGCTCTGGAGTTCGCACGTAAAATCGAGAAGGAGTTGGATGAGGAAGAAGAAGAAGAAGCAGAGGGAACACAGAGAGAAGACGATGATGAGGAAGAGGAGGAAGAATAACGAACTTGAATTATACTCAACACTTACCTGATGCCGATCCACAACCAGCATTAAGGAGGAAGAATGATGATCTTGTAAAATTATTGGACTTGAAGAGCACAATGATTATTAATAATAAACTAATATATAATAGTATTAGTTCAGTACTAACCATTATTAATAAATATGCGATACCTCCTTAAATAACCTAAAACGATAACAGCAAATTAAATCAATAAAGTATTAATAAGAATGGAAATGTAATACCCCGCCCCTAAATATATTGCCCTTAAGGCATTTACGGAACTGGAAATACAAACATCTTTTTTTTTCCCAACGGAAGTCCGTAGTTTAACAGCCACGCTAGTGTGGCTTACACTAACACCACTTTATGTAGCTTTAGACACTCTTTTTTTCCTGCACCTTTCCAATAATATTACTAACTTTTTATTTTCTCTTTTTTATATTATCTTTTTTAATATATTATATGTGGAATTATATTATTTTACTTTTAAATGGAATTATACCGTAGACTGGAGAGGATATGTATGCCAAATAATGTTATTAGTATTAGTTGATCATAAACTAGGGTGCGAAATTGGGATATATGTGCTGAGACATCTACCTCATTATAATCCACCATAACATCCTAATGCAAGACACTAACAAGAAAAAGGGGGGTGATGGAATCACCTTCTGTAGTTGGAATGTAAAAGGTATTAATGAACCAATCAAAAGAGGTAAGGTTTTGGCGCAATTAAATAGAATACAAGCTGACATAATCTATCTTCAAGAGACTCATCTAAAAAAGGAGGCACAATATAGGTTAACGGCAAATTGGATTTCTAGGGTGTATCATTCATCATTCACTCATAAATCTCGAGGAGTTGCCATTCTTATTCGTAAAGGTATTCAATTTAAACATAGTTCAATAATAGAGGACCCAGAAGGTAGATATATAATAGTCACGGGTGAATTATACTCGAAGAAGGTCGTACTTATGAATATATATGGCCCAAATTTTGATAATCCACTATTCTTTAAGAAAATATTTAATACTATCCTACAGTAACACAGAACAATTTAATAATTGGGGGCGACTTAAATTGCACTTTGGATAATTATTTAGACAGATCTTCAATCAAAAGGAAGGTTATTTCTAGATCAAGCGAATTCATAAATTCTTTTATTAAATCAGCTAATGTCAAAGATATTTGGAGAAATGTAAATCCTAATGGCCGAGAATACTCATTTTACTCGCCGGTATTTGGAACATACTCCAGGATAGATTATTTTCTAATAGATTCAAAACTTGTCCCATTTACGTATGACTCAAAATACCATAATATTATTATTTCGGATCATGCTCCATTAACATTTAAGATTAACTTAAAGGGTATAACTAAAGGATATTCGCAATGGAGACTTAATCCTCATATATTAAACGATAAAAGATGCTCAGACTATCTGGTTAAACAGATTGAATTATTTTTTGAAACCAATGACAAACCTGGAATTTCATCATCTCTCTTATGGGACACATTTAAAGCTTTTATACGGGGTGCTACAATCTCAGCGCAGGCATATCTGAATAAGGAAAATAGAAAGATTCAACAGAAATTGGAAAATGAAGTAAGGCAGTTGGACATGGAAAATGCTATGTCTCCATCTAGGGATATACATAATAAAATTGTAACGTTAAAATACAAATTATGTGTAATATTTTTTTATTTGAAATAATCAGTTTACAATGTATAGCTTACTTTATAAACTAACACCTTAATTCAATATTACTACAAATAACATCAATACTTAATATCTTCTATTTTTTGGAAATAAAGAAAAAGATATATAAAAGAGAAAAAAAAGAGGAAAAAAAAAGAGAATTAAAAAAAATAAAAAAATAAAAAATTTCCCACATACTTCAACCATAAAAAAAAAGAAAATTTAAAAAACAAAAATATTACATATATATAAACAAAACTAAATACATTATACGAAATACTATTTCATACAGTAATATCTATAATAAATGCGCAATAATATCAAATATAAGTAAGTTATTCGCATCGGATTCCGTAGGGTACCCGTCGAGCCGTGATTCCAAGAATAGCTACTTCTCTAAATACTGTATATATGGAGACCATATCGATTCAAAAGAATTATACCTGTCCAAAAGGACAAATCTAATTCTTTCCAAATTCAACGTCTCCAACATCTCTGCTTTCCACATTTTAATTGTTGGGGATAATGTTCCCTTCCAAAATTTAAGTATCATTTTTTTCCCTATTATTAAACAGTAATCAAAAAAATTTCTTTGATTTACTGTGAGTACCAAATTTGGCTCCAGAATTCCAAATATTATTAATTTTGGGTCTGGGTCGAGTTCAACCTTAAGAACTTCCAAAATAACTTTAAAAATTTCAATCCAATAATAATTCAACCGTGGGCACGTTACAAAACTATGTATTAAATTTGCTTCAAGATTCTTACATTTATCACAAATAGAGGAGAGACTAGGAAAGATACTTTTTAATTTGGTTTTCGAGTAGTGTAATCTATATATAACTTTAAATTGTATCAATGTGTGTCTGGCATTCAAAGAACACCAATGTATTCTTTGTAAGCTTTCTTCCCAAGTTTCTTTTATTATAGGTAATCCAATTTCATTTTCCCATGCTAGACGATATGTTTCAGTTGTTGGGTTCTCTTTATCTAAAATAATATTGTATATATAAGCTATAAGCTTATCCGTATTTGGATGTAAATTAAACAGCTCATCTAATAAGCCTGATTCTTTATTTTTATAGTCTTGTGTGTTGCATTTAATAAAATCTCTAATTTGTAAATACCTAAAATGGTGTTGTGAAGGTAGTCCAAAAATATCTTGTAACTCTTCAAATAATAAAAAATTTCCATTTCTATAAAGGTGTCCTATCCTTTTAATTCCTGAATCCTCCCACAGTCTAAACCCCGCATCTAAGATTGAGGGTTTAAACAGTGGGTTATTCCTAATTGGTAACCTAAAAGAAAGATTATCCAGATATAAGGTCTTAACTATCTGTTTCCAAATACGCCTATTATTATGAATTATAGGGTTGTCCCTATAAGTCTTTTTTTGTACTTCCTTTGGTGCGAAAATAATCGACTCTATATTGAAAGGTAAACAGTCTTCCTTTTCCATTTTTAACCATATTGGTTCATCATCCATATTTACCCACCAAAAATTCATATTCTTAATCTGGACAGCCCAAAAGTAGTATAGAAAATTTGGAAGTGCTAGCCCTCCATTTATCTTAGACTTACATAAATGTTTTTTACTTATTCTATGACTTTTGTAATCCCAAACAAAACTATTAACAATATTATCAATTTAAAAAAAAAAAATTTTTGGGAGAAAAAAAGGAATTGCCTGAAATAAATATAACAATTGTGGTAAAAAAATCATCTTTATAGCATTAATTCTACCGATCATAGATATAGGGAGTGTTTTCCAATATGAAATGTTTTTTTTAAGTTTCTCTAATAATTGATAATAATTAGCTTTAATTAATAATTTATAGGACTTAGACACATTAATTCCTAAATATTTAAATTTATCTGTAACTATTTTTAATGGGTATTTTTGTAATATATTTACATTTATACTAGTTATAGGCATAATGTCGCTTTTATTCCAATTAATCCTATATCCTGAAAATACGCTAAATTCATTTATAACATTGAATAACTTGGGAATACTACATTCCGGCTTAGTAATATAAATCAGAATATCGTCTGCATATAAAGATATCTTATTATTTGTTGTGTCAGTATTATACCCATATATTTCAGGTTCTGATCTAATTCTTTCAGCCAGAGGTTCTATCACCAAGGCAAATAATAAAGGGGATAACGGACATCCCTGTCTGCATCCCCTAAAAAGTCTAAATTTAGGTGATAGTATTTGATTGGTTAAAATTCTTGCAGTAGGGTTAGAATATAATATTCTTACCCATTTACAAAATCCATCCCCCAGTTGATACTTTTCCATTATATTAAATAAATATGACCATTCCACCTGGTCGAATGCTTTTTCAGCATCCAACGATATAACTGCTAATTCTATATCTCTTCTTCTTCTCGAGTAAATAATATTAAACAGGCGTCTAAGATTATGTGATGAGTAACGTTTTGGAATAAAACCTGTTTGATCATAATGTATTATTTTGGAAATCACTAAATTTAGTCTCCGAGAAAGTACTTTAGTTAATATTTTTTGATCAGTATTTAAAAGGGCAATCGCTCGATATGATCCAGGATCTTCCAGATCCTTATCTAATTTAGGAATTAATGTAATTGTAGATTCATTTAAAGACTCTGGTAATTTTCCTAACTCATAGGTGTGTCTGTACACTATTTGTAATCTTGGTGAAAGTAGATCATGAAATTTTTAATAAAATTCTGCACTCAGGCCATCGGGGCCCGCTGTTTTACCATTTTTTAACGATCCAATTGATTCTTCAATATCTATTACAGATATTTCAGCGTTTAACAATTGCCTACTCTCAGAATCTAGCTTATTAAAATGACATTTTTCTAGAAATGTTTCCATTTCATCTATTTGCCCTGTTAATTTAGATGAGTAAAGATTTTGATAATATTGTAAAAATGTGTCATTAATGTCTCTTGGTATAGTCAACATATTTCCCTGTACCGATCTAATACTATGTATAGTTTTTTCATCGTCTAATCTTCTGAGTTGTCGTGCTAATAATTTTTGAGGTTTATCACCAAATTCAAAATGAACTTGTTTAGTTTGTTGATAAAGTTTTATCACTTGATCAGAGTAAATTTTATTTAATCTATATTTTAATATTGCAATTTTATTACTCAACTCTTTAGAAGGATGTATTATATTTTCACTATCTAATTGTTTTATCTCTTTTTCTAACTTTTGCTCCATCTTTCGATTTTCTTTATTAAAATGTGCTTGTTCTGATATTATTGCACCGCGCATAAATGCTTTAAATGTGTCCCATAATAATAATGGGGAGGTCTCAGGTTTATCGTTAGTTTCAAAAAATAATTTAATCTGTTTCTCCACATAATTACAGCAGTCTTTATCCTTTAATATCTGTGTGTTGAATCTCCAAATATTAGTTTTATTAACTATATCTTTTAATTTTATCTTAAATGTTAACGGGGCATGATCTGAGATAATAATATTATGATACTTTGCATCATACGTAAAGGGGAGTAATTTTGAGTCAACTAAGAAATAATCTATCCTCGAATAAGTTCCGAATACCGGCGAGAAAAATGAATATTCCCGTCCGGTTGGATTATCCAATCTCCAAATATCTTTAACATTCGATGTATTAATAAAAGAATTTATAAGCTTACTTGATTTAGAAAGAGCCTTACTTTTCGTAGAAGATCTATCCAAATAATTATCTAAAGTACAATTTAAATCACCTCCAATTATTAAATTATATTGGGTGGATATAGGAATACTATTAAATATTTTCTTAAAAAATAGTGGATTATCAAAATTAGGTGCATATATATTCATAAGAATTACTTTTTTTGAATGTAATTCCCCCTGTAATTATTAAATATCTACCCTCCTTATCCTCTATTATCGAATTAAGTTTAAAAGGTATACCCTTGCGAATAATTATTGCAACTCCTCTAGATTTGTGTATAAACGAAGAATGATATACTTTTGAAATCCATTTAGCTGTTAATCTATATTGAGCATCTTTTTTAAGATGTGTCTCTTGAAGAAACGTAACTCCAGATTTCAATCTATTCAGCTGAGCTAATACCTTTCCATACCTTTAATACAAATTAAATGAGATACAATCAAAGTACGTTATTAAACTTTTTCAAAAGACCAAACAAATACATTTTGAATTTGGGGATAAACCGCATATATTGTTAGCTCGGCAACTAAGAAAAACAGAAGAAGAGAAAATGATACATAAGGTCAAATCTGAACAAGGAGATATATTAACTTTACCAAAAGATATTAATGATAGATTTCAACAATACTATCAAAAACTATATACATCAAAAGTGACGGATCAACCCGAGAAAATAGAAACATTTCTCCAGAAATGTAACATTAATGGATTAGATCGGGAAGGTAGAGAATTATTAGATGCCGAAATATCAGCAAAAGATATTGAGGAATCAATTAGATCATTGAAGAATGGTAAAGCTGCAGGACCCGATGGTTTGGGGGTTGAATTTTATAAGAAGTTTCATGATTTGATCGTCCCACGGTTACAAATTATGTACCAAGTGTAATAGGGATCGATCCAAGTGTAATAGGGATCGATCCAAGTGTAATAGGGATCGATGTGAAAGGGGCCACTTGTCAACATAATTGTATAAGGAGTAAGAGTGTTGTAAAAACAAGCCTGAAGGCTTTGTGTCTCAATGCGAGGAGCATTCGTAATAAGGTGGATTAGTTGAAGGTGCAGATAGCGATTAATGACTATGCTATAGTTGGAATCACGGAGACTTGGCTCCAGGATGACCAAGGCTGGGAGCTGAACATCCAGGGATATTCAATATTCAGGAGGGATAGACGAAAAGGAAAAGGAGGTGGGGTAGCGTTGCTGGTGAGAGAGGAGATTAATGCAATAGATAGGAAGGACATTAGCGTGGAGGATGTGGAATCGATATGGGTAGAGCTGCGAAACTCTAAGGGGCAGAAAACGCTAGTGGGAACTGTGTACAGGCCACCTAACAGTAGTATTGGAGTTGGGGATGGCATCAAACAGGAAATTAGAAATGCGTGCAACAAGGGTAACACGGTTATAATGGGTGACTTCAATCTGCATGTAGATTGGGTGAATCAAATTGGCAGGGGTGCTGAGGAAGAGGATTTCCTGGAATGTATGCGGGATAGTTTTCTCAACCAACATGTGGAGGAACCAACGAGAGGGCAGGCTATTCTAGACTGGGTATTGAGTAATGAGGAAGGGTTAGTTAGCAGTCTTGTTGTGCGTGGCCCCTTGGGCAAGAGTGACCATAATATGGTTGAGTTCTTCATTAGGATGGAGAGTGACAAAATTAAGTCAGAAACAAGGGTTCTGAACTTGAACAAAGGTAACTTTGAAGGTATGAGATGTGAATTGGCCAAGATAGACTGGCAGGTGATTCTTAAAGGGTTGACAGTGGATGTGCAATGGAAGGTATTTAAAGACTGCATGGATGAAGTACAAAAGTTGTTCATACCAGTTTGGCAAAAGAATAAATCGGGGAAGGTGGTGCATCCATGGATAACAAGGGAAATCAGGGATAGTATAAAAACAAAAGATGAGGCATACAAATTTGCCAGAAAAAGCAGCCTACCGGAGGACTGGGAGAAATTCAGAATCCAGCAGAGGAGGACAAAGGGCTTAATTAGGAAAGGGAAAATAGATTATGAAAGGAAACTGGCAAGGAACATAAAAACTGACTGCAAAAGTTTTTATAGATATGTAAAGAGAAAGAGACTAGTTAAAACAAATGTTGGTCCCTTGCAGTCAGAAACAGGCGAATTGATCATGGGGAACAAGGACATGGCAGACCAATTGAATAACTACTTTGGTTCTGTCTTCACTAAGGAAGACATAAATAATCTGCCGGAAATAGCAGTGGAACGGGGGTCAAATAAGATGGAGGAACTGAGTGAAATCCAGGTTAGCCGGGAGGTGGCGTTGGGTAAATTGAACGGATTGAAGGCCGATAAATCCCCAGGGCCAGATAGTCTGCATCCCAGAGTACTCAAGGAGGTAGCCACAGAAATAGTGGATGCATTAGTGATAATTTTTCAAAATTCCTTAGATTCTGGAGTAGTTCCTGAGGATTGGAGGGTAGCTAATGTAACCCCACTTTTTAAAAAAGGAGGGAGAGAGAAAGCGGGGAATTACAGACCAGTTAGTCTAACATCGGTAGTGGGGAAACTGCTAGAGTCAGTTATTAAAGATGGGATAGCAGCGCATTTGGAAAGTGGTGAAATCATTGGACAAAGTCAGCATGGATTTACGAAAGGTAAATCATGTCTGACAAATCTGATAGAATTTTTCGAGGATGTAACTAGTAGAGTGGATAAGGGAGAACCAGTGGATGTGTTATATCTAGACTTTCAGAAGGCTTTCGACAAGGTCCCGCATAAGAGATTAGCATACAAACTTAAAGCACACGGTATTGGGGGTTCAGTATTGATGTGGATAGAGAACTGGCTAGCAGACAGGAGGCAAAGGGTAGGAGTAAACGGGTCCTTTTCAGAATGGCAGGCAGTGACTAGTGGGGTGCCGCAAGGCTCAGTGCTGGGACCCCAGCTATTTACAATATATATTAATGATTTGGACGAGGGAATTCAATGCAACATCTCCAAATTTGCAGATGATACCAAGCTGGGGGGTATAGTTAGGTGTGAGGAGGATGCTTGGAGGCTGCAGGGTGATTTGGATAGGCTGAGTGAATGGGCAGATGCATGGCAGATGCAGTACAATGTGGATAAATGTGAGGTTATCCACTTTGGTGGCAAAAACATGAGGGTAGACTATTATCTGAATGGTGGCAGATTAGGTAAGGGGGAGATGCAACGAGACCTGGGTGTCATGGTACACCAGTCATTGAAAGTAGGCATGCAGGTGCAGCAGGCAGTGAAGAAAGCAAATGGTATGTTAGCATTCATAGCGAAAGGATTTGAGTATAGGAGCAGGGAGGTTCTACTGCAGTTGTACAGGGTTTTGGTGAGGCCACACCTGGAGTACTGCGTACAGTTTTGGTCTCCAAATCTGAGGAAAGACATCCTTGCCATAGAGGGGGTACAGAGAAGATTCACCAGACTGATTCCTGGGATGTCAGGACTTTCATATGAGGAAAGATTGGATAGACTCAGTTTGTACTCGATGGAATTTAGAAGATTGAGGGGGGATCTTATAGAAACCTACAAAATTCTTAAGGGGTTGGACAAGCTAGATGCTGGAAGATTGTTCCCGATGTTGGGGGAGTCCAGAACAAGGGGTCACAGTCTAAGGATAAGGGGGAATTCCTTTAGGACCGAAATGAGGAAAACATTCTTTACACAGAGAGTGGTGAGTCTCTGGAATTCTCTGCCACAGAAGGTAGTTGAGGCCAGTTCATTGGCTATATTTAAGAGGGCGTTAGATGTGGCACTTGTGGCTAAAGGGATCAGGGGGTATGGAGAGAAGGCAGGTACGGGATACTGAGTTGGATGATCAGCCATGATCACATTGAATGGCGGTGCAGGCTCGAATGGCCAAATGGCCTACTCCTGCACCTATTTTCTATGTTTCTATGTTTCTAAGTTGCCTACGAACAAGAACAACTTCCAGAAACCTTAAAAGAATCCACAATTACACTTATTCCTAAAGCAGACAAAGATCCAGAAGACCCAGGATCATACAGAGCAATAGCTCTTTTAAATACAGATCAAAAAATATTAACAAAAATTTTATCCCAACGGTTAAGTTTAGTGATCAATAGATTAATACATCATGATCAAACAGGTTTTATTCCTAAATGTTATTCTACTTATAATTTAAGACGTCTGTTTAATATTATCTACTCGAAAAGAATGACTGATGTTGAACTAGCAGTTATATCCCTGGATGCGGAGAAGGCGTTTGACCAGGTTGAATGGCCTTATTTATTTAGGATAATGCAGAAATTTCAACTGGGAGAAGGATTTTGCAAATGGGTTAGAATTTTATATTCAGGCCCAACAGCAAGAATCCTAACAAACCAAATGTTATCAGCAAAATTCAATCTTTCTAGGGGTTGTAGACAAGGTTGCCCGTTACCACCGTTACTATTTGCACTCGCTATAGAATTATTAGCCGAAAGGATTAGAGTAGAACCAGAAATTTATGGATATAATACTAAAACTACAATTAATAAAATATCTTTATATGCAGATGATGTTTTATTGTATATAACAAAACCAGAGGTTAGCATCCCTAAAGTACTTGAAGTGATAAATGAATTTAGTGAGTTCTCAGGATATAGAATTAACTGGAACAAAAGTGAAATTATGCCTATAACAGGAATTAAATTGAATAAATTACAAAAATTTCCATTTAAAATAGCTAATAATCAAATTAAATATCTTGGAATTAATGTATCAAAATCTTATAATTCTTTATTTAAATCTAATTTTCCTCAATTATTAAATAAATTAAAAGCAAATATTTTATATTGGAAAACATTACCGATATCAATGATCGGTAGAATAAATGCCATTAAAATGATTTTTCTGCCTCAATTACTATATTTATTTCAAGCCATTCCGTTATATCTTCCTAAATTTTTTTTTTTTAAATTGATTCTATAGTTAATAGCTTCATTTGGGATTACAAAAATCATAGAATAAGTAAAATACACTTATGTAAATCTAAGATAAATGGTGGATTAGCTTTACCTAATTTTTTATATTATTTTTGGGCGGTTCAGATTAAGAACTTTAATTATTGGTTGATACAGATGGAACAAGACCCAGCTTGGTTAAGAATAGAAAAGGAAGATTGTTTCCCTTTCGACATAAGCACAATACTCCTTGCCCCTGGGGTGGTACAAAAAAAATTATATAAGGCAAACCCTATAATTTTAAATAATATACGTACCTGGAAACAAATCATTAAGACTTTACATTTAGAAACTATACCACTTTGTTTACCAATTATGAATAATCCTATGTTCAAACCTTCGACATTGGATGTGGGGTTTAGACATTGGAAAAACTTAGGAATAATAAGGATAAAACATCTTTACAGGAATGGGAAATTCCTCTCATTCCAGGAGTTGAAAGAGATTTATGGACTGCAAGCAAATAATCTATTTAGATATTTACAAATTAGAGATTATGTCAAATTAAATACGCTAAATTACAGAAATAGAGAGCCAGGTATACTGGATGAAGTACTTAACAAGCATCCAACAACAGAAAAATTAATAGCATATATATATAATATTGTTTTGGACAGGGAATTGCCAAAAACGGAACTATTCCGACAAAAATGGGAAAATGAAATTGGTTTACCTATAACAGAAGATTTATGGGAAGAAAGCTTACAACGAATTCACCGCTGTTCGTTAAATGCCAGACATACCTTGATACAATTCAAAGTAATACATAGATTACACTACTCAAAAAAGAAATTAAATAGAATTTTTCCTACTTAATCACCATTATGTGATAAATGTCAGCACATAGAAGCCGATTTAAATCATAGTTTTGTAATATGTACAAAACTTAAAAGTTATTGGACTGAGATTTTTAAAATTATTTCCACAGTTTTAAAGATCATATTAAGCCCTGACTCAAAATTAATTATATTTGGGGTTTTAGATTCAACTCAAATTTTAACAGTAAATCAAAGAAATTTTCTGGATTACTGTTTAATAATTGGAAAAAAATTAATATTACAATTTTGGAAGGGACCATTATCCCCGACAATTAAAATGTGGACAGTAGAAATGTTGGAGACATTACAATTGGAGTGAATTAGATTTATCCTAATGGATAAACCTGAGATTTTTGAACAAATATGGTCTCCATTCACTGATTATATGAAGGGGTAGCTGGGCTCAGCATTGAAACTCAATGAGTACCCGGTGGAAAGATCAAACAAAAATGTTTAAGATCAGATTTATATACTTGTCTCCATATATTATAATTAGAAATTGTTCCACTCATTGACTAGTTGTATACCGTTTTCTTTTCCACAAATATTTTTATTTTTATTTTTTATTTTTTTGTTTTTTGTTTTTGTTTATTTTATTTTATTTTTATTTATTTATTTATTTTTTTTCTTCTCTCTCTTCTTTATATTAATCAACTATAATCATACTCTTATAATTATTCACTATTCTTTCTTTATACTTTTTTCACTCTATAAAAAAAAGTGAGGCCAATATATATATTTTGTTAACATTTATATAATTTTGGAAAGATGTATCAACTATATTTGGAAAAAAATGCTATATTATTTGTTATATGTATGGCCTCTAATAAAAATATATTCAAAAACTGGAGGAAGACATAAAAGAACATTCCTCCTTTTGTAGCGAGAATGTATTTCTCCGCACTGTTGTGCCACATATTTTTGCAATCAGTGAATAAACATGAACCAACATGTCGATATTCGATGCAGTATTGAACCATACTTTCATAATACTTTGAGATCCAATACCTATTCTGTGTCATTGATCTGAATTGGATGATACACCAATGGCAAAGGAGATTAGGTAATTATTACAGGATACGTTTACTTGATTGCCATGTGACTAACATATGTCACCCTCATAGAGCAGCAACTTGAAGTTGAGCATGTAGAATATGTATATTCGCTCAATGGCCCCTTACCCATGGGGTGCATTTAGTGTATATATTTAGTTGATACCAATAATTGAAGAATTGGTAACTCATGCAAATCTCCAATACCCCCAACTAGAGATGGTATTCGGAACTTCTCACCTGAGAGTCCTTAGCATCAGTTTGTAATAACTGAATTCGACTGACCAAACTACTGGAGTAATTTAATTTCAAGTTCAAGTTCAAGTGAGTTTATTGTCATGTTCAGCAATGCTGAATACTGTTTTTTCATCATTGTGACTGAGGCAGCTTCGGCTGATAATTACATAAGGTTGTTAACAATGGTCTACATGTCCTTTGAGAGGTCGCTACTTTGCACGATATCAGTTCCATGATTTGCTCAGCTGAAGCACAGATACTATATTGCCAATTGCTCTTGATGAAACCAAAGTCCGTTTTATAACAGGTTGCTATTAACTCCAATCTCTTGCCACAGGGCGGAGTCAAGACTAATTAATAGTTAAAGGTAAATCCCAATGACCAACAAATCTCTGCCACAGAAGGTAGTTGAGGCCAGTTCATTGGCTATATTTAAGAGGGCGTTAGATGTGGCACTTGTGGCTAAAGGGATCAGGGGGTATGGAGAGAAGGCAGGTACGGGACACTGAGTTGGATGATCAGCCATGATCACATTGAATGGTGGTGCAGGCTCGAAGGGCCGAATGGCCTACTCCTGCACCTATTTTTCTATGTTTTCTATGAACAGTTTATCCCATTCCGGAATGTTTTGCTGTTATTAGTACAGTTATATTGTCTTTGATAACCTCTGTAATGGGAATTGCATAGCATGGATCTCTGCGACCCTTATGAATCTGTTAGTCAGGAAAATAAGTTTTCATACTCGGAAAGTTCATATGCCCGACACTCTCCGTTTTTCATAATAAACATGCCACTCCTGCCTTATTCCATGGGTGTTTTGCATGAGAACTTTGGCCCGATTTCTAAACTTTATCTTAAAAGATAACCCTGGCCATAATACAAACTTGCTTGGAATGCTAATACTGTGCCTCAACCAGACGTTTTTATCTTTTGTGTGTTGTATAAACAAATGTAAATATTACAATTTGTGAATGGTGCACTTACCCATGTTTTGGAAGTGCTAGACCCACTTTGTTGAGTAGGGTTGGTAAGGTGCATGGAATTTCTGAGCTATCATGCTGCCCCCAGCTCCAGTGAACCACCTACTGCCGATGAGCGTCTGGGGTGCGTTCTGAAACGATGACCTTTGCCTGCCGTTGGCCTTAATTGATTCATCTGCCAGGTTTTCTTCGCCTGTTGAATAGGCCTGCCTGAATAACAGATTCGGCGGCTGGCTCTCACATCCCCCTGTTGGCGCTGTTCACTGCCGGCACATATGTGCTTCAGTATGTTCCATCGATTTCTTTAGAGCCTGGAGTCAGTTATATTTTGACCTTTTTTCTCCCCTCCTCAGAGAGGGCAATTTGTAGGCAGCCGTAAACAGGCGCTGCCACAGGCCGCAGGATACCTAAACTGATATGAACCCATTGGACCTGTACCCGAATAGAACATTCTGCTGGGATGGCAAATTTGTTGTCAGGAAAAGGTACCTCTGACATGTGCCCTCATCCCTTGGGGTATGCCCCACGGCCATACCCTGAGACCCAGCGTCAGCAGGATACTGACCCGTCTTGGTCTCTGCCTCCAAGAGGGAGAACTGTAGCAGCTCTGTCAACTGGAGCTGCTGGTGCGGCCTGCAGAGGTGGAACTTCTGGCTCAACCTTACCATCAGAGTCGGGGTCAGAAGTAAATGACCCATGGCTCGCGCCTCCTTATCTACAAAGGTGCTATCAAACAGTTCTCTACTAGATGCTGCTGGCGCCTTTTTGTTCAGGGTGGCGCTGTCATTCCTCCTGTTAGCATGTGCCCTGCTGTAGCACTATATGCACTATATGCATTTGGGATAGTCGTTTCAAACGCACTATCCAGCCCCGGTGAGGAATCACCCCCTAACTCCATGGGCCTTGCTAACCAGCCCCGGTGAGGAATCACCCCCTAACTCCATGGGCCTTGCTAAGCAGCCCCGGTGGGGAATCATCTCCCGACTCTGTGGGCGTAGCAGACTTATGTGTGAACTTGAGCAACCCTGTCCCAGGCGTTGCCGGCGCATCCTCTCATAGAGGCCAGTGCTTTTTGACATGAAACAGCCCTGTACCAGGCGCTGCTGGCACGACTCTACCGTAGGCCGGCAATGTCACAAATGAAACCGCCCTGTATCAGGCGCTGCTGGCACAGTTCTCCCCTGGGCCAGTGCTTTCATACATGAAGCAGCTCACTAAATCAAAATTGTTAGTGTACAGCTTTACCTGTGAAGGGTTAAAGCAATTTTTAACCCTTCACAGCAACTTGTGCTAAACAAGAAGAATTTCATTGCCAGGGACATATGACAATAACTTTTTAAGACTTTTAACTTTGACCTTAACTTTTAACTTTAAGAAAAACACTATAACATACATTAAACTTTATTATTAAGAGAAAAACCCTTGTAGCCCGACTCACCCGAGTCCAAATAGGGCTGAACGAGTCCTTTCTCCACCAATTTTATTCCCTGCCTGGGGACCGACGTCTGTGAGCCACTGACCGCACTGTCAGCGACTCTGGTGTTATTTTCTTGCCATTCTAAGGCATCCCTGCAGGCTGGGAGCCGATGACTGCCTTGTTAGCGGCTCCTTATCTCGCAACCCAATATTTTTGCCGGTTACCCGCTTCCGCGGTCGGACCGGGGTTTCCCCTCGGTCCATAACTGGCTCACTCGTCGGGCTGCGAAACTGGCAGGAAAACCTCTGTGAAGAGAGCCTCCTGCTCGAAAAAACCCCATGTAAGTAATAAAGAACTTACCTTCTAGGTTTAACTTAACGCCGGCAGGAGCACTGCCCTGCCAGTCTGGTGCTTGCGCCAATGCGGCTGGCGTAATGACGCAAATGCGGCCTGGACGGGCTTCTTCACGGAATGACTCACGTGACTCCAAAAAAAATTAGTGTGCCAAGTCAGAAAAGGGACAGAGAGAAAACAAGTTAATACTGAGTTGGGAATGGGATAACACTAGGAGAATATTGGTGACAGGGAGAAGCCAGGATTGCTGTGGGGATAGGTTGTGGACAATTTCTGGTAAAGTATGTTAATGCAGCGAATTGTCCAATCATCTAAGAAGGTTGTTGGCTGTAACCTTCCCCCCATTGATGAACTGTACACTGCAAAGGCCAGGAAGCGAGCAGGTAAAATAATCTCTGACCCCTCCCACCCTGGCCACAAACGCTTTGAAGCCTTCCCTCTGGAAGGCAACTCCGGTGTGTCAAAGCCACCACAGCCAGACATAAAAACTGTTTTTTTCCACGAGCAGCAGATCCACTCAATAACCAAAAGTCTGTAGCCTCCTTTTGCTCTGGAATTTTATTTCATTCACATGTTTAAATTATAATGTTTTATTCTTAATGTTTTATGTTTTATTCTCGTTTAAGAAGGAACTGCAGAAAATCTAAGTTTTTTATGTTTTGTATCTTATGTTTTATTCTTAATTGTTTACTGTATGTCGTGTTGTTACTTGACAGCGGAGCACCAAGGCAAATACCTTGTATGTGTACATACTTGGTCAATAAACTTATTCATTCATTCATTCAGTTAGGCAATAGCAATATAGAATAAGACATGTAATGTTTCACAAATGGCAGGGTATCAATCAATCAATCAGTTTTATTCGTCACATTGCATGCAAAGTGCAAGTGAAATGAATTTGTCAGCAGCAGCACAATGATAAAGAACACACAAAAACACACTAAAAATAGAACACAAACATCCACCACAGCATACATCACTGTGGTGGAAGGCAAAAAAATTTGGCCAGTCCACCTGTTGGTAGCAGGAGCATGTCCAGCAGGTTAAAATTTGTTCATGGAGAAAAAAGAAAAGAGCCAATATTACAGATGGATAGTTTACAGCAGAAATATTCTGTGCTGATACAGACTGAGAAAGTGAATTGCTTGCAGTTGGAGAATTTAGGGCTGAGACTAAATGTGCCCAGACATTGGTCCTCAATCAAGCATGTTGTCCCCTTGTAACAGTTCAGGAAACCAAAGACAAATAGGTCTGAGTTTTAGAATGGGTGAGAGAAGTGGAAAAGTGGAACAAGGATTTATTATTAAACCACAGTGGTTTATTGTGATCTTGCATGAACCATCTGAAAAAAAAATTGTTGCATTAATATACTGTATCTTTTTCACAACATCACGAGCTGCTGATGTGTTTTCTAGCCAACTTCAGTATGAACAAGATGATATAGGGTGTCAGCAACAGTACTGCCAAACAGACCTATTCACCAATAACCTGATCACTGATACGACAACAGGATACAATGCTCACATTTCACAGGGAAAAGCGTATCTCTGAAATATAGCAACTAGTGCATAGATTGGAATAGTATCTGCATGTGCCAGAGAAACCAGTATTGATTGGATGGAAATGGCATGAGTAGAATATTAACCAAATCACACATAGATCCCAGAGAAACAGTTTATAAAATATTGTCTTTTTTGGCTTGATTTTTGTGGACTGTGATATAGTTATTTCTGTATTCCAGCTACCCTAATTGGTGTAAGTATTCATGTGACATCCAAATGTTATTACTGCATTTCAATCTGAATAATTTCCAGTGCTGTTCAATCTTGGAGGGACCCATTTTTAACAAAGCTGAAGCCCCAGCTGAATATTATTTAAAAAGACAACACATTTCACGTGGCTAGCCACAAATACCAGGCCACACAACCCTCTAATACACAAGCCTCCGATAGATTGACCCCACGTCTAGAACTATTTTGACCTGCCCCCCTCCCCCTCAGATTGTTCCATTAAACTCTACAGCTTTAAATAAAAATATAGTTGAAAAGAGGTATCATGCATTGGAGTGCTCTCTGTCCGATGATTGTTTACCGTGTTATTGAGTAATGTTTGGCAAAGGCCAAATGCCTTATTATGCTGCGATTGGCACTGGGAGATGAGGGGAGTGTGGGTCAGACAGTAGAGAATTACATTTGATGCCCAAGAATTATTAATCTTGCAAGACTTCTTCCCTTCTTTTCTTCTTTCCCCTCCTCGTACCCCAATCATTTCTAGTTAAATGGCAATCATTTAATGAATTTTGTACAGGAAATGCACATATCAAGAACAGATTATGATAGGTAGTCATGAAATTGAAAGAAAGCACAAGGGAAAATGCATCCATACTAAACATTTACAGGAAAGCATAATACTACTGAAGTAGCAAATAAATTCAAAAGAGTGATGAACCCTACTGATATAGGAGTAATGTTCTATCGAACTGTAACCTAACCCTGAATTAGTCGGCAGTGTAACACAGCCTATTTAGATCGTGATCACACAATATTGAATTATTCAGTCATGGTGCTGGCTCTGGAATTGATTGAACTTCTACAAGAGGATCATGCCCAGATGGGGTGACTGAGACAGCAGGATATGACCAATCTCATCATTAGAAATTTTCTTAGTAACCTTGGGTAGACAAAAATGCTGGAGAAACTCAGTGGGTGTGGCAGCATCTATGGAGCGAAGGAAATAGGCAACGTTTCGGGCCAAAACCCTTCTTCTGTCTGATGGACACCAGCACTTTTGTCTACCTTCGATTTTCCAGCATCTGCAGTTCCTTCCTGAACAACTTAATAACCTTGCCCTGACACAGATATAGGAAGTAAAATTGGTGCACATAAATACATTTATTTTATCTCTTTACCATTTAGATATGATGTAACCATCCCCAGCGCACGGCTCAAACGACTAACCAAAATGGTCCTAGTTTTGGTGGGTGTTTTTGTGGTTAGTTCAACGCCATACCAGGTGATTCAACTGGTGAATCTCAATGTCAGTCAGCCGACCACAACATATTTCATTGTCTATTATATCTCGATCTGCCTCAGCTATGCCAGCAGCAGCATTAATCCATTTCTCTACATGTTACTCAGTGGCAACTTCCGGAGGAGGCTGACTCACTGCACAAAGATTCAAATGAAAGTAACTGAACGAAAAATTATTAACATAGAAAGCACAATAAAGTCAAGTGATTAAGTATAAATGTTATTAACGAGTCATTAAATATATTCAGCGCTGGCATTAATCATGTTTGGCTTGTAAATGAATTGAGGATTATGGGGATCAAATAGGAGGGAAAAAGTCATAGCCAGGGCCTGATCAGATCAGATTGGGTTCTTTGAATGGTGCAGGCTGCTGGAGCCAAAAGCTCAATTCCTGCTCCTGTTTCTTACGTTCTTACTGCAACATATTGTCTCTATGTAAGCAAAATAAGACTGTTATGAAGTATTACCATTGAGTATTGCCAGGTATCCTATCATTATTTTCTGATTATAAATATACAATTCAGCATTGAATTTTAACTATACCACACACTTCCGATAAGCAGGGCAAAATCAGTCAGGTGTAAAGTGTGTTCTGAATCAATGGAATTGAACTGAGTAGTTGTGTATTGTCATCTCTGCACCATTAGTCTCAAGGCAACTAAGAGAGAATCATCTCTCTCTCAAAATATAGCAAGAGCTATTATTTCAAGGAAATTTGAATCTAAAATTATAAATCGGATCTCGTCCCAAAAAGCAATTAAGATTGTATTCCTACAATTGATACTCCTGCGGTGCAGGTCAAAATCCATTGTCTGAACAATAACAGTCAGAGCCCTGAAGTGCAACTCTTCCATGGCATCAGTTGGAAAATGTTTTTGATCTTCATCATCCTTGTCATCCTTGGGTTCTAAAAAAATAGCATTCAGTTAAAATAACATTTGTTCTTGTAGTTTCAAAATAGATATAACTCTAAACTGTTGCTGCATATTTCACCATATATGTATCCATTCATTTTAGCCCTTTCAAATGTAAATTGCAACAAATTCTTCTGCAAGTATTTCTGTACCTGTGATAAACAGCTTCAAATAGCTGATATTAAGTGCAGTTAAAGGCATATTATTTAAATGTATAGTTTCAAGAGTCAAGAGTGTTTTATTGTGGTATGTCCCAGATAGATCAATGAAATTCTTACTTTCAGCAGCACAACAGTTTCAAATTCATCACTGGTTTTGAAAAAAGTGACACCATTTCTACAGTACTTAGTACAATATGCTTCCTAATGGGCCTGTCCCACTTAGCCGATTTTTCAGGCGACTGCCGGCGACTGTCAAGTTGCTGACAGTTGCCTGAAAACCCGGCAACTGGAACGGCGACTGTCAGAGCGGAACACACACACAAACACATCGCAAAGGCAAGGGCCAGGGCAAACGGGGGGAGCGCTGTCTGAAATTCACACGGTGCAAAGCCAAGGTGATACAGACACACACCGCGATGAACAGGAAAGTTGGCGCTGTAATTAAGATGGCTCGCACAGTGTACGGTAAGTCCTTTAAAAGAAGGGGAGAAGGGGGGAGAGAAGGGGGGAGAGAAGGGGGGACAAGGAGGGAGAAGGAGTGGAAACAACTTTTAAGAAGCCAGACAACTTTTAATAAGCCAGAGATACACAGCTGCGAAGTTCGGCGGACATTTAACATTACCAGTCGGTTATCCTTGGTTCTGAAAACTACTGCTTACGTTTTTTTTCCCCAATGTGCCAATGAAATTCACCGGTCAGCACCGGCTACAACCCACGAGAACGTAAGAGAACCTTTGATCTCCTGGCAACCCATTAGGACCTTCTTGCGACCCACATATGGCTTGAGAATTCTCGCTACTCTCCATGGCGGCTTCATTCTAGTCGCCGCAAATTTTTCAACATGTTGAAAAATTCTCGGCGACCATAATGAGGTCGCGACTAGTTCCCAGAATATAAGAACTCCTCACGACCATTAAGGCGACTCCCCGGCAACTACCCGCGAACATGTGGCGACTCTCTTGACTTGACTGCATAGTCTCCTGCAGTCGTCTAAAAAGTCACCTAAGTGCGACAGGCCCATTAACAAGTACTTCACTTTTCTCTTTTGCCATTTTTGCAACTAATTGAATTGAAGTATTAGATAAATAATTTAATGAAGTATATGAGGTAATTACGGAGCAATAGTTCAGCAAAAATCTGATGTGAATTATTATAATAACTTGTATATTGTCTGGTGTTGTAAAATGTTACAAAAATGTCAAAATTGCACCTATTAATTGTATGTATAAAAAAATGTTTATGTACATGATAAAAACGCCGTTTGTCATTCCTGCCTTTAGTTCAAAGTGAACATTATGTTAATCATTTAACATTATTTTATCCTGTTAATTGAAGTCCTATAACATTTGCATATGAGCAAAACAAAATAAATATTTTGCATGTGTGTTTTTTTAACCTGCTTCATGAATGTGTTGCTTATGCCACTCTTCCTCATTCTAATTAAATTGTGTTTATGTTTTGCCATTCAGTTTGGCCCATTATTTCTACCCTGTCATTCTCTAATCACATGATTCTCAGACTGCTTATTCTGCAATTATGGTGGTGTTTTTCCATCTCCGAGGTGTTTTCACTTGATAATCACTGAAAACCAGTCACTCATCATTTCCTCCCATATGATTTTCATTCCTTTCATATGGCAGACTTCATAACTGCCACCACTTCTTTCAAACAGAGTCCTTATTTTGTGGGGGTTTAAACTGTGAGCCATGCATTGGTACATGTGGTGAAAGGCATTGCATTGGGCACGGATTATGTAAATTTCTTCCAAGGCCACAGAAGAAAGAGTGTCTTATTTCCATGGCATACAGTAAATGCTTCTGATTAATATTGTATCATCATGGTACAACATCTATTTCAGACAACCATGCAATCACTGTAGTGCACAAGGAGGCCATTTGGCTATTCAAGTTGTGTTAGTTCTTTATCGAACAATCCAATCAGTACTGTTGTCAAACCTTTCCCCATATTGCTGCAATTTCTTTTAATTCAATTTTTAAAGTTACAGTTGAATCTGCATCCACGATACATTCAGGCAGTCACTTAGTTTACGACTATTTCCTCAAGGAAATATATTTCCTTTGTTATCCTTTCACCTTTCACTAATCACTTTAAATCTGTACCCTTGGTTCTTTGCCCTCTCTGCTAATGGAACTGAACACAATACTCTAAATGCGGCCTCTCCGACATCTTATACAACTGTGTGTAAGAAAGAAATACAGATGCTGGTTCACCCGCTGAATTACTCCAGCATTTTGTGTCTACCTTTGATGACCTCCCAACTTCTACTCCATGCCCTGACTGATGAAGACCAATGTGCCAACAGCCTTTTTGACCACCCAATATACCTGCGACTCCACCTTCAAGGAACCATGCACCTGCACTCCTAGATCCCTCTGCGTACAAAACTCTCCAGAGCCCTACTATTCACTGTGTAGGTCCTGTCCATGTTAGACTTCCCAAAATGCAGCACATCACATTTTTCTGCATTAAATTCCGTCAACCACTCCTCAGCCCACCTGACCAATCGATCAAGATTCTGCTGCAATTTTTCACACCCATCTTCACTATCTGCAAAACCACCCACCTTTGTATCATCTGCAAATTTGCTAATCTTGCCATGTATGTTCTGATCCAAATCATTGATATTATAATCATAATTACTTTATTAGCCAAGTGTGTTTGGCAACATACGAGGAATTCGATTTGCCGTACAGTCATACCAATAAAAAGCAGCAAAACACACAAAATACATTTTGACATAAACATGTGACACCACAGAGACTCCTCTGCATTCCTCACTGTGATGGAAGGTGAAAAAAAGTTAAATCTCATCCCTTCTTTGTTCTCTGGCAGTTAGGGGCCTTGAGCCTTCCTTTGACGGGAGGCTCTTGACCTCCGTGTCGGGGCGATCAAGCTCCTGCATCGGGGGGGAAATCTCAGCTTCTCCATGGCGGGCGATCTACCCCGGGCCGAGGCTGGTCAAAACCTTCTGCGACTGGAGCATCCCGACATCAACCTCTACCCGAGACTGCGAGCTCCTCGATGTTGGAATCCGCAGGTCGCGATTGGAGGGTGGATCCCAGGCAAGGGATCGCAGGCTCCGATGGTAAGGATGAGAAGGAGTTTCGTCCCAGAGGCCATTCAGACTGTAAACTCTTATCTCACCAGGGACTAACTCTACCAACTTACTGTACCACAATACCGCCCACAATATTTAATATGGAAAAGAACATGTGATTCTGTTTGTAGTTTGTTGGTTGTTTGTTTGGTTGTTTTTTGTACAAAGTCCGCAGGCACTGCCACTTTTCATTTCACTGCACATCCCGTATGTATATGTGAGGAATAAACTTGACTTGACTTGCCTTAAGTCACGTCCCCGAGGTGATGCTCAAAGTCAGTCCCGAGCAAGGCCTCGAACTCCATGATGTCAGGCCGCAGAGCAACCGGAGATACAATCCGGAAAACAAATGCATCTCCGGCAAGGTAAGAGATTGAAAAAAAGTTTCCCCCACCCCCCACATAAAACAAACCAAAGAACATTAACACATACTTTTAAAACATACAAAAAAAAATTTTAAAACTCGGAAAAACAGACAGACCATTGGCAAAGCTGCTATCGGTGACAATCAGTAACAGTAAGTTGCCATAGATGACAAACAGTAATAGGCCCAGCACTGAGGCACACCATTAGGCACAGGCCTACAGCCTGAGAAGCAACTTTCCACCATCACCCTCTGCTTCCTTCCATGAAGCCAATATTCTATCCATTCAGCTATCTCTCCTTGGATCCCATGCGGTCTAACCTTCCAGAGAAGCCTACCATGCGGAACCTTGTCAAATGCTTTGCTGAAGTCCATATATACAACATCTGCAGCTCTGTTCTCATCGACCTTTTTGGTCATGTCTTCAACAAACTATAATGCGCTCACCTCATGTGTTGTGATTTTGTAGCATTATCTGCAACATCCAAGCTTAACATTCAAGAGGAAAGCTATCAGCTGATGGCATTCTGCCACAGAATCAATTGTTCATCTTGTGGAGATGCAATAGTGAAGATGTATGAATACTGCAAATGGTAGTGAGAACAATATGTTTGTTGAAGTAACAATTCCAGTTGGCAGTGGTCAGTGAAATGTTTGCAATACTCACCTGCAAGTGTTTCAATGATCATTGATGCCGCTTTGCACCTGAACTTGGCTTTGATACCAGCTATGATCAGGATGAATATGGTGAATGCAGATGACTTAGGTGAGGATAAACTGCTGAGTTGCCACATGACACTGGATAACAAGAAAGTAGCAATGAACAGGGCGGCAAGGAAGTAATTAGTGGGAGATGCCTTTGGCTGCTAATGAGCCACAAGAACAGGGTGCACAATAGTTGCAGAAATATAACTTGTGGCTGCCAGAAGATAAAATTAATATGTTTTTTCTCACAATGAAAATCAGAATTTTTACTAACTAAGGAAATGTTTAATGTTTCATACATCAAATCCTTGACTGTTGTTTAGCTATTTTTTTTGAAAATTAATAACGAACTGATTGTCTTGAAAATGTAAACAATCATTAGTAAATGGGGCTGAATAGAGGGGGAGGCAGCCACACGCCTAAACAAACATCCTCTACATCCACTTACAGTGATGGCTTTGGTCTGTGGTGCTTACTCTGTTTCTGTGTTGTCAGTAAAAGTGGTCAGCAAATGCTTGGCCGGCACATCTACCTCAACTGCAGTGTGTGTATTGACCTTGGGCAGCAGAGAGTTGAAGTCGTTGAAGATCTTTGCAATTTCAAGCTCACTGGAGGCACAAACCATTTCAATAAGGTCAAATGCACGCTATTACAGTTGTCCACCAAGCCACCTGCCATCTGCCCATGCTTCTCCATCTTGGTGCCATAGTCTCATTTTGATCAACAATAAACCGATGGATTTTATCATGTTCGGATTCTGCCCTGTTGTGGACCTTTCCCTGCACGATCCATCTGCCACCACTGTGTCACCAGCTTCAGATGCCTGCCATGCTGTTGACACCTACCAGCTATTAAAAATGGTGGTTAGATTCACAATGATATTACAATGTCCGTCTCTGTATTGTGGCGGCCCCACCACACTTTTTCTACTGGTCTGTGCGCTCAAGGACATATAATGGCGTCCCTCATTTATAGCACCCTCCCTCAAAGACAACAGTAAATCTGTGGATTGACTGTAGCATGGTTGTCTGAAGGGAAACCACTTTAACCAAATCCCTGGCCTCAGTCAACCTTTCGAGTCCCCTTGTCAATTGCGTAATGGATGGATCAGCTGCAGGGGAAAGACAATTTGAACTATACTCTTAGTTTCTAATGAGGTTTCTCTTTCAGATTGAGTATATAAATGCAAAATCGGGTTAATCAATGCTAAATCTAAATATGCATGGAGGATTTAACTACAAAGTCAAACTCATCTCTGGACTTTCATTTCCAGAAAAATGCTTATAAAAGTGAGGGCCCAAGCAAAATGCATGTAAAAAGCTAATCACAATCTTAACATTTGGAATAAAACCACTACCCTGTCAGTGGCGCCATGACTTTCAACATTACACATCTTTTGGATACATTAATTAGAAGATATTGGTGGAGCGGGATTGTGGTGCAGCAGGATAGATCCATAGATTTGTGGTTACACAGTACAGAAATAGGCCTTCATTGTCCATGTTAGCCAACATGTAAATCTTGTTAAGCTAATCTTACTTGCTTGCATTTGGCCCATATCCCTCCAAATATTTTTGATCATGTACTTGTGTGAATGTTTCTTTTAAACATTGTAATTGCAGCTGCCTCCACCACCTCCTCTGGCAGCGAAATGTAGAAACAAGGAACGGCAGATGCTGGTTTACAAAAGAAGACATGAAGTGCTGGAGTAGCTCATCAAGTCAGGAAGCATCTCATGAGAATATGAATAGGTGATGTTTCGAGTCGGGACCCTTCTTCAGATCCAGTCTGATGAAGGGTTCCCACCCGAAACGTTGTCCATTCATGTTCTCCTGAGATGCTGCCTGACCTGCTCAGCTGCTCTGGCTCTCTATCACCTAGTCTGGCAGCTCATTTCGTATACCCACACCCTCTATGCTTTAAATTTTTCCCCTCTCACCTTAAATCTATGCCCGCTAGTCGTAGACTGGGAAAATTACTATGACTATTTATCCTATCCATGCCTATCATAATTTTACTTTGGAGTCACGTGAGTGATTCCGTGAAGAAGACCCGTCAGGCCGCATGCGCGTCAGTACGTCAGCCGCATTGACGCACGGAGGCTGTGAGGAACAGAGCTCCTCCAGCGGTAAGTATTCAAACTCCAGGTAAATGAAAAGCTTTCACTGGAGTTCAAGTCCGTGCTTGCCGGTACCCTTATCCACCGATCGCTAGCAATGGACAAAACAGGGAAAGGAAAGCGGCGAGTCACAGCCAGCCGTGGCAGTATATGTTTGGAATCGCTGCCGCATACCCCTGTACAGTCACTAGCTAAAGAGTTAGCGACAGCAGACTTAGTGCTACACAGCACAGAGCCAGCGCCATTAGGGCACAAGGCACCTGAAAAGTCTGCTAGGCCCACGGAGTCGGGGGATGATTCCTCACCAGGGCTGGATAGAGTGTGTTCACGCCTATCCCAAGTGGAGGAGCTGTTGCACACAGTACTCCAGCAAACTACACTCCAGGAGATGGAGTGTCAGCGTCACTCAGAGCCAAAGGTGCCAGCAGCAACAGTGCTGCCAGATAACCCCTTCACATTTGAGGGGAGTGCAATGGGTCAGATTAGTCCTGACCCCGAATCTGATGGGGAGGTCCAGCCAGGAGAAACAATGGACTTACCAGATGTCCCACCCCTGGCAGTACCATTTGCTGTCCCATCAGGAGCAGGAGAGCCGCTAGGTGAAGAGCTGGCCACTACAATAAATTATATGGTTTCTCACCAGCTCCAGGAGCTCACTATGGATGAGACAGCCAAAAAACATGAGCCTCCTAAAAACTGTGAGTTGTTAAAAGTACCAACTGTTAATCAGGTCATATGGGGTCAGATGGGACCCGGCATGCGAAACCAAGAGATCAAGATGTAGAGGGTCCTAAAATTATTGGGCTCTGGCATAACGGTGTTCGCAAGAACAATGGATGGTGGTTATATGACTAGAACACATCAAGAGGCTCTGGGGTTGCTATGTAGCACACATTTTGAGATTAACTATCAGAAAAAGGGCTATCAGGTCCACCATTAATCCAAGATTTGCTGCGCTTTGGAAGCCAACAAATATCCAGCCGCCCAACCTACTGTTTGGCGCAGACCTCATTAAGCATGTCAAGGAGTTAAATGAAGAAGCAAAAATGATGAGCCTGATGAGACCAATGTTGACTGGCAGACCACTTAAGAGGAAGTATCCTTATAGAACCACCTCAGCTTCCGGGGAAACACTAGGGACAAGCCGGTCTTCAACGCAGGGGCACGGTTGGTACCCTTCAACAGGAGCACGAGCAACCATGGGGGCCCCTGCCAGGAGCTGGGGTCAGCAGGGCACACCAGTTACCAGGGAGGTAGGTGGGCCTGGTTCTCATAAAAACCTATTAACTACAACACAGGAAAACATTGGTGGTAGATTACGGCTATTTTATGAAGAAAGGGAGCAGCTTACTTCAGATCTGTTTATCAGGAGTGTAATTCAAGGGTTTCGGATTGAATTTAATCCAAATGGTGATTTACCGCTACAACATGGTCCTAGCAGAACACTTTATTTTTCACTAACAGAGGTAATAGAGGTTCAGGCTGAACTTGAAAATTTGTGTAACAAAGTGGTAATTGAGAAGACGGTTCATCAAGTCCGTCAATTTGTATCAAATATTTTTTCCCGTTCCAAAAAGGACGGTGGATGCAGAATTATTTTGGACCTTACAAGGTTAAATCCATTTGTACTCTATAGACACTTCAAAATGGAAACGTTGGTTACCATCAAGCAACTGATTTCCAGAGGTTGTTATATGGCAACCATAGATCTGAAAGAGGCTTACTACTCAGTGCCTGTTCATGTGAGCATTGAAAGTATTTTAAATTTATTTGGATGAATCAATGATGGCAATTTAAGGCACTGAGGAATGGTTTAACTTCAGCCCTTAGACTTTATTTACTAAATTGTTAAAACCAATTTTGGGGCTACTTAGAGTTCAGGGCCATGTAATTATAGCCTATTTGGATGATATTTTAATTATCAGACAAACAAGAGAATTAGCTGAAACATCAGTGGCAGTTGTCAAATTCACACTTGAAAAACTGGGGTTTGTCATTCATTTGGGAAAATCTAAATTGACACCATTTACCACAATTGATTATTTGGGTTTCACAATTAACCCACTTCAAATAGTAATTACTTTGCCCAGAGGGAAAAGTGTGGAGCTAATCGGTGGTTGTATAAATCTTCTAAACAAACACCAACCTGCAATTAGACAGGTGGCCAGGCTGCTCGGGAAATTAGCAGCAGCATTTCCAGCAGTCCAATTTGGGCCTTTGCATTATCAGCAATTACAGAGAGCAAAGGAACTGGCACTCAGGGTACAATTGGGTCATTATGATAGGCCCATGCAATTATTAGCAGATGCAGTTACTGATCTTCAATGGTGGATCCAACGTGTCTCCAGTAGTATAAGCACAGTGGTCCTTGAACAACCTTCCATGGTCTTACAGACTGATGTCAGTACACTTGGGTGGGGTGCCACGGATTCAAGTTCAAGTTGTGGAGGGAGATGGAGTATGGAAGAAGCTTTGCTCCTGCAGACATGGGGAATAAACCATTTAGAGCTTTTAGGAGCATTTTATGGGTCTCAAGGCTTATTGCTCTAACACAAGTAGTCTGCATGTTCAGCTCCAAATTGATAACACTACGGCAGTAGCATATGTTAATCACATGGGTGGTATCAAGTCGGTATCTTGTGACAGACTGTCCAACCAAATCTGGATCTGGTGTAGTGACAAGCACATTTGGCTCTCAGCTATATATCTACCAGGGAGATTCAATACAGTAGCAGACACCAGGTCACGAATGTTCCATGACAACATAGAGTGGATGTTGAATTGGGACGTATTCAATGAGATAATTGTCAAATATGGAAGGCCAGATGTCGACTTGTTCGCATCGCTTTCCAAATATGTGTCATGGAAACCAGATCCAGGGGCAGTAATAATTGACACTTTCTCGCTGCGTTGTTTATATATGCATTTCCACCATTTTGTCTCATATATCGTTGTCTGCTTAAAATCAAGCAGGATGGTGCTTCAGGGGTACTGGTGATACCTGACCGGCCTACCCAGCCATGGTACCCTTTGATCTTATAGCTGATGACACAACCCCTGATGGCTGTTCCCAAATGAAGGGATTTATTGGTGCATCCGGTAACTGGCGAATGCCATCCATTGTATGACCGTATTGATTTGTTAATTTGCAGATTTTAAGAAGGCCATATCTGGGGCGTGGATTGTCGGGTCGAACTGTGGACGTGCTTACTGCATCTTGGAGATCGAGTACTCAAAAGCAGTATATTTGTTATGTAAAGAAATGGGAATCTTCTTGTGTACAAAATAATATTGACTATGGTACGGCACGTATTTCGCATGTTCTAGAGTTTCTGTCAACCCTCTACAATGATGAAAGGCTGAGTTATAGTGCAATCAATAAAGCAAGAAGTGCTTTATCATCATATTTAGTGATGAACTCAGACAAACATTCTATTGGATCTCACCCTCTCGTTGTCCGGTTAATGAAAGGGATTTCTAATTCTAGATCTCACAAACCTAGATATATGGCAATGTGGGATGTGAGTATGGTCCTTAGACAACCGCGGGAGTGGTTTCGTGTCTTGTCTCTGTCTTTGACCAAAATCACCATGAAGGTGGCCATGCTCATGGCATTGGTTTCAGACGAGGGTACAGACATTACAAAAACTACAGCTAGATAGAATGGAAACAGCTGCAGACAATGTTACGTTTTACATTTATGACCTCCTCAAACAAAGCAGGACAGCTGTCACAGGGTTCAAAATAGTGTTCTCAGCTTATCCCACGGATCCATCCTTATGCGTAAAAACACATTTGATGCAATACATTGCAGCTACAGAGGGCTTACGTAACATGGAGACAGGATTGTTTATCAGTTACAAAAAAACACATAAGAGATGGTTGAAACAAGTCTTGATTAATGCAGGTATTAACACTGATGTGTTCACATCTCATTCCACTAGGGCAGCAGCTATGTCGGCGGCCAAGGTGAGGGACGTGCCCGTCGACCATATTTTGGCGGCCGCTGGATAGGCAAATGAGCTGATGTTTCAGAGTTTCTATCATCAGCCGATTGTCGATCCAGAGCTGTTTGCCAATGCTATTTTAAGTTCTGTTTAAAGTGCCCCCTGGGATAGAGGGGTGCTGTTGTTTTGTTTATAATCTCAAATAAACTTTTTTACTGCATTAAATGCAATGTTATTACTAATGCATTATTTTCTCATCCGAGTCAATCAATGCAGTGGGAAGCCGGGATTTGAAATCTGCGGCATGAAATCACAAAGCTTTGAACTCTTCACGGAATCACTCACGTGACTCTGAAGTAAAATAGTAAGATTAAACGAGAACTTACCAGTTTGAAGTTTGATCTTGATTCTATGAGGAGTTACGTTGGTGATTACGTGCCCGCCACGCCCAACCCTCTCTCATAAAGGATCGTCTGGTAGTTCTCGAGTCACACACCTTACTATATCACTTCGGTGTTTGTTATTTGTGATTTCATGCCACTGCTTTGAAGATTGACGCGCATGCAGCCTGACGGGTCTTCTTCACGTAATCACCAACGGAACTCCTCATAAAATCAAGATCAAACTTATCAACTGGTAAATTCTTGTTTAATCTTACTATTTTATAAACATCCATAAAGTTACAACTTGGCCTACTTTGTTCCCTGGAAAAGAGTCCCAGCCTAAAGGGGCTGTCCCACAAGCGTCGACCCAATTGGCGAGTTTAGAAGAGTTTGCCCTCGACTCATACTTGCAGCATGGTCGACACGAGGTCCAAGGAGGTCTTTGTAACTCTTCTTCATGCTCAAGAGTAGTCCCCGTGTACTTGAGGCCTCAGCTAGGTCGCGGCATATTTTTCAACATGCCGCGACCTCCCCCCCCTTCTCCCCCCCTTCTCCCCCCCTTCTCCCCCCCTTCTCCCCCCCCTTCTCCCCTCTTTCTCCCCCCCCTTCTCCTCCCCCCTTCTCCTCCCCCCTTCTCCTCCCCCCTTCTCCTCCCCCCTTCTCCTCCCCCCTTCTCCTCCCCCCTTCTCCTCCCCCCTTCTCTCCCCCTCTCTCCCCCCACCCCCTCTCCGCGCTCTCTAAAGGACTTACCGTAACTGTGCCAGCCGTCTTTTACATTCCTGTTCATCGCGGGTGTGAATTTGAGACAGCGCTCCCCCGTTTTCCCTGGCCCCCGCCTTTGCGATGTATTTATGTGTGCGTGTGTGTGTCCAGACGGTCTTGTGGTTTCAGCTGACGGTCCATCCAGCTCGAGGATTTTCAGGCGAGTGCCCTCGAGCTTGGAGGTTGAAGACAGTCGCTGAAAAGTCGCGTAAGTGGGACAGGCCCAACTCCAGTATTCAATGCCAGGGCCAATAAGGCTAGTGTGCCATATCTCAGAGATCAGCAAACAGTGGAAGTAAATCAAAACTCTGTTGCTCACTAACACTGCTGAAAAATAAAAATATCACTGAGGCAATGATGTGTAGTATCCTCTAGTGGTGACATATTTAATTTCAGTTAAGGCAAAATGAAAGCATAAACAAGATGATTTATTTTAGACGATGTGCAGTTAAATCTTTATATTGATATCAAAAATACTTCAAAAGTGAATAGCAGAATTGAAGGAAGACTACATTTAATTAAATATATATTTGGGTGTCTTAAACAGAGATTAATTTGTCTGAATTAATGGGAAATCTGTTCGAAGCGCTAAGCTACACCAAATAATTAATTCTATGTCTGACTTACTGGAGCCATGTATTCCCCATGTATTCCCCATGTATTCCCCAACCTACATTTTTATGAATTCTCCTTGCAATATTGAGGAATACATCTCAAGCAGGTGACAGAAAACAATGGCATTGGAAAAGTTTGGGATGATGCCTTATGCCGGCCAAGCAGATGGTAAAAAAACGTGCTTTATCTAAATATATACTTATTTCATAAAATATTAGAACACACACGTGGGATATGGCATTGCCCTCATTCCTGGGACCTAGCACAGAAATAGGCCTTCAGCCCAACTCACCCATGTGGACCATGTTGCCGAACTGTGATAGTCCCATTCACAATCGTTTAAACATTTAAAAAACTTTTCAATAGTACCTGCCTCTATTGTTTCCTTTAGCAGCTTGTTTCATGTAGCTACATCCTTTGTGTATAATGCTCGTACTGCCTGATCTCCTTTAAAATGTTCCCTTCTCACCTTAATCCTATGTCCTCTAGTTTTATACTCCCCTACCCTGGGAAAATGACTGTGACTATCTGCAGTAATGACACCTATCATAATTTTATAAACGTCTGTAAGGTTACCCCTCAGTCCACATTGCTTCAGGGAAAACAGTCCCAATGTATCCTTATAACAAGTCTGCCAGATCATATACCTGTTCATCTTTTCTGTACCCTTTCTAGCTTAATCACATCCCTCCAATCGCGTGGTGACCAGAACTGCACACAATTCTCCAAGTATGCTCTAATCAAAGATTTATTTTCATATGATGTTTACAATATGGAAAATGTCATCATTTTTGCAGTCCCCATCTGTTGGTCATAAGATTACACGGCCCAGAGCTGCTCAATGTCCAGTGGTGACAGCACCCATGACAGTTGTTCTTCCCCACAAAGCCTTTGCAATCAAGCCATCAAGCTTAGAGCGTCACTCAGCATGTATTCCTGCACCTTGGAATATATTTATTGTCATCATTTTGTTTCAGACCACTCCTTGCACTAGAAGAACAATAAGGTTTGGGCAGACCAAAGTGTGCCATTCACCACAATGATGATTTTCCAGCAACAGTTCTCCAGCAGATCTTTGCCCTTGTATGTGTCCCGAATGTGTAACATTATTTACGTTATTCCTCGTATCATGTATCTGTACACTGTGGATGGCTCGATTGTAATTCTGTATTGTCTTTCCGTTGACTGGTTATCACGCAACAAAGGCTTTTCAATGTACTTTGGTATGCGTGACAATAAACTGAACTGAACTGAACTCTCTCCATATCCATCCTTTTAAGACCACTCAATATCTTATATATTTTAGAAAACGATGTATAATGCTATACAGCTACATTGGATGAACATGAACAAAAACCACTCTATCTCTTTCCAGACATTCTTGACAAACAAGGGGTCCACTAAGAGGTGGTTGATTAATAATTCTGAGAATAATAAAACTTTCAGAGGTGATGATTTGCCAGCTAACTTACATAGAACATAGAAAATAGAATTTTTGTCGACCTTCGATTTTTCCAGCATCTGCAGTTCTTTCTTAAAGAGAACATAGAACAGTACAGCACAAGAACAGGCCTTTCAGCCCACAATGTCTGTTCATGTCATAGGAGGCTATGCAGCCTATCGTGTCCACTCTGCCATTCAATCATGACTGATCTATCTTTCCCTCTCAACACCATTTCTCCCCTTAACCTTTGACACCTTGATGCCAAGACCAATTCATATATGCTTGCACACAATCCATATCCCTCCATTCTCTATGCCTATCCACAAGTCTCTTTAATGCCTCTATTGTAGCTGCCCTGGAAGTGTGCTCCTGGCACTCACCATTGTCTGTGTAAAATACTTGCACCACATTTCTCCTTTGCCCCTCTCATCTTAAAAGTATGCCCTCCAGTATTTGAATATTCCATCCTGGGGAAAAAAGTTTTGAATGTTCAACCTATCTATGCCGCTCATAATTTTATATACTTCTATTAAGTTTCCCCACAATCTTTGGCATTCCAGAAAAAACAATCCAAGTCTGATTAGCCTCTACCTTTAGCTAATACCCTCAAATAGACAATATACAATAGACAATAGCAGGAGTAGGCCATTCGGCCCTTCAAGCCTGCACTGCCATTCACAGTGATCATGGCTGATCATCCACAATCAGAACCCCTTCCTGCCTTCTCGCCGTATCCCCCGACTCCGCTATCTTTAAGAGCTCTATCTAACTCTCTCTTGAAAACATCCAATTGAGAATTGACCTCGAATCCAGAGAATTGGCCTCCATCCAAAGAATTTGCCTCCCTTTCCACAGCCTTCACATTCTTCCTATGATGGGGAGACCAGAAATGCACACACTACCCCAAGTTGCAGTTGGGTCTGAATGATTTGATAGGTTGTGGAATAGTGGGGGAGAAGCATGGTCCCCTTGAGTAAGGCCTTTAACTGAATATCACACACAAATATGATGAGCATGTCCTGCAAAATGAACTTTCAAGTTCAAGTTCACATTTATTGTCATATGCACCAATTGGTACTGTGAAATTTGAGTTACCATACAGCCATACAAATATTGTAAAATGCACGATAGAGTTTAACATAAACATCCACCACAGCGGAATTTCCCACTGTGATGGAAGGCAATAAAGTTCAGTCATCTTCCTCTTTGTTCAGCCTTTGAACCCTCCGCAGTCGCCGCTACGGATGGCCCGATGTTCAGAACCCTCTCGTCGGGATGATCGAAACTCCGGTGTCGGAACGGAACGGAACAATTTGAGGAGGCTATTAAAACTGGATACTACAAGGGCCCGGATAGCTCAGTTGGTAGAGCATCAGACTTTTAATCTGAGGGTCCAGGGTTCAAGTCCCTGTTTGGGCGTTGACTTTTTGCTACATCAACTCACATCATTGATGTACAGAGGGATCTTGGGATCTATGTCCATAGCTCTCTGAACGTGGCGACACAAGTAGATAGATTGATAAAAAAGGCTATGGTATGTTTGCCTTCATCAGTCAGGGTACTGAGTGTAAGAGTCAGGCAGTCGGTTTGCAGCTTTACATGACTTTGGTTAGGCTACATTTGGATTGTTGGTTGCCTCATGACAGAAAGGATGTAGAGTCTTTGGCGAGGGTGCGACAGATGTTTACATGAAAGCTGCCTGGATTAGATGGTGTTAGCAAAAAGGAGAGGTAGGACAAACTTGGAATGGATGTTTTTCTCAGGAGTGTCGGGGGCTGAGGGGAGATTTGATAAGTATATAAAATTATGAGTGGTATAGATAGGGTAGACAGTCAGAACCTTTCTCCCAGGATGAAAATATTAAAGATTAAACGGCTTTACGTTAATGTAAAAAGGACAAAGTTTAAAGGAGATGTGTGGGCCATGTCTTTTTAGCATAGATAGTGGTGGGTGCCTGGAAAGCGCTGTCAGGGATAGTGGTGGAGGAAGACATGACAATGGCAGGCAAGAGGTCTTTGGACAGCTTGTGGATATTTATCTTTGAAGAAAGAATACAGAAAAACATTCTGCTGTGCTTAAATTTATGCCTAAATGAGTCACTGACAATCTAATTTCTGTATCTTTTCATTTCTTTTCATCTATAAGGGGCTGCTCCAAATTGTTACTTTTCTCACGGTTTTTGACATCACAGAAATGATGTATTATGTTTTTAACATTAAAATCAGATTGGCTTGGTTGCACTAAGTCCTCGGATTTTTTGCACTAGTATTACAATTATTAGTTTAAGAAATGTTTTAACTTTTTCTATAAAATCTCTGTGTATTCCATTTATGGGCCTGTTCAGCTGCTACAAATAAGAATGTTATTGTTCTGTTGTCCGGACATATGACTATTAATTACTGCTGACTTGAAACAATTGGGTCATATCATCCCATTTCCAAATATGATGACAATTCTTGTATTGTACACAGTCTACAGCATAATATAACATGTGGGTATTATATTTAATGATAGATCCTGGCATGAAATCAGAGATGACCTCTGTTTAGCATTTACAGTATCAAAAGTTCTGCAATGTATTCTTTGCTGTGGATGTTAGCTTTGTACTTCGGCCTTTCAGTCAACCCTCACTTCCACCGTAGAGTCAGTGGGTGGCAGTGCTGTGATATATAAGGAGAAGCACATGGATACGCAGGGAATGGAGGAACATAGATTATGAGCAGGCAGCGGAGATTAGTTTAACTTGGCATCATATTTGGCATGGAAATTGTGGGCCGAAGGGCCTGCTCCTGTGCTGTACTGTTCTATGCGTAAGAAAGAACTGCAGATGCTGGTTTAAATCGAAGGTAGACAAAAAATGCTGGAGTAACTCAGCGGGTGAGGCAGCATCTCTGGAGAGAAGGAATGGGCGACGATTCTTGTCGAGACCCTTCTTCAGACTGATGTCAGGGGAGGGGGCGGGCCAAAGGTAGAATGTAGTCAGAGACAGTAAGACTAGTGGGAGAACTGGGAAGGGGAGGGGATAGAGAGAGAAAACAAGGGCTATCTGAAGTTAGAGAAGTCAATGTTCATACCGCTGGGGTGTAAACCACCCAAGCTAAATATGAGGTGCTGTTCCTCCAATTTGCGCTGGGCCTCACTCGGACAATGGAGGAGGCCCAGGACATAAAGGGAATGGGAGGGGGAATGGGAGGGGCAGTTGAAGTGCTAAGCCACCGGGAGATCAGGTTGGTTAAGACTGACTGAGAGGAGGTTTTCAGTAGAACAATCGCCAAGCCTGCGCTTGGTCTGGCCGATGTAGAGAAGTTGACACCTGGAACAGCGGATACAATAGATAAAGTTGAAAGAGGTGCAAGTGAACCTCTGCCTCACCTGGAAAGACTGTTTGGGTCCTTGGATGGAGTCGAGGGGGGAGGTAAAGGGACAGGTGTTGCATCTCCTGAGGTTGCAGAGGAAAGTACCTGGGGAGGGGGTGATTTGGGTGGGAAGGGACGAGTTGACCAGGGAGTTGTGGAGGGAACGGTTTCTGCGGAAAGCAGAAAGGGGTGGAGATGGGAAGATGTGGCCACTAGTGGGATCCTGTTGCTGGTGGCAAAAAGGTCGGAGGATTATATGCTGTATGGGACGGCTGATGGGGTGGAATGTGAGGACAAGGGGGACTCCGTCCTTGTTACGAATGGGGGAAGGGGGAGTAAGAGCACAGCTGCGGGATATCGAGGAGAGCATAGTGAGAGCCTCATCTATAATGGAAGAGGGGAATCCCCGTTCCCTAAAGAATGAGATCATCTCCGATGCCCAGGTATGGAACACCTCATTCTGGGCACAGATGCGGTGTAGATGGAAGAATTGGGAGTAGGGGTAGAGTCTTTACAGGAAGCAGGGTGGGAAAAAGTGTAGTCTAGATAGCTATGGGAGTCAGAAGGTTTGTATTAGATGTCAGTCAATAGTCAATTTCCTGTGATGGAGACGGTGAGATCTAGAAACGGTAGGGAGATGTCGGGGATGGTCCAAGTGAATTTGAGTGTAGGATGGAAATTAGTGGTGAAGTTGATGAAGTCAGTGAGTTCTGCATGGGTGTAGGAGGTAGCATCAATGCAGTCTTCAATGTAGCGGAGGTAGAGTTCAGGGATAGGGCCAGTGTACGCCTGGAACAGGGATTGTTCGACGTACCCTACAAAGAGGCAGGCATAGCTAGGGCCCATAGGAGTGCTCATAGCTACGCCTTGGATTTGGATTTGGGGGTGGGGCCAGTGTACGCCTGTACTGTTCTATGTTCTGTGTCAGAACTGCTGTGGATTAAGTGCCAGTCTTTATTGAATTAATTTTATTGTACAGAAATGTTCAGTTCAATTCTTACTTTATGAAAAACCTTTGTTAATCTTTGAACAGACATCTTTTAGTAATCTCTAATTCATTGATTTTTTAGATTTTGGCTGCAATTAATGGTATTTGAAATATGTATTTGAAATGATATTTAAATATTTGTTCAGCATTTTAAACTGTTTTTGTTCTTTAGCTTTTGAAGTCTTTCAACTGAATTAAGTTCTTTATTTTTGTTTTTGAATCGTTTGTTTAAAATTTCTGAGTATTTCAGGCATTGTTGGTGTTTGACAGTTCGAGCTAAGTCAGAGGACATGACTGAGCTAGGTGCCAATGTTTTTTCTCTCCAATTTGAAAGTAGAACTTGTTTTAGCTGTTCCATGCAACCTCCCACAGTGCAGAAGTCCTATTACTGCACAGACACTTGCTGCCAAGGATTTCTCCCTACTGATTTCACAATTGTTTCAAAGGATCATCTCCAAATGAGTGACGTTTCAGGTCAAGGCCCTTCTTCAGAAGCTTGGACCTTAATGTCTCTGGAGGTACACCTTTTGAAGACGTGAGCAAAAAGGTTGATGAAGGCAGAGCTGTAGATGTTGTGTACATGGACTTTAGTAAAGCGTTCGACAAGGTGCCGCAGGGTAGGCTGCTTTGGAAGGTTAGATCTCATGGGATTCAAGGAGAGGTAGCTGAATGGATAGTAAATTGGCTCCATGGAAGGAAGCAGAGGGTGATGGTGGAAGGTTGCTTCTCAGAATGGAGGCCTGTGACTAGTGGTGTGCCACAGGGTTCGGTGCTGGGCCCGTTACTGTTTGTCATCTACATCAATGATTCGGATGAGAAAATACAAGGCAAGATTAGCAAGTTTGCTGATGATACAAAAGTTAGTGGTTTAGCAGATCGTGAAGATGGTTGTGAAAGATTGCACCAGGATCGGAATCGATTCGTCAGCTGGGCGGAGAAATGGCTGATGGAATTTAATACAGAGAAGTGTGAGGTGTTGCATTTTGGGACGTCGAACAAGGGCAGAACCTACACTGTAAATGGTAGGCATCTGGGTAGTGTTGTAGAGCAGAGGGATCTAGGAGTACAAGTGCATGGTTTCATGGAAGTCGAGTCGCAGGTAGATAAGGTGGTCAAAAAGGCTTTTGGCACTTTGGCCTTCATCAGTCAGAGTATTGAGTATAGAAGTTCGGAGGTCATGTTGCAGTTGTATAAGACATTGGTGAGACTACATTTAGAATATTGTGTTCAGTTCTGGGCACCATGTTATAGGAAAGATATTGTCAAGCTTGAAAGGGTTCAGAAAAGATTCATGAGGATGTTGCCAGGAGGGTGTAAGCTATGGGGAGAGGTTGAGTGGGCTGGGTCTCTATTCCATGGAGCATAGGAGGAGAGGGGAGATCTTATAGAAGTATACAAAATCATGAGAGGAATAGATCGGGTAGATGCACAGTCTTTTGCCCAGAGTTGGGGAATCGAGGACCAGAGGACATAGGTTCAAGGTGAAGGAGAAAAGATTTAAAAGATTCAAGATGAAGGGAAAAAGATTTAACAGGAATTTTCACACAGAGGGTGGTGGGTGTATGGAACAAGCTGCCAGAGTAGGTAGTTGAGGCTGGGACTATCCCATTGTTTAAGAATCAGTTGGACAGGGACATGGATAGGATAGGTTTGGAGCATTATGGACCAAGCGCAGGCAAATGGGACTAGGGTAGCTGGGACATTGTTGTCTGGTGTGGGCGAATTGGGCTGAAGGGCCTGTTTCACACTGTATCACTCTATGACTCTATATGAGTAAAAGTATGTGAGTGAAAGTTACATTTTCCCTGCAGCCCTTCTTGAAAAGATGCACAACATTTGCCAACCAGGGCTCCTGCAATGTGCTCTCTAGTTTCCCACAATGTCCTTGGATATATCTGATCAGGCCCTGGAGATTTGTCTACCTTCATACACAACAGTACTTTCAGCACTTCTTCGACGGTAACTTCCAGTTCCTCCGTCCTACTGTCTTTCTCCACAGTATATACAGAGAGGAAATACTCATTTAGGACCTTGCCCATCTCATGTGGCTCCACACAGAGGTGACCGCTTTGATTCCTGAGAGGTCCCACTCTCTCTCTAGTTACCCATTTCTCCCTTATGTATTTATAAAATCTTTTGGGATTGGCCTTAATACTACCGGACAGAGCTATCTCCTGGCCCCTTTTTGCCCTTCTTAACTCCTTTTTTAGTTTACTCCTTAGTTCCCGAAACTCCTCCAAGGATGCACTTGATCCCAGCTGCCTATACCTGTCCCATGCACCCTTCTTGTTTTTGACCAATGCCTCCATTTCCCTCGTCAGCCAAGCTTCCTTGTGTTTGCCTGCTTTGAACATATCCTGAGCTTTAGTCAGCACACTTTTAAAAACATCCCACTTATACGTAAGAATAAGTTGTTTTAGCATGGCTTAGTAACAAAATAAGAAAAATGCAACTGAGTTGAACTCTGGATTCAACAAAGGCCATTCAGATGCCTACAAGTTACCTACTTGATAAGATCAGGGCTTTGACAATGGACAATAGACAATAGGTGCAGGAGTAGGCCATTCGGCCCTTCGAGCCAGCACCGTCATTCAATGTGATCATGGCTGATCATCCACAATCGGTACCCAGTTCCTGCCTTCTCCCCATATCCCCTGACTCTGCTATCTTTAAGAGCCCTATCAAGCTCTCTCTTGAAAGTATCCAGAGAACCGGCCTCCACTACCCTCTGAGGCAGAGAATTCCACAGACTCACAACTCTCTGTGTGAAAAAGTGTTTCCTCATCTCCATTCTAAATGGCTTACCTCTTATTCTTGAACTGTGGCCCCTGGTTCTGGACCCCTCCAACATTGGGAACATGTTTCCTGCCTCTAGCATGTTCAAACCCTTAATAATCTTTTATGTTTCAATAAGATCCCCTCTCATCCTTCTAAACTCCAGAGTGTACAAGCCCAGCCACTCCATTCTCTCAGCATATGACAGTCCCAGGAATTAACTTTGTGAACCTACACTAGCAAGAATGTCCTTCCTCAAATTAGGGGACCAAAACTGCACAATACTCAAGGTGTGGTCTCACTAGAGCCCTGTACAACTGCAGAACGACCTCTTTGCTCCCATACTCAACCGCTCTTGTTATGAAGGCCAACGTGCCATTCGCTTTCTTCACTGCCTGCTGTACCTGCATGCTTACTTTAATTGAATGATGAACAAGGACCCCCAGATCCCATTGTACTTTCCCTTTTCCCAACTTGACACCATTTAGATAATAATCTGCCTTCCTGTTTATGCTACCAAAGTACCAGGGCAAGAATGTTTTGAAACAATTAATATGTTCAGGTGACATTAATGAAGAATTTCTATAATTAATTTAGTTTCAAATTTAGCTTGTTCAATTTCAAGCTCAGGAAAATGACAAGCAAATTGAAGGCAAAATTAAACAGTGATTAGGATGGCTATTTAAACATCACTGCCCCATTTACATAAAGCCTTGCAGCTGCTGGATCTGGCATTTTTGCTATTTTGTTTGCCAAGGATTCTTTGCTGCATATATTCTTTTAGTTAAACTTTTAAAGGATTAGAAACTGTCAAGATCAGAATGTTAGAGATGCTGTGTTGAGAACATCACATGTACAAGAGAGAATGCAGAGGGGAGACATGCAACTGTGCTCATAGTAGGAAGATTCACAGGGCAGGAATTTAGTTAACAACTACACCCATGCCCTTGACACCATGCACCACTGCTTACTTCCTCAACTATCTTCAACCACATCTTTTTGGAGACATTCAAACATCAAAGCCTAATCCTTCAGGTTTGTGGCAAAGTGCACCAATCATGAAATTGCTACCTCATTGAATCTGAGTACTATCCATGTTTTATATCCAGCATCTTTCATGAGCTACCATTTGGTGTGCAGCTGGGACAGCTGCAGCCTCACAGCACCAGAGACCCAGGTTCAATCCTGACCTTGTGTGCCTTGTATGTGGAGCTTGCACATTCTCCCTATGGCCATGTGGGTTCCCTCCAGGTACTCTGGTTACTTCCCACACCCCAAAATCTGCCAAGTTTGTAGATTAATTGGGCTCTATAAATTGTCCCTCATGTGTTGGGAAGAGATGCGGAAGTGGGATAACATAGTACTAGTCTGAATGGATTATCAAAGGTCAGTATGGACTTGGTGGGCCAAAGGGCCTATTTCCATGCTGTATCGTTCAATCAATCAGTCAGTCAAAGACCTCCAATTTCCATTGACCTGTTGTAGCCAAGCAATATGGGTGCATATTAATCTTGTAACTAAGTTGGAGGTTTGCAAACTGGAACATAAAAAAATGTTGGTTCATTTCTGCTGTGCTTCCAATTTCCATCTTGCTGAGTTGACTGAAGTCTGAAGGATCTTGACCCGAAACATCACCCATTCCTTCTCTCCAGAGACGCTGCCTGTGCCCGCTGAGTTACTCCAGCATTTTGTGTCTATCTTCAGTTTAAACCAGCATCTACAGCTCCTTCCTACACACTTGCTGAGTTGACTTCTGGGTTTCGTTAACTCGCTTCAGCCCCTCCAATCGGATTCAGGTCTCCCTTTACACATTTCCTTCTCTCTGCCTCCTTTGCTGAAATATTAGAAAAACATCAGTTGGATTTGGCATCCTGTTTATTGTGCAGACAAAACTTGGCTATGTTCTCATTGCATTCCTTACCTGTTATGTTGCCAAAGGAAACAAAAAGGAAAGAAAAACAAACTTTATTTAAAAACAGCCACTGTGTGAAAATCTAAATAAAAATCAAGAACAAAATCCTTCTTCTCATCGAGATTTTCTTTCCAAATTGAGCTTTCCCTTCCTCGATCCACTTGTCCATGCTCAGTTGAGAGAGAAAATAAATCACGTATTTTTGACATCCTGCGTTAAAATGAAGTTCCTCATCATCTTGTGTGAAATTCATTTTGCCTGTCCTAATGGGAAATACTACACCCACCACGTAAGATTCCATGCTTGGGGTTTTCTGCCCAGAATCCCAGTCCTCAAAGTGCATCTTCCACTATAAAACTGCAATCCAACAAGCTGCAAGAAATGCCCTATGACAGATATGCCCTGTGGTATTGAGGAGATTGAAAACCCCGTAACCTGGTGCCAAGACAACAACAAGGGCTGTATGGTGGCACAGTGGTACAGTAGCTGCCCTACAGCGCTTGCAGCACCGGAGACCTGGGTTCAATCCTGACTACAGGTGCTGTCTGTATGGGATTTGTACATTCTCCATGTGACTGCGAGGTTTTTCTCGGAGATCTTCGGTTTCCTCCCACACTCCAAAGACATAAAGGTACAGTATGTAGGTAAATTGGCTTGGTATAAGCGTAAATTGTTCCTAGTGTGTGTAGGATAGTGTTAATGTGCAGGAGTCGCTGTTTGGAGTTTACTGGGTTAACCGAAGAGCCTGTTTCCATGCTGTATAACTAAACTAAACTAAACCTCTCCCTCAGTGTTAGCATGTTAGAGGAGATTGTGGTTGACTTCAGGAAGAGAAGCAGTACACACACCCCAGTATAAATTGTCAGTGCCGAAATAGTAGAGATGGTCAAAACCTTCAAGTTCTTTGGAATAAATATCACCAGCAATTTGTCCTGGACCAACCACATTGAAGCTATGGCCGTGAAAACACACTAACGGCTCTACTTCCTTAGAAGGACTAGAAAGTTTGGCATATCCTCAACACCAATCCCCAACTTCTACAGATGTGCCTTAGAAAGCATTTGATTGGGATGCATCACAGCCTGGTTTGGGAATGGCCCCCATCCAAGACAGGAAGAAATTACAAAGAGTTGTGGAAGTGACCCAGACCATCATGCAAGTCAACCTCTCTTCCATTGACTCCATCTATACTTCACGCTGCCTCGGCAAGGCCACCAGCATAATCAAAGTTCAGTCTAACCCCAGTCACCCCCTCTATTCCCCTCTCCCATCAGGCCAGGAGATACAGAAGTTTGAAAATGTATACCTCCAGATTCAGGGACAGTTTTTTCCCATTGGTAATCAAGCAACTGAACAGTCCTCTCATCAGCTCGAGTGCAGTCTGACATTCCCATCTACCTAATTGAAGATCTTTGAACTATCTTTAATTGGACTTTATCAGACTTTACCTTGCACTAAATGTTGTACCCTTTATCTATACACTGTGGATGGCTTGATTGTAATCATGTGGTCTTTTTTTTATTGGATAGCACGCAAACAAATTCTTTTCACTGTATCTTGATTCACGTGACAAAACCAAGCTAAACTAAACTAAAAAAAGCTAAGCTCTCCCCTTCACAGCAAGGCAAGACTTGTACACATTGCTGCAATTTCAGACTTGGGTGATAACCTGTTAACTGCACTATGCTTGTTCAAAAGGAAGCTTTGCCAAATTACAATTCCAGGTGGTGCTGCAGATCTATGAAGGACTTCTGTAAATGCTTTTTTACCCGACCCAAGATTGAGATGCCTGGCAGATTATGTATTAAACAGAAAAGAGTAGTGAGGAAGCAGATACAAGAATGTAGTCTCCATTGAGAATTTCAGTGTGTTCAAAGAGACTGCATCTTCACTTAACAATCCAGTGTGAATGATGTCAGGAGAGGCTGATTGGAGGAAGGTAAACCACAAAGACCTCAGGACAGGACCACAAAGAAAAATTAGATGCTTGGACGGTGCATTGTCACAGCGATAAAGTTGCTGCCTATGGTGCCAGAAACCCGGGTTTGATCCTGACTACGGGTGCTGTCTGTACGGAGTTTGTATGTTCTCCCTGTGACCACGTGGATTTTCTCCGGGTGCTCCGGTTTCCTCCCCCACTCCAAAGACGTCTGGTTTGTATTTAATTGGCTTTGGTAAAATTGTAAATTGTCCCTGGTGTATAGGTTAGTGCGAGTGTATGGGGTGATCGCTGGTTTGCGCAGACTCTGTGGATCAAAGGGCCTGTTTCCGTGCTATCTCTAAAAGACCCACAGCTTTTGTGCAACCGCAGGACTCTCTTCTTCTATGATCTAATCCATGCACCATTCAGCCATTTCCGAATTGATCAGTACAAAGTGATAATCTAAAAATAAAAGCAGAAAAAGCTTGATATACTCAGCAGGCCAGGCAGCATGTGTAGATTATAGAAACAGAATTCTGGTTTCATGTTAATTATATTTCATCGTTAATTTTGTTTCTCTCTCAGCAGATAATCCCTGACCTGCTGAGCATTTCCCGCATTTTCTATTTCCATTTCACAGTTCCAGCACCTGGACTTGTTTTGCTTTATGATGCAAAGTGCAAAGTTGTTGTTTTTCTTTAATCATCTCCTATTGATTTCTCCACCCCTGCCCTGGATGTTGCTCATTAAGAATGAGGTAATATTCTGCAGTCCTTACTAATCCTCCCAGGCACAACTCCTGACAAATCCTCCCTGACACAACTCCTCTTCCATGTTCACATATTCTGTTGTGCTGCAGCAAGTAAGAATTTCGTTGCTCTATCTGGGACATATGACAATAAAACACTCTTGATTCTTCTCTTTGAGTAGCAGTGAATGTCAGTCAGTGAACAGGATATCTGACACCATAGGACATCCGACACGCATTTTTCAGAAATTGCTATAAAGCAGGAACCGTGCACTAATTTCATTCACCTGCCAACCATAGCCAGGGGGACTGCAGCACATTCTACTGCTGGCCCAAATGCACTCTACTCAGCAAAAAACTGAGAATTGATCTTTGCACTGTTATGCTCTGTGTGGCTCTGTTCCATAATATGCTGCTTATTTACCAAATCAACTCCTGTGCTGTTATATAGAAGCAGACGCTGGACAAAGGGCCCAGTGAAAAGAACCGGGGGCGGGGGGGGGGTGTCTTACCTTGCTCGTCCTCGAGGTTAACTGCGGGAGGCACCCCTCCCTCCCTCCCCCCCCCCCCCCCCCCCTCTGCCACGGGTAATCGATGGTCAGCATGGACTTGGTGGGCTGAAGGGTGTGTTTCCATGCTGTATCTTTCAATCAATTAAATTTGGGAAACAGAAGGGGAAAAGACTTGAGTCAAACTGGCAAGAAAATCTTAACCATCTTATGCCCTGTTCATTGGACCCCTGCGGTATAATTTAGTTAGCAATAAGTAATCACTCCCTTATATCACTTCCTCACCTCCACTTATATTACTTCCATATTCCCTTTATTTCTGCTCTCATTTTCTTTTATTCTCTGTTCGTTGCTATTTTGGTATCATTTAATCAAAATTCCAGATGGCAGCTGCTCGTGCAATGATTCCTGGCATTAACAGCTTGCTTTCTCCAGCAAACATACGTACCAATGAGAAATGCTTTCCGTTTTTCTTACATATAATCATTTAAGCAGAGCTTATTAGAAGGAAATCTGATTCAACAATTGAAAGAGAGAAAGCTATGCTGAAGTGCTGCTGTCACATATTTAATTACATCACCAAAGATTTCAAGCCTAAGTCAATACAGCAGACGACATTTGGAATAGAAACTGATGAATCTGATACACAGTAGACAAAAAACCTGTACAAAGAATCAGAGAACCATTTGATTGCATGTACTGTTTGCTCTTTTTGCTTTAGTACTGTAAAGCAATTTATATTTTGTACAATTATATAATTTATATTTTATAAATAATTTATTTCCAAACAAGTTGGTACTTAAAAAATAGTCCCCCACTCCCTTAGCACTTTGACATGTCCTGCAAATATAAATGATCTTTTTCATTGTGAACGCATTAGACTTGCCTTGTTCAACAATAATATTTTTACTTCAAAAATTCAGACATTTCATCATTGGTTTTCTCTATGGACCTCTGTCTTGGCTCATCCATCCATGTCTGTGTCTAAATTTCTGAGATATTTTAATTTGTTAAAAAAACAGTGAGGAAAACAGTCAGAAGTTGGAGAAAAAAGGCTGGTATTCAAATGCCAAAAGATGGAGTATAAAGGCAGAGCATCAGACGATTCAAGAGAAAGGCCCTGCATTGATACAGCACCTCTTATGGCGTTAGGGCCTGCCAAATTACTTTGCAGGCAATTGATCATTTTTAATAGGCAGCCTCAGTAGTTGTCAACAAGTGCAGTAGCCATAATTCACACTGCAAGACACCTCCCTTCCCTCCCGTCATTGGCAGCAATTAGGCAAGTAGATATTTTTAATTGCAAAGGTAGGATTTATTGTCTAACAAATTGTCCCCTAGAGAGAACCAATACTGTAACTTAACCAATGGTTATTTATTCTTGAATAATGAACTAACTTATTTTCATGATGCTAATTGCTATATAAATGTTTGCAAGATCAGTTGCAGAATATTTTTATTATTTAAGGAGAATAAAATTAGAGTCAAAGATAGCAACTAATAAATCTACTATGGATTTCACTTCTTTGCACAGAATGGTAGAGAGAAAATCTCAATGCATTTTACAACCAATTAGGCATTTTACTTTTTTGGAATGTTTTCATTAGGATCATATGGCATATGCAAAAGTCACTTTATATACACGATGCTTTCATATGTGGAAAATTGCAAAGGATCTGTTCTTTCTGTTCTTTCATAATGTGGAATGAATAACGCACTACCACTAAGATTGTTAATGTAGATGCATTTCAGAGAGGGCATGAGGATGAAGGAAAAACTTAGCAGGAATTAGACAACAAGGAGTAGAAGGAGTCAAGAGGAACTGCAGATGCTGGAATGTTGCGTCGAACACAAATTGCTGGAGTGACTCAGCGGACCAGGCAGCAGGCTCTGGAGGACATGGATAAGCGATGTTCAGGTCTGAAGAAGGATCCCTTCCACGAAACGTCATCTAGAATGTCCTCCAGAGATGCCACCTGCCTCGTTGGGTTAATCCAGCTTTTTAGTCAAGAGTCAAGAGTGTTTTATTGTCATATGTCCCAGATAGAACAATGAAATTCTTACTTGTTGCTGCAAAATAGAATATGTAAACATAGTACACTGTTGTAGCGACGCCTGGTGGCGGCTCTGGTTGGTCAAACCCTCGGATTGGCTGCACCGATCACGTGGGCCAGCGGGCTTTTTACGGTGTTGTAGCATTCTAGCGCCACACTTGTGGAAGTAGCACCGTGCTTTTGGCTGTCTTACCGATCCGAGTTAATTCATTGTTTTCACGTTCCAAATTAAAACAATTCAATTCACTCACTGTCTCGACTTGCCAAACTGTAAACAATATGATAAATGAGAGAAAAAAAGTTCAGTGTGTATATATACACATACTCACAAATACACACATACGCATATTTTATATATATATATATATATATACACACACACACATATATATATATATATATATATATATATATATATATATATATATATACACACACACACATACATCCTCAACAAAAAAAACAATAGCAGTGCAATAATGATAATAATAAATAATAATAATAATAATAATAAAAATAATAATAATAATAATAATAATAATAATAATAGTTTATTGTAGTTCAGAGCCCATTTGTGGTTGTATTGTTTAATAGCCTGAAAACTGTTGGGAAGAAGCTGTTACTGAACCTGGACGTTACAGTTTTCATGCTTACTTACCTTCTTCCCGATGGCAGTGGTGAAATGAATGTGTGGGCGGGATTGTGGGGGTCTCGGATGATGCTGGCTGCCAGTGACTCTGATAAATCCCTTTGATGGTGGGGTGGTCAGAGCTGGTGATGGACTTGGCTGTGTTCACAACTTTTTGCAGTCTTTTCCGTTTAAGTTGCCAAACCAGGCCACGATGCAACCAGTCAATAGGCTCGATTGATTGATTGAAAGATAAAGTATGGAAACAGCCCTTTGACCATCGATTGACTTCGAGTCCACATCAACCATCGATCACCCATACACACTAGTTCTGTGTTAATCCACATCAACTCGCTACACACTTGTGACAATTTGCAGAGGTCAATTGTGTGCTGGAGGAAGCTCAAGTAGACCACTGACAAGTGTGTGGATATATTGACCATAGCTATTCCTGAGTTGTGAATATTGTGTGGGAAGGAACTGCAGATGCTGGTTTACACCGAAGGTAGACCCAAAATGCTGCAAGTCCCCAACTTAGTGAGACAGACAGCATTTCTGGTTAATGTGTCAATTGTTTCTGTAAATTGCCCCTAGCATGCAGAATGCAAAAGTGGGATAACATAGAACTAGTGTATAACCATATAACCATATAACAATTACAGCACGGAAACAGGCCTTCTCGGCCCTTCCAGTCCGTGCCGACCATTTATTTTCCCCTAGTCCCATCTACCTGCACTCAGACCATACCCCTCCATTCCCTTCCCGCCCATATACTTATCCACTTTACTTTTAAATGTTAAAATCGATCCTGCCTCCACCACTTCTGCTGGAAGATCATTCCACACAGCCACCACTCTCTGAGTAAAGAAGTTCCCCCTCATGTTACCCCTAAACTTCTGTCCCTTAATTCTCATGTCATGCCCTCTTGTTTGAATCTTCCCTACCCTCAATGGGAAAAGCTTATCCACGTCAACTCTGTCTATCCATTTCATCATTTTAAAGAGCTCAATCAAGTCCCCCCTTAACCTTCTGCGCTCCAAAGAATAAAGACCTAACTTGTTCAACCTTTCTTTGTAACTTAGTTGCTGAATCCAGGCAACATTCTAGTAAATCTCCTCTGTACTCTCTCTATTTTGTTGACATCTTTCCTATAAGTAGGCGACCAAAATTGTACACCATACTCCAAAATTGGTCTCACCAATGCCTTGTACAGTTTTAACATTACTTCCCTACTCCTACATTCAATGCTCTGATTTATAAAGGCCAGCACACCAAAAGCTTTCTTTACCACCCTATCTACATGTGATTCCACCTTCAGGGAACTATGCACAGTTATTCCTAGATCCCTCTGTTCCACAGCATTCCTTAATTCCCTACCATTTGCCATGTACGTCCTATGTTGATTTGTCCTACCAAGATGTAGCACCTCACACTTATCAGCATCCAAATCTGAGGAAAGACATCCTTGCCATAGAGGGGGTACAGAGAAGATTCACCAGACTGATTCCTGGGATGTCAGGACTTTCATATGAGGAAAGATTGGATAGACTCGGTTTGTACTCGATGGAATTTAGAAGATTGAGGGGGGATCTTATAGAAACCTACAAAATTCTTAAGGGGTTGGACAAGCTAGATGCTGGAAGATTGTTCCCGATGTTGGGGGAGTCCAGAACAAGGGGTCACAGTCTAAGGATAAGGGGGAATTCCTTTAGGACCGAAATGAGGAAAACATTCTTTACACAGAGAGTGGTGAGTCTCTGGAATTCTCTGCCACAGAAGGTAGTTGAGGCCAGTTCATTGGCTATATTTAAGAGGGCGTTAGATGTGGCACTTGTGGCTAAAGGGATCAGGGGGTATGGAGAGAAGGCAGGTACGGGATACTGAGTTGGATGATCAGCCATGATCACATTGAATGGCGGTGCAGGCTCGAAGGGCCGAATGGCCTACTCCTGCACCTATTTTCTATGTTTCTATGTTTCTATGTAAACTCCATCTGCCATCTTTCAGCCCACTCTTCCAAATGGCCCAAATCTCCCTGTAAGGATGATCGATGGTCGGCGTGGTCTCAAAGGGCTGAAGGGCTTGTTTCAAAGCTGCATCTGTCAACTAGATGCTGGAAATGGTGGGTGGTTCAGGCAGTGTCTATGGTCAAAGAGAGGATCAGAGCTTCTTCATGAGTGTTTTTCCGAGAAAAGATCGACTTTGGCACGTTTCAGAGGGGGGCGGGTTTAAAATGTCGATTTTTTCTAGGCAGTCCAAATCAATCCATGTCGGGCGATTTCGTCGCTAAAGAAAAATCGCTCCGACATTTTATTCATAAAGGTATTTTTAAACTACGCTAGATTATTTATTAACTAGAGTAGTTTAAAAATCATCTTCTAAAGCTCTGAATGGTGACAGCGGAACGGATCTAAGGTAGGCGATAAAAGAACCTACACAGTTTATTTTTACATAAAAACTTGTTTTTTAGGGAGGCTTTAATCACATTTTCATGTTGCGAAAAGGGGACAAAAAAAATGTATGAACCGGCTGTATTTTTCATACTGATTTCACTGCAAACCGCAACGTTCTAATCCACCGCATTCCACTAAAACCCACTCGCTAGTTGATTTAAATGGCCATTAATGTACAGGCATTAAACACTAAATTATTTCCATTTGGCCTATAAATTCATGAAAATGAGATTTAAAAATTATGTTATATTGTGGATTATTGTGTGAATGTTATTTGGACACTTAGGCAATTAAAAAAAAGTTTATCTTTTCTTAAGAAATGGATAGATATTTAGATCTACTCATTGAATTTTGTAATTAGCTACAATTAGATAACTAACTAATTATATGCTTTAATTTCAGGTCATCCAAGTAAGATTGTTTCATATTTGTTTCAGAATGCTTCAATCTATAATAACTGAAAATTTCATTGAGTTCTCTTAATTTTTAAGAAAGTTGTGGGCTTTTAACTGTTCCAGATCACAGCATTTTGAGTTAAGTCAATTGAAAGGCAATGGGGAACAAAATGCTAATTTCCGAGTATGAAAATGGTCATCTTTCTTAATACTGAAGATATGAAAGTGAATTAGGTGTCAAATTAAACTTCTTTTTATGCTTTATCTGATGGGATAAATTGCAGACTTGATTTTTAAAATCTCAAAATTTTGTAACATGCTACATTGTGCCATGATTCTCACTCACGAAATCCATTAAATTCTCTACCAGCTAAGTAATTTAGGTAAAGGAGTCTGAAGAAGGTCTCTACCCGAAATGTCACCCATTCCTTTTCTCCAGAGATGCTGCTTGTCCCGCTGAGTTAAACATTTTGTGTCTACCTTTCCTTTAGGTAATGTTTCAGCCTGCCACTTGGTCTCTCAATACACATCCAGGTGGAAACCTTAGGGTTAGACTTGGATTTATTACCTCTGCCTCAAGTCAGTTTAAAGTATTTCCTTAATGACTGCTGGAATATGTTACCAGACATATCCACTTACCGAAGACTAGAAAATAAAAGACAGACAAATGTGATATTTTCCTTCTAATATCCCTGTTCAGTAAAAATTGTCTGTATATTCATCTCTGAGTTGTGCAGCTGGAGTGATTGCCTGTGTTGAAGCAGTCTGCACAATCTTATTGTGGTACACCATTATCACTATCATCTTCTGAACTGAACAGATTCCAATGATTTGTAACATATTTCTAGTCTACAAAGGTAAAATCTACATCATGTACATTCTTTCCTTTTAGCAACACATTTCTTTCAACCTCTCATTTTAATGTCTCCAATCTTGTAATATCTTAGCAACCTTGGCAGTGCTTTCTCTATCTCAACTGCTGTTTCACTCTTCATGGCAATAACTTCCATCTGTTAGCCATCCAACATTTCTTGGCTGACTTTGCATGCCTAAAAGCTTTTTCTTTGGAATTAATTCTGTTTTACTGAGTTCCTGCTCATTTGGGATGGAGTCCTGGATTCCATATATAATTTAAATCTCCAATGAGGAAGTTCTTCACATTTATGAAACGATGGTTATTGTGAACAATCATATCCCCACTAAGAAACTTTCAAAGAATTCTGCCTCTTGCATGATGCATGTTAAGGACCAGTAATGATTCACTGTCTCAATTCTGGACAGATTACCATGTGCTTGTTATGTATTCTCCAGGTTCTCATTTGGGGCTTTCTGGCATTTGGGTCGACACAGTGGCACAGCGATAAAGTTGCTGCCTTACAGCGGCAAAGACACGGGTTCAACCCTGACAATAGATGCTGTCTGTATGGAATGTTCTCCCCATGACTACAAGGGTTTTCTCCAGTGTTCCATTTTCCTCCCGCACTCCAAAGACATAGAGGTTTGTAGGTTAATTGGCTTCTGTTTATTGTCTCTGTGTGTAGGAGTGTGCTGATGTACGGGGAGATTGCTGGTCGGCACTGACTCAGTGGGCCAAAGGGCCTGTTTCCATGCTGTATCTCTAAAGTCTAAAGGCTATAGTCAAACAAACTCCACATCCAAACTGCTGGAAGTAACTTTGACAGTCAGTTAAAGTATGTTGCTGGCTTCACTGCCTATTAAACAAGTCAAATATGTGGTATGTTTCTCAACCTCCGAAACATCCAAAATGTTCAAAAAAAAATTAAAAATCAGCCAATTAAAAGATTTAAAAATTAGCAGCCATTTTTAAAACTGGATAGTAAAGCTCAAAAATATTTCAGAACACATTAAAATATACCTTTAAAGCATCTTATTTAAATATAATGTTGATAACCAAATACTCCACTTCTCCCTTACAAGTCATTCCTCACCATTTAGGTTCAGCAAGCAAATTCATATATGTGTTTGGGCTCCATAAAAAACACATTGAGGCGACGCGGAGGTAATTCTGACCTATACTCATGCCATAATCCTGAACAATGGATTTTACTTGGAGGAATTCTGGCAATTTTGAGCACAATTGCTAGCATTTCCCTAAAGCTGCAGTTCCTTCCTACACAATAAGGATGAAGCATATAGTTTCTGAAAATTTATTGTTTGCAACTCTCACCACATGCATATTCTTGATGACATAGACTGACGACTCGGCTGCTGAAGAACCACAACATTGACTGGAACCTGCCCGGTAGGCCCGACACGCCCCCACAGGCCTCCAAGGGAGGACGCGGCAGCAGACACCTCCCGAGAGGCACTGGAGAAGATGGGCGGCGAAGCCAAGATGGGCGGCGAAGCCTGCCTGGGCCAATGGAGTCTCACCGCGGTTTTAGAGCCTCAGCGGTGGTGGTGGAGCCTCATGGCTGACAGAGCCTCACGGGTGTCCTTTACATTTCTAGCCTTTGTCGATGAGAGTGCAGTGGGCCTATGCAAGTGCCCATAGCTACGTCTTTGATTTGGAGGAAGTGGGAGGAGTCGAAGGAGCCATTGTTCAGGGTGAGGATCAGCTCTGCTAGTCGGAGTAAAGTGTTAGTAGATAGAAATTGGCTGGTTCTGTGGTCAAGGAAGAGACGGAGGGCTTTAAGGCCTTCCTGGTGGGGGATGGTGTAGAATAACTGAACGTCCATAGTAAAGATGAAAGAGTGGGGGGCTTGGAAAGCGGACGTCATTAAAGAGATGAAAGGCATGTGAAGTATCTCGGACATAGATCGGGAGAGATTGGACCAGAGGGGATAGGATGGTGTCGAGGTACGTGGAAATCATTTCAGTGGGACATGAGCAGGCAAAAACAATGGGTCTGACAGGACAGTTGTGTTTATGGATTTTGGGGAGAAGGTAAAATTGGGCTTGTCGGGGGATGGGAAACGATAAGGTTGGAGGCTGCGGAGGGCAGACAGCTGGAAGTAATAAAGGTGGACGTGTCCGAGCGTTGATGCCTTGCCTCACTGCGGTAGAGGTCAACTCTCCAGACTACAACGGCGCCTCCCTTGTCGGGGGGTTTGATGATAATGTCGGGGTTGCTGCAGAGTGAGGTTAGAGTAGAGTGAGGGGAGTGGAAAAGTTGAGACGATTAACGTCACGTTGACAGTTAGAAATGGAGGTCTACCGAGGTTAGAAGGCCATCCGTAAGAGCAGGGGGACCGGTGGAGACAAGAGAAGGGGTTATCACTGGGAAAAGGCGACGGAACAAAAGCTCTACGTCGTGGCGTACCCAGAACTCGTTGAGATTGGGCAGAGGAGAACGGAGGAGAGGCCCCTGTTGAGGACAGACAGTTCCATATCGGATAGGGGGAGGTCAGGGGGGATGGTGAAGACATGACAAGGATAGGGGTTGGGGTCAGAGGAGGGCCAGAGAGTGGATGGAGGTTGAGGAGAGGTCCTGTGGGGGGATGGTAGGCGTTCAGAGAGGAGGGGGGCATGAGGACTGTTGTATTGGTGCGGGGGTTGTTTGGGTAACCTGGTTAAAAGAGGGGGAGGGGAAGGGGAAGTCCCAGTGGAATCATTACTAAGGTGCCCTGTAGGAGGGGGGGAGCAGTAGGACCCAGGAGCATCGGTGGCTCAGGGGAGACAGTGTCAGCTATCATTGGCTCCAAAAAGTTTTAAAATAAAACTTAGCTTCATATTAATAATTGTTACTGAACTAAAGTTCAAAAAGACATCCGCAGCAAAAGTTTTGTATGCTCTGGTGCACTTTGTGAAATATGCTAACAGACATTTCCAGATAATTTACTGGTAATAGCCCAAGCTTGATGTATAATTTCCTTAAAACGTGAACTGGAAAACAACAAAAAAAGGCTTTTATTTTTTCAACTTCCGAATGAGTTTACACTAATTACATTGATTCTATAAACAAAAATGCTGAGCATTCTTTAATGGAATAAGACCTGTGATAAGTAAATACTTGCCTATAATAACATCCTGTTGATCACATGTTGTTTTTTAAAGGAGAGAAAACTGCATGGCAGCATATTACGAGGAACCAATAAAGAAAATCACCTACTTATTTTTAATATTAATTTTCAGTGGGTAACGATCTTAAGTCTTTTATTATTCCTGAGCTTTGATTGCTGGATTAAATAAGTGTGAAGGGGAGCTATATATTGAACCGTGTTAGGAAACATGTACAATTTTTATTTGTTTACAGATGTCCATAGTCACTGAAGTCCAAATGAGTATTGCGGCTATGGAATATGAACAAGGATCTGGGTCCAAAGAGACTCTGTCCATTTTCTTCTGTAATGAAAGTCTGACATACTGCAGACAGCACACCTTAAGGATTTCACACAGTGTGGAGTTATGGAATAGTCCCACCTCAATTGACCCCGCAATACTAACAACGCCTGCATGGAACAATTTGACCAGTATGCTCAAAACTAAACGAGGCAGATGCGGGATTTACCGAAAAATTTTGAGGCAGGTTTATAGAATGCTCAGCTTTGGAGATGCTTTAGAACTGAATATTGTCACCCCAATAAAGACAGCAGACTGGCATTTTGTGAAGTGCAGCATCAAGTTTTAAGTCTAGTTTAAATCATGATTTTTTTAGATTTAGTTTAGTTTAGTTTATTACTGTCATGTGTACTGAGGTACAGTGAAAACCTTTTGTTTGTGTACTATCCAGTCAAAGAAAAGACTATACATGATTACAATCCACAGTGTACAGATAAAGTGTACAACATTTAGTGCAAGTCTGGTAAAGTCAGATTAAAGGTGGTTCAAAGGTCTCCAACTGTCTTCAATACAGTATTATACAATGCAAAAGGGTTAGTTGTAGTTAGGGGAGCCTTTAGTGTAGCTCAATCATAGTATAATGTATTTATATATTAATTGGTGCACGTGACAATAAAATTGTAAGATTAAACAAAAATTTACCAGTTCGAAGTTTGATCATTATTTTATGAGGAGTTACGATGAGGGATTACGTGAAGAAGGCTGTCCCTACGCATGTGCGTCAATCTTCAAAGCAACGGTGTGAAATCACAGATAACAGTAGTTGAACTAACATAGTAAGATTATAGATGACTAGAACTACCAGATGATCGTTAAGTTACGAGGGTAGGGAGCAGAGGGCACGTAATCCCTCATCGTAACGCCTCATATAATAACGATCAAATTTTGAACTGGTAAGTTCTCGTTTAATCTTACTATTTTACTTCGGAGTCACGTGTGACTACGTGAAGACTTTGAAGGTCTGTGATTTCATGCCGAGGAACGAGTCCACGCGTCACAGCTGCATCAATTGACTAGGACGAGTGAGAAAATTAATGCATTCAAACATGACATGTTTTCACAATAGCAACGGTTTAATTACAAAAAGAAAAAAAAACAGTGACCCCTCTCACCCAGGGGGAAACTGAGAATCAGAATTTAAAACAGAGTCAGCAAAACCCCCGGATCTGGCGACAGGCTTATTATAAAGACTCTGGTACGTCCTCTCATTCGACCATTCCGCAGCCACCAGAATTTGGTCAAGAGGAACGTCCATGTCCCTTGCTGCTGATGTCGACGCAGCCCTGGTGGAGTGGGGTTTAAAACTGTCAGTGTCCACACCTGCATACGCCAGAACCTGTTTGATCCATCTAGAGATGGTCTGCACCGTCACCTGTTTGTGAGGTTTGCTGTGACTGACCAAAAAGGAGAGTTCCGAGCCGCTCAAGCTCCTGGTGACCTTAATGTAATGGGTTATGGATGATACGACACACACTCGTGGATCTGAGGGATATGCCATGAAACTCAACTTGAGCCCTAGTACCCCTGGCCTGCTCTGTTTGATGAGGTCCCAAATGAAAAAGGTGACATTATTGCCGGACAAACTCATACTGTCCAGTCTATGTTTGTGTAGTGTTTGGACCCATTGTGCTGAGACCAGGGCCATGAGCATAACTACTTTCAATGTCAGATGGTGTAGGGACAGAGATGAAACTGGAGCCAACTGACGGAGCAGCGTGAGGATCACGCTGACATCCCAAATATGAGTGTACCTGGGTCTAGGTGGAGTAGAATTAAAAATGCCCTTCATAAATTTAGTTATTAGAGGATGGGACCCTACTGTATGATGTGCTGACCCCAGCTATAAATAATGGGACAGAGCACTGCGGGCACTGTTAATGGCACTATAACTCAGTTTACTATCGTGATAGAGTGATGATAGAAACTCCAAGACATCAGTAATTGTAGATGTGTGGTATGAGATGTGAGAGCGGGAACAGTACATCTCCCATTTTCCTATGTGAGAGATGTACTGTTTCAGAGTGCTCTTCCTCCAGGCCACAGTGATGACATCAACGGTATGCTCTGAAAGCCTGAGCCCCAGGAACGGTCTCCTCAGAATCTGCAAACCAACAAATTTATACGGTCATGAAGAGGGTGGCTTTCCCCTGTCACTGGGTGTACCAGCAGATTTCTGCTCTTGGGCACTACCATAAAGGGCTGTGTGATTAAGGCTAGCACCAGAGGGAACCAATGCTGAGTAGGCCAGTCTGGCACAACCAGAATACCAGTGGCGGAATCTTGCTGGATCTTAGCCGCACATCAGGTAATGAGGCAGAATGGGGGAAATACATACACAAATTTTCCACCCCAATGTAGCGAGAATGCATCCACCACTATTGCCCCTGGGTCTGGCTCCCAAGACACATAAATTGGCAACTGATGATTAAGCCACGAAGCAAACAGATCAATATCCGGCACACCATAACGAAGGACAATATCATTGAACATTTCCTATTTTAACATCCATTCTTTGTTATCATTGAACTCTCGTGACCTGGTGTCTGCCACTGTGTTATACCTTCCTGGTAAATAGATAGCTGAAACCCAGATGTTTCTTGCAATACACCAGTGCCAGAGAAGATTGGACAATCTATCACAGGATACAGATTACTGCCACCCATGTGATTAATGTACGCTACCGCAATAGTATTGTCAATCTGAAGTTGGACATGGACATGATGCCTGTTGGTACAAAAAGCTTTTAACCCATTGAGTGCACCCAAGAACTCTAAATAGTTAATGCCGTGTGATTGAAGCATGGATGCTTCCTGCAGGTCCCATCTGCCACCGCAGCTTGAGACAGTATCCGTAGCCCCCAACCTAGTGCACTGGCATCAGTCTGCAGGATAATTAATGGTGTATTAACTATGATAGTACCAGAGCAACACTGAATATTAGTTATCCACCATTGTAACTCAGTTAGAGCATCAGCTGATAGCTGCATGGGTCTATCGAAATGACCTCTCTGAAGTTTAAGTGCCTGTTCCTTTGCACGCTGTAAATTTTGGTAGTGCAAAGGCCTGAATTGAGCAGCTGGGAATGCTGCCACTAATGTTCCAATTACCCAAGCCACATGTCTAATACACGGGTGATTATCAACAATAGGTTTCCTGCAGGCTTCAATTAAGTCTAATTGTTTGCCCTGAGGCAGAGTCACTGACATGTGTACTGAGTTAATGGTGAACCCCAAATAGTCAATTATCTTAGATGGCACCAATTTTGACTTAACTGGATGAATAATGAATCCAATCTTTTTGAAAACGAGTTTTGTAGCTGCCACAGATGATTCAGCAAATTCAATAGTCCTCCCAATGACTAAAATGTAGTCCAAATATGCAATGACAATGTGATTTTGTGCTCTGAGTAACCCCAGGACTGGTTTGAGCAATTTTGTGAATAGTCTGGGAGCCGAAGTTAATCCGTTAGGCAAAGCTTTAAACTGCCAGAACTGAACCATCCAGTTAAACTTAAAAAAATGTCTGTGCTGCTCGTGGATGGCCACTGAATAGTAAGCATCTTTGAGGTCAATGCTTGCCATATAACATCCCCTGGAAAGCAGTTGTTTAGCTGTAACAAACATTTCCATTTTGAAATGTTTATACTGCACAAAAGTGTTAAGCTCTGTCAAATCTAAAATAATTCTACATCCTCCATCCTTTTTTGGCCTCATAAAGATGTTGGACACAAATTGATAAGCCTCTCACGTTGCCCTTTCAATTACACCTTATTTAAACAAAGACTCTAGCTCTTTTTGTGCACTAACACACTCCTGTTGTGAGAACACATACTTACGGCCAGGTGTGTGCTGAGTAGGTGGAATATTATGCAGTATAAATGGGTTAGATGTTATCCACTGCCATTCATGTACGAAAAATTTAAATCTCCCCCCAACTTGTAATGTATCCATTGCAGTCGCACCTACCTTAGGATTTACCGGTGGTAACGTCGCTGCTTCTGCCCCCGAGGTCTGGGGTGTAGGACTGCTGGAGAGTGCCGCATCTTGAACTCTTCGTCCAAATATTTCACCTGTTTGCTCAGGTTTTCTCCAAATAGGTCTGGGGGTTGAACTGTCCCCGATTTACAAAGTCCAGCAAATTTAGGGTTGATGGTAGGACGGATGGCATTTTTACGGATACAATTAATTTCAATGCCAACGCATCCTCCTGAGTCTCTGAGAGAGGCTTGCAAAGGCCGTGATGCCTGCGGCGAGTAGCCGGAGTACCTTCTACAAATTAAACTCCTGGGCTCTGACGCCCCCTCCAATGCGCCCCCATATAGATTGGTTTACTATGGGGACACTCAGTGAGGCACAGTTCTGTGGAGTATTGTACCTGGCAGTGGTCTCCTCCATCGTCTGTTCTTGCAGAGGATGGGAAGCCATATAATTCATATTCTCAGCGAGCTCTGCATCCAATGGCTCGCCGGTGAGGGCTGGGACCACAAATCTGGATGCTATGGCCAATACACCCGATGGTCCCTCTAGCCCAACTGTGCCTCCGTAATCTGGGTCAGCATAGCTCCTACCTCGTACGCTCCCTTCATCAGACAGGGAGATATCACGCAGCCCTGTCACAGGCGCTGCTGTCTCGGGTACAATAAACACCCCGGGCTCCGATAGCTCCTTCCTCTGGAGCGTATTGTGCTGGAGTAACCTCTTCACAAGGCTCTCCAGTTGGGCCAGCCTGCCGGTAACACTGCCCTGAGGAGGGAACACGTCCACCTCCTCCTGGCCCGACTCCTCAGAGTCCAGGACCCTTACAGACTTCCTAGTGGCTTTTCTCCCCCGTGGAGTAGCCAAGGTGCCTTCTGGACGCACCAAGTCTGTGGCTGCTGGCTGCTCTACCACCAGCTCTTTAGGTGAATTCGGCGGAATTCGGCACGCTGCCCGTAGGCCCGTGGTCTTCCACAGCCATTTTGGTCGCGGCTCGCCTCTTCACCTTCGATATATTTGCACAAACACAATACGAAAGTTTTCTCCAACAAATGTACTCCAAACCGGGAGCAACGATTCCAGCAAAAGCTTTTTGAAAAAACACTTACCTGTACCTTTTAAACTGACCCACTGGAAGGAGCGACGCGCCTGCCAGCCAGTCGTTGCTCAATGCGTCAGACGTAATGACGCGCATGCGTGGGGACGGCCTTCTTCACGTAGTCACTCACGTGACTCCAAGTAAAATACCTTTGAACCTTTGAACCGTTATTACAAGTAGATTATTCTAAAACCAGGGTCTTGCAGAAAAACAGTGCAACATATCAAGATAAGAAGCATGTGTTGGTTACAATAGATTGGGAGACTATATTAAAATGCATGACAGCAAGCAAGCAGTGGCCAACATTTAAAGAATAAATACATAGTTTAGAAGAGATTATTTGATCTTAAAGTACAGATGCTCAACAGTGAAAGACTTCAAACTGTAGCTCACAAGAAAAGCTGAAGGTAGTATTAGATCAAAGAAGGCTTATAACATTGTCAAAAAGGCAGCCCGCGGAATATGAAAACTTCAGTGAGGACCCCATGAAGTAAATTACAAAAAGATAAATACACTTCAAGGATAGTCTCGTGGGAAATGTGTTTCCTGATATATTTAAAAAGAAAAAGATTGGCATGTTACTATGGGTCCATTATAGATAGACAAGGATAGAATTATGTTGGGAAATAGGAAATGATTTACACAAGTATTCTGAGTATGCCTTCATGGAAGAAGACACAGAAAACGTTCCAGAGAGGACTACAGATTGAGAGAGAATAAAGAGCTAAAGTAAATTAGCGTGTTTAAAAAAATGTAATTAAAAAATCATGATACTGTAAGGAATCACCAAATTTTAATGGCCTGCAGTTCAAGGGTCAGAAAGAAGTAATAATGGGTGCAATGGTTGTCAATCTTTCACAATTTTATTGATTCTGGGATGGTCTCCACATAATAGAAAGTAGCAAATATAATCCCACCATTTAAGAAAGGAGGGAGAGAGAAAATGGGGAACTGTAGACCAGATTTCAGTTGTGGGGAAATTGATGGAATTTATTTGTAAGGAAGTGATATTCTGACATTTAGAAAATAGATAGATATCAATAAGCATTTCTTATTAAAGAGAGAACATGTTTAATTAGTGTATTAGAACTTCAAGGATAGTCTTGTGGGAAATGTGCTTTCTGATATATTTAAAAATAAAATGATTGCTACTGTGGGTCCATTATAGATAGACAAGGGTGGAATTATGTTGGGAAATAGGAAATAATTTACACAAGTATTCTGAGTATGCCTTCATGGAAGAAGGTACTCGTGGAAGTGGGTTTTTGACTTTCATAAAACTATTCTTCTTCTTCTTGCGAATGAAACATAAATAAACCAAAGGAATAGTTAAATCTCAAGCCGGGTGTTGAGCAGCCAGGTTGTTGTCTCTGCGTCAATGTCTGCCAGGCCCTGAGCTCCATTTGGTGGGTGGTAGAGCAGGCACTCAGAGATGACATGGTTGGCTGTCTGTTGTTCTGCACCGCATTCACAGGCTGGGCTCTGGCGGAGCCCCAATCTCCACATGCTGGCATTGAAACACCCAACTCCAAAAATCCTTTGTTACACAAAAAGCTGGAGAAACTCAGCGGGTGCAGCAGCATCTAAGGAGCGAAGGAGATAGGCGACGTTTCGGGTCGAGACCCTACTCCACTCCAAAAATCCTTTGATAAGGTGCCATGTAAAAAATAAAACAAAATGATAGCTGGTGCCATTGAGGATAAAATACTGAGTGGCTTAAAAATTGGTTAATAACAGATAAACAGCTCAGGAATAAATGGATCCTTTTTGATTTGAGAAGCTGTGATTGGTGGAATGCCACAGGGGTTTATGTTGGGACCCCAGCTGTTCACAAACTATGTCATTGATTTGGATGAGAGAACCAAATGTACTATAGGCCACACTATATTTATGATGTGGCTTGCCCCATCAAGTATTCCAATTGCAATTCAAATTAGTATTAACTCCTATGTCAACTGTCCATGTACCAAAGTTATTCATTCACTTGCTTCAATTAATCCTAAGATACTCATAAAAAATTACCCTTTAATTAAATATGCAAATGTCACTGGGCGGATGGAACTTTGGGTTAGGACAAAGATGCAGAGAGGCTACATTGGAATATATGGGCAGGCTAAGTGATCAACAAAGGTATGGTGAATAGAATGTAATGAGAAAAAAAAGTCTCATGTCAGTCCACTTATGCAGAAATAAAATAGTGGAAAAGTAGAAGTATTCTTACACAGTCATAGATTGATGGATATTGTTGTTGAGAGGGACCTGACCTTGTACATGTATTAATTAAATGTAACATGCCGCTGCAGCAAGCAATTAGGAAAGCAAATAGTATGCTGGTCTTTATTGCGAGTGAATTTGAGCTAAATAAAAAAAACAGTCAGCTGCAATTATATAGGGGGCTAACAAAATCACAGTTGGAATATTATTTACAGGTCTGGTCCACCTATTGGATATACTTGCAGTAGAGGGAGTGTATCCTGATTGATTCTTGGAATAGTGAGTATATCTTATGAGGAGAAACCTAGCCCGCACTTTCTGTTGAGTTCAGAAAAATGAGAGGTGATTTTATTAAAAGCACAAAATTATTTGGGAGTTTGACAATAAATTCAAAGGTGATATTTTGCTTCGATTAGATGACCAGAACCAGTGATCACAGTTTTTTTAAAATAATGGGTTGGCTATTCAAGACCTTAAAACCAATCCTTCATTCTTCGAAGTTCTCTATCCAAAGGGGACTGTGACGAGTCACTCACTATGTCTATTCAAAACAGGGATAGTACATTTTTGGTTAGATCAGATACAGACCAGTCATGATCTTGTTAAATGGAGCATGTGCAAGGGACCGAATGGACGACTCTTGTTTCCATTTCTTACGTTATAATGTTCTTAAAATGTATCTCCATCCTGCTGAGGTATGTACTCCAGCAGCACTATTGAAACTGGTTTTGCACATAAAATTATCTAATCACATTCAATTTTTACAATGCTTAACAATATTCTCCCACACAATCAAATGTATATGTAATGTATAATTTGGTAGATGCACATTAAAGATTCCTTTTATGTGTAAGCACTTCTTCTTTTACTTCTTCTTCTTTCGTGTGGCGTGCACAGCCTAAAGTTGTTGGACAACTTGTTCTATTTGATCTTCCATTTGTGCACGTCGAGTTGATTGCATTAGTCGAAACAGGGCGGACCACCTGAAGGTTGCAATCTTCAACCCCATGTGTAAGCACAATATAATAGCATAACCTGCCACAAACAATATTTAATTAGATAGCATGAAAATAAATGTGAGATAAACTGCCTCTTGACTTTGACATTTATGGCTGTACGAGACACAGTATATTTATGTTTTCAAGTCTTGGTGAATTGAAATCATTTTGTTTGTCTTCAAATAGCTTCCAATTTCCTCTCTGTAACATACCAAATATAATAAGATAGAATTAAGCTTGCAAGATTTAAAAAAAAAAATGGACAAATGATCTAAAAAACGTCAGTTTCAAAATGTACATTATTAATGAATTAAAAAAACGTTATAAGTATTTTATGAAGAAAGTGAAATTTTAACAGTATGTTCAGTATGTTCAGGTGATTCAGGGCAGTTGATATCGGCATTAATACCAATTTGATTATAATTGGAATACTTGGTGGGGCGCGCTGCACCATTAATCAGTAAAGCATGTGAATATGCTATTAACAGAGTAGCGGAAGAAAATGGGGGAGCGGGGATCTTCTTATTGACTGCCGTTTGTTGCACACAAGCCACTTATCTGCGAGTCTTGTATGAATTTCCTTGAACTATTCCCAAAGGGTGGCCACTGGAATAACTTGGTGGACAGGAGGAGGAAATGACATGTGTGTTCAATGCCACTGAGAATCCAAGAGAATATACCCTGGCACTGCAAGTGGTGAAGAAGTGATGGGGGTCACGGTCAAAAAACGATAGATGATACGTCCAAGAGATAGGTGCCTAATGGTTCCTTGGGTCAGGAGGTGGAATGGGATTTGTAGGCACATCACCCAGCCCAAGCTAAAACTAAGGCTGAGGTATTTTTGACCTTGTTTGATGATCAGGGCACAAATAATGATTGCTTCTGTTACCTGCCAGAGTCAAAAAGGTGAAATTAAATGCTGTAACAATTTAAAGCAAGAAATTTGCAGCTATTTCATATTAAACATGTCTCACACCAGATGTTTGAGGAAATGTGTGAGTCATATCAGTCAACTCTGGCTTTTCATCTGGACAACTCATGCATAATCTGGACTGACTCTGCCAAAGCATGTGCCACAAATGTATAGCAACGTCAGATTAAACTGCAGGCTTTGCCCTCAAGCTAGTATAAGCGAGTTCGGTATTCCGACTGTGCATGCCCAGGTCAAAGGTGACTATGCATAAACATTGCTAGAAAGCAGTGGAGCTGTGTACATATACACCTTCATTTCTTCCGTTTTTTTCCAGCTTTGATTCTTCTACGTAAGAAAATACTGCTTTCAAACTATGAATTAGTTGTATTTATTGTTCCTTTGTTAAAAGTTAAGATTGTGTTGTCGTTTTTATTGCTATATGCTTTGGTGGGTGAGCGAGATCGTGCTCGTCTGTGGTCGGGGTCTGGTCTGGGTCTCTGCGATGTGGGTGCTGTTGAGTTGCTGCTGGGCCATCCCCGCCCCCTCCCAGGTGTCCCGTCCCTGTCCGGGGGTGGCTGGATGTGTCGGGCCGGACTTGCGGCCGGCGAGGGGCGGTTGCCTGGCGGCCGCTGTTGCTCGCACTGGCTGTGGGCCTGGTGCCACTGGTATCATCGGTCCGGGGCTGTCGGTCGGCCCGGCGGGACAGGCGGAGTTGAGCTGGGATTGGTGCTTCTTCTCCATGCTGTCTGTGGGCCTGGGGCCGCTGGTGTCGTCAGTCCGGGGTCGCCCCGGACATCGCCGGTCGGCCCCCCCGGCAGGAATGGGACACTCGGGGGGGACAGGGCGGTCCAGTGGTGGTTCGGCAGTGCTTGCAGTGCCGGGGACCCGTATTCAATGGCTGCGGAGGCACGGGTCTGTGTGCGCGCTCTCCCCTGTCTCTCACTCGCATCTGCCCCCTCTCTCTCGCTGTTATACCCCGCTCTCCCGCTACCTGTTCCTTTGGGGGGGATGAGGAGTTGACCATTTATGAGGGTCCCTCTGGAATCGAGAATTTCATTGCTCATTCATATTCATAGATGAGGCTGAAATTAGCAGAATAGTGAAATTCGACTCAGAAACTATCATTGTTGTGTTCCAGTCTGGAATACATTACTTACTTACTTACTTACTGCCTATTATGCCTCCTGGCATGTAGGGCAACTTCGCTGTTTCCGTAACATATTTGTTTTACGAGACAGGGTTGTTAGCCCTGTGCTCAACCCCCAACCTGGAGGACCAGTGGATCCCTCTTCCTCTCGCCTCTACCCTTCGACCTGTCCAGCATGGGAGACTCTAACAAGAGACAAATCTCCCACTGCCATAGCTCTAGGGGTCACTGAGACACACAAGCTCCCCGACTACTACAAGTTTGCAATCCATCGGGGAGATATGGATTACATTATTTTTCCTATAATGTGACCACACGGCACCCCCGTTCATCAGATTATAGAATCATAGAATCATAGAAAATAGGTGTAGGAATAGGCCATTCGGCCCTTCGTGCCTGCACTGCCATTCAATATGATCATGGCTGATCATCCAACTCAGTATCCTGTACCTGCCTTCTCTCCATACCCCCTGATCCCTTTAACCATAAGGGCCACAGCGAGGAATTTAAAGGCTTAGCTAAAAAACTGGCAAAAGATTTCTTCAAACTGCAACCAGATAAAAGATCCGTAGAAGACAACTGGGTGTGGCTGAAAAACTCTTTAAATAATATTGTCACAAATCACGTTCCTCAAAAACTAATCAAGGGCCGTATGCGTCCTCCTTGGTTTTCGGCAAAACTGAAACGTCTCTGCAGTAAGAAAGAGACGTTTTATGTCCGTGCCAAAAAAGGGGGTACAAAATTGGACTGGGACAATTTTACTAGTGCGCGAAAGCAAGTCGATCGTGCAATTAGGAGTGCTCATAGACAACATGTTTCCTCTATTCTAGGGGGAGAACAACCCAAAGCTTTTTGGAGATATGTGAAATCCAGACGGCCAGACAACACTGGTGTCCAGATGCTAAAAGTGAACAACTGCCTGATCACTGAGGACCAGGTGAAAGCAGAAGCTCTTGCAAACCAATTCCAACACGTTTTCACCCGGGAAGATGTGGCACCTTCATCATTTCCAGTCCTTCCGCCCAGCCCATATGCTGATATGCCTGCTATTAAAATTGAGGTTGAAGATGTCAAGAAGTTATTGCTCAACATTAATACCACAAAAGCAATTGGACCAGATCAGATACAAAATCAAGCCCTCAAGATCGCAACCGAAAAACTGGCTCCAGTTTTACAGTTCATTTGTCAACAATCGCTTGACTCGGGCGCTGTACCGCTGGATTGGAGGAAGACCAACATCACTCCTCTCTTTAAGAAAGGTTCAGCCACCAACCCAGCGAATTATCGTCCTGTTTCACTAACAAGTACTTGCTGTAAATTGCTGGAGCATATCATTGATAGTAATCTGATGCGTCACGTGAGCAAACATAATATTCTTGCCGACAACCAACATGCATTTAGGAGGCATAGATCATGCGAGTCTCAGCTTATCCTGACAACAAATGACCTGGCCAAGCACCTTGACAGTAACGTCATCATGGATTTAGTTATACTGAACTTTTCTAAAGCATTTGATGTCATCCCACACCAGACACTGCTTCGGAAGCTTGACTTCTACGGTATTCGTTCCAACACGAAAAGATGGTTTTCCAGTTTCCTGACAAAACGTCTTCAGTGGGTGTGTGTGAACGGAAAGAGCTCCAATTGGCACCCTGTGTTGAGTGGTACACCCCAGGGCACAGTACTTGGCCCACACCTACTTTTGCTTTACATCAATGACATCCATGAAAAAGTCGCAAGTACGACCAGACTATTCGCTGATGATTGTTTGCTGTACCGTCCAATTAAGTCAGCTGATGATGAAGATGCTCTCCAAAAGGATCTCGATACTATGGTCGAGTGGTCACAACAATGGGGCATGCAGTTCAACCCTTCCAAATGTGAAACCATGTGTGTCACCAGAAAGAGAAATCCAAGCGTCACATCTTACACCATACTTGGTGTCACCCTTGAAAAATCCAAACAAACCAAGAATCTTGGCATCAAATTGCAGAATGATCTACGTTGGAATGGTCAGACTCATCATGTAACAGTGAAAGCAACAGGTGTCCTAAACTTCCTGAGGCGCAACTTCCATAATTTTTCAGCTTCTGTCAAGGAGAAGCTGTATTTCACCCTCGTTAGACCTCATCTGGACTACGCAGTTGCAGTTTGGGACCCATACACAGATAAAAACATTTCATCCATCGAACGTGTCCAAAGACAGGCCGCTCGATTTGTTACTAACACCTACGAGAGAGAAGCGAGTGTCACCAAACTTCTTAATTCTCTGGGGTGGAACCCTCTGTGAAACAGACGTGAAGTTCACCGTTTGACCTGTTTTTACAAAATGTTAAATGGTCAGCTAGACATAGATCACAAGACCTACACCAATCCCAAACCAATTAGGAGCAGACGAGGACATTCGATCCAATTTGTGGTCCCAGCCTCAAAGACAGATGTGTACAGCAATTCGTGCTTTCCACGCACTATTATGCATGGAATAATCTCCACCAAGCCACGGTTGCATAGTCAGATGCAACTAAATTTAAAGTGGCACTTTCTTCCCAATAACCCTCTCTGGCTAAACCCCTCCCTTCACCACCTCCAGTTTAAATTCCAGTTGGAATATTTTGGAGGACCAAGTAACCAAGAACCAAGATCTAGCTCCCTCTTAAATATAGCCAATGAACTGGCCTCAACTACCTTCTGTGGCAGAGAATTCCACAGACTCACCACTCTCTGTGTGAAAAAAGATCTTCTCATCTCGGTCCTAAAAGACTTCCACCTTATCCTTAAACTGTGACCCCTTGTTCTGGAGTTCCCCAACATCGGGAACAATCTTCCTGCATCTAGCCTGTCCAACCCCTTAAGAATTTTGTAAGCCTCTATAAGATCCCCCCTCAATCTCCTAAATTCCAGCGAGTACAAGCCGAGTCTATCCAGTCTTTCTTCATATGGAAGTCCTGTCATCCCAGGAATCAGTCTGGTGAACCTTCTCTGTACTCCCTCTATGGCAAGAATGTCTTTCCTCAGATTAGGAGACCAAAACTGTACGCAATACTCCAGGTGTGGCCTCACCAAGACCCTGTGCAACTGCAGTAGAACCTCTCTGACCTTGTACTCAAATCTTTTTGCTATGAATGCCAACATACCATTCGCTTTCTTCACAGCGTGCTGCACCTGCATGCCTACTTTCAATGACTGGTGTACCATGACACCCAGGTCTCGTTGCATCTCCCCTTTTCCTAATCGGCCACCATTCAGATAATAATCTACCCTCCTGTTTTTGACCCCAAAGTGGATAACTTCACATTTATCCACATTATACTGCATCTGCACATTATACTGCACATTATACTGATTAAATATATTTTTACACAATTATGAATAAAGATAAGAATTTATACACAGCTTCTTCAGCCAGCACTTAGTTCGGTTTTTCTTTATGGTGAATGACCTTTGACAAATCCCATGATTCCTTGCATTTTTCTGAATACCAAACTCGCTTATTGCGAGAGGCACTTTCTGTTCTTTAAAATAATACTGACCTCCAGGTTAAATTCTCATCAGTTTGGAGATTTGTAAAATGACGTTTCAGAAATCCAATGGATCAGTTGTTTGCATCTTTTCATTGATTGATTATTGATTCAATATCAACGGCAGAGTTTCTGAACGTATGGAACAGTGAAAGCTAGTTACAGTGTGTCAATACAGATTCGTGATTCGTGAATCAAATCCTGTCCAAACCCAGATTAATAATTTGGAGAGTTTATGAACATGGTGGCAGGGATACTCTAGGAACGTTTTAAAACAAACAGAAGCTTACACCTTTGCCTTTCCAAAGGCATGGAGCTTTGTAGGTTAATTGTCTTCTGTAAATTGATCTAGTGTGTACAATGTGAAAGTGGGACAACATAGAACTAATTCCCTACTTTAGTGTAGGGCGGTCGGCATGGACTCGTTAGGCAGAAGGGCCTGTTTCGATGCTGTATCTCTAAAATTTAAACTAAAACTAAGATGCTGATTGATCCATTGAGTTCTTCCAGTGTTATGTTGTTTTGATAATCTATAAATATCCCTTCTAAAGTTCTTAAGCCATTGGAAACTGAAGGTTGTATGCATGAAATCACTACTGAAAATAAAAATTAATGTAGGGAATTAGTGATATCCTCATGAAATGGATTTGTAATAGTTTAGGTGATTGAAAACTGAACAGTGTTGAAGAATTCTCATTGTGCTAAATGCTTCCCAATTCAAATTACAGTGGCCTCAGCTCTTCAGTTGTGTATGAATTGTCCCAATCCCAGAATCTACTAACATAAGCAATAGGAGCAAGGAAAAGGTCATTCAGCCGCTTAAACCTGTTCTGCCATAAGATCACAGCTGGTCTTCTAGCTCAAACATCAATTTGCCCTAAAATCATATCCGTTGAATCCTTCCATATATCTTGATTTCCATTCTGAAAGAAACCAATGACTGAGCCTTGATGGCCCTCCATGACAGGGAATTCCAAAGAAGCATTAACATCTGAAATGTGTAGGAACGAACTGCAGATGCTGGTTTAAATCGAAGATAGACTCAAAATGCTGAAGAGGAATGGGTGACGTTTCAGGTCGAGACCCTTCTTCAGACTGATGTCAGGGGAGTGGGCAGTACAGATATAAAATGTTGTCGGAGACAGTAAGACTGGTAGGAGAACTGGGAAGGGGGGTGGGATGGAGAGAGAAGGAAAGTACGGGCTACTTGAAGTTAGAGAAATCAATGTTCATTCAGCTGGGGTTTAAGCTGCAGTTCCTCCAATTTACACTGTGCCTCACTCTGACAATGGTGGATGCCCCAGGACAGAACGGTCAGTGGGAGAATGGGAGGGGGAGTTAAAATGTTAAGTAATCGGGAGATCAGGTAGGTTTAGGCGGACTGAGCGGAGGTGTTCAGCGTAACAATCGCCGAGCCTGCGCTTAGTCTTGCCGATATACAATAATCCACACCTGGAACAGCGGATACAGTAGATGAGGTTGGATGAGGTACAAGTGAACCTCTGCCTCACCTGAAAAGACTGTTGAGGTCCTTGGACAGAGTCGAGGGGGGAGGTAGAGGGACAGGTGTTTTATCTCCTGCGGTTGCAGGGGAAAGTACCTGGGGAGGGGTTGGTTTGGGTGGGAAGGGACGAGTTGACCAGGGAGTTGCAGTGGCATCGGTCTCTGTGGAATGCAGAAAGTGGTGGAGATGGGAAGATGTGGCTAGTAGTCAGAGTATTATGAGCTGTGTTCTGAAATGTCTACTTATTTAATCCATTATTGCATACAGTATATTCTCAAAGAATTCCAAGACATCTGGGTCATACGAGTTTCCTTCGATAAATCCATTCAATTTTGCTGAGTCATATTAATATTGTTCAAGTGTCTTGATATCACATCCTTTATTATTGATTCCAGGATCTTTCCTCCCGATAGATCAGTAGTTTCCTGTTTCTCTCCCCCTGATATCCAGTTGGCCAGATATCCAGTCCAGTCCAGTTGACCGGATATCCTAAATAGTGTGATCCCATTTTCAGCCCTCCAATCTTCAGGAACAATACCAGAATGCATAGAATTTTTTAAGATCATTATCAGAACATCTATTATCTCTGTAGATACCACTTTCTAAATGCTAGGTTGTGGATTGTAGTTTCCTTGAGATTCATCAGTTTCCCATTGAATTTTTTGATAATACAGTTCTTTTATTTTCTCTTTTGTACTGGACCTTTGATTCTCCAATATTTTAGGGTAGATTTTTGAGTCTTACTTAAAGGCAAACAAATAGTATTTGTTTAATTCCTCTGTTATTTCCTTTACCCCTGTGGTAGCGCCCTCTCCCTTGGATATTGCTCTGATCCCGAAAACTGGCCGACAGGCCTGGAAAGGCCAATCTTCAGCATTATTGGTCATAGCTGGGTCCAATTAATTGATATTGGTTTGGCCACTTCAACCGTGTCAGCCTATTCCCTATAAAACCCAGGCATTCTAGCCAGAGAAAGAAGTTGAAAGAGGAAGCAACAGGGAAAGTGGAGTGAATAAAGAAGAGAGTGAGGAATGGAGACAAACTGGAGTTCTCCCTGTAAGCTATGTTCCCGTCACAGGTTTGAGGAAGACTGAGCCACTGTGTGGTCAAAACTGAATTGTCAGGAAGAAATTTGCGGAAGAATATTCTTGCTATTGAGGGAGTGCAGCATAGGTTCACCAGGATAGCGGGACTGACATGATGAAAAATGGATCAACTGGGCTTATATTCACTGGAATTTACAAGGATGAGAGGGGATTTTATAGAAACATATAACATTTTTGAAGGATTAAACAGGCTAGATCCAGGAAAAATGTTCCTGATGTTGGGGGAGTCCATAACCAGGGGTCATAGTTTAAGAAAATGGGGTAGGCCATTTAGGACTGAGATGAGCAAAAAACTTTTCACCCAGTAAGCTGTGAATATGTGAAATTCTCTGTGCAGGCCAATTCACTGGATGTTTTTAAGAGAGAGTTAGATTTAGCTCTTAGGGCTAACAGAATCAAGGGATATGGGGAGAAAGCAGGAACGGGTACTGATTTAGGATAATCAGCCATGTTCATATTGAATAATGGTGCTGGCTTGAAGGGCCGAATGGCATACTCCTGCACCTACTTTCTATGTTTCTAAACATTAGACACCCAGTGCCTCTACTGAGGCAAAGACTGATTGGTTGGGGCAAGCCTGAGATGCCAGAACCTCTTCCTGTTTACAGACAATGAGGGACCACATACGCACACACAAAAACTGGCCGCCAGGATAATCCAGAGACCGCAAGTGTCACCTCTTCAAACCCAAAGCTGAGCTGGCAGACAGAAACTTGCACTATCAGTATCTTCACTATCAACAAGGGTGAACTACTGGAAGAAGCCTGAGATTACCACGCCTTCGCCTTTGAAGAAAAGGACTCTGGAATTATTTGCAACAGAAGGCTGTGGAGGCCAAGTCAGTGGATATATTTAAGTCAGATAGTTAGATTCTTGATTAGTACGGGTGTCAGAGGTTATGGGGAGAAGACAGGAGAATGGGGTTAGGAGGGAGAGATAGCTTTGCCATGATTGAATTGCGAATCAGACTTGATGGGATGAATGGCCTAATTCTACTATTACTTATGATCTTATGGCTAAGCTGCGGGGACAAGTCTGATATCGCCAGCATCATCGCACATGCTTTCTGTTGGTGAGGGTCAATGCCCCCATGCAGTCCTAAACTTACTTACCACTGTAAATAAAATATATCACGTGAGTTCACCCTACTATGTGTAAGTATGGTCACTACCGAACGTGGTATCCTCCCTGATGCCATACATGTGGAGAATGTGGGCAAGACTACAATGCCTAATCACAAGATGGGAGAAGAAATCCAAATGGAGGATTGCTACTATTTCCAAAGTTTTCCTGATGTTGATTGGGCTCCTTTTCCTGGATGTTCCATAACATTTATCCAGCCCCATCTTGTATCTGGAGTTTCATTCAAAGGGACTTCTATTGAAAAGGAAAACTGGACATTGAATCACATTGAGACTGAATGATGCTGCAGTCTTTTCTACTGAACAAAAGTACACCAGGGGTGTGTAGGAAGGAACTGCAGATGCTTGTTTGCACTGGAGATAGCCACAAGAAGACCCTTCTTTAGATTGCATTAGGGTTCTGAAGAAGGGTCTCGATTCAAAATGTCACCCCTTCCTTCTATCCAGAGATGCTGCCTGTACTGCTGATATGTCCAAGTATTTTTTTCTTGCTTTTTGAGATATTTAACTAACTAACTAGACAATTGCTGCTAAAATTGTGAACAGAATATGGGGAGAAACTGACAAAAGAAGAACTCTCTCAAATCCTGGGATTGACACTAAAGAAGGGGGAAGGGAATGTAGCATAGAGGGTATGTGGCAGCATCCTCTCCCCGGAATATCATTCTGATCCCTTTAATTGACAGACGGACCAGGAGAAGCCAATTTTCTTCATTATTGGTAATAGCTGGGTCTAATTAATTGATATTGGTTTGGCCACTTAAATCTTGTCAGCCTACTCCCTAGAAAACACAGGCATTCTAGCTAGAGAAACAGAAGAGGGGGAAAAACATAGAAACTAGGTGCAGGAGTTGGCCAGTCGGTCCTTTGTGCCAGCACTGCCTTTCAATATGATCATCCAGAATCAGTACCCCATTCCTGCTTTCTCCCCATATCTATTGATTCCATTAGCCTGAAGATTTATATCTAACTCTCTCTTAAACATCCAATGAAATTGCCTCCACTGCCTTCTGTGGCAGAGAATTCCACAGATTCACAACTCTCTGGGTGAAAAAGTTTTTCCTCATCTCAGTCCTAAATGGCCTACCCCTTATTCTAAAACTGTGAGCCCTGGTTCTGGACTCCCCCATTGTTGGGAATGTTTTTTTCATTGCATCTAGCCTGTCCAATCCCTTAAGAATTTTATGTTTCTATAAGATCCCCTCTCATCTTTCTAAATTCCAGTGACTTTAAACAAAGTGGGGTGTCTCTTTGCTGCAGATTTGAGGAAGACTGAGCCACTGGGACAAGCCTGAGACAGCCAGTGCCACTGTGTGGTCAAGACTGAGATGCTGGAAAAAACCCTAGACACCCGACACTGTTACTGAGGCGAACACTGAGTGGTAGGGGCAAGCTTGAGATGCCAGAACCTCTTCTACTCACAGACAATGAGCCCCCACAAAGATAGAGGCAAAGACTGGCCACCAGAGTAATGGAGAAACTGCCAGTGCTGCTTCTTCAAACCCAAAGCCTTGCCATCAGGAGAAAACCTGTACTGTCAGTACCTACTCTTGAGGCAAAGGTGAACTGCAGGAAAAAGCCTGAGATTGCCACACCGCCTCCTTTGGAGACCAGGACTAAGCTGCTGGGATAAGTCCAGGATCGCCAGCACATGTGCTGTGATGAGGAGGTATGGTCTGCCCATGTGGTCCTGGGATTTCTTACAACTGTAAATAAAATGTATCATGTGAGTTCACCCTGTTGTAAGTGTTGGTGTGGTCACTGCTGAACCTGCCGTTGTCCCCGACGTCACACCTGGCACATTTCAACCGCTGTCCCTAAGGGACATATGTCCAGTTTTTATACCTTTTACATAACTATAGAAAGGTTTGTAGTCAGCTTGAATATTTATCCCTGAGGTGTTTAGCTGTCCATACAAAGATAAATGGAAGCTGCAAATACCTGGAAAAAAAATCATGAACTTTAAGGTAAATTTGGTCACCCACTCAAGAGAGTTGTGGAGAATGAATCTTGGTTAGATCTTCATCTGTAGTATTGTACTCATTTTTAAGCAGCAGATGGATAGAACAACCATCTATGAGAATGGTAAGAAAAATACAGGATGCCCTTTCATGTTAAAAGTATTGATAGATGAGTTCAAGGAATTATGTATGGGCAATGACAGATGCCTTTATTATTAATTATTCTCCTATGATGGTATAATAATGCATTCCTTAAACTAATTCAACATCTACACATTTTTAACTTTTATAAAACATTGCTGGAGTTCCAACTAATGAATTATTTTTGTTTGTAATGGCAAAAAACATTTATGTACAACTCTTTATATAACAGAATTTTCTTCCATATTTTTTGACTGTCAATGTTTTTCAGTTTAATATAAATAATTTTCTGCTCAATATTTATTTTAAGAAAAGAAACAGCCAATGTACACCCTAGAGTCCTCAATAAAATGAGAGAAAAATTATGTGTGGTTAAACTAAGTCCAGAGGGAGAAAAGTAAAGATTTTATACAAATGTATACAAATATGTACAAGCAGATTAAAGAACATACTGGAGGTGGAAAATAACCCTTGAGGTCAATGTAGCAATGATTGATTGAGCATAGGCCTACATCACATAACCATGATTCGTAAAGGAAAATATGGAGGCAAAAGCATGAGTAAAAGGGAAACATTCAAAATAATGAACATTGAAAACAATCTAAAGACATTTTTCCATTGTTATTTATGTCAACTAAATTGAGTTGTTGCCACTTTACAGAATATGATTTTAGAATCCATTACATTGTTGAGCAAATGCAGAGAATTGGAAAACTTGCTATTTGACCTTTTTCTATTGAGTCTAACAAGCCAAATTAGTCAGCATGGATCCTCATGTGGACACTTGACACAAATCTGACCCTAACAAAACATTCTTCAGCTAAATCAAAGAGGCCACAACATCATGAGAAATCAACAAAATAAACATATTCTTTGGTACCAATTAAGTTCTAAAGGTCCTGTGTGCCAGCGCATATTTTTTTAAAGAAAATAACAGTAATTTGTTCTTTCATTTTCCAGGATATTGAAAGTCAAACTACCCTCCAATCCAATCCCCAATTATGTACAAATACAAACCAGTAACACTTGGCATAAGCCTGACTTTAATGGTAGTGCAGGAAGGAACTGCAGATGGTAGTTTACACCGAATAGACACAAAAAGCTGGAGTAACTCAATAGGTCAGGCAGCATCTGTGGAGAGAAGGAATGGGTGACATTACGGATCAAGACCTTTTTTCTGACTCAAGAAATCTGAAGAAGGCTCTTGAACCCGAAACATCACCAATTCCTTTTCTCCAGAAATGCTGCCTGACCCGCTGTGTTACTCCCGCATTTTGTGTCTATCTTTAATGCTAGTGCTCATGAGTGTCTGTTAATGGGTGTGCAGGTCTGATTCATCATGGTCGGCTGAAAGATGTCTATATTACTAAAAGTCTTGATCACTTCCTGTTCTGTATATTGATTTTAGAAAAAACGCTGCCACTTACGGCTGTGATTTTTGGCCATCTTACGCAGAATCCCCCTCTGTGCAGGGCAAGAGGATTTTTCCCATTGATGAAAAATAAAAGTTATTAATGTTTAAGAAATGTTGAGATTCTCTCTCCTGAAGGCCACGCCCCTTCCGGAGGGACTATAAAACCCGGAAGTGTTGAGCGCCTCAGTCAGTCGTTGCAAGATGGGGGAAGCGAGAGGGTCACTTCTTTCAGTCTGAGCTGTGAATAACACTGAACACATGTCGACTAAACTGTGAGTGTGGTTTTACTGACCGTGAGTGCCCTTAATGTGGTTTGAAAATGAAAATGTGGTTGGTTTGAAATAAAGCACAGAATATGGTTGGTGGTGGTCGGTTTGAAATAAAGCACAGCAAATGGTTGGTGGTGGTTGGTTTGAAATAAAGCACAGCAAATGGTTGGTGGTGGTTGGTTTGAAATAAAGCACAGCAAATGGTTGGTGGTGGTTGGTTTGAAATAAAGCAGAACAAATGGTTGGTGGTGGTTGGTTTGAAGTAAAGCACAGCAAGTGGTTGGTGGTGGTTGGTTTGAAGTAAAGCACAGCAAGTGGTTGGTTTGAAATAAAGCACAGTAAATGGTTGGTGGTCTAAACTTGACAACTTCCTGTTTGCACTGTATATTGATTTTAGATACAATGCTACCACTTACGCTGTGATTTTTTGCCATCTTACTCAGTCCCCCTCCGCTCATCAGGAGCAGAGATTATTCCCATCAATTAAAAATAAAAGTGCTATTAGTGTTTAAAACATTTTGAGAATTTCTCTCTTGTCAATCACGCCATGAAGGCCATGCCCCTTCCGGTGGGAGGGGGAGGGATAATAAAACCCGGAAGTGTGGGTGTGGCTCAGTCTCTGCAAGTTGGGGGAGCGAGAGGTCATGACTCTGAGCTGTGAATCAACTGAATGTCTACTGAACTGTGAGTGTGGTGTTTTGTGTGGTTTTATGGTGGTTTTATGGAGGTTTCACCCTGCTTGAAATGGTATGAAACTGCATTTGAATGTGGTGGCCTTGCACCCTGCATGAAATGGTATGAAACTGCATTTGAATTAGTTTGCCTTGCACCCTGCATGAAATGGCATGAAACTGCATTTGAATTTGGTGGCCTTGCACCCTACTTGAAATGGTATGGAACTGCATTTGAATTTGGTGGCCTTGCACCCTGCTTGAAGTGGTATGAAACTACACTTGAATTTGGTGGCCTTGGACCCTGCTTGAAATGGTATGAAACTGCACTTGAGTTTTGTGGCGTTGCACCCTGCTTGAAGTGACATGAAACTGCATTTGAATTTGGTGGCCTTGCACCCTGCTTGAAGTGGCATGAAACTGCATGAGTTTTGTGGCCTTGCACCCTGCTTGAAGTGGCATGAAACTGCACTTGAATTTGGTGGCCTTGCACCCTGCTTGAAGTGGCATGAAACTGCATGAGTTTTGTGGCCTTGCACCCTGCTTGAAGTGGCATGAAACTGCACTTGAGTTTGGTGGCCTAGAATCCTGCTTGAAGTGGTAGGAAACTGCACTTGAGTTTGGTGGACGTGCACCCTCCTTGAAGTGGCATGAAACTGCACTTGAATTTGGTGGTCTTGCTTGAAGTGGCATGAAACTACACTTGAGTTTGGTGGCCTTGCACCGTGCTTGAAGTGGCATGAAACTGCACTTGAATTTGGTGGCCTTGCACCCTGCTTGATTGGTAGGAAACTGCACTTGAGTTTAGTGGCCTTGCACCCTGCTTGAAGTGACATGAAACTGCACTTGAATTTGGTGGCCTTGCACCCTGCTTGAAGTGACATGAAACTGCACTTGAATTTGGTGGCCTTGCACCCTGCTTGAAGTGGTAGGAAACTGCACTTCAATTCAGTGGCCTTGCACCCTGCTTGAAGTGGAATTTCATGGAATAGCCATGAGTCAACTGCCAGCCCACCAGCCGTGAGTGAGCTGCCAGCACATCAGGCTTGAGTGACTGAGCTGCGACCCCAATAATCCATTTGGCTCACAGTGTCCATACTAGCCCTCTGGAAACCAGTCCCTTCAGCCCACAACATCCATACTAGCACTCCAGAATATTTGAATTGGTGGAGAGGTGGAATATTGCGTTGGGTGACCAGCCCACCCGTGTGAACATGGGACCCAACGAGTTCCACTTAGTCTAGTTAATTCATTATTATCATCCTCTTCGAATAAATGGGAAGCCATTTAAGACATGAGGTGAGAAAAAAACTTTTTCACCCAGAGAGTTGTGAATTTGTGGAATTCCCTGCCACAAAGGGCAGTGGAGCCCAACTCACTGGATGGATTTAAGAGAGAGTTCAATAAAGGTCTAGGGGCTAGTGGAATCAAGGGATATGGGGAGAAAGCAGGCACGGGTTATTGATTGGGGGTGATCAGTCATTGCAATGAATGGCGGTGCTGGCTCAAATGGGCCGAATGGCCTCCTCTTACATCTATTTTCTATGTCTTTCGTGTGAGGTTAAAATTAAATCATTTTTACCTGTTCAGATTGATTTTCAAGATTTATTGGTGCCTTGGCCAATATTCCTGCAGAGTAATAATGTACTCACTTATCTAATTGAGAAGAGTCCTTCACCGAGGTTGAGCTGTGCTTGCCAGGCTGACCATCTGCTTTACTTCTAACTCAACCTAAAGAATAAACAGGCAAAACTAAAGTTTGCCCTTCTTCATGTGTGCAGTCATAATGTGAACATGAAGTCAATCCTCAGATAGAATAATGTCCATCTCATTCAAATCAGTGATATATTTAATCTCAGAGTAACTCTGAAATGTAAACACGCTACAAGATCCATATTGTGTATAAACTCAAGAGATTAATAGATTGGGCAGATGCACAGTCTCTTGCCCAGAATAGGTGAATCGAGGACCAGAGGACATAGGTTTAAGGTGAAGGGGAAAGTATTTAATGGACATCTGAGAGGTAGCTTTTTCCACACAAAGGGTGGTGGGTGTATGGAACAAGCTGCCAGAGGAGGTAGTTGAGGCAGGGACTATCCCAACATTTAAGAAACAGTTAGACAGGTACATGGATTGGACAAGCTTGGAGGGATATGGACCAAACGTGGGCAGGTGGGACTAGTCCAGCTGGGACATGTTGGCCGGTGCAGGTAAGTTGGGCCGAAGGGCTTGTTACCACACTGTATCACTCTATGACTATGACAGAATACTAATGTTACTGTCTGAAGCAACATAATCAAATCAAACCGTAACATATTAGTCCTGATGCAGGGATTTGAGGTAAAACATCAACCATTCCTTTCCTCCCATAGATGCTTTTTGACCTGCTAATTTCCTCCAGCAAACTGCTTGCTGCTGCATTGTACCCTAATTGATTGTTAAAAGGCAATGTGATGAAATGAGATAGTAACACACTGCCTGTGGCTCCATCAAAAAACAGACCTCATGAAGGCATTTACTCTATTTAGGAATATTAGCCATACAGTTCAGCATATTCCTGAATCCAATATGCAGACAATGCATTCACCAGTTAATAATAGAAGTATCTATATATCTTGGTGGATATGAAAAGATCTCACTAATATTTGTGGGACATAGGTACATGAGTGCTTTCATATCATGTTCATTTTTGCTAATTGTGGCACAAGAATGCACGTTTGATGAGAAGGTGCCTCGCCAATAAGTCAGAAATTCTGCTATTGCAAGTGAAAGAGGACACGAGGAACCATGTAATAAAGAAATGATTCATATCTTCCTTTTTGGCTTGCAATTTTATCTCAAAAAGCTAATTATTTCAAACAGGCAGAAAATTTGTTAAATATTGAAGGATCATGCATTTTTTTTTATTTTTCCTATATTGGAATTTCTATGCCTGTGTGGCAATAGTACATTTTCTGAACATTGCTTTTTTAAAAGAGTACATTGGTATCATAGTTAAACATATTGGAGTAGGCGTAGGACCGAGCGGATAATCAGATGTTGGTACTTATCTTTTGTATAAACATCACTAAAACACACAGCTGGGTTTGTAAATTCAGCAGTTTGTGTGATATATCAAACCTACAATCTGAGTGCACTGACAGGATGTGTTAATATTTTATCCTATTGTTTTGTCATTCTAAACATTAATTCCCTCTGTCATGTGGTAGTTCAGTCTTTACCAAATATAAAATGCACTGCTGTTACTCACTAATTCAACAGCACTTTGCTGCGACCTCCACCTTGAAGAAGGAGCATGGAAAGACCACTGAGAATGTTACCGGGACTGGAGAGCTTGAATCATAAGGTGAGGCAGGACAGGCTTGGACAATTTTCCTTGGAAAGTAGGAGGTTAAGGTTAGCATAGGACCTTGTAGAGGTATACAAAATCATGAGGGGGCATAGATAAGGTCAATGGTTACAGTATTTTTTCCTTGGGCAGATGAGTCTAAAACTAGAAGGCAGAGATTCAAGATGAGGGAGGAAATATTTCAACGGGACCCGAGGAACATTTTTACACAGAGGATGGTGGGTACATGGAGTGAGCTACCAAAGAAAGCTGTAGGGGTTGGTACAATTATGATTTAAAAGACATTGCGGTAAGTACATGAATATGAAAGGTTTTGAAGGATGTGTGCCAACTGCAAGGAAATGGATGAGCTCAGATAGACATCTTGTTCGATGATGATCGGCGTGGACTCGGTGGGCTGATGGGCCTGTTTCCATGCTGTATCTTTCAATCAATGTTCCAAGAAAGCACTTCATCGCCAGCTTATGATGGATATAGACATATTGTATATAAACATTCCAAACATAAACAAAAAAAAGAAACAGCATGCAAACCATGTTTTCATCAATCTCAATTGTTTACATAACCACTTTGAAACCATGCTGTATCACAATGACTGAAAATGTAAATAAATAATCAGTAGCTACAGAACATTAGCCAGAACCTAATCATTTCGGGTTCGAAGTGTAAACATACAGTGAAACATCAATGGAAAAAGGAACTGAACAAGACAGAGCAACCTTCAAATTGGAGTCAATCCTTGAACAGCGTCTGCTTTGATCTGTCGTTTTCACACCTTACCCTTCCATATCATTCGTTTCCCTCTCCCCTGACTCTCAGCCTGAAGATGGGTATCGACCCCAAACATCGCCTCTCCAGAGATGCTGCCTGACCCGCTGAGTTACTCCAGCATTTTGTGTCTATCTTCAATTAACATAGAAATTGTCTTTGGAGAAAGGGAAACGCGTGTGATTATGTTTTTTTTAACGAAAGGTGCACAGTTTAATGATGGGATAAGCGAATGAATGGATCAGTGTCAACGCAGCACCAACATCCCAAATCCTTCACCACACAGGTGTAATTTATGTCGGCAAACCGGCTGACTGGGTGGAGGGGCTCGCTCCCCTTTAAACCGGAGTGAGTTGGGGGGTTAGTGACGTGTCGGCTGAGCGAGGGGAGAATTCTGATTAAACCCCCCGAACCCATCGCCATTTTATTAAAAATCCTCCTCCGAGGACAGGAGCGGCCGGGAGCGCTTCTCGCGCGCGCACACACACGCACGCACACGCGCGCACACCCGGCGGGAGCGGGCGGTGAGGGCTCCGTCTTACCGCAACGGCGGCGGCGGGAGCGGGAGCGGGCGGAGAGAGAGAGAGAGAGCGCCGTTGCCGGCGGCCGTTAGATCCGACAGGGAGGTGGGACCGTGGGAGGAGCAGGCGGAGAGAGCGGGAGAGGGAGGGGTGGGTGGGTGGCGGTGGAGGAGGAGGGGGAATAACAACCGGTAATACAAATCTACGCCGCCACCTTCCCTCTGAATAATTCCCCTCACCCCCGGACTGTCCCCTGCTCTAGCTCCTCTGCCCCTCTGCCCCCCCTCCACCCGACTCTTGCCGCTCACCTTTTAGCCACAGTGGGCCGTATCCACCCCACCATCCCTGCCTCCACCTCCCTGACCCCCATCACCCCTCCTTCCATGCCGACCCCTGCCTCCCCCACACCATCCCTGACCCACCGCCCCCCGTCCATGCCCACCCCTATCCCTCCCATCATCCCTGCCTCCAACTCCCTGACACCCACTATCCCCCATCCATGCCCACCCCTGTCTCTCCCACCTTCCCTGCCTCCTTCCTCCCTGACCCCACCACCCCTCCATCCATGCCCACCCCCTGCCTCCCCACCACCATCCCTGACCCCACCACCCCCCCTTCCATGCCCACCCCCTGCCGCTCCCACAATCCCTGCTCCCCCAACCGTCCCTGTCCCTCCCCACCATCCCCGACCCCCATCCATGCCTCCCCACCACCATCCCTGCCCCACACCACCCCCATCCATGCCCTCCCCTGTCTCTCCCACCATCCTTGCTGCCCTGACCCCCACCACCCCCTCCATCCATGCCCACTCCCTGCCACCCCATCCCTTCCTCGCCCCCACATTCCATCCCTCCCTCCCTCTCTCCACCACCCACCCCTCGTCATCCCCACCAAGCCTGTCCAACCCCCACCACCCCTAATCCCTCCACCATCCATGCCCATCACCCATGCCTCCTCCACCCTTACTTCCCGCACCCTACTCCGCCCTCCCGATACCGCATCCACACCTGCACACCACCCCTATCTCTGTCCCTCCGATCTCCCCCAATCTCTCCCCCCAATTACCCTCCCCCATCCCATCTCTTCCCATCCCATCTCTCCCCCATCACATCCCTCCCCCATCCCATCCCTCCCCCACCTCATCTATCCCCCCAAACCCATCTCTCTCCCCCCAACCCCATCTCTCTCTCCCCCCAACCCCATCTCTCACCCCCCAACCCCATCTCTCTCCCCCCCAACCCCATCTCTCTCCCCCCAACCCCATCTCTCTCCCCCCAACCCCATCTCTCTCCCCCCAACCCCATCTCTCTCCCCCCAACCCCATCTCTCTCCCCCCAACCCCATCTCTCTCCCCCCAACCCCATCTCTCTCCCCCCAACCCCATCTCTCTCCCCCCAACCCCATCTCTCTCCCCCCAACCCCATCTCTCTCCCCCCAACCCCATCTCTCTCCCCCCCAACCCCATCTCTCTCCCCCCCAACCCCATCTCTCTCCCCCCCAACCCCATCTCTCTCCCCCCAACCCCATCTCTCTCCCCCCAACCCCATCTCTCTCCCCCCAACCCCATCTCTCTCCCCCCAACCCCATCTCTCTCCCCCCAACCCCATCTCTCTCCCCCCAACCCATCTCTCTCCCCCCAACCCCATCTCTCTCCCCCCAACCCCATCTCTCTCCCCCCAACCCCATCTCTCTCCCCCCAACCCCATCTCTCTCCCCCCAACCCCATCTCTCTCCCCTCCAACCCCATCTCTCTCCCCCCCAACCCCATCTCTCTCCCCCCAACCCCATCTCTCTCCCCCCAACCCCATCTCTCCCCCCAACCCCATCTCTCTCCCCAACCCCATCTCTCTCCCCCAACCCCATCTCTCTCCCCCCCAACCCCATCTCTCTCCCCCCCCAACCCCATCTCTCCCCCCCCAACCCCATCTCTCTCCCCCCCAACCCCATCTCTCTCCCCCCCACCGCCCCATCTCTCTCCCCCCCCACCGCCCCATCTCTCTCCCCCCCCACCGCCCCATCTCTCTCCCCCCCACCGCCCCATCTCTCTCCCCCCCACCGCCCCATCTCTCCCCCCACCACCCCATCTCTCCCTCCACCACCCCATCTCTCCCACACCCCACCGCCCCATCTCTCCCACACCCCACCGCCCCATCTCTCTCCCACACCCCACCGCCCCATCTCTCTCCCCCCCACCGCCCCATCTCTCTCCCCCCCACCACCCCATCTCTCTCCCCCCCACCACCCCATCTCTCTCCCCCCCCACCACCCCATCTCTCTCCCCCCCCACCACCCCATCTCTCTCCCCCCCCCACCACCCCATCTCTCTCCCCCCCCACCACCCCATCTCTCTCCCCCCCCCACCACCCCATCTCTCTCCCCCCACCACCGCATCTCTCTTCCCCCCCCCCACCACCCCATCTCTCTCCCCCCCCACCACCCCATCTCTCTCCCCCCCCCACCACCCCATCTCTCTTCCCCCCCCACCACCCCATCTCTCTCCCCCCCACCACCCCATCTCTCTCCCCCCACCACCCCATCTCTCTCCCCCCCACCACCCCATCTCTCTCCCCCCCCACCACCCCATCTCTCTCCTCCCCACCACCCCATCTCTCTTCCCCCCCCCACCACCCCATCTCTCTCCCCCCCCACCACCCCATCTCTCTCCCCCCCCCACCACCCCATCTCTCTTCCCCCCCCACCACCCCATCTCTCTCCCCCCCACCACCCCATCTCTCTCCCCCCACCACCCCATCTCTCTCCCCCCACCACCCCATCTCTCTCCCCCCCCACCACCCCATCTCTCTCCCTCCCCACCACCCCATCTCTCTCCCCCCCACCACCCCATCTCTCTCCCCCCCCACCACCCCATCTCTCTCCCCCCCCACCACCCCATCTCTCTCCCCCCCACCACCCCATCTCTCTCCCCCCCCACCACCCCATCTCTCTCTCCCCTCCACCACCCCATCTCTCTTCCCCCCCACCACCCCATCTCTCTCCCCCCCACCACCACCCCATCTCTCTCCCCCCCCACCACCCCATCTCTCTCCCCCCCCACCACCCCATCTCTCTCCCCCCCCCACCACCCCATCTCTCTCCCCCCCCACCACCACCCCATCTCTCTCCCCCCCCCACCACCCCATCTCTCTCCCCCCCCCACCACCCCATCTCTCTCCCCCCCCCACCACCCCATCTCTCTCCCCCCCCACCACCCCATCTCTCTCCCCCCCACCACCCCATCTCTCTCCCCCCCACCACCCCATCTCTCTCCCCCCCACCACCCCATCTCTCTCCCCCCACCACCCCATCTCTCTCCCCCCACCACCCCATCTCTCTCCCCCCACCACCCCATCTCTCTCCCCCTCCACCACCCCATCTCTCCCCCCCCACCACCCCATCTCTCTCCCCCCCCACCACCCCATCTCTCTCCCCCCCCACCACCCCATCTCTCTCCCCCCCCACCACCCCATCTCTCTCCCCCCCCACCACCCCATCTCTCTCCCCCCCACCACCCCATCTCTCTCCCCCCCCACCACCCCATCTCTCTCCCCCCCCACCACCCCATCTCTCTCCCCCCCCACCACCCCATCTCTCTCCCCCTCCACCACCCCATCTCTCCCCCCCAATCTCTCCCCCCCCATCTCTCTCCCCCCCCCCATCTCTCCCCCCCATCTCTCTCCTCCCCATCTCTCTCCCCCCCATCTCTCTCCCCCCCATCTCCCCCCCCCCATCTCTCTCCCCCTACCCCGTCTCTCCCTGTCTCCACTCATCCTTATCAACCCCCCCGCCCGCCTCCCAGTTGTGTGCGGCAGTGCCCCGCCTGTCCAACGACAAGCCGCCGCCACTCTTCCTCTGCCTGCCTCCCTCCCTCCCTTTCTCTCTCCCGGACTGGGCTGGGCTTTCTTTTTTTGACAGGCGACGAGCGGCTGATTTTTTTTAAATACGGTCTTCTCTCTCTTTCTCTCTAGGGTTTTTTTTGTTTCCGCTTTCTCTCTACATTTTCTTCTTCAGTGGCATTTGCCACTTTTTATTTTACATACACACGCATACATTATTAATTGCTCGGTGAGAGGAGGGGGAAGGAAGAAGGAGATTAAAATCGAGAGAAAATGTCGGGCCAGACCATCACGGACCGTATCGCGGCGGCCCAGTACAGTGTGACCGGCTCGGCCGTGGCCAGAGCTGTCTGCAAAGCCACAACCCACGAGGTGATGGGACCCAAGAAGAAGCACCTGGACTGTAAGAGACTTCACCTTCTTATCTTCTGACCGCCCCCCCCCCCCCCTCCCCTTGTTTTGCCTAGACCTGCATTCTATATCCACGTTACTCGCAGGCGATACATTTTCATGTATTCACCTTATTTAAAGAAAAACAGATCCAGTTAATAATATGCATTTTAAAAATACCAGAATGTGGCTGTTGTTTCTAGATTTGTGCAATTAATTCCGTTAACATGTTTCTCTATTTCGCACCTATTCCTGGCATTCATGAATGCCGTTTGATGGTGCTGTTATTTATCCCATGATTGCACTAGTATTCTGGCTTATTTCTCCATTCTCTCATCGTTCCTCCTTCCCTCACCGTGGGATTGCTGCTGGTTGCAATGGAGTCTCTTGCTTGGGGAGGGGGAAAAAGGGGTTGTATTCACTGCTCTCGAAACAAGACAACGGCAGCGATAATGTAGCACCGCTGTCAGAAGAAGTATAATAAATATTTTACTAGCAGAATTGTTCAGGGACTCTTTAATTTTTTAAACACTGTAAATAAAAAAGAATGCGGTGTTTTTAATTTGATATGCTGAGCAAAGGATGATATTGCAGGTAAATGTGTCAGTCATGAAAGAAAGCAGAATTTGGCCTGCAGACCTTCAGTTTACTCGAGTATTTTGTGAGCGTATCAAACATACCTATTTAAGATAATTGCATTTTCTCTAGTATTAAAAATAGCATTGTTAAAGCATAAATGTTCGATGTTAATATTGGTTGTAGGATAAAGAATATTTTGACGTATCGGCACTTTTCTGAGGATTAAGGGCGGATTCAAAATGATTTCATAAAACCAACATAGACGCTGGGACTGAATGGTGCAGTTTACTGAACATCAATGTTTCTGATGTGGCAGTGATCCTACCCCGCCCCCACTCCCCCTCTTTTTGCATTGTTAATCCTTCGGGACATAGCTATTAAATGCTTTTTGACTGCAAAATCAGTGTTGAATTATACCCCTGACTAATACTATGAAGCTTTTCAAATGAACAAATGATATATAATAGTTCTGTAACATTACAATTTTCTAATACTAAATAAGACTACTTCAGCAGCTACACATGACTGGAGGAAGAAGTGATTATGAATTTCAAACAATTTTATTGTTTGCATTGAACTGAAATAATGCAATGTCACCATTCCTCAGTACTGTACATTGGGAAACTTCCTTCAGGACTTGATGCTGTCACATATAGTGAAAACTAAATTGTCACATATAACGAGAACAAAATTTTCCCAGTTTACTATCATTTAATAATGACATTGAATACTAATTATTACAAATTACAGTTTAAAAAAATCAGTCAGGTGTTTTAATTTTATTTTATCATCAGCCAATTTTTAAATGCTGACTTTTGAATTTATTATGTTCATTAAGGTTGGAGTGTCCATAAATGTCCTAATTTTTCGTAAATTTAATATGATTCTAGGGCCACTATCTTCTCTCTCAATTTGGAAAAGGAAGCATAGCAGGCATTTAAGAATGTGTAAATTAAGTATTGACGAGGACAGGGTATTAACTATAAGAAGTCAGACAGACTTGGATAATTTTCACTTGAACACTAGGGGCTCAGTGGAGATGTGATAATAAAAGTATATAAAATTGTGAGAGGCATAGATATGGTAGATAGTTAAAACCTTTTTCCAAGGGTGGGAATGTCAAAGACTAAAGGGCATAGCTGTAAGGTGACAATGGCAAAGTTTATAAAAGATGCGTTGGGCTATTTTACTTTACACAGAAGGTAGTGTTTGCCTGGAACGTGCTGCCAAGGGTGGTGGTGGTGGCGGCATGTATGATAGTGGTATTTGAGACTTTTAGATAGGCATGTGGATTTGGGAGAATGGATCATGTGCAGGCAGATGAAATTCGTTTATCTTGGCATCATATTTGGCACAGCCATCGTGGGCTTAAGTTCTGGTGGTGTGCTTTTCTCTATTCTATGAGATGGCCAAGTAGTCACCCAGTCCGTATTGCTATCAAAGATATGGCTGATACTTGATCACAACTTTATTTTTGTCTATCTCCTTTTAATCTAGAAATATGGCAGAATGAGCTGAAGGGAGGCAATGAACTATGTCGCATTCTTAGAGTTCCTTACTGTGAAATCATTGATCGCAATTTGTGACATGAATGTTTTCAGCAAGTTCTCTCTTTTGTATGTGCAGTTTTTTTTCATTTTTGAAACCAGAGACTGCAGATGCTGGATTTTGGACCAAAAACCAAACTACTGGCAGAGCTCAGCAGGTCAGGTGGCATCACAGGAGGAAAAGGAATGGTGCATTACTGATGCAGGATGTTGATTGAAAACATTGTTCACCCCTTTGAGGCCAAGTGTGCGACTTAACCCACTCAATTCTTCCAGTAGTTTGTATTTTTGGTCCAGCTTTTCATTTGGCTTTATTGTTGTGTGGATGCAAGAAGCGGCTCGGGCCACTGAGTTTATGCTGACCCGGACATATTCCTACACTTATTTCCCTTTAAACTGTTCTCACTTGCATGTCCATCAACACTCTCTTGATTCCCCTGTTTTCAATCTAGACTTTTTCAGTAATGAATCACTACTAATACATAGTGGGATGTGGAAGGAAATTCACACACCAAGAAAAACTTTGCATTCATGAGGAAAACATGCAGAAAGAAAACTGGAGGTTGTTGTCAGAAATTTTGACTATTCATGTCTTTGTGCATGGGTGATCTTGTCTCAAATTTTATTATATTTTTGAGTAAGCCGCTAAGAAGTTAGATGAGGGCAGGGTAGTAGATGTTGTCTAAAGGGACTTCAGCAAGGCCTTTGGAAACCTGGGAGAGCTAGCTATTTGGTTACATAATTGACTTGATTTTAGGATACAGTGTGATGGTTAAATGTTATTTATTGAATTGAAGCCTGTGGCTAGTAATGTGCCTCTAATGGGTGCTGGGCTCCTTGTCATCATAAGTTCAAAGCAGCAGAATTTGGCTATTTGGCCGATCAAGTCTCTTGCACCATTCACTCATGGCTGAGCGATCTTCCCTTCTTAACCTCATTCTCCTGCCTTTTCGCCATCACCCCATACATCCGTACTAATCAAGAATCTATCTCTCTCTGCCTTAAAAATATCCATTGACTTGACCTCCACAATGTTCTGTGGCAATGAATTGACACAGATTCACCACCCTCTGACTAAAGACGTTCCTCCTCGTCTCTTTCCTAAAGGAACGACCTTTAATTCTGAGCATATGACCTCTGGTCCCAGACTCTCCCACTAGCGGAAACATCCTCTCCACATCCACTCTTTCCGGGCCTTTCACTATTCGGTAATTTTCAATGAGAACTCCCCTCATCCTTCTAAACTCCAGCGAGTCGAGCCCCTGTGCCATCAAACACTCTTCATATGTTAACCCACTCATTCCTGGGATCATTCTCATAAACCTCCTCTGGACCCACTCCAATGTCAGCACATCCTTCCTCAGATATGGGGCCCAAAATTGCTCACAATACCTCAAATGTAGTCTGACCAGTGCCTTATAAAGCCTCAGCATTACATCCTTGCTTTTGTATTCTCGTCCTCTCGAAATAAATGCTAGCATTTGCCTTCATTCCTACTGATTTGACTTGTAAATATACGTTTTGGGAATCCTGCACCAGCAACCCCAGTTCCTTTGCACCTCCAATTTTGAATTCTCTCCCCATTTAGGAAATAGTCTATACCTTTATTCCTAGTACCAAAATGCATGACTTCACACTTTGCTACGCATTTGTCATTGAATTCAGTTGAAAGTTGATTGATTGAAAGATGTAGCGTGGAAACAAGCCCTTCTGCCCACAGTGAGTCCACGCTAACCATTAATCGCCCGTTCATACTCTGATATGCTGCTTTCGTATCCACCCCCGACACGCTCAGCAATTTACAGAAGTCAATTAACCTACAAACCTGCACATCCTTGAGATATAGGAGGAAACCTGAGGACACCCAACAGAGAGAACGTGCAAACTTCTCACAGACAGCACCTGAGATCGGGATGAAACCTGGGTCACTGATGATGTGAGGCAGTGGCTCTGCCATCTGTGTTAATATTATTTGCAAAGACTGCAGCAGCTATAGTCATAGAATCATAGAGCATGGAAAGAGGCGCTTCAGCCCCACTGGTCCATGCCAATCAAGGTGTCCATCTAAGCTTGTCCCACGTGCCCACGTTTGATCCATGTCCCTCATAAACTTTTTCTATCCATGTACTTGTTGAAATGTCTATTAAATGTTATTATTGTACCGGCCTCAACTACTTTGTCCGACAGCTCATTCCACATACGTAGCAATCACCCTCTGTGAACAAGTTGCCCATTGGTTTCCCCTCCCCACTAGTTCCTCTAGGCCCCTCAAGATTTGACACAACACTATAATATCACTCTCAGTCTCCTCAGCACCAAGGAATCAAGTTCGACCCTGCCCACCTCCATAAATGCAGTTCCTCGATACCTGGCAACACACTCATAAATCTCTTCTACACTTTTTCCAGATTAAAGGGATTTTTCCTAGAGTAGGGTGACCAAAACTGAATGCAGTACTCCAAGTGTGCTTCACCAATGTCTTGTACAACTGCAACATAACATCCCAACTTCTATACATGCCTTGTTGTAGAAATATTCTCTAATGTTTTAATAGAATGTTTGCATTGAGTTTCCAGGGGATAGATGCAATTTCATTGCCTATACTGTGTAACGTTAAGATAAAATGCAACCAACAGCTTTCTGTAGATGACTTTAGAATTAAGGGACAGAAGTTTAGGGGTAACCTGAGGGGGAACTTCTTTTCTCAGAGAGTGGTAGCGGTGTGGAATGAGCTTCCAGTGGAAGTGGTGGTGGCTGGTTCGTTGGTATCATTTAAAAATAAATTGGATAGGCATATGGATGAGAAGGGTATGGAGGGTTATGGTATGAGTGGAGGCAGGTGGGACTAAGGGAAAAAAGTTGTTCGGCACGGACTTGAAGGGCTGAGATGGCCTGTTTCCGTGCTGTAATTGTTATATGGGTTTGTAAGCAGATTTCTTTTAAATTATCAGAGATTTATGATTTTTTAATTTGAATATAAAGTTTTGCTTGGAATAGATGTATTCGCCAAAAAATCATGTTGTGAACTGTTGTGTTTAAGTTATCATCTCAAAATAAATGTTGTTCATATTTTAAAGATTATTATGACTGTTTGTTATTATGACTATAACCACCATTATGATTGTGGTATTTGTGCTTCTGGTTATTCCATAGCATTTAAAAAAAAATTAATGTCTGTAGGAATGAATAATCAGGTGGTAACAATAATTGTCCTCTTTACCTAATCTCCAATAAATATTATTTTTGCAGAGCAAAGATTGTGTAAAGCCTGTACACATTAGAAATGGCTAGTTTAATAGTAATGCAGAATGTTGCATAAAAATTAATATGAAGACAATCTGTGTGAAAAGCTAACTTGAATTCAAATTGTGCATGGATTGAGAAGAACTGTAGTTAGTGTTTCAACCTTTTTTAAATGATAAAAATTAGTCGTAGAACTGTACAGCACAGAAACAGGCCCTTCAGCCCAACTCGCTCATGCGACCAAAATTCCCCATCTACACTAGTCCTACCTGCCTGTATTTGGCCCATATCCCTCTAAAGCTTTCCTATCCATGTACCTGTCCAAATGTATTTTAAATGTTTATATAGTACCTGCCTCAACCACCTCCTCTGGCAGCTCGATCCATATGCCCACCACATTCTGTGTGGGTGAAAAAGTTGCTCCTCTGGTTCCTATTAAATCTTTCGACTCTCACTTTAAACCTGTGTCAACATGGTTCTTGATTTTTCTCCTCTGGATAATCATCTCAGAATCATCCTTCCATCCTACCTGAATGGGTTCCTTAATAAGGTCATAAGTGATAGGAGCAAAATTAGGCCGTTCAGCCCATCAAGTCTACTCTGCCATTCAATCATGGCTGATCTATCTCTCCTTTCTAACCCCATTTTCCTGCCTTCTCCCCACAACCCCTGACACTCGAACTAATCAAGAATCAATCTATCTTGACCTTAAACACATCAATTGACGGCCTCCGCAGCCTGCTGTGGCAAAGAATTCCACAGGTTCACCACCCACTGACTATAGAAATTCCTCCTCATCTCTTTCTTAAAGGAACGTACTTTAATTCTGAGGCTATGCCCTCTAGTCCTAGACTCTCCCGCCAATGGAAAATCCTCTCCATATCTACTCTATCCAAGCTTTTCACTATTCGGTACATTTCAATGAGGTCCCCCCACTCATTGTTCTAAACTCCAGCGAGTACTGGCCCGGTGCTGTCAACTGCTCATCATATTCACTCATTCCTGGGATTATTCTTGTAAACCTCCTCTGGACCCTCTCCAGAGCCAGCACATCCTTCCTCAGATATGGTGCCCAGAATTGCTGATAATACTCTAAATGTGGCCTGACCAGCACCTTATAGAACCTCAGCATTACATCCCTGTTTTTATATTCTAGCTCTCTTGAAAAAAATACTAATAAGCATTGAGTAATTATTGATTCCGTAAACCTCTAGTTTAGAGGTACAGCGCGGAAACAAGCTCTTCGGCCCTCCGCGTTCTACTGACCAGCGATCCCTGCGCATCAACACTATCCTACACACATTTTGGACAATTTACACTAATACCAAGCCAATAAACCTACAAACCTGTACGTCTTTGGAGAGTGTGAGGAAACTGAAGATCTTGGAGAAAACCCTCGTGGTCATGGGGAGAACGTACAAACTCTGTACAGATAGCATCCATAGTCGGGATCGAACCCGGGTCTCCAGCACTGTAAAGCAAGAACTCTATCACTGTGCAAACGTACCGTTTCTATTAAAAAAATATTCCAAAATTAGTGTCATCTTCCTCTCTCATTTTCCATTTTAATTTTGCTTCTTATAACATCTACTTTAAATGTGTGTTTAGCCTTCTGTTTTGGTATTGCACTTGGTTGCTGAATCGTTACTAGATCAGTACTCTGGACATCACAAGAATGAGAAGTGATCCTTTTCAAAAAAGATCGTAAGGGATTTTATCAGGGTAGATGTTGAGATGTTTAGTGGAAATATCACAAACAAGGTGACATAGTTGTAAAATAAAGGGTTGCTCATTTAAAAACTGAGATATGGGAACATTTTGTCTCTGAGAGTAGTGAAACTATAGAATCTTATGCCCTGGACATTATTGGAGACCAGATCATCAAATGTATTTTAAGTGCAGACAGATAACATTTGAAAGAGTAAGGAATTCAGGGCCATGAGGAACTGGCACAGAAGAGGAACTGAGGCTAGCATGCGTCAGCCATGAAATTAAATGGTGGAGCAGTCTTGAGTGGCCTGTTGATCTACTACTGCTTCTATTTTCTTGTATTTCTGTGGTCATGTCAACATTTCCAGGGCATTAATTTTAGTGTCATGGCACTGATGTTTGCACATGCAGATCATTATTTGTTCATGTACCAATCTGTAATCTGAAATATTTCTCCAGGATGAATCAACTTTGCTGTTACTTTTATGGAATTCAAATGAGTTTGACCTACTAGGTCAAAAAATAAAACCTACAGAAAACTATTGTGACAAATGTTTTAATTTATTTCTTAGTGATGCAGAGAGATTGAAGCATCTTAACATGTACAGTGGCATTTAATTCTAGGAATAACTAATAAGCTACTGTGCATGATTTGGATTCTTTCCTGATCTTGCATCTGGTACCTTCCTCTCTTGGAACACCAGCATCGCTTAATTGATTTTTACAAGTTCACATATTATAGGAGTAGAATTAAGCTATTTGACCCATCGAGTCTACTCCACCATTCAATCATGGCTGATCTCTGCCTCCTAATCCCATTTTCCTGCCTTCTCCCCATAACCCTTGACACCGTTCTAATCAAGAATTGTCTATCTCTGCCTTAAAAAATATCCACTGACTAGGCCTCCACAACCCTCCGTGGCAATGAATTCCACTGATTAACTACCCTCTGACTAAAGAAGTTCCTCCTCACATCCTTTCCAAAAGAGCGCCCTTTAATTCTGAGGCTATGACCTCTGGTCCTATACTCTCCCACCAATGGAAACTCTATCCATGCCACTCTATCCATGCCTAAACATCCACTCTATCCATGCCTTTCATTATTCTGTAGCTTTCAATGAGGTTCCCCCTCAACCTTCTAAACTCCAGCGAGTAGAAGCCCAATGCTGTCAAACGTTCATCATATGCTAACCTCATTCCTGGAATCATTCTTGTAAACCTCCTCTGGATCCTCTCCAGAGCCAGCACATCCTCCCTCAGATATGGGGCCCAAATTTGCTCTCTGTACTCCAAATGTGGCCTGACCTGCGCCTTATAGAGCTTCCATTAACAATTATTGTTGACGTCCAGATGGTTCACCCCTCTGCAAATACTCAATGATCATGCTGTAGTTAAGCAATCTCTCCACCACCAACTTTTGTCACAAGTGTTTTTTTTCTACCATCAACAGCTGGTAACCAATCTTGCTGTCTCCACTGGAACGCTCAGGAAGGCAATTTGGTTGGCATGGACAAGTTGCACTGATGCATGATTCAGTTACACTAATTTACTGCATTTAACCCCTAATGTCGAGAGTTTTTACACAAATTTGAAGCATTTAAGATTGTGGGTCATTTATTAGTGTGGACTATTAGGGCAGCACAGTGGTGTTTGATGAAGGGTGCTGGCTGTACTGAGTTTGTACGTTCTCCCTGTGACCGTGTGGGTTTTCTCCCATATTCCAAAGACGTGCAGGTTTGTAGGTTAACTGGCTTCTGTAAATTGTCCCTAGGGTGTTGGATACAACTAGTGTATAGGTGATCAATAGTCGACGTGGACTCGGTGGGACGATGGGCCTGTTTCCACACTGTATCTCTGAAACTAAAGACCATAAGACGGGAGCGGAATTAAGCCATTCGGTCCATCGAGTCTATTCCACCACTTTATCATGGCTGATCTATTTTTCCCTCTCTACCCTATTCTCCTTTCTTCCCCTCGTAACATTATACGCCTTTTTGACATTTGACTGGGGATTAGTTAACAGATAGAACATAATAGGAAAAAATGAGTCATTTGGCTTTGGGAGCTTGTGACTAGTGTTGGGATCACAGGTGTTCATGTTCAGATGCCATGTAATATATTCTGTTTGACTGATGCAGCTTTGAGAGGCATTGTGAGTTGATATGGAGGCCACTTTGCTTGTCCAGTGGCTATGGACCAGCAAAGTGAATGGATGAGGACATGGGAAATGATTTGTGGATCTCAGGAAAGCAGTTTTTCAGATATAGATTATTTTATTGGGACTTGAGATTGCTTGTTCATGGATAACTGAAAGCTAACATACTGGCACATCAGAAAAGCAGGGAGGCAAAACACTATGGCTTTATTAAAAGCATTTAAGAATAAAGATCTCCTGCAATGATTACAAAGGCCTCTGGTGAGACCATGTCTGGATTATTGCCCTCGGTCCAAATCTCTATATCTATGCAATGAAGAACTTCCATTACTTTCCTTTTAATGTAGTTATTAAACTTTCCCCTGAAAATGTTCTCAACAAAGAAAGTTTATTATAGGCAATAGAGTAAGAGGAGTAGGCCATTCGGCCCTTCGAGCCGGCACCGCCATACAATGTTATCATGGCTGATCATCCACAATCAGTACTCCATTCCTGCCTTCTCCCCATATCCCCTGACTCCGCTATCTTTAAGAGCCCTATCTAGCTCTGGATACTTTCAAGAGAAAGTATCCAGAGAACCGGCCTCCGCCGCCCTCTGAGGCAGAGAATGCCACAGATTCACAGCTCGCTGTGTGGAAAAAGTGTTTCCTCATCTCCGTTCTAAATGCCTTACCCCTTATCCTTAAACTGTGGCCCCAAGTTCTGAACTCCCCAACATCGGGAACATGTTTCTTGCCTCTAGTGTGTCCAAACCCTTAATAATCTTATATGTTTCAATAAGATCCCCTCTCATTCTTCTAAATTCCAGAGTATACAAGCCCAGGCGCTCCATTCTCTCAGCAAATGTCAGACCCTCCATCCTTGTGAACCTACGCTGCACTCCCTCAATAGCAAGAATGTCCTTCCTCAAATTTGGAGACCAAATCTGCACACAATACCCCAGGCGTAGTCTCACCAGGGCCCTGTACAACTGTAGCAGGACCTCTTTGCTCCTATATTCAACTCCTCTTGTTATGAAGGCCAGCATGCCATTCGCTTTCTTCATTGCCTGCTGTACCTGTATCAATAAGATTTCCAGTAATTACTACACTGAAACACTTCAAACTGAAAAGTTTCCAAGCAGTAAGAGTATTTTACAAGTATAGGCCATAATTCATGCTTAACAAAACAAACTCTGACTTCAAAATGTAATTTTTTTAATACTATTGAAATTAAGATTTTTAAATTCTCATGTATTAGCTTCTCGATTTAATCATGTATATGTTTTGGTATGCTCCATAAAATATTTTAATTTGTTTGACTTTTATTCCATGGGTTATTGTATTACACCAAAATTGAATGTTTGAAGTATATTTAACGTTATTGATGAGCTTCATAAGTAGTCTGAAATTACTGTTGCTGAAAACCAGGTAATCCGTTCAATTGATGCTTGGCAGAAGCTGCAATCTGGGAAGTTTATGTTAAATAGATTGCAACATTTTGGCAGTCTTCTCCAGTCAGTGCGCGTACAGTCTTTTCATCTTCAATTGCAAATTCCAGATCATAGTCTATGCTTGCTGTTAAACTTTCTGTACCTCGGGATTACTTTTACAATGTTTAAAAAATAATAATAATAAATATGTGGACAGGTGCATGGGTAGGATAGGTTTAGAAGGATATGGTCCAAATGCAGGCAGATGAGACTGGTGTAGATGTGGCATGTTGGTTACCATGGTCAAGTTGGGCCGAAGGGTCAGCTTCCACACTGTGGAATATATATCTTGATTTCTTTGTGGACAGGATTCTGGCTAGATTTAAAAAAAAAAAATTATGGACATACATTGACGTCCTCAATGTCCTTAAACACGGAAGTATGCTTGGGTCCAGAAGGCTAACAACCTTTTTGAAATGCATCTCTTTTAACATTATACATTTATCTAGTATTGCAAGTCAGATGAGAACACTTTGTTTGAGAATGATAAAACCGGTATACTTTGCACAATCTTGACATAATATAACATTGGCAAAACTGGAATAGTTACCCAACATGAAACATAGTTTTGGTAGGCTGGAGCTGGCAGCCTTTGACTTTTATCAAGGACAACTCTGTCCATTGCATCACAGAGCCAGCTCCATTTGGTCACTGTTTCATCCAACGAATATCCATGCTTCCATTTTCACCCTTTTCTGAATGAATAAAATGTGTAATTTAACAGATTTAAGTGTTAAAACAAATTCACTTCATTCCTATGGTGGAAGATGAATTCAATATTTTCAATGCATTTTTTTTAGTTTTCAAATTAAAGACAATTTGCTCAGCTTAATAACAGACTGTACGCCAAAGTGGAAGCATCTGGCTATAGTTAACCTGAGTGTATTTAAAATAAAACTCATGAACACAATTAAGAGATAGCCAAATTTGTGTATTTTTATTAATTTTCAACCAGTCAATATATTCCAGCCAGTCTTTTTGTGGATTATATCTGTACTTGAAATATGCAGATAATGGCATAATAGATAATTACCTCCCAAGACGTACAGGTTTGTAGGTTAATTGGCTTTGGTAAAATAGTAAATTGACCCGTTTGTGTAGGATAGCATTAGTGTACGGGGATCGCTGGTTGGCGCAGACGCGGTGCATGAAAAGGCCTGTTTTGGTATGTTTCAGTGAGCGTTTGATGGCACTGGGCCTGTACCTGCTGGAGTTTAGAAGAAATGGTGGGACCTCATTGAAACATACTGAATAGTGAAAGGCTTGGATAGAGTGGATGTGGAGATGATGTTTTCACTGGTGGGATTGTCTAGGGCTGGAGGTCAAAGCCTCAGAATTAAAGGCTATACTTTAGGAAGGAGATGAGGAGGAATCTATTTTGTCAGAGGGTGGTGGATCTGTGGAATTATTTGCCACAGAAGGCTGTGGAGGCTTTCAATGGATATTTTTAAGGCAGAGATAGATAGATTCTTGATTTGTACAGGTGTCGGGTTATGGGGAGAAGGCAGGAGAATGGGGCTGGGGGGAAGAGATAGATCAGCCATGATTGAATGGTGGTATTACCTTGATGGGCTGGACAGCCTAATTCTGCTCCTATCACATGACATGACCTCAATAAGAACATTTAAAAAATGTGCATCCTATAAGTATCTTTATGGTATTTGATGGTACAGACCTTGGATTCTTTGATCAGAAACCACATTTATCTGTTTATGGTAGGCAGGAAGATGTCCTTGGTCCTTGTGGTGAGTGCAATCACAGTTTAAATCAAGCATCATAAGGATCAAAAAAGGTGTAATTATATTATGTCGCTCGTGAAGTGCTATTTAAAATTCTTGCGGAAAGAGGCTGTTGTGGTGCATATGGATCTGGTGTCCAAATACATGAAGCAAGTCTGAAGAAGTCTCGACCCGAAACATCACCCATTGCTTCTCTCCAGAGATGCTGCCTGTCCCACTGAGTTACTCCAGCATTTTGTGTCTATCTTCGGTGTTTACCAGCATTGGCAGTTCTTTCCTACACATGAATCAAATGTTGAAAAGGAGGTATATCGGTTTTATAAAGAGGCTCTTGGAATGCCACACAGCGGACGAAGGCTCTTATGATGCAGTCCATCCAGGAACCTGCCCAGGAGACCCAGTGGCCAGACGAAGAAAGACCGAGCGGGCCCCGGCCTGTAGGGGGAAGCTGCAGAAACAGGTCCTTTGGCCCAACTGGTCCGGGCCAATCAAAATGCCCCATCAATACTAGTCCTACCTTCCCATGCTTGGCCCATATTCCTCTAAACCTTTTGTATCCATGTACCTATCCAAATGTCTTTTAAATGTTATAATACCTGCCTCAACTACCTTCTCTGGCAGCTCCACAATCCCATCACAATCTGTACAGAAAATGTTGCTCCTCAGAATCCCCTCTCCTTAAACCTATGTCCTCTGGTTCTTGATTCCCCTATTATGGGTAAAAGACTGTTCATTCATCCTATCTATTCCCCTCATGATATTGCACACCTCCTTAAGAACAACCCTCAGCCTCTGATTCCATGTAATTAAATCCTAACCTGCCCAACCACTCCCAATGGTAACTCAAATCCCACTGTACCAAATGGTGCATGTGACAATACATATAACTTGAACTTGGTTCAAGCCCTCTAGTCCTGGTAACTGCCTCGTAAATTTCCACTGCACTCCTTCCAGCTTATTGACATCCCTCCTATAGCAGGGTGACCAAAATTGAACACAATACTGCTAATGCAGCCTCGCCAACATGTTGGACAACACTCTATACTCAATATCCTGACCGATCAAGGCCAATGTACCGAAAGCCTCATTGGCCACCCCATCTACCTGTGTTGCCACTTTCAGGGAACTATATACTAGTACTCCTAGTACTCTGCTCTACAAAACCTTCCAGGGCTATTTCTATTTCAAAGTTCCAAATCTACTGTGTTCAAGTCACATCTCAAAGTATTCCAGGTGAAATCTGACGAGAGATAAGGAAGCATGGGGGGCCATCTGCTTGAGATTTCATAAGGAAACATCTTGATTAATACATCAGGCATGTTCTGAAGAATGTTATAAAAGTGAATCTTGAGAATTCTGATAATGATATAAATCATTCAAGAGAGCTCAGTTCTGCTTAAATCTATATATTTTTTTCATTTGCAGTCTTTCGTCCGTCCGATAATTACTTTTTTGGATTTGTTATTGACTTACAGAAGAGTGGATTTGGATAGTAATTCTATTTTCTTTTTAATCGTATTGCATTGTTGATTGTAGGAACTTGGGTAAATCCCACAGGACAGTCTAGAGATTGAAATGCCAACCAGGATTATTCCTTGTCAGTAAAGTTTAAATCTGAATGATTACATTTTTCCAGAAGGAACCCCTAGTTTTGTTAGTCTGGTGTTTGGCTCAGTATAATGCTCAACACATAAATCTTGATATATGGGGACATTGACAGAGGACTTTTGTGATACATTATCTTTTCTGCATTAAATACATTCCTCTCCTGTTTAAAATGCAGCCCTCCCCAGAAATGCTCTGACAGCTGGTTAAACCATGCCTTTGTAATTTATGACAAACTGTCAATGTTTTGAATGTGACTGATACTCAAAGATTTGACTTGGACTATTAAAAAGTGGTCACGTAATTTAAAAGGAAATCAAAATACTGAACAGTTTGAAATGGCTCATTGCAAAACTGTCAACTTTCAGGAAATGTATGCATCAACCTCTGAAACTATTATCTTTGGTTAATGTATGGAGTTTTTATATCTGTCGTACATTGCATGCCATTTTTACCTCAATGTAAATACTTCGTAAATGCAGGAAGTTGCCTCTGCTTAACTTTGTGGTATCCCAATATTGGAGCTAGGTCAGAATGAGTGGGTGAAGTTTTTGCTCATTAAATTCTGCAGGTTGTACACAAAATTAATGGAGAATGGTAATCTGGCTCTCCTTGGGAGGGAAATAAAAGTGTGTATATAAGACTGTTCCTGGTCTACAAAATTAAGTGATGATTGATCATGGATATCTAAGCTAACGGGAGGCGGTTCTTCCAACATCACATTCTTGACCAAAGTTGACTCGGCATAGCTGTACCAAAACATTAAATGGAAATGGCTTCAGCTGAAAAATGGTCCCATGTGATTGTTTTCAAATTCTCTATCATGTATAGCAATATTCAGCCTTTATGTGGCAGTAAATGCTCGGCTCAGATAACATCCTGGGTGATACTGTCATTCATCTGTATGAATAAGGAATAGGCAACACGGCTGCTCGAATGTGTTCTGCTATTCAGTGAGATCATGACTGACCTGAGTGTAAAGGGCCTGTCCCACCAGCATGCGATTCCATGCGGTGAGCGCAACCAAACCGGCAACGGGGGCCGCGCGGAGGTCGGGTGATCCCCGTACAGAGCCCGTCCCACCAGCATGCGCCTGCATGCGGCAAGCGCGACCAAACCGCCTGCAGGGACCGCGCGGAGGTCGGGTGAGTGGCTCAACGCGGCACAAAGTGAGGCGAACTTGGAGCGAAGTCTCAAAGGTAAGTTCGCCAGGACAGAGAGGCACACACAGAGAGGGGCACAGAGGCACACACAGAGAGGGTCACGGAGCCACACACAGAGAGGGTCACGGAGGCACGATGTCGAGGCGGTGTGTAATGCGTCGAGGCGACAGCGAGCCGACAAGCCGTTGCCGCGCTGAATTTTTGAACACGGTCAGTTTTTCGGACTCCCGTGCGATGTTGGGACGAACTCCGCACAATTCCGCACGGCTCCGGCGATCGAAGTGGGACTGGCCCCGTGACGCCGGACGGCTCAAGCGACCACGTTAGGTCGCGCTCATCGCATGGAGTTGCATACTGGTGGGACAGGCCCTTAACTTAGATTTGTCTCCACCTTTGGTAATTTTTCTAATTCTTGCTTATCAAGAATCTATCCACTCAGCATTAGATATCCAATCTCTGCTTCACCACTCTTTTGAGGTAGGGAGTTCCAAGACTTGCATTGCTTAGGAAATTTCATGTTATCTCTATCTTAAATAGGGACCCTTGTTCTAAATTCTTCGACAACGGAGAGCATTCTTGGTTCATCCATTTGTCAGATCCTCAAGACTTTATATTTTTTTTGATCAGACCCTCCCAATCTTCTAAACTTTCCTTAAGGTAATCTACCATTTTGGGTATTGATCTAGTTAATCACCTTGGACTATCTGGATTTGTGATTGTATTATTCCAGTACAGGTATAATACTGGCTCCTTTTGCATAGTGTGGATTATTACTTAAGCGTCTCTTAAAAATTGCAACATCTAACATGTGCATAATGATCTTTTAGAACAGAAGTAGCCGAAGGAATCATTAATAGTGCACGTATAATAACTACACAATAGCATGCTCAGTATGGACTCTCCCAGAATAGTTGAGCTCCAAATCTCTTATTCTTGATCAAGGTAAAAACATAATATTGCTTTCTGTGTTACCAGATCTTTCAAAAGATTGGTGAAATAAAAGCCATGCCAATCATAACAGATAGGCCTTGCGTAGGTAAATCCGTCTCGCTTGTATTTTGAGACCGTGCATCTCAAAGTAAAGACAAGTTACCTTGGACAGCAAAGCAACATTTAACAACATGATACCAACTTTAAACTCTGCATATTTACCACTGACTGAAAAATGCAAGCTCTGTACTTTCTCTATGCACATTGACCTGTGTTTTCAGCATTTTCTAATGTCAGATTTCAAGAATCGTCAGCACTTTTATTTTAGTAAGAACAGCATTGTGTATTGTACACCACTGAAGACTGAAGATCTCTGAACATGTTTTGCGTGTACTTAATCTGATTTTCACTGAATATTTAAAATTTAAATTTGGATGCTGAAGTATAAATTAAACTCTGCCTTTCTGGTTTGAAGGCAAAAGAAGAACAGTGCGCAATTTAAATTGTAGTCCCTCAAACTTCTGTTTTTCCACCTTTCAGTTATACGTCATTGTAATATCTATAACTTTTTTGTCTGTTCAAGTTCACATTTATTGTCACATGCACCAGTTGGTGCAGTGAAATTTGAGTTACCACACAGCCATACGAATAAAAATAATACAATACACAACAGGGTTTAACATAAACATCCACTACAGCGGAATCAACGTTTCACACTGTGATGGAAGGCAATAAAGTTCAGTCATCTTCCTCTTTGTTCACCCCGGTAGCCTTTCATTTTGGATGGACTACTTGAAATCCAATATTACAAGCTCATCTCTGAAAATGCAAGTGAGACTTTGATTTATTTAAGTGAGATGTTGCAGTTATGATTGACCTGGCCTTCAAGTCACCAATCTTCTGGAAGATCTGATTATGTAGAGTGATACAGTGTGGAAACAGGCTACACTAGTCCCTCCTGCCCACGTTTAGTCCATATCCCTCCAAACCTGTACTATCCATGTACGCAAAATGATTAATCTCGATTGATGGATTTGAACGTAGTGACCCAGTACATAATTTGTCCATGTTACAGTCCTTGACTATACACACCAATGATGCCTGCCTTTCTTTTAGAGATAGCGTGAAAACAGGCTCTTCGGCTCACCGAGTCTGCGCCGACTGGTGATCACACTAGCACTATCCCACATACGAGGGACAACTTACAATTTATTACTGAAGCCAATTAACCTACAGACCTATAAGACTTTGGAGTGTGGGAGGAAACCAGACCACTACCCGGTCACATGGAGAAAGTACAAACTCCATACTGACAGCTCCTGTAGTTAGGATTGAACCCGGGTCTAAGGCAGCAATTCTCCCACTGTGCCACCCTTTCAGATTTTTTTTTGGATTGGGACTACCTCCAGACACCTAAAAGCTCTGTAGCCGTGCCAAAATCCAACTAATTCACTAAGAATAAATATAAGCACATCAATCTCTTCCTGACCAATATCCCCAGCAGCAAACCTCAATAAGCATACCAGCCGGACAAAAGAAAATATTTCATGGATGTACCCAAGCCTTCTTCTATCTGACATTAGAAAATGCTGAAAACATAGGTCAATGTGCATAGAGAAAGTACAGAGCTTGCATTTTTGAGTGTTGAGGGGCAGGGTGAACTTCTGGGAATACCTGCCCCATGAATATCAGTGGAAAATAAATGGCTAAGTTAAGTTAACACAGACATCTGTGTGTAAATTATTGAAGAAGTGTCAACAACCCAACATTTGGTTGATCAGCCACCACAACCCACAATGTGGAGTGGAAGCAAGTCGTTTTCTATCTGAAGGGACTGTCAAATATATTTATTTTTTTTTAGCAGAGGTGGCTTTTGTGTAGGTATATAAACTACTTGTAAATGATGTAGAATGGAAACAGAGTCTACGATGACCATCGATCATCCTTTAATGTGCAACGGACAAGATGTATGTATTCTTACAACTTGGTTAGAAAATATAAAAGTACCTGATATATTTTGTCTGTTACATTGACAGAGAGGTTGTCTTTGTTAAAATTTTAAATTGTGATAGTTGGCTGAAAGTATTGCCAAAATCGATTCAACTATAGTTTCAGTATATTTGGACGAAACGTTTATTGCAAGTTACAGATACATAGAGATACATAGACAATAGATGGAGGCATAGGCCATTTGGCCCTTCAAGCCAGCACCGCCATTCAATGTGATCATGGCTGATCATCCACAATCTGTACCCCGTTCCTGCCTCCACTGCCTTCTGAGGCAGAGAATTCCATAAATTCCCAACTCTGTGGGTGAAAAAGTCTCGACTTATCTCAGTTCTAAATGGCCTACCCCTTATTCTTAAACTGTGGCCCCTGGTTCTGTATTTCCCCAACATCGGGAACATGTTTCCTGCATTTAGCGTATCCAATTCTGTAATAATTTTATATGTTTCGATAAGATCCCCTCTCATCCTTCTAAATTCCAGTAAATACAAGCCCAGCCGCTCCATTCTTTCATCATATGACAGTCCCGCCATCCCGGGAATTAACCTCATGAACCTACGCTGCACTCCTGCAATAGCAAGAGTGTCTTTCCTCAAATTAGGAGACGAAAACTACACACAATGCTCCAGGTGTGGTCTCACCAGGGCCCTGCATAACTGTAGAAGGACCTCTTTGCTCCTATACTCAACTCCTCACGTTATGAAGGCCAACATGCCATTAATGTTCTTCACTTCCTGCTTGCTTTCAGTGACTGATGTACTAGGACACACAGGTCTCATTGTACTCCCCTTACCTAACTTGACACCATTCAGATAATAATCTGCCTTCCCATTCTTGCCACCAAAGTGGATAACCTAACATTTATCCACATCATACTGCATCTGCCATGCATCTGCCCACTCACCGAACCTGTCTAAGTCACCCTGCATCCTCATAGCATCCTCTTCACAGTTCACACTGCCACCTAGCTTTGTGTCATCTGCAAATTTGCTATTACTTTTAATTCCTTCATCTAAATCATTAATGTATATTGTAAAAAGCTGCAGTCCTAGCACCGAACTCTGCGGCACCCCACTTGTCACTGCCTGCCATTCTGAAAGGGACCCGTTAGTCCTTACTCTTTGTTTCCTGTCTGCCAACCAAAAGTCACGTGAGTGACGACGTGACGAAGCCCCGCCAGGCGCATGTTCGGCATTACGTCGACGCATGTGGCACCGACAGGGTGGAGAGCGCAGCTCCCACCAGCGGTAAGTTTAACCCGCAGGTAAGTCAGTGTTGAACTTATTGCGAGTGTTTTTTATACTCTCTAAGTCTGCAGAGTCAGCTAGAGTGTATATGTATTGTGGAAAATTTTTTAAAAACTTGAAAATACGGAACCAGCTGGAGTATAAGTATTTAAACTGCGGTAATTGAATGGAATGCGCTGAAACCGCAGTTTCCGATTTAGATCGGATCGGGAGATGAGGCTGATTTAAAAGCCGGTTCCCACTATTTACCGCTATTTAGATCGGGTTTGGAGATAACGGCTGCGCTAAATGCCGGCTCCAAATACCCACAATGGTTAATAAAGTCTGCTCTGTGTATATGTTACCAGATGCAGTTTTCCTTTATGGAAATGTATATAAGCCTGTGTGACACTGAGGTTAATACTAATATTCTGCAAGCAGAATGTGCCTCTCAGAATTATAATTTTAAAGGTATGATTTATGCACACATACAAAACAGTAAAGAAAGTAACTCTCCTCCAAGGGAGGACAGGAATGAGGGGAAGGCTGGAAATGGAGAAAATGCTCCACACTTGACTTAGTCAAGGGTTCTAAGACCCATGTATGTCTTCCTGTAAGGCAAGCTCCAAAGGAGTTTCCATACGCTGAGTATGGTGCCTATGAAAATGGAATTCTGATTCTCCAGTACCTTGGTTACGTCTGGATGAGGTCACTAGAGCAAGATAAAATGCTCAAAATTCTAATCAGTCAAGGGGTTTAAAGACCCATGAGATTCTAAGACGGGCTCCGCAGGAGTTTCCATACACTGAGTATGGTGCCTATAAAGAATGAGAATCTCATTCACCAGTGCCTTGCATAGGTCTGGATGAAGTACTTAGAGCAAGATAAAATGCTCAAAACTCTAAACAATCAAGGGTTTTAAGACCCATGAGATTCTAAGGCAGGCTCCGTAGGAGTTTCCATACAATGAGTATGGTGCCTATGAAGAATGAGAATCTCATTCACCAGTGCCTTGCATAGTTCTGGATGAAGTCTCCCTAGAGCAAGACTCGGGAGTATCAGGGCAGGATGAAACTGACCCTGAAGCTGGTGTCCCTACTTATGTGTATACACCAGAACACAATAGAAATATTCCGGGTGTAGCACCAAGTTTTGCTATATCGGTATGGACTGGTGAGGCTATGGATGAACCTGGCGGCCAACATTATTTGGTTTCTCACCTACTTCAAGATACTGTTATGACTGAAACAGTAAATAATAAGTAAAAATATATAAAACACCCATCTATTGTGCTTTGCTCAGGGTGCCAACAGTAACTCAGTAATTAAGCACCCATGAGTCAATGATGCGAGGACAGGAAATGTGTTCCAGTATGTCCTCTAGCTGATATTCAGTTGGCATCATTGTATTTGGGGAAGACATACATGGGTCGATAATGTCCAATACTTTTAAGACATGCTTGCGTTACTCTGCAATGCATATTCAAACCCAATTGTACGATGCAAATTGCCATTTGGCTAACATTATCCCCAAAAAATGCAGGATTATGTGGGCAAGTTATAACCAGATTTATGATTGATGAAAACGAACCCCTATATTAAGAAGAAGGAGATCTTCTGGTTCATTTACGGAAGTACAGAAACGTCATTCCATTACACATGGAATTTCTGGGGAAACAACCTCTGGTTGGTTAAGATTACAATTGTTTTGTAATTCTGCATTAATCTGATCGGCTTGGTTTTTGAATGTACCAGAAACTCGTCAGGTAGAGATAATATATCCCAGACACAAGTATGGGGGTTGCAGAGTCATTCTAGGACTCACAAACTTAAATTTATAGTTCAGTATGAAAATTTTAAAAAGTACACTTCGACATTATAATGAAGTTATTATCACAACGCTGCTATGTAGTTATTTTTTAGATTTAAAAAATATGCCTTATTATTCAGGTACTTCAATTAATTGGATCGGTCAGCTGAACGAATTACCTAATGGGTTAAATTCAGCCCTCAAATTGCTCACACAATTATTGAAACCAGCAAATGGTGTAATGAGGGCTCAGAATCATATTGTAATGACTTATCTAGAGGATATGTTAATTGTAAATGGGAGACAGCTGAATAACTGAGTTCAGCAACCATAAGCCTATTGAAAGGCTAAGATTCTGTACATCCAAACAACATGGAAGTTACAGGCATCCCAAACAATTGATTATTTGGGGTTTGTCTTTAATACAGTTGATATGTGAGTAACTTTATCAACAAATTAAGGTTGGGGATGTTACAAATTCCTGTATTCGTCTTGGGGGGAAAGCCATTATCCCACCATCCAAGAAGTAGCTACGGTTACTGGCAAAGTGTTAGCAGCATCCATGCTGTCAAATTGGGACCTCTGCATGATCAAAGTCTGCAAAGAACAGAGTATAAAAGTAAAAAGCGTGCAGGTTATTGATTAGGTCCATGCAGTACCAACTAAAGGTTGAGTTGAATTCAATGATGTATGCTCAATGTTGCGCAAGTTACTAGAAGTGAAAAAATGTGCTTGTTCAGAAGTCTTCAGTGTTATTACATACTGATGAGAGTGCTCTCGGATGGGGAGCTTGGGACAGCGACACCAGTTGTGGTGGTCGATGGACTGTTCAAGACGTTTAATTCTCCAAATACATGGTTGAATTATTTGGAGTTATTGGGGGCGTTTTATGCATTGATAGCTGTTGTTCTACAATAAAGAACTTGCATGTTCAATTATGAGTAGACAATACCTCAACTGTGGGGGAATACAATACTGTGGTAAGACAACAGATCATGAAAATGCAAATTACAATACAGAATGAATGTTAAATTTCAAAAAGATTGTCAGACAGTATGTGTACCAAATGTTGATCTGTTGTGTCTGGATTAAATCTCCAGTGGTCTAAATGTGTCTCGTGGGAGTCAGACCCAGGAGCATTAGCGGTGGATGCATTTTCGCTACATTGGGGAAGTATAGTCTTTTACGTTTTCCCCATTTTGTCTGATTAGCCAATGTTTCACCAAAATAGAGCAAGTCTCCGCCGCAGGCATTTGGTGGTTCCAAATTGGTATTATTCTCGGCCTTTTGGCTAAGATCAAGTGTAGTATCTGTTCTTATCAGTTAATATCTGATACGTCACTTATCTAGGGACCATTACTGCACAGCCATTGTTCCCATTGGTGCTCAGAATAATGATTCAGACATTCATGACAATACCAGGTACAGTAATTGTTGGTACATCCAGTAATAGCAGAAGTCATCCATTACATGACCGTATTAATTGTTAATCTGCAGGTTCAGATGGAATGTTGGATAGGACCATGGATGTCATAACTGCAGCTTGGAGAGATAGCACTAAGAAACAATATATGTGTCATATAAGAATGGGAAATCTTTTTGTATACAGTCAGATATATTTTATCATACTGCAAATATATATCGGATATGTTTTGTCCTCCTATTTAGGACTATTTCAGAATCGACAACTATCGGTCTCATCTGTTAATATCCCGATTTATGAGAGGAATTTTAATAAAATCCTACCAAACCCAGATATTCAGAAATCTGGGATGTCAGTATAGTTCTCACATTGCTTCGGCAATTATGACACTGTCTTTTCAGAAGTTAATATTTAAAGTGGTTATGTTCGTACCGTTAATGTCAGCACAATGAGTACAAACATTACAAATGTTGTGGTTAGATTGTATACAATTGTCTGTAGATAAAATAACGTTTTATGTCATTGATCTAAGCAAGCAAAGCAAGCCAAGAAAGGCTGGAACCAAGGTAATCTTTAAGACATACGCTGTCAACTAAACAGTGTGTGGTTAAGCATCTGAATTAATATATATTGAATTAAGAGTCTCCGAGACTGTGAGACACCAATGTTCATTACCCACAAGAAACATATAAAAGTGACAGTACAAACAATTTCTAGATGGATAAACAGGTTCTGGATTAACTGGAGTAGACACTGATGTGTATAAATCTCACTCCACAAGGGCGGTATGAATGTCCGCGGCGAAGGTGCAGGACGTGCTGCTCGACCGAATTCTGGAGACTGCAGGATGGTCTAAAAAAGAAACTTTCCTAGTTTTATGATAAACCTGTTGTTACAGTGCCAGAGTTGCATATGCTGTGTTGGGTTCTGTTCAAAATTGTTTGTGTTGTTGCATAACATTTGTTATTCCCCTGGGATAGAGGGGTTATTATTTTTCGTATTATTAAAAAATAATAATCTTAAAAATAAATAAAAGGGAGATATATCTCTATATCTATCTCTATATATCTATATATTAAAAAAATATTTATTGCATAATTTCAAGCAATATATTATTTACTCACTACTGGGTAAACTGAAGCAGTGTGTCGTATGGAATGATATACGACATGAAAATCAGAGCTTTAAAATCTTCACGTAGTCACTCACGTGACTCTGAAGTAAAATAGTAAGATTAAACTAGAACTTACCTGTTCGAAGTTTGATCTTTATTTTATGAGGAGTTGCGATGAGGGATTACGTGCCCTCCGCTCCCAACCCTCATAATATAAATGATCATCTGGTAGTTCTAATCTTTGTGAGCCTTACTATCTTACTCCGGCTATTGGTTCTGTGTTTTTCACGCCGCTGGTTTGAAGTATGCTGAACATGCGCCTGGTGGGGCTTCTTCATGTAATCCCTCATCGTAACTCCTCATAAAATAAAGATCAAACTTCGAACAGGTAAGTTCTCGTTTAATCTTACTATTTTCTATCCATGTCAATACCCTACCCCCAATACCAAGTGCTCTAATGTTGCCCACTAATCTCCTGTGTGGGACCTTATCCATTTGAACTTGGACCAATCCTGTTACTGCTATCCAAATGTGCCGCTATTACATCTTTGATAATCAACTCTAACATCTTCCCCACCACTGATATCAGGCTAACTGGTTTATAATTCCCTGCTTTCTCTCTCCTCCTTTCTTGAAAAGTGGGATAACATTTGGTACCCTACAATCCACAGGAACTGATCCGGAATCTATAGAACATTGGAAAATGATCACTAATGCGTCTATAATTTCTAGAGCCACCACCTTGAATACCCTGGGATGCAGACCATCAGGCCCTGGGGATTTATTAGCCTTCAGTCCCATCAGTCTACCCAACACCATTTCCTGACTAATGTGAATTTCCTTCAGTTCCTCCATCACCCTAAGTCCTCTGTCCCCGGTACATCTGGGAGATTATTTGCGTCTTTCATCGTGAAGACGGAACCAAAGTACCTGTTCAACTTTTTTAAGAAGGAACTGCAGATGCTGGAAAATTGAAGGTCGACAAATATGCTGGAGAAACTCAGCGGGTGAGACAGCATCTATGGAATGAAGGAAATAGGGAATGTTTTCGGGTCGATACCCTTCTTCAGAAGAAGTCTGAAGAAGGGTTTCAACCCAAAAGATGCCTATTTCCTTCGCTCCATAGATGCTGCCTCACCCGCTGAGTTTCTCCAGCATTTTGGTCTACCTGTTCAACTTGTCTGCTATTTCCTTTTTCTCCCATAATAAATTGACCTGTTTGTCTTCAAGGGACCTTAACTAATGTTTTCCTCCACATACCTAAAGAAGCTTTTACTATCCTCCTTTATATTCTTGGCTAGCTTACTTTTGTACTTCATCTTTTCTCCCTGTATTGCCTTTTTAGTTATCTTCTGTTGATCTTTAAATGTTTCCCAATCCTCTGGCTTCCCCCTCATCTTTGCTGTGATATACGTCTTCTCTTTTATTTTTACACTTTCCTTGACTTCCCTTGTCAGCCACGGTCGCCACTTACTCCCCTTAGAATATTTCTTCCTCTTTGAAATGAAATGATCCTGCATCTTCTAGATCATTCCCAGAAATACAGCCAATTCCTGTTCCACCATCATCTCTGCTAAGATCCCTTTCCAGTCAACTTTGGCCAGCTCCTCCCTCATGCCTCCATGCCCCCTTTGTTCAACTGCAATACTGACACTTATGGTTTTACCTTCTCCCTCTGAAATTGGAGATGAAAAATTATCATATTATGATCATTACTTTCTAATCGCTCCTTTACCTTGAATTCCCTTATCAAATCTGCTTCATGAAACAACACTAAATCCAGAAATGCCTTCTCCCTGGTCGGCTCCAGTACGAGCTTCTCTAAGAATCCATCTCAGAGGCACTCTACAAACTCCCTTTCTTGGGGTCCAGTAACAACCTGATTTTCCCAGTCTACATGCATGTTTAAATCTTACCTTTGTTACATGCCAATTTTAACTCCTGATACAACTTGCACCCTATCTTCAGGCTACTGTTTGGGGACCTGTAGGTAACTCCCATTAGGGTCTTTATACTCTTACAATTTCTTAGTTCTATCCACAATGACTACATCTTCTGATTCTATGTCACCCCTCGCAAGGGACTGAATTTCATTCCTTATCAACAGAGCCACCCCACCCCCTCTGCCCACCTGTCTGTCTTTTCAATAGGAAGTATACTCCTGAATATTCAGTTCCCAGCTCTGATCCACTTGCAGCCATGTCTCTGTAATTCCTACAACATCATACTTACCAATTTCTAACTGAGCCTCAAGCTATCCACTTTATTTCTCCTACTTTACGCATTGATATATAACACTTTTAATTTGGTATGCACCTTCCCTTTCACACCGGTTCCTATTTCACTTGACCTTACTCTCTTATCCCTTCTTGAACTTGCCGTCCCATTAATTCGGGTGTCTTTTGTAACTTTTCCTGAACTCTCACCTCTTTTAATTCCATCCTTATACGCCAAAATTTGTCAATCCCTCCTCCCACCAGGCCGCTGTTTAGTTTAAGCCCACCCATGTAGCACTAGCAAACCTGCCTGCTAGAATGTTGGTCCCCTTCCTGTAAAGGTGTAACCAGTCCATTTTATACAGGTCACCTGTACCACAGAAGAGATCCCAGTGGTATCTAAATCTCTGCTCCCTGCACCAGCCGCTCACCCACACATTCAGAAGCGTAAGCTCACTGTTCCAGCCCTCACCAGCACGAGGTACTGGAAGCAATCCAGAGATAACCACCCTAGAAGTCCTGCTTTTCAGCCACCTTCCTAACTCTCTAAACTCATGTTGCAGAACCTCCTTCCTCGTCTTCCCGATGCATTTTGTGCACACGCACAACACTTCCTGCTGCTCACCTTCCCTCTAGAGGATGTTCTGAAGTCAGTCCGAGACATCTTGAACCCTGGCAACAGGGAGGCAACAGACCATCCTCGAGTCTCGAGTGCCGCCACAAAATCTCCTGTCCGCCATTCGGACAATGGAGTCATCCACCACTATGCCTTGCGTCTGTCTCGCCGGTCGCATCTCATCGCTAGGATTGGAGCCAGCGACCTGTCCGCAGCTCGGACTGGAAGCGTTGTCCGGCACGACATCTCCCAAGGGGGTGTACCTGTTTTCATTAGGTACAGCCACCAGGGACTCCTGCACTCCAACTTTACTCCTCTTTCTCACAGTCACCCACCTTTGCTCTTCCGATGTCCTTGGTGTAACAACATCGCTGTAGGTCCTGTCCAGGAAACGTTTGTTTTCCTGGATGGCCCTGAGGTCATCCAACTGTTGCTCCTGCTACCCAACATGTTAATTCAGGAGCTGCACCTGGACACAATTTCTGCAGGTGCGGTTGTCATAGGCACCAGCGGTGTCCCTGACTTCCCACATCCTGCCGGAATTTTGAAGGTGGGAGTGTGGAGCTATTAGGTAGCTGGTCAGGACCAAAGTGATCTCCTGTGCACTGATTCTGATACATTATGCACCAGCTGTTAATGATTATACATTGCTACCTGGAACTTGTGCACATTTCATTTACAGCAAAATTCAGGAAAATATTCATTTTTTTAATCTATGTAAGATTACTTCAGATTTTCAAATGAATTCTACAAAGTGCACCTTTGTATCATGTGCACCACTTGTTATTCCACTTATGAATTAACAACTATAATTCAAGCATTGACACATGATGTAAAGCTGAAGCCCCGGTACCAATCCTTGTCATATTTTAGACTACATTCACTTCAACTGTAATTGTTGCTCAGCTTAACAAATGAGTAACATTTTCAAAATACCACAAAACTGCTGTAATAACAAGTTGTTTAACTGAAATTTAATGGAACCAATGTTGGTCACCGAGTATGGAACTGAAAATTGGCATCGCAATTCACTTTTTTCCTTTTGATTCAATGGATATTAAAAGGGAAAAGTTAATGCTCCAATTAAATCTTTGAATCAAAGAACCTTTTGTAGTCGACAATTTCGCCTGATTATGATGTTAAAAAAGAAATGTTTGTTGCATTGCCTTAAGTCATAATCAATTCCAACTATAAATAGATGAAGTTAGTCTACCACAATTCTTGGGAGCCAGCTTTTGAAAAGATACCTTTAGAAATTCTAACGTTAGAAATATCCGTGGGGATGTGAGCATTTTGCAGAAAAATTTCTCTATCAGCAGAGTTGGATTCCCTGTATGCAGGCATCATGACTTTGTTCGCCTTGGCTTGCGTCAGCACTGGGAATGATCTTTGAAGAGCTGTTCAATGACATTGATATTGATGTAAGACCATAGTTACATTCGGGTTGTTTGAATGAGAACAGCAGGTTTCTATGAGGATCTGTGAACCTTTTGGGTTTGTATATGAAGACATTTACATCACTTTTGTAGATCCCTGATGTTTCCAAATTATTGTCTTAATCTTTAGACCAAGTACAATTTTTGTTAAGTGTTAATTACTCCACCAATAGCAAAGCCAGTGCTGTGGGCAAATCAATTTTGGGCCTTGTTGTTCATGATATTTCACCCTGTGTTATTTGGGCAGAACTTGATGTTTACATAGAAAAGAACCCGTGAAGATAATCTTTATTCGGTGCTTGAATTAGTAAATATCAGGTGACATAAGAGCAGAATTTGTCCTTTCGGTCCATCAAGACTGTGCTGCTATTCAAGCATGGCTGATTCCTTTTCCCTTTAACCCAATTCTCCTGCCCTCCCCATAACCATTGATGCCCTTACTAATCAAGAACCTATCAAATCCATTTAAAACCACCCAATGACTTGGCCTTCATAGCCACTGTGGAAATAAATTCCGCAAATTCACCACCCTCTGACTAAAGAAATTAATTCTTCCTCATCCCCATTCTAAAGGCACGTACTTTTATTCTGAGGCTGTACCGTCTGGTTCTAGACTTTCCCACTACTGGAAACATCCTGTCCGCATCTACTCTCCTATCAATCATTGTTTGGTAGGTTTCAATGAGAACCCTCTCCCCTCCCCCTCATCCCTCTAAACTCCAGCTAGTACAGGTCCAGAACTAACAAACGCTCCTCATACATTTATAACTTTTATAACCTAGTACTCTGGAAATTAATGCTAACTTTGCACTTGTCTTCCATACTACTGACTCAACCTGCAAATTAACCTTTTGGAATTTCTACATGAGCATTCCCAAGTCTATTTGCACATCTGATTTCTGAATTCTGTCCCCATTTAGAAAATAGTCTATGCTCTTATTCCTTTTACTAAAGTCCATGATCACACACTTTGCTACTTTGTATTCCATTTGCCCACTCTCCCAACCCATCCAAGATCATCAGCAGACTCCCTGCTTCCACCACACTACCTGGCCCTCCACCTATTTTCATATCATCCACAAACCTGGCCTCAAAGCATCAATTCCATCATCCCGATCATTAACATATAACATGAAAAATATCAGATCACCTACCCTTATGAACACCACTTGTCACTGGCAGCCAACCAGAAAAGACCCCCTTTATTCCCACTTTTTGCCTTCAGCCAGTCAGCCTATCCTCTATCCATTGGCTCCTATTGTATTTAGCATCCTCTGATGCGGCACCTTATCAAAAGTCTTCCGAAAATCTAAGTAAACAACGTCCACTTAACCGCTTTAATCTATGCTGCTTGTTCCTTAAAGAATTCGAACCGATTTGTTGGGCAAGATCTTCCCTTAACAAAACTTTCTATTTTATCATGTGCTTCTAAGTGCTCCGAAACCTCATCCTTAAGAATGAACTCCAAAATCATACAAACTACTGAGGTCAGACTTACTGGGCTAAAATTTCCTTTCCCTTGTCGCGCCTCCAACAGTGGAGTTAGCTTTGTGATTTTCCAGTCCTGGAGGGGGGGGGGGAGGAGAATGTGTGTGAGGGGGGAGGGGTGTGTGAGCGGGAGGAGGGGCGAGGGGGTTGTGGGGTGGAGGGGTTGTTGTGGGGAAAGGGAGTGTTGTGTGGGTGGCGGGGTGTGGGGGGACGTGTGGGTGACTGGGTGTGTGGGGAGGGTGAGGTAGTGTGTGTGGGGTAGTGGGCGTGTGTGTGGGGGGGCGGGGGGGGTAGGTGTGTGGGGGTTGTGGGGCGGGGGGTTGTCTGGGCTGGGTCGTGGGTGTGTGTGGCAGTGGGGCTTGTGGGAGGAGGGGTGTGTGGGCTCGGGGGAGTTGTGGAGGGAGAGGGGTGTGTGGGCCGGGGAGAGTGAGCTTGGAGAAAAGACGAGGAAGAACCATGGGGGCATCACGGGGAGGGGACGGAGCCAGCGAGGGGGACCAGTGGGGTAGTGGATGGAATTGGCGGTGCGATGGGGGCTCACAGCGGGTGCTGGTCGTTCTCCGCCGGGATCAGAGTCTCCGCTTTTCCCCGCTAACCTTTACGACATTCAACCGATCGGAACAAAACTTGGTGCACTCGCATCACAGGAGAACGGTGAGTGAACTGACGAGACATTGTAGCGCTCTCGCGAACAGTTTTTGCGCAAATAGAAAGACTGCCAAACCGGAAGATAAGAAGATCCGAGTTTTAGTTATGTACTAGGCCAAGTGGGACCCGTTGGGTCCCGTCTTCGCAATGCGCGGGTGTGGGGGGGGGGGCGTCCTGTGCGCACACACGCACACGCGCACGCATGTTTTAGAAAGAACTGCAGATGCTGGAAAAATCGAAGGTAGACAAAAATGCTGGGGAAACTCAGTGGGTAAGGCAACATCTATGGAGCAAAGGAATAGGTGACGTTTCAGCTCGAGATTGAAGAAGGGTCTCGACCCGAAACGTCACCTATTCATTCGCTCCATAGATATTGCCTCACCCACTGAGTTTCTCCAGCAATTTTGTCTACCTGCGATGAACAGGTAGGTTGGCGCTGTAATTAAGACGGCTAAAGCTCAGTGTACAGTAAGTCCTTTAAAAAAGGGGGAGAAGGAGTGGAGACAACTTTTAAGAAGCCAGAGATACACAGCTGTGAAGGTCGGTGGACATTTAATGTTACTGGTCGGTTATCCTTGGTTCTGAAAACTACTGCTTACCTTTTTTTTCCCATTGAGCCAATGAAATTCACCGGTCAGCACCAGCTACAATCCACGAGAACCTCTGAGAACCTTCGACCTCCTTGCAACCCATTAAGACCTTCTGGCTACTCATCTACGGCACGAGAATTCTCGCTACTCTCCATGGCAGCTTAATTCTAGTCGCCGCTATTTTTTCAACATGTCGAAAAATTCGTGGTCACCATAATGAGGCCGCGACTAGTTATTAGAATGCAGGAACTCCTCATGACCATGAAGGCGACTCCACGGCAATCACCCGCGAACATGTGGCGACCATGTGGTGACTGCATAGTCTCCTGCAGTCACCTAAAAAGTCGCCCAAGTGGGTCAGGCCCATAAGTGTACATCCTATCTTCCACATATGGTCTTATACGCCTCTATAAGATCAATCTGCCTCCTGCACTCTAAGGAATAAAGTCCTTGCCTACCCAACCTCTCTCTATAGCTTAGGCCCTTTCCCATATCAGGGTGACTAAAACAGAACACAATACTCAAAATGTGACCTCAAAAACATATGGTACAACTATAACATAACATCCCAACTTCTACACTCAATATCCTGATTGATGAAGGCCGATGTATGGAAAGCTGCCTTGATCACCATATCTACCTGTGATGCTACTTTCAAGGAACTATGTTCCTGAACTTATCGAGCCCTCTGCACCCCAAGATCCTCCCATTAACTGTGAAGATCCTGCTCTGGTTTGACTTTCCAAAATGCAACACCTCTCATTTGTTTGTATTAAACTCCATTAACCATTCCTCAGCACACTGCCTAACTGATCAAGATCTAGGTGTAATATTTGATAATTAATTCACTTGAAGTGAATTGAGGTGCAACAAAAACATTTTGAGAGGACTAAAATATGAAAATGGGGAAGTAATGCTGAGATTGACACAAAATGCTGGTGTAACTGAGCGGGACAGGCAGCATCTCTGGAGAAAAGGAATGGGAGATGTTTCGGGTCGAGACCCTTCTTCAGACTGATGTCAGGGAAGGGAAATACAAAGATAAGGAAGTGTTAGGTGTGAAACCAGGACAAAGAGGATGGGCATCAAGGAAAATGCTGAGGCTTTATCAGACGGCATTTGGAATATTGTGAGCAGTTTTGCGCCCCATATCTGAGGAAGGATGTTGCTGGCATTCTAGGGGGTCCAGAGGAGGTTTACAAAATGATCCCAGGAACGATTGGGTTACCAGATGAGCATATGATGGCACAGGGCCTGTACTTGCTGGAGTTTAGAAGGATGATGGGGATGTCATTGAAACTTACCAAATAGTGAAAGGCCTGGACAGAGTGAATGTAGAGAGGATGTTTCCACTAGTGGGAGTCCAGAACCAGAGGCCATAGCCTCAAATTAAAAGGCTGTACCTTTAGAAAGGAGTTGAGGGATTTCATTAGTCAGAGGGTGGTGAATCTGTGTAATTCATTGCCACAGATGGCTGTGGACGCCAAGTCAATGGATATTTTTAAGGTGCATATTGACAGATTCTTGATTAGTAATGATGTCAGGAGTTATGGGGATAAGGTAGGAGAATGGTGTTGAGCGGGAAAAATAGATCAGCCATGATTGAAAGGGAAAGTAGACTTTAATGGACCAAATGGGCTAATTCTGCTCCTATAACTTGTGAACATGAAAATACACAGTAAATCTTGAGCCTCTCAAACAAATTAATCGTTTTTAATGGCGCACTTTTAGCCACAATAATTTACCAAACTAGGTGACCCTTAAAGGAAATCTGAATTGCAGATCCCTTTACAAATATTTCATATATCAGCAATACTGCATCAGCATTCGATTGGAGAGGTAGGACATGCATCTCATTGAGTTTGCACAAAAGTCAATTCACTCTTTATACTTTGGAATTCTTTGACATCTTGCACAACAGGATACCATTGTTCTCCTTGAAAATTGCCTTTACACAAAAAAACTGGAAGCACTCATCGCAGTTCATTTATTTATTTTGACGTCTGAGTATTATTGCTTTGCCATTGACCTTGGCATTATCCCAACATGTGGGAGGTTTAAAGCTAATTTGGCTGAGGAATGGGGCACAATAGGAGTGTGGTGAGCAGCAAGAAACAGCAAAACCAAACCAGTTCAATAGACATCATACTTAGACTTCGAGTCTGGATTTCATCTATTTTAACGCAAGGAACCTGACAAATTAAATTGGTGTACCGAGGGCATTGATTAGCATAGAGGAATAACTGTTGTTATCTTAGAAACATGGTTGAAAGATGGGTAGAGACAGCAACTTGCAATTACTGGGTAGAGATTCTTCAGGCATCATTGATTATGTGGGAAAGGGGGGTGGTAGAATGTAAAAGGAGATGGCACTTTAATATTAATCAAGTTAATTACTGAGGTAAAGAGCGAAGATTTCTTTAAATGTTCTTCAAATAGGCCATATGAGTGGAACTTGGAAATAGAGGAAATCATTTTGCTATGGGTGTACTAACAGCGTCTTTATAATCAACTTCCGATAGAGGATTAAAACACATAAGTGTGAAAGAAATAAATGATAGTAGCAACGATTTAAACTTCTCCAATATTAAAGTGATGTCACCTCTAAAAGAGAAAGGGTTGAATTTTAAAGGGAATCCAGGAAAGTATTTAGAGCCTGTGCATGGATGGTCCAAATAAAGGAGGTCTGCTCTGGGCCTTTGTGAATGTGGCCAGGAATAGTGGGAGAATTGGTGAGAGAGTATTTTACATCTGGTGCTCATAACCTGAGATTTTAAGGTAGTTTTGGAGAAGGAAAGAGTAGGACACATTGGAATTATAGGGACAATGTGGGAGGATAGAGGTGTGCACTTAAATGAATACTTGTAATCTGCACTTACTATATAGAACTTCGGTTAATTTGATGGGACAGTTGCTTCTAAAATAATTTACCATTCAAATGGTTTGTTAGATATCATTTGGGGACTCCACAACAGCCCTTCCAGGTGAGACAGAGGTTCACATGCAATTCCTCGAACCTCCTTTGCATTCAGTGTTCCCAATGTGGCCCTGTACATTGGCAATACCATGTGTAGACACAACAACAGTTTCGACAAACACTTGCGTTCAGTCTGCCAATGTCCACTGATTCTCCCGGTTGCTAATCATTTTATCTCCTTTTGCCATTCCCATACTAACCTTTCACTATCCATGCTCTCCAAGAAATGCTGACTGATCTGCTGAGTTATTCCATCATTGTCATTTTTTGTTAGATATTGGCAGGCTTAAAGGTGGATAAATTCCCTGGGCATGATGAGATGTATCCTAAGCTTCCTTCTGTGTATCTATCAATTGTCACAGCTGCAGACCATGACAATCCTTACCCACAATGAATTGACGGAATCTCCAATTTACTGTTTTCCCACAGCCTCTAGATATGTTAACTGCAGTTTGGGGTGGGTATGGGAGAGGGTGAAAACTATTTAATATATCTTTCGAAATGAGGTGTCTTCAGGCTTATTGTCTTGAATTCAAATTCTTCAGTTGCACTCCTGTATTTCTTCTCATACTAAATTACTTGCTACTTTTAAGTTGCAAATTCTAACTGAAGAACATATTTCTTATGGCCTGAATTGTCTGAATTGAATTTGATGTTTTTGCTTTTCAGATCTTATACAAGCTACGAATGAGACCAATGTTAACATTCCTCAGATGGCTGATACTCTTTTCGAGCGAGCAACGAACAGTAGCTGGGTAGTAGTGTTTAAGGCTTTGGTTACCACGCATCATTTGATGGTCCATGGCAATGAGGTAATTTTATGCCACTGAGAACAGAGTATGTCAGTATTGTTTGTGCATGGAGCAATTCTGAGATTAGAATTTATGTCCTATAATTTTCCATTGAAAATGAATATACTATCAAAACTTCACGTTAGTGTTGGTTAAATTGTACGTGCATAACAAATTCTGAAGTAGAGCCATGCTTGATTGATGATTAGTACGGGCTTGAATGTAGAGATTGCATTTGATTTTGTGATCATGTAGCACTTTTGCATGGTGGAAATTTGACAATGGCACTGATTGAATGAGCTGGCTATTACACTAGACTTACAAGTTTGTGCTCCGAAGAATGAGATATTAATACTAATAACTTCCCAACTCTCAGGATTTGTAATTGATTAATTTGTGGTGTTGATCCTATAACTATAATGTAGCAATGTTACAAAATTTTGAGATTTAAAAAATCAAGTCTGCAATTTATCCCATCAGATAAAGCATAATAAGAAGTTTAATTTGACACCTAATTCACTTTCATATCTTCAGTATTAAGAAAGTTATGACCATTTTCAAATTAGCATCTTGTTCCCCATTGCCTTTCCATTTACTTAACTCAAAAGCTGTGATCTAGAACAGTTAAAAGCCCATAACTTTCTTAAAAATTAAGAGAACTCAATGAAATTTTCAGTTATTATAGATTGAAGCATTCTGAATCAAATATGAAACAATCTTACTTGGATTACCTGAAATTAAAACATATAATTAGTTAGTTATCTAATTGTAGCTAATTACAAAATTCAATGAGTAGACCTAAACATCTATCCATTTCTTAAGAAAAGATAAACTTTTTTTAAATTGCCTAAGTATCCAAATAACATTCACACAATAGTCCACAATATAACATAATTTTTAAATCTCAATTTCATGAATTTATAGGCCAAATGGAAGGAATTTAGTGTTTAATGCCTGTAAATTAATGGCCATTTAAATCAACTAGCGAGTGGGTTTTAGTGGAATGCGGTGGATTGGAACGTTGCGGTTTGCGGTGAAGTCGGGAGGAAAAATACAGCCAGTTCATACATTTTTTTTGTCCCCTTTTCGCAACATGAAAATGTGATTAAAGCCTTCCTAAAAACTAAGTTTTTATGTAAAAAATAAACTGTGTAGCTTCTTTTATCGCCTACCTTAGGTCCGTTCCGCTGTCACCATTCAGAGCTTTAGAAGATGATTTTTAAACTACTCTAGTTAATAAATAATCTGGCGTAGTTTAAAAATACCTTTATGAATGAAATGTTGGAGCGATTTCTCTTTAGCGACGAAATCCCCCGACATTGATCGACTTGGACTGCCTAGAAAAAAATCGGCATTTTAAACCCGCCCCCCTCTGAAAGGCGTCAAAGTCGCGCGCACACGGGGAGCGGCAAAACTGCAGCGCTGCTAAAGGTAGGTATTGTAACATACCTATATAATGCGTGGGCCCATCTTGTTTTCTGTCAGCACAATCAATATTTCTTAGTCGAGTGAGTAAATCTGGATTTGGAAGAGTGTGATATACTAGCTTTGAAACTGAAAATGTAAGTCCTGTTTTTGTACCTAAAATGTCTCATGATTTTATTTGCTTCATTTCCATCTTAAAAACGTAACACCTCCAACTTAACAAACTTGTGTATTTGAATCATAGGAGTGGAATGTAGGTTATTGTTGTCTATAGATTTTGGAGCAATGCATATCATCCTGGTTTTATCAAGAAATATATTGTCTGTGATTGGAGATGTGTGTGTAACATGTAGGAGAAAAGCTGTTAAGTGGAGGTGCAGTGTTGAGGAAGTATATAATTTTAACTTTAGAGCACTTTCTGTAACCTGATTTGCTTTAAATAAACAATTTTGGAATTACAGGAAGAACAAGCTTATTCAAGAATAAAACAAATGAAAATTTCAATCATAGAGAGGGTAAAAATACAAACTGTTCGAGGATCTCAACGGGTTAAGCAACATGTGTGGAATTGATGGGATGGTTGGTATTGTGGGTCAAGGTTGATTGAGTAAAGATAGTCTGTGTGAAATGGGCTGGTGGTTCATGTACAGAACCAGGTGAGCAGTGGGATAATGTGCCAGAGAGAGGTTGAGTGTTTTATTGTCATATGTCCCAGATAGGACAATGAAATTCTTACTTGCTGCAGCACAACAGAATATGTAAACATAGTACATAACGGAAGAAGAAAAAAAAGTTCAGTGTGTATACACATGCACACATACTCAATAAATAACAAATATAGTGCAATAATAATAATAGTCTGTTGCAGTTCAGAGCTAATTTGGTGTCATGTTTAATAGCCTGATGGCTGTGGGGAAGAAGCTGTTCCTGAACCTGGTTGTTACAGTTTTCAGGCTCCTGTACCTTCTTCCTGATGGCAATGGTGAAATGAGTGTGTGGCCAGGATGGTGTGGGTCTTTGATGATGTTAGCTGCCTTTTTGAGGCAGCGACTTCGATAGATCCCTTTGATTGCAAGGCAGAGGCTGTAAGATCCCTTCGATGACAAGGTCAAGGCAGAAGCGGTAAGGTGATGATTGGTGTTAATGGGAGAGACGAGGAGCATGTGGAACAAGATGGGAAAGAGATTTAATAAATGAATTGTAAGTGAATGGATCTGAGCTCAAGGGTAGAAAAATGGGGGCTAAAGGGTCAGGGGTATGGGAAAGGGAACAAATAATGGAGGCCCCGAAGTTATCTGAAATGGAATAGATGAATATTCATACCATTGGGTTGTCGACATATAGATTATAGACCATGGCAGAATGAGGTGTAGTTCTTGTCTGTTGGGCCTCACCCTGAGAATTGAAAAGCAGGCGATGTACCAGTAGGAGTGGGGATGGGAGTTAAATGGCATGCATCTTGGAGCTCGGATGACCATTGTGATTAGGTGTTCTGCAAGCTGGTCGCCTGCACTGCATTTGATCACAGCAAAGTGTGAGAGCACCGAGTGACTTCTTTGCATCCAGAAGTTTAACATCAGAGCCTCCAATATATAGCCAGGTTCACTTGCCTACAGGCAAATAATTATTTAAAGTTGATTACACCCACTTGATACCGGTTTGAAAATTTTAAAAAATGACATTGAGAAGATGCAAGTATATTTGACCATAATTGATTCATAAAAGGGCGTAAATGATATTTTTTTCCTTCTGGTTGCATTGTCAGACACATGAAGATCAATACGGGTTTCTTTATTGGTAATATGGATTGATTGAGTTTCAACACTTAAATCTTGTTCTCGGAGACCTGCAGGATTAAGATCTGTATTTGTATTTGTTAATTTTTCCTAATTAAACTTTATTTATTCTGTACAATAGAATTGTAAAGTTGTGAACTAAATTAAACTGTGTAGTCCTTACTGAATAGCCCTGTCTCTGGGTCTTCTGATAGAGGGAAGGACACTCTCCATTTGTGTCCCGAACACTGATCTGATGCACTTGTACTGGTGTCCTGGGACTGAGGTTGATCTGCTATAACAATAGGGTCATAAGGAATATAAGGCATGGAAACGGGCCCTTTGGTCCAAGTCGCCCATGCTGACCAAATAGCCTACTTGAACTAGTCTCAGTTACTTGCATGCAGACCACATCTCTTTAAACATTTTCTAGCCTTGTACTTATCTAAACATCTTTTAAACACAAAGGCAGACACATAATGCTGGAGTAACTCAGCAGGACAGGCAACATCTCTGGAGAGAAGGAATGGGTGACATTTCGGGTCGATACCCTTCTTCAGACTGATGTCAGGGGAGTGGGCGGGACAGAGATAGAAGCTAGTTGGAGACAATAAGACTGGGAAGGGGGCTACTTGAAGTCGGAGAAGTCAATGTTCATACCACTGGGGTGTAAGCTACCCAAGCAAAATATGAGGTGCTGTTCTTCCAATTTGCGTTCGGCATCGCTCTGACAATGGAGGAGGCCCAGGACAGAAAGGTCAGTGTGGGTAGACAAAGGTGCTGGAGAAACTCAGCGGGTGCAGCAGCATCTATTGAGCGAAGGAAATAGGTCAGTGTGGGAATGGGAGGGGGAGTTAAAGTGCTGAGCTACCGGGAGATCAGGTAGGTTAAGGCAGACTGAGCAGAGGTGTTCAGCGAAACGATCGCCAAGCCTGCGCTTGGTCTCTCCAATATACAGGAGTTGACACCTGGAACAGCGGATACTGAGATGAGGTTGGAGGAGCTGCAAGTGAACCTCTGCCTCACCTGAAAGGACTGTTGGAGTCCTTGGATGGAGTCAGGGGAAAGTGCTTGGGGAAGGGGTAGTTTGAGTGGGAAAGGACGAATTGACGATAGAGTTGCGGAGGGACCTACCTGATCTCCCGTTAGCTCAAGTGACAATTCCTGTATATCGACGAGGCCAAGCGCAAGCTCAGCAATTGTTTCACTGAACACCTCCGTTCAGTATGCCTTAACCTACCTGATCTCCCGGTAGCTCAGCACTTTAACTACCCCTCCCATTCCCACACTGACCTTTCTGCCCTGGGCCTCCTCCATTGTCAGAGTGAGGCCCAGCACAAATTGGAGCAACATAGAAACATGGAAAATAAGTGCAGGAGGAGGCCATTTGGCCCTTCGAGCCTGCACCTCCATTCATTGTGACCATGGCTGATCATCCACAATCAGTAACCCATGCCTGCGTTCTCCCCATATCCCTTGATTCTTGCTAGCCCCTAAGAGCTCTATCTAACTCTCTTTTTAATTCATCCAGTGAATTGGCCTCTACTGCCTTCTGTGGCAGAGAATTCCACAAATTCACAACTCTCTGGTGAAAAGTTTTTTCACATCTCAGTTTTAAATGGCCTCCCCTTTATTCTTAGACATGGCCCCTGGTTCTGGACTTTGGGAACATTTTTCCTGCATCTGGCTTGTCCAGTCCTTTTATAATTTATACGTTTCTATAAGATCCCCTCTCATCCTTCTAAATTCCAGTGAATACAATAGACAATAGGTGCAAGAGTAGGCCATTTGGCCCTTTGAGCCAGCATTGCCATTCAATGTGATCATGGCTGATTATGCACAATCAGTACCCCATTCCTGCCTTCACCCCATATCCCTTGAATCTGCTATCTTTAAGAGCTCTATCTAACTCTCTCTTGAAAGCATCCATAGAACTGGCTTCCACCGCTCTCTGAGGCAGAGGATTCCACAGACTCATAACTATCTGTGTGAAAAAATATTTCCTCATCTCCGTTCTAAATGGTTTACCCCTTATTCTTAAACTGTGGTCCTTGGTTCTGGACTCCCCCAACATTGGGAACATGTTTCCTGCCTGTAGCATGTCTAAACCCTTAATAATCTTATATGTTTCAATAAGATCCCCTCTCATCCTTCTAAATTCCAGAGTAGCCCAGTCTTTCCAATCTTTCCTCATATGACAGTCCCGCCATCCCAGGGATTAACCTTGTGAACCTACGCTGCACTGCCTCAATAGCATGGACATGCTTCCTCAAATGAGGAGACCAAAACTGCACGCTATACTCCAGAAGTGGTCTCACCAAGGCCCTGTACAACTACAGAGGACCTCTTTACTCCTATACTCAAATCCTCTTGTTATGGATTTGGATTCAGGAAGACATTGTTGAATGTTTTAAGTCTAATTGGTTGTTCAATGTTAATTTAACTAATGTTCAGGGATATAAACACCATTTTATATTATTTCGCTTTTTGGGTGTTGTTAGCTAAATATAATACTTTTCAATCGAGAAATAAGTGATTTTGATTCTTGTTAGTTAAGTGTTGAAAATATATGTGACACTTGAGGTTCAAAAATATTTAAACTATTGTAAAACTCAATCAGACATACAAAGTACGTAGATATATTTTGTCATGATTTGAAGGCATTTACTTTTTTGATATTACATTGTCTTGAGTGTATTTTTCCTTTGCACTTTTTTTAACAGAAATTGTGAGCAAAATAAAGCTCGTGCCACTGAATGATGTTATGTAGTTTATTGAATGATATAGCATGGAAACAGGTTCTTGGGGCCCAACTGATACATGCTGTCTGAGCTGGTTTCATTTTCTTGCATTTGTCCCCTACCTCTGATATCATTTTTCTATGTACCTGTCCAAACATATTTTAAACATTGTAATCTCTGGGAATAATTCTTTGATGCAGGATATTTTCAATCCAATGAGGAAGAAATATTTTAGGGGAGGAAAGAGGTGATTGTGGCTGACAAGGAAAGTTAAGGACAGTATAAAACTAAAAGAAAAGGTGTATAATATAGCAAAGGTTAGACGGAAGCCTGAGGATTGGGAAGATTTTAAGGAACAACTGAGGGTAATTATAAAGGCAATATGGAGAGAAAAGATGAAATAGAAAGGTAAGCTAGCCAATAATATAAAAGAGGATAACAAGAGATTCTTCAGTTATATAAAGAGCAGGAAAGAGGCAAGAGTGGACGTTGGACCGCTGGAGAATGATGCAGGAGAAGTGATAATGGGGAATAAAGAAATGGCAGAGGAGTTGAATAACATTTTTTGCGTCAGTTTTTACAGTGAAAGACAACAGCAACGTGCCTGAAATTCAAGAGAGTCGGGGTGAAAGTTAGTGGAGTGGCTATTATTAGGGAGAAGGTGCGTGGGAAGCTGGAAGGGCTGAAGGTGGATAAGTCACCTGGGCCGGAAGGACTGCAACCATAGTTCATCTAGATCCTCGTGAAATCTTGGATAATAGCCTACATCGCCAATTTTGGTGTTGCTTGGATGTGAAAAGCGAATAGATCATTGAGAGGGAAATGGCAAGAGGGATTTTTATGCTAGCTATGCTGGGGTAGGTAGATCCTAAAATATGAAATAGAGTTGAAACAGAAGGGACGATGATGACATAGTAGTTTTGAATATTGTGAATAAGTTGCAGAATAACAAGTTATTGTTAAAGAATGCTATACTTGATTTGTATGCATGAAAGAAGTTAGATTAACTAAAATGCTGGAAAAATATATATCATCTCATGGAGCCAATGTGGGGAAAGAAATATAACAAGCATTTCAAATGACCTTTTATCTGAAATAGGAACATACGGTGAATAATTAAGTTTGAAGATGATAGGAAGGGGCAAAGATGAAGCAGCTGTGGAGAGAAACAGTTAGTGATACAATCTTTTGTCTGGAAATTGTACGTCATCTACTGGTGGACTATTGGTTCTTCTAGCCTTATTCAGACACAGATTTTGGCCAGCAACTTGGATCTCAGCTCATTGGTGTAGCACAAAACTGGGTATCTCCCAATGTAAGCATCAGCTCTGCTGACAGAATGATTGTGTTAGATGAAGAGGTCTTGCCATCACTCTCACCCTGTCAAAGCCATTGCTGACAGTGAATGTTTATGGGTGTCTTGCCAAATATATTTCTCAACCTGAGAATTGAGAATTCTGTAAGTTATTTCTGCACGAGTGAATGTTAGGCATTATCAATCAGAAGATCCAAACAGATCTAGGATGTAGATCTGTCCATCTTTTTGAGTGATGATTGTTCAGATGAGCAATCGTTGACTGAAACATCAGCTGTTTCTTCTTCCACAAATGCTTCTTGAGTGCTTCCATAAAATGCACTTGTTGTATTGCCTGATTCCCATTACTATCACCTGTACATTACAAGAAACCTCTGCAGCTGTCCTTATCAAGGTTTTCCGTAATGCAGAATAGTTTTCATTTACCCATGTGTTCAGAGACATGGGTTGAGAAAAAAAAGGATTTAGTATTTTTTCTTCTCCAATTCTGACTGAATTTTATTTAGTATCTCATCTTTGGCAGTAGTTTGTGAACTCCATAAGGGCAAATTTTTGTAACCTAACCAACTGAACTTAAAAAAAAATAAAAAATCATGAAGTGAAGTTTAGTATAATTGAAGATAAAACCCAGAGGGTGTTGAGTATAATGAATGAGCTAACAGAGGTGGTTGATGCAAGTACTATAAAAGCATGTAAATGACACTTGAACAGGTGCATTGATAGGGGAGGTTTCAAGGCATATGGGCCAGATGCTGGCAAATGGGATTAGTTTAGATGGGGCATCGTGGCTCGCATAGTGAGTTGGGCCGAACATCCTGTTTCCGTGCTGTATGACTTTAACTCCAAAAGATAACACCTTTCAAATCTTAATCAAATGTCTGTCAGTATTATGGTCAAGGAGGTGCTGAAGGTAGGCAAATCTGGCCTAGATCAGATATATCCGAGAACACTGTCAAACTCTAAAGAGGAAATTGCAGGAGCCCTGGCTGAAATGTATGTGCAGTCATTAAGTACAGGCTAAGTGCTGGAAGACTGGAGGGTGGCAAATGTTGTGCCTCTATTCAAGAAGGACAGCAGGGAAAGGGCTGGGCCAGTGAGCTTAACATCTAGAGTATTCGGGGGGGATAGGATATACATGCGTTATATAGAGTCATTGAGTTACACAGTGTGGAAACAAGCCCTTCGGCCCAACTTGCTCAAACCGGCCAACAATGTCCCAGTTATACTAGTCCCACTTGCCTGCGCGTGGTCCATATCCCTCCAAACCTGTGCTATCCATGTACCTGTCTAACTGTTTCTTAAACGATGGGATAGTCCCAGCCTCAACTACCTCCTCTGGCAGCTTGCTCCTTACACCCACAAAAAGTTGCCCCTCAGATTCCTATTGAATCTTTTCCCCTTCACCATGAACCTATGTCCTCTGTTGCTCGATTCACCTACTCTGGGCAAGAGACTGTCCATCTACCTGATCTATTCCTCTCATGATTTTGTACACCTCTATAAGATCCCCTCTCATCATTCTGCGCTTCATGGAATAGCTCCAAGCCTACTCAACCTCTCCCTGTATCTCACACGCTCTAGTCCTGGCAACATCCTCGTAAATCTTTTCTGAACCCTTTCAAGCTTGACAATATCTTTGCTATAACATGGTGCCCAGAACTGAACACAATATTCTAAATGCGGTCTCACCAACGTCTTATACAACTGCAACATGACCTCCCAACTTCTATACTCAATACTCTGATGAAGGCCAAAGTGCCAAAAACCTTTTTGACCACCTTATCTAACTGTGACTCGACCTTCAAGGAACCATACACCTGTACTCCTAGATCTCTCTGCTCTACAACACTACCCAGAAGCCTATCATTTGCGGCAGCGCTGCCTTGCAGCTGCTGCTCACCTGCAGCCCGTTTGTCTTTTTTTTGTTTTCTTTTGTCCCGTGTTGCAGTTTGTTTCAGTATATTTTGGTTGTGTATGTGTGGGGGGGTGGGAGAAGAATGTTTTTTGGCTCTTCCTTTCGGGGGGGGGGGGGGGGGGGAATGCGACCTTTCTTGCCGTATCCCCCGTCTCAGTCTCCGTCTGCGCTGAGGCCTATCGCGGAGCTGGCGGCCTCCAACTGGGACCGACCTCGAGGCTCCGGCGGAAGAGCCAGCCAGGACTTACCAAGGCGGGGCTGGCCGACTTCGGGGCTGTGGTGGTGTTTCGACCCGACTTCGGAGGCTCGGCGTGGGCCAGTGGACGAAATCGTTGGGAGCTCGCAGGTCACAGGTTGGTGACCTGTTTTTCCGGAGCTCCCGCAACAACAGCTACGTCCGCTGGACTGGAGGGCGGTAGCTTTGGCATCTTCGACCGCGCTGGGCCGCAGAGGTTGAAGTGGCCCGTTCGGATTCAGCCGCGGGACTTACTTACCATCACCCGGCGGGGTCACAACATCGGAGGCTTGGATCGCCTCAGCGCAGAGGGAGAGCAAGGAGGGAAGAGTCATGAACTTTGACACTTTTTGCCTTCCATCACAGTGAGGAGATGCCTGGTGGACTCGCTGTGGTGGATGTTAAACTGTGTTGAGTGTGTGTTTTTGTTATTTATTCTATGTTATGACTGCAGGCTAAACCATTTCGTTGCACTGAAAAGTGCAATGACAATAAAATTGAATCTGAATCTGAATTTACTGTGTAGGTCCTACCCTTGTTCGACCTCCCAAAATGCAACACCTCACGCTTCACTGTATTAAATTCCATCAACCATTCCTCAGCCCACCTGGCAATCGATCCAGATCTTGCTGTAATCTTTCACAACCATCTTCACTATCTGCAGAACCACTCACTTTCGTATCATCAGCAAACTTGCTAATCTTGCCCTGTATGTTCTCATCCAAATCATTGATGTAGATTATAAACAATAATGGGCCCAGCACCGAACCCTGAGGCACACCACTGGCCACAAGCCTCCAGTCCGAGAAGCAACCTTCCACCATCACCCTCTGCTTCCTTCCATGGAGCCAATTTGCTCTCCATCCTTTTTGGTCACGTCTTCAAAAATCTCAATCAGATTTGTGAGACGCGACCTCCCACGTACAAAACCATGCTGACTATCCCTTATCAGCCCTTGCCCATCCAAATGCCTGTATAACCTATCCCTCGGAATACTCTAGTAACTTTCCAACTACAGATGTTAAGCTTACCGGCCTCTTGTTCCCAGCATTTTTCCTGCAGCCTTTCTTGAAAAGAGACACAACATTTGCCACCCTCCAGTCTTCCGGCACCTCCCCTGTATTTTAGGATAAGTCGTAGATTTCAACCAGGGCTCCCGCAATTTCCTCTCTAGTTTCCCACAATGTCCTTGAATATATCTGATTAGGCCCTGGAAATTTGTCTACTTTCATACATGACAGTACCTTCAGTACTTCTTCGCCAGTAACACTGACTGCTCTCAAGACACCTCAGTTGACTGCCCCCAAGACACTTCAGTTGACTGCCCCAAGTTCCTCCGTCCTACTGTCTTTCTCCTCAGTAAATACAGAGGAGAAATATTCATCGAGGACCTTACCCATCTCCTGTGGGCAACGGCTGATAGTTAGCATGGTGTTGTATGTGGGAGGTCGTGGCTCACAAATTTAATTACGTTTTTTGAATATGCAACCTAAAAGGTTGAGGCCAGACCTTCTACATTTCAGCAAAGTATTCACCAAGGTTTCACATGATAGGCGGCTCTGGAAGGTTGGATTGCATGGGATCCAAGGAGCGAAAGCTGGAAGGAAGCAGAGGGTGATGGTGGAAGGTTGCTTCTCAGACTGGAGGCCTGTGACTAGTGGTGTGCCTCAGGGTTCAGTGCTGGGCCCATTATTATTTGTCATCTATATCAATGAGATGAATGAGAATGTAAATGTCAAGATTAGCAAGTTTGTAGATGATACAAAAGTTGGTAGTATTAAGGATAGTGAATATGGATGTCGAAAATTGCAGCAGGATCTTAATCGGTTGGCTAGGTGGGCTGAGGGATGGTAGACGGAATTTAATACAGAGAAATGTGAGCTGATGCATATTTTTAAGTCTAACATGGGCAGGATCTACACAGTGAATGGTACTCTGGGAAGTTGTAGAGCTGAGGGATCTAGGTGTGCAGGTACATAGTTCCTTGAAGGTGGCACCGAAAAGGCTTGTGGCACATTGGCCTTCATCAGTCAGAGTATTGAGTATAGAAGTTACACATCTATAGAAAGGAGATTCAATTACGAGGAGAGATTGTGTAAATTGGCTTTGTTTGCCTTGGAATAGAAGAAGCCTGAGGGGGAACCTAAGAGGTATGCAAAATCATGAGAGGCATGGATATTATTAATAGTGGAAACGTTTCCCCACAGCAGAGTTGTATAAAACCAGAATAATAATTTTAGGGTAAAGGGGTCAGATATTTTGACGGTGTAAGGAAGAATCTGTTGGCTACTTTATTGATATGGATGCGGTGGGCTGAAGGGCTTGTTTCTGTGCTATATGATTCTGTTTCAATGTAAATGCTGGCCCTCTAGTGCACTTTTCCACTTGTGTACTGCTTGTTTGTTTCTCTGGTATCCCTTCATTTCCTCCATCTCTTCCCCCCCCCCCCCTCCTCTCCACCACCACTCCCTCCTATAATCCACCTATGATCTTTTCTCCTGCTTAAGCCAGGTCGGATGGGGGAAAGCTGCTGACAGAAAGAATGCAAGGATTTTTTCCAGAATCTTAGTCTGTTTGTTCTGCCATTCCTCAACTGAACCCTAAGAAAGTCTCTTCCAGTTTGCTGATATAGCTGCTTTCCTCTTGGTAATCTTTCCCATTCTCTTGGCCTTGAGGGAAAGAAAAGAGCATTTTCATAATTATGAGCTAATTACTAATTCTTTAAAACACTTAATGGTTTTGAAATGATTTAAGAACTTTAAACTGATTCCTGGGTCATAGCCAAGAATGCAGCTCTGCTACTTATAGTAACATTCCATTAGCATGCTTTCCAACATTGACTGAGAAAATATGTTTGATTCTTAAAGTGCATTATGGAAAGAAAAGATTTGTATACAATTGGACACCAACCAAAAAATGTACGAAAGATGTTGGGCAAGGTTAATATATTTTTTTTAAACTTCAGATCAAGGTGAAGTATATCAACTGTAGGAAGGCGCATTCAATGAAAAATCTAAATGTACAAAAAGTTGGGAAAGATCAAAATACTAAGCACAGTGGATTCAACGTGTGCAGTCGCTCGGAAATGTTTGATATAATAAATCACTGTCAAAGTGAATTTAATAAATTAATTTGAAGTTGCACCAAACATCTGATATTGGGCATCTACAGGCAGATATAACATATACCATTTTATGTTTTGCAGAGATTTATTCAGTATCTGGCCTCTAGAAATACTTTGTTCAACCTCAGCAATTTTTTGGACAAAAGTGGAACACATGGTAAGATATCATATTTGACCAGGGGCTGTTGCCTTGACTTCAATATTTAGAATCCATTTCAATTACCCAGAAGTAAATTATTTTTCTCTCAATGTTGATATTTTGGATGTATGATTATTTTCATGGGCTAGGCACAAATTTGAATTTTTGTTCAGTTGAATTTAGTGATATGATATTTGGGGAAGAAAAGGATTCTTGAAGACTTTTTTCATTTCTATCCATAGATACAGTGAACAGAATGTTATACTATTATACTAAATTAATTATAAGCAATATCAGGTGTTTGGCTCACCAGTTTATTTCCTCTCACATTATAGCACACATTAAGCACTCAAAACATTGGAAAGGTACTACTAATCCTTTCTGTAAAATCATAATATTCCCTTAGTTGATTTGCTGGATAAGTGAACCAACTTTAATATTCTCTACAAGGCCAATATCCCTAGCCCCGAGGCTCCCACCCGTGGTGTGTAGGGAGGAACTGCAGATGCTGGTTTATACCGAAGAAAATGCTGGTGTAACATAGCCGGACAGGCAGCATCTCTAGAGAGAAGGAATGGGTGACATTTCAGGTCTGAAGAAGGGTCTCGACCTGAAACGTCACCCATTCCTTCTCTCCAGAGATGCTGCCTGTCCTTCTGCGTTACTCCAGCTTTTTGTGTCCATCTTGGGTAGTGTGAGGTTCCTGGTACTGAAGAAATATTCAGTTATACCAGTTTGAGAGATGGGAGAGCTGAACTGTTGAGCTCTTAAATTGGCATTGTGTCATGTTCTTTACTATGATAACTAAAAAGTAGATAACTAAAAAGGCAATACGGGGAAAAAATGTGAGGTATGACGGTAAACTAGCCAAGAATATAAAGGAGGATAGTAAAAGCTTCTTTAGTTATGTGAAGAGGGGAAAAATTAGTTAAGACCAAAGTTGGACTCTTGAAAAAGGTGAATTTATTATGGGGAACAAGAAATCCTGATGTACTAGTGGCACTGAAGGAGGAACTGAAGGAAATCCACATTAGGTAGGAAATAGTGTTGGGTAGACTGATGGGACTGGAGTCTGATAAGTCCCCAGGGCCTGATGATCTGCATCCCAGGGTACTTAAGGAAGTGGCTCTAGAAATTGTGGGCACATTTTCCGATGTTCCATAGATTCAGGATCAGTTCCTCTGGATTGGAAGGTAGCTAATGTTATCCCGCTTTTTAAGGAAGGTGGGAGCGAGAACACAGAGACCAGTTAGCTTGACATCGGTGGTGGGGAAGATGCTGGAGTCAATCATAAAAGATGAAATAGCAGCGCATTTGGATAGCAGCAACAGGATAGGTCCAATTCAGCATGGATTTATGAAGGGGAAATCATACTTGACTAATCTTCTGGAATTTTTTGAGGATGTAACTAGGACAAGGGAGAGCCAGTGGATGTAGTGTACCTGGACTTTCAGAAAGCTTTTGATAAGGTCCCACATAGTAGATTAGTGGGCAAAATTAGGGCTCATGGTATTGGGGGTAGAGTGCTGACATGGATAGAAAATTGGTTGGCAGACAGGAAACAAAGAGTAGGGATTAGCGGGTCCCTTTCAGAATGGCAGGCAGTGACTTGTGGGGTACCGCAAGACTTGGTGCTGGAACCGCAGCTATTTACAATATATATTAATGATTTAGATGAAGGGATTACAAGTTACATTAGCAAATTTGCAGATGACACAAAGCTGGGTGTCAGTGTGTATACTGTGAGGAGGATGCTATGACCTGGACAGGTTGAGTCAGTGGGCAGATGCGTGGCAGATGCAGTTTAATGTGGATAAATGTGAGGTTATCCACTTCGGTAACATAAACAGGAAGGCTGATTATTATCTAAATGGTGTCAATTTGGGAAAAGGGGAAGTACAACAGGATCTGGGGGTCCTTGTTCATCAGTCAATGAAAGTAAGCATGCAGGTACAGCAGGCAGTGAAGAAAGTGAATGGCATGTTGGCCTTCATAACAAGAGGAGTTGAGTATAGGAGCAAAGAGGTCCTTCTGCAGATGTACAGGGCCCTAGTGAGACAACACCTGGAGTATTGTGTGCAGTTTTGATCTCCAAATTTGAGGAAGGACATTATTGCTATTGAGGGAATGCAGTGTAGGTTCACAAGGTTAATTCCTGGGATGGCGGGACTGTCATATGCTGAGAGGATGGAGCGGCTGAGCTTGTACTCTGGAATTTAGAAGGATGAGAGTGGATGTTATTGAAACATATAAAATGATTAAGGGTTTGGTCACGCTAGAGGCAGTAAACATGTTCCCGATGTTGGGGGAGTCCAGAACCAGGGGTTACAGTTTAAGTATAAGGGGGTAAGCCATTTAGAACGGGGATGTGGAAACACTTTTTCACACAGAGAGTTGTGAGTCTCTCCGTGAGTTGTGAGGCCGGTTCTTTGGATACTTTCAAGAGTGTGCTAGATAAGGCTCTTACAGATAGCAGCGTCAGGGGATATGGGGAGAAGGCATGAATGGGGTACTGATCGTGGATGATCAGCCAGCTGGCTCTAAGGGCCGAATGGCCTACTCCTGCACTTATTGTCTATTGTCTATGATATATCTAATTTGGATATGCAATGTGGGTTCCCTAATGTTTTTACCATGTATTCAGTACAAAATAGTTCATAAATGTGTATTTATGCTGCAGATGCACTTGTCGCACTTCAAAACAGGAACTATCTAGTGAAGTTGCCGCTTGACTTTCCACCCACTCCATTGCTTCTCAGACAAGCAATTGTTTAGCCATCTGTTTGTTTTAATGACCTATGGGTTTTCACTTGTCCCCGTTATTTCAAGCATGTGTAATTAACGGCAAAAAAGTCAAACCTGGAAATCTGAAAAGAAAACAAATTACTGGAAATAGCAGATCAGTTAACATCTCTGGAGAAAGTGAAAGATAGCTTTTTGCAAGAAATTTATGAAATGATTTTTGGAAGAGTAAAACAATACTCTCTAAAAAGTGCTTTTAATTGTGTCCTGCATCTCTGGCCAGTCTATAAGGTGGACAATTTAGAGTTATCAAACAAATCTCGACATATCCTGGTATCAAATATTCTGATCTTTTACTTCCTCAGGAAATTGACTCATCAGTACTGAATTGACGAGCCAGACATTTGTGTATATCAGGTATTTTCTGATGCTTGTTGAGTTGAGATGCCCAGAATATCAGTGAGAGATGTCGAGTTTGGTTGATACTGAATTTTTCAACAAATCTGTTGTCTCTGCCTTCGTCAGCATGGTGGTGATATTTACTATTTTGCTGATGTGGAATACATAGATTACTTATCTGCAACTTTGTATAGTCACAGGAACTATTTAATATTTGGTTCCTGTCTGTATCAACAACTTGCCTACCACAAAAATTGTCATTTTGCAAGTTACTTAATGGTCAAAATCAATGTCAATTTGAAATGGCATGCATGTCTCATGGATTTAGAGCCAAAGCTATGTCCTGGTGGCTGTAAGTTTCTGGAATTTGTGTAGATAAATATTCAAACACCTCAATTAAATGGTTGGCTCGAACTGGTAAACTGTGCGGATGAAAGAACACTGAATAAGTTAAAGCAGCAAACGACTAATAAAGAAAAGAACATTCAAAGTAATGCAAAAAATGTTGCGTATGAGTTATTTTGAGACTATTATAGCTAACTTTTAAGTGGGACCTTCAGATCTGTTTTGTAGGTCAGTGTTGTCTGCCTCTTTGCAAGATCTTTGTTTTTGTACATCAGTTCAAACATCATATCTTTAGTACTTTAATGCAGGTGTATTCATCCTGTTTCGATCCAGACTTGAAACTTGAGCATACCATAGTGTTTACTTACTTGGTATGGTTTATCTAATTAAGCCCGATAAAGTACTCTTTCCTAAATATGATGCAATTAAAAAAGAGCTGCAGGCATAGTTCTGACATGGTGTACGCAATATCAAATTTATGCAGTTGATCTACACATTGCACCATCTTAAGTTTTAAGAGTAAAGTTGAAATGTACTTCCTTTACGTAGTTAATGTTTAATGCTTTGGTTGTGTGTGTTGGGGGAGAAGAAATAAAAAGCATTATTTTGCCTTGAACACGCAAGTTATCGGGATGTGCTTGTAGAGCTATATTTACTTTAATTCTTGCCTAATTTGAGCAATTTGGATTGCAGGGTGAGGGAGAGCCCTTGTTATGTTTGGGCTCTTAAAATTAACAAGTTGGAAGAAAGATGCATGGATGCTATCCCCATATCACCAGAATTGCCTCAAATTCTCATTGGATTCATTAAACATTTAGTACCTGACCATATTTGGGTTTGAAATTAAAATATTGATATATTTGATGTTCCTTCTTGTATGAGTTGATAAGTGCTAAACATGAATATGTCCACTGGGATTAATTGGAAATATTTCGAGGAGATAGCAGTGGTAATTGGTACATGCTGGAGATAGAAATGTCAGAAGGTGCTGACATTTGTCAAAAACCATGGCACTGTTACTTGGGGGATGGAAAATGTGATCTACTGATCTTTGTCTGCAAGATTTCTAATGTACACATGGTTATTTGAAGCACTAACAGGCAAGCATGTTTTTGCATGGCCTCTTGGCTTTGCATTTTGAAGCTAAGTATGAAGCTCATGAAACTGCAAAATAAGTGCGCGAATATGGAAATATGGATTAAAACAGAACTACCAGTTATTTAAACAATGTAGTCTGTAGGATAAGTTTTCATATTTGGATATATTTATCTGTAAATTCAAAGTGGATGTAATTAACTTGAAACAAAGTACTGGAATTTTGTATATATTGTTCAAAAATATGTTTTAATTCTTGCAGGTTATGATATGTCTACATTTATTAGGCGATACAGCAGATATTTAAATGAAAAGGCATATTCCTATAGACAGATGGCATTTGACTTTGCAAGAGCAAAGAAAGGGTAAGTTTGAATTTTTTTATGTCAATTACACCTTATGTATCCAACAAACATCTTCTCAATGTTTCAGTTATTTTCTGAGTCTTAGAGTTTTGTGAAAAGTTTGCTGCAAACTTGATCGAAACATTATACTGTGTACTCACAGACTTAATAATTTGAGTATTTTTAAATTTAATTTAAAGCCATATCCTAAAATATTTTTGAAATGATAGATGAGAGCAAAATAGAGTGAACCTGATATATACTTGAACGGTTAGTTATGAATTGACTTCTGTTAAGAGGAGGTTTTTATCATTGGCTATTGAACTAGTTATAGTAGAGAAATCTCTGGGTTGGAGAGCTGTACATCCAACATAAACGGGTAGTGGTTTCCTTCAAAGTCAATAGGAGCTGATGAGAAACACCATTTAATTTTGATGGTCTGTCAAAACTGGGCCAGATGCAGATAGTCCTCAGACCATTGCTGCTCTTTGCCATCCAAGGTACTGGAAAACTATAGGTACTGGATGACAAAATGCTCAAAATGCTGGACAATTTGGGCCGCATTGATGGGGAGAAAAATAGTTTTGCTTTCAGTTCAAAAACCCTTGATCAAAACTGGAAAAGTGAGAAGGCAAGCTGTTTTTTAAATTGTTGAAACTGAGCGAATGTCTGTGACAGGATGCAGATTAATGTCGTCAAGGTAAAAGGTACTTTAAAAATGTGGTTGGAGATGAATATGAGAAATGAAACAAATGTAAATGAATGTACAGCCACATCCATAAAATTAGGATATGATGGTGGAGGGGGTTGAAAGAAGATTACTTGTTAACTAAAAATTTACCCAGATAACAGGTAAGGCACTGTTCTTAGAATGTGTTTACTCATGTTGTAGCCTTACTGTTTTTTAACTTTTTATTTCTGTATAGCACATGTTTAATTAAGATTGATACACGACAAAATGTAATAGGTGACAGAATTTTGGGGCACCACAACTCAAATCTCCACATTAAAGCCCTCAAATCTCCATATTAAAATGGTACAGTACACTTGCACTAAATGGTATTCTCTTTTCATGTATTTATACATTGTAAATGGATTGATTGTAATCATGTATTGTCTTTTTGCTGACTGATTAGCATGCCACAAAAAGCTTTTTTTCTGTATATCGGTACATGTGACAATAAACTAATATGAAAAAAACAATGAATTGTTCCTGACCAACTCCATTCATGAAAGGATTAATTGATTTATTTTTTATTTCCTTTACTTAAGTTAGGTTTATGGATTCACATAATTCAATAGCAAAGTCATAAATCATTTTGATAATTACTTGTGGTAGCTCTGTCATCTTCTTTTCTTTTAAGATGTTAGATTTTTCACCCAAAGGATATCTAAAAGGGTCATCAATATCCAAAAAACCTGTCATAAATATTCCTCCAAATGTTGTTTGTGTTGCTTTAATTTTAAACACTCTTAACAACATGTGACCAGGTGAAAAATAATCAAAATTGTATCATGGGTGCCATTTGCCCCAGTAGTGTTTCCTTGGGTTTATCTTTCATCTCTAATTTGAACAGTTCCAAGAAAATTTTGGTAAAACATCTTATCATACATATCTTACCTTGTACTTTTTGTACAGATGATACAAGGTTAAATTGGACAACTGCAACAGTCAGTAGTGTCCAAACCTGTGATTTCTGTTTCAGGGCTGATGGTGTCATGAGAATTATGCCATCAGATAAATTGTTGAAAAGCATGCAGATATTTCAAGGACATCTGGATGCTCTGTTGGAATTTGATGTAAGTAGCTACATGCAAGTAAAATAAATTTATTTAGCTCTCGTGTTGTTTCTTTAACCAGGGCTGATGGTGCAATGCGAACGATGGCTCCAGAAAAATTGTTGAAAGGCATGCCAATACTGCAAGGGCAGTTGGATGCATTGCTGGAGTTCGATGTGAGTAGTCCGACAGCATGACGGCATATTTTGTGAGTCATTGCTGGAACTGACCAATTCATTGCAGTGGTGAATGGGCATCGTCTCAGATCTGTCTGCACACTTAAAAATTATTATGCATGTGATTGTATACGTTGAACATTTTGCTGATGCATGGGCATTTTGTGTTCGTAGAAATCCATGGTCTTTCCATTCTGTATACTTGCATGTTTGTTCACAATACCTATCATTTCTGTCTTCCCATATATTTACATTTTGCATCTTTGTGGTACAACGCTATATCATCATGCAAGCCACATTGCTCTCCTTGAAAGAATGGAATTTAATATTGTCCCCAATACACAGCAATTTCATTGATGACTTTAATGTTTCAATTTTTAAAGCAAAACTTTATTTTGAAAGCACTTGATGTGGGAGCAGTGGATGTGCAAAACCTTGTATGAACACATTTGCACTCTCCCAGCTGGCTGGTTTCTTTGCAGTATACGTGCTACACAGTTTCAAAGTGTTGTCCACCTTGCTTCAGGAAATGACCCATCTTTTATCAGGTTAGAAATTGAAGCTGTTTAATGATTATAATGTTTGGGTCCATTTGCAATTTCTCAGTGAATGAAGAGTAAAAAGCTTGCATGCAGAATGAGCTTGACAATTGTAGTGATAAGTGGTAAGTGTCATTCATTTTGCGCATGGAAGCAATGATGATCTCAAGAAAACCTGACCATCTCCATTGCATTTTAGCACAGTTTCTGACAAGGTCGCAGATGGCAAAATATTTAAAACAAAGCTCATACCTATTTTGTAATATGGCCCATGGGATCCAAAAGTGGCAAATTTGTTTCACGGCACAAAGTAATGATATTTTTGAGATGTAGATGATTGTTGCCAGTTGAGTTTCCACAGAGCTTCATGTTCGGTCCCATGCAGATGCAGTGCATAGATCTTCACCAGTTTATGAAAGCCTAGCCTATGTTCTGTACGTACATTCAAATTAGTATTTGGGAACTGGCCTAGATAGATTTGGCAGTTGGTGCAGGTCTGCAGGCATCAATTGCTCTATCGTGAAAAAAGACAAAGTGCTGGAGTAACTCATCAGGTCAGGCAGTATCCCTGGAGAACATGGATAGGTGAAATTTCACTCTGGCAATGAAATAGGCTCAGTTATGAAACCCTATGCTATGAATATTGAATTCTCCAATTTTGGGTACTTTCTGTCCGAGCCCGCCTCAATTGCCAGTGAGGTCACATGCAGACTAATGGATCAACACCTTATATTCTGCTTGGGTAGCTTGTAACCCAATTATCCAATTTTGGATAACAACAACCCACCCTCCTCCCCCTCTGGTCTTTGTCCAACTATCTGCCTATCAGCCCCCCCTTCCCCCAGTCAACTGTGTCCGCCCATAACCTGCCAGGCTTTGCCCTGCCCCTCCTCTCTTCCAGCTTTCTTTCCTCCCCTTTTACAATCAGTCTAAAGAAATGTCCCACTCGAAGCATTACTTATCCATGTTCTCCAGAGATACTGTCTCACACACTGAGTTACCTCAGCACATTCTCTTTTTTTGTAAACCAGCACCTGCAGTTCCTTGTTTCTACATTTTAATTGCCACATGGGAACTTGATTGTGGCTGCATATCCAACTTGCAAATTGTTTGGGTTATGAACAGTTCACATGGGAACAACCTCTATATTAATGGTTTAGACAGTTAAATGTGAAAATTGCTAGTGTAATTTATAGAGAAGAGGAAGGTTTAGACTGCACGATAGTGTGATTACATGAGCAGTGAGTGTCAAATGGAATTCAGTGTGGAGGAGTAAGATATTGCATTTGTGTTGGGGAAATGAGGCAAAGAAATACCTGAACAAATAGGAGAATATAAAGAGATATAGAAGATATTCACATATTCTTAAAGTCAGACAGGGAGTAAGATGATTCAAGGCATACATGATGATTGGCAATATTAGCCAAGACATAGAAGATGAAAACAGGGAGGTTATGCCAGTACTTAATAGAACATTATTTAGACCACAACCTGACTACTAATTCAATTTATAGTCAGCATTTTAGCGAAGGATGTAAATTTCTTCTGTACCTTCTCCAGTTGAATCACAAGGGTATTGTCAGGACTTGGAAAATCTTAGAAATGAATCCTGTTTGCTCAGATATGAAAGGAAAGATTCAAATCATAAAGAGACAAATGCGCAAATTGAAATTATTTTATTTCAAATTTCCACCAGCAAAACATGAAAAGATGCTTGAAATTTGAAATAAAATTAAAATATTAGAAACACACAGTAACTGTGGAGAAAGAAGTTCTTATGTTTCGGGTCAATGATTTATAGCGTGAAGTCTGTTCCTCTCCAAGTGCTACCTGAACTGTTGAACAATTTTAGCAATATATATTCCCTCCTCCTGGATTTTTTTTTTGTGGACATAGTTTTGAGTAGTCGGTGATTAATAAATGTTGTCTTTATGTAACATAGATACTATGATAATGCATTTGAAATATACTATATTCTCTATTTGGTAACTTTGGGTTTTGTCATGACCTTTCTATAATCTGCATGGAGACGGTGCATGCATCATATTCTGTGTTTGAATTTGCTAGGAACTGACACTTATTAAAACTCTTCAACTGCACTGTTAAATGTTTTAATATTATATTACAGGTGAGCCCTGGTGAATTGTCAAATGGAGTAATAAATGCTGGTTTCTTACTACTTTTCAAAGATCTAATCAAATTATTTGCATGTTACAATGATGGAATCATTAATTTGTTAGGTGAGTAGACGTTATCATAAACTATCTTGCTTACTGCAGTGTTAATTATCCTTGTGAGGACCTACAGCATAGTTGCTTCTGTTTGATCTCTCCTCCTTGTGTATTCTCATGAATTTTCAGTATTCTCATGAATTTTCAGAAAGTAATCTACTGTATCACCTGGGAACAAGATACTCTGTTTGAAGTTTTGAACAAGCAGATATGCAAAAAGTATTTTTTTAATCCAGAGTTTAATTTGGCATCCAAAGCCTTAATTTTCCCGAGAATTAAAATTCTGTAAAATAGGTCCATTCTTACAAGTTTAACCTTGCAATGATCAGTATTTCATTGTCTACAGATACTGTAGTTAATATGTTGAAGTAATTGTTTATAAGGTGAAGGATTTCAAGTTCAAATATAATTCCAGATACAATCATGAATTTTCTAAGTATTCTTCTAAATTATGAAGGCAGTAGAAATTGCGGGATCTCAATGTTCTTGCCCCACACTTTGGCGGTTCCAAAATTGACAAAAATAGTTGGAGCCTAAGAACCAAATTCCCATAAAATTACATTTTAGCATTCAAGATGACACAAAATTCTTGCTGTTTATTTGTGCAACATTGTGAGACTGAATCTTTGGATGCTGTTTATGGGAAGATGTCATACTTTATAGTATTTAATATTTTTTGTGACTTGTTCTTGATTTTTAGAAAAGTACTTTGAAATGAAGAAAGGACACTGTAAAGAAGCACTAGAAATTTACAAGAAATTCCTCACTAGAATGACAAGAGTTTCAGAATTTCTTAAAGTTGCTGAAGTAAGTAATTAACAATAATTACATTGATAAACTTTTGGAGCTTAGCTTTAACTTTCAGTAAAGTTTTCTGACTACTGATTTTCTTTTTAAATTGGTTGGCATACAAGAAACAATATAACTTTTACCTGTCCTAATATCTGTGAGGTTTTTCTATTCTGACCTTAATTCCTTTCTATGTTACAGCACAAGCATGAACTATGTTCATAATCCCATAGTGGCATATCATAATCATAATAGTACTCTATTAGCCAAGTATGTTTTGCAACAAATGCTGGTTGTTGTGCTATATGCACTTAAAGTGCTAGCTTCAGTTCTCAATTTCAATTCTGTGCTTGTACCATATCTTGTTCAGACCAGAGCAAGTTTAATACTTTGAATCAACACCTTGTGGTTAAAATTTTATAACTGGATATATTGTGCGCGACTTCTGTTTTAGTTTGGTATTGGGAAGAGAAACGGGTGAACAGATACTTATAACCATATAACATATAACCATATAACAATTTACAGCACGGAAACAGGCCTTCTCGGCCCTTCCAGTCTGTGCCGACCATTTATTTTCCCCTAGTCCCATCTACCTGCACTCAGACCATACCCCTCCATTCCCTTCCCATCCATATACCTAACCACTTTACTTTTCAATGTTAAAATCGATCCTGCCTCCACCACTTCTGCAGGAAGATCATTCCACACAGCCACCACTCTCTGAGTAAAGAAGTTCCCCCTCATGTTACCCCTAAACCTCTGTCCCTGCATTCTCATGTCATGCCCTCTTGTTTGAATCTTTCCTACCCTCAATGGGAAAAGTTTATCCACGTCAACTCTGTCTATCCCTTTCATCATTTTAAAGACCTCAATCAAGTCCCCCCTTAACCTTCTGCGCTCCAAAGAATAAAGACCTAACTTGTTCAACCTTTCTCTGTAACTTAGTTGTTGGAACCCAGGCAACATTCTAGTAAATCTCCTCTGTACTCTCTCTATTTTGTCGACATCCTTCCTATAATTAGGCGACCAAAATTGTACACCATACTCCAGAATTGGTCTCACCAATGCCTTGTACAATTTTAACATTACTTCCCTACTCCTATATTCAATGCTCTGATTTATAAAGGCCAGCACACCAAAAGCTTTCTTTACCACCCTATCTACATGCGATTCCACCTTCAGGGAACTATGCACAGTTATTCCTAGATCCCTCTGTTCCACAGCATTCCTCAATTCCCTACCATTTACCATGTACGTCCTATTTTGATTTGTCCTGCCAAGATGTAGCACCTCACACTTATCAGCATTAAACTCCATCTGCCATCTTTCAGCCCACTCTTCCAAATGGCCCAAATCTCTCTGTAGACTTTGAAAATCTACTTCATTATCCACAGCACCCCCTATCTTAGTATCACCTGCATACTTACTTATCCAATTTTCCACCCCATCATACTTGAAAGTTTAGATCCAAAAACCTACAACCTGTAGTTCAAAAGAGTAGGTGGTGAAGTTACTCTGATCATGATATTTGTGGGATTTTCGTCACCTATGGCGCAAATAATCATGGAAGCATCCCATAAAGTCGAGAGTGGAGATGAACTTGCAGAGCTAGTGGTGGTTGGCAGCAGGGCATGTAATTGAGCCCATGTACTCTAAAGTACTGTCCTTTATTCTATTCCACTGCAAACTATTGTGTTCAGCTTCACTTCCAACTCCAGTCTCCCAGTGCAAAGGTTTAGGTATATTATTGTTGTCTTGTATACTAAAATACAGTGAAAAGCTTTGTTTTACATACTCTTTAAACAGATCAGATATATCATGCATAAATACAATCAAGTCAAACTCGAGTAGAATACAGCGAGCAAAGGGAAAGATACAGAGTTCAGAATATAGTTCTCACCATTGTAGCACATCAGTTCCATAGGTGGTGTGCGTGCAATCGTAATTAGTTCAATTTCATATTGAATCTTAAAAGTAACAATGTGCCTAAATTGTAGATGAGATGCCATTCCTCAAACTTTGAACTTCATTCGAACAAGCAGATTATAGCGCAATTGGACAGTCGCAACCGATTCTTGTGGACCAAGAGGTGTTAAAATGATCACCCGATCTATGCTTGGTTTCTCCACTGCAAAGGATGTGTCTTGTGGCAACTGTTATGATGGCACTGCTTATATTTAGAACATAGAAAAACCTGTCTGTATTTCTTGGAATTTGAATCCTTTCAAATTCTGTAATCTGAGTTACTTTCCCCCTTTGTTCATTTACCATGTGCTTCCAACCCCTCACTGTGCTACACTAATGGTAAAGGTGACCCGTGCAAGACCCACTGCTACTCTAATTCCGAAGGAAACAATGAACAACTGTGATTATTTTATTTTCAATACATCACAAAGGATGAAGAGGATTCTTTGGGATTGTATTTCCTTCCCTTTGGAAAATAAATGGATAATTATGGACAGTCAGCATGACTTTGTATATGGCAGGTCATGTCTTACTAACTTGATTGAGTTTTTTAGGAGGTGACAAAGCTGATCGATAACGGTAGGACGGCGGACTTTGTCTATGGACTTTAGTAATGCATTTGATTAAAAATGCCCTTGGTAGGCTGATTCAAAAGACTAAAATGCATGGGATTCAGTATGGATTCATAACTGGCTTAAAGACGAGAGACGTTTGTGGTGGAAGGATAATATTCAGATTGAACGTCCATGACTAGTGAAGTTCCACTGGGATTTGTGCTGGGTCTTCGGTTTGTGCGATTTATATAATTGACCTGGACTTAAATGTTGATGGGTTGGTTAGCAAGTTTACAGATGACACCAAGATTGCAGGAGTCGCAGACTGTGAGTAGAGCTGTTAAAGTGTACAGCCGCATATAGATTGGATGCCGAAAGGGACGGAGAAATTACAGATTAAGTTCACTCAGCAAGTGTGAGGTGTTGGGAGGTCATATGTAGAGGAAAATATACAATTAATGGCGAGACCTTTAACAACATTGATGTACAAAGGGATCTTGGCGTCAAAATCAAAAACTCCCTGAAAGTAGCAATACAAGTAAATGGTGGTAAAGAAGGCATATGACATGCTTGTCTTCGTTGGTCAGGGTTTGAGTATGACACGGGAAGTCACGTTGCAGCTTTATAGGACTTTGGTTAGGCCGCATTTGGAATTTTGAGTGCAGTTCTGGTTGGCCCAATACAGAAGGATGTGGAGGCTTTGGAAAGGGTACAAAAGAGGCTTATCTGAATAATGCCTGGATTAGAGCGTATTGGCTGCAGGGAGAGGTTGGACAAATTCTTGAATGTTGGAGGTTGAGGGGAGATCTGATTGATGGAAATAAAAAATTGAGAGAGGTAGATAAGGTAGACAGTAAGAATCCTTATCCCAGGAATTAAATATCAAATACCAGAAGGAATAGCTTTATGTGAGGGAGACAAAGTTTAAAGGGGATGTGCTGGGCAAGTATTTTTTAAAAGAGTGCGGTGGTTGCCTGGAACTGCCACGCTGGGGTGATGGTAGAGGCAAATAAGACGGTAGCAATTCATTTTTTTTATTTATGCAAGGAATGGTGGAATATGGATTGTGTGCAGGCAGATAAGAGTTTGCCTTGTGCCTGTTCGACACAGATGTTGTGAACCTGCTCCTGTGCTCTACTGTTCTATGATCTAAATAAAAATTGTGCTTAGAAACTTTGCAGTGATATTCATTGAAATCATGATACACTAATCTATTTTTGTTTCCTTTACAGCAAGTAGGTATTGATAAAGGTGACATTCCTGATCTTTCTCAGGTAGGTTCTTCTATTCCTTTTCATTCTAGATAGAACAATGTTCATAAATCCTAACATAAATATATACTAATCTAGCAGGATTGTCTTCATTGCCTTAATTGAACATCTGTTCATAGTCTGGCTCTGCTGGGAACTCACGATGTCTTAAAATGGCATAATGTATGTGTCAATCTTAACTGGAGATGTGAATTTCGATCCCAGCATGGTACCAGGAAAATTTAAGCAAATAATGTTGGAATGAATGACTACTATCGCTAATGGTGACCATTAGAGCTCATCTGGCTCATTACTGTCCTTCATGGATAAGGTCTGCTTTCCTTACCAGGTGTGATTAGTGTGTGTTTCCAGATACACCAATTTGGCTGATTAGTTCTCCTGTGAAGTAGCTAAGCAAACTATTGGATGTATGAATTAATCATACATGCCACATCCTGTGAATAAATGTTTATTATGGGGGTGGGGGGAAGGTTTTTTTTTACCATTTACCAGTGTTTCTTGTGATGTGGGATGACGTGGAAACTTCTGGCAGAACAGGAAAATTGCCATAGGACCACTAAAAGATTTCTCCGAAGATCACCCAAAGAGGCTTTGTACTTTAACCTTGAAGAATAGAACTGGAATTTACAAGCGGGTATAGTAGACACCCTCGTTCTCTTGCATCTGATTTTAAGATACTAATGTTTTCCAAGATGGAGAACACAAAAATGCTTTGTGGTTTCAAGGGTTTTATAGGCATCAAAGGAACAACATAATGTCATAAATCCCAATACAAATATTTTTTTTCAGGATTTTCTATTAATTGCACATTAAGAAAAAGGTCCTTCAAATGTTACTTGAATGTCTGTTTCTTGTAGAATTAACACAGTATTTTGCAGCAATAGTACAACTGTGGAAAAATAGGACAGCCAACTAAACATTAAATGTGTCTACTTCTTTATGCCCATAAGCTGCAATGTAGACAATATATTTTTGTCAGGAAATTACAGAAATGTGGCAGACTTGGAGATACCCTCATTCAGAAATGTTTCCCCTGCTGCGTGACAGTTCTTTAATGAATTGTGCATCAACTATAAAAAAGTTTGTATTATAAAATCCCAAAGCAAGTGTCTGAAAACTTCAAGAAATGAAATTGAATGTCCTTAAACACCTGCCTCACTGTGCGAGTTGTCCCACGAGGTACCCCGAGTTTTCACTCGCGGTAATCCCGTACAATCAACGTAGCGGGAACGTCGGAACTCGCGCGAGCAACTTAGCGACTCGTGGCGCTAACGGCAGGTACCCGTGAAACTTGTTAACTTGTGAAAAAAATCTAACATGTTTGATATTTTCCACGAGTCAAATTTACTGTTCAAGTTAAAAATTGAAACATTTAAACTTGTTGTAATAACGTAGTGGCCCGTACGTTTACCTTATTGACTCGTGAGTCTACCGTGGCACCGTCAATGGAAACTTTTCATTTCCTGGGTGGGAATGGAGTTACCCGAGGCCTGTTCTACCTGTGCTTCCTACACACCCTGGCTCTTTTGTACTGTTCTGTTTTCATTATTGCTTCATACTGCACAGAAACGGGCCCTTCAGGTTGGGAACTACAGTTAGTTTGGAAATTAGCAAGCAGACAAAAATGCTTCCATGTAGCCTTCCAGGAAGCTGCCTGACCCCCTGAGTTCCTCTAGTGCTTCGTGTTTTGCCCAAGATGACAACAGTTGCAGCTTTTTCTATCACCATCTTCCTAACCACCACATCTAGCTGTGCTAAGTAGAAACAAATAACTGCAGATGCTGGTTTATACCAAAGATAGACACTAAGTGCCCTTGTAACACCGCGGATCAGGCAGTATTTCTGGAGAGATGTTTCGGATCGGGACCCGTCTAACGAAACGACACCCACCCTTTTTCTCCACAGATGCTGCCTGATCCACTGAGTTACTCCGGCACGTTGCGTCTATCTTTTATCCAGTTGCGATGTTGCCTTCAAGCGATTTTTTTTCACTTGTACAACAACGTTCCTTGTTGATACGATATTCCCAATGTTGCTACCACTCATTGCACATGTCCTAATTTTTCAGCCCTCCTAAAGTGCAACACCTCAGACCAATCAGCATTATATTCGCTTGCCCCTCCAAATATAACAAACCCTCGCCCGCCTGTCTTACACATCATCTGTCTTAAGGATAAAGGATTTGAGTATAGGAGCAGGGAGGTTCTACTGCAGTTGTACAGGGTTTTGGTGAGGCCACACCTGGAGTACTGCGTACAGTTTTGGTCTCCAAATCTGAGGAAAGACATCCTTGCCATAGAGGGGGTACAGAGAAGATTCACCAGACTGATTCCTGGGATGTCAGGACTTTCATATGAGGAAAGATTGGATAGACTCGGTTTGTACTCGATGGAATTTAGAAGATTGAGGGGGGATCTTATAGAAACCTACAAAATTCTTAAGGGGTTGGACAAGCTAGATGCTGGAAGATTGTTCCCGATGTTGGGGGAGTCCAGAACAAGGGGTCACAGTCTAAGGATAAGGGGGAATTCCTTTAGGACCGAAATGAGGAAAACATTCTTTACACAGAGAGTGGTGAGTCTCTGGAATTCTCTGCCACAGAAGGTAGTTGAGGCCAGTTCATTGGCTATATTTAAGAGGGCGTTAGATGTGGCACTTGTGGCTAAAGGGATCAGGGGGTATGGAGAGAAGGCAGGTACGGGATACTGAGTTGGATGATCAGCCATGATCACATTGAATGGCGGTGCAGGCTCGAAGGGCCGAATGGCCTACCCCTGCACCTATTTTCTATGTTTCTATGTTTCTATATAAGTATAACTGCTCTGGCACTGGAGGGTGCGCATTTTCCCTTTGTAGATCATATTAATAGATGCGGCCGTGCTGAATTCTATCTCTAACTCAAAGCCGCGGGATGGAGATGTCTTCTTTAACATTGTTGCTTATTAAAACATATCTTCATTCACGGTTGGCTCCAGAGTAATGGGAGAGGAACTTGGTAACTCGGGAGAGCACCAAGGAACATCGCAGAAATGACATACCCGTCGGAATTCAGTTAAACACTTGAACATAAACTTTGAATCTCGTGCATAACCACGAGTGTTTTTTTTCTTTCACTTGGGGTCACTCGTGGGTGGACTCGCACCGTGAGACAGGGCCTTAACAGTTTTCAGAAATTGTATTCCATATTTCAGTTCTTCATGCATATTGTGGGTAATCTTGCATAATTGACATCTATATAAATTGATTTTGAATCAAAATTGTAACTTCCAAAAATATTAAAATCTCTTTGAATCTTGCTCTTGGTATTTGAGAAAGTATGATTGTAATCAAGTAAATCTTCAATAATTGTACTGATTTTTAGACTTTGAGTTCTACAACTGATGTGTTTATGCTTGTGAACTGCATACAATTCCCACAATCCGATTGAAATGGGGCAATAAATTATGTTAAACCAATATCAAATGTTAATTGTTTTGATACATAAAGGAATGTAGAATGCTTATTAATAGAGCCAGGATGTTTAGACGCTAAAAATCTCTGAAATGGGCTGGCAAAAAGGCATACTACAATTACAAAAAAGGCACGAAAAAGGCATTTATTGACAAAAAAGGCATAAAAAGGCATTTATTTCCACCAACAAAATATGGTTAAAAATGATAATTATAAAGGTATACTACATTAAATGACCAAAGTTGCCTGGTTTTCAAATTATCTGGTGTTAAACTATATCGTCTGTCAGACAGAATATGCTACAGTTGTGAAAAACTTATTTCGACCCCAGCTGATGTCACTGGTGCATACCTGAAACAAACTACAAACTCTACATTCATGTCGATATCTTGTGCATCACAACTACCTTTGAGAACTTTAGCTATGTTTTGTATTTCTTCAAGATCTTTGTTAGCTAAAATCACCCTCTCACATTTTCCTTGTATGTCTTCACCTACATTGCCAGGAACTTTAAGTACAAAGTACAGCAAATGAAGATGTAAACAACTGAGCAATAGTTCAGCTCGTTGACCTCCAATACTTCCAATGTCAAGAAATACTCCTTTGATGGTTGACCTGCCTCCAGTGTGCCAATGACCACATTGGCAACAAATCACCCCACAGCATCAGTTTTACTGTCTATTGAGATCCATATTTTGTTGCGTGCAACTTCAACTCCAATTTTCTGCACAACAATGTTGAAGTTGCTGTCAACATAATTTTTCCGTAATGATGACTCGCTTGGTATATGTTCCTCTGTGTATTTCCCTAAAAAACCTCTGAGAGATTTGTTTTCCAATTTCCACAGTGGAATTCCAGCATCAATGAATGCATTGCACAGATCACTCAAAATCAGATTTGCGATTGGAGCCAGCAGTAAATGTTGTGAGGAGACAAGCTTGCGTATTTCCTACCTTCTGTTTCTCTGCCGCCAACTTGTGTTTAGCTGTCTACATGCATGGAGATGAAATATTTTTTCTCATGATTCACTGCTTTCTCACATGTGTTGCAAAACAACACACAGTTGTCTGTGGAGAATATATCACTCCCGTACACTCTCACCAAATCGTTTAGTTTTTTACAAGGCGTTGACTTGACTTTGACGCTTGCAGGGGTAGACCCTACGGGAGCGGGGATGCAGACCTCTACAGGCAAGCCAAGTACGAGCTAAGAAGAGGAATCAGAGCTGCCAAGGAAACGTACTCTGAGAAGTTGAGGAGCAAGTTCTCAGCAAATGATTCTTCTTCAGTGAGGAAGGGCTTGCAAGAAATGACTAGGTACAAGAAGAAAATCCCCCACTCCTTGGACAATCGTGAGCTGACCAACGACCTGAACGAGTTCTACTGCAGTTTCGATAAACAGAAACCTAACCCTGGTAACCTCAACCAACATTTCACACCTACTCACAGCTTGACTCAAGTTTGAAAAGATTGGACCCTTCCCCACTTACTCCTCCCCAATTACCACTTCACACCTACTTAAAGCATGACTCCAGTTTGCAAATACTGGACCCTTTCCCGCGCGCACCCCTCTCCAATCACCACTTAACACCCACTTACAGCCGGGATTCGGCCCGGTGGTGCAAATTTTCTTGTAAGTTACGTTAAAGCGGCAAAAAAGGCTGATTTGGGCACTCAAGGCATTATCTTCCTGTAATCATCAAAAAAGGCATGAAAAGGCATTTATGGCAAAATCCTGGCTCTACTTATTAACTTTTATAGCATGTTTACTTGGTTTAGATTTGTCCTTGTTACCTGTAACCACGAATTTTGTAATTTATTGCATGATTATGGAATGATGTGCCAAATGAACTGGAGGGTTTTGATATTAAAATGTTCAGAAATGGATCACTGATCTAAATATACAATTTGGTGTAATATTGAGCCATTTGGGCTAGAGCTTGAAATCGCCGGTCTCTTTGATGCATTAACCGATTTAAAATTTGGTTTTGTTAAGTAAATAAATGCTACCACTTGCTCTCAGTATTCAGTGATCCCTGAAGACTTGGATTTTTTATAAAAGCCAACAATCAACTATGTTGGTCCAATTGGCATATGTTACATAGTTCGTTTTTGAGTTCCTATCCAGCTTAAATATTACTGCCGTGGATGTTAGATTAGTATAAATTTCACGTCAAAGGCATTGCAGGAGGGGCATTTCATTGTATTCATACATTTTAATTGATGACTTTTGACTGAAATAGTATTTCTGTAATTTTTGGGTATAAACAAATAATTTAAGTAAAGTTGAACTTGAAATGCATTGGATAAATATATTTACATTTTTATAAAAAGGCACAATGCTGCTATGTTAGCTTGATGGTAATATCAATTGAAGACTGACATAGTTTCATTGATTTCCCATCATTATGAAATATTTGTTTGTATTTTTTAAAACGTGGTTAATATTGACCGCAGCCTGACTATCAACAGTGGTAATTGAGATAAATGTGTAAGATTGTACATTTTTTATAATAATAAACTCTTTGAAAATGCAGGTAATACATCGGAGAATTCTTGCTGACCTTAAAAATTCTGACACTGAAAATGCACCATTAAAAGATTGTGCCATTGATAATCCGGTAACCCTCCATATGTTATCTACTATACCTCCGGTGTGCTGGCCTTTCTATTAATATTATCTAAGTTTGCAGGATTAAACTAGTGAATTGGGTACTTAAATACCAAGAATATTTAGAATCGGTAGCCAATCTTGTGCAGATATTCCTTTCAAAATTCAAGTTGATTATGTTAGGAGCATCTGGTAAATAACTGATACTGGTGTTTCTGTTTGCTGGTCACTGCAAATCATTTAAATTGTGCCTTTCCAAAGGTATGAGGGGGGGGGGAGGGGGGGGATTGGTCTCTTCACAATCTAGTAAGAAACAATCTGTGAGAAACATTCAACCCAGAATTCTAAAATGAGGTATCCAATTTGCATTTAAAAGTATATCGACTACACCTGGATCTTTATTTATCATGGTATAGATACCAATTTCATTTGGAGTGGATCATTCAAAACCAACAGTTAAATGCATTAATGTTGATTTTAACAGAAGTTGTTAGAGGTTGAAATTAAGCAATGAGGAAGGCTTCATACCAGTAAACCTCCAACAGAACTGGGAGATGTTGCTGTTATTTGAGCCAAGTACAAAAGTAAGGGGAATATGACCATTATATGACGGGAGATGTTTGAGAAAGCAACCTGCAGCAACTGCTGAAAATCTTGAGATAAATCTGTAAATGCTGTAAATATTTAGCTTGGGTAGGATCTGTTGAGAGACAAATCGGCTAACACTTCAATTTGTGTGTGTGACTCAGCAGATTGGGTATGAAAGTGTTTGAAGATAATTTTAAAGGCCATGATCCTAAATGTCCAAAGATACTGCCTGATTTAAGTAATTCTACATTTTATTTATTTTAGATCTGTGATGGAATGAAAGGCTGAATGCTGGGGTTTTAAAGGCACTCGCCATTCTGTGTGTTTTTGAAACAAAAGTACTTGCCTGTATATTTTCCTTCGATTTTGCCCATCACCATACATCTGTACCCTCTGGTCTTTGACATTTCGGCCTAGCAAAAAAGATTCTGACTGTCTAAACTATCTATCTATACCTTTCATAATTTTAAAATACTTCTATCAGGTCTCTCCTCAGCCTCTGCACTCCAGGTAAAACAATTTTATCTACAAATGCTGCCTAATCTGTTTATGGCTGCTATAATATTTTTGTTTTTGTGAAGAAGCAGTTTATTTCTTTCCGAAGTCTGCTGGCAGCTTAGCCCAAAAGAGTTCAGCTATCGATATTATGACAGAGGAGGTGTTGACTACCTAGAGATGCATAAAGGTGGATAAATCGATGGGGCTTGACCAAGTGTATCCAAGGAAGTTGTGGTAAGCAAGGGAAGAAATCACTTGGGTTTTGCAGAGGGACTGGAAGACACGAGGGTAGCTAATACTGCACCATTATTTAAGAAGGTCTACAAGGACAAGCCCGGAGTGATGGAAAAATTACTGGAGACGTTTCTGAGCTAAGATCCATCTGCATTTACAGAGGCTTTCTGCATGGGAAATCACGTAAATTTAGTTTTGAAGAAGTGACCAAGAGGCTTAAGGGCTGGGCTGTACATATTGTTTATGTGGCAAGGCAGTAAATAGCAGGAACCTTGGGAGCATTTATGCACAGAGTGAGCGTGGGACACAAGCCGATACGCCTTGAAAATGTCAGCGCGAGTAGAAAGACTACAAGGAAGGCTTACAGGATGCTTGCTTTCATTGGTCAAGTCATTGGGCATGACAAATGGTAAGTCGTGTTGCAACTTCATAAAAATTTTGGTTAGGCTACATTAGGAGTAGTGTGTGCAGTTCTGGTCGCCACTTCAGGAAGGATGTAGAGGTTTTGGTGAGTGCAAAATAGAGTCACCAGGAAGTGGCCTGGATAAGAGAATATTGCGTATAAGGAGAGGTTTGACAAACGGATTATTTTGTCCAGAGTATCAGAAACCGGTGGGTGATGTGATTCATAGATAGATGTACATAAAATGGTGTTGGTACAGTTAGGTAGATAGGCAGTTTTATTTTCCCAGAGTGGAAATGTCAAATACTGGCGATCCTAGGTTTAAGGTGATTAAGATTATTTTAGCTTTGCTTCACTGTTCATGTGGACATCATGGGGCAAATGGCCTGTTCCTCTATTCTACTACATTACTTGACTAATAATATAAAGAAATATGGACTAACAATCTTGGCAGCTCAAAATGTTACATTTGGATGCTAATCTGAAAGCTGAATGGATATATGAACAAATTGTTAGGAGTAATTACCCCCAAACTACTGGATGATTGTAAAAGCCAGATGGTTCAGTGATGTCCAGGAAATGGCCATTCTCACTTGGTCTGACCTATAAGTAACTTCAACCATATCAGTAGTTGACTCTGCGATGGCTGACAACCCTTTTGGTTCAAGTTTGGGGATAGGCAGTAAATGCTGGCCTTATTCAGATGTCCACATGCTGAAAAACGTGTTTTTATTTTTTAAACCCAATATGACAGCTGATATGTCTAACCACAGTCATTTTTTTTTGCTTGAAACATCTGTGATTAAACTTGGGACTGGTAAGCTTTCTGAAACTGCGAGGCGATGAAGTACATTTTTACCATTTAATAATGAATTATATAGCAGTATAATTTAAGGAATTATGCCTGCTGCTCTAATCACATCAAAAAGGATAATGATTAGAATGTATATTTAGTTAAAGATGATCTTAGCTGGATATGAAATCCCTGAAAACCAACGTTTTTCTACATCAAATTGGTCAGGGATCAATGATGTAGGATATTGATAGAGTAGTATTGCATATAATTCTGGTGTCCTTTAAAAAAAGATAGACTTGCAATTATGGGTGTGCAGCAATGATTCAGCAGTCTAGATCATGGGAGGACAGTCTACCATGTGAGACTGAGTCAGCCAGCTCTCTTTTCATTACAGTTTGGAGGAATGCAAGATGACCTTGAAATGTACAACATTCTCAAGACTTCACAGAGTAAACACAGCAAGGATGTATCCCTTTGGTGAAATGTAAAACTAATGATGCAGCTCAGAATAAATCTTAAAGCATTTTAAGTCTAAATTGATTTTTTTCATTCAAAGGAGTAATTACTTTGTGAAAAGATGCAAAATGCTGGAGTAACTCAGCAAGTCAGACAACATCTCTGGAGAACATGGATAAGTGACTTTTTGGTTCATGACCCTTCTTCCTGACCCGCTGAGTTACTCCAGCATTTTGTATCTGTCTTTGGTATAAACCAGCATCTGCAGTTCATTGTTATAACAGTAAATCGTTGGAATTCTTTTTCCATGTGGGATGCCGTAGGCTCAATAATTGAGATTTGGTACTGATTTCAAACAAAAGCATGATGTTCAGCAGTGTTTTCATCTTGATCTGAATCATATGAGTATTAGGAACAAGATTGATGTTCTGCCAACATTTTTCTCACTCCACTGACCACTGCTCTGAAAAAGGATAGCAAAAAAGAAATAGCCCATAGTATCAACCTTTTCTGGATTTAATTTGTCTCTTCAAATGGCTGTTTCTGTCCTTTTGTTCTTTAAATAGCCAGTGTAAAATCAACAATCTTATTTTTAAATGCTCAGGAGTCCTAAAAATATTAATGGCTTGTAAATTCTCATTTGATTTGCAGTTAGGATGTGACCGTAAAGGGTCAAAGGATCAATGAAGCAGAAGATGCTCTAAAAACATGTCAGGTTCACTGCCTTTTGAAAAGAAAATTTGCGATTGGCCCACGTTATAGACTAGCTGTTCCTGTTATCTCATTCAACAAAGTGAAGAAGATAAATAGTATGTTGCCTTTTTTTTACAAGGGGATTACAATTGGAGACGGAAATATTGTTGCGGTTGCGCAGAGTTTTGAATACACATTTGGAATACTTGTGCACCATATGTACAGAAGGACATATTTGTCCTAGAGGCAAAACAGAATAGTTGTATAAAATAGGTTATTGGGATGAAGTGATTCTTGTGTATGGAAAGTACACTTAATATGATAATGAGAGAAGGTTTCAGAAAAACATTGAGTTTGTGACGAATTAGTGTTGAAAATACCTAGTAGGTAAGGCAGTATTATGTCAAGAGAGAGATGTAGAAACAAGGAACAGCAGATGGCAGTTTACAAAAAGGATAATGCTGGACTAACTCAGTAACCGCAGCATGGATTGCTAAAATTTTGGGTCAGGACCCTTTTCCCAGGAATTGACCTGAAGGTTCTGTGGGTCTTTTCCCTGGAATCGACCCAAGCTTCTGTGCCTTCTGCTGGGTTGGATCAGGGAGGCGAAGGAATGACCTGGAGGTGGACAAATCTTTGATTTTACTGGCTGCTTTTCAGAGGCAACCTGAAGTGTCAGTGGAGTCATTGGTGAGAGGGCTTCTCTACGTCTACTACACTCTGCAATTTCTTGAAGTCTTGGCAGAGGTGTTCTCAAACCAAGTTGTCATGCAACCCTCACACTATGCTTTCTATGGTGCATCAGCAGAAGTTTGAAAGTGTCATTGGAGACGTGCCACATTTTTTTGAGTCTCCTCAGGAAGTAGAGCCATTGTGCCACCTTAGCTGTCCCATCAATGTGGCTAGTCCATTACAGACCATCACTAATAGTAACATTATGGAACTTGAAGCGCTCTACCATTTTTACTTTGGCATCATTGATGCTGATTGGGGCATATACTTCACCATGTTTCCTGAAGTTGATAACTTGCTCATTTATCTTGCTGACATTGAGGAGAGGTTATTGTCCTGATGCCATGTGTTACCAAGTTATTTAGGGACGCAAGAAGTTGACCACGTTTTAGTAAGGTGAAATTTCCTAACTCTACTGTGAATCTTACGAATTATACCTCATAGGATTTTAAGCTTGGATCAAAATCAAAAGATTATTGGATGTGCAAGGAATTTTAAATATGGAAACAAGTATGATTTGGCTGATAAAGTAGAATTAAGGTTGAGGATTAATATTGATCTTAATTTTAGACCAGAATCAAAAAAAAAAACATTTGGCCTATTTACGATATCAAATTCCAAATCATTTTTTCCAGCCTATATAATACACTCATAATTAATGCCTTGTGCATAGAATGCTCATACATTTGTCAAATGCTGTGGCTATAAATCTATGTATTGTTTGGTACATTGAAAATATGCTGACAAAAACAAATTCATGAGAAATTAGTTCCAGAAGAATGTTGTGCATGGTGTTTATGCTTGAGTATGTTAACTTGTTTTTTTCATTATTAAAGAAAACAAGAACTTAATGAGATGCTCTGTAAAATGTGAATTGTTACCTTTTTTTAATTCTAGGAAATTTTGAGAGAATTAATCAACACCACTTTGTGTTCTGCTGAAAAATTTCCATGACTAGATCATGTGAAAGTTGTCATGTTGCTTTTATAAGGACCATAAAAGCACAATTATAGCATGTTGTTGTTTTCCTTGCAAGTGTTTGTGGAAGGAAATTTGTGTGTTTAATTGAATGCTTTTTAAAGTTGGCTGGTGAATTACCGACAAACATACAGCTGTATTGTATTGTCACATTTTTAGGCTCCTAGCAGTCTTCTGGAAGCACTTGAGCAGCATTTGAATACACTGGAAGGGAAAAAAAATGCAACTGGCGGTAGTAGGTAAGGTTGAACCTATTTGGGTCACATTTTTATGAAATATGAATGGCTTATTGAACAATTTACACTTGTGATGCTCTATTATGGTACTGTATTGGCACTTTAAGTGCACGTTCCTGTTGCTATAAATTGAAGTTTGTAAAATTGTATGCAACACTATGCTAAACTCATTTTAATATTCAACAGTATTAAAACTGGGGAAACTCATATTTATGAAATGCTCCTTATAGTGCTTTAACATTACATAATTAACTGGCTAAGTTACATCAAATATAATCAAGCACTGCTCTAGCACTATGTTGTCACAAAACTTTACAAATGTATAGCAACAGGGAAATAAATCCACTTAAAGTGTCAATGTAGTACCATAATTGAGCATCACGTGCACATCTGCAAATTATTGCTTCAAAGCAGGCTTCATGATTTCATAAGGTCTTTGTTAGCTGGAATCGGAGACTTGGCTTAATTCTCCATTATGTTTCTGTGAAAGTCTCATCATATATTTTTCAAGGGAATGTGCTTACTTGGATATTTAACTTTTCAATTGTGTTCATTTTGGGTGTGATTTTGTATCCAGAAAGATTTGGTGGCATTTAAAGAGTTCTTGTAGAAAAATTGGGCATCATCGTGTACAAGGGTTAGGCAAATATTTTGTGCAGGACGATAAAACCAGTTCAATATTATGGCTCAAAAATCGGCTAATATCCATTCAGATTGCGTATCTACTCTTAATGATAGATGGTATATTGGGCAGATTTATTTTGGTTTCCCTGTGGTTTTGTGGCATTGTTGAGTTAAGATATTGTGCATTCTAGCACCTTGACATTTGCTCTATATAGTTAATTTGCAAGAACAAACTAGGAACGTATTTTACAAGGTTTATGCACATTTTTTAGTATTATTTTGAAGGTGCAGAAGAGATTATATGGGAGGATTACTTCCACTAGATGGAGGAAAGGGCAAAGCTAGCACTGTTCTTAGAACGGAGAAGCCTAAGAGGAGATTTCATGGATGTTTAGGGAGCAAAAATGAAACTGCTTCCAATTATGAGACCAGTAACCTGATGGAACAATTTTAAACAGTTGCTAAAGGAACAAATAATTAAAAACATATATATGTCACATGACATTGTTTGAAAGAATAATGGAAGCTAATTAAACAGTGAGATTAGGAAAATTATTAAGTAAGTAGACAATCGGTGCAGTAGGCCATTTGGCCCTTCAAGCCAACATCGCCATTTACTGTGATCATGGCTGATCATCCACAATCTATATCCCGTTCCTGCCTTCTCCCCATATCCCTTGACTCCGCTATCTTTAAGAGCTCTAACTCTCTCTTGAAAGCATCCAGAGAATTAGCCTCCACTGCCTTCTGAGGCAGAGAATTCCACAGATTCACAACTGTGAAAAAGATTTTCCTCATCTCTGTTCTAAATGGCCTACCCCTTATTCTTAAACTGTGGCCCCTGGTTCTGGACCCCCCAACATCGGGAGGTGTCCAACCTCCAGCGTGTCCAATCCCTTAATAATCTTATATGTTTCAATGATCCCCTCTTATCCTTCTAAATTCCAGTGTACACAAGCCCAGTTGCTCCATTCTTTCAACATATGACAATCCCGCCATCCCGGGAATTAACCGTGTGAACCTATGCTGCACTCCCTCAATAGCAAGAATGTCATTCCTCAAATTTGGAGACCGAAACTGCACACAATACTTCAGGTGTGGTCTCACTAGGGTTCTGTACAACTGTAGAAGGACGTCTATGCTCCTATACTTATCTCCTCTTGTTATGAAGGCCAACATGCCATTCGCTGTCTTCACTATCTGCTGCTTGCTTACCAGCATGCTTACTTTCAGTGACTGATGAAAAAGGACACCCAGATCACATTGTACTGCCCCTTTTCCTAACATGACACCATTCAGATAAGCTGCCTTCCTGTTCTTGCCACCAAAGTGGATAACCTCACATTTATCCACATTAAACTGCTTCTGCATTCATCTGTCCACTCACTCAAGCAGTCCAAGTCACCCTGCATCCTCATAGTATCCTCCTCACAGTTCACACCGCCACCCAGCTTTGTGTCACCTGCAAATTTGCTAATGTTACTCTTAATCCCTTCATCTAAATCATGAATGTATATTGTAAATAGCTGCGGTCCCAGCACCGAGCCTTGCGGTCCCTTACTAGTCGCTGCCTGACATTCTGAAAGGGACCGGTTAATCCCTACTCTTTGTTTCCTGTCTGCCAAACAATTTTCTATCCGTGTCAGTACCATGTCAAGAAATTCCAGAAGATTAGTCGAGCATGATTTCCCCTTCGTAAATCCATGCCGACTCGGACTGATCCTGTTACTGCTATCCAAATGTGCCGCTATTTCATCTTTTAGAATTAGCTCCAGCATCTTCCCCACCACCGATGTGAGGCTAACTGGTCTAGAATTCCCTGTTTTCTCTCTCCCTCCTTTCTTAAAAAGTGGGATAACATTAGCTACCCTCCAATCCACAGGAACTGATCCTGAATCTATAGAACATTGGAAAATGATCACCAATGCATCCATGATTTCTAGAGTCACTTCAATAAGTACCCTGGGATGCAAACCATCAGGCCCAGAGGATTTATCAGCTTTCAGTCCCATCAGTCTACCCAACACCATTTCCTGCCTAATGTGAATTTCCTTCACTTCCTCCATCACCTGAGGTTGGCTGGCCACTAGTACACCTGGGAGATTGTTTGTGTCTTTCTTATTGAAGACAGATCCAAAGTACCTGTTTAACCCGTCTGCCATATCCTTGTTCCCCATATTAAATTCACCTGTTTCTGTCTTCAAGGGACCCACATTTGTCTTAACTACTTGTTTTCCTCATCTTTTCTCCTTTTATTGCCATTTTAGTTATCTTCTATTGCTCTTTAAAAGTTTCCCAATCCTCTGGATTCCCATGCATCTTTGCTATGTTATACTTCTCTTTTAGTTTTATACTGTCCTTGACTTCCCTTGTCAGCCACGGTAGCCTCTTACTCCTCTTAGAATCTTTCTTCCTCTTTGGAATTAACTGATCCTGCACCTTCTGTATTATCCCCAGAAATACCTTCCATTGTTGTTCCACTGTCATCCATGCTAGGGTCTCTTTCCAGTCAACAATGGCCAGTCAACACCATACTTACCAATTTCAAACTGAGCCTCAAGCTCATCTACTTTATTTCTTAACTTCGTGCATTCATATACAACACTTTAACTTTGGTAACACCTCCCCTCTCACACCGGTCACTATTGGCCCTGACCTGACTCTGTTATCCCCTCTCGAACTGTCCTTCCCATTAATTTGGGAGTCTTTTCCTGTACTCACTTCCCCTTTAACTCCATACTCCCAATTTGTCAACCCCTCCCCCCGCTATTTAGTTTGAAAGCGAGAATTCCATCAAAGAATCTCACAGTCATGGCAGGCTAAATGATAGCTATATGACACTTGTGTACAAGTAAGAATTCCATTGTTCCAATTTGGCACATATGACATTTAAACACTCTTGATTTATGATGGGAAATAGCAAATATGACCACGTTGGTTTTGTTACCCCAACCCACACTCCAAAAATTGGAGTGTGGGTTGGGGTAACAAAACATAAACATGTGGCAGTCCTTGGGGAGGATAAGCCACTCCTTGGATCATCCCCCTCGCCGATTGAGTGACGGGGGCGGTCTGCCACAGGGTTTCCTGACCACCCCTGGGTGTGTGCTCTCAGTGTGTGTGGTGTGCTCTCGCTGTAGGGATTAAAGGACTACTGTTTAAACCTACCTAGCGTCTAGCCTTTTCCTGACCTAGTCCAGGCCGCTACACTGGTGACCCTCTACATTCCTCACGCATCGTGATGGATAATAATGCCGTTGCGCTTATGCTCTCTACTCTGTGCACTGAAGAGCCTGACATCTGGTTCCAGCAGGCGGAGGCACAATTTACTGTCAGAGGTATTACAGCAGATGAAACAAAATACTATTACGTGGTCAGCGCGCTTGACCAAGCAACTGCGAGGCGAGTTAAGCCTTTCCTCAGAGCCCCCCCACGGTAGCTAACACATATAGGGGCCTTAAGGAAATCATTATCAGGAAGTTTGGCCTTGTGACTTGGAGTGGGCAGCTCGGATTCTCCGAATGGACGGCCTGGGTGACCACCGGCCGTCTGCCCTCCTGGAGGACATGCTCACCCTAATGGGGGACCATGCACCTTGTTTGCTATTTAAATTCACCTACCAGCAGCAGCTCCCGCCCGACATCCGCCTGCAGCTCGCCAGGGAACCCTTTACTAACATGCAGGCGCTGGGCGAGCAGGCCAATGAGCTGTGGATGTCTCACCTGCAAAACCTGGAAGCGCTGACCGTCCTTCCCGCGGCGGTTGGAGGCACAGAGCAGGTTGGGGCCGCTATCGACCGCGTCTCCACTGCTCCCAGACGGCCCTCGCGGCAAAATCCAGCCGCCATTGGGCATTCGAGTCCAGACATGTCTTTCCAGCAGGGCCCGCCTGCCGTTCCACCCAAGGCCAGCAGAGGTTGATGGTGTTCAAACCAGCCAAATTCGCTTGCAGTACCACCAGATGCCAGCAGAGGGGGTTGGTGCTATTACCATCGTCACTGTGGAGCTGCAGCCAGGCAATGTCGCCCACCCTGTTCATTCCAGGGAAACGAAGGAGCTGGTCGTCAGTGATTCCTTCGGCGGCCGACAAAATTCATCGCGTCTTCGCCTGAGATTGCCGCACTGGAGGTCGATTCCTCGTGGACACGGGTGAGTAAGTGAGTGTCCTACTTCCCTCCGTCGCTGACATCCGTGCGGGCAAACACGGGCTTCTCCTCACCGCGGCGAACGGAAGTGCTATTCGCACCTACGTGTTTCGCACCATCTCCCTCAACTTTGGCCGCAGCTCCTTTTCGTGGGAGTTCATCATTGCTGATGTTTCCCAGCTGACTTCGTTCGAGCCCATTCACTGCTCGTTGATGTCAAGCGGCGGCGCCTGATGCACTCTGTCACGAGCCGGTCTTCCTCAGCATTGGTGATCCCGTACCACGCCCCCTGTAGTCTGTGGATGCGACCTTCGCGCGCATCCTGGCGGGTTTCCTTGACATCCTTGAACCCCACTTCTGCTCCTCTACCCCCAAGCACGGGGTGGAGCACCATATCCCTACTACCGGCCCGTCTGTGCACACCCGAGCACGTCGTCTTCCGCCAGACAAGCTTCGTCTGGCTCGGGAGGAGTTCCACCTGATGGAGACGATGGGCATCGTGCATCCCTCCGATAGCCCATGGGCTTCACCGCTCCACATGGTCCCCAAGGTGGGGATTACCGTCGCCTGAACGATGCGACCGTCGCCGACAGGTACCCAGTCCTGTACATCCAGGACTTCAACGCCCATCTGGCCGGAGCATCGGTATTCTCCAAGGTTGACCTCGTACGAGGGTATAATCAAATTCCCGTCCGCCCCCACGATATCCTGAAGACGGCCATTATAACGCCATTTGGTCTATTCGAATTTGTACGGATGCCGTTTGGGTTGAAGAACGCTGTGCAGGCCTTTCAGTGGCTTATGGACTGTGTGTGCCACGGCTTGGACTTCGTCTTTGTCTCCTTGGACGACATACTTGTGGCCAGTCACTCGCGGCAGGATCACTGTATTCACCTCCGTCAGCTGTGTCAGCGCCTCAGCGACTTTGGGTTATCCATCAACTCGTCCATGTGCCGTTTCGGGGTGACGGCTATTGACTTCCTCGGCCACCGCGTAACTCCACAGGGGTTGGTGTCTCTGCCCGCCAGGGTGGACGCTGTTCGCAGGTTCCCCCGTCCGACCCCTGTTAAGGGCATACAGGAATTCGTGGGGATAGTCACCTTTTATCACCGTCCGCTTTTCCACCTAATGGCTGGTCATCGCAGGGAGGTTGAGTGGTCCATGGAAGCAACAGCGGCATTCGAGAGGGCTAAGGAGGCACTGGCTGAGGCCATGATGCTCGTCCACCCACGAGAGGACGCCCTGACCACCCTGACGATGGACGCTTCTGAGGTAGCGGTTGGGGCAGCGTTGGAGCAGCTCATTGGCGGATGCTGGCGGCCACTCACCTTCTTCAGCAGGCATCTCTGGTGCTCAGCGCCGTTACAGCGCTTTCGACCGTGAGCTCCTGGCCCTGTATCTCGCCGTACTCCATTTCCGCTACTTCCTGGAAGGGAGGCCGTTAACCGCATATACGGAGCACAAACCGTTAACCTTCGCGTTCGCCAAGGTTTCAGACCCGTGGTTTGCCCGGCTGCAGAGGCATGTGCCGTATGTGTCCGAATACACCACCTCCATCCGTTTCGTGGAGGGCAAATTCAATAGGGTGGCCGACGCTTTATCGAGACCTGCAGTCCATGCGGTTCTCCAAGTCGCTGAGGGGATTAATTATTCCGCCCTGGCAGCCGCTCAGCTGGTCGATGTGGAGATGGCCGCCTATTGTACGGCAGTTTCAGGCCTGCAGTTGCAGGGCGTTGTCTGTGGTCCTGGGAGCGCAACGCTGCTGTGCGATGTTTCCACTGGAGTTCCGCGACCAATCGTCCCCATCGCCTGGCGGTGCAGGGTGCTTGAGGTGCTCCACGGGCTCGCACATCCCTCCATCCGGGCGACAACGGCCCTGGTAGCCTCCCGCTTCATGTGGCACGGGCTGCGGAAGGAGGTTGGACATTGGGCACGCACTTCCATCCCGTGCCAGACCGCCAAGGTGCGACGACACGTGCGCATGCCGTTGCAGGAGTTCACCATCCCTCGGCAGCGTTTTGACCACATTCACGTGGACATCGTGGGGCCGCTGCCGCCGTCCCGGGGCTCACCGTTGTCGACCGCTTCACGAGGTGGCCTGAAGCCATTCCGCTACCAGATTCTTCAACGGCCACTTGTGCTCGGGCCTTGGTGGCGCACTGGATCGCCCGGTTCGAGGTGCCACTGGACATAACATCCAACCGGAGGCCTCAGTTCACGTTGGAACTGTGGTCGGCCAATGCACGCCTTCTGGGTGCATTGGCCGCTCCACCAGGCGAACGGCCAGGTGGAGCGGTTTCACCGTCAGCTCAAGAACGCCCTGAAGGCACAGCTCAATGATCCGGACTGGGTGGACGCCCTGCCGTGGGTTTTGCTGGGGATCCATCCACACTGCACCGAAAGAGGACTTGGCGGCCTCCTCCTCCGAGTTGGTGTATGGCTCTCTGTTGACGGTTCCCGTGGCGTTCATCCCGCCGGCACAGGGCCAGGTGGAGCAACCTTCAGACGCTCTGCGAGGTCTTCGGGAGACGGTGGGCAAGCTGGCGCTGGTGCCAACGTCTCGTCATGGGTCCTTCCGTCCACACGTTCTCTCTGCTCTGGGGGGGGGGGGGGGAGGCGGTCCTGTGGCGGTCCCTGGGGGGTAAGCCACTCCTTGGAATGATAAAAATTGAAAGCATGGGGCAATTTACCTGTTTTACATAGTTTAATGTAACCATCTAATGTATTAGGTTAGAGCTCAGCTGGAGGGGACATGGAAAATAGGGGTGTTTATCTTGATTAGGTCAAAGCCGCACAACTTGGGTTTTGAATGAGAACAGATTTTAGATTTACAATAAAGCGTGATTTTTTTTTTTGGAAAAAAAATATATAGATGTCTAATTAAATACACCGAGCTCTGCTTTTCTTGATTTGGCAGATATACAGGGAAAGCATTGTTGACAAATGGTATTAGTTACAAAGCCAAAATATTTTTGTATTTAAGATATCAAATCAAATTAATTTTAAAATGAAGGTGAGCCAAGAGCTGTTATAGTTAAGTATGTATAATTAACTAAATTTCAGCAATTGAACAAACTATACAATAGTAACTGTTGGAAGAATACAGCTTTCAAAAGACATTTGGACAGATATATGGATAGGAAGAGGGATATAGACTAAATGCAGTCATATTGGACGAGTCCCATATGTCAACTCCAATATGTCATGGACAAGGTGGGCTGAAGGGAAAGGCTTGTTTCCGTGCTTTACAGATCTATCACTCTAAAAGAACGACTTTAAATTAATGCCACCAGGAAGTGATTATTTACTCTTAAATTTGAAAATGTACTTTTCTTTTGTGAAAGTGAATTTTAAAACTTTGTTTCTTTTCCTGCTGTCTTGGAATATTAGTGATGGGTAAGTTTTAACAATTGCATTGCTGTCCAAAGCAGAGCTTCAAAAATAATTACTTTTGATATTGACACTAATGAGGACAAGGTGGTAGTTAAACCAATGGGCAATATACAACAGTTTTTGAATGTACTCTATTTTTCCACATCAAAAAAGTAGGAATAATTGTTTAAATTTACTCTAGCTTGTTAACTAGTTTTGAAGAAATTGCAGCAATTTTGAAATGGAAATATTAAAAATCTGAATAAAATAGTTTTGTCCAGTGAGCCAAGATAATTCAGTGAAGGAATAATTAGAGCTTGCAATATGATGGTTGACTATTATCATTGAGAAGGGGACACCAGAGATTATAGACAGCAGAGGACTGTATATCTATTTTTAGTGACCTGATTTTTCCATAGTTCACATACTTTGATTCAAACAATGTGCAGAATTTAAGATTTAATTTCTAACTTTTGATTGACCCCAAATGTTGATTGCCTTTCAGGATTGGTTACTATCCTTAATTATAATGTGCTCTATTTGCTGAGTTTAGAGGCAGGTATCTGACAATGCAGATGCATCATTGCAGGCAAATCCTAATGTGGCTTGTTTACTCCATGTAAATCGAACAAAAGCTAGAATTGACAAGCTTTTTGTCTAGCAATTAAAATTATAAAGTAAAGTGTAAACTTTCAGATTGCTTGAAACATGAGATTTGCTTTCTCTGACACAGGGAATATTCCAAGTTGCCCAAGTGAATATGCGCTTATTTAAGTCTGATTCCTATTTCTTGAGTCCTAGTCTTCCTCGTTTGCAGGTGTCAGTTAAATTGTCAGCTTCTCCCAGCTGGGTCGTCTCAGTTATTTCTCTCAATAGCTCACTGCACTTTCCCGTGTACTGCCAAGTTCTTGCTGCAGCTTGGCAACCAGATATCCATGCAGTATCCAAATTTTGGTCTAACTAATGCTTCGTAAACATAGCGTTTTGGACAATTTAACGGCAAATATCCAGACAGACGTCCTTTGGGAATTTGCATTCCAAGATCCATTTCCTGCAACATTCTACTTTGTCATTTATTCTCTGTGGCCTTTTCAGTGATAGCAAAATTATTTAAAATCTGAGGAACAGCATGTCTCAGTTTTCAGGGAGGCACAATTAACAAAAGATTGTTCGAATGGATCTGTTGACAAAAAATATCCAAATAACAGCTGAATTTTTGATGAAATAAGTGTTAATTACAGTAGTATGTTTAATGTCCTGTACACATATGGTAAGATTTCAGACAAAATTCCCAGAGGCAGATGAAGCAAAAAGTAAAATTCATTGTGATCCATGCTGTGGTCCTTAAATAATTTTTCTGGGAAATGTAGAGCGATAAACAAGGTGACTGGAAGGTGGCGTGCAATGGGATCCCTCCAAAATGTGTCTTAATGACTTGGATTTAAATAATTAACAAGTGTCTATGCTAAACTTGCTAGTGCGGCTGATAGTGATGAAGATGATTCTTGGCTGCAAAAGGATATAAATGCTTAGTTTATATGTGGGTGCAAATGGCATTCAATGCAGAAAAGTGCGATGTTGTTCCACTTAACCAATAGTTAATCAGTCAGAAGATTTAAAACTATGATCCCACTTAAAGTTCTTTACACCATACTGGTATCAGCAAACCGAAACATTTGTACAGTGATAGCTAGCTCTTGTGGTATTCCCTGTGCTTTAACAGGATGTGATTTAAATGTTATCTGGTCTATGTATTGATACACTTAATGTAGAAAAGATGATCTAAAGAACAAAATGACTGAATTTGAAAATAAATGTTGCAAATTATATGATGTGAGCATAAGTGTGTGTGGTCACTGCCTCAGCTCAGGAAATTAAATGTCGTATATTTGACGCATTTAATGATTTTCATAAAAAGCAGCATTTAAAATCTAATGCAGTTACAGTATACTAGCTTAAATATTGTGTTACTTAGAAATAAGAACATTTTATTAGTTTAAGCAATTTTATTGCAATCTTTCAGAATAATCTGTATTCGCCCTTACCATGCGTCTACTTTGTGTAATCTTGGAAAACAAACCAATGAAACAATGATTGTCATTACTTTTTGTAGAGACTTTGAATTCATGAATGTTTCTGGGTCATAAGTACATGCCTAATTTTGCATTGTGACATTTTGTTGCTTAAGTGGGTTGTGTCATAAATTTGCTTTACAAATCTTATCTCTTCATAGAAATGATGTACCATACCCTTGAGCTTTTGCTCACAGGCAAATATGCTTTCAGGGTTTAATTGGCTAATAACTGTAATGAGCTGTGTGTTGGAGATTTCTTTTCATTTGCGCCTTATTTTCTTTTAGGACCGCTGGAGCACCTTTACAGGGGAATACGGTAATATTTGTTAATTTTTCCCGCAACCATACCCTCCACAAAAGTACAGAATAGGATCCTCAATGTATGCCTTGAATGTAATTATTTTTTGCTGCCTTATTATGCCTGTGTTTGCAAGAAACCTGTTTGAAACATAATGCAAAAGCCAATTTGTATCCATGAAAATTGAAAAGTGGATAATCTTATATCGAGCCTGAAAATAATATTTCCCACCTCATTATCCCTCGTGTTTTCCTGTTAACTATTTGACACCTGACAGCATTGTATACCCAAGTTATTTTAGGAAAATTTAGCTTTTTTCCATCTGCTAAAATCCATTGTTTTGTTTGGGTCTCTTTTAAAAGCTATCTTTAATTCTAAAAACTTAAAAAAAAAATACCAACACTTTATTACTGACCATTTTGGAATATTTTATTAGCAAAATCGCATATCACTGGTCAATAGCCAGAATGAATGGCCAGTTGTAGACAAGGGTGCCATGAAATTGATAGACGTGGAAACAGGCCCTTCGGCCCAACTTGCCCACACCGGCCAACATGTCCCAGCCAAACTAGTCCCACCTGCCTGCGCTTGGCCCATATCCCTCCAAGCCTGTCCTATCCAAGTGAAATGTGAAAAGAGGATGAATTCCTGGAAATGTAATATTAGTACCCAAACAAGCACACTGGATTTGTTGAGACAAACGCCACCTGAATAAGAGGTGTTATAGAGATGCTGTTAAAGTTTTGAAGCACATCTATAAAGGACCTAGGCCTTCTAAAGTGATGGTATGTAATAATTAATTGGATGTGCATTGGATATAAGGAACTTGGAAAATGTTATATACTTAAATCATACCCATTGCCCTTCGATACAAATCGACAGTTTCAGTAAATTTTCCAAAAGGTGTAACGAGGCAGTTATGGGCTGAATCTGCTCCACTGATTGGGCATGAGGTCAGATTCCAACATGAATAATGAAATAAATTACTTTTTATTCCAGATTTAACAATTTTTTATCACAAATCAAGAGCATGAAATTATCAGATATTTTGTTTCTAAAAAAACAATTCTGAAGTGAAGTAATTATGCTAGCATCTGTGATGGGCAGAAACGTGGTTGACTTTAAATGCCTTCTAAATTGCCTCGTAAAGTGCAAGCTAGGGAATCCAGAGGATCAAGATGGCTTAAAATGGGTTATAAATGCTTGCCTTGCCAGCAATGTCTACATCCTATAAATGAATGAAATAAACGTCTACTTTAGACTTCGCTGTTTCCATTTTTTAATTTTTAATTGCCCAAATGGTCTAACTGTATAATGGTCTAACTGAATCTGGCAGTAGATGAACATTTAATCATTTTACTAGAACAAGAAATAGAATAATAAAATAAGCTGAAAATCTCCCTTGAGTATCCCAAACAATTTTTGATTTCATTTTTCTGAGTGCTTCTAATATTTGTCTCTTTTTCAACGTTTGGTAGGTTATTTCAGATATCATCACTCTTAATTTATTTTTCAGGAATTGCTTCTATTAAAATGATGTTACGAGGAAATTGAGAAAGTTCAAATAAGGCTGGTTTCAGTGTTTAAGCAGAGAACAGAATATTCTAATAAATTGCACTAAATTGTTCAAAGCCATTTGTTTAAATCTTTCCAGGGCTCTCCAGAACACACAGGATCATCCCCCACCTCCAGTCCCGCGAAGATGGCTGATACTGCTGCAGTAGTTGATCTCTTCTCTTCTCCACCCTGTGTCACAGCTCCAACAAAGTAAGTCGTTCTTGAGCTTGAAAGATTTTGGTAGAAGATTATTAGGTATTTTTAAGCACAAAGTTACCTTCCCTGTGGATTTTTAATTTAGATTTAGTTTTGGTTAGAGATACAGCACTTCAACCCACCAAGCCCGGTCCAACCTGCAATCCCCGCGCACTTACACTATCCTACACACATAAATTGGGACAATTTATAATTATAGCAAGCCAATTAGCCTACAAACCTGTACGTCTTTGGAGTGAGGGAGGAAACCGGAGATCCCGGGGAAACCCCACGCAGGTCACGGGGAAAACGAACAAGCTCCATACAGACGGCACCCGTAGTCAGGATCAAACCCGGGTCACTGGCACTGGGCAGCAACTGTGCCACCTGACATTTTATTTAATGTAAAATTGTTTATCATATAAAGCATACAGATATGCGTCTAATCTTTATATGCATAAACAAAAGTGCTCATTCTGAAGCTTTTCCTCATTTATTGTTAGGTGAATTGAAATTGTTTGAAGATCTGGGTAAAGGTTAACATTTATCTTAAATGGTGGAAAGGAAGATTATGAAAAGAGTAAGTTTAAATAATAGGTCCACTTTATTTGCAGTTCATTCTAAATGCATGCCTTTGTTATTGGACAATTTGAGTAGACGACCCATAGGTCAGGACATCAGATCACTCTGTAGTGGTTGTAATTTGAATACTTCGTTAAAAATTGTCATAACAATTACCTGGATGTAAAAAGTATCAAAATGGTGTTTTGATATTGCAGCCAAAAGAGATTACAATCTACTTTCTCGCATCATCCTTGACTTTAACAGCCATTCTTCTCTTTTTAATGCTTTACGTTTATACTTTAAAAAAAAACTAATTTCCCATACTTTAGACCACTCGTGCTGTAATCTCCTGATTCCTATACCAAGCCATTGGGTACAGTTTGCAAATGGAATCAATTTTCATTGTATTCAATTCATGGGAATCTGTCTGTATAGCTTGGAAACAGGCCCTAAGGCCCAACATGCCACCCAAGATATACCATCTATGCCAGTCCCACCTGCCTGCATTCCCGCCAAATATTCCCTATCCATGCACCTGTCCAAATGGCTTTTAAATGTTATTATAGTACCTGCCTCAACTATTCTCTGGCATCTCGTTCTATAAACCCAGTACCCTCTGTGGAAAAGGTTACCCCTCAAGTTGCTATTAACTCTATGCATTCACCCTACCTATTCCCGTCATGATTTTGTACACCTCAATAAGATCAAGGATTGTACTTGGTGCAGCCTGATATTAAATAATGATGAGACAGAGTACAGGAAGGAGATTGAGTAACTCGTGTCCTGGTGCCAAGACAACAACCTCTCTCTCAATGTCAGCAAGACAAAGGAGATAGTGATCAACTTCAGGAAGCGAAGCAGGGCACGTACCCATTGACAGCACTGAAGTAGAGATGGTTGAAAGCTGAATGACATTCTGCCTATAGCAGCGCGACCAAAAATGAACACATGCGGCCTCGCCAAAGTGTTGTACAGCTGTAACATAACATCCCAGCTCTTGCTGTCAATACCATGACTGATGAAGGCAATGCACTGAAAGCCTCCTTGAGCGCCCTACCTACCTGTGATGCTACTTTCAGGGAACTATGTACCTGCATTTCTAGATCTTGAACATAAACCACAAATGCACTGGGCCCAGCACTGATCCATGAAGCGCACCACTAGTCACAGGCCTCCAGTTTGAAAAACAATCCTCCAGCATCACCATCTGCTTCCTTCGATTATGCCAATTATCTGTCATTTGGCTAGCTCTCCCTGGATCCAATGCAATTAAAAAGTTTTAAACCTCACATCTTTCACCTTTTGGTTATTTTGAAGGAAAACTTACAACCAGGACACTATATAGTTGGGCAGCTGTCACCATTTTTTCCCCATGCTATCTGATAGAATTTCTATTTCTTTTGCTGATGTATTGAGGAGATTATTTCCATTTCCTGTGAAAAATGTATTAAAAACAGTTCTACCTGGTATTATCTGAACTAAGGGAAGTCAAGATTTTGAACATTAATTTTGAGCAGTGTTGCTTGTCAACTTTCTTCTGTGAAGAACATTTATTTTGTAGACCATACTTTCTCTGATTATTGAATGTTCCTCATTTTTTGAAGTGGGGTTTCTCTGCCCAGTGGCTGTAGTGTCACTGAGAGGCAACTTTTTGACACAGAAAAGTAGTTGGCAAGATACAATAATAACTCTTAAAATGCATTTAGACTGGTACAAGGATAGGAAAGGATTAGAGCATTTATGAGCCAAATGCTGGGAAATTAGTTAGCTAAGATAGGATGTCTAGATCTGCATTGACAAGCTGGTCTGAAGGACCTGATTCCATGCTGTAAAACTCTATACTCAATGAACTGTTTAAGAAGGAACTTCAGATGCTGGAAAATCGAAGGTAGACAAAAATGCTGGAGAAACTCAGCGAGTGAGGTAACATCTATGGAGCGAAGGAAATAAGCAACGTTTTGGGGTCAAGACCGTTCCTCACACTCTTATGAACTGGTTGCTTTTACAGTAAAATGTACAATTTGCTGACTTGTGTGAACGGTTTAGTTGGCAATTTAAAAACTTGTACAGCAAAGCATTAAGTTTTCGGCGAGACTGGTATGTAACAACCTTAACTTTGCTTCATTTCAATGGATTTCCTCCCCGATTGAATTTACGGTGATTGCAGGTTAAAAGAAGATAGCAAGTTTAAGTAATATTTCGACCAGTACACAGATCGGAAAGGTTTAGAGGGATATGGGCCAAACCCGGGTAGATATGGGTCAAGTTTAGATGGGGCATCTTGCTCGACATGAATGGGTTTGGCTGAATGATGCTGTATAACTCTAAATCCCTTGGTGGACAGGTGGGCCACTAACAACAGACATTTCTATGCTGTATGATCTGTGCTTGTAAATCCTGAAATTGCACGTTGTAACAATGATGGGTCTAGTGTAAATAGCTTGTTCTAAGCTTCTCCCCAGTCTAGTTTCAGTCAATAAAATAGTAATCAAGCACTTGCGCAACAAAACTTTATTTTGGAAAACACAATAACAGTTCCCCACTACTATACCTAACCACCGCGGGTTCGATCCTTGTATCTGCTTGGCCAAGCCCTCCTCGCCTCGTGCAAGTAGAAACACTCCAACAGGTCACGCAGTCCCAAGCGTTCTTCCAGAAGATCGACCTCGTGGGAGCTACCTTTTATAGGTGCCCGAACCTTGAGGGGCCGAACCATATGGGGGTGGTCTCCATACAGTCCAATAGCAGATATTGATTAACACAGTATATGATAGACAATTCCCTAACCCAATAATACAGTGACTAATACAATGTATCTGACTGAAGTTTCTAGATGCAAGTTAACAAAGATGAATTTTGCAACATGTGCCTAGATATTCAAGAAACCCAGACAAGGCTCAACACTTAACCCAATCAACATCTAGCAAAATAAAGCTTTGCCACATTATTTACAATGTGTATGCCTGGTTTGCATTCACCAAATCAGCCATCAGGTTCATGCAATTTACACCTAATTGTAAAAATCTGCAGATGACCCATTCTTTCTCTGCAACTCTTATCTCCGTCACAGACAAACTGGCACCATTCAGCAGCTTGTCCCAGTTCTGCAGAAGGCACATTTAAATTGACCAAATGGCCCAGCGGCACAGAAGCCTTTACTCAATTTTAGTGTTCTGCCAGCTCCAGTTTGGCCAGAATTAACATTAGTAGCTTGTACTGCAAATTCTGGGTTCAAACATTTTTATTCTTCAATGTACATGTTGGTTTTCTATGGCTGCAAATCTAAATTACAAACTTTAATTACAGTGCATCCAAATTGTCCAATGATCTTCTTGATCTACAGCCAGATTATACATCTGCAGTTCAGTCAACAGCAGCAGCTAACCCACCAGCCAGTGCCTGGGGAGGTGAGAATATTTCATTATAAAAATATTTATAATCCACAGATTAAAATATCCTGCAATGCATCTTCTATGTGTCTGCAGCATTGTCAAATGGAATAGAATTTTATTATCAAAGTACAATGAGCATATCTAACCCTTGACCAAAGATGAAATTGAACCAATTCTGCATGGAATTCAAGGTCAAATCCAAAGGCTGGATGATACCGAATGCTGTGGCTTCTGCTTTCCTTTCGATGTTATGTAGTTGATGTTTGGAGAATTATTTCACATTGGATTATTGGGCAAACTTTTTAGAAATGTTCTTGATACAGTTTAAGATTTTTTTTTTTAATTGTAAACTGAGGGAGTAGTATTTTCATTTTGTCATGATAAAATTGACCATCAGAAAAAATCATTTGCATGAATGTTTTCTTCTGATCCATGTGTTTATTTCAATAGTTGCTACGGATCAAATTTGAGTACCTTCAGGTTGTGTGAAATGAAGTAGAAAACATGATGAATCAAGGTTTTTAATTGATTCATTTGGGAATTTAACTGTTGGATGAGGGAGGGAATAGGAAAACAAATTATTTATGGCTTTCAATACATCAAGACCATTTTGTCAACTTAGAGAGCATTTTGATTTAGAAGCAGCAAATAAGTTTTGGAACAACAGTAAACCTTCATTATAACGGACCTCTATATAATGGATTTCTGTTATAGTGGACAGTGTGTCCCAACAGTAATAGGACACCACTGTCTCTTTAAGATCAGAACACTGCGCTGCCCATGGAAATTAACAAGCAATTACCTCAGCCAACACTTGTGCAATAATAATAATAATAAAGATAAATAATTTAGATTCTGGAGTAGTTTCTGAGGATTGGAGGGTAGCGAATGTAACCCCACTTTTTAAAAAGGGAGGGAGAGAGTAAACGGGGACAGACCAGTTAGTCTAACATCAGAAGTGGGGAAACTGCTAGAGTCAGTTATTAAAGATGGGATAGCAGCACATTTGGAAAGTGGTGAAATCATTGGACAAAGTCAGCATGGATTTATGAAAGGTAAATCATGCCTGACGAATCTTATTATTATTTTTCGAGGATGTAACTAGCAGAGTGGATAAAGGAGAACCCGTGGATGTGTTATATCTGGACTTTCAGAAGGCTTTCGACAAGATCCCACATAAGAGATTAGTATGCAAACTTAAAGCACACGGTATTGGGGGTTCAGTATTGACGTGGATAGAGAACTGGCTGGATGGCAGGCAGTGACTAGTGGGGTACCGCAAGGCTCGGTGCTTGGACTGCAGTATTTACAATATATATTAATGATTTGGACGAGGGTATTGAATGTCACATCTCCATGTTTGCAGATGACACAAAGCTGGGAGGCAGTGTTAGCTGCGAGAAGGATGCTAGGAGGCTGCAAGGTGACTTGGATAGGTTGGGTGAGTGGGCAAATGCATGGCAGATGCAGTATAATGTGGATAAATGTGAGGTTATCCACTTTGGTGGCAAAAACAAGAAAGTAGATTATTATCTGAATGGTGGCCGATTAGGAAAAGGGGAGATGCAACGAGACCTGGGTGTCATGGTACACCAGTCATTGAAAGTAGGCATGCAGGTGCAACAGGCTGTGAAGAAAGCGAATGGTATGTTAGCATTCATAGCAAAAGGATTTGAGTATAGGAGCAAGGAGGTTCTACTGCAGTTGTACAGGGCCTTGGTGAGATCACACCTGGAGTATTGCGTACAGTTTTGGGCTCCTATCCTGAGGAAAGACATTCTTGCCCTAGAGGGAGTACAGAGAAGGTTCACTCGACTCATTCCTGGGATTTCAGGACTTTCATATGAAGAAAGACTGGATAGACTTGGCTTGTACTCGCTAGAATTTAGAAGATTGAGGGGGGACCTTATAGAAACTTACAAAATTCTTAAAGGGTTGGACAGGCTGGATGCAGGAAGATTATTCCCGATGTTGGGGAAGTCTAGAACAAGGGGTCACGGTCTAAGGATAAGGGGGAAGTCTTTTAGGACTGAGATGAGAAAAACATTTTTCACACAGAGAGTGGTGAATCTCTGGAATTCTCTGCCACAGAAGGTAGTTGAGGCCAGTTCATTGGCTATATTTAAGAGGGAGTTGGATGTGGCTAAGGGGATCAGGGGGTATGGAGAGAAGGCAGGTACGGGATACTGAGTTGGATGATCAGCTATGATCATATTGAATGGCGGTGCAGGCTCGAAGGGCCGAATGCCCTACTCCTGCACCTATTTTCTATGTTTCTATGTTTCTAAAGGACAAAGTGCTGTAGTAACTCAGCAAGTCAGGCAGCAATTCTGGAGATAGGTGACGTTTCGGGTCGAGACCCACCATTAGATCATGCCGCCCACCCGGCCGCCACGAGGCTGAAACCTGCAGTTGTGCCGGGAGATGCGGCACCAATGTTCACCGTCTCTGAGGCCACCGCCAACCCGCTCCACCACGCCAGTCGCTTCCAGACCAGTCCTGCCGACTTTCACTGCCACACGGTATTGGGGGTTCAGTATTAATGTGGATGGGTTGTTGACACCTTCCAGGCTTCATGCCAAGCCAGGTGGCTGACACCACCATATGGCCTGCACTGTCTCACCGGCTACTTTCAGGCCAGATCAGCTTCCAGGCTGGATCAACTGCCCGCCCACATAGCTTCCTCAGCGGCTTCCAGGCCAGGCCTGCCACCACCACCGCTGACCTTTACCTGCATTCTGTCTGCCCGCAGGCCATGACCAGTGACTTTGCTCTTCTTCTTGCGTAAAGTTGTAGGACAACTTGTTCTAATTGAACTTATTTGATTGTGCACGCCAAGTTGATTGCATTCGTTGAAACAGGGTGGACCACGTGAAGGTTGCAATCTCCCATCCCAGTGACTCTGCTTATCCTCTCCTCCTGGCTGGGGCTGTCATCTCATCTGGATTCCAGGCCTGGTTCCAGACCGAGAGAATGAAGAAGGTTTGCGACCAAAGCATCACCTTTCCATGTTCTTCAGTGATGCTGCCTGACCTGTTGAGTCACTGAAGCACTTTATGGCCTTTTATGTATTAACCAGCATCTGCCATTCTTATTTCTGCTACTTGTGCGATGATATTCTAATATTAGAAATCCCTTACTCTATTGTAGCCGACAATCAGCAATAACAGTCACATTTCTCTCCTCCCTCTCCCCCTACGAGGTCTGTTATAATGAGGGGGTTTACTGTATTATTTTGTCTGAGTTATCTTGCTCCATATTGCAATCACCCATATTGAGTGTATCATTTTATGTAGCAAGAGAAGGCATACAAATATTCTGGTGGCAAAGAACTGTATTTTGAGGAACCAAACACCAGCTCACAATACCAGGCTCATTTCACACCAGCTGCACTACTAGGTTCATTCTTTGCCATTTCATAACTGGCATACTGATCCCCTCCAACAGCACCTTTAATGTCTTGGATGGTACTTTTTACCATGTTCAAGGAAAAGCTGTTTATTTTGACTTTCACGTGACTTAAGCAAGATGGTTTTGGCAATATTTGTTGATGTTTCCTAAGGAAAGATATGAAATGTTAATATGTTGGCTTCAAATGAGGCCAAAAAATGGAATGCCAATTACATAGAAACATAGAAAAATAGGTGCAGGAGTAGGCCATTCGGCCCTTCGAGCCTGCACCGCCATTCAATGTGATCATGGCTGATCATCCAACTCAGTATCCCGTACCTGCCTTCTCTCCATACCCCCTGATCCCTTTAGCCACAAGTGTCACATCTAACGCCCTCTTAAATATAGCCAATGAACTGGCCTCAACTACCTTCTGTAGCAGAGAACTCCAGAGACTCACCACTCTCTGTGTAAAGAATGTTTTCCTCATCTCGGTCCTAAAGGAATTCCTCCTTATCCTTAGACTGTGACCCCTTGTTCTGGACTCCCCCAACATCGGGAACAATCTTCCAGCATCTAGCTTGTCCAACCCCTTAAGAATTTTGTAAGTTTCTATAAGATCCCCCCTCAATCTTCTAAATCCCAGCGAGTACAAGCCGAGTCTATCCAATCTTTCCTCATATGAAAGTCCTGACATCCCAGGAATCAGTCTGGTGAATCTTCTCTGTACCCCCTCTACGGCAAGGATGTCTTTCATCAGATTGGGAGACCAAAACTGTACGCAATACTCCAGGTGTGGCCTCACCAAAACCCTGTACAACTGCAGTAGAACCTCCCTGCTCCTATACTCAAATCCTTTCGCTATGAATGCTAACATACCATTTGCTTTCTTCACTGCCTGCTGCACCTGCATGCCTACTTTCAATGACTGGTGTACCATGACACCCAGGTCTCGTTGCGTCTCCCCTTTTCCTAATCTGCCACCATTCAGATAATAGTCTACCCTCATGTTTTTGCCACCAAAGTGGATAACCTCACATTTATCCACATTATACTGCATCTGCCATGCATCTGCCCATTCACGCAGCCTATCCAAATCACCCTGCAGCCTCCAAGCATCCTCCTCACACCTAACTATACCCCCCAGCTTGGTGTCATCTGCAAATTTGGAGATGTTGCATTGAATTCCCTCGTCCAAATCATTAATATATATTGTAAATAGCTGGGGTCCCAGCACTGAGCCTTGCGGTACCATGGTCACTGCCTGCCATTCTGAAAAGGACCCGTTTACTCCTACCCTTTGCCTCCTGTCTGCTAGCCAGTTCTCTATCCACATCAATACTGAACCCCCAATACCGTGTGCTTTAAGTTTGTATGCTAATCTCTTATGCGGGACCTTGTCGAAAGCCTTCTGAAAGTCTAGATATAACACATCCACTGGTTCTCCCTTATCCACTCTACTAGTTACATCCTCGAAAAATTCTATCAGACAAATTTGTCAGACATGATTTACCTTTCGTAAATCCATGCTGACTTTGTCCAATGATTTCACCACTTTCCAAATGCGCTGCTATCCCATCTTTAATAACTGACTCTAGTAGTTTCCCCACTACCGATGTTAGACTAACTGGTCTGTAATTCCCCGCTTTCTCTCTCCCTCCTTTTTTAAAATGTGGGATTACATTAGCTACCCTCCAATCGTCAGGAACTACTCCAGAATCTAACGAATTTTGAAAAATTATCACTAATGCATCCACTATTTCTGTGGCTACCTCCTTGAGTACTCTGGGATGCAGACTATCTGGCCACTATCTAATGTTTTATCAAGTAAATGTGTTATATGATTTGCATTACTTCAAGCTATTTTTTCCAATTTATTATGTGAAAATATTTGAAATTCATGATAAAGCAGACATTTCTTTGTTAAGTAATGTGAAACATCATTTTGGTGAAAACCAGTGTTTGAATTGATTTCTGAAATGTTGCAACTTGCCCTGCCTTGCAGAAATATCGTATTGCCATTTTTGCTATATATTGTCATTGCAATCAGACTTTCAAAAAGATGATAATTATTGAGCTTTTCTATTTTAACAATTTGAAATGGCACAAGTGGCATTTTTATAGTGAGCTGTTCTTCATAAACTGGCAGAAAAGCAGAATAGTTTAAGGGAAAAAAAACAATGTAGTTCTAAAGGTTGCATATTTCATTTTTAAATGAGAACTTCCAGATATTCAGTGTGCAATTAGATTAGTTTGTTATAACAGATACTCTCTATTGAATTGTTTATTTTTTGTCTTTAAACACTGCATCTTTGCAATGGATAAAACAGATCTTTTAGGTGAAGGTAAGTAGTTTTAGAACTCATCTAAAAATTTAAAGCATTTATCTCAAAATGTCATTGCACATTATTCTCAACAATGGCTTCGAGAGGGTTTTACATATTTTTCTTCCCCCTCCATCACCTTTCCTTGATGCTTGCAATGCAGATTCTTTGGCTTCTCCAGCCCTTCCAAATGCCCCTGAGGCACAACCACCTGCCCCATTTGCAGCAGAGGCTTCCTTGAAAACTTCTTCTCCTACACCAGCAGATGCTGCCACCCCTACTGCTGCTGCCTCAGCAACAACCACTGATCTGGATCTTTTTGGAGGTTAGTTTAGGTGTTCTAGCATCTATTGGCACCAAAACCGGTACCTGCAAGAACGGATAGATAATATTTTCACCATTTTGTATATGCTTGACTATAGCTGAGAGGTGGGTGGTGGGCATGCAGGGATATTATCTTCCTTTGTACAGATAGACCAAGGAAACTGGAGAATTGGGTTGTGTTGATCTTGGTATTTGTTAAAATTTACTTGATGCAAAGTGATAATATATTAAGTCACTGTGATGACTATAGATTGTTGATACCAGTCAACATTTTGATCCATATATTGGTTGCCAAATGGAAGATTTATTTCAAAATATGATAGTTTATGGCTTGCAGACACAAAATGCTGGAGTAACTCAGTGGGTCAGGCAGCATTGCTGGAGAGAAGGTTTACAGCTTGATCTTGATCCGTGCACTGAAAGAGCATTGAGGGAAATCTAATTGGCAGATAATAATTTTAATAATTTTAATACATAATACAATATCCAAATAGTGAAATAAGACCACTGAACTAATCTCGCAGCACAAATGAAGAAGAAAACTGAGTTGATGCTTTGTGTTCACTGGGAGTAAACTAACATCTTGTTGGTTATTGTGTGAGGTAGCACAACCAAGCCTAGACGTGCCAGGTATTTTCACAAGTACACTTCAAATAAATAAGTGACATTGGTTCTTGTCCCCTTACACAGGTACTTTGAGGTCATAGAGACCCAATCACAGATTCCTTCTGAATTTCCAAGCTTGTGTAAGCTTATAATGCAAGCTAATTCCAATTGGCACTTATTAAAGAGTCTTCCTATAAGCTTGCCAATATGGAAGGTGTCATTGTAATAGACTGGATTATAAGAGTGTACAGAGATCTTACTGTAATTATATTGGTGTTGGCAAGTCGATATCGGAGCTTAGTTTGATTTTTGGTCTTGTTTTCTAAGACAGAATGCATTTACCATGGAGAGAGTAGTATGAAAATTCACTAAAATGATTCTCGGGAAAAAGGAATTGTTCCACAAGAAGAAATTGGGTAGACCAACCTTGTTGTCTAGACTTTTAAAGGATAATGATGAATAAAATATTAAGGACTGTGACGAAGTACACATATGAACAGTATTTCCTCAATACTAGGAGTATAGCAATCTAATCTAAAATGACTGAGAAATAAAACTGAGAAATATCTTCATGTTGACTTTCTGAAACTTTAAAATTCTCTTTTCATAAAGCTGTCATTGCTTGATCACTGATTATATTCTGAACATATTGGCAGTTTTTAATCGGCTGTATCATATTGAATGTACAACGAAATTAATAGCCAATTCATTTTTGTTGACTCTGAATTTTCTAACATTTCTAGAATTATTAGTATATGTGTAGATCAGGCCACATTTGGAATATTGTGAGCAGTTTTGAGCACCATATCTGAGGAAGGATGTGCTGGCTCTGAAGAGTGTCCAGAGGAGGTTTACAAGAATGATTCCAGGAATGAGTAGGTTAACATATGTGTTTGACCGCACTGGGCCTATATTTGCCGGAGTTTAGAATGGGAGGGAGGAACTGAAGGGAATCCACATTTAGTCAGGAAATAGTGTTAGGTAAACTGTTGGGACTGAAGGCAGATAAATCCTCAAGCCTGATGGTCTGCATCCCAGAGTACTCCAAAAGGTGGCCCTAGAAATTGTGCTAGAAGTTGGTTATCATTTTCCAATGTTCTATAGACTCTGGATCAGTTCCAGTGGACTGGAGGGTAGCGAACGCAACTCCACTTTTTAAGAAAGGAGCGAGAGAGAAAACGGGGCATTATAGACCAGTTAGCCTTACGTCAGTATTAGAGGAAGATGCTTGAGTCGCTTATTAAAGACGTAATGACAGCGTATTTGGAAAGCAGTGACAGGATCGGTCAAACTCAGCATGGATTGAAAAGGGGAAATTATGCTTGATTAATCGTCTGGAATTTTTTGTGGAGGTAACAAGTAGAATGGATAAGGGAGAGCCAGTGGATGTGGTGTATCTGGACTTTCAAATAACCTTTGACAAGGTTCTACATGGGAGATTAGTGGGCAACATTAGAGCACATGGTATTGTGGGTAGGGTATTGACATGGATAGAGAACTAGTTTGCAGACAGGAAGCAAAGAGTAGGAATCACCGGGTCCTTAGAATGGCAGGCAGTGACTAGTAGGGTGCTGCAAGGCCCGGTGCTGGGACCTCAGTTATTTATAATATATATTTTGGAACCCCAGTTATTTACAATATACAGTGCATTCAGAAAGTATTCAGACCCCTACATTTTATCCACATTTTATTACGTTACAGCCTTATTCTAAAATGGATTACATTATTTTTATTATCATCAATCTACACACAATACCTCATAATATAAAAGCGAAAACAGGTGTTTAGAAATTTTTGCAAAGTAATAAAAAATAAATAACTGAAATATCACATTTACAGACCCTTTGCTATAACACTCAAAATGGAGCTTTGGTGCATCCTGTTTCCATTGATTATCCTTGAGATGTTTCTACAACTTGATTGGAGTCCACTAGTGGTAAATTAAATTGATTGGACATGATTTGGAAAGGCACACACCTGTCTATATAAGGTCCCGCAGTTGACAGTGCATGTCAGAGCAAAAACCAAGCCATGAAGAAGGAATTGTCCGGTAACCTCCGATACAGGATTGTGTCTAGACACAGATCTGGGAAGAGTATAAAACAATTTCTGCAGCATTGCAGGTCCAGAAGAGCTGAGTGGCCTCCGTCATTCTTAAATGGAAGAACTTTGGAACCACCAGGACTCTTCATGGAGCAGGCCGCCTGGCCAAACTGAGCAATTGGGGGACCTTGGTCAGGGACGTGATCAAGAACCCGATGGTCACTCGGACAGAGCTCCAGAGTTCCTCTGTGGGGATGGAAGAAACTCCCAGAAGGACAACTATATCTGCAGCACTCCACCAATCAGGCCTTTATGGTAGAGTGGCCAAGCGTTCAGGACCTCAGACTGGGCAGAGGTTCACTTTCCAACAGGACAACGACCCTAAGCACATAGCCAAGGCACGCAGGAGTGGCATCGTCACAAGTCTGTGAATGTTCTTGAGTGGCCCAGCCAGAGCCCGGACTTGAACCCGATTGAATATCTCTGGGGGGACCTAAAAATAGCTGTGCATCGACGCTCCCCATCCAACCTGACAGAGCTTGAGAGGATATGCAGAGGAAAATGGGAGAAATTACCCAAATACAGGTGTGCCAAGCTTGTAGCGTCATACCCAGGAAGACTTGAGGCTGTAATCTTTGCCAAAGGTGCCACAACAAAGTACTGAGTAAAGGATCTGGATACTTATGTAAATGTGATATTTCAGTTATATTTTTAATCATTTTGCAAACATTTCTAAAGACCTGCATTTGCTTTTTTATTATGGGGTATTGTATGTAGATTGATGATGAACAAAAATGAATTTAATCAATTTTAGAATAAGGCTGTAACATAACAAAATGCGTAAAAAGTGAAGGGGTCTGAATACTTTCTGAATCCAGTGTATATTAATGATTTAGACCAGGGAAATAAATGTGACATCTACAAGTTTGTGGATAACACAAAGCTGGGTGGCAGTGTGAGCTGCGCGGAATATGCTGTGAGGCTGCAGGGTGACTTGGATAGGTTGGGTGAGTGGGCAGATGCATGGCAGATGCTGTATAATGTGGATAAATGTGAGGTTATTATCTGAATGGTGTCAGATTAGGAAAAGGGGATATGCAACGAGACCCGAGTCACTGAAAGTGCAGGTACAGCAGGCAGTGAAGAAAGCTAATGGCATGTTGGCCTTCATTGCGAGTGGATTTGAGTTTATAAGCATGGAGGTCCTACTGCAGTTGTGCAGGGCCCTGGTGAGACCGCACCTGGATATTGGTCTCCTAATTTGAGGAAGGACATTATTGCTATTGAGGGAGTGCAGCATAGGTTCTCCAGGTTAACTCTCGGGATGGCGGGACTGCCATATGATTTAAAAAATGGGTCGACTGGACTTGTATTCACTGGAATTTAGAAGGATCTTATAGAAACATATAACATTCTTAAAGTATTGGACAGGTTAGATGCAGGAAAAATGTTCCTGTGTTGGGGAAGTCCAGAACCAGGGCTTACAGTTTTAGAACTGAGATGAGGAAAACCCTTTTCACCCAGAGAGTTGTGAATCTGTGGAATTCTCTGTCCCAGAAGGCAGTGGAGGCAAATTCAGTGGATGTTTTCAAGAGAGAGTTATGGGCCTGTCCCACTTGGGCGCCATTTGCACGTTATTTACGCGACAGGCCAGTAGTGAGTGACGAGCGAAAATCGTGTAGCAGTACGACAGTCGCGCGCCAAGGGCCCCTGAGGGCCCTGCCCCCTTTGGGAGCCATTTGCAATGTCGTTCATACCTAGTCCGATCTCTGTGGCAAGGATTTTCCCAGTGAAAATCAAAGATACTATGGTGAATATTTTTCAAAACTACTCGCACTTTATACCAGGGTGGTCACATGGTGTGGCACTCAAATGATGCGCAAATGGCGCGGCGATAGTGTACAGGCGGCGTCACACAGGTGGCGTGCGAGGATTTTGAGCCTCAAAATCCTGGGGCACCGCGTGTTACTGCACGTCACTGCGCGTCACTGCATACGCCACCACACGCCATGCGCACGTCACACCCACGTCAAGATGAAACAACCAATTTTTATGATGTCGCGTAAATGATGCCCAAGTGGGACAGGCCCTTTAGATTTAGCTCTTAGGGCTAAAGGAATCAAGGGATATGGGGGGAAAGCAGGAACGGGGTACTGATTTTTGATGATCTTCCATGATCATATGCTGGCTCGAAGGGCAGAACTCTTGCACCTATTTTTCTATGTTCTGTGTTTCTAATGAGAGGGGACCTCATTGAAACATACAGAATAGTGAAAGGCTTGGATATACTGGATGTGGAGAGGATGTTTCCAGTAGTGGGAGAGTCCAGGATGAGAGGTCATAGCCTCAGAATTAAAGGATGTCTTTTGGGAAGGAGATGAGGAGGAATTTCTTGGTTAGAGGGTGGTGAATCTATGGAACTGTTTACCACAGAAGGCTGTGGAGGCAAAGTCAGTGGATATATTTAAGGCAAAGGTGGATAATGTTGTGACTTGATTAGTATGGGTGTCAGAGGTTATGGGGAGAAGGTAGGTGGATGAGGAAAGATTGGGCTTGTATTCTCTGGAATTATGAAGGATGAGAGGGGATCTTATAGAAACAAGTAAAATTATAAAATGACTGGACAAACTAGATGTAGGAAAAATGTTCCCAATGTTGGGGAGTCCAGAACCAGGGGCAGTCTAAGAATAAACGGGAGGCAATTTAAAATTGAGATGAGAAAAAAACTTTTTCACCCAGATAGTTGTGAATTTATGGAATTCTCTGCCACAGAAGGCAGTGGAGGCCAATTCACTGGATGAATTTAAAAGAGAGCCTTCTGTGACAGAGAGCTATTTGGGCTAGCGGAATCAAGGGGTATGGGGAGAAGGCAGGCACGGGTTACTGATTGTGTATGATCAACCATGATCACACTGAAAGGTGGTGCTGGCTCGAAGGACCGAATGACCTCCTGCACCTATTTTCTGTGTTTCTATGCTTTTAATGGGGTTAGGAGGGAGAGATAGATCAGCCATGATTGAATGGCGGAGTAGACTTGATGAGCCGAATGGCCTAATTCTACTCCTATCACAAGATCTTATGATTAACATTAGTCCATATATAAAACTAGAACTCTGTTGTAGTTTGATAATTGCAGTTGATTCTTTCCCAATTAAGTCCAGATTCCTATTGTGTTCAATAGCTTGCCCAAAAGAATGATTATATTTGTACTTAATGACATTTCATTCCATTCTTGTACAGACTAAATATCTGGAAATGTCATCCAATGATAACCAATGCAAGTTAAGGTTAAAATTGGTGTATAGATTTTGTTTAAATCCAGTGTTTCTAGTGGGACCAAATTTTCTCAACATGTCAATAACATGCCACATTTTATGATGGCTCAATTAAGTGCTTTTTGTAGAAAAAATACATGCAGTGAAATACGTATTATAAAAATGGATTGTCAATCTTTACAGCAGTCCTGTCTTCTAGGTTAAAACCACCGTATTTGCAGTTTTATTCTTAAATCTGCAAAGCAATGACAACATCAAAAATAAAACCATGGCTCAAATTGAATTGTAAGCTGAAAAAGTAATACATTCTCGTGTTCTGTCCATTGACAGAATATTTACAAAGTTACAATAATATTACTCTAATACATGGCATACCAATTATTGCTATACAAGTACATGGCAAATAAAACTTACTCTGTGCTTTACTGAATATGCATGTGCATGGGATTATGTGCTACAGTTTGAGCCCACGCTAATCATAATATGGCTCTATCCATTCAATTAACACTCTTGGTATACTACATCCCAACATGCTGAATGGAACTCTTGAGATCAAAATTGCAACAGGGCCAAAGGTGATGAAAGCATGATTCTTGAGATTTCTTAAATGCATCTTTGCTTGATAGAGACCACAGTATGAAACCAGAAACTTAGAGCTAGCTGATACCATGATTACCAGTAATGGAATGCAGTGAGTTTAGAAAACCAATTGGCCAGAAATGGAGTTCTGCAGTTGTCAGTGTGTGGGTATGGTTGTAACATTTGAACGGGTTACAAAGATGAGGAACACCAAGGACATGGAGGGATTTGAACGTGTTCACTGCCTCAAGATGAAGCCATTGGTGGGTTTGGAACCAATCTAGTGTGGTTGAAGGCTTGGTACAAGTTTAGGTAATGGTGTGGCGCGGCGAGAAGCCCGAAATGAAGGTGAGGAGCCGGGTATTTCGGGAGGAATTTTATTAGTTGTTGTTCTCTTGTCCAGTCGGTCTGCAAGAGAATGATCGCGCCCAAACCCCTGCCCTTTATACGTACAGCTAAGGGCCGCCCCCGGACTAGTCCATTCCTGTGCTGAGGGGTTCGATAGTGGAATGGCCCGACCCTTGGGAGCCGCCATAATGGTCTTTTTCTCTTGTTTATACAAAAGATACGAGTGTTCATAGCCATGTCAACGTTTATGTACATCCACCGTTATCTTTTGGGGTCAAGATAAGCCACTGCCATAAATTACGGCTGTCTTGGTGATTAATTCACTGCCCAGGATTTTGACCCATCGGAAAGAAGGAAGAATAATATTATATGACACAAAGAAACTAGGACATTCTATCTCTTGCTCTTCTAAATGGTAGATGTCATGAGTCTCAGGGGTACTTTCAAAGAAACAGCAAGTTGCTGCCGTTTATGTTGCAATACAGTGCCCTCCATAATGTTTAGGAAAAAGACCCATCATTTATTTATTTGCTTCTGTACTCCACAATTTGAGATTTGTAATAGAAAAAAATCGTATGTGGTTAAAGTGCACATTGTCAGATTTTAATAAAGGCCATTTTTATACATTTGGTTTCACCATGTAGAAATTACAGCATGTAGTCCCCCCATTTCAGGGCACCATGATGTTTGGGACACAGAAATGTCATGTAAATGACAGTAGCCATGCTTAATATTTTGTTGCATGTCCTTTGCATGCAATGACTGCTTCAAATATGCGATTCATGGACATCACCAATTGCTGGATGTCTTCTCTGGTGATGCTCTGCCAGGCCTGTATTGCAGCCATCTTTAGCTTATGCTTTTTTGGGGGGCGAGTCCCCTTCAGTTTTCTCTTCTGCACATAAAAAGCATGCTCATTTGGGTTCTGATCAGGTGATTGACGGCCACACAAGATTTAACCATTTTTTAGCTTTGAAAAACTCCTTTGTTGCTTTAGCAGTATGTTTGGGATCATTGTCTTGCTGTAGAATGAACTGCCGGCCAATGAGTTTTGAAGCATTTGTTTGGGCTTGAGCAGATAGGATGTGTCTATACACTTCAGAATTCATTATGCTACTGCCATCAGCAGTTGTATCATCAATGAAGATAAGTGAGCCAGTACCTTCAGCAGCCATACATGCCCAGGCCGTAACACCCCCACCACCGTGTTTCACAGATGAGGTGGTATGCTTTGGATCTTGGGCAGTTCCTATTCTCCTCCATACTTTACTCTTGTCATCTTTGTCTTATCTGTCCACAAGAACTTTTTCCAGAACTGTGGTTGCTCTTTTAAGTACTTCTTGGCAAACTGTAACCTGGCCATCCTTTTTTTGTGGCTAACCAGTGGTTTGCATCTTGCAGTGTAGCCTCTGTATTTCTGTTCATGAAGTCTTCTGCGGACAGTGGTCATTGACAAATCCACACCTGACTCCTGAAGAGTGTTTTTGATCTGTCGGCCAAGTGTTTAGGGGTTTTTCTTTATTGTAGAGAGAATACTTCTGTCATCAGCTGTGGATGTCTTCCTTGGCCTGTCAGTCCCTTTGCGATTAGTAAGCTCACCAGTGCTCTCTTTCTTCTTAATGATGTTTCAAATGATGATTTTGGTAAGCCTAAAGTTTGGCTGATGTCTCTAACAGTTTTATTCTTCTTTCTCAGCCTCATAATGGCTTCTTTGACTCATTGGCACAACTTTGGTCCTCATGTTGATAAACAGCAATAAAAGTTTCCAAAGGTGACTGGAGGAAAGACTAGGTGCTGAGAGCTCTCTTGTACCTGCAATAAGGAGGCCATGAGGCCATGTGTCCCAAGCATTCTGGTGCCCTGAAATGGGGCGGGGGGGGGGACTATGTATAACAGCTGAAATTTCTACATGGTGAAACCAAAATGTATAAATGGCCTTTAATAAAATCTGACAATGTGCACTTTAACTGCATGTGTTTTTTTTTCTATTACAAATCTCAAATTGTGGAGTAAAGAGGCAAATAAATAAATGATGGGTCTTTGACCCAAACATTATGGAAGTAGTAGAAAGAGTTGGGGGAATCGGAACATGAGTTACTTTCTTTTACATCCGTAGCCAGTATTTGTAGTTCAACACAGTGGTGACACACACTGAATATTGATGGTGTAAGATTTTACAATAGTATTAATATTAGTTATCAATAAATGGTTGTTAAACACTCCTCAATGTTTATTATTTGGAACCTGTGCGGCACAAATGTTTACCACTTGTTTAATTGCGTCTTTATTGTTGTGTTGAATTTAGCTACCAATTCCTTAATTGAGAAGTTATGAATGAAAAAATCCCGGGAGGAAGATGTTTGAGCCTTGAATGCTGCCCGATCTATAAATGCAGTTATGTTCTGGGGCTGACAAGATTTGATTCAATTAACCACCACCAAGACAACTCCAGGCTACGGAAAGATTTTCCCCCCTATTCCCAGTGACCAGTTTTACCAAAGCTCCTTGCTGCCACATTGGATCAAGTGTTTCGTTGATCTCGATGATACTAAGGCTGCCTTGCCTCGTGGAATTTGGCTCTTGTTGCAATGTAGTCTGAAACTTTAATTGCATACATTTTCATCTGTTTTTAATATCACAAAATTGGCTGAAGATTGTTGTTAATGTTTGTAGGGACTTGCACTTGCGTCCACATGCACTTGCGACCAAATAAGTGTTCGGGTTTTATTTTGATCGTTGTTTGCAACTGCCACTTTGCCATTGTTCATGGTGGGAAATGTATTGATTTTTATGGTTAAATCATTTACAACTTACAAATGGATATGCTAAGACTACAGAGATTTGATTTGATGTGGTGTTGGGATCACTTGGTTCAGTACAACATGACTTTTCAATAGATGTTGTATAATGATGAACTAAAGTTGATATTAGATGTTGGTATTAGTTTAAATGGTAGTCTTGGTAGTATTGATTTGGTGAGGTTCAAGCAGATAGTTGCGGAGGAAACGGGCAAGGATTTAAAAGCTGCTGCTTGACAGCTTTGGAGAGAGGATGATTTGATTTTGTTTGGTAATTTGCAATCACATGGACATAACTGCAGATGTTGGAATCATGCATAAACACAGTGCTGGATAACTCAGTGGGTCAGGGAGCATCTCTGAAGGACGTGGATAGGTGCTGTTTCGGGATCAGACCCTTCCAACTGTTGTAGTGGTGACAGAAAGCTGGAAAAGAGAAGAGGGAGGGGGGAGATGATTGTTGGGAAGTGATAATTTGTAGATCTGCTCTACTCGTATGTTAACCAATACTAACACACAAATGCTACACACCACTATTATCTATAATCCAGTCCGGGTTATTATCATACCGGCACCATTCATACTAACGGCTCCTGACAAACTGCCAGTCGTGATGCAGACACAGTGATGCCAAAATGCTGTGTAACAAATGTTACAATGCCAATAAACCTGTTGGATCTTTACTTTGAGTATGTGTCAGTTGCTCTACATGGTGTCAGAGTTTCCGGATCCATTCTATGCCTAATTTATTGGGTTAGTGAGTTAGTGAGCGTTGGCAAATTTTTGAAAGAGATTTTAACGTCTATATTCGGGCTGCCCATCGTGGGGTGCCTCCCGATCATATAGCTGCTGTATTTCTCAATGTCGCGGGCTCAGAAGCTATACAACGAGCTGAACGGTTCAACTACGCCCTGGCTGTATTGGATTACATCAATGTGGACATCACCCCTGCAGAGTCTATGGACGATCCGGATTGTTTAATGAACAAGTTCAGACAACTGTGTGAACTTTGGACTAATATGGTGATGGAGCGCAACAATTTTTTCAAAGAAACCAGCTCCCTGGCGAGCCAGTCGAGGCTTACATAAGTACCATAAAGCACATTGTCAGTCGGTGCCATTTCGGGGATATGTACGACTAGCTTGTCCGCGACAGATTGGTGAGTGGCATCCAGAGTGATAAAGTGAGAAGTGATCTGCTACGGGATGCTGATCTAACTCTCATTGGGGGAGAGAATGTCTGCCGCATTGCTGAAGTTACTGAGGGCCGGGTCCATATTCCTCGTACCATGTGAATGTTGCCAACCCGTTCTACCATGCTCAACGCCTGCCACCAGAAGTGAAGCAGCCTGGCAGGTTTCTCAATAAATGTAATAATTGTGGTGTTCACACTCCGCTGTCCACGAGCAGTGCCCTGCCTACGGGAAAGTTTGCCACTACTGCAAACGAAGAAATCACTTTATTCGATACTATCGTGCCCGCAGAGATCGTACAGAACCCAAGCAGTCAGTGCACCTGCTCCAGCAAGATGGTTCCCACAGCATAACCGATCGAGACCAAGCTGTACCGTCTCCTTGTGGGAAACTTTCTGAACCTGATATTTCCAGTCTAAACATACATTCTCTGTCTGAAACTTCATGTAAACTTCACGATCCCGAGGTCACGTTTTGGATCAACAGCACTGCTACTGTGGCAACAATTGACACTGGAGCTCGTTGTAATGTCATGTCCTTATCTGAGTTCTCCAGGGTCAGGGATGCAGAAGCTATTGTAAACACCAAAGCTTCATTAATTCCCTTCGGAGGGGGTGAGGTTCACCCAGTTGGAAGGGTTGATGTGCAGTGCCACCTAGCGACATATGTGCACAAGCTGAATTTTTTCATTGTCCCAAAGTGACAACTTTACTTGGCATGCCTGCCAGGACTTGGTAAGCTTTGAAGAAGATGTGCACCAACTTTCCCCTGCCCAAGATACTACCGAACAGTTTCTCTCTTAGTACAAGGAACTTTTTGACAGCAAACTACCCCACAAGTATTCTATCGTAACTGCCCCCAACGCACTGACTGTTGTTCGAGCCCCGCATAGAATTCCGCGTGCCATGAGCGACGGCATACAGAACGAACTTCAAAGAATGGAATCACTGGGCGTCATCGCTAAAGTTACCGACCCGTCGGACTGGGTCTCAACCATGGTAGTGGCTTCCAAGAAAAACATAGAGGAAATACGAGTCTGTATTAACCCCAGATATTTGAATACTGCAATCAAGCGTCCCCATTATCCGATGCGCACAGTGGAAGAGGTAGCAGCTCACTTGGGCAAAACAACAGTGTTCTCCATTTTAGATGCCAAAAGCTCATTCTGGCACATCCCGTTAGATCACAAATCATCAGAACTGATCACATTTGGCACACCTTTTGGCCGCTACAAGTTTCTGCGAATGCCCTTCGGCAACAACTCTGCTAGTGAAATCTTCCAGCGCACCATGGAACAACTGTTTATTGTGCCATCATTGTCGATGATATCCTCGTTGCTGGCCGTGATATGTCAGAGCACGACACCAATTTAAAGAGAGTACAGGATCATGCCAAGGACATTAATCTCAAGCTCAAACCACTAAAGTGCAGATTTTGTGTCAAGGAAGTGAAGTATGTTGGATACGTTTTTATTAGTGATGGACTTCCAAGGCCATTGCTATCAATGAACTGCCGGTTCCCACAGACGTAACCAGTCTACAGAGATTCATGGGCGTGGTGAACTACCTGGGTAAGTTCATTCCGAACTTCAGTGAACTGTCAGCCCCACTGCAGCAGGTAACTCACAAGGATGCAACCTGGTCCTGGTATACACAACATCGGAGGGCGTTTGACATCCTAAAACACCAGCTGTCCTGTGCCCGGACTCTGGCTTACTTCGACGTGAAGCTGCCTGGAACACTGTGATGCCTCCCAGTACGGATTGGGTGCTGCCTGTCTTCAGAGTACCAGTGAGGGTGACATCAGACCTGTTGCATATGCCTCTCGCACAATGTCTGAGACTGAGCAATTCTATGCTCAAATCGAGAAGGAACTACAGGCAGTGGTTTTCGCACGTGAGAAATTCAAAGACTTTATTTTTGGAAAGACTGTGACTGTTGAAAGAGACCACCTGCCCCAAATCGGCATCTAGAACAAGCCGATCCATGCCGCTCCTGCCCAACTGCAGCAGATGACGATGCAGCTTCAAAGGTACGATGTTAAACTTGTTTACAAACCAGGCAAAGGCATGCACCTAGCCGACACTTTATCCAGAGCCCCGCGCAAGACCTGCGAGTAACAACTGTCAGACAACGACACCTACATTGTGATGTTGGTGTCCTACCTTCCCACTGAATGCCTGGACGACTTGACTGCACATTCAGCAGTCGATAACACCCTACAGTCCCTGTCCTCGATCATCCGGCATGGCTGGCCAGATAAGCAACACAGGGTACCAGTTGCTATTTGCCCGTACTTCCTGCTCCGCGATGAGCTTGTGCTACAGGACGGTGTGATTGTCAAGGGACACAAGGCGGTCATTCCGCCTTACGGGAGAAATACTTTGAGTCTGTCCATGGGAGACATCCCGGTATCGAGGCAACCATTCTTCGAGCTAAGAGCTTGTTTTTCTGGCCCGGTATGACCAAGTTTGTACAGGAGAAGGTGGAAGCTTGTGCGATCTGCAACAGCCTGGTGCCCCATCAACCCAAGCAGCCGCTTCTTTCCCACCCAGTTCCTGCCTTGCCATGGTCCACATTGGTAACTGACATTTTCGAATGGCCTGGTAAGCAATACCTGGTTCTTGTTGACTCATACTTAGGCTGGTTTGAGATTGACCTGCTTCCCAGCTCCACTTCAGCGATAGTGGTTCAGAAGCTAGCGCGCCACTTTTCAGTTCATGGGGCTCCCTCGAAACTCCTTTCTGACAATGGAAGCCAGCTCGCCAGCCAGTGTTTCAAGAATGGGACTTTTGTCTCATTACCAGCAGTCCCGAGTTCCCTCAATCGAACCGGCTGGCCGAGCCGGCGGTCTGAAGTGCCAAACGGATTATGTCAAGGTAACATTTGGCAAAATCCGATGTTTTCCTGGACTCGTTCAACTTAAGAAACCCGCGACCCAGTGCTAGGGTCACCTGCCCAAAGTCTCATGTCAAGGCAGACTTGTACCACGTTGCCCATACCCAAGCAACAACTGCAGCCACAAGTTCACAAGCCATCGGTAATTCAAGCATAGCTTCAGCACAAGCGCGAGAAGGGGGTGCCGTTGAGTATGGCAGCCTTGCCTGTAGCTGTTCGTCCTTTCATTCCTTTTTTTTTCTTTTTTTAGTCTGTCGAAGTTTTTTTTTGGAGATCTTTTAATGTGGGGGACGGGGGGGGAAGGGGGAAACTGTTTTTCCCAGTCACTACCTGGTTGAGTATGCGTCTGTCCTGCGAGCTGCATCTTCGCTCCCGGCCTACCATCTGGATTGACGCGGCCTTTCCTGCTGGAGACCGGCCAGAGCTTCAGCTTCAGCAGCGGCGCAGCATTGAAGTACCATCACGGAGCTGGCGGTGCCTTACCACGGTCGCCGTGTTGGAGCTCCGGAGTGCTGGGACTGCCGACTCTAACATCGTGGAGCTGTGGTCTGTGGAGGGGTGCTGACTTTAACACCACGGAGCCTGGGATCTTTCGCCGCGGATCGCCAGGTGAAGCTCCACCCAGCTCGGCCTGTGGACTTCGGGAGCCACGGTCTCCAATAGGAAGCGGCCGATTCGGAACTCCAAGCCGCTGAGAGTGTTCTTCCGGGTTCCATCATCTGGGCGAGAGGGCCTGAACATCGTGCCGCTGTTGCGGCGACTGCAGAGGCCTCAATAGGCTCCGACCACGGGTGAACAAAGAAGAAGATGACTGAACTTTCATTGCCTTCCCTCACAGTGGGAAACGTTGATTCCGCCGTGTGGGGATGTTCATGTTAAATTCTATCGTGTGTTGTGTTCTTTTTTTATTTGTATGACTGTATGGTAACTCAAATCTCACTGTACCAATTGGTGCAGTGACAATAAATGTAAACTTGAACTTGAGATCCAGAAACAATCTTATGACAAAACAAGCAGGCCACTCAAGCCTCTGGCGAGTGGTGAGGTTGTACGACTTCAGACTGACAAGGGCCACGATTGCCTTGGTTTAATCTGCAGCCCTGCCCCGGAACCACGTTCATACATGGTCGATTCGAATGGAGGGACCTACTGGCAAAACCGTCAGCACCTTCTACCAGTGAAGGAACCACGATCCCGTATCAAGACGTTCCAGGACTGTTTCACCGAATGACTGATACACTTTCTTCCTGGCCCGACGTCCGACCACGGAGTCTGCGCCCATCATGTATCTTGCCTTCTCGTCACCACGTTCGGTGCCCACTCCAGCTCCACCTCACGCGTCTCACGGATCTCTGGTGTTCCACGCGTCTCACGGATCTCCAGTATTCGTAGTTACGTTATTTACTTGAGGAAAGATGTAGATCTGCTCTACTTATATGTTAATCAATACTAGCACACAAATGCTGCACACCACTATTATCTATAATCCAGTCCAGGTTTTTATCATACCGGAACCATGCAGACACAGTGATGCCAACATGCTGTCTAACTTTATTATATGCCAATAAACCTGTTGGATCTTTACTTTGAGTATGTGTCAGTTGCTCTACATAGTTGTATATAGGTGAGGGGGGGTTTTGATTGGCAGATGGGCGGACAAAGGCTAGAGTTGGTTCATCTGGAAATCAGTGAGAAAATGGTTGAGAACAAGCATGGTCAAGCATTTTGTGTCTACCTTCGATTTAAACCAGCAACTGCAGTTCTTTCCTCCAGGTGTACTTTGGATATGTGTAGAAAAGAGAAACATCAGAGTTTATGACTTGGAGGTGGGAAATGTTGGTTTGCTGAACTAGGGATCTGCTTTGGCCTTGACAGCAGAGCAGGCTTAATCTTAAAAACTAAAGTAACTGGGCTCCATGACAATAGTATACCATCCAGTACATAGCATGCTTTAAGTTGTGTTTTGTGCTTTGCCAATGTCTAGGTTGCAGCACTAAACATTGGCCAGAATTGAATACTATTCTGGAATGTAACCTTAAATTGTTACAACCACTGGAATTGTCATAAATTGGATGCTTAAGAAACTGAAAAAAAAAATTTTATGGAGGTGATTGAGGTTTATTGTAGACCTTGGGGAGCTAAGAGCTGGAGAGGAAATACCATAGAGATTTGTAACAATAGATGAGAACACTGGAGGTGATACTAGATTGAGTGCCAATATGTGCCAGTGAATATGTTGCCAGTGGGTCAGTGGAAATGGAACACATTGGAATATGAACCGCATAGATTGAAGTGAGTCTAGGCTAATAGGCACAGAACAGCCAAGAGAACATTGAAATAGTTAAACCTAAAGATAACAATGGTATGATTTAGGATTTCAACTGCAAATGAACTACTGAATTATTTGAACTAGGAGGAGAAAGATGTGATGGAGTACTGGGTGGAAAACTCAACAGGGGGTCATAACATCAATTGCAATTGAAATATTCTGCTAAAAATGGAGCTGATAACAAATAGTGAAGTTGATAGATTTGATTTACCCTATGTTTAAGTGAAAAAATATTTTGCTTATTTGATCAGTGAAATAAACTGGTGAGTAAAATGGTCAAAATAGTTGGTGGAGCTTAAATCTTCTCATGTTCCCATCGATCCTGGTAATTTGAATTGTGTCTCAGAGGGACAGTATGTCACGGTGAAATAGAGATTGACATCAGGGAAAAAACCTTGAAGAACTTTGGGGACAATAATGCATGAACAGGATGAGAAGCTACTAAGCTGTTGTCGCTATGACTCGACAGATGTGCAGCTGATGTGGATAGTGTGGTCAAACATTGGAATTAATAATCACAGTTTACAGTGTGTATGATGCCATTTGCTTAGGATTGTTTCAGTACTTGGGACATTACTGCACTGAAACTCCCATGTTGGAAGTCAGCTCGAGTAATTTGGTGTCCATTCTCATTGTTTTTTTAATTTGAGAGTTAGGAACTTTTTTAGAGCAATATGGCACTTTTGGTTATCACCTTTAGAATGTGTACAACTGCTAAGTTGCAAATTATTGTCATCCTTTTTTTAATGTAAGCACAAATATAAAGTGGAATGTATGGATTACTATTACTAGTTCCATCAATTAACCTACTTGAAGTTACTGGATTTCAAGGCTCTTAATCAAGGATCTTAATTGTATGAGCACCACTAAAGGATAGCTCCATTCCCCGTTAGTTATTTTGATGTAATGTTATATTGATCTAAGTCACAAGCAAGCATAAGGATCCATTACATAAAATACGCATAATGGGGTATTTTTTTTCTGTTTATCCTAATTGTCTTAAAGATAATGCAAAGCCTTTTCAGGTGATTTCTTGTGTGATTTCTAAAAAAATATCTCTAGTTTTCAATGTGTATGTACTGTAATGGGGGTCTTTGATATGCCTTGAGCTTACAGACTTGTGACTTGTTTCTTGCTCTACATATCCCTGTCTTTTTTTTGCTTTTCCTTTCTTTTTCTGTTGTGAATGGTGTTGGTAATGCATCTTAGATGCATTTGCAGCTTCTCCTACTGAAGAATCAACAACATCTGAAGGGGCAGGAGCAGCAGCAGCCCCTGTAACAACAGCAGCAGCAGCAGCAGCGCTTGATGCATGTGCTGGAACTGGTGGGTCTCATTAGTTTACTTGCGGTTGTCAGTGAACTTGTGTAGGACATTTTTAAACAGCAAAGTTCTAAGACTTGTCAAAATTTTAGTTACTTTCTCAATTAGTAAAAGCTATGTTGTGTTGTGCACTTCCTTAAAACATTTTCTTTAGTCTTTAGATCTAAAGATGCTTTCCTGAACTATTTTCAGCAGTTCCTACGATGTTATTTTGTCACATAAATTCATAAAACTATTTCACTTCACAGGTTTAAGAATAATATGAAATGTTTTTATATTCAAGACGCTATTATTTCCTGGACTGCTTTTTCCCCCCAATTTCTCCTCTCTTTCCTCCCTATACATCAATATCCCCCCACATCTCTAAAACTCCATTCACTTGTTTCCTGTCATGCATCCTCTTACAGCTAACTGGGAACTTAGTATAGTTTGAATACATACAATTTGGCAAGTGATCCTCTAACTGGTGAAAGCAACTCCTTTCAAATTTGAAGTGCACATTTCTATCAATGAACACAATCTTTGGGCATGCCATATTTAATAAAAAGCCAAAAGTATATTAAGTTATGCATGTAGCCCTGAATTTATGAGCTTCTAGTTTGCATCACTTTGGCATGATGATGACCAAACAGGAATGGCATAAATAGCCATTTATGCCATCTCTGCAAGTAGTTCCTTGTTCTCAAGTTTAAGATAACTTGTATAAATTAAGGCACCTTGCTTTCATCCCCTCTTTCCCACACTATCCATGCCATCCCTTAACAGAACTGCAGATTAGGATTATGAATCTCTCTATAGCTAGTTAGGATACCTGAAAAATCCAGTAACCTTGCACAATATAACTACTTGATCTTTTCTGTGAGGTTACTGAATTATTAGAGATGGAAATGTTCCCAGGTTTTCTTTCTCTCGTTCAAACTTAAATCTAATTGTAATGACAATTAATTTGATTTTAAAAGACATAAAGTCCTGGAGTAACTCAGTGGGTCAGGCAACATCTCTGGAGAACATAGGTGACATTTTGGGTCGGGACCCTACTTCGGTTAACTTGACTTGATAGTCAATTAAACCTAGACGGTTACCTGGCATTTCCTTATCTGTTTATTAACTATATTCAACATCATTTTTAAGGAAGATTTCTAGGCCAAAAAATAACTTGCTGCTTTCTAACATTTTCAGTTACATTACTCATGTTGCATGAATGAAGAATTGATATTTTACTTCCAGGTCCCAGTGTTGAGTCATTGCTCAGATAAACAAATTCTCACCATCTTAGGTATTTAAACACCAGTATAGTGATCTGGGGTAGCTATTATTGGATGCAAAGTTCATTGGCAATTTGCCCAGCCAGTTAAAGAAATATCCTCTGAGATTAACTTACATTTATAAAGCATAGTTTACATTGGCATTGAATTTGTATTTGGTGTTATAGCATAGGAGATTACTATTGATCTTGAAGCTCTCCATTCTGATTTAGCCATTGTTCGTGAGAACTTGCTGGTGTAAAATCTGATTCAAAATAAATTGTTAGCATCAGGTAGCTGAGGTTTCATCAAGCTGATTGAGCAGGCAGTAATGTTAAAATTTGCTGCCACCTATTAAGTTGATAAATATTTAAGTAATATTATACAGTGCTGAATATTGGTGTGCATATTTACATTCCCTTTATTTCCATATAATATTTATCAAGGAATTATACTTGAATTTTAGCACCAGATATTACCTGAGTAGTAATTATGTCTTCAACACAAAGTCTTGCAATTTGTGCAACAAATATAAAATTTTCTAGATTTTTTGCAGTAATAAAATTGGTGTGAATTTAAGACGATTCATTTCCTTTTACCATTTTTTAAAAAAGGCTGCAAACAATGTCCTCCTCTTTGGAAAAGGAAAATGAATCGTTACTTAATCATTCATAACTTTTGGAATTTCCTTATTGAATTGTGTGTTACAAGTTATGTAAATGTCAAGTAAAGACTTGCAGTTCAGCAACTTTTTACCATGTGTTTTGCATGATACTTTATTTTGTCATCCAACACTAGAGGGAGTTAATTAATAGGATCACAATTCATACTGGGCAACCAAGATATCACAAGGTTTTGGTTGCTGTAATTTTCAGGCTATTTATGACATCATTTCCAATTTTTAATCAATAACTGTACTTACAAATTGGCTGCAAAACACAAATGACATGGTCATGAAAGCAACAAACGGTTTTAATATGCAAGGTTTTAGGAGGTCAACTTTGCAAAGGTTACAGACGGTAAAAAGTCTGCCATCAGTGATGACATAGTATTTTTTACAAAGGTAATTTATGTGATTTTAAAAAAAACATGTAATTCCAAAGTTACCCAAGAAGGGGTTAGTTAATGGGTTATACGGGGACTGGGAGTGTGGCCTGAAAGTAATTGGAAGGTATCACATTGGGTCGATTGGAATGCATGTGATGGACAAGCAAGTGCAGGATTAATTCGATCATTTTGACTAAATTTATGTTTTTTGGGAATGACAGGGTACTGGGAAACACCTTAGAATAATCAAGTCTGAAGATGATGGCCTTTTGGATAGTTGAAACTCAGGTGGATGTAAAGAAACTATGTTTAAATCGTTAATGGCCTTTGTGATAAGAAGATATGGGTACTTGTTCTTCACTGTTGGCAAACTGTTTCCTATTTGAAAAAGATGTAATCAATGAAGGAATATTTGGCAGATACCTTTGTCATGTATCCAGCTTGCTCTTCTTTACGGCAGGTTTTTTCCCCCTCGGAAATGGTGCCTAAAATGGTTGAATTCAATCCATTTAATTTCCATCCAATGCAAGCAAAGTCCTATGTTCACATTAATATGCAAGTGATTGGAACCTGTGCACTTATAATTTATAATCCTAAAATACGTTTAATGTTTTCATGAACACCCCGGGTAGATTCTTCCCCCCCACCCCATAAAATTCTCTAACCAGCTGCTATCATTGTACATTCTAACCCACTTTTTACAGTTTGCTGCTGGCCTCCACCTTTTCCCCTTTCCACAGAAACTTCTACTCGTTCAAAATGCATTATTTCAGCTTAATGGAGTTCAACTTGTCCATCTGCATTACTGTTATTGTCCCAAATTGAATTGAATTGGCCTATAATTAAATAAATTTGATTAGCATGTATACATACAAGGCATTTGCCTTGGTGCTTTGCTCGCAAGTAACAACACGATATACAGTAGACAATTAAAAATGTAACATAATTTAAACGTGAAGAATTAACTGAAATAGCAGAACAAAAGGTGGCTACAGAATTTTGGCTGTTGAGGACAGCTGCTGCTCGTGGAAAATAGCTGTTTTTATGTCTGTCTGTGGCGGCTTTGACAGTCCGAGGTCGCCTTCCAGAGGGAAGTGCTTCAAAAAATGTTGCGGCCAGCATGAGAGGGGTCAGAGATGATCATACCTGCTCGCTTCCTGGCCCTTGCAGTGTACAGTTTGTTGATGGCGGGAAGATTGCAGCCAACAACCTACTCGGCTGATCGAACGATGTGCTGCAGCCTTCGGATGTCATGCTTGGTGGCTGAGCCAAACCAAACCATGATGGAGAAGGTGAGGACAGACTCTATGATGGCAGTATAAAACTGGATCATCATTGCCTGTGGCAGATTGTGTTTTCTAAGCTGCTGCAGGAAGTACATCCCCTTTTGGCCTTTTTGGCTGTGGAGTCCCTATAGTAGCAATGTTACAAAATTTTGAGATTTAAAAAATCAAGTCTGCAATTTATCCCATCAGATAAAGCATAAAAAGAAGTTTAATTTGACACCTAATTCACTTTCATATCTTCAGTATTAAAAAGGTTATGACCATTTTCATACTCAGAAATTCCCCATTGCCTTTCCATTGTTCCCCATTGCCTTTCCATTGACTTAACACAAAAGCTGTGATCTAGGACAGTCAAAAGCCCGTAACTTTCTTAAAAATTAAGAGAACTCAATAAAATTTTCAGTTATTATAGATTAGAAACATAGAAACATAGAAAAATAGGTGCAGGAGTAGGCCATTCGGCCCATCGAGCCTGCACCGCCATTCAATGTGATCATGGCGGATCATCCAACTCAGTATCCCATAACTGCCTTCTCTCCATACCCTCTGATCCCTTTAGCCACATCTAACGCCCTCTTAAATATAGCCAATGAACTGGCCTCAACTACCTTGTGTGGCAGAGAATTCCAGAGACTCGCCACACTCTGTGTAAAGAATGTTTTCCTCATCTCGGTCCTAAAGAAATTCCCCCTTATCCTTAGACTGTGACCCCTTGTTCTGGACTCCCCCAACATCGGGAACAATTTTCCTGCATCTAGCTTGTCCAACCCCTTAAGAATTTTGTAAGTTTCTATAAGATCCCCCCCTCAATCTTCTAAATTCCAGCGAGTACAAGCCAAGTCTATCCAGTCTTTCCTCATATGAAAGTCCTGACATCCCAGGAATCAGTCTGGTGAATCTTCTCTGTACCCCCTCTATGGCAAGAATGTATTTCCTCAGATTTGGAGACCAAAACTGTACGTAATACTCCAGGTGTGGCCTCACCAAAACCCTGTACAACTGCAGTAGAACCTCCCTGCTCCTATACTCAAATCCTTTCGCTATGATTGCTAACATACCATTTGCTTTCTTCACTGCCTGCTGTGCCTGCATGCCTAGTTTCAATGACTGGTGTACCATGACACCCAGGACTCGTTGCATCTCCCCTTTTCCTAATCTGCCACCATTCAGATAATAGTCTACCCTCATGTTTTTGCCACCAAAGTGGATAACCTCACATTTATCCACATTATACTGCATCTGCCATGCATCTGCCCATTCACTCAGCCTATCCAAATCACCATGCAGCCTCCAAGCATCCTCCTCACACCTAACTATACCCCCCAGCTTGGTGTCATCTGCAAATTTGGAGATGTTGCATTGAATTCCCTCGTCCAAATCATTAATATATCATTACGCATTCTGAAACAAATATGAAACAATATTACTTGGATGACCTGATATTAAAGCATATAATTAGTTAGTTACCTAATTGTAGCTAATTACAAAATTCAATTACTAGATCTGAACATCTATCCATTTCTTAAGAAAAGATAAACTTTTTTAAATTGCCTAAGTGTCCAAATAACATTCACACAATAATTCACAATATAACATGGTTTTTTAATCTCTTTTTCATGAATTTATAGGCCAAATGGAAGGAATTTAGTGTTTAATTCCTGTAACTTAATGGCCATTTCAATCAACTAGCGAGTGGGTTTTAGTGGAATGCGGTGGATTAGAACGTTGCGGTTTGCGGTGAAGTCGTCATGAAAAACACTGGCGGTTCATACATTTTTTTTTGCCCCCATTTCGCACCATGAAAATGTGATTAAAGCCTTCCTAAAAACCAAGTTTTTATGTAAAAATAAACTGCACTTTATTTTCTCCCCTACGTAAAATCCTTCCCGTTGTCAGCGCTCACGGCTTTAGAAGATGATTTTTAAATTACTCTAATTAATGAATCTAGCGTAATTTAAAAATACCTTCATGAATGAAATGTCGGAGCGATTTTTCTTCAGCAACGAAATCGCCCGACATGGATCGATTTGCCCTCTCAGTGGAAAAACGGCACTTTAAACACGCCCCCTCTGAAAGGCGCCAAAGTCACGCACACGGGGAGCGGCAGAACTGCAGCGCCGCTCAAGGTAAGTTTTGTAAAATACCTACCTATAGACCTTAAATGGTGGCCACCCATTTAAGGTCCCTGATGATGGTTCCAGGGAACTTAAATGACTCCACAGATGTGACAGTGGTGTTGTTGATGGGGAATGTGGGGGACAGGAGGGGGAGCTCTCCTAAAGTCTACAATCAATTCCACTGTCTTAGAGCATTGAGCTCCAGGTTGTTGCAATGGCAACAGGATGCCAGCTGTGTCACTTACTGCTACAAAGCCTTAACTTTACCTATAAGCCAGCTTATTTTGTTACATATTTCTGAACTGAAGGAGTACCTATTTGGCACTTGATATTTGGATGATAGAAATCAGATGAGGCCCATGTGTAAAGGTTTCCATCCACGATGTGCAAACGCCACATTTTAGACTGGTAATCTTTGAGCAGTCAATTTTTTCTGCACCGCACCATTACTTCTGCATCCAAGTGAAGTCCAAAGTTTAAATGTTAGTAAACAGGAGACCTACTCTCAATTCATACAATTTTTCCTTTAATAGTATCTTGCTAAAATTATCCTTTCATCTATTACATTGATGAGCTCATAACCTCTGAACCTGTTGCCGTCAATCATCTTTCAGACATTTGCAAATTTATATTTTAAAACTGAAAATGTAATTTCTTTTTTAAAATGAGAAATTGCTTTGAACCTTTGTAAATTATAAAAAGTTGTGTTCAAAGCTATTTAATCAGTAGTTTGTTGTGCACTTTTCTAATTTGCAATGGTGGTAGCATTTGTATTGGAATCATCTAGTTGGCTGTTAGGAGAATGTATAAAATGTTTTCTTTATGTTAACTAACCCTTCCATAAATGCAACTTTTGGAATGATACAAAAGTATGTGACCAGGGTTAATGAAAATGTAAAAAGAAATGGTTTCATGGAGAAATAAGCCAATCTACTGATGTGTAGATGTTAACCCTAGCATCTTGATTGTAAACCCTAATTTTCCATCCTCTGACCCTCTTTCTTCCCACCTCTGTCCATTTCCAAAGACCCTTTTGCACCTTCTGAAGGTAGTGCAGAGGCTGCTGCCGAACTGGACCTTTTTGCTATGAAGCCTGCTGAGGCCAGCGTTCCAACAACTACCCCCACCACTACCAGTGCAACTGCCAGTACAACTACCAGTGCCATTACCAGCACAACTGCTAGTGTGACTACGACTGAGACTGTTACTGTTACTGCGACTGCTACTGTTACTGCGACTGCTACTACTGCTACTACCACAACTACAGATACTTCTGTCACCACCACCACTGCACCTGTCCTTGATATTTTTGGTGGTAACTTTATTCTTTATCTTGGGATTTGTGAACTATGTCTGTGATAATTGAGCTAAATAAATCTTAATATTGAATAACTTTTTTTTTTAATAGTTTAACTCGCTGTCAGTGGTTAGCTTTAGTAATTGTTTTGTTTTTGATATTTTTTCAAAAAACAATTTAACTACATCAACTTTACGTGGGGGAGAGGGCATTAATGTATCTTGTCTTTATTCTTAGATTTATTTGATTCTGGTCCTGAACTAAATGCATCCACAACTCCTAAACCAGAAGCAGGTCCTAGTATAGACCTATTTGCATCAGGTACAAAACAGGAGAATATCCATTTCCCACCTGAAATTTCCAAGCTAAAAAAAAATGATATTGTGTAATCTTTTGGAGCCTATTAAATTTACGAGTTGTGTATTTTGGACGAGAGAATAATTTGTTGTTTAATTGTTTACTTGCTTTCACTTTCCCTTTTTAAAGATGCTTTTTCAACCCCTTCACGTGGGGCTTCCCCTTTGCCAGAAAGTAATCTTACTGCTGATCTATTATCTGGTGAGTCTTCCTATTCTCTCTATGCATAGAAATGGCAACTGTGGAAGCTAAATTGGATTGTGACATTTGTATGAACAATGCAGTTCATTTTTAAATCTTGCACGACAGATGGAGTTCTGCCAAGAGATGATAAAATGTTAATTTAATGAACCAAATGGACTATTCAGACTCAATTCCAAACAAAGCATAGAAAACCAATATCATTATTACAGGGCAAGTTTACAGGGCAAGTCTAGCCCTATGGAATTGATATGGTGGTCTGAGAACTGGTGTTTCTGCTTGTGAAGAGATGTTGAGAGTACCTCAAAAGATTCTGGCTGTCATGGAGGAAAGTTGTAGCCTTGGACATAAGCAAGTCTGGCATGACATCAAGACAGTGGTAATTATGGGCCCAGAATTATCAGTGAAAGGAAATGGGGCAAGGAATAGAAAATTTGTAAGTCTCGTCAACTGGTGGCGTGGCTAAAAAAGAAAGGCAAACGTAGAACTAATGGTTCCAGGATCAGAAAGACAAAAACCTATAATGAAGCTCGACCTCCAAGGTTGGATGCAAGAGTGTAATCGGCCGTCATTTGGCACTGAGCTGCATCGTTATTAGGAGGGACAACCACGTCTTGAAATGCAGGTTTCAAGTTGGAAAGTGGGTTTGAGAGATAAATAACTATGTGGGGGCTCAATAAATGGTGGTGTGATCTAGCAGGAATCCCAGTGCATCTGAATGAAATGGTGGATGTTAAATATGAAAAGGGGGCAAGGACATGGCGGGCCATGGTGATGATTTTAACCAATGAAGATCAAGAATTCACAGGCTGCATTTAACTAGATTTTGTGTAGTTTAGGACATTGAGGTTGAATTGAGTGTAGCATAGGAGAGGGAAGCCTTAATGGAATATACTGGAATTAACAAACCTATTGATAACATGATAAATGAGTGTGGCAGCATGGCCAATATCATGAAGGTAGTGCCAGAAGGTTTGAAGAATGCCAAGAAGATGCGTGGATATGTGTGCAGAGGTAGTTTGGTCCAAAAAATGTGAATAATCTGGTTCATTTTCAGTGGCTGGTGGAGCATTGGAATTGGTAGTTGAGGGCAGAGTTTGTGAGCAGCCAAAATGGAAATGACAGGGAAACACAAGGTAAAATGGGTCAAGGTGATATCTGGGCTTTCAAGAATTTGAAAGTAGTGAATAGAACTTGGAAAATAACATGGTTATATGTAGGTGGCTGGCCACCTGGGATTGCATTTGGGAAAACACTATTAAACCCCCTGCCATTCTATTCCCTTTCTATTCTATCTAATGCTTTCAGATCCTTCACATCTCTTTGGTATTTTCGCTTGAGCTTCCACATCTATGCATGTGTTTACTTTGACTATTACAAACTATTATCTTTAACAAAATTTGGGGAGCAGCTGTACTTAGAAAATGTGATTGAAAAATCGGATGTAGTGGATCTATGTTGGACCAGTTAAATTTGGATACATTTGAAAAATAGATATTTCTCTGTATCTTTTATCATGCCACATAATTTTCAATGTATTATTTTCAATAATTACTCAATGTATACAAATAGCAGCCACCTACGGCGCTGACAAAGTTACAAAGAACATCGGCTCCTCTTGTTCTCTCCCCACCCACAGTGGCAGAAAAGGTTAAAGAGAATCCAGAGATTAATGGAAAAAGGATAACTAAAAAGCAAATAAGGGCCCTCAGAAACCAACGTGGTCATCTATGTGAATAGTCACAGGAGATGGAGAGGTCCTTAATAAATATTTCCTCTCTGTTTCTACTGTGGAGAAAAGGTTCAAGACTAGAGAACTTGGGAAAGTTAATGGACTGTATGTATTATAGTAGAGGAGGTACTGGATGTTATAAAATGTATGAAGGTAGATAAATCTCTGGGGCCTCACCAGATGTATCCAAGGGCACTGGGAAGCTGAAGAAGAAATTGCAGAAGCCCTGGCTGAGATACGAAACATCATTATGAGGTGCCAGAAGACTGGAGGGTGGCTAATGTGCCCCTATTTAAGAAGGGCTGCAAAAACCTGGATACTATAACTCACTGTCTTACATTGATGTAGGCAAGTTACTTGAGAGGACGTTTAGAGATAAGATGTACATATAGTGCATTCAGAAAGTATTCAGACCCCTTCACTTTTTCCACATTTTGTTACGTTACAGCCTTATTTTAAAATGGATGAAATTATTTTTTTTTTATCATCAATCTATACACAATACCCCAGAATGAAGAGGTGAAAACAGGTGTTTACAAATTTTTGCAAAATAATTAAGAATAAATAACAGAAATATCACATTTACATAAGTATTCAGACCCATTGCTAATGCACTCAAAATTGAGCTTAGGTTCATCCTGTTTCCATTGATTATCCTTGAGATGTTTCTACAACTTGATTGGAGTTCACCAGTGGTAAATTAAATTGATTGGACATGATTTGGAAAGACACACACCCGTCTATATAAGGTCCCACAGTTGACAGTGCATGTCAGAGCAAAAACCAAGCCAGGAAGACAAATAAATTGTCCGTAGACCTCCGATACAGGATTGTGTCGAGACACAGATCTGGGGAAGGGTATAAAACAATTTCTGCAGCATTGCAGGTCCCAAAGAGCACAGTGGCCTCCGTCGTTCTTAAATGGAAGAACTTTGGAACCACCAGGACTCTTCATAGAGCAGGCCGCCTGGACGAACTGAGCAATCGGGGGGAAAAGGGCCTTGGTCAGGGAGGTAACCAAGAACCCGATAGTCACTCTGACAGAGCTCCAGAGTTCCTCTGTGGAGATGGGAGAACCTTACAGAAGGACAACTATATCTGCAGCATTCCACCAATCAGGCCTTAACTGAAGATGGTTATCAAGAATTACAGTGGGTTCTTTATCAGCTGGACCAGTGGGTCAAGAATTGGCAGATGAAGTTTCATTCATATAAGTACGAGGTGTTGCATTTTGGGAAGTCAAACTAGAGCAGGACTCACAGTGATCAGTAGGGTCCTGCAGAGCAGTGGAATCTAGGAATACAAGTTGTAGTTCTTTAAAAGTGGTGTCACAGGTAGATAAGGTAGTGAATGTGGCTTTTGGCACGCTGGCCTTTATCAGTCAGGGAAGTAGATATTGATGTTAGGATACAATATTGCAGTTGCATAAAGTCTCATTTGCGGTATTATGTTCAGTTTTGGTTAGCCTGCCACATTAAGCTGAAAAGCGTGCAGAGAAGATTTACGAAGATGATAACAAGATTTGAGGGCCTGAGCTGAACGAGAGGTTGGGCAAGCTGGGACCTTATTCCTGGGAGCACTGGAAACTGAAGGTTGATATGTTAGTGTATAAAATCATGAGAGGGATAAGGTGATGCACAGTCTTTTTCCCAGGGGAGGATTTAAGGTGAGATGGGAAATATAGGAACTGGGGGGGAAATGTTTCACACATAGGGTGGTAGTATATGGAATGGGCTGTTGGAGGAAATAGTTAAGGAAGGGACAATAACATTTAAATGGTATTTGGAAAGATACATGGATAAGTAATGTTTAGAGGGCGATGGGTCAAACGCAGACAAATTGTACTAGCTTACATGGGGCATCTTGGTTGGCATGAACAAGTGGGGCTTGTTTCTGTGATCTGACACTAAATTGTACAGACGAGTTAGTCCTGTTATTCCTCTGGAATTAGTAGAAAGTTGAGACTGAGATTTTGTATTGAAATTGTTCTTGTCGTTGCAATTATTTATAACTGATCTGACTTTTGAGTTATGGTGTGGGAACAACTATTGATTTTTTAAGAAATGTATCATTCTTTTATTGTTAATTATATTATTTTCCTTTATTTACTGCAACAGTTGATGCATTTGTAGCACCACCACCCACAATCAGTGCCTCTCCTGCTAAATCAGAGTCTTCAGCAGTACTTGATCTGTTTGGTGGTGGGTATACTTTTCAGATTTCTTCTCATGTTGAGGAATTGTTAAGTATTCTCCTTCGCACTGATGTTTAAAAATTGAAGAGACAGCATTACGAAGAAATGTGAAGTGTAGCAGTATTCCTTAGAATACATTAACAGAACAAAATCTTCCTACATTTTTGCAAATAATACAGCATTTTAACTGAAATCTTATTCAACACCAAGATTTTAACCTGTAACTTTACATACATCTAAATTGTCTGGTGTCTAGGAAGCATGAGAGATAGGAAAGTTTGTCATGATTCTAAGCATGTTACATTCATTGCAAATCAGTTAGACATTTGAACTCTTCCCTTGTACTTAAGTGGGTAAATGTTTCTGATGGTTGCAGAAATCAGTTGGACTAAGTTTGGTGCTTTTGTTTCCACTTTTTTATTGTGCTGCACTTCTGGATTACAATATCAGATGCCTTTGTCAGTAGTGCTCCTGAGTCTCATCCTGCCACTCAGGCTCTTTCCAGTTCATCTGCATCATCGGACTTGCTAGCTGGTAACTGATTTTAATTGTGGTGGGGAGGGCAGAGCAGGTGCTCATATAAAGTAATAACGTTTGACAAATTTGTATTTATTATTCTTCAAAAGATTATTTTGTAATCTGTTTTGTACCTCAAATGTGCTGTTGTTAAACTAAACTTGTTAAAATGTATTGATTCTGTGCAGTTGAAAGATGAGTGCAATGTGCAATTGTTTTGATATAATATGATTCCATATCCACGCCACTGCTTTTAATATTACCTGGAATTGCAATCTACTTAACCATTTTCAAGATTTCCACGAAGAGGCAAAGTCCCATTGACTTTATCCATGGTCCAAAGAAACGTGACCATTGTGGCATTATTTTAAAATATATACTTTATGTTTTTCCAAGGATTCGGAAATGCAT